>CP124712.1:122743750-124215000 GCA_031232105.1 Capsicum rhomboideum | reverse complement strand
CTCTTAAATGATGTTTAGAAAACATTACCGAACCATATCAATATCAAAGAAAAATCTAGATGATGTAAAAAAAAAATAATCTAAATTTAATTATGCACATGAAAAATTTAATATGATGCAATACTTAAAAAGTTAACTGGCCGTACCGTATGTATCGTTGACACTCCTGTCAACCAAGTCTCACATTACTTATGCGTTATTAGTTTTTGCTTATGTGGCTACTCAAAATGCTGCAGTAATTATATAGGGATTATTTTTCCTAATCCCTCAAATGATTTTATTGAATGTTTATGCTAGAACTATTTTTCCTAATTCCCCAATTAAACGATCCCAATGATGATAAAGTTGTAATGCACTTGCACATGCATCCAAGAATTGACCTTTCTTGATATGTACATATAACATTTGCAACTCTACCTAGATCAAATTATGAAATTACGTCACCTATTAGCTTTGTGCCATAAACTTTTTTTCTCTCTAAATTTACTACTACTTTTTTGTCATGTATATCAAGGTTACAGAGTCAATTAATCTTTATAATCAGTGACAGAATAGGAATTTTCATCAAGAAGTGTCAAAATATAAAGAAGTAAATTCACGAAAAAATCAAGAGGTGTCAATACATAATATATATACATAAAAAAATATTTTTACCTAGTTGTATAATATAATTTTCTGACAACACCCCTCAAACATATGTGGCTCCGCCACTACTTATAATAAGGTGTAAAAAGCGAAAAAGCTTCAATTCACGTGGCACTGTGTTTTATGAAAGAGATGACATTGCACCTATGAAAAAGCAGATTAGGTGAAAACATGTACTTTCAAAGACAAAGACTACCCACCTGTTTCTCTTTTATTGCTATAAACAACTACAGCAAATAGGAAAGACAATTTTCTATGAAATAATTGGACAGACTTCTTAGTTGATAATTATCACCAAAAAGTTCAAAACTTAACTGTTTCCATAATTGACTATAACAGCCCTCAAAGAAGAAAGTAAAGATGAAAGGACATATTTGGATATTTCACCTCTTTGTCCAGCAGTTTTGAGGGCCACTACCTAGTGTAGAAGGAGTGCAATTCAAATCTCAGGTTTAGGAGGCCCCTGCTAGCAGATAGTACTAGATGTATTGACATCGAGATGTTCCACACCCTCTAGTGTTCCGGTCGTTATAATTATTCACACTGATGACAACTTGAGTGAACACTAATGGGGGACCAACAACAACGACAATGCCCAGTGTAATCCTACAAGTGTGGTTTAAAGAGGTGGTGAGTACGCAATCTAAGCCCCTACCTTGTGGAGGTAGGGGAGTTGTTTCCGATAGACCCTCGGCTCAAGTAAAACATAATAAATATGAAGGGATATACAGCAGTGAAGCAATTTCTAGCATAAACAAGAATTGTTAGATGATTTCTTTTCATCGGACTAAACCTTTGTCGACAAAGTTAGCTGATACATGTGCTAATGTGAGATAAACCGTGGTGGACAAAGTTATCCGATACTTGTGCTAGTGGAGATACAGATGCCCCGTGGAATAGTCAAAGTGCGCACAAGCTGGCTCATACACCATCGTCATCAATAGCAAAAAGAACTACCTTCGTTCAGCTAGTAGCTCAACAACATGAAGAGTTTCATCCTCATTCGTTCAGAACTCGAATCCATATTGTCAAGCAGTTCCACATGTAGCACGCTAAATGCTTACAGGACACATTTACAATCCATGCAAATCTGATTCATAATAACGTACAAAATAGCAATCTCACTGTCCAGAAAAGTAGTTCCAAATGCAATGGATTAAAAGCATAGCTATAATCAAATCAGAAAGATACAAATTTAAAAATAAGTATATATTCTTTCAGCATCTTGGTGAATACAACTACAAGATTCTTTTCATAAGTCGCTTAGCAGAGACACATAATAACTATGTTCCAAATGAGAAGAAACAGTACTTGCTATAGATGACATTAATCACATAATCAGGAAATTACACTGGAACAATTGACACGGGAAACAAGTGAACTAAACAAGTCGAAGGAGAGGAATAATTTTGAAGAGAGTATTTAATTCCACCACTTTTCAGAAAGCAAAACATTCAAGAAATCATACTCAACACTAGTTGATTTTTGATCAGCTGTTTACTGATTAAAAGCTAGAAGGGGCAGAATCAGTAAACAAGTAGGCTAATTTGTTCCAAATACATTTTAATACTTTCCATATACACCACTAACACAGTGTGGCACCTTATTGAAAGCTTATTTTCATTTTCCTAAGCTATACATATCTTGTAATTCTCACTGGTCGAAGGACCGAAAGTAGCATTATGTCCATCGTGTACTAAAAAGAAAAATGTTTTGTTACAGAGGATAAATCTGCATATGATGAAAGGTACTTGAATCATGAGATCTAGTCAATGGAACATGTAGTCGATCTGCTTAGATTTGATAGGAAATGCCCCTAATTTCTATGTTCTAAAAACTTCTTCGCAATAATAATTGCATTCAATTCAAAACAAAAATTACTTCTCATGACTGCCTCTTAAAATAGAGAAAGAGACAAAGACATAAAAGTGATATAACTAAGACCAAGAATAATAAAAAATTTCTCCTCATTATCAAGAATCCATGAACAGCCATATCTGAATTAACTAACATTTTTGTAAATTGGCTTTTGTTAGAGCCAAGCAACCTTGCATATAGAAACTTGCAGAGTTCACCATGATTACATTTAGCAGATCATGTAAAAGAGTTTAATGAACTACATGATTTTTGCTAAACTTTAGTAGTGAAAATACAATGCTTCATCATTCACCAAAAAAATTGTTAAACTCAAGCGTAGTTAAGGTCCTTAAGGAATAAGGACTTAGCCTTACATGAACATCCAGCAATATAGTTAGTTAGATCATTTATGAAGCCTACTAAAAGAGTCACTAAAGTGTGACTAAAGGTTTAGGACCTCGACCACAGGAATCCTGGTGGTGCAATGAGGAGATACATAGAGTTATTAAAGCTAAAAGAGAGTGCTATTGGAAATTGCCAAAGCAGAGTGAAGCCTTTGAAGAATACAAGAGAGCTAAGAGGAAAACTAAGAAAGCTATTAATAAAGCCTGGGGAGAAGCCGTAGATAGATTGTACCAAAAGGTAGGAACACGAGCATAACAAAGAGAGAAAAAAAGCAAGGATTTAAACCAGGTGAAGTGTATTAAGGATGATTTTCAACAAGTGTTGACATGAGATAACGAGATCAAGGAGAGATGGAGAGACTACTTTGATCAATTGTTCAACCCAAACCTAGAGAATAATATTTTAGATCTCTACACATCTGTGAATTATAGAAACTTTAGCTACACTCGTAGAATTAGGTTGACAGAGGTCAAGAATGCCATGAAAAATATGCAGATTAAAAAGCTTGTGATCATGGTAGTATCTCTATAGAGGTTTGGAACTATCTTGGAGTGGTCAAGAGACTAGCTCATCAAGCTATTCAATGCTATACTAAGAAGTGGTAGGATGCCCAATGAGTAGATAAGAGTACCCTGATTCCGATTTATAAGAACAAACGAGATACTCACAGTGGCGGAGCCAGAAATTTCACGTAGGGAGTTCAAGATCGAAAAAAGTAAACACACGAACTAATCGAAGGGAGTTCAATGTCTATTATATATACGTAAAAAATAATTTTAACCATGTATAATTAATATAATTTTCCGCCGAAGGGGGTTCGGATGAACCCTCTGGGTACAAGATGGCTCCGCCACTGGATATTCAAAGTTGTGCAAACTATTGTAGCATTAAACTGATGATTCATATGATGAAACTTTGGGAAAGAGTGATAGAGCGTAACTTAGCTCCCGTTTGAACATAAATTTTGGAAGCTTTTTTACAATTTTTTCAAATATTTACTTGTTTATAGAATTTATCTATTTTTTCGGAGATTTTGAAAACCAAATTACAAAAATAACTTCAAACCTCTTTTTGGCCCAAAATATGACTGTTGGGATTGTTTTAACATTTCAAAACTTGCCCCAAACTTTTGTAGTTTATAAAAAAAGAGTCCCCATCTGTTTACGACCCACAAAAAATCCATATCTACGGTTTTCCCTCTTGTTTCTTCGGTTGTGTTTGGTTGAAACTAGGGTCTTGAGTTGACTGATAATGAACAACATTGATGAAGGTTCTGAATATACAGGATTAGTAAGTATGTTTGTTTGGTAAGGCTGGGTATTCTTGATAGTTTTTAGAACTTATGGGTATAAGTCATGTTCCATATTTTTCAAAAAAAAAAGAAAAAGAAAGAGAGTAAAATATGTTTAAAGAATTATGTTCAAATACATTTTCAACTTCAAATCAAACTTCATCCATATCACTTTTTTTTTTTTAAAAGTTGGGAATTTACGTCCAAACGCTAGCTTAGGAACACGACAAGAGTGAAAGGCAACCCTTTTTGATTTATGCCTAGGAAATCTACAACAAAAGCTATATTTTTGCTAAGAAGATTGACGGAAATCTATCACGAAAAGAAGAAAGATCTACACATGGTGTTTATTGATCTAGAGAAAGCATATGATAAAGCATCACGTAAGATCCTTTGGTGGATGATAGAGAAGAAAGGAATTCATGTTAAATATATAAATGTCATAAAGGACAAGTATGAAAGACATTTATGAAGGAGCCGTCACTAGTGTGAAAACAGTAGTAGGTGATACAGAGAGTTTCCCGTAAAGTGGGTTTGCACTAGGGATCGACATCGAGCCCCTACTTTTTACCCAAGTTATGGACGAGCTAACCAACACAGTACAAGATGAGTTCCCGTAGTATATGTAATATCTGATGATATTGTGTTAACTGACTAAACTAGCGAGGGTGTCAACCAAAAGCTTAAACTATGGAGAAGCAATTTAGAGAATAAGGGTTTTAGGATAAGTAGAGAAGACTGAATACATGCATTGCAGGTTTAGTTAGCATGAGAAGAGAGAAATTGAGGTAAGATTAGATGCAATTGCAGTGCCAAACTGCAAACAAGTTAAGACATCTAAGGCTCATTGTTTCAAGAGAATGGAATGATAGACGAAGATGATACTCATAAGATTAAAACTGGATGGTTGAAATGGAGAAGTGTTGTCCAGGTGTTATATGATAGAAGGATGCCTACCAAAGTGAAAAATAAGTTCTATAAAACTGCTATAAGACTGGCAATATTATATGGTAGTGATTGTTGGGCTGCGAAGTCCAACATATCCATAAGATAAGTGTACAGAGATGTGGTTGCTAAGATGGGTCATATCAGATTAGATATGATTAAAAACTACCACATTAGCCAAAAAGGTGCAATTGCACGTATTGAGGATAAAATGCGAAAAGGTCGTTTGAGATGGTTTGGACATGTTATGACACCTACAGATACAGCAGGCCGTAGTTGTCAAACTATGTAAGTGAAAGTCACATGGAAGGAAGTTGTCTCGAAAGACCAACAGTCGCTTCGTATCGATGCAGACTTAGTTAACGATATGACACAATGGAAGAAAAAGATCCATATAGGTGATAGCTCCTAATTAAGAAAAGATTTTAGACTTGTTAGAGAACTTTTATTTTTATTATTATTATTATAATTATTATTATTATTATTTCTATTATTATTATTATTATTACTATACTATTACTATTACTATTATTATTATTAATAATAATAATTATACTACTACTACTACTATTGCTACTATTACTATTACTATTACTACTACTACTATTACTTTTTTTTTTTTTTTTTTGAAATTGGTAATGTACTACTACTACTACTACTATTATTATTATTATTATTATTATTATTATTATTATTATTATTATTATTATTATATATATGTATATAACATATTTTCACTTTTATGTTATTTAATATGATGATGATATGAAATTGAGCTTAAATGAAGAAGTGGGGATTCATAAGCCGATCTCAACTTGTTTGGGACTGAGTCGTAGTTGTTCCAAAGTGTATCAAACTCTTTAAAATATTAATCCTTTCATCAATCCAAAATGAATATGAATACACCAGCACGGACACATGCCAGGAAAAGAATTAAGTGTTGTTACTAGCAACTACCTAATGACAATTCGAAAGCAAATCTCAAAAGTTTTTAAAGAATATCATTTTAACCACCAAATATGGAAATGAACAACTATATTGCAAAAGAAAAGATGTGAAAACTCCAAATATGCTACATGACTTACCTCTGCTAGGTTCCCACTCATTTGCAGAAAACCTAGAAACACACCAATCTCTTAACTTCTCCTGTTAAATCTTTCAGTACAGAGGAACTCTCAGGACATCAGCAGACAGCAGCAACATCATTACAGGGTTTCCATCAATGAAGCGTATTTTGCAGTAGGGAAAAAAAAAAAAAAGGCAGATTCCGCGTTAGCAGGGTCCGGGGAAGGGCCACACCCCAAGGGGTGTGATGTAGACAGCCTATCCTAATACAAGCATTAGTGGCTGCTTCCACTCCTCGAACCCATCACTTACAGATCACATGGAGACAATATTACCATTGTTCCAAAGATCCCCTTCAGTTAGGAAATCCAGATTAAATAAAGGAGAATAATTATTCCAGTGAGTAAGATTAATTTGTTAAATTGAATGATAAATCAAAATACAACTGATCCCCACTAGTGAAAGTCACTCTCAAAGGAAATGTACATGGTGACATGATACTTCTTGTGACTCCTATGCATTTCTATTCAGCCATATTAGTCGACTCTTAGAGCAAGCAAAGAGCAATAAAGTAATCAAAAGGAAGCCTGCTGAAAATTAAGAAAAAATGTTTTTTTCTGACTCTATGTGGTTTTTCCACGCTGATACTGTAACTTTTTTGCTATACACTAAAAGTAAATCTATTCTTGCACTACATTCATGCCTAGTTTCTTTCTCAAATGTTCCTTCTCAAAAGCTTTAGTTCCCTAGTAATGCTAAAGTAGCCACCAGGCAATACATCATAAGTGCTAGAGTTCACTAACATTGGTGGGTGCTGAACTCACAGCAACTTCATCCACAGTAGGCATATTTTGTACATGCTCAAGGAGCTGTTTGAGCTCTCTATTAACATAATTAAACCGCTGCTTAGAGATAAATGATTCTGAATATAGACTTCCACTAAGAGCATGGTAAACTTGAGAATCCTCATTAGCACTACTTTGAATGACTGAATCATCCATGGGAGCTAAGGAACTCTCTAGCCTCCATCGAAGTGGAAAATATTTTTCTGGGATTTGAAAGTAGTTCTTAGATACTAGCACTCGAATCGAATGGCGGCACAAAATGGCAGAGTGCTCAAATTCCTTACAAGAGCAGTGAACTTGCTCATCTTCATGAATCCAAATAACAAAACACTCTGCTTCCATTTTCTTGTAATGCCTCACAAGATATGAGCTATTAGCCATTTCTGTTATTGCATATTGCATAGACAGCATAATCTCATGCTGCATGATATTGAAGGCATAAGGTGTAAGAATGCTCCTTGCATGTTCTTCAAGAGGCAGGCAAGTTTTAGCAGGCATATAAAGTTGCTTTTCCTTCTTGTGATTCCCAAAGTTGGACACAAAACCAACCTGTGGTGGTTAAAAATGTGCAGAATTTGTCATCAAATCATGTACTAGACATGTCAATAAAAGCGAAGTCAAGTAGTTATAACTGTTCTGTACCTGCTCAAAGAATAATAGTAAGCTTGAGCGAGGGCTCAAGATATTCTTCATGAATGTCTCTACCAATTTCCAATACTCAATGGTCATTGTTCGGGCCAGGAAAAAGTTCCGCATGTAAGAAATCGGCCAGGATGCTCGATAAGAGAGAAGAAGAGCGATGTGCTTATCTGAACCAAGTCCAAACCGAGCAACCAGTTGATTCCACTGATGCTCAAATTCCTCTACATTTTCCAGTCGACATAACATATCAAACTCAGATTTAAAATCTGGATACTGTAATCCAAGGGGCAAGGAGAACCAACTAGATAATTTTGAGAGAACTTGCCATATACATATAACATGCTTTGTGTTAGGCATCTCGCTTGCTATAGCATCTCTTAGCCCTGTATCTATATCAGTCACGATTGTCTGTGGTTGTCTCCCACTCATGAATCGAACAAAAGACTGCACAAAGGAAAAACCAACTGATGAGATAAATGTGATTACGGATGCAAAAAAGACAAAAGCTTTCTTGTCCTAACCTGTAAGGCCCAAGAGAATGACTGTGATGTCTCATCTTGCAGCAGAACACATCCAAGAAAAAGTGCATTCCCGTGATTGTCAATTCCAAACCACACACCAAATAGCATGTTATACGTGATAGAGCGGTATGTGGTGTCAAAAGTGACAGCATCACCAAAAAATGAATATGCTTGAAGTGAGTGTCCATATGACCATGCGATGTTTTCCACTCGGCCATTTTCATCAGTGGTAAAACTGTAAACGAACCCCTCATCCTTTTGTTCTGATGCTTTGCAAGCCTCGAGAAGCTCCAAAAGATCCTTTTCCCTTTTCTCTGTGATCAAAGCATCATTCTCCTGAACAGTTTTCTTACACGTCCTGACAAAATTTCTGACATCTTTTTCTATGAATGGCAACTGACCTGGTTGAACTCCTTTTTCTAATTCCAGCACCTTTACTATCCGATTGACAGGAAAACCTGCTTTGGACAGCAAAAGAATCCGTTCCTGGTCAGCCTCTTGGATTTTTCGGTATGCAGGAAGCATTCGAACTTGATCATCTTCCAATAATTCATGGTTATGAACATTACTAAACTGAGAAACATACCATTGTGCTACACCATCAACAATTTCTTTTGTCAAGTACAGTTTGGCATCACATCCACACCGTACTGATTTCCTATCCCTAGGGTGTTCCACATTGGCCTTCTTCCTTGGTTGATTAAATCCAGACCGATAACACACAAAATCCCTTCTATAAATCCCCAAATTTTGGCTTTCTGTTGAGCGCGCTTTCCTAATAGAAAAACCATTCTTCCTAGCAAAGTTGCTATAATATTCAAATGCTTCATCATCACCTTTAAATATCTGACCAACATATGGAGTAAAGACAATATCTTGGGATGAAGACGATGTCATTTCACTCTTTGTCATTTGAGAAACATTTGCTGATTGATCATCTCCATCGGCTTTGATGTAGCACTTCCAATCTCCACAAGGGCATTGCTGTCTCCTAATCCAGATGTTATTCAATGGCTTTGCTGCCGTAATCTCCATAACAATACAAACAAACTTTCTAAATCCACTAAAAGATCCTCAATTCTTGATTCCCAAAACCAAAGCAACTCTTCAAGAAATTTTTAATAACACATTCCAATAATCAAATCAAACAGAACCAATCACACCAAAGAATCATTTCCCACTTCATTTCAAAGAATGAAAACAACAGAAAAGCCAAGAAATCTCAAAAGCAACTAAACACCAGGTGATTCTTCCCATCTGTTCTAGCCTTAGCGGACAAAGTTACCTGATATCTGATATCTGTTGTTAGTGGGAGGTGGCAGGTATCCGTGGATTTAGTGGTGGAAGCTGGCCCAGACACCAGGTTATTCAAAAAAAATAAAAAAATACAAATTTCAAATGGGGGTCGAAAATCTTGAATTGGGTGTCATTAATCTTAGAATAATCAGATACAAAATGAGCACTATTCAGTAAAAGAATCAGTTTTTAATGAACTTTCAACTGCAAAATTAAAATGAAAAAAACAAAGACCAATTTCAAGAATGATGAAAATAATTTTTGGGGGTGAAAAGTGAAGATGGGTGAGAATGATTTTTGCTTACCAACTGTCAAAAAGTTGTAATCTTTGTAGATAAAAATGGTATGATGAACCCGACTCTCTGACATTTTTGTTCATTCTTGTAATCCCCCTTTGGATTCTCCATGCTCCAAGCTTTCACCACAAAACTCTTTCTGTTTTTCTTGTTTTCCTAAATTTTTTGGGGGATTTTAGCAAGTCAAAGCTATACTGAAGAACGAAGATGGAAGAGAATTTGATAAATAAGGAAAAATAGCTAATAAATTTCATAAAATAGACGTCTTATTTAGTTATAGGGTAAAAATTGTTGTAAAACTAAGTTAAAAGAGTAACACTCTAACTAAACTGAGAAAATAGATCGAAGATGAGAAATTTCTTAATTTTTTTAGAGTCTATTTGAAAAGTCACCTCATAATTAGAATTGATGTAATTAAATAGTTATATTCAATTTTTAAAATAAAAAATAATTTTTCAAAACAAAAAAATTATATTAAATAAATAAGTGTCTTTATAAATTATATTAAATTCAATATTTAATATAATATTATATATATATATATATATATATATATATATATATATTATCTTTTGAAATATATTAATTAATAAACATATGTTCTTATAAAAATAATTGATTTATATTTTTTAAACTAGTATATTTTAATTAAATTAACCATAAAAACATAAAGTACATAATTTTTAAGAACATCATGAAATGCATGTTTAACAAAAAGATTAATATTATAAATATAATGTCATAAAATTATTAAAATATTTGACAAAAAGATAATCCATCAATTCTAACTAAAAAATGAATGACTTGCAATGTGAAATATTATGTCAATACTAGTAAAACAAATAAATTGAAACTGAAAATATAGCATAAGTTCAAAATTTAACAAAAAATAAAAATAATACTCTTATGTCAAATTTCAACATAACGTAAATAGGATTTCAAAGAAAAGAAAAACCTAAGTCTATAACCTTATTCAACAATGAATTCTACTTAATTTAAAAATTGGAATACTAACTAAATTATGCTAAACGAAAAAAATAAATAAAAAATATATAATACGAAAAATTATATGGAATCACATAAAGTAAATATTGGAAAATGAGAAGGAAATGAAATATAAACAATATAAAATAAAAAATATTTTTTAAAAAATATTAGAATAATAAAAATAGAAAGAATTTAAAATAAATTAAAATGAAAAATAAAATAAAATAGAAATACAAGGAAGAAATTAAAAAGTAATCAGCTTGTAATTACACCATGTAATTACCAGCAATTCACAGCTTCTCCCTGTGAGTTGAAGAATATAATTATCCCCTGCCAATTACACTCAATTACTTGCTGATCAAGTACTGACCTCCAAAGTCCATAACACACGAGTGGAGCATATCCTCCAAAACTTGAATAGTCTGCTTCGACTGCCTATCGGACTGGGGGTGAAAACTGGTGCTAAGGTAACCTGAGTACCTCCTCCTGAAAGGTCCTCTAAAAGCTAGAAGTGAAATGAGACCCTCTATCTAAAATAATAGACATGGGTACCCCATGAAGGCAAACTACCTCTTGAATATAGATACGAGATAATCTCTCAGCACTGAAGGTAGTATGGATAGGAATCAAATGAGCAGATTTGGTCAACCAATCTACGATGACCCAAATGCTAACTGAACTACGAGAAGAGCGAGGCAAACCATCGTTGAAGTCCATAGTAATCTGCTCCCACTTTCACTCAGGAATGGGTATCTCTGAATCAAGCCACCAAGTCTAAGATGCTAAGCCTATACCTGTTGACAACACAAATACCGAGCTATAAAGTCTGCCACATCCTTCTTCATACCACTCCACCAGTAATGTTGCCTCAAATCTCTATACATCTTAGTTGTCCTAGGGTGAATAGAATATCTGGAGCTATGACCCTTCCGCAGTATTAACTGAATCAAGTCTCCAACCCTCGAAACACAAATGGAACCGTCAAATCTCAAAATTCCCTCTGAATCTAAGGTAGCCCTCCTGGACTCACCTCTCAGCACCTGATCAGGAATGCCACAAAGTCTACTATCCTCAAACCATCGACCCCAAATCTGCTCCAACAAGGTATACCTAGCCTCAACATTCGTAAGAATCCTCCTGGGGTCTGAAATATCAAGCCGAATCAATATGTTAGCTAAAGACTGAATGTCCAAGGGCAACGGTCGCTCCGAAACTGAAAGAAAGGCCAAGTTACCCATACTCACCGCCTTCCAGCTCAAGGCGTCCGCTACCACACTCGCCTTGCCCGAATGGTACAGAATTAGAGATATCATAGTCCTTCAGCAACTCAACCCACCTGCGTTGTCTCGAATTAAGCTCTCTCTGAGTCATAATGTACTGAAGACTATGATGGTCAGTAAATATCTCGCAGCGAACACCATACAAGTAATGCCTCCAAATCTTAAGTACGAACACTACCGCTGCCAACTCCAAGTCATGAATGAGGTAGTTACGCTCGTGCACCTTTAGTTGTCTCGAAGCATAAGTAATAACTCAGCCTCGCTGCATAAGAATACACCCAAACCAACATCGAAAGCATCACAATACATAGTAAATCCCTCGCCCTCATTAGGGAGAGTCAGTATAGGAGCTGAAGTGAGCAAGTCCTTGAGCTTCAGAAAGCTCGACTCACACTTATCAGACCACTGAAATAGAACCTCCTTCCTAGTCATTCTAGTCATAGGCGCTGCAATAGTAGCAAAACTCTGAACGAACCGCGTGTAGTAGCCTGCCAAACCAATAAAACTGCGAACCTCAGTTGGAGAAATAGGTTCGGCCCAATCACAAATAGCCTCAATATTTGCCTGATCCACCATAATCCCATCCTTAGACACTACGTGTCCTAGGAATGCCACAGACCCTAGACACTACGTGTCCTAGGAATGCCACAGACTCTATCCAGAACTCGCACTTTGAGAATTTAGCAAAAAGCCTATGGTCTCTCAAAGTGTGGAGCACAGTCCTCAAATGCTGCTCATGCTCCTCCCTATTCCTCGAATAGACAAGGATATCATCGATGAAAACAATCACAAAGGAGTCTAGATAAGGCCTAAAAACATGGTTCATCAAGTCCATGAACGTTGTTGGGGCATTGGTCAACCCAAAAGACACCACCAGGAACTCATAATGACCATAGCGAGTCCTGAAGGCTATCTTAGAGATGTCCTCTTCCCGAATCCTCCATTGAAAGTAACTTGATCTCAAATCAATCTTAGAAAATATTTCCACACCCTGAAGCTGGTCAAATAAATCATCAATACGAGGTATAGGATACTTATTCTTCACTATCACCTTATTCAGTTGCCTGTAGTCAATACACATACGCATAGAACCATCCTTTTTCTTCACGAAACAGAATGGGATCACCCCACGGTAATATACTCGGACTATTGAAACCTTTACCCAGAAGGTCCTGAAACTGTAAATTTAGCTCTTTTAGCTCGGCAGGATCCATACGGTAAGGTGCCATGAAAATAGGTCGGGTGCCCAGCTCGAGGTCAATCAAAAACTCAATATAACGCTCAAGAGGAAGGCCAGATAGGTTAGTATGGAAGACATCAGGATACTCATGAACCACAGGAATAGATTCAAGAGAAGAACTCTCTACACTAATATCACAAACATAGGCAAGGTATGACTCATAACCCCGCGCTATTAATCCTCTAGTCCAAATATAAGAAATAATCCCCATCGGTGCACGACTAAAGATACCCTATCATATATTCGGGGGGTATGCCAGGCATGGCTAAGGTAACAATCTTGGCAAAATAATCCAAGACCGCATGGTGAGGGGATAACCATTCCATGCCCAGAATAACATCAAAATCCACCATATCTAGCACAATAAGGTTAGCCTGAGTATCATACTCTCGAATTATCACAACACATGATTTATAAACTCGATCCATTACTAAAAAATCACCCACGGGAGTAGCTACACATAATGGCACAGACAAAGGCTCCCAGGACAACTCTAACTGCAGTGAATAATAAGTAGAAACATATGAATAAGTGGATCCCAGATCAAATAAAGCAATAGATGGCTGATGACATACTAAAATCATATATGTAATAACAGCATCTAAAGACTCCACCTCCAACCTACTAGGTAGAACATACAACTGACCTCGTCTGCCCTCGAACTGGGTACCTGACTGACCACCTATCCTACCTTCCTGAGGACCTCCTCTAGAACCCTGGAAACCACCCTTGTGACCTTATGTACCACCCCTAGATGGAGACGGTACTGATTTGATTGGCTGAACACTCTGTGTTGCAGGCTCAATCATCCCAAGTTGGGGAGACTCTCTGGAGAAATAACCAACGACCCCACAATTATAACATGCCCCAGGCACTATACTCTGTCTAGAAGGTCTGGTTGGCCCAAAATGGCCACCTTAGCCTGAAGACCCTGACTGTGTACCCCTCGAGGATTGACCACTGTAGTTACTATAACCGGGCTGACCCCCATCAGTAATCTGAAGTGCTGCCTAAACGGGACTACTGGACTAGTGCTGATAAGACTGACGCTGAGGGTACCCACCCTAAAAACCTTTGCCTTTGAAGTGTGAGCCGCTGTGGCTCCCACTTTAACTGCCCTGTTGACGCAACCTCTTATCGCCGCCCCATTTGGCCTAGTGATCTATATCTTTTATAGTGTAGGCATGATCAACAATATCAGTAAAAGACTTTCCTGAAGTCACCAAACTCTGAGTAGCCCTGCGGAGCGATAGATTCAACCCTCTAACAAAACAATGAATTCCATCATACTCTGTAGGCAGAATTATGGTGGCATGTTTGGCTAGCTCATGAAACCTCACCTCATACTCAACCACCATCATAATACCCTATCTCAATACAGAAAACTCATCCCTCAGGCACTCATGCATACTACTAGGCATGTAATTCTCCATGAAAGCCCCAGAGAACTGAGCCCAAGTCAATAGAGGAGATCCAGCTGGCCTGGAATTAAGATAGCCCCTCCACCACTATCTCGCTGCCTCGTCAAGCTGATATATCATGTAATCCACTCCGCGCGACTCAAATAATACCCTAAATTACGAATCCTCTCCTCGCAACTGGTCAGAAACTCATACGTATCCTCTCAAAAATTGGCCCAATATTTTTTGCTCCACAACATTCATAACTGTCTAAGCTACTACCGACTGTGGGGCTATCAGTACTGGAGGAACCTCTATTCTGGGAGCCCCAGCTGTAGGCTGCGCTCCTAAATCACTACCACTCAGGGCTGCTGACTAAGCCCCATCTGACGGTGCACTACTTATTAACCCCAGTAGTTGTAGCAAAATATCTCAGAGTCCTGAGGAAGATATAAATCCCGATGGGGCCAGGGCTGCCCCCTGGTCAACCAGTGGCTGGGGTGGTTGAATCTCTAGAGCGACCTATGGATCGGGAGTAATAATGGGATCTAGTGAAGGCTCCCTGTCCTGACCCCTGGCTGGTGCCGCAACTCTAGTCTGAACTCGACCTCTTGGTTGACCTCGGCCTCTAACGAGTGCCCTAGCTGCACTCTCGGGGTCTTCGTCCCCGGCCATCGTAGCCCGCGTCCTAGCCATCTGTGAAAGAGTGAAAAAAATGAGAATTTAGAAACCAATATAGACTCAACACATGAAAATAAACAAAGAAGGTGAGATTTTTCTAAGAATATCCTGTAGCTCCTAAAGATAGTATACTGATGTCATTGCACAGATCCACGGAAGTCTACTAGACACTTGCTCTTACACCAACAATACCAGTGAACCTAGGCTCTGATACCAATTTGTCTCAACCTAATTTCGCAAGTCATGATGGCACCCACTTTAACCCACTAGTAGGTAAGCCAAATCATAGCTAAGAACGATAAGTAATAGACTAATCGACGAAAAATAAGAGAATACCAAAGATAGACATGCAATAGAAGTACTAAGTAGTGATACATAAATATAATCGTACTAAACAACAGAGGAAACAGAGTAAAATATACAAAAAAGCATCCCTATGACCTAGTAAGGTTGATGCAAAAGCCACTAAATCAAAAGTAGAGTACTAGACAATATCAAATATACATTTAGTCTCAAAGTATACAAAAGACTATCCAAAAATAGCAGAAGGAGAGAGGATCAACTCCGAGCTCTGAAAGCCCACCCTATCTCCGAAGCAGCAACAAGCTTGAGGATAACGTCAACGACGGTGACTCGTACTCGGATCTGCATCATAGGCCGACTGAGCTAAATTACAATAAAAGTGTAATAAAATGTGCGAATGTAAGCTAAAGTCAGAAATAAGGGCGTAAACAGAAACAATACTCCAAATCAGGCGAATACGGTAAATATACATAATAAGTAACTCAAAAGTAAATACAGTCTAGCTACAACCTAACTGATCCCCGATAAGTTCAAAAGGCACAAACAAGAAGGAATAACCCAACCGAGCTCCCATAAGCCCACAAATGCAAACAAGGAGTACTCTAATACGAATATGGATTTATCTCTAAAATAGCATAAGGTAAACCATGAGTGAAACATACCTAAAACTCCTCCATGAACATAAATGTCGGATTTGAATCAGGATTAGATAATAAGATCATGATAGAAGATGTCACATATAAATTATAACTGTCGAACTTGAACTGAAACAAATAAATAAGCCAAAAGTAGTAACGATCCAAGGTTATATCTCCTCTTAAGTCCAATTAGTAATAAACTCCCAATTTAGGCTATCAAATCTATAAGCAATGTGGGTTTTAACCATTAAATCTAAAGATAAGGTTTTATAGGTCAAATATTATTCTACCCCGAGTATCAAAACTATCTGGGACTCATTACAGTGACTAAATCAACCTAAGGCTCTAGAATTAGTCTATGGTGACGAATAAAGGCCTCTAAGGTCTACAAGGAACTATTTTAGGCAATTTACTAAAAAGAAAGCCGGCAGGGCCCGCTACTAGTCCTGAAATCCTATACTAAGGCAAGAACCTGCCCAACCTAGACTAAGACTCACAATTCCATCCCAAGGTACTAAGTAATTCCAAACTAGTCCTAAGGTATCGACATAAACCAATATGAAGAGAGACTAGGTCGAATTCTACCCAAAAAGGCCCCTAATCGGCTAACTTAATAAATAAATACTAAATCATCAATCGAGTCATAAATACCCACCCATAACTAGCATAATACTACACTAATACCATAATAAAGCTCAATCTAAAATAAAAGTAAGTCTAGCCTACCCGGATGCCGTCGAAAGCTCGTAAAGTCCTATATTTCAGAACTTTTTCTTTCCGAGAAGCCTCTGAATGCTGCCACGCTATCAAAATAATGATCTATGCATTAAGATGAGAATATCGATACTCATGTGGGGCCCACTTACAGAATTACAAATTTGAAATCGTTAATGCGTCCCTCTTTGTTCAAGGATCTAACCTAAAAAATGGGTGGAATCCAAGCTCAAATAGTCCTCAAAACAACTCGTAAAGAATCTAGAAATTTAAAGTTAAATCAGAGAATCAAACTAGAATTTAAGCGGGAACTTACTGAAATAATGACGAGGAAATGACCACAACGAAGTTTCCAACTCACTCCCAATAACCCTTAATTAATCTCTCACAATTTCCAAGTTTTCTAGGGTTATAATGGTGTTTGGACTTAGAATAAATGAGCTGAAATCGGGATCTCTATCATTTATTACTGCTAGGGGTCCCTCTTCGAGAATGCGTGACCCCTGTCACAGATGCAGAGATTGACCCAGCCGACCCTTCGCTAACGCAGCCTATCCATCGTGATCGCGAAGAAGAGGCTTAGACCGATCGGCCAGCTGACTCTTTGCGAATGCGAAGGCTGGATCGCGATCGCGATGACCAATATCCTTGGCTCTTGCGAACGCGGCCAAGGCCTCGCAAACTCAAAAGCCATTTATGGCCTGCACCAGATGCACCAGTATTAGCAACTTTGCTAAGTTGCCAAATTTCTGATCGACCCCTCAGGATTCGTTCAGAATCCCGTGAATGCTAACGAACTATGCTATCCAACTAAATTTGATATTTTAGACTCAATGGTTCCATCTGAGGTATTTTCAATCAAAAGTGGGTCCAACACCTAAAGGGCTGTTTTAGCCAAAATCCACCCAATAGCCCAAAACGAGTCCGAAAGTCCCGGGACTCAAACCAAGAATCTCCTTAGCCTAAAATCAACATTCTGGAGCTAACAGAACTATCAAAATTGGCATATGAGTTTGTTTACCTGAAGTTCTGGCCCGATACCCTTTTCTTAAAAGTCAAAGCTCCAAAATGGGAAATTCATTCTAAAAACCAAACGAACTGCCCAGTAACCAAACTGTCAGTCCCAGCAAGTCATAAATGACTTAGGGCAGCTATAGGAAAGCTCTAAAAGCACAAAAAAGCATGAAAACCCAGGGAATGACCTAGAGGGTCATTATATTATGTATCAGAATAATTTTTGTTTTACTGATACACACACAAACCGTGTTTGTGATACGTTGATGTAGCAATACTTTACATATGAATCACCAAGTAATAATGTAACTTATATTGTAATGTATTGAAATGCAGGGGATAAAGTATGTTGTCAAAGATATCCGATAACCAAACACTGAAATGCCTTAACAACACTGAGATGTTCATGATGTATCGTAAAAAAAAAAAATCAAAATTGAAAAATAGAGAAGAAAGAATCAGTAATTTTTTTTGCTAGAACTCTCGTGATCTAGTGTTTGAATTTTGAATTGATTAGGCATTATTTGGGATACTCAGAGCCATTAAAACGATTAAGGCATGATTTACTCTCCCGTTGAAGAGATTTTCGTTATTTTTCCTTTTTATGTCACTTAATTAGTTAGTAATGTATTTGAAAACGTGATGTATCTGGCAATGAGTGATGTATTCGGCTAGACAGAATTTTGGATTTATAGTAATTTTGGTAAAAGTTGGGATAGGGAGTTATTAGCTCTAAAAGGGTTGGGATTTATGTAACTTACCCTAAATTTAAATCACTTTTGAGCAGCAATTAATGTTTGACTAAACTTTTAAAAGTATTTTTAAGTGTATTTTTTTCAAAAGTGATTTTCACGTAAGTGCTTATAGGAAGAAACTACTTTTTTAGCTTATGAAAAACAGCTTATGCTACTCCCTAGAAGCACTTATTTTCTCTCAAAAGTTTGGCAAACACCTCACTTTTTAAAAATAAGTAGTTTTCTTTAAAAAAAAAAAGTACTTTTGAGAACAGGCTATTATACTCTCTCCATACCTTTTTTACTTCTCTAGTTTGCATTACCCTTAAAAAATATTAATTAAGTGGTCAATGAATGCACAACATCAACGTGGAATTTCACTAGAACATTTAGGGGTCGTTTGGTAGAGTGTAAAAGAATAGTACTGAATAAGTTGTATTAGTAATGCTGGGATTAGTAGTGCTGGGACTAGTAGTGTTGGGCTTAGTTCTTATCTAGTTTTTGGTTTGATGTATTAAAAATGACATGTACGATATTGTTATATTTCTAAAAAAATATTGTTTGCTTACAAAATACCCTCCACATTCTATAGTTTTATTATTTTCTTTGCAAAGCTTTATTTTTCGTTCTTAAAGATGGAAAATAAAATAAAAGTTGGTATTCTTACTAAAATTATTTGTGGGTAAATTGTTATCTTGATAAATTTAAAAGGTATGATTCATCAAATTTTTTTAATCTTTGCAAAGCTTGATCAAATATATATATATATATATATATATATATATATATATATTGCAACGAATCATTAAGGCTCTTATTCAAGATTCTCAACATAAACGACAACAACAGTTGTATGCATTAGACTGTACAGAAAAAAAAAATGTTGTACTTGTTAATAAATTTTACTTGCCTATGTTTCTCTCATAGAGGACTTGCAGACCTCTTACCAAAAAAAAAAAGAAAAGAAAAGAACTAAGTGAAAACGAAGCTGCGATGCTTGAATCAGATAAGGACATTGAAAAGTTAAAAGAATTTGAGGGATATTTTTGTCTTTACATATATTAATCCCATGATATTAAAACTCAAGAATTACTAATACCACCAAATAAAATGTATTAGTTATACACCCTATAATATCAAATAGGGTATATAGCTAATACATGTATTAGCTATACATAGTCCCAATTGCTTGCAAACAAAGTATTAAATAATACCACACTTAATACATGTATTATTTATCTAATACACTCTACCAAACGACCCTTTACTGTTTTCATGGGGTGTGACCCATTGTATATATATATCGATGTACTTGACCCGCTTGTGTGATTATTAAAATAAAATTAACATAAGATTGGATATTAATTTTACGATATATATATATATATATATATTAATTAATTAAAAATATATTTATGATTTATACAATTTTCTAAATTTTTTTGATAGCAAAAGAGATAGTATATTATATTAATATGCGTCATTACAGAGTAGAGTGGCAACACTGCCGAAAACATTGTTCGAAGGAACATTATACAAAATAGAAATAGAAGAGTTTGGGATTGGTGATGTCGCCCAAAATATACCTTCGAAAAAGTACAATGCGGTCGTTGTATCAAATATAGAACCCAACTAGGTTGGGGTCGATCCCACAGGGAATAGGTCAAAGTTGTTTACAATACTAGATGAAATAATTGGAAAGTAAGTAAAACTGGGGGGTTTTGCGAATAAATATTGACAGTAACGATTGATGGTTGTATCGAGTTCGTAGACAATAAGAGAAATACACTAGGACTGTGATCCCCAATGATTCCTTAACTCCACCGGTTACTTGTGCTAACAAAACCGCCCCGCTATGTGGCATGCAAAATCTGACAAGATATGTTCATCTAAACGTCTCTCAACCTTGGTTAGACGAATTTCACTCTTCTCCTCTTGGTCTCCGAGTGTCGCACTACTAACCCTTGTCCTGGACCTCAGATAACTATTCCCGCTAAGGATCAAGTTATTAGATGAAGGTTGATAGCTTCAAATCTCTATTGTTATCTCCTTTTCCCAATCTCTACCTCTCTCTCGAGCAAGTCTAGAATACAGGCGAGTTTCTAACATTTGCAACCGTTAGAAGATCAATCACAATGAAGAAGATAGCAATAAATGCATTCACAGCGGTTCAGATTTGCTTTGCACTTAACCTGTTTTGTTAATTCCTCATGGTTCACACAACCCTAGTTAATGAGTTTAGCTACTCATAATTGAAAGAACAAAAGAAGAATTCAAAGATGAAAACATGATTGTAAACTCACAATAATGAAGAAGAACTAAAATCTCAATTGTCAATAAAACTCGAATCTAGGGTTTGTAACTACAAAACCAAGAATATGTTTATGAACTCAAAAACAGTAGAAAATATCTCTCAAAACAATGTAATGACTAACTCTCGCACATAGGACTATACAGGGGTATTTATAGATACAAAGCTAATCCTATCCTAATCAGAACAGGAGAACAGAGTTGGCAACTTCCATGGTATCGTGACTTGGTGTCGTGGAACCAAGTCATGCCACGTAGGTGAGTGTCATGGAAATCAGGCTCAAATTGACATCTTCAAAGGTTGACTCACGCCACCAATTCACGTCACGTAGGTGGTACTCACACCACGTCAGTCCTGTCGTGAAAATCAGACAACATTTACTAATCTCTGAACATGAGTCACGACATCCACTCATGTCACGTGAGTGGGCACGTGAGTGGTGTCGTGAATCCCTCTCTGGTGCAGATTCTTGTTCTTTCATCTTCAGATCCATCGTTCTCGGGCTTGATTCTTCTTTTTTATCATTTGTTCCCTTCAAAACCTGTTTTCCCGCAAAGTAGGACAAAAACCACATCATACCATTCAAATACACCCAAGTTATTGCATATTTTCCTTGTTTTAAGCATCGAAAGTGTCATGTAACCATGGCACATCAACACCCTCAACTTAGAATGTTTGCATGTCCTCATGCGAACAAAACAAAAATAGATATATTCGATGCTTAATTAAAAGAAACCTAAGGGACCTATGGCAGTCGACTCATTGCTTTTGGCAAAACTTTTTCGACCCCTCCTATTTGCAAATCAAAACCATAGTGTGTATACAGGCAGCATATTATCATGACACAGAAGGGATCAAGTGATGGCACCAGTTTATGAACAAACAACTAAGCATATATGCAAATGACATTATTCGAACAAATAGCAGCTAACAATGCAACCCATGTATTCTCACAATCAAAGAAGTCCCATGCACTCACAGTATGCTAATGAATCTCAAATTAGGGACTCGGTCAAACACTCTCTCTCACAAAGAAGTTCAAACAGTGTGCATGCAATACCATAGGCTTGCCCTTATTTTCTATGCCTTAATATTTTGGACAGTTGGACTAAGATCACCATAGAACTTTACTCGGCTTGTAATGTAGGCTTGGGGACGGGTATGGTACATATGGATATGGTGACTCAACCCTCCTTGACACTACACTATTTTTGGCTCCAACTTCCAACCTTTCTCATTTTTATTCTCTCTTATTCTCCTTTCTTTTATTTTCAGATTTTGGGTGTGATTTGTTTCTCAAACTTCACAACACAACTTTTTTTTTCTTTTTCTTTACTTTATTTTTTTTTTCTTCACACCCAAAGTTGTTTTCTCTTTTCTTTTATTACCCCCTTCTTCATACCCAAATCAATCTACGCACCCCTATAATAGGCACCCTCAACTTAGGCTATTTTCCTGAGTTGAGGTACACAATGTCCAAGGAGGGACCAGGGCCAAGACATGTTCATTGTAATTAAAATGGGAAGGTGAATAGGCTAATGAAAGAAATAGGTCAATTAAGGCTCAAAATCGGGATCAAGGGATACTTATTCATTTGGTCTGGCATTTAGGCTAAAAGTGGACTTATTCAAAAACGGCCTATGATCCTTTCCTAACCCCCTATCCTCTAATCCTAGGAAAGACTAACCGGGCAAGTTCTGGATTGCACACACAAAGTTGACTACGTAATAACCTCACACACACATAGCACATGGTTGTATTATCAACTACTACATATTCGATTCATGCAATACTGGCTACAGTTATTTTGTCTATAATCCTAGTGCCATAACAAGATCCAATAGCTGTCACACATAAACATGCTACACACACATAGTTCAAAATAAAAAATTTTAAGAGGGGTATCCTTAACATTCAAAAAGCATAATTATTTTTTTTTCAAAACTAGACTGCATTACGGTTCCCCTATTTTTCTCCTAATTAAACACAAAAACACATAATAATATAAATAAAAATCTAAACATGCCGGTTCTACTATGATAGCACTTGAGGGAAAAGAAACACGACAACAAAAAAACCCCAAGAGGACATATAGACCCACAAGTACCTCCGCCCCCACCAAATAAGCATGCATTGTCCCCTATGCAGTAGATTAAAACAAAACAAGGGGGTTAGGAACATACCTATAGCACCCTAGGTGCGTGGGTCTAATGTCGATCAAAATCAAAAATCAAAGCAAATGTAGGAATAGTAAGACACCTTGGGTTGCCTCCCAAGCAGCGCTTGATTTAACGTCGCGGAACGACGCGAGTATCTTGATTACTCAGACTTCATCAAGATATCCCCTGGGGTGGCCTCCAAGGTCATCTAAAATATTTATTTCTGAAACCACCCTCATGTCCTTTGGCTGTTTCATAGTTCTGCAAATATTGAATGTGACTTCCTTATTATTCAATCTGAATTTCAGCTCACCCCGCTCCATATCTACCAATGCTCTGCCGGTGGATAAAAATGGTCTTCCCAAGATTATAGGCATCTCAAAATTGGCCTCACAGTCCAAGACCACAAAGTCAGCAAGGAAGATGAAGTTTTCAACCTTGACCAAAATGTCACATACTATGCCCAAAGACTTCTTGATCGTACGATCCACCATCAATAACCGCATCTTTGTTGGCTTGAGGGTTCCCAAACCTAACTTCTTGAATACTGCCAGCGGCATCAAGTTAATGCTTGCACCTAGGTCACACAACGCTCTGGCAAAGTTAACTGACCCAATTGTGCATGGAACTGTGAAGGCACCGGGGTCATCTTTCTTTTGCACAAGAGAATGGGATGCAATTGCACTACAATGGTGCAAATCACCAACAGACTCATTGGTGACAGTTCTCTTCTTCGTCATCAAGTCTTTCATGAACTTTGCATATCCCGACATTTGTTCCAAAGCTTCAATAAGAGGGATGTTTATAAAAAGTTGCTTCAATATGGACATGAACTTATGAAATTTTCCATCCTCGTTCTTCTTCTTCAAGCGCTGAGGGAATGGAGGTGGAAACCTAGGAATGGGGTTAGCACTTGTGGGGCTTCCTTCTCTTTCTCAGTTTCAGCATTTACCTCATTTTCATCAGTTTGAGGCTTTTCCACCTCTTTTGTGATCTCCCCACTAACAATTTTATTTTCATCCATATTTTTCTTGAGACATTGAGGGAAAGGTAGAGGAGCTCTTGGAAATGGAACATACTTCTATAGATCTTCCTTTACTTTTTTCGTGGCCTTAGTCTGCTCTTCCAATGGAGCATGAACACCCTCAACTTGATTGGGTGCCTCAATGAGAGTCATTCCACTTCTTGTTGTGATAGCCATACAATGAGCATCATTTTTTGGATTCTGTACGGTATTGCTTGGAAGGGTACCTGGTTGATGCTGGTTTAATGCCACCGATAACTGTCCGAACTGTTGCTCCAACTGTTTGATGGCAGTTGAGTGAGATTCAACCTTCTGACTTATTCCCGAAATGTCTGACTTAATCTCTTTAAGACAGTTTTCTTGGCTTTCTGACCTCGTAACCAGTTTATTCAGAAAGTCTTCAATCCTTGAATTTCCAGACTCAGCATCGCAGCTACCTGGTGGTACGTAAAGACCTTCTCTCTATAGTCATCCTTTTGCCTCCAATCACCTTCACGATCTCGTTCTCTATCTCTATATCCTAATTTGTTGTAATTGTCTCCATAGTAGTTCCGACCTTGATTCCCTTGCCTCAAGTTCCAATAGTCTTGATTAGACCCTTGGCCCTTGGCTCAGAAATCCGCCAGTTCTCGATCTAGGTACTTAGCCTCTTCATCAGACTCCCCGTCATGTCTAGGCATTTTACCTTGTGCACCTACAACATGCACCTTCTCAGCATCTCTGGCTTCAATTTGTTTAGCTAGCAAACCAATTTCTGTCATTAGTTGCACGACCTATTGAGCCACTATTTCGTCCAATGCCTGTTGTGCAGCTGATGCTCCAATAACATATATAACAACAGGCGTATCTGCCTCCCGAGTATGCCATCCTCGATTGGTCTTAGTGATACGATCTAATATCTCTGAAGCTTGCTCCCATCTCAGACTCATGAATGCTCCACCAGTGATAGTATCTGCTACAACCTTAATGTTTGCATTCAAAGCCCTATAGAAAATTTCAAGTAAATTTCTACCACTCATCCTATGATTCGACACATTCTGCAGCTTCTTCTTGAATCTGAGCCATGTCTCATAAAGTGCTTCAGAATGTAGTTGTCTGAAATTATAGATCTCTTCCTTCAACTGCAGCATCTTAGAAGGTGGGAAAAATCTTTCTAGAAATTGATTCCTCAAGTCTTGCCAAGTAGTGATGGAACCTCGTGCAATTCTACCAACCACAATGTCGCTTCTCCTGTTAGGGAGAATGGGAACAATCTCAACCGAATCGCTTCTTGGTTCACTCCAGGCAGATTATAGGAAGTGAAGACCCCCACAAAATTCATCACGTGCATGTTTGGATTATCTGAAGGAAGACCGGCGAACACACCTTTCAAATTTAGCAAATGAATCATGGCACTGGTAATGTCAAACTTCGTGCCCGGAGGTAACTCTGATGGAATGATGGCACCAGTCTCAACCGGTTCGAGATAAGCCATATCCTCTTCTTCAGGATCATCATAAACAGGCACATATGGTCTCTGTTGTGCTCTAAGTCTTCTTTGTCACTCTTCAGCATCAGCCAGACGCTGTGCTTCTTCTTGCATCGCTCGATTATCTCTTTCTGCTTGTCTAAGAGCAGTTTGCCTAGCTTTCTCTTCCCGTGTCAATCGAATGGTAGTTTGATCCGCTGTTTCATGAATGTCTCCCGCAGCTGCGGGATCCTGAACTCCGTCAGTGTTTACCATTTTTCAATTAGCTCTCAGAGTTCTTTCAATTTCAAGATCAAGTGGAATCAGGGGATTGCCTTGACTCCTAGTATTGGGCATACACCGGCGTGTACCCTCAAAAGTATGTAAAAGCAAAACTAATCAACTCCAACCAATACTAATCAACTCCGTAACAGTATTCCCCGGCAACGATGCCAAAATTTGATATCGCCCAAAATATACCTTCGAAAAAGTACAATGCGGTCGTTGTATCAAATATAGAACCCAACTAGGTTGGGGTCGATCCCACAGGGAATAGGTCAAAGTTGTTTACAATACTAGATGAAATAATTGGAAAGTAAGTAAAACTGGGGGGTTTTGCGAATAAATATTGACAGTAACGATTGATGGTTGTATCGAGTTCGTAGACAATAAGAGAAATACACTAGGACTGTGATCCCCAATGATTCCTTAACTCCACCGGTTACTTGTGCTAACAAAACCGCCCCGCTATGTGGCATGCAAAATCTGACAAGATATGTTCATCTAAACGTCTCTCAACCTTGGTTAGACGAATTTCACTCTTCTCCTCTTGGTCTCCGAGTGTCGCACTACTAACCCTTGTCCTGGACCTCAGATAACTATTCCCGCTAAGGCTCAAGTTATTAGATGAAGGTTGATAGCTTCAAATCTCTATTGTTATCTCCTTTTCCCAATCTCTACCTCTCTCTCGAGCAAGTCTAGAATACACGCGAGTTTCTAACATTTGCAACCGTTAGAAGATCAATCACTACGAAGAAGATAGCAATATATGCATTCACAGCAGTTCAGATTTGCTTTGCACTTAACCTGTTTTGTTAATTCCTCATGGTTCACACAACCCTAGTTAATGAGTTTAGCTACTCATAATTGCAAGAACACAAGAAGAATTCAAAGATGAAAACATGATTGTAAACTCACAATAATGAAGAAGAATTAAAATCTCAATTGTCAATAAAACTCGAATCTAGGGTTTGTAATTACAAAACCAAGAATATGTTTTTGAACTCAAAAACAGTAGAAAATATCTCTCAAAACAATGTAAATGACTAACTCTCGCACATAGGACTATACAGGGGTATTTATAGATACAAAGCTAATCCTATCCTAATCAGAACAGGAGAACAGAGTCGGCAACTTCCATGGTATCGTGACTTGGTGTTGTGGAACCAAGTCACGCCACGTAGGTGAGTGTCGTGGAAATCAGACTCAAATTAACATCTTCAGAAGTTGACTCACGCCACCAATTCATGTAACGTAGGTGTTACTCACGCCACGTCAGTCCTGTCGTGGAAATCAGACAACATTTACTAATCTCTGAACATGAGTCACGACATCCACTCATGTCATGTGAGTGGACTTCACGGCACTTGAGTGGTGTCGTGACTCCCTCTCTGGTGCAGATTCTTGTTCTTTCATCTTCAGATCCTTCGTTCTCGAGTTTGGTTCTTCCTTTTTATCATTTGTTGCCTTCAAAATCTGTTTTACTGCAAAGTAGGACAAAAACCACATCATACCAACCAAATACACCCAAGTTATTGCATATTTTCCTTCTTTTAAGCATCTAAAGTGCCATGTAACCATGGTGCATCAATTGGCTGCTTGAGCCTGACAAAAGTAGTTCCCGCCTTGTCCATTTCCACGAGATGGGACAAAAACAACGATGAAACTTCCCATTCAACTAACTTATTAGAAGTACTAGAGGATGTTCCTCCCTTGGCTAGAGCGTTTGCCACTTGGTTTGTTTTTCGATAACTATGTTGAACATGATGGTTTCCCAGCTGCCGCATGAGTTCCCTGTAATCATGTACAATATTATAATAGGTTGGATGATCGTGTATTAATATTTAATAATTACTTTTGAATCCACACTGATCATGAAAGGTATAAGGTTGTCCCTAGCAGCAATACGAAGACCTTACTTCTGATCAAGTTGTGAAAAACAACCTTGCGTAGAAAATGCAATGTAAGCTGCTTACAATAAATCTTTGTGGTTCGATCTTTCTCCGAACCCCATGCATAGTGGATACTTTAGTGCTACGTCCTACCCTTCTGATTATGATGCTATCAAGATTTAGTTAAGATTTGACTAAAATTCTAAGTAATCGAGAGAAAATTATGAATTAAAATCGAATACTTAATATTTTTGGGGCAATTTTATGGTATTGATAAACAATGAACAACAATTACAATGAACTAAAGTAACTGAAAAATTTGACACTTTGGGACATTTTCTTGTATTGAATAAAATAGTAACCACTACAACTACTTGAAATAAAATTAGACTGATACTCTACTGAGCTTCCATGGATGATGGAACCTATAGCAAGGAAGAAGATGGAACCTGTAGCAAGGAAGAAGAAAGATTGAATTAGGGATAGAAGGAGAAAGAGAAGAGACGAAGAAGAAGAGAAAACAGAAGAGAGAACGAGAAAAGAGGTGAGGAAAATACCAATGCAATTATGATCTTCTCTCTCCTACCATACGCGGTTATAACCAAAAATGCAGTAACAACTCTACTGACATAGTACGATTCTGTCCCTCGTGACTCATTAAACTAAGACTAATCTCAGCCGTAGAAGCAGAGTTAGTTGTTTATTTCCTACTCACTTGAATTCAAGTTCAAACCCTCACTCCCACATAATTTCTCCTTTATTCTAGTTCATGACGTTCCCTCACTCTTGAAACAATCCTTGACCTCAAGGATTAAGATTAAATTAAGGAAATTTGGCCTTGATGAAGTCAAATTCTTCCCAAGTAGCATCTTCTGGGGGAAGATTAGACCACTGCACTTGAATTTTCATAGCCAAAATATTATTTTTCTTGATCATTTGCCTTTGCAAAATAGCTACTGGTTTAACTTAGAACTGTTCATCCTTACCAGTGCTAGGTAACATAGTATGCACAACCACTTTAGACTCCACTTTCTTCTTTAATAGAGAAACATGTAACATAGGATGAACCTTAGAATCAAGGGATAAGTCTAGTCTATAAGGTACATTGTCAATCTTAGCCAACACTTTGAAAGACCATATAACTTAGAGCTAAGCTTCAAGTTTTTTCTAGCTTCAAGTTTTTTCTTAAGGCAATTGATGTTTGTCTATAAGGTTGCAGCTTCATGTAAACCACGTCACCAACCATAAACTCCCTTTCATACCTTTTCTTACCAGCAAAGAACTTCATCCTTTCTTTAGCTTTGCTCAAATTGTTTTTCAAAAGCTGTATGAATTTTTGTCTCTTCATCACAGCATCTTCAGCAGCAGGAACCATAGTCTCAAGTGAAGGACCTAGGGATATGTGATGGGGGGTTAGTATCCATTAAAAACTTCAAAAGGGGTGCCTTTCAAGTTAGTGTGGAAATTAGTATTGTACCACCACTCAGCTACAGAAAGCCATTGTCCCCACTGGTTTAGTCTGTGAGCAGTCATGCACTTTAAGTAATTCTCCAAACACATGTTAACCCTCTCAGCTTGCCCATCACTTTGTGGATGATAAGCAGCGCTATAATGAAGTTGAATTCCTAGTAACCTGAATAAGGATTTATAGAAATTTCTTAAAAAAATTCTATCTCTATCAGTTACTATAGATTTGGAAGATTATACAGGCAATGGATCCTGTTCCAAAACACCTCTACTACCTCAACTGTAGAGAAAGGGTGTGATAATGCTATGAAGTGAGAATATTTAGTAAACCTATCCACCACTATTAGGATAACATCTTTCTGTTTAGATTTAGGTAGCCCTTCTATGAAGTTCATGCCCATGTAGCTCTATGCCTGATTAGGAATAGGAAGAGGTTGTAGAAGGCCATGATAAGCTATATTTTCATCCTTGTTCCTCTGACATACATCATAGTTAGCTACATATTACACCACCATCAACTTTATAATAGGCTAATAAAATAGTAGAGATAGCCTCTTCAAAGTCCCCAACTGACCTGACCCCCACTGTGGAACTATGAAATATATCCACTAGTTTCTCTCTCAAAGTACCAGTGGCTCCAATGTAGATCTTTTTCTTCTCAAAACTCTAGAAGTGTAATGCCATATACTGGGGTCAAATTTATCAATTGATACTTGAGCTATAATATCTAGTACATATTGATCATTACCATAGCTTGCAACCACTTCTTGTATCCATAATAGAATGAAGACAATGTAATAATCTGATAGTTCTCAATTGACTAGTGCAATGAGCTTCTACATCATAAACTTCTTCAAGTTGCCTGGATAGTGCATCTACAACTTTGTTTTCAGCCCTTTTTTTGTACTGCACCTCATAATCCAAACCTAATAGTTTAGTAAGCCCCTTCTGTTGGATAGTTGAAGTTAACCTTTGGTCCATCAAATATTTCAAATTATGATGGTCAGTCTTGACCATAAAGTGCTTGAATTGGAGGTAGTGCCTCCACTTGTCAACAACATTCAATAGAGTCATATACTCTTTCTCATAAATAGATTTACCTCTATGCCTAAGGGCTAACACCTTGCTAAAATAAGGAATTGGTCTCCCCTCTTGCATCAATACAACACTAATGCCACTGTGGCTAGCATCTATTTCCACTACAAACCCCTTAGAGTAATCAGGTAGAGCTAGAATAAGAGTTGTAGTCATTTGCTTTCTTCAGAGCTGAGAATGCAATCTTAGCCTCATCATTCTACTTGAAGGCATTCTTTTTAAGTAGATCAGTAAATGGTCTGCAGATGGTGCCATAGTTAGCAACATACTTCCTATAATAGCCTGTCAAACCCAAAAAATACTCTGAGACCTCTGATTGAGCTAGGAGTTGGCCAATCTAGCATAGCCTATATTTTAGAAGGGTCTGTAGAAACCTCTACTTTAGTGATCACATTCCCCAAGTACTCCACTACAGGCTGGCGAAAGGAACACTTAGATTCTTTTGGGAAACAAAGAGTGCTCCCTTAGTGTGTCAATCACCACTGATAAATATGAAAAATGCTCCTCTAATGACTTGCTATAAACTAGTATGTCATCAAAGAAAATCAGAATAAATTTTCTAAGATATGAAATAAACACCCGATTCATGAGAGCTTGAAAGATGAGGTGATTCATGAGAGCTTGAAAGATGGATGGTACATTGGTTAACACAAATGGCATCACTTTGAACTCATAATGTCCTAAATGAGTTCTAAAAGTTGTTTTGTACACATCCTCAGTCTTCATCTTAATTTTGATGATATCTAGCTCTCAAGTCAACTTTTGAAAACATTACAACACTATAGAGTTCATCTAGGAGGTCATCAACAATAGGGATTGGGTATTTGTCTTTGATAGTTATGTCATTTAATCCCCTATAATCAATACAGAATCTCCATGTTGCATCCTTATTTTTGACTAACAATGTTGGGGAAGAGAAAGGGGATTGACTAGGTTGGATGGTACCATTAAGCATCATATCTGGTACTTACTTTTCTAATTCTTCCTTCTGATAGTAGTTGTACCTGTATGGTCTTAGACCTACAGGTATGGCTTCAGGTTTGAGAGGTATAGCATGGTCTAAAGCTCTGACTAGTGGTAGTAACTTAGGTTCTGCAAAAATATCCTTTAACTCATCCAATACCTCAATTATAGCAGCCTCCACTACTTCCTCTTTAGTATCTACCATAGTGTTGATCATGAATAAGTGAGCAAACATTGCTTGTCCTTCCCTCATTAGATTTCCCAAAGTTCTACTAGATATCATGTTGAGTTTGCCTTCATCAGTAATGCCTTGAAGAACCAGTTTATTACCCTTTTTACCAATAGTCACACAGTTTCTTTCATGATCAAACTTGGTTGGGTTGTGTTGTTTCATCCAATCATTACCCAGTACTATATCACATCCCCCCAAAGGAATGATGAGCAAATTTCAATGAAGGGCATGTCCTGCATCTTCCATGAGAACCCTTGGCAATGTGAGGTCCACATGACATAGTTGCCATCAACAATTGTTACTCTCACCGGAGGGAAATAACTCACTTTATGTACAGTCTCTTTGACAGTACTCTCATCGATGAAGCTATGTGTGCTTCCAGGGTCCACCAGTATAGCCAGATGCTTATTTTTCACAACCCCTTTAACTAAAATTGTATTAACCCCCTCTATGATTGCCTGAGAGTGCACTATGACACACAACCTCTTGTATCTCTTTGTCTATCTCACATTCAATGAGTATATCAGAGGAAACATCTGTAGCCTCTGAGACAGCTTCTTCCATGACTTGACTAGTTTTAACTTCTCCGATCAGGCAATTCAATTGCTTCTTCTTGCATTGATGCCAGGACCACACTTGTCACCACATCTAAAACACAAGTGGTTGTTTTTCCTATATTCATAAACCTCAGGGATCAATCTATATGTAGTTGGCTTAGCAGTAGGCATAATGTTACTCTTGATAACAACTGCATTTTCAGCAGATTTGAAGGAATTTCTATTCTTCTTAAGAGCAGCCTCAATAGCCTTCTCTTGCATTCGAGCTTGCTCTATAGCAACCTTAAGAGAGTTGGGCTTAAACATTTTCACAACAAACTTTATTTCCTAATTTAAACCCCAATAAAATTGGAGACAGAATAAGACTATATAAGAGTGGGATTTCTCACCAACATTGGCCTTAAGTTCTTCAAACTTGCTCAGATACATATCCACTGTCCCAATTTGTTCGAGTTTATTAAATTCTTCTACTATGTCATCTAGGTGCTCCACACCAATTCTACAACACATTTCTTCTTTAAACTCAGGCCAAGTCACCATACCCCTACTCAATACTAATGAATGATACCATGTCTTAGCTAAGCCATTCAAGTAAAGAGCAGTTGCTTTAACCTTTAGGTTCTCTACTGTTCTATAAAGGTTAAAATACCTCTCACATTTACGAGCCATACCTTAGGTTCCTAACCTTCAATGCTAGGTAGCTCTTACTTAGGTGGTGGAATGGGAACCATTTGAAGCCTATTCTGACACATATCCTGAGCTGGAAAGGGAAGGATGCCATCTCCTTGTTGATGTTCACCTAGAGCTCTAGGATAAGCTCTCTCGAGATTAGTCAATCGATCAAGTATTAGCTTTAGCATGCCCTGAATCCTAGTTTGTATATTGCGAGCAGTTTACTGATTCTGTAGAAGCTCATCCAAAATTTCATCGTACCTAGCAATTCATTCTTCAACCACCTTAGATCTAGTTCCTTCCACCATAGCTACAACTCACAGGTTGCACAAATCAAAGCTCTGATACCAAATGTCAGGATCTAGATAAAATTTGACTAAAATTCCAAGTAATCGAGAGAAAATTACGAATTAAAATCAAACACTTAATATTCTTAGAGCAATTTTCTAGTATTATGATAAACAATCAACCAAAGGAACTGAACAACTTGACACTTTGGGATATATATATATATTTTTAAAAAGGACAGTCTGGTACAGTAAAACTCCCGCTATGTGCAGGGTTCGAGAAATGGCCCGACTACAAGGATCTATTGTATACAGTCTTACCTTACATTTCTACTAGAGTCTATTTTTCAGACTTGAACCTGTGACCTCTCGATTACATGACAACAACTTTGAGATATTTTTTGATATTGAATAAAACAGTAACTGCAACAAGCTCTCATAGAGGATGGAACCTGTAGCAAGGAAAAAGAAGGATTGAATTAGGGATAGAAGGAGAAAGAGAAGAGACGAAGAAGAGAAAACAGAAGAGAGAGAGTGAGAGAAGAGGTGAAGGCAAATACGAATGCAATGATGATCTTCGAAAATGCAGTAACAATTCTGCTGACATGGCACGATCTTGCCCCTCGCAGCTCATTAAACTAAAACTAATCTCACCTGCTCCCTTTGAATTCAAGTTAATTTCTCCTTTATTCCAGTTCATGACAGATGCCTCCTGCATTTTTGAAGTCATCAACCTAATTAGTATTTTTAGAGCGCTGAAATGGCGCCAAGATGTTTATATGAAACAGCAGCAGAACCTTTTTGACCATTTCTCACCATGTTTATGACAGCAAGGATACAAACGCGAAACAAGCTACTACGGCATCAGTATCCAAATCCCATTTTTGGTTTCAACACATTTGCATCTACTATTCTTCACTCTTTCTCATATCACTCTACCCAAGAACCAGCCTATTCTGTTCCTACAGTTTCAGACAAGTGCGAGCTTCTCGTCCAAAAATACCTGTTTTCTTTTTCTGAACAAGATGCCCAAAGGCTCCATTTAGATATTATAAAACATGGGGTTGTTAAAGATTTGTATTTGTGCAACACCCTTATCAATTTATATGTTAAAAATGCTGATTTAGTATCTGCTCACGACATGTTCGATGAAATGCCAAAGAGAAATTTAGTTACTTGGGCCTGTTTGATTACGGGTTATTCTCAAAATGGAATGCCCGATAAGGCATGTCGAGTTTTTCAAGAAATGGTTTCATCGGGGTTTGTTCCCAATCATTATGCTTGTGGTAGTGCTTTGAGGTCTTGTCAGGGTTTAGGTGTTTGTGGGTTGAGGTTAGGGATGCAAATTCATGGTTTGCTTTTGAAAACAGCGCATGCTTCTGATGAAGTTGTTTCTAATGTGTTGATATCGATGTACGGAAATTGTGCAGGTAATGGTGATTATGCTTGGCGTGTTTTTGAACAGATAGAGAATAAAAATTCAGTGTCTTGTAATTCTATTATTTCAGTTTACGCTCAGCGAGGCACGGTTTCTGCCTTTGAGCTCTTCTCTTATATGCAAAAAGAGGATCTGGGGTTTAGTTTTAAGCCAACTGAGTTCACTTTTGGCAGCTTAATTACTACTGCTGCTAATCATTTTAATTGTGGTTTGCCTTTACTGGAGCAGCTTCTGGCAAACATTGAAAAGTCTGGACTCTTAGAAGACTTGTATGTAGGCAGTGCTCTGCTTAGTGGTTTTGGAAGGTTTGGGTCTCTCGATACAGCAATGAAGGTTTTTAAACAGATGGGTGCAAGGAATGCGGTGTCCTTGAACGGGCTCATGGTCGGATTGGTGAGACTTGGTCAGGGAGAAGATGCAGCTAAGGTTTTCATGGACATGAGAGACTTAGTTAATCTCAATTCTGACACCTTTGTGGTTCTTTTCAGTGCATTTCCTGAATTCTCTTCATTGGAAGAAGGGAAAATAAGAGGTAGAGAGCTACATGCATATGTTATCCGAACAGGTTTGTGCAACTCCAAGGCTGCGATTGGAAATGCTCTGATTAATATGTATTCTAAATTTGGTGAAATCCAAATTGCCCAGTCTGTTTTCCAGGTCATGGTTGATAAAGATTCAGTATCATGGAACTCTATGATATCCGCTCTAGATCAAAATGGCTGTTTTGAAGATGCAATATCGACCTTCCAAACTATGAGAAGAACAGGTTTGGCTTCATCAAATTACTCATTGATAAGTGCTTTGAGTTCTTGTGGAAGCCTGAATTGGATAAGATTGGGGGAACAACTGCACAGTGAAGGGATAAAGTTAGGACTTGATTTTGATGTTTCAGTGTCTAATACTCTTCTTGCTTTATATGCTGATACTGGATGTGTGACTGAATGCAAGAAATTGTTTACCTCGATGCCAGAACATGATCTAGTTTCATGGAATACCATTATCGGTGCATTAGGTGATTCGGAGACATCTATTTGTGAAGCTACAGAGTACTTCATACAGATGATGCGTGCTGGATGGAGTCCTAACAACGTGACATTTATAAATGTCCTTTCAGCAATATCTTCTCTTTCTCTTCTTGGTCTTGTTCGTCAAATCCATGCTCTGGTGCTAAAATATAGTGCAATGGATGCTAATTCTATCGAAAACACATTTCTTGTTTGCTATGGTAAGTGTGGGGAAATGGATGACTGTGAGAACATATTTTCTGGGATGTCTGACAGGAAGGATGATGTGAGTTGGAATTTAATGATATCTGGCTATTTACACAATGAGGTCTTACCAAAAGCCATGGACTTAGTCTGGCTTATGCTGCACAAGGGTCAGAAATTAGATGGCTTCACATTTGCCTCTGTTCTCAGTGCATGTGCCTCAATCGCAACATTGGAACATGGCATGGAAGTTCATGCTCGTGCGATTAGAGCCTCTTTGGAATCTGACATTGTTGTTGGGAGTGCTCTTGTAGACATGTATGCCAAATGTGGAAGAATAGATTATGCTTCAAGGTTTTTTGATTTAATGCCTGTACGTAATATATATTCGTGGAACTCGATGATATCTGGTTATGCACGGCATGGACATGGACATAAAGCACTAGAGCTTTTTACAAAAATGAAGCTGGAAGGTCAAACACCTAGCCATGTCACATTTGTTGGTGTCTTATCAGCTTGTAGCCACGTGGGATTTGTCGAGCAGGGCATGGACTACTTTGATTCCATGAGCAAACAATATGGTCTGATACCTCGGATTGAACATTTCTCATGCATGGTTGATATCCTGGGACGAGCAGGGCAGATAAATAAATTGGAGGACTTCATCAATAAAATGCCATTAAAGCCCAATGCACTCATCTGGAGGACTGTTCTTGGAGCCTGTGGTCGAGCAAGCAGTCGTAAAACAGATCTAGGTAGGAAGGCTGCTCACATGCTCTTAGAGTTGGAACCTCATAATGCTGTGAATTATGTGCTTCTTGCAAATATGTATGCTTCAGGAGGGAAGTGGGAGGATGTGGCAGAGGCTCGGCGTGCAATGCGAGAAGCAACAGTAAGGAAAGAAGCTGGATGTAGCTGGGTTATCATGAGAGATGGCGTTCATGTTTTTGTAGCTGGTGATCAATCGCATCCAGATAAACATGCAATTTATGAAAAACTTAAGGAACTGCACAAGAGGATTAGGGATGCAGGGTATGTACCACAGATTAAATATGCCTTGTATGATCTCGAACTGGAGAATAAGGAAGAACTCCTCAGCTATCACAGTGAAAGACTTGCTGTTGCCTTTGTTCTTACACGGAAATCAGCTATGCCGATAAGAATAATGAAAAACCTTAGAATTTGTGGGGACTGTCACTCTGCCTTCAAATACATATCACAAGTTGTTGGTAGACAAATAGTATTACGAGACTCCAACAGATTTCATCATTTTGCTGATGGAAAGTGTTCGTGTGACGATTACTGGTGATAGATCAAATGCTGTCTAACTTGAAGAAAGGAATGCTACTTAATGAGGCATTAACAGGCGAAGCAGTGGAGAAGGTTCAAGCATGTTATATCTGAAGTATAGGGAGAGAAGAAATTAGTGTGCAAGGGTGTTGCATCAAGTATTCTGGTGGAGACCTCAACATGAACTTATTTAAAGCGTGTCTTGGTGTGGTTTGAATTATTTGCCATATTTCTTTAAGATTTTATGACATGAATCGGCTAGAGGGACAGCAAATGACACCATGAAATCAAAGGAGTATGGAGAATGTAAGGAGAGTTAAAAATATCAAACCCAATACAAACCTGTATCCAAGTCGTTGGTAGACAAATAGTATAATGAGACTCCTGCAGATTTCATCATTTTGTGCACTTGCTTAATGGTCAATGAAATTGGAAGGGACCATGGCAACCAGGGTTCAGAACTTCAAAATCCCTGCAGAGGCAAAATATTGTTGAGTGATTTTGCCTAGCTGTACATGGTACAGCTGCTACTTCCCACCACATGTACTGGTGGGAAGTAGCAGGTACCAAGTGAATTAGTTGAGGTGCGCACAAGCTGGCCTAGACCACCAACAGCAACTAATATGCCTCAGTCCCAAATAAGTTGGGATTGGCTCCACCATTATTGAAAAAACAGCTTTTGTTTTTGCTGATGGGAAGTGTTCTTGTGATAATTATTGGTCATAGTTAATCAAGTTCTAACACCAACTTGTTGATCAAGAACAGGTAATGTGCATGAGCATTATGTCTTTCTTTGTGCTACTCGTCTTCTTCATCTCAAAATGATTGATAAAAGTGTGTGTATATTACCCAGAAGGTCTTACTTCTGTGCTCTACTTGTGCAGTAAAGAGTCCTCTTGTCCGGGATGCAAGAGCTACAACTAATATTACGATCGACACAATAACATGCAGGATGATGAACAACATCGTCGATCATTAGGAATGGAATAATGAAGATGTAGGTTCCTTCAATACCGAGACAGTATCAGGATTACTTTACAGAATGACGAATGAGTTGGTTGGAATTTCTCACCCTAGGACTAGTATGTTTTGGCCAAGAGAAGAATTGTATCAGTGTTTATGCTCAGTATAAGACTCTGACATTGTTGAAGTTGATTACATGGGATAAGACAGGTTTATCATTTTGTCTATATCTTGCCCTTAATCTTTTCTGAATTAATGTGGGTAATGCATGGATATCTTGTCTTATGTTTGCAATAGCTTTCACTTTGTTTCCTTCTCCTTCGTAGTAAGTAATAAGCCCAAACATGATTCATCTTATATTTTCTTTCTGATATTTAAACCTATATTGTCACAACCAAGTTGATGATTACTACTTCTCACTCTGACATATACAAACGAACTGATCTTGGAAGCAAGTAAGAGTAATACAACCACGGGCAATTAGGATTTTAGATATTGTTAAAAAAGGGATGCGGTAATACATGGACTGGATCCAAAGATATCGCAAAAACAGTTAGAAAGAGAAGAAACAAGAAGAATCATTATTTTATTATAATAAATGTGTATTTGGTATGAAGGAAAATGTTCTCCGAAAAAATATCTTTCTGGAAAAAGTTTCTATTTTGTTTTAACAGTCAACATCTGAATTGGAACCATCAACCTTGGCCATTCAGTATCCGTTTTGTCCCCTCTGCTCAAAAAGTTATAGTAAGACTTCAAGAAAACTTGCCATCTTTGCTTCCTTTTGGCTTTGATTGTTGAGTGCCGAATTACCCTTCAGTTATTCCTGTCTGTCATTCACTTGATCCTTGACCAGGTTATGAAAGTGATAGTAAGCTCTGTAAAACTACAATTTGTGATCAGCTTGCTAAGTTGGTAGGAGATCGCGATGATGACTTCAGCATTACCTTGGGTAAGAATCTGAAGGAGGTCAGTACCAAGTTCTTAACTATTTCACAGAAGATAAACACCACAAGACAAGCTTACTGGGACGAAGTATCTCAGAGGAATGACTTTATTTATTTGCTATAGTTGGAGCGTTTGTCATCCTTCCACCCCTTGTTCATTTTAGGAATTGAAATCAAGACGGGTTATGTGCAGTTATTTCCTTGACTTGTATAAACACTTGGCATACATATTAAGTATTTCTGTTACTAATATAGTGGAACTATATAAGTTTGTGAAAGTCCCTGTTAACTCTTAATGAATGGTCATTTGGAGTTGTAGATTAACTTTACTTTGTATTATCACATATGTACAGTATCACATTAGCAATAAGTGATTCTCAGCATAAGGTGATCTACTGGGGGCATTTTTCTCTTGCTCGAGTGTCGGTTTTCATTCTAGGTGTCACCACTAGAACTAGTACTTGTTAGAACAAGCTGCATATGTTCTGAATCCTCTCGTGATAGTGAAGCCCGTTCTGTTTAGTGTATCTTCATATCAAGTGCAGATATAATCATCAGTTAGCTTTTCACCAATGCAGAGGGGTTATCCTTTTTGCTAGTTGCAAATTTTAGACAAAAAATGTAAGGCGGAAAGAGTGTACACAAAATCTCTCATATTATGCGTTGTGTATGATGCTCTACAATAGTAGTACACAATTTCTCGTATTATATGCTGTATATGATGCTCTACATTGATAGTACACAAACTCTGAAATCTGTTTCCGAAATTGTAACAAGTTTGGAAAGGATTCAATGTTAGTAAAAGGCAAATGATTTGTTTTGTCTGTAAGCCTTAACGCGGCTATGATGATGAGATTTCCCTTTCTCATCTGTTGAAGATGTTTCTTGATCTGTTTGTCGTTACTATTTCATCGACTAAATCACTCCTGATTTGCTTTATATAGGGCCATTTTTCTTGGAGCAGATAGATGAACAAGATAACAACAATCTCAACAGTAAAAGCCAGGTTCCAAGCACTTGCGCTTCTCATTGTTCTTGTGTGATACGACTGTAAACCTGTATATATGTTGATAATTCCCAGTAAAGAAACTGTCACTCCAAGAAGCCAGTGAACTGAAAACCATATACTCCTTCCTTTGCTTTCTCTGTACAGGATGAACAAAATACATTACTTATTACAGAAATTATCTCCGCGAGATTTGCACAAATAGAATCTTTCGATGCCATAGTTTAAGTATTGACCCTATTAAGAAAAAAATTGCAAGAATAGATTCGCAGCCAACATTACACAGCAAAATCTTGACAAATCACCAGGATTTCAAATTTGACGAGCAAAACTTTCCTTGTCACAATAATCGCCCCAAATAACCCTAACGAATTTCAAATTGATGGTAAAATTTACCTTGTCATAAATTCTGACGGATAACCAGTACAGTTAAAATTATAACACAAATCTTGAAATTAAAGTGTATATCCTTTACCTGTCAGGCTTAAAAACCCCAGTGGCTGCTTGTAGCCATATAGCACCATAAACAGTTAAGCCAATCCTTTGGTGATTATTTGTGAAAGAGTTGTCAAAGTTTCCAATCGACATGATTGCTGCTGCTGTTACTAGGAGAAGAGATAGTATCTGCAAAATAACAACCAAAAACAATATTAACGTGAATTTTGTGCACTACAAAATGATATAATAGTAATTGTACATGGACTTTCTAAAGCTATCAAGTATCACATGATCGATAAAATAAAAGGTTATACCTAACGTCATAATCATCTTTTATTATGCTCATAATAGATGTTATTGGGTATAAAATCAAAAGTTTAAAGCTAAATTATTTCCAAATATAAAAATGTGTCAACATTTTTGAAACGAATGAACTAGTAAGATCAAGAATAATGCCACATAAAATGGAACGACGGAGTAACAACTGTTGAGATACTATTTGCCCATGACCCTTTCCACATTCATGGTGAAATAAAAGTTTAAAAAGGGATTAATTAATTAGTTACCTGTAAAGTAGCATGAATATAGAGAATAATCTTTAGGCCTTTTCTTCCACATTCTTCATGTCTATTTGACATTCTTATTACAAGAATCCCAATAGGCATCAAGAAACCCATGGAAGCCCAGAGAAGAAATCCATGTAGAATAATTTGAATTGACAACATATATACAAGTTAACGTAGATAACAATATTAATTAGTTGCTGATGAGCTAACTATATGGGAAACTAGCTAAATATAGAAGAATAAAAAGGCAGTTGTTATCCTCAATTATGCAAAGAGGCCAAAGTGATATGCTTTAGACAAATGAAACAATGTTTTGTTTTGGGATAGTGTTCAGATTTCTGGTTATTTATAGTGCATCTTTTTAAAGGGAGGAAAAAAATAGAGCAGGGAAATTGAAATTAGGTTTAATGTCAACCTGGTGGGGATGACCTTATAACATGATTTTCTTTCAGTATAAGAGTAGGAGGAGACTATAAAGTGGTTGACAATATATATTTATGTACACAACTTTAGTCTCTACTTAACCACTACTACTGAGCAAGAAAGAGCATGCATGGTCGCTACTCACTAGTGAGGTAATGTAACATCCCAACTTTTTAATTACTCATATTGTTTGCCTTGCTCTAATTTCTTATGTCCAATATCTCTCGTACTCTGCCAATTAGGTAAGATTTTCCTAAAATATTAGTATATAAATTTCACTTGAGACGCAACATTCTCACTAAATACGCTTGTCTCACAACATCATCTATGTAATTGCTTAAACTCAATTACATGTTGAGGCTGTTCCACATCATCTATGTTTTTATAACTTATAGTGGAGGAAAATAATATAAAATAAAATAAAATTCAATTGAATGATTTAGAAATATATTAATTAAATTATTTTTAAAAAAATAAACATCCAAGGGACTTCACCAAAATAAAGTTGCATTTTATAATATTTTCTTGCATTATAGTATAATTTTAAAAATATGAACCTGCTTCTGGTGGAATACGTGGATAATTTTTTTTTAAAATTATTTATTTATTATATTTTTAATGGCTAGCAATCAAATAAAAAAACAAGAACCTTATGCCTCTAGAAGTTAACACTGACTCAACTAGTGCCATCTCAATGATCCTAAATGATAACTTACCCAACACTAACATTATTTTTGAATGCAGTTGCTTGATGAAACAACAAAGAGTGACAAACCTTCAGGCATGTCTGCAGAGAACAGAATAGGGCAGCGGATTATTGGTGACACAATCGTTTTTTAACGTTCCTCCTATATATGCAGAGGAAGAGATGGAAGCAGACATTCTAGGAACTTTGTATGTAAGAAAAAATTTCTTTTAGTAATGACAACATTTATGGCCGATGCTTGGCCTAGTTTCCTAATTTGGGGCACCCTCCAAACAATACTATGTTAACTTCTCTATTATCATTATTGATTATTGAAATAACTTCCAGTTAACCCCCAAAAAAAAAAAAAAAAAAAGATTTTAGTCTTCTTTCCTTTCTTTCCACCAAGCAGTGTTACTGCTATCAACTTGAAACCGATGGATGAAGTTGACTTTCAAATACTGTACTTTAACAAACTAGGCTGGCTATTTTTAATTATTAGCAAACGGGTAATGATAAGACTTTTATTATATATCAATAATCATTAGAGGTGAAAGGCGTGGGGTACTTCAATATCATTGTAAACGTGTAATTATAGACTTATTATCTATCAAATTTGTAATCAAATGATTCGGTAATTCCTCGTGGGGGATGAATAGAGAGAAATTTGAATCAGAATTCTGAATTTTTGTTCATTCTTTACTCCATCTTTTTTAATTCATGGATAGTAATTTAATTATGAACCACAGCAGGTACCAATTTTCGTTGTAGTGAAATCGATGTGGGTGTTACAGATAACTGTCACATCAGACGTAACTTATTTATCTCCAATAATGGACACTTCAAGATGAAAAAAAATTATTATATAATTCACAAAGAGATAGATAATATTTGTGTGAGCCTTCTATTAGTCATATAAAAAATAGAGGATTCGAAATCTATGGACCCAAAAATGTAAAAGTTGAATTCACTTTTTTTGTCACGATTAATGTTAATTGTATGAGACACACAATACAATTTTTTCTTTTGAGACGAACAAAGACAACTTTAAAGAATTCAAAGAAACAACCGTAGGATGTCAGCTAAAAACAGGAGGGACTATTGGCACATGGAATGTAATGATGCAAATTTACCCAAAGTTGTTAAAATGTCATATGTAATGTAATACATTCATGATGACCTTAATTAGAGGCAAATTGCAATCAAAAGATTTGGTGATCTCTAATCTCTGAATAACATGTTGTTGCCCAGCTGATATTAGGGGTGTGCAAAAACCGGTTCAATCGATAAACCGAATCGATAAAAATATTATTGGTTTATCGGTATGGGATTATTGGGTTAACGATTTTTAAACCGATAACTCAATAAGATTATAATAAAATTATAGTTTTATCAGTAATTATAAAATAATGGCTCTGATTTCAAATATATACCCTATTATTTTTTGCATTTTATAGCTGTTGTCTTAGTACTTGTAATTTGTGTAGATTTTATGCATGAAGATAGTGTAGAACAAATGAAAATAAGAGAAAGCAAAAAAAAAAAAAAAAAAAGAGGGAAAACAACATGGCTTAGCAAACATAAGCCCCTTATCCTATTAACCTAAGTTTCAATAAATTACAATTCATGGATTCGCTTCTTAATTAAATACAATACATAGTCTCTCTTCTCCTAACCCTCTCTTGCCACTCTCCTCCCTCTCTCCCAATCTCTCTCGCCTCCCTTCCCCCTCTCCCTGTCCCTAACTGCCTCTCTCCCTCCCTCCCTCTCTCTCTCTCTCGCTGCCTCTCTCCTTTTCTCTTTTTCTTATCTTTTTGTTTCAATGTATTTAGTCAATAAATATTAAGTATTTTGTATTTGTTTTTTGGTTTAAATGTATCTAATCAATATGTATTTGGTATTTTGTATTTTGTTTCACTATGTATTATATTTTATACGATTTGATATAAATTGTGTTCGTTGATACAAATTGAACCATCCAAATACAAATGATGCATATACTTGTTAATATACAAATACAAATGATAAGTTTGATACATTTGAGAAAGAGAGAGAGGTGAAAATACAAAATACAAAGAAGGAAAGAGGAGTGAAAATACAAACTTAAAAAAACAGTGAGAACGAGAGGTATGCATTCGCTGATACACCTATATACATTGATACAAATACAGTAATACAATGGCTACTTAGTGAAAATAGAAAATACAAAAAAAAAAAAAGAAGAGAAAAAAAAGATTTGTATTCGCTGATACACCTGTATTTGTTGATACAAACACATTGATGCAGAGCGCGACCCAGCTACTTAATTAGGCTACAGATTGTAATTTTGATAAATGTTGCTACAAGCACCTATTATATGCCATAATTAGGCTATTTTCTTAAAGTTTCCCAAAAAAAGTTAAAGAAACATTTTCTTATTGGTTAAACCAAAGGGGAAGGGACAAAAATAGCCACTCGGCTGAAATAATGGACATGAAATAGCCATTGAATTTAAATTTCCAAATTATATCCTTTGGTGTTTGATGTCGTCGCCACCTGATGCTTTTCTTTTTTTCGTTAGTTTTTATTCTTTAATTTCGGTATCTGACTTTTAATCTTTTTGTTCATGTTAAAGCACGTACGTAATTGACAATTCAAAAAATATAAAGTATGTGTTGAGAGGGGAGATGAGAAGTTAACTAGGTGTGTACTTATATGAGTTGAAAAAAAAGACATGTGGCATTTACATGCATGCCAAAATATGAGGTAGCCATGTGTATCTTCTTCTCTGGAATGATAAAATTGTTCACTTCATATACCATAGTGATATGGTCCCCATACCACATTCATATAGTTTATACAAAAAAACATATGCATATATAGTTTATATACCATAGTGATACAATTTTGATACCATATTGATACAACTTATATACCATATTGATACAATTTTCGACTGACCATTTTTGAAATTAGTTTGGACCGACTAGCCTTTTTTGGAATTAGTTTGGGCCGACTAGCCACTCCATGTCCAATAGCCCAAACATGGGCCATTTATTTTTTGATGGGTCATGTGGTGTCCTTTTTCCTAAACCAAAAACCGATTACAAATATGTTATTTGTTTGGTTATCAGTTTAATGTGTTTACAAATCGAAAATCAATTAACCGAACCACTAATACTCAAAACCGAACCGAACCGACCGATACGTACCCCTAGCTGATATGATATAAGTAATTGAGAATCATCACAATACAGTATGGTCTAACGATCAATAAAACTAGCTAGAAATAATGATGATAGAAGATCAAAGTTTAAATTCTGATAGAAAAAAATGTTGAACTGATTTCATCTAGCTATTTTTCTAAATTTTAATAGACAAAGTGACTCGATACTTGTATAACTAAAAAATAATAATATTTAACAAAATTAGTTGAGATGCACACAAGTTATATCGAACGCCAGAAAAGAATTAAATAATCCTTTTAAGCAAAATAAATTTACTTAAAATATAGCAGTAAATTAACATATAGGTAAACCTAACTTTGGAAGGGAACTAGAGCAGTTTTAATTTGATTAAAATGAATAAGAAAACTTTAGGCCAATTGGAAGAAGTGAAAGCGCCTTTGGTTACGAACAATAACGGTTGTTTTAAAGCTAAAATTCGTAATTATGATTTATGTGCATAGGATAAAATATCAAATCAAAGAATGTCAGTTTTGATGGATTTAAAAGGAAAGATTATTTCACTTAAATAATAGGTCCCTTAACCAAAAGAAATCATTGCAAGTTAGAGAACTTCAACCAATTGTAGCCCCATTGACGTACATTAATTATATACTCTATATTTTTTACATTGAAAAAGATTAGAAAAAATTTAAATTGTTCATAAACTATATGGTTTAGATCTATCAGCAGAAGAAACTCTATAATCTTGCTTGCAACTTTTCAAATTAGCAAATTTTCTTCATATTTGTAATGCTCCTTTTAATAGGAAGTCGGCACATTAGTTTGCCTATATTTAATGGTAGTCTTGTTAGCTTTCAATAAATGTCTGCAATCTTCAATAATAACCTTTAAAGAGTGATATTGTTTGTCCTTCTAAGCTTGATGGTAAATAGGCAATCTGGTTTCTCGCTAAATTTTATTATTCTATTTTTTTATTAATTTCAAACCTTTTTATGCTCTCCATAATTTTGTGACGAAATTTACACTAAGTTTCACCTTAGTTGAGTATCTTAATATTCACTTTTCTTGATCATTTCTAAAAAGCCTTTAAAAAGCAACATATATCTAATTTGCTCTTGACACTATTATTAGTCAGTCTCTTGTTTGCTTCTTGACATCGAATTATACTTAAACCTTAGGTTGATTTTGAGGTGGCTAGACTTTAAAAAGATTGTAAATTTAGGTTATGCTTTAAATAGGGGTCGTAAAAATGGTTATTTGTGCACTTGCTTGTGACATCTAGTAGCCGTCACACATACATTTTCTATATTAATTAAAAGTCGATCAACGATGCTTCAATCACAAATAAGATTTGAGCTAGCGATCGTTGTTGAGCTAAAACCCAAATATATTTTTAATATGGTGTGATATTGTATGATTCGGATCAAACAAGTATGATTTTTCCTAAAAGGCATATATTATTAAGAATACCCTACACTTGATGTGTAATTTTCTCTTTTTAGTCACCAATGTGTGACTTTGTTCGCACACCCAACAATCTTCGTTCGAACTAAGTTCTATACATCCTATCAATCAAGCCCAACGAACTAATTAAGTTCTCCGTGGAGAATCACCATTGTTGCAATTAGCTTTAATAAGTGGGTCTAAAACCTCTTCAAACAACCAAATAACCTACATATTAATGAATAAATAAATAAAGAAATAGCTTCTATATACATGCAAACAGCCACTCCTTTCTATTTTTAGTACGTAAACTAAATGTCCTTTTCTAGAATCTATGTAACCGTTAGCTTTAGTAGCTTACATATACGAAGAATTTCTTTTTTTCTTTTTAATCATAACACCTTTAAAGTATATATTCTTCTTGAAACTTTTTTTGCTTTAAGAAAGAACAAATTTTCGAGGAAGCACAACTTCCCTGTGACATGAAGAGACATGCCTATCAAAATTGATGGAGACGTCCTTTGCCATAGATATAGTAATGACTACTTAATTACAAACAGAGCGGCTCCGAGATTCGAAGTTTATGGTTCCCAACTATCTCAATTTAAAAGGAAAAAGAGGCAATATAAAGGGTAGTGCATGAAGCAGGCTCATTTCGATTTTCAACCGCTAAACCAACAGTAACCTGTTAGTGGGTTCCCAACTAATAGTTCTTATATATTTCAGAGATTTTTCAATACGAATATAAGATTTGTGCCAAAGTTACCGGGTTCTCGGGAACCCACACCCTATACCCTAGATCAGCCCCCTGCTTACAAACCTATAAATGTCACTAACAAAAGTTTTAGAAAATAAATTTTCGGCCAAATCTTGAATTGAAAAAATTATGCTTATTCCACAATCTTGAATTGAAGAAATTATGCTTCTTCCATGATCTTGAATCAGAACTGCCTTATAAAAATCATCCTGAATTGGCCATTTCCGCAAAAAAGAATCGGATATGCGCGAAAATCTCGGTTATATCGCATGAAAATGAACCACGCTAAAAAAAAATATAAGAGTTGCAAAACAAAGGAAGGAAGGTAAAGGTATAACAACTCTAGCACCAACAGTTGCTAAGATTAACAAGTCAAGTTAGCAGCACCTGGATCTTGTATTTTAGTTGATAATGCTTAAAGCAGACTGCTGGCTGCTGCACCGGGTTCAACTTCATCAATGGTCACAATCTATTCCAAGAAATCTTCACTGATTACTGAACAATGTTGTACAAATAAAAGGAAGTAGGAGTATCTAATATGGTTCCTGTACATTATGTCAGTTGACTTTTCTAACTATGTTACGCCTAAATGGCTACAAGATGCCGGTCAAATAGAAGAAGAAACGACCCTCTGGCCTCCAAAAGCAATTGTTGGCACTGGTGTTCCAAGTTCCTATGTTAGATGACATTCTAAAACCACCACTTCAATGGGTAACATACAATTCATTCAAATAACCACCCCAGTTGACTTGTCGAGCAACAGATTAACTGATTCTCCAAAATTAGCCTTTTCCGGAGTCTTGACCCTGTATGACCCTGATGGAGCAAAGAGATCAACAATGGAAATGCTCCGCTAAGTTCAAGTGAACCCCATTTACAAAAGCCTTGGTAAACAGTGAAGAGCCTTTAGAAATAATAAATGAGGTGCCCCATCTAAAAGCATTGGCTAGATAGTCAGCAGATTTTGGCGCTCTGTCAAAATCTTGAAAACTTGTCTCAAGAATTTCATGTAAAAATGTGTTGTCTGCAGCAGGATAATCAGGAACACTGATGACTGGAATTATTAGTCGTTGCTCTTCTCTATTAGTGGAAATTCAACAAAGATAATGAATGAAGATCTCTCCGCCTCACGAAGATACTGGACAGTCCCATCCATGATTTTAACAAGTTTCTGGCTGATGTATAGGCCAAGACCTTCCCTTGATATGTTCTGATTGTAGTGGAACATATGTTGAATTAGCTCTTCAGGTACACCTGGGGCTGGATGAGTGATCCTGAGAGGTGAAATGCAAATATAGTCAGATTTAACGTAAAGTGGAAGCAGATCAGTTTATCAAACTTTAAAGGAAAGCTTGGTGAAGAATTAGAAGGGAGGGTATGAGATTCTTTATCATTTGAAGTGAGATTTTAACGTGATATAGAACTAAAGGATTACAAGCTGAAGTAGTTAAGCATCTAGCATTAACCGAAAAATAAAAACAATAATACAATAATTAGTAACCTCAATTAGACTATATGACCACCTCCTATGATGAAGTTTGTAAAGTATCTAAATTCTTTAAGTGCCCAGTGGAAGCAGTGGGTTCAGATGATTATATTTAGTCTTCTAATTTTTGGTTTTACCCATTTTTTTGCATGTTTGTCTACTTTTTTACGTCTTTCTTAACTTCACAAAGTGAACAATTTTCCCCTTCACATAGTTAGAATGGTCATAATCGATGCCAAAGTACAATAATTTGGAAGAATATGGATAACAAATTGCAGCTCTATAAAATTTGGATAAATTGAGATATTTCATAAAAAGAAATTCCCTCCTTTCCTCTTTCTTTTCTGGAGGGTAATCTCAACTTGCCCCTTCTCTTTCCATCCCCTATTTGAACTAGAAGAAAATGTTGGATAATATATGTAACGTATTACCCTTAAGCTAAAGGGAGACAGAAAAGGATCATTCCAGATAGTTTCAATATTTGAGATCTCTACAAATTAGCGAAACTGCTAAAAGCCTAATGGAGCACAGCACCTGCTACTTCTAGTAAATTCTACCAGACCAGGGAAAAGAAGTTCGAGGCAGATTGCCCCTAATTACAACAACAACAACATACCCTAATTAATATGTTTAATATTTTAACAATGTATTACGTCAAGAAAATAGAAGATTAATGCGCAATAGGACATTTTAATGCCGTTTCACCAGGTCAAAAAGCTTTACTTCAGCATTTTTCAGCTTTAGCATGGTCTGCAGGTACATTATATGCATTGGTCACCTCCAATTCAAGAGAATTTACATGTTCACTTAAAGGTCTCCCATGTTTCATGTAGAGGAGCTTTCTTCAGATGTCATTAGAGCACAAATAGCTCTCTTCATCTGATTTAGTGCTCATAGAAGTCACATTTCTGTAATTTATCTGTTTAAACATTTTAAGCCGCACAATCATACCTTAAAAAAAGTCATGGTTCCCCATAAAACAGCAAAATATTTACATTTGAGAAGCATGGAGTACAACAACCACCTTGATAACGTAGCTAGGATTTCACCAGTACAACAACAACCTTGATAACGTAGCTAGGATTTCACCGAGATGTAGTTAGTTCCTTACAACCTTAAATAGGCACATAGACTTCATTTTGACAAATGAATTGCATTCAAGATAATCAATAAATCCAAATCTGAGTGATAAGAGAATGATTACCGAAATTCAAGATGCATGACGTGCATCCTCGTCCCTATACGTTCCTTCCTTGGAATTATTCTTAAATGCACAGAGGAGTCTTCAAAGGGAAGAGTAAAGAGGATAGCTGTGGTCAAAAAGTCAGAAAGGACTTGTTGAAGCCTCAAACTGTCACCAATCAGGTACAACTGTGAAAGTTCTACAGGTGAGTCCCATGTGACCTGAACCTTCCGCTCCTGACTTAGAATCATAACTTGATTAATGACCACTGTAACAACTTCACCAAGATTGAACTCACAAGAGTTCATTTCCATATAGCTGAAAAAGTTATTGCAATGATCAGGAACAGTCCAAAAATATATAAAGATAATAACTATCTCATACCTCCTCCAGTAGGACCAGTACCAGATCTTACACATCAAATATATGCTAAATGATTCAAAAGATGAACATTGGTCTAACGCTAAGAATGCCTCAGGCAACAGACACAAACATTATCATATACCGCAGTGTGTATCAATCATACATTCCAGCGTGATTGCCAATATATAATTTACTAACAGCTTCAAAATTACTTTCCTGATTAAAAGTACGTATTTCACATTTTAAGATAGTTATCATCCATCAGATTAGGACTAGGAACAGCTACATGATATATTCCCACCCTAAACTCTTAACTTCTGGTTCACCAATGAGTTTAATCCTGCTCTCATCTTCCTTTGTCAATGGATGTCAAATCAAGTTACTAAATTAATGTATCACCATACGTATTCTCTTAAAAAAGAGCAGATGTGCTTTCCAAGACCTTACACCAAATTTTTAATTCACAGTTGTGTCATCTCTTGCCTGTGTGAGCTTGCTCACATTGCCAGTTCACGTAAGACGAGACATTCCATGATGGACTGAATTTTGGACCACTAAACCCCAACATATCCATGAAATGAGTGTCGCAAAGATGCAAATATTAAGATGGATGTGCAGTCATACAAGATTAGATAAGATCAGAAATGATCACATCCGCCAACAGGTGCAAGTAGCTCATATGGAGAATAAAATGAGATAATGTCGCTTGAAATGGTTGGACCACGTGTTACATAGGCCTCCAAATTCACCGGTTCTTAGATGTGAAACTATGATAATTAAATGTGTTAACAGAGGAAGAACTAGACAGAAATGACATGGAAAAAGGTCTTCTCAAAAGATTTAGAATATATATCAGGATCCAGGCAAATCTAGCAAAAGACAGAAAAGTATGGAAGTTGAAAATCCACATAGGTGATACCAACTAGAAGACTAATACTTACTAGAAGACTCTTAGTATAATAAAGATATAACCACTAGAGTACTGTAGAGACCCCTTGTGTTAGATAATCCTCAAGTATGGAATATCGAAATATTATGGACCCAAATAGAGCATTTATGATGCTGAGGGTTCATACAATCAACTAGATTGAGGCTCTTTGTGTTGTTGTCGTCTATGTTGCTCAGACTCAGGTATGGGTATCCGATATGGGTGCGGATCTAGAGGTCGGATTCTTCATCACACAAATTTTAGAATTCAGGGATATGATCCAAGTGCAAATTATGGGTGCTGGGATACGGCCAATAAATGTCTATTACAACATATAAACTAATATTGATTAGTTAAAGTTATTGAACTTAAACTAATAAAACTGTATTCTCTATAAACACCAATATTTTATTCAAACAGTATCTTGCGTAATAGAAAAGCATTTTCATACTTTATGTATATATATATGACATGAACCTAAAAATCAAACTAAATACCCAATCAATCTATACTTATCGGTCATAAAATGTAGTCATAGTATCCAAGACAAGTTGACCAAATCAGGTACACCTACACCCATGTCGTGTAGACACAGTTGTGACATGAATTCTGAACAGACCACTCAACATAGGTTGTCATACAGTTGTCCCCTCTCTAATTCTCTGTTTGGAAACTAGAGAGTAGATCAATTTTATTTCTAGCCCCACTATTTTCTTTCCTATTTTCCCTTCTTGTACTGTCTTCTTTTCCCTATTCTCCCGAAATAGGGCAAGAGCCTTCAGTTTAATAGTGATCACATAGTGTAAATTGTGGATCATTGGCCTTTTGAATAACCTAAGGGAACTTCTAAGCAACCCTTTCTTCATTTGTTTCAATCCATCTCTTTCCTTTCACCATAGAGATACATAAACTAACATCAAGAAGAGAGAAAGACGTCAAAGACTTGTGAAAGCAAAGATCTGAAGGATCAGCTTCCTTAGTAATCTCTATCAAATGGAAAAAAAAAAAAAAACCTTCCTTGGCAATCTCCCGAAATGCCAGGCACACACTTCGTGAAAAACAGGCAGGCAGACTAGCTCATTGCAAGTATATAGAAGCTACAGATATGAACCATGCAAGAAATACTAATGCAATGGCCTGAGCATAAAGCAGATATTTCTTCTTTACATAAAAGTACAACAGCAAATGCAGGTCAGATTATCATACCATTCCTCAATACTCTCAATATCAGTGTCATCAATGATCTTGGCTATTTGTTCTTGACACATTGTGCTTGTCTTCAGCAAATGCCTTTGATCCTTGCTTAAATCAGAAGATTTCAGCAGATTCTGTATGCAGTTTATCCCATTTAAAGGGTTTTTTAGTTCAAGACGAACATAAGCCAACTTTTTAAGACTATTTTCAGCAGCATGCTCTGACATTTTTTGCACATGCATTGCATATTGAAGTTCTGGACTAGGAACGTGCAGGAAGCACAAGACCCCAGTTATCCGACCATCGGCATCAACCCTTTTATTTGCAGAGATTAAGGCTTCAATATACTTACCCTGTTTATTAAATAACCCGAAAAACAATTTCTCACCTTCCTCACCAGCAATTACTCTATTCAATAATATCCTGAGCTTGGTTAATGTGTCTTGATCTTTCACCCTGCAACCGAAGTTATTGACTGTGAAAACTTCACCAAGAAGCATTTGATTAATGATCTCCTCCCTCTTCAACCCAGTCAACTTGTGCATAGCATCATTCCATTCCACGCATCTTCCATCTTCATCCATCACAAAAATTGGAGGAATTAAAGGAGATGGGCTGCGGACAATTCCAACATAATCACCTTGAATGCGGCTATATTTTTCCTTAATCAGCTTTAGCCCAGTAACATCTTGCCCAATAAAGCAAACTCCAACAATGTTTTGTTTTACGTCTCGACTACAGCAAGCATTAGCTACTATCGTAATTGATCCGACATTTTCTTGAGGACCAAATGTTCTAAGTTTAATTTCTACATTTTTCTCCTCCTTGCCTGCAATTTAAATATCAAAGTAAAATCATTTTCAAGGCAAAATACTGACAGAACAAAATAAGCACATAAGTTATTGCATGGAAGCCTAGCGGCAATACCAGAGAAATAAAGACAGGAAGGGAGAGGGAACTACTCTGAATGGGTTTCCTAACAACAACAACATCAATACCCAGTGTAATCCCACAAGTGGGGTCTGGGGAGGGTGATGTGTGCGCAGCTTTACCCCCACCTTGTAAAGGTAGAGAGATTTTATCCCATAGACCCTCGGTTCAAGTAAAGCATATTAAAATCACATATGGAAGGGAAATACAGTAGAGAAGTCATGCTAAAAATAATGGAGAAAGAAAAATAGCAACAACAAAATAATATGATAATATCCAACATTGAGGAAGTAATAAAGTACAAGTTTCAGACTGCCTAAGGGGCCAAAAATGTGAAAGACCAGCAATGCCCAACTGCAATGTCCAAAACAGTTCATCTATTCCACTTCAGTTTCTGACACTTCCTTTGTTCTTTTTAGAGCTTCATGTCGGAGGTCTTTGTACATGAGGAAACAAACTCAAATTGAGACTATGCTATTGATGAATAAACATTTTGACATAGCCGATGCACCTCTTGCATTAGTTGTAATTTAATAAAGGAAAAACAGATACAAAGGCATGAAACAACTTTTTGTTTTTTTCACCCACATATTGCAAATATTGAACTAACAAAGTATTGCAAATATTGAACTAATAAAGTAAATACCAAGGATAACCAGAATATCACCTTGCAAAGCCAGGGCGAGAACACCTTTAATTGCACTTGTTGTACCATCAATAACCAAATCAACCAAGGGTACACCTATAGCTTTCTCTACCGGCAATCCAGTTAGCTCAGAAACTTTAGAGTTCCATCCATTGATATGGCCTGAAGCATCAACAGCCAAAATGGGTATCAATGCTGTCTCAATGAGACGAACCATTTCATTTGTGACAATACGAAGTTCATCCACTCTATCTATACTGGTATCTGCAGCAGGGACATTCACAATCATTTTAGAACAATCAGCAACCTCATCTTGCAAAGATCCTCGCAATATCAGCTGCAGGGAATGGATGGCATCCATTTCCACGTCTTCCCAAGGCAGGCTCCGCCGTTTAACGACCTCCAGAAAGGCTTTAAATGATGACCTTGGGTGCATTTTTCTTCCTTCATCCTCGTCTCCAGGAACATGTTTTGCACCACCCCACTTGATCTCTTTAGCTGTGTGGGAGCGGAACCAGAAGAGGAAATCTTTTGAAGTTATTTTTACAGCAGCCATTCCACATACTGCATCACCAAGCACAGAAGCACCTGGGTAGCCAGCATCCATGAGGCTATCCGTGTTTAAACCTGTACTATCACCATGAGATTCATTAAGCCATTCAGCTACATCTCTGATTTGGGACTCCGTAGGGGTAACACCAAGCAACCAAAGTTTGTTTCTATAGTAAAGTGCAGCCCCGTCACATCTTACAAGGTCCATAACATTAGGAGACCGAGTAACAATCCCCAAGGGAGCATCTCTTAGAAGCATGTCACAAAGAACAGTTTGAGTTCGCAGTATCTGTTTTTCCCTAAGTTGAGCTGCCACTTCCACTTCCTTATTGATCTGAACACTGAAAACTTGAACCAAGAACTCACAAGCGTATCTCAAAGGAAAAGGAAGAAATCTAGGACAACTGTGATGGCAAACTACCAAACCCCACAATTTTCTTCCCATTTGCTGGTCACTATCCAACTCATCATCTTCCTCATTAATCATCACAGACATCGCCATAGATGCAATAGTACCCATATTGGTCATGTATTGTGCATGACAGCCATGGGGAGCTCTTAATGCAGATCCACCAAGGCTCAGCGACTGAGCCAATTTTGGGTCTTGAATCACCCTAATTGGTGAAGCTAAGCAATCACATATCATTCTAACCTTATTCTTCATGAAGAGAAATCTTGAAGCTTGTGGTATATCTGTAGCAGGGTAATGCAAGCCAATATAAGGTTCTAGTTCAGGTGTACGGCATTCAGCAACTACTTCCCCATGTTCATCCTCGTGGAATTTATAAACCATAACACGATCATAGCCTGTCAAATGATTCACTTCTCTAACTAATACATCACATAACAATGATATATCCCCACTTGGCAGAGATTGCAATTTTGCAATGGCTTTAGCTGCTAGCTTATAAGATTTCAAAGCTCCTGCTGTAGTTACAGGGACATCATCTGGATTCACAGGCTCCAAATCTATTACTAATCCAACATCAATGCGGTGCAAAATTGCATAGAAAGGCTTGCCTGAGTTTTTACAATGAACCAAAATAGGATTTAGCAAACTAAGTTCTCCAAAGCTGGCTGCTTTTTCAAGGGCAGAAGCACCTGAAGATCGAAAAAGTGTCCTGACATCAGTTCCAAAGGTCAGAGCCTCTTGCTGTTCGATGGTTGGAACCGCATGAGGTGTCAAGTCCAACATTTCCGGTGCATTCTCACTATACGCTATGACAGAAAATTTCTGCTCATTGATGGCAATCATACAACCAAATGGCTGAATTAGACTTCCCCTTTGCATTTTCTGCAGATAAGCAGATACAGCTGAAGATGGAACATTGCTAGTGGAATTTGACAAGCCAACTGAATTAGAGTAATCAAACTGTTGCTCAGACTCCTCAAACTCCACATGGAGCTTTGCATCAACTGAGGTCTGAGCAATAACTCGAGCACCATGCCTAGATCGAGCTGAACTGCCCCTCGAGCAATTCGTCTTGTTTGTTGTAGAGCTCGAAGACATCTCTCTAATCCTCCTCTTTCTTTCAGTTTCTCTACCTACTTTTCTATTGTTACTTCAATAGATTCTTTAATCAACAACAACATATCAATATTGTGGATGGAATTCCCCAAAAGCTTAAAAGAATCTAAAATGCAACAACAAAAATTGAAGACCAGACAAAAACTCCAAAAGGTCTCTCTCACTTTATCAAGAATAAATATACCAAAATAAGATGAAAAGAACTTGCATAATCTTTATGAACAAGAAGATATTAGTAAAAACCTAGAAGAATCAAGAATCCAACAAAAATTGAAGACCAGACAAAACTCCAAAAGGTAAGGTCTCCCTTTATCCAAGAATTAGTACCAAAATAAGATGAAAAGAACTTACAGTATCTTTATCAACAAGAATCCATCAAATTCAAGAAAACAACATAAATGAACAAAAGTAAAAAAAAAAAAAAAAAAAAAAGTGATACCCACTTGAACTACCTTGTACTAATCCAAGATTCCATTTTTAAGAAAAATTCAAGAACCCCATGTGAAGAAGCGCCAAAAGCCTCCAATTCTCCAACTTATGGTGCTGATAGTCATTCACTCAGAAGCAGCCAAATGAAGAAAATTGGTCAGCTAAAAAAGAGTATTCTAACATATATTTTTGTTTGGCTTTACCAAAACAAAAAAAAACATTTAAATATTACAAGACTGGCAGAAGCAATTAAGTTCAAAGACCAATCAGGAGGAACTAACTGAAGTTTGATGTAACTAACAAAGTTTACTTACTAACATGAAGCCACAGCAGCACAGAAAAAATATTTAGGATTTATTTAAAAAGGGGAAGCATTCTTTGCCACTACTTCTTTTATTCTTTTTTAAACTTGAGAAATCTAATTAAAAATATTATATTATAAATATTATTTATATATTTTTACTATTTAAAAAATGTGACATTTCCTTCTTCTTTTTTTTTCTTAAATAAAGAGTTAATACCTCAAAATTTTCTATATTATTTATATCTTGTCAGTTTAATATTTAAGTTATGAGGTATTATTATTATCTCTTAACTATAGCTTTTTTTAAATCTAAGACACTCATACAGTGTCAAATGGCATGAAGAGTGTCCTCACTCTCCTTGCAGTGTATAAGCCAAAATCCACCATTTATATGGAATTTTGCATTACTTTTTATTTCTTATTTTTCTTTTTTTTTTCTTATTCATTTTTTTCGTTTTAAAATTTATAAGTATATCTTTTACTAGTAACAATAAACTAATTGAAACACATATTGTTAAAGTAATAATAATATAAAAGTAAAATAATTAAAAGAATAAATCTAGTTAAATCTTACTGTTGAATTTTATTATAACAGTGAATTCAATTAAAAAATATGACTAAAAAAGTAACAATAATAATACTAAAAGATTAACAAAATATCATACATTAAAAAATAATATTTTTTCTTGTTCTTTCTTCTTGGCTTATCGAAAGTTGTTGATTTTTCTTCTTCTTTTCAAATCCAAAATATTTTTATAATAAAAATTTCAGTTGAAAACTCACATTTCTAAAATAACAATAAAATAAAAGAATTAATTAATTACAGTAGACTCAATTACAGATTTGAACAAAATCTACTCAATAAGTATAAACTAAATCGAAAAAGTTTGAATATTTAAACATGCTTAAATAAATATTGAGCTCGCTATGCATTATGTCTTTTACTTGAGTTCATCTGAATAAATAAAAATAATTAATTTTAAAAAAGGGATGTAAATTGTCACATATATGCTGTTCTTTTCTATACCACAGTTCAAGGGAGTAACAACAATACCCCGCAAGCAAATTATGGATAGTTTAGAAGGGTTTTGTGCTATTAATTCCTAAATAAATATTTTTAGGATTAATTACGCTAAATATACTATAGAGTCGGTTTCATATATTTCCCTTATATTTTAAATCAAATACGTATACCTCTTATGCTATGAAAATCCTACACCTACACCTCTATGAGGTATATCTGAAACTAAATATATTAAAAGATAAATTAATTAAATATGCTAAACATTAGTAGTAGTATCTATGTGACTATAACCTATAAAAGCTTCTCATAAGAAAATATATGAATGTTTCGTTCATTTTTAAACGGACAAATAAGAAAATAGTATTGAACATAGTGGAACTCGCGATCGAAATGAGTCGAGGTAGTAAGAAAGTGACGAAAATAAGCCATTGATTTAAAGAGTAACCAAATAGGCTACCCGAAATATTTTCTTCCGTTTTACGATATTTAGTAATGTCTCCGTTAACTGCTAGGAACAGTAAAAAAAATTAAAAATGGAGTTAAAACCTGTGAGTTATAACTCGAAAGTAATAACTCCGGGTAATTTAAAATGAAAATTTATATTGGAAATCGGAACTAAAAGTTCCGATGTAGTTTAAAAAATATTTTTTAAAAAAATTCTTTATTTATAACCAGGAACTAAAACCTCCGACGTGTCATTGTTTTCTCTTTCATCGGCTCAAAAACCGAATAAACCTCTATTTTTCAACTTTTTTTTCTCTCAGTTGCGGTCCCCTCTTCCCTCACTAAAGTCGATGAAAAACAATCTTGTTCGTCGAAGTTCGAAGATCGACGGACCTTGTTAGTCTCGCAACTACCAACCTTAAGATTCGTTGTTGTTGGAATTCACTATTTAGGTTTTTTTTAAAAAATATTTCTTTCATTAAATCTTTTTTCTATTCCGATTTTAGAATTTCATTGTATTTAATCTCCTTGTCATCTCCGTTGTATGTATTTAGAATTCCGTTGTAGAACTCTAATTTCGAATTTGTTAAAAAAAATTGAAATTCATTTTTTATTTATAATAATAAATTTAATTAAATATTTAATGACTAGAACTCAAATTTCACTTGTTTGTCTTGATATTTTTGGTTTATATATTTTTCCTAATTAGCTATGCAATCGTGTTGTTAAAGGACTATACCAAAGATTTCTATGTTGCTTACTCTCTTTAAAGATTTCTGCTTTTGCTTTATTCTGCTCATTATAATTTTCTGCTAAGACAATGAATTATTGGCAAATAGCCAAAGACAGAGGGTTTTTCACCAGTTGTGGATTACTGTCAAAGAGCATAAGACAATATTTGACTATCATGAATTACACAAGTATAACATCTAACAAACATTAACATTTTCCTAATTATGAACGACTTAATTTTAGATGTAAGTTATGGAGACAATTATTGAATTGAAAAGATGTTGGCAGTAATGAAATTATGTGTGTAGGTTGTTATTAAAAATAGAGCATGTTGTGAACCCCGGTCCTGTAGTTGGTACGCTTCTGCGTATACAGAATGATCATAGGTCTGAGTGGCTTTGGAAGAAAAAGATACATATAGGAGTATGTATGAGGCCGGACCGATTGGATAAGGATTGGAAGTTATTTATCACACCCACCTCACGGTTGTCTTGCGGAGTATTTATCTACCGCCGAATTACTTAATATGATAAAAGTCGGTAGGATACTGTATGATCGTTCACTTTTGACTGCCATGGTTGAGCAATGGAGGCCTGAGAGCCATTGTTTTCATCTACCTTTCGGCGAGGTCACTATCACGCTACAGGACGTCCAGGTCATGTTTGACTTGCGTATAGATGGCCGCCCCATGTATATACAGGATGCTGCACAGAGGGATTATCCATGGGGTGCTATTCTTCGGCAAGTGACGGAATATGATGGGTGTATTGAAGGCTGAAGTTTTGTGAATATCACTCTGATTATAGACTTCATTAGACAGTAGTTAGCGGCTCATCCCATAAGAGATGACACTCTCGTTGAAATTGTTGAGCGTAATGTCCGACTCTACATGTTTGTTATACTAGGAGGATTTTATTTCCAACACATCGGGAGACGTCATCAGCCTATGATTCTTATGGTTTCTAGTTCCCATCCATGATGTCGGTAGCTACAGTTGGGGTAGCGCAGTCCTAGCGTACTTATATAGGTCACTGTGTCGGTCATCCATCAAAGATACGAGTGGCTTATGCAGATTTCTTCCTCTCATTCAGGTAATTTAGTGGCTTATGTTACATTATAGGTAAACCACATTATTTTGTGATAAATTAACTAATTTATTTTGTCCCTTTAAGGTTTGGTGTTGGGAGAGGATGTTGCCTCTACAACTAAGGTTAAGTGACTCGGTTGTTGATGACCCATTACTCCCATACGCTAGAAGATGGACGAGGGGGGTTGACCGGAATATTGAGACACATCACAATATTATCCCGATGAGAGATCAGATGGACAGAATGACGCCTGAGCAGGTAAACTTTACTTTTTATTTGAAAGTACATTTTTATTGAACTTTTTCCACCCATTCATGTAAAAATTTGAATTTAGTATTTTGTATAAGTTGGTATAAGTTTTCCATTTACCTTCTTAACAAATACCAACATTAAAATCATTAAGTAAATAGTTAAAAAAATTCAAATCTGTCATTTCTCCACAATTAAATAAAAACATGTTTTTCTTATTTTGACTTTTAAAGATTTCGGAATATCATTCCTTAAGAGTCACAAAAAAAGAACACTCTCCAGGAGTTTCTTTGCAATTCGTCAAAATTTTATACATTGACACTTTAAACTATATCAATCCTCTGAATGAAATAGCTATATGAGTGCACTTTGTTATTCAACTTTTACCCCTTTTATTAGTAACATACATTCTCGTCTAATTTGATTTGTTCTTTATTTCTTCTCATAATTTTGATCTCCAGACACCGTTTTAAATATATTGACCAAGATTGAGTTCAATAAATACTAAAATCATATTGTATTTGATTCTGTGAATTGTTAATGAGATTGTTTTTGACCAACTAAATTTTTAGGAATAACACGACATAGGAAGTTCTTTAATATATGAACATCATGTTCTTATTTATCCTTTCGAAAAGGATAATTTTGTTGTCTTTCCTTACTTTTAATTTTTATTGTCATGATCAATCACATATTGCTTAGTGCTAAGTTATCTAAATGTTGAATCCTGATTGTGTTAATTTAACATAATTTTTGTGACACCGTACGCTGAAATTTTACATACACTGTCCCCATGTTGCACGGTTGACAAGGAATTATGGACTGTATGAGTACCTATGCTTTGCATAGAGACAGCTGAGTTCCACGCACCTTACCGGGTGATGCGACAGTTTAATCACCCACAACACATACCCGAGCCCCCAGTGTGGGATCTCTGGCACTTTCGACATGATCATCGTAAGAGGTTGGATCAGAACGTCCTTGAGATGTTAGATGGTTGTTTTGATCAGTAGGCCTTTCGGAGTGAGAGATCTATCAGGCCAATTGTTGGTGCTATAGAGGCAGATTATACACGATAGTACTTGGAGCATGGACGGTTGTTGATAGGCAACTGCATTGCAGGTTTTTTGGAGCACCAGGGTTTACTCACACAGCCGGTAGTTGTGCTGCGATGTCGAGAGGACTCCATAACATACTACATGTTGCATTACAGTGGCAAGAGGTTCCTGCCCATGCATCTTGTAGCAATACATTACATAGGATGGTTATGGACTCACTACAGGAGGCTAGGGACTTAGAGGCCAATACGACTCACCACCAAGTAGATTGAATTGTCCAGAGTACGCTTTTAGATAGTTGCGCACACTATATTCTTATGCTATATGATCCCATGCTTGATATCCAATTTGGTCAAAACTCCTAACGACATGAGAACATGGAATGTGAAATGATTGTTATTTATCACATTGACATATTTCTTGCGACGCGTTAATGATGTGCTTATTACCACCACAACCACGGTACCTATGTGTTTGCACCTCAAATATATTTTCCCTTTGTTGGTGATAATTGATGAGTGTGTGTCCCTCTGACTTTTTACGGTTATCCTCAAAACGCTTGAATGAATTTTGGCATCCATTTTTGTTTTTTCGATATCAACCGCATGCCATAAGCTGATCTTTTAACAAACTGACCCACAACTTGTTTATAAGTAAGTGTCATCATCGTAGTAACTGGTAGGCCCCTTGTTGATTTTAGGATCCCGTTGAAGGACTCGGAGCTATTTGTAGTCATCATGCCCCATCTCCTACTACTGTCCTTGTGCACTGTCCATTTGTCAAGATCAAACCTCATTAACCACGCATAGGCTTCCACGTTAATCTCTTTGATCTTCTTTATTTTTTGCAAAAACTTCTTTTCTTGATGATGTGTTGCAGCTGTCTATAGAAGATTGTTTAGAGTAGCATTTTTGAATTGTTTTTGAAAGTTAGCCTTAAAATGCCTTAAACAATCACGATGGTAAGCAAATGGGGCCTGCCAATTAGGTAAACTATACAAAGTTGAAAGTATTCCCTGATGCCTATCAGATAGCAGTGTTATGCCTCTACGACCCCTGACAACATGCAGATGCAAATGATTCCAAAATAAGATCCAAGTCTTTTTGCTCTCATTCGTAGCTATTGCAAAGGCCAAGGAAATATTAAACTGTTATCGTCCATTCCAACCGCAATCAATATTTTGATATCATATTTATTGTACACATGTGTTCCGTCAATTGATATCATAGGACAACAATGAAAAAATTCATCAATACATGGCTTGAATGTCCAGAAAATGTAGTTGAATACATCTTCAGCAACATTATCATGCCGCTCTAACTTTCATTCAACTACAGTGCCTGGATTGTAGCATTTCAAAGCAGTCATATACCTCGGCAACTGGCTGAAAGAGCCCCCTCAAGTACCATAGATCTTTCCAAAAGCATGCTTGCGTCCAATATAGGCCTTTCTTCTACTTACCGTTTTTTATATGATTTAAGGACAGTTGTTTGGCAGTCTTTGATAGGAAACCATACATGTTTGAATCGTATTAATTTTCAAAGAAAATAATTTATTCATTAATTAAAGTAAAATGATCTAAGAATAAAATAATTCCCTGGCGTTTTTTCTATATCAGTGAGGAAAATGGAAGCAATCATCTCGACATTCAAGTTGAAGTGACCTTCACGACATGTACCCATATTACACGTGTGTTCATCATGGTATGTCCCAATTGTCCACGTATTAGTCTCTTTGGACTTATAATTCGTGGCTTTAAATCCACACCCTTGATCTGCACTCTTGCAGCAAATTTGTCATGTTGTTTTTATCGACTTAGTGACATGATACTCCCTCGCACACTTGTAATGCAAAAGATTAAACGCCCTTTGCAACTCCTTTTTTGTCTTGAACAACATGCCTTCTTCAAGATAAAAATTACTATTTATAAAATCTTGCAGTTCACGCCACGTACCTTGTGGTGTATGTTTATCACCATGGTATTCATAAACACATCTGGACCATCTAAAAGATTGTCAAGAAAAGGAATTTCACGATAATAAAATTCAGGCATATGTACTGATGGAGACCTGGCTACTAACGGCAGATTCGGTAGTGGCAAAGATACTTTCTCATGAATTGGACTCATGGACATAGATTTTGGTGACCGATTGGGAATCATAAATTCATCATCACTGGATGACGCAACAAATGGGAGTTCATCTTCAGATACATCAGCATTAGGCAAACAAATGGGAGTTGATCGATAATTTGATTGATCAACATCATTGATATTTGTGGAAACATTGGGCTCATCTTGCGTAACATTTTTTCTATATGTGAAAAAATATATATACTTGTCACATATATTAAAATTACATAAATTAAACTTTAATGGTGGACATACAAATAACAATCAACTACACCAAAACTAGACGAGGCATGCACATTTGAGGATGTTCCAGCATTTTCTATCAAGCCAAAATGTGAGGAGTGTCCAAAATGGTGATCTTGTCCATAACTTGGAGCAATATTCATCTCATTTTGAGGTAAACTGCTATAAAAATAAATAATAATCAAAGACTAAAATTGATAAAATGTAGAAATTTGTTAGTTGAAATAACACTAATTTATGGACATTACCAGTCATTTTCATTAATAGCTTCATTCAAATCAAAATCATAACTGCCTGTAAGAAAATTTTGGTATTGAGTTATGTGAAGAAAATAAGACGACTGAGTTACGGGGACTTCATCAAGACTGTTATGATTTTCAACTTCAGGATGGACATCATTCGGTAAAGGAGAACGCCGACGATGAGTCGTACGCTTAGTCCTAACATAGACTTCAAGCACATTTAGCTTGATTTGATCTATAAATTAAAGTCATTCGGAGCGCTTAAAAAATCTCTCAACGAATTATCATCAGTGATAATCCACTAACCAAAATTAACTTGCCCTTGTGCTAAAAATGAGGTCGGATATTTTTCAATTATAATCAATGTATAATCGACACTATTCAAATTCATCCTTTATAAAGTGAATCACATAATTTTTGAATTGAAAGATTAACTGAATACTTAACACTATATTTTGGAGGGCAAATATAATGTATGGTGTTTCCGTCATAAATAATGCCACCATCCCAAAAACAAGAAACTAACTTTTAATTTCAAAGACATTTTATGTGATTGCAATGAAGAAAGAGATAAATGGTGAAAATGTTGAACATGCTGCAACTGCCATGTTTAAGGCTTTTTTATATAGTGTTGGAGGGAGCTTAGAAACCCAAAAATTAAATGTAATAAAAATAAAAAACGTAATTATTTAGTCTATTTTTATGAGACGTCAAATCAACACCGACATTATATATTTAAGACGTGACAAATTCTGAAAAAAACTGCACAAAGCACGTTTTTAAAAACGGATTAAATATTTTCGATTTGTAATGTTTTTTAGTACATCGGAACTTTTAGTTCCGATTTCCAATATAAATTTTTATTTTAAATAACCCGGAAGTAATAACTCCGAGTTATAGATTACTCGAAGGTTTTAACTCTATTTTTTACCGTTCCTAACAGTTAACGGAAACGTTAACAAAATATCGTAAAACGGAAGAAAATATTTCGGATAGCCTATTTTGATTACTTTTTAAATCAGTGGCTTATTTTCATCACTTTCTTGCTACCTTAGCTCATTTCAGTGGCGAGTTCAACATAGTGGAATGAAACGGACAAATAAGATAATAGTATAGTAAAAAACAAAGTGGAACGAAAAGAGTACTAATTTTACATTTTTCTTTTTAGAAATTGAAAAGGAACAAACGGCTCGAATTTAGAATAAAACATTTTTAATACTCATACAGATTCATAATTGCGAAAAAAAATATTAAACATATATTTTCAAGAATAAAAGGAAATTCTAGGTGATATGGGGCAGTACAGGAGAGAATGTAACGTTTTACACATAATTTCAGTTATCAGCTGACAAATTTAATACTAGTTAAAAAGGTCTTTCTCCATTCGTCGTTTCCTTTTGCATACTGCTGACCTATTGTGTAAATTTTTTATTAGTGATAAATTATTTCCATGTTAATAAGATCAGTTAGTAACATACTAACGACAATAAATAGTTATATAGCAAACTACCTTAATGTTCTTGCTGGTGTTTTAGTTCTGCCTTTTGATTTATATGAAAAGTTATGAAGCATTTCAATTGATTATTGTTTGCATAAAACATAGTTATGAATTGCAATTGATATTATGCTATATGCATATACATGTTTACCGAAGTATCGTTCCAACTTCCAACCTTTTACGGAGGAGGGAGGGAGGGGAGTAGAAACTATGGGTGTTTTCGGTACGTAAGAAAATTCATGTTCTGCATAAGCAAAAATATTATCCTAAAATTACTTGTATATAATCTAAACAAGTACGATGGAGGTGGCTGTGGGGATAAGAGACTGGCTGAGTGGTGTTAGAAGTCCGAGAAGATACGATTAACACATAATGTCACTTGTGAAACTTGTTTTCCTCTACTTCCATTAAGGAATTCATTTTACTCATTTTTAAGAAATTTGTTATTAGAAAAAAATTTGACCAACCTAACTTGAAAAAATTGGAAAACGTTTTTCCACCCTTCCTAACGCAAGCTAGAACTAGTACAAGTTGATTCCTCCAAGCAAAGAAAAGGATGAAATCAATGGTGCACCATCTTCCGCAACAAACATAAACACAAAAACAACCAAACAAAACAATCACCCATCAATCAATCTAAGCATTGCATCAATGTGAAGGGTCGCAATCAATCACGGCCAACCACAAGAATGCAACAATAAATTTGGTTGCCCAACAGCTTCCCAGAGACGAGCTCATACGCATACTGGTACCATTTGCAACCAAACACCCTCTACTGACTACATGAACCTTTGACCTCATTTGCAATGAAAAAATAAACTATCTGCAATACAGAAAGGCATAATACATAAACGTGTCCTTTAACTTGACTTCAATTGGCATCTGTGCACTTCAACTTTGGGTATGCCAAATAGGCACTTAAACTTGTATAAAGTTGAACAAGTAGACACACATGTCCTACATGGCAATTCGCATGTGTCTACTTGTTCAACTTTATACAAGTTTAAGTGTCTGCTTGTGCACGCCCAGAGTTGGAGGGCATAAATGTCAGTTGAGGCCAAGTTAAAGGGCATGTTTATGTATTATGCCATACAGAAACTATAAGCTCAAATAGGTTAGGCAGGTGCAGCAGTAAAGCCATAATCAGATCAGGTTCTCCATTTTAGCATAAGTATGCATACCAGATTGGTTTGCCAAACTAATGGCACAATTGTACTAGAGCGAAAGCAGGATGAAAACCATTAAGTGAGGACAGATACCTCTTTCAATAGACACGAGCGATATCAGTTTATTATCTTGAAAACTAATGGCTATTACAAGATTGTTTCAAAATCAAAGCTTCAAGTAAACAACCACACATGTACAAAAGAAACATTCAAGCTTGATCTACTCTACCATCAAGTGGAAAATTCACAGAGATGCTATTGCTAAAAAAGAGATAAATATCAGCAGATGATGAACTCTTATTGAGAACCGGAAATGAATAGGAAAGAGATGTTTTATCTTGAGAGACACAGTATTTCCATATTCACAGCCCAGTTGAACTATCACTTCAACTAAAACTGCTTTCATGGTTATCCATCTTCCAGAGGTTTCCAAGAAAAAAAACCCGATGATATAAATCTACTTATCCCCTTCCACACATAAAAGTCATGCACTTCTCTGCATTCTCCAGTCACTAGATAATTTTCTAGATGTCCTTTATATCAAATAATGGTGCTACCATGGCTAGTTTGCACACACCTCAACTAATTCACCAACACATGCACCAGGTAACTCTACCACCTATGCTTACACAGATGAGAAGAAATTACCTAGTTATGCCTCTGCTGGGATTTGAAACTTGGTTCGCAAGGTTGGTACTCCAGCTCTTCGGCCGATAGGCCACCCCTTTGATCAGTTGATCCATATTCTAAAAATCCCTTTTGTTTTTGGAAAGAGGAAAGAACCAATCAATGTTGAAGGAACTATTTTTGCAGATGCACCAATTCTAATGAGTTAAGCAACTACTAATCCTGGTCAGAACATAGAAAACAGGCTCTACTTTCAACTATAACAAGTTGTAAAAATTGAACACAACTAAGCATTTCTGAAGGTACAGTAAGAAACACGGCGAGAATTTTCTCATTTTAAAAATAAAAAAGCTGATGTATTTAGCCAAATCCTTTTTGAAGAATTCCTTGAAATTTCTGATAAAAAAGTGACTTGCAACCTGACATTGGTAAGACTATTTGGTCATTGTAGTTAAAGAAACTTACTACAAATAGCAGAGACTATAAAAAGGTCACATTAAAAGACAAAAGTTAAATAAAAGAACAAATTACAAGAAGAGAAACAACGTGGTAAATATGGATGCAACGATTAACATGAGGTGCTAAATATTTCCAAATTCCAAAAGGAAAAGTTGCTCAGTATTAAATGAGATGTTCTAACAGCACTAAGACAACCTTGCCGAATGTACTTGGAAAGAAAAACCACAGCTGGCCATGAGAACTTACTACAAATAGCAGAGACTATAAAAAGGTCACATTAAAAGACAAAGTTAAATAAAAGAACAAATTACAAGAAGAGAAACAACGTGGTAAATATGGATGCAACGATTAACATGAGGTGCTAAATATTTCCAAATTCCAAAAGGAAAAGTTGCTCAGTATTAAATGAGATGTTCTAATAGCACTAAGACAACCTTGCCGAATGTACTTGGAAAGAAAAACCACAGCTGGCCATGAGAACTTGATTTACTTTTTGATTCTATTGCTTCACTCTCAGAAAAAGGAAACCACCTAAAATAACATTGTAAATGATTTCCCCCCTACAAGAAAGTATGTCATTTAGTATCTGCCTCACACTGTACAGGCAGCAAGCATCGGCATTCTTCTACCATTAATTTAGTACCTTATCCAGAGAAAATATCTGTCACTGCTCGCCGCCCAAATAAAAGAACAACCTCAAGAAAAAGAAGCTTTTTTTCGACAACATATGTTCTAGGTGCAACCAAGGAATAAAAAAACTTACCTATCTGCAAACATAAACAACGAACTATAAAAGAACAAAATTTAGTGTGCATTCAATAATAGCTGTCCTGTGGATGTAAAACATGACGTCATTCCTACAATTTTACACACATGTTACACCTAAGAAAGATCTGCAAGGGAAACACAAAGATCCAAACCTTAAAAGTAGTATGATTGTGAAGCTCAGAGTGCCACTTTTCATAAAGGGGATGTAAAACAAAATTTAGTGAGCACTCAATAATAGTTGGCCTGTGAATGTAAAACATAATGTCATTCCTAAAACTTTACACACGTGTTACACCTAAGAGTGATTTCCATGGGAAACCAAAAGATCCAAACCTTAAAAGTAGCATGATTGTGAAGCTCAGAGCGCAACTATTCAAAAAGGGGAGGACCACCCTCAGACATACAATTTAGCAAACTCCATACACAATTCGCGATCCCGTACATCTCCCCAGCCTCCCCAGCCCTTGAAACCAGCCTGATATCCTGCCTGGTTCTCATATTTCCGAACTTCCCAGTCTGGTTTGATATTTGCGACTTTATCAATTTCATCGACAGCAATATTCACACTGCCATTGTCCATACAAGCTAGATTACGTTTATGACCTTGATGCAAACCACATTTCCCAAAATGAACAGCACTGGTTCTAGACCCTCGTAATGTGTAAACTGGAGAACCAAACGAAGGATAAACTGTCGACCACATTGTTATATCCCAATTGTAATCATCAAAAGAGCAAAATCCTGCTGCCTTATTATGGATTTTCCTCCAAACTGTCCGGTTAAATGCATAACCCACATTGCCCATCCTTTCTGCAACTAAAGATTCCCATCGTTCTCCCCTCGACTTCACTTCAGATGGCGCTAGATTGGCAGCATAACAATCGGGGCACTTTTTTGACTTCAACTCTGCAAGTAACTGCATATTGCGATATGCATTGGGATAAATGAAATGGTCTTCTTCTATAAAAAGAATATGACCTGAGTGGTGACGAGTCTCCCCTAGCCCATCCCACACAGTATTCATCATCCACCACCAATGATGCTTCAATGAGACAATTTTCGGTGACCGGTGGTTCCCATACTGATCAGGAGTTCCCTCACAATGTTTCTCAACTGGATCATCTTTGTCTTTGCAATCTGTAAGAGATACACCCGGAAACCTATCCGAAAAGATGTGAGGTGAGTACGGAGCAAATATTTGTTTCACTTGGCAAAACTTGATGCGTTCCACAATCTTGTTCATCTCTTCAAAATACCCATCATGACTAACAATCAGCAAAGTCTCACTAATTCCTTCCACACGAGAAAGGCTATCGATCACGATTTGAAGATACTGAGGCCGGTTATGAACATACAAAACAATAACTACACGATCTTTCGCTAACTTTGGATACAAATCCAAGTTCCTTGGAGGGATCTGATTTTTCTTATGCAAGCTAACTGACAAATCATTTTGCAAGAGGAGTTTTGGAATTATTGCATCAATAATTTCAATACTTTCAGTACCCTCATAAGTATCACTATTTATCAAACTAGAAATTGTATTGGTCCTAAGGAGAACTAACAACAAAATTACACCTAACACAGTTATCAATACTAAAGATACTAAACGCCTAAAAGCTGAATATTTCATTCTTCCTTTTTTACATGAAGCCATAATAACTAAACTATTTGCTATAACACAACAACTCTATCTAGAACAAGAAAAGAACACAACTTGTCAAATAACTAACATGAAAAACAGTAGCTTACAGATCAAAAGGAGAATCAAGAATCTTCAATATGGTCTTTAAAGTTGGATTGTAGCATACCTAAGAAGAGGATTACAACCCCCCCACAGTACTAAAATTCAACAAATTGAGATGTATTGGTCAAAATAGACAAAACCCCACAAAATAAAATCAAGAAAACTATAGGGGTTTTGAGTTTTTTAGACCAATTACAAAGGCAAATAACAGGATCAAGATTGATCAAGACCATATGAAAATCCTAACCCAGTTACAATAATATGAAAAATGGAATTTTGGAGGAAGATTTAGGCAAAAATATCCAAGAACAGTCAAAGAGTGTGTGCAAAAGTCTAGTCCAGAAACGACTAAATGAATAACAATGAAGAAGAAAAGTCGTCAGGACACAAAAGTAAACGGCCTAGATCTTTTGGGGGCAAATCTATAAATAACGAAAAATATGATGACTTTGGGTTATTCAGTGGAAACTTCACAAAAGTACAAAGGCGTGGGGGTGGGGGTGGGGGGTTAGGTTGGTCATGTGACGTGTTACTGGCTTACTGCTAAATATGATGGACAAATTGAAGTATTTTTGAAGTTAACGACAAAGATCACCTAATGGGATCTACTCCCTCCGGTTCAAAATAATTGATCTCTTTTTAAAAATATTTATTTTTATTTAATTATCTCATTTATAAAATTAAAAAAAAATTATTATGTTATTTCAGAAATACTGCCTCTATCATTAAATGACTATATAAAGTGTAGATACTCAAATTTATATTTTTACCGCATAATTAATAAGGCTAATTTGATAAAATAAATCCCTAACAAATATTTTTTAAAGAAAGTGTCAAATCAATAAGGATTAACTATTAAGAAACGGAGGGAGTAATTAAAGTGATTATTGTAGCTCAACAACTTGTGGAGTTGTAGGTGTACTAGAATCACATTATAAAGTTCATTTTGGACTCAATTGGACTTTATCTCTCCTCTCCTATATCTTGTAAAGCGAAACGACTTAAAGAATTTATTTGTTTTTATTAAGAAATTAGGATGTTAGAATATAAAATGTGTATTTAGATTCAAATGGTCAATTTGAATGTGTATTTGAATATTATAATGTTCTATTAAAATTTAAGTATTAAATTATTTATGATTATTTATTTATTTAACATCTGAACGTGGTTGATAGTGATGATGGCTAATGGTAGAGATGAGAGTAATCTTTTTTCAATAGGCTAGCTGTCTATTGCAGGAGTTCCTGATCTGAAAGGACGCTAACAAGCTGCCACTGAATGTGAACAAAGTCAAGGAAATGAAACTAACTCAGCACAACACATAATTGGAAATCAGAGGGCCTATACTCTCTATCTAAGCCTATATTCTCTATCTAACCTTTCACTTTGAGAGATCATAGATCGGAAAACACTTTCTAAATCGGAGGATCCACGTTAAACAGATTGGCTCACAAAGTACTTCAGGGCTGGAGTGAAGAGCCACAAAAGAACCTGTCAGGAACTATACAAAAAGGGTCGAAATTTCAATGTTCTTTTTCTTACAATTAAGTGGCTTTCAACTTCTTCTTAGGTTGGTGGTGGTATTAGTTGATTGTAGTGGTCACGAATACATAGTAGCTTGTGGTGATGATATTTGGCAATAGTAATTAATGATGGAGGTTGATAATTATATATGATAGATGATAATGCTAACTAATGGAGATAGTGATGGGTGTTGACTGATAACGATAAAATATGTCATGGTGGTTGATAATTGAGATTATTGTTAGTAATTGATAGCTCATGTGGTAATGGTTATTCATGATGATGATCGTAAATAGTCATTCGTTGTGGTAACATCTAAACTATGGTGATTTGAGGCGATGATCGTTGAGGCAAATAATAGTGGTTGTGGTTGGTGGATAGTGACAGTTGATAATAAATAGTGGGCAAAAACGATAGTTAATAATGAAAATAGATAGGGTAATGATAAAATGTCGTCTTTACAAAAATCTTTGAATGAAAAACATGTTAATAATATCAATACTTTGACATATATATAGCTTAATCATTCAGATTCAGTTAGTTATATTTTTTTAAAAAAAAATACAGTTAATGATTGAGATTTAAATGATTAAGATTCACATTTTTAAAAAAGTTATTGAATAATTAAAATCTGAATAATTAAGATTCAAATTTAAAAAATAAATTTTAATTAATGATGAAATTGATGTAGTATTTGTGGATAAGCCATAATAGAAGTAGTGCCCAAGTAAAGTACTTGGGCCTCAAGTGTTTCCACCGCTACTACTGTAGCTTAATTAGTGGGGATAATTACATAAATGAACTTATTTAAAACAATTATTACCCTGTTAGTACTACTTCTATTTTATTATGGATTATACCCTACTTTTACCCTTAATAGGGAATTATTGCCTAATTAGTCTTCTTTACCATCTCATCCTCCTCCTCACTGCCATTGCTTCCACCAATTTCACATTGTGGCTTCTGTTACTTTTTTCTTATTCTTTTGGTTTTCCGTTTCAAATTCGAATTTTGTCAGGTATAAAAATTCAACTTGTTTTCTTCTCTAGTTGAGGTTTTAGATTTCGATTTTTCTTTCTCTTTCACTTTTAATTTCTCAAAATTTACTGATATTTTGCGGTGCATGAATTCGATTTGTTAATTCTGTTGCTTGTAAAGGTATTTAATTTTAATTTTCATGGTGTTTTTTGAATTGGATTTTTGAGAAAAAATCAAAGCTTTTTTTTGGCCGGAGCTCGGAGCTCCGTTTCTTTCTCCGGAAAAAATGGCGATGACTATGGGGTCTGTTTTGGAGTGGGTTCATTGGTGACTCGCCGAAAATGGTGGAGGGATGGGTTTAGACGGAAATGGTAAAAGAGGGAATGAAATTACGATGGGTTCACTGGTGATTGGTCGGAAATGGGGTTTTTCGATGAGGGTTGGCCGGAACAGTTGAGTTGTGAGACCGTTAATGGTGAAATTGGAGTGGACGAGATGGGTCAATGGAGGAGATTTTTCACCAGCCATGGTGGGTCAGCGATGATGGTGGATTGAGAAGAAGAGATGAAGTTTTAAAAAGTTGTATTAAAACTGTCTTAACTATAAATATCCTTGTAATACAATTCAAATTTAATATTATACATTGTTATGAATTCGATAATTGTTATTTCATAACAAATATAATACACTTCCGACAACGTAAACTAATTTAAATTGCAATGAAATGTTTGAAATTCACGTATAATATTTATAATATATTTGTATTAAATATTTTAATTATATATATTTACCACGCATATTGAAATATGTCTTTAATACGTATAATATATTGAATTCAAAATGTATTAAACGTAAAGGATCGTTGTAATACAAGTCGAATTCAATACTATACTTTTTATGAATTCAGAATGTTTGAAATTCACGTATAATACTTATAATACATTTGTATTATAAATGTTTTAGTTATATATATTCACCACACATATTGAAATACGTCTTTAATACGTATAATATATTGAATTCAAAATGTATTAAATTTGTTGTTTATTTTTTTTCCTCTTATTAATGATGTTAAAAACGTATTATAATTAAATTTGAAATATTTAAATGCTATTCAAGTTAGTTTATGTGTTACTATATTAAAGTTGTGTTTTAAAATGTATTAGATATGTATTTTGCTATTTTTGGTAAAAAAAAAAGTTATGCTATCAACTCTACAAACAACAACACACCAGTGTAATCCCACAACGTGGGATCTGGGGAGGGTAAAGTGTACGCAGTCCATACCGCTACCTCAGATGAAGTAGAGAGGTTGTTTCCTATAGACCCCCGACTCAGGATAGATAACAAGTATAACAAGCAGAAAACATAAAACAAACAACAAAATGGGGTAACACACCACTAGGTAAAAGAAACAAAACATCCACGGAGTAATGCTATGAACTATCAATTCGAAATAACACACATCACCAAAAACACCACAAACAAGAAACTACAAGACGCATGCATAACACTATGACTACAGGTACATCGACAAACAAAGCACTCCTCCCTACTAGTAAGGACACACTCCTACTCACTAACCCTCTAGCGTAATTCACGTCCTCCACACCTTCCTATCAAGGGTCATGTCCTCTGTAAGCTGTAACTGCTCCATGTCATGCCTAATCACTTCCCTCCAGTATTTCTTCGGCCTACCTCTACCCCGTCTGAAACCATCCATAGCAAGCCTCTCACACCTTTGTACTAGAGCGTCCATGCACTGTCTTATCACATGCACAAACCATCTCAACCTCACTTCCCGCAACTTATCTTCCACCGAAGCTACTCTCACCTTCTCTTGAATAACTTCATTTCTAACCCTATCCCTCCTAGTAAGTCCGCACATCCATCTCAACATCCTCATTTCATCCACCTTCAACTTCTGTATGTGGGAGTTCTTAACTGGCCAACACTCAGCTCCATACAACATAGTCGGTCGGACCGTCACTCTGTAGAGCTTACCTTTAAGCTTTGGAGGCACCTTCTTATCACACAAGACCCCCGAAGCGAGCCTCCATTTCACCCACCCTGCACCAATACGGTGCATGACATCCACGCCAATCTCTCTATTTCCCTGAATTATAGACTTGAGATACTTAAAACTATCCCTCTTTCGAATGGCCTGAGAATCCAGCTCTACTACCACGTCGGCCGCATGTGTCAAAGCACTGAATTTACACTCCAAGTACTCCGTCTTGGTCCTGCTTAGCCTAAACCCTTTAGACTCTAAGGTTTGTCTCCAAACCTTTAACTTATCATTAACTCCTCTTCGAGACTCGTCAATAAGCACTACATCATCTGCAAATAACATACACCAAAGCACCTCTCTTTGAATATGCCGTGTCAATACATCCATCACCAAGGCGAATAAAAACAGACTAAGAGTCGATCCCTGGTGCAACCCAGTCAAAATAGGAAAGTGTTCTGAATCTCATCCTACCGTCCTCACACGAGTCTTCGCTCCGTCATACATGTCCTGGATCAACCTAGTGTACGCCACAGGCACACCTCTAGCCTCCAAGCAGCTCTACAGAACCTCTCTGGGGACTTTGTCGTACGCCTTCTCAAGATCGATGAACACCATATGCAAGTCCTTTTTTCTCTCCCTATACTGCTCCACTAATCTCCTCACAAGGTGAATGGCTTCGGTAGTCGAGCAACCTAGCATGAAACCAAACTGATTCTTGGAAATAGTCATGATCCTCCCCAGTCTCAACTCTACCACTCATTCTCACACCTTCATAGCATGACTCAACAGCTTGATACCCCTATAGTAGTTGCAACTCTGAAGGTCCCTCTTGTTCTTATATAAAGGAATCATCGTACTCCATCTCCAAGCTTCCGGTATCTTCGTCATCCTAAAAATGATGTTAAATAACTTTGTCAGCCACTCCATACCTGCCCCGCCAGTGCTCTTCCAAAAATCAACCGGAATCTCGTCCGGCCCAGTCGCCCTGCCCCTATGCATCCTACGAATAGACCTCTTCAACCTTAATACAACTACAATAACCGTAATCGCGACACCTCTCTGAGTGCTCTAAGTCCCCCAACACTAATCCTTCGACTTCCTCGTCATTCAAAAGTCTATGAAAATAAGACTGCCACCTCCTCCTAATGAGAGTATCATCCATCAACACTCTGCCATCCTCACCCTTGATGCACTTCACCTGGTCAAGGTCACAGGTTCTCCGTTCCCTAGCCTTGGTAAGCCTATACAACTTCTTATCCCCACCTTTCCCCTCTAAATCCGCATACAGGCTCTCGAAAGCTGTTGTCTTAGCTGTTGTAACTGCCAACTTCGCCTCTTTCCTAGCTAACTTATACTCCTCCCTATTCATCCGTTTCTCCTCATCATCCTTGCTCTCCACCAACTTCGCATAGGCCACTTTCTTAGTCTCCACCTTCTTCTTGACTTCTTCGTTCCACCACTAGTCCCCCCGGTGCTTGCCAGATCGGCCTCTCGAGACACCCAACACCTCTCTAGCTGTCTCCCTGATGCAACTAGCAGTCGTCTCCCCCATATTATCCACATCCCCTCTACTCTCCCATGCCCCCATAGTCGTCAGCTTCTCTCCTATCTCCAAAGCACTGACCAAAGTCAAGTTACCCCACTTAATCCTGGGTCAATCCTCTATAGTCTTCTTCTTTCTACCCTTCTTGATTTCCAAGTCCATCACTAGAAGCTTATGTTGGGTCGAGAGATTATCGCTAGGTATGACCACAGTCTTTACATAACACTCTATCACCCTTCCTAAGGAGCAAAAAATCTATCTGAGTCTTGGCCACCGAACTACGAAAGGTAATAAGGTGGTCCTCCTTCTTTGGGAAGCTCGAATTTGCTACCCTCCTTATTTGGGAAGCTCGAATTCGCTACCACCAAACCAAAATCCCTAGCAAAATCCAAAAGTGAGGCTCCTCCCTCATTCCTCTCTCCAAAACTGAAACCTCCATGTACATCGTCATAACCTCTCGATAATGACCCGGTATGCCCATTGAAATTACCTCCTATGAAAAGCTTCTCGGTGCACGAAATGCCTCTTACCACCTCATCCAGAATCTCCCAAAAACTCTTCTTCACCTCCTCGTCCAAGCCCACTTGCGAAGCATAGGCACTAACAACATTCCATGTAGACTCTCTAATTACCAACCTAATCGACATCAACCTATCGTTAACCCACTTAACCTCCACCACTTTCCCCCTAAGCTCTTCGTCTACTAAGATACCTACCCCATTCCTATGCCTCACGCTACCAGAGTACCACAACTTATACCCGTCCACATCCCTCGCCTTAGACCCTGCCCATTTGGTCTCCTGGACACAAGCTATACTAATCCTCCTCTTCCTAAGAATCTTCACGAGCTCTATGGACTTACCTTGAAGAGTTCCTATGTTCCAAGACCCAACTCTCAACCTATAAGCTCCCTTATCCCGCTTAACCCTACTACCCTTCTCCCCCAACCCTGAGCTCAACCCAAATCGAGGACCTGACCCATACCCAGATCTCCTTCAGGACCCCAACCCCGACCTATGACATGACCCTAGTCTACCATCGACCACCAAAGCCACTACTCAATAAGAGAGGGAAATAATAAGGCACTCAAAATAAGTAAGGCTAAAAAAAGAAGGCAAGGGTTAAATCAGTAATGACGTGTGAAGGAAATAAGGCACACAAAATAGGTAAGGCTAAAAACAGATAGGCAAGGCTTAAATCAGTAATGAAGTGTGAAGTAGAGTCAACTATACGCTAGGAAAGACAAGCAGAAATGTACAGAACAGCAATCAAGAGTCACCAACAAACAAGAAACAAGCAACCAACAAACAAGAAACCTACAAGAGCTAGATGAGAGGAATGAGTGCACCTGATACGACGTGAATGCAGCGTTCACCTGAATCTTGGTCGAGTTGTTGAGTTTCGTCAATTTGATGATGAAATGGTAGCCGTAATTTGTTGTCGGGGCTGCTGCGCGTCGGACTAGCTACTGGCCTAGGCGTACACCGAATCTAGAATAGCCTGTGAAAGGAGGATATACTATCAACTCTAAGAATAAAAATATATTATAATTGGTAAATAAGACTACATATTTATACTATTTATGTAAATACCCCTAATTAGTGGCCAAGTAAATGGGCCTATATATTCAACCTCTTCCTTGTAATGTTGATATATCAATAATGAAGTCTAATAAGAATTAGTATCCCTCACTTTCTCGGAAAAATTAATTAAGGGTGACAAAAAGGTTTGAAAACTAAAAAAAAGTGACACAAGTCATAATTATTGAGTAGAGGTGACAATTTTAAAATTATTATTAATGAAATTAATCTTAAAACCCTCAAGTTTTATTATTTACATAAAGACCCTTACTTTTTCCACCATACCCCACCCCCTCCACACCTCTTCTGTCACCACCGCCACGTTGCTTCCGCCACCACTGCTGCCACCACCACTCCTCCTCCTACACCACCCCACCCACCCTTTGTCGCTACCGTCGATATCACCCACAACCTCTTCTTCCTCCACCATCACCACCACCACCATTACCACCTCTTCCTAATCCTCCACCACCACCACCATTATTTCCTCCTCAACACCACCGCCACCTCTTCTTCTTCTTTCTCCTCCACCACCATCATTATCAACACCGAAACAACCGCCACATTCTCCTTCAGCGTCACCACCACCTTCTTATTCACTATAACTACCATCTTCTTCCTAGGCTCCTCCTCTACATATCTTTCCAGAAATTAAGCAACTATCGAAGTTGCTGCAGCAACTTCGATAGTTGTTGTAACACAGACAGAGTTGAATGGGAGAAGATGACAGAGATGATGACGGAAACGGTGACGGAGTTGAATCGGAGAAGATGATGGAGATGACAACGGCGACGGAGTTAAAGCGGAGAAGACAACGGAGATGATGATGGCCACGGCGACAGAGCTGAAGCAGAGAAGACGACGAAGATGATGATGGCAACGACGACGGAGTTGAAGCAGAGAAGAATACAAAAATGACGAAGCCGATGGTGACAGAGTTGAATCGAAAGCTGAGAGAGGACAGAAGCATTAAAGAAGAAAGGGTAAGGTTAATATCGATTTTTAGGGTTGGGTTGATTTTGTATTTTCTTGAAAGTTAAATAGCTTTAAGAATTATATTTTACACCCCAATTTAACCTAATCATTAATTAAAAAAGATTTAACTTGGGTTGGTCAAACTCGTCACCAATTTTAATTTTAAAACTTATTTGTCACCCTACACTCAATTTTCTCCACTGTTCTCTGCTTGTTACTATTTACACTTGTTACTCTTGTTTCAATTATACTTTTGTTTTAACTTTTATAATAGGTTATCAGTACGAGACTCTGTTATCTCGAGCAAATACTTTTGCATAAAGCTGCTCGTCGGACCGATACTATTTCGGTCCATTTCTGTATCGCTATCGATCCTTACCGGTTCGGTCTTAGTCGGAATGGGATGAGATGAGGCGAACCGGTATCCAGACCGGAATGGAATGTTGTTTTCATCCCGAAAAACCGATACCGATCCGTACTGGTTTCGATCCGGCAGAATTTATTTTTTTTATTTTTTAAATATATGTAACGGCTCCTAGCCGTTGGGGACCGTTGGCAACGGCTAGTGGGGCTCCCTAACGGATAGTTTGATCCCCCTAGCCCCCCCCTCCCTCTCCCCTTCCCAGCCCCCAAACCCCCCCTCCTCCCCTTCATATTTTAATTCACAAAAAATTCATTTATTCTCTCATTCTCTCTCAAATCTCCGTTATTTAATATCTATAAATTCTTAAATTAATATTATTATTTAGCAAATAACAATTGAATTATAAGTTGGTGAATTTTGGAGGAGCAATCTTCTTCAAGCTTCAAGTTTCGGTTATAATCGTCTGCTTTTATGGCAAACGTTTGGTACATTCGTTCCACTCTCTAGTCTTTTAATTTTTTTTCGTGTTTATTAGTTGTGATTTTTTTGTTTCAATTTGCTAATTTCATATTTTATTTCATTATATTATGGATTCGTCTCAAAAAAATTCTGGAAAAAAAAGTATTGCTTCAAAAGCAAAAAAAACTTCAGTAGTAAAAAAAATAAAAGTTCTTCTTCCAGTTCTTCTCGCAAGTCTTCTGCTCCTGCAATTAGATTTAATACGGATGATTTTACGCATGTTAGCATATAATACGGATACTCCTATTTCCCACGAAGCTTTAGAGAGAATGCATAATGATTTTAAAGATGAATTAGATGAAGAAGTAGAATTACATGTGGATGATGATTTAGAGGATACACCGACTAGTCCCGCTCCCTCCCCCACTAGTGCTGATGCTCCAACTAAGGATAATCCTCAAGTTGGAACTGGTCTTCCCCATATTGCTCCGGTTAGGGGTAAGACCAAATGACAACGTGCTTTAAAATCACTTGTGTGGCAATTTTTTCTTTGAATGAAGAAAAAACTAAGTCTACATGTCTTCTTTGTAAACAAAGTTGGAAATATGTATCTGAAGCGAGTGGAGGTTTGACTGAGGGATTAAAAATCCATTTGAATATGAAACATTGGAGAGAGTGGAAATCATTTTTAGCTACTAGAGGTCAACCTGCAGGTTCTAGCATTGGACCCTCCGGTACCGGGTCAAACATGGTTCAAAGTTCACTAAATCCTTCAAACCCTGCTGGTCATGTTTCACAACGGTCATATAATAAGGACCATGATCGTGAAAATTTTGCTAAAATGATTGTTGTTTTTGGTTTGCCTTTTAAGTTTGGAGAACATGATGATTTTATAACATATATTCGTGATACATATAATCTCAGTTTTGATGGTTTTTCAAGAAGTATGGTAAAAAGAGATATTTTTAAATTTCAAGAAAAACATATGCAATATCTTCATAGCTATTTTTACATGATGGATTTTAGGACTGCTATTACCACTGATATGGGTCGTAGTCCTAACGATAACGATTATTTAACTGTTACTGCACATTGGACTGATTATAATTGAAAATTGCAAAAAAAGATTATCGGTTATAAAATTTGCGAACATAAGAAAACTGATTCTTATAATGCTCAAACTGTAGGTCGTATTTTAGAATTTTATTATTTTTCTGATAAAGTGATTAGTATTACTTTAGATAATGCTTCTGCTAATTTAAATGTTATGTCTATGCTAGAAACTAGACTTTATCCAATTAGTAACTATGCTTTTCATATTAGATACGTTGTACATATATTAAATTTAGTTGTGAAAGATGGTATTGATTTATTTGATAGTTGTATTGATAAAATTGAAAATGCAATTTTTTAGATTTTTCATATGAATAATAGTAGTAGAATTAGACAATATAAAGATATTTGTCGTGTGTGTGAAGTTTCGTATAAAAATTCCAAAGCATGTTAAAACTATATGGAATTCTTTTTATGAAACGATTGATGCTTATGATCATAAAAAGCCTATTACTATGATGTTTAATAATCATAACGCTTATCCTGCTCATAAACTTTTTTACAGTGATTGGAATGCTGTAAATGCACTTAGAAAATTTTTAAAATCATTTTATGATGCTACCAAAGTTTTCTCTAGAACATATTATCCTACTATTAGTGAAATTTTAATACATGTTTGGAATATTTTGTGCCTTTTTGCTACGTATAAACAAAATGCATATTTAAGGATTCTATTGTAGCTATGGTTGAAAAATTTTTAAAATATTTTTTTCCTATCCCCCAAATTTATTTAACTGCAATTCTTTTTAACCCGGAATATAAAGAGCATGGTGCAAAAGCTTTTGTTAAAGGAATTTATGAAAAAATAGATATTCTATCACATGAAAAATCGAATTTGATAACATGCTAGAATAGCATTAAAACTTGGGCTAAGGAATTGTATGACAAATATTGCACCTTAGATAATATTGATGTCCCTCAAAATTTTATGTCGGGATTAGGTGTACATGGTAAAGCAAAATCAACACTTGGTCTTGATTCTTCTAATAAGTGTGAATTTATTAAATATCTTGAACAGGGTTGGTACTGATAATATAACAAATGCGGAAGGTATACCACAACTATTGGAGTGGTGGAGGGCTCGTGAACAACACTTTTCAAAACTTAGCAAGATGATGAAAGACGTGCTAGCTATTCAAGGATCATCAGTTGCTTCGAAGCAAGCTTTCAGCCCAATAAGATTTCAAATAGACCATAGATATTCCTTAGCAGAAGATAGTTTGGAGGTATTAGTGTTGTTTAGAGATTGGATCAATGCCGAGCGAAAAAATAAAGAAAGATCAAAGTTGCAAAAAATATATGAAGATTAGATAGATTTAGTCATTGGATGTAATAGTGACGATGGCATTGAAATTGAAGATCGTCAACAAGCTTTACCAAGACCGGAGGTTGATAACGCTCAATCTTTACAAGAGTTAGAAGATGACTTTATAAATCTATACAACTATTAGTATTACATTAGAGGCATAGTTGAAACAGAATCCTTCATAGAAGATGGCAGCGTAAATTAGGCGCTCTACTAATAGTTGTAAATTGTAATATTAGTTTGAAATTTTGAATAAATTTGGTTAGTTTTTAATTTTTATCATTATTTTATAGTTTTATTCAATGCCTTTCTTTTTTGTTCAATTTGAGTTTTTTAAATTACTAACTTAGAAACTTAAGAAAACATAAACTAATAGACTTCAAAACATAAACCTATAAATTGAAAAACTTAAGGAAACAAAAACTTTAAACAAACTAAAAAACTTCAAATATATAACTTAAAAAAAATATAAACTTGTAACTTATAACTTATAAATTGAAAAACTTAAAAAACTGAAAAACTTTAACAAACTAACTTAAAATATATAAATTAAGAAAATATATAAACTTATAAACTTATAACTTATAAATTGAAAAACTTAAAAAAACAAAAAACTTTAGCAAACTAATAAACTTCAAATATAAGTTGTAAAATTTCAAAACTTAAAAACTTTTAAGTTATAAGTTATCACTCGAACATTAAGTTTTTTTTCAAAATGTAATTCAAAAATTATTTTATTTTTTTAAAAATAACGACCGTTTCGATTAATCAGGTCCGACCCATTCTGGTCTGGTACCAGTCTATACCGGTTAATGTCAGAACGGGATGGGATGTCATTTTCATACCTGATGTTCTGGTCCGATCCATACCAGTCCCGGACCTTAATCCGGTCCTGGACATTCCGGTCTGGTCCGATACCGGTCTATTTCGGTTCGGCGAGCAGTCTTACTTTTGTAGGTAATAAAGGTAAGAAGTTATTTTTCTTAAAATAATGTCAAATCTATCTAAACGTGAATTTTTTGCCCTAGATATATTGGGCAAAACCTACTTATCTTGGGCACTTGATGCCGAAATTCATTTGGATGTGATGGGTCTAGCAGACACCATCAAAGATAAAAATCAGACATCTAATCAAGACTGTGCCAAAGCCATGATATTTCTATGTCATCACCTCGATGAGGGCTTTAAAATGGAATATCTCACTATTAAGGATTCATTTATACTGTGGAATAATTTAAAAGAGAGATATGAGCACCTGAACATGATCGTTCTTCCACAGGCACATTATGAATGAACCCATTTGAGATTAGAAGATTTTAAAGATATAACTGTGTATAATTCTGTCATGTTTAGAATTAAATCACAGTTTGTAATGACCCTCCCGATCATTTTTGTTGTTTTCGTGTATTTACGACGTCTAGAGCTTTTCTATAACTACCCCAGTTATTTATGACTTGTTGGAACTGACAGTTTCATTTTCGGACAGTTCATTTGAGAATTTTATTAATACCGAACGTATTGTGAAATATTTAAATTAAATTAGAATTTGATAAAGATATATTTTATTACCTTTCTAAAATTTTATAGATGTTTATGAAAAACTTTTAGTTATGACACACTTATATGATTTTATAAGTTATTAATATTTTAAGGGAAGATTGTGAATCTAGTTATGTTAAAATATTATTATTATTATTATTATTATTATTATTATTATTATTATTATTATTATTATTATATAACAGAGGTTTTATTCGAAATAATTTTTTATTAATTATGATATATTCAAAAAATTATATTTATTTTATCATGAACCTACACAATACCCGAATATATACGTAACGGGTTAATAATGAAGCAATTGACACCTCCACATCCACGTGGAAGTGGAGGAAAGGAACCACATGGATAGTTAGGTTACTATGCATGACATGTGTGTAATATATGCATATGACACCATAGTGGGGAATTGATTAAATCACCTTAGTATTTATTAGCACTAGTTTGTATAACAATCTGGTGGACATTCATTTTTCCTTACAAAAAGGTTAAAAAATATATATATAGTTTGCATTGCATATGTCCATTTCCATCTATATAGCTACTGTTCGTAGAGAATTTTTGGGAATAATAATTTGGTGTCATATTTAATCTCTGGACGAATCTCAGTTATCTACATCAGGTTATTCAAGTTCGGGTTCTAGTGGGGCACTATATGGAGACTTCTTGGAGGGGCTTTTTACTTTGGCTTCTAGGTAGGCTAGGCTTACCCTATCTTTAGATTGAGCTTTTGTATGGTAATAGTACACTATTATGCTAGTCTTGGGCATATAGTTGTATCCCGGGTGTCGTTTGAAATATGTTATGCCTTATTTATCTGATTAGGGCCTTGTTTTGGTAAATTTTGGTCCCGTTATCCCTTAATATGGTGTAGTATTTATGAGCTTAGGGCGTGACATTAAGCTTGGAAACCTTGGATTGCTTTCTTTTAGCTAGTTATGTGTATGTTTATATAAATGTATTTTAGTTTCGATTCGGGACCAGCATATACTTTAGTTTTGTTATCTATTATGAGTATTGGCACAACTTTGGCATCGGTTATGGTGTGGTTTGGGTTTCGGTTTTACAGTTGCGTTTGGTCACTTGTGGGTTCACCAGATTCTGGTTATGTTATGGTTACTATGAGTTTTAGTTCGAGTCCAGCATCTGGTTATGATATGATCGCGGTGTTCTGGTGTTGATTACAGTTGACCTGGGAGTATTGACACTGGTGTTGAGTTATGTTGTACATGATTTATGTGGTCTCTTGTTATTACCCACTATTTTTTATTCGAGCCCAGCATCTGGCCTCTCGTTATTACCCATTGGTTCCAGCTCAAGCTCGGTGCACATATGGATGGTTATTATGGCTTGGGTTCATATGGCTACTTGGGATCAGTTCAGTTACGGGTTATTTACGCTTTTACTTTAGTTACATCTTGTGTGTACCCACCGACTTATAGGGACACGATCGATTTATTCCTTTATCACATTTGCATAGTTCAGTAGTTATTTACTTTTCTACCACTATCTACTGTTGACTTGGATTATACCCTCACATTTTAGTTATACTTTTCCTATATTTGAGCTCAGTCAGCCAATGATTCCTGCTGAGTACCCATTGTTTTGGTACTCAGACTGCACTTCTGCATCCTTTTCCTAATGCAGATCCGAGTACGAGTCGCCAACGTTGATATAATTCTCTGACCCAGTACTGATCCGGAGCAGGGTGAGCTTTCTAGAGTCTGGGGAGGATCCTCCTCCATCTATTCCAGTATAGTATTTTGCCTTTGAAAATACTGTGTATATATTATGTATATTTGGGATACTGTCTAGTACTCTTATTTTGTTAGTAGTGGCTCTAGTACCGGCCTTACCAGGTTTTGGGTGGGATCATCTTGTATATTTTGTTCTCTTCCTTCCCCTTGTATGGTATGTTATATATGCATGTTTCTTCACTTTCTCTTATGTCTTTATAGTTGGTGTTGATTTATTCTTGTCTTTCCTTGTTTTTCGCCCGTTAGCCCTTTACTTGCCATTTCAGGCTATGGCTTGGCTTTCCTACTAGTAGGATAGAACAGGCGCTATCATGACTTGATAAATCGGGTCGTGACAGCTTGGTATCAGAGCTAGGTTTCACCAGTATTGTTGGTACAAGAGCCAATGTTAGTAGAGTCCCGCGGATCGGTACGGTGATGTCGGTATCCTATCTTTGGGAGGCTACACAATATTTTTAGGAAAAATCTCATCTTTTTGATTCACTTCTGTGCATTGTGTCTATGTTAATCTTGAAATCTTTATTTGTTTCACTCTATCACAGATGGCTAGGATGCGGGGTACGACAGTCGGGGATCAAGATCCTGTGCCCGCTACTAAAGCTTCATTTAGGGAAAGAGGTCGACCCCGAGGTCGAGGGCAGGCTAGAACAGCAACCCCAGTTTGAGATCAGGCTAGGGATCCATCGCATACCCTATTATAGCTCCCGAGCTTGAGACAGCTCCAGGTATTCAGCCACCATAACAACAGATGGGCCAGGGGGTAGCCCAGACCCCACTCGAGTTTATATCTTCTTCATCTCTCCTGGATACATTGGTATAACTATAAGGGTTAGTTGGCGGACCGCCGATCGACAGAGCTCATCCAACAGTACATGGTATTGATTTAGGGGCTCTACCTACAGCTGCGGCTCCTAGAGTAGAGGTTCCGCCTGCACCGGTAGTCCCACAGCCGGTAATAGCCCATCCAGTTATGTCCGCAGAGGAGTAGAAGATGCTGGGCTAATTTTTGAGGTTGACTCCACCCAGGTTTGTCGGGACCCCAGGAAAGGATTCTTATGAGTTCTTATCCAATTATGAGGAGAGGTTAAAGAATTCGGGGTTGGTTATGTCACGTGGAGTGGATTTTGTTGCTTATTAGCTAGACACAGCAGCGAAGAGGTGGTGGAGAGGTTATCTTGATTTCAGGCCAGCTGGATCTTCACCTATGACTTGAACTCAGTTTTTCGAGGCTTTCTTAGGGAAGTATATGCGTCGCAGCATGCGCGAGCGTCTGAGAGATGAGTTTTCTTTATTTAGATAGGGATCTAAGTTTGTGTCCTAGTATGAGGTGAGATTTCACGAGTTAGCCAGACAAGCCACTATGATTCTGCCTATGGAGTATGAACGTGTTCGATGCTTTATTAGGGATTTGAGATTACTATTTCGTAGGGCTACACATGGAAGTCATTTTCTAACATAGCTGAGCATGTGTATTCAATTGAGGAGATGGATTGTGAGGAGCGATAAGAGACCTCGTTATCAGAGCAATTAAAGTGAGAGATAGAACGGCTCACAGTTTAGAGGTTGTGGGTTTCAGGGTAGGTACCCTAGCAGCAGCAGTAGCCATATCAGGGTCAGCCTAGTGGGCTCGTTCAGTCAGTGCTTCAGATATCAAATGGGGGTCAGCCTGGTTGTAGTGGTTCAGGTGGTCAGAGTAGTAGTAAGCCTCAGAGGAGTATTCAGTCAGGATCGTCGAGTCGAGGTAGTCATTTCGAATCAGCCAGACTTTCTAGATAGAGCATAGTGCTTGGGGCATGTTATGAGTATGGGGTTGTTGGTCGCTTTGTCCATGAGTATCCCCTGGATGGGATAATTGAGCTATTAATATAGATTGCACAACTGATCAGAACAGTACTGCCTCCAGCTAGAGGTGGTGCACAGGGTCATTGTGGTGGTATCTAGGGTTCGAGAGGTAGTCCTCAAGGAGGTAGGACAGGTGTTCAGGTAGGCACCTAGTCCGGTAGCGTACAGGGCCATTTGTATGTGGTATCGGGTAGGCCGAAGGCTGAGGCATCGGATGTTGTGATCATAGGTACGATTTTCGTATGCCATCAGCCAACTTTTGCTTTGCTTAATCCCAGTTCTACATTTTCATTATGCACTGCGGTTGGGTTTGTGTTCGGAGTCTTATCTGTGCCATTACATGTAGCTAGTGATTCTTTAATAGTGGATCGGGTATATAGATCATGTCTGGTGATTGTTCGGGATTTTGATACTTGGGTCTATCTCATTGTTTTGGATATGGTAGATTTTGACTTTATTCTGGGCATGGAATGGTTGTCTCCCTATCAGGCGATCTTAGATTACTTCGCCAAGACCTATACCTTAGCTATGCCTGGCATACCCCTAATTGTGTGGCAGGATTCTTTTAGCCGCGCACCAACAAGGATTATTTCTTACATTCAGGCTAGGAGACTAATATCAAGTGATTGTGAGTCATTCCTTGCTTATGTTTGGGATGCTAGTGCTGAGAGTCCGTCGCTTGACTCTGTTGCATTTGTTCGTGATTTCCATGATGTTTTTCCTACCAACCTACCTGGCCTTTCTCCTAAGCATGATATTGAGTTTATTTTTAACCTCGAGCTAGGCACCTGACCTATTTCCATCGCTCATTATCGCATGGATCCTACCGAGCTAAAAGAGTTAAATAGTCAACTTCAGGATCTTCTGGGTAAGAATTTTATCAGACCGAGTATGTCGCCTGGGGATGCTCCAATTCTGTTCATGAAGAATAAAACTGGATTTATGCGTATGTGTATCGACTACAGGCAGTTGAATAAGATGATAGTGAAGAATAAGTATCCTACGCCTCGTATCATTGATTTGTTTGACCAGCTTCAGGATGCAGCAGTGTTTTTTAAGATTGATTTGAGGTCTGGTTATGGTGGACCTAGCAAATATTGAGGCTATTTGTGGTTGTGTTAGGCCTACGTCGCCTACTGAGGTTCACAATTTTGTTGGGTTGGTAGGCTATTACAGGCAGTTCATTGAGGGTTTTTTCTCTATTACAACCCCCATGACTAGATTGACCAAAAAGAAAGTTCCATTTCAGTGGTCTATGAGTTGTGAGGCGTGCTTTCTGAAACTCAAGGACTTGCTCACCTCAGCTCATGTGCCAACTCTTCCAGTTGAGGGCGAGGTTTTTTCCATCTATTGTGATGCTTCTAGTATTGCTTTAGGGTGTGTTCTGATGCAGCGGGGTCGTGTTATTGCATATGTGTTAAGGCAGGTGAAGGTGCAGGAGCGCAACTACCCCACTTATGATTTAGAGTTGGCAGCGGTAGTGTTTATGCTTAAGATTTAGAGGCATTACTTGTATAGTGTTCGCTGTGAGTTCTTCACCGACCACCACAGTCTTCAGTAGATTATGACCCAGAGGGACCTTAATTCAAGGCAGCGTAGATGGATTGAGTTGCTGAAGGACTATGATATCTCTATTATATACCATCCGGGCAAGGCGAATGTGGTACCGAACGCCTTGAGCCAGAAGGCAGTGAGTATGGATAGCTTGGCCTTCATTTCAACTTTGCAGTGGTCATTGGCTTTGGACATCCAGTCCTTGGGTAACTTGATTATTCATTTGGATATTTCTGACCCCAGGAGGATTATTGCTAGTTTTAAAGCCAGATCTACCATGTTGGAGTAGATTTGGGGTCGTCAGTTTGAGGATAACAGCCTTCATAGTATTCGAGGACCAGTGCTAAGAGGTGAGTCCAGGAGGGCTACCTTAGATTCTGATGGTCTTCTGAGATTTGACGACCGCATTTGTGTTTCGAGGGTTGGGGATTTGATTCAGTTGATTCTTCATGAGGCTTATAGCTCCAAGTACTCTATTCACCCCAGGACAGTTAAGATGTATAAAGATTTAAGGCAGCACTATTAGTGGAGCGGTATGCGGAGAGATATAGTGAGGTTTGTGGCTCCATGTCTTTGTTGTCAGTAGGTTAAGGCCGAGCACTAAAGACCTGGTCGATTGCTTCAGCAACTACCTATTCTTGAGTGGAAATGGGAGCGAGTTACTATGGATTTCATTGGTGGTTTGACTGGCATTTCCCGTGGTTTTGATAGCATTCGGGTTATCGTGGATCGATTGACCAAATCTTCTCATTTAATACTTATTCAGATCTCCTATAGTGCCGAGCGATTGACCCGTGTCTATATTCGAGAGGTGGTTTGCCTTCATGGGGTACCTGTATCCATTATTTCAGACTGAGGCTCTCAATTCACTTTTAGCTTCTTGAGGATGTTTCAGGAGGAGTTGGGTACCCAAGTTGACCTTAGCACAGCCAGTCGGAGTGGACTATTCAGGTTTTAAAGGACATGTTTTATGCTTGTGTGTTGGATTTTAGGGGTCAGTGGGATCGGTTTTTACTTTTGGCGGAGTTTGTATATAATAACAACTTTCATTTTAGTATTCAGATGGCCCCATTTGAAGTGTTTTATTGTAGACAATGTCGATCTCTAGTTGGTTGGTTTGAGACTTCTGAGGTTAGGTCTCGTGGTACAGATTTACTTCATGAGTCATTGGACCGGGTTTGGGTGATTCAGGATAGGTTACGGACAGCTCAGAGTCTATAGAAGAGTTATGCTGACCATAGGAATCGTGCATTGAGGTTTAGAGTTGGTGACAGAGTATTTCTGTGAGTATCGCCGATGAAGGGTATGATGAGGTTCGAGAAGAGGGGCAAGCTCATCCCCTGGTATATAGGACCATTTGAGATCCTACGGATAATTGGGGAGGTAGCATATGAGTTGGCACTACCTCCTGCCTTTTCAGCCATCCACTAGGCGTTTTATGTGTCTATGCTGCAATAGTACATTCCGAATGAGTCGCATGTGCTTCGGTGGGACTCGGTTCAGTTGGATGAGAGATTGATATTTGTAGAGGAGCCTGTCCATTTTGGCTAGAAATGTCAGGCGGTTGCGCTCCAGAGACATTCTTGTAGTTAAGGTTCAATGGCGTCACCGTCCAGTTGAGGAGGCTACCTAGGAGACCGAGCATGATATACGGACCCAATATCCCTACCTGTTCGAGCCTTCAGGTACTTTCTTATCCTTTACTTTTGCGGACGAAAGTCCATTTTGTAGTGGATGGTGTAATGACCCTCCCAGTCATTTCCCTCATTTTCTTGTATTTTCGATGTCTAGAGCTTTCCTATGACTGCCCCAAGTTATTTATGATTTGTTGAGACTGACAGTTCGATTTTCGAAAAGTTCATTCAAGAATTTTATTAATACCGAACATATTGTGGAATTTTTAAATTAAATTAGAATTTTTTAAAGATATAATTTATTACCTTTCTAAATTTTTTTTAGATGTTTATGAAAAAATTTTAGGTACGACACACTTTTATGATTTTATAACTTATTAATATTTTAAGCGGAGATTTATTGTTGGTGTTGATATAATCTCGTCTTCTCTTTTTTTTTGCCCGTTAGCTCGTTACTCATCGTTCCGGGCTATGACTTGGCTTGCCTACTGGTGTGATAGAGTAGGTGTCATCATGACTTAAGAAATTGGGTCGTGACATAGTTAAATTTATGCGTAGAAAATATCACAGATCATGATATGCTTAAGAAAACATGCTCCACCTTTCCTGCCTCAAGTATGCTCCTACAACAGCAGTTTTGAGATATGAGATTTAAAAAGTATTCAGAATCTTCTTGTTCCTGAACAACATAATGATGTTTTAATGAAAAGCCATGAAAGTCAACCTCCTGGTACTGCTTCATTCACTGAAGTGAATACTGCAAATTTTCACCAATCTAGGCGTGAAAGAGGTCCTGGCCCCAGTCATGTTCGTGGTTGATGACGTCCAAATTACACCTCCTAAAAAGTATAAAGCGGTTGTTGAATCAAATATAGAACCCGACAAGGTTGGGGTTAATCCCATAGGAAATAGGTCGAAATTCAATCAACTATGTTCATCTGAGTAATTCGTAAATAAGTAAAAAGGGGGGGGGGAGTTTGTAAAGTAAACAAGTAGTTGTAATGAGTGATTGTTTACTGAGGTTGTAAGCAAGATGAGAGAAGCACTAGGACTGTGTTCCCCTATAACTTCATAACTCCGTAGGTTCTCCGTACTTAGTGATCTCGTAATGTATCCGGCATGCAGAATCGACAGGTTATGTATCATCTAACCGACTATGTTACGCCTATTGTAGACGACTATCCTCAAGGACAAAGGTTAATGCATCATGAGTGTTGCTATGTTGCCCCCTATCTATGATCCCAATATAGTCTTTCCCGTATCAAGGCCCAAGGCTAATTAAATGAAGATGATTCCAAGTCTTGTTGTTGATTCACTAGTCCTATTCGAATACCCTTGCTACAGTCCAGGGTAGAGACAGGATGAGTCCCAACGTGTGCACTCGTCAGAAAGCAACCAATTCTAAAGAAACAACAATGCATGCCCTAATACCCTTTGAGAATTACCTTGTACCTTAAACACTACTTTGTTAATATGTCATGGTTCCTACAACCCTAGTTGTGGAGTTTAGCTATCATAATTGTATGAACAAAACTAGAATTCATAGATGAAAGCCTGAATTGAAACTTACGATAATGAATAAACTCCAAAATCTCAACAAGAATTAAAACCGTAAAACCAAGATTCAGGAAATTCCAAGAATATAACTTAGAATTTCATAATATAATGTAGTGTAATAATAATAATGCGTAACCTTTAAAAATAACCCTAAAAGAGTATTTATAGACAACACAAATCCTATCCTAAACAAAAAAAAAATAATGTCGGCTGCCTCGGACGGAAGAAGGTACGATCATGGTTATAACCCACGATCGTCCTTTGCCTGTCGTGGTTTGTACGTGGACTTGTAGACTGGCAGATCTTTCATCAAACAACCTAAGGTACGATCTCGTGTCTTCAATCTATGATCGTGTCTTCTTGTCATCTGATCATCATGCCTCTAAAATCCTGCATCTCAACAAAATTGAACCCTCATCCCACAACCTTATGGTACGATCGTGCCTTCAAGGTATGATCATGGGAGATATCGTTTGATCTTCGTATACTTGAATCCTGCAGGTTGAATTTTCCCTTACATATCACGATCCCATGGTACGATCATGACATGAACTCACGATCATACATCCTGCCGTCTGTTTGACTCCTGCTTTGGGCATCTCTGATTAATCCTACGAAAGCCTAGGCATGATCGTGGTAAGTCTCGTTTGATGCCACTTTTGTCTAATTCTTTAGTATTTTCCTTTTATAAGTCCATAAGGCCTGCAAACACTAACAAACACATCAAATCCCACAAAAATTACCTTTAAACTTACAAATATTCCTTGTGTTAATGGTTTTAAGTGTCGTAAGTTCATGGCACATCAGTGGTCGAGGAAGAAATTTCAATCATGGTAATAGTCTTGCACTGAATAATAACCCTCAGCACCAACAGTATAAAAAGAAGGGTGAAAAGCCTGAAGCGGTGCAAAGAAAAAGTACAAAACTAGATGCTATCGGTGTGGAAGAAAAGGGCATTGGTCACGTATTTGTCGTACGTCACGGCAGTTGGTTGATCTTTATCAGGCATCCCTCAAGAAGATGGATAATAATGTAGAAGCAAACTTTATCTCTGAAGATAATGTTGAGCCTATGCATTTAGACGTTGCAGATTTTTTTGAATTTCCTAAAGAAAATATAGATCACCTTGTCGATGACAGATCTGTAATAGTCTAAATATTTTACTTTTCTGTTGGTTGTATTAAATGTTTCTGTTGGTTGTGTTTATCTAGTCTTGTAATTAAATAAAGTTTGTGTAATACATTGTTTGCTAATAATACTATAATGTTTACTTTGTTTATATTTTCATCTTGAAAAATATATAGATACACCTCAAATTTTATTTTGATCAATGATCGATCGTGAGGATATCTGTGTAATTAATAGTGGAATAACGCGTGCCATATTTAAATATGAGGAATACTTTTCTTACTTGCTTAGACGAAAAGGAAATGTTACAATAATTTTTGGTAATTCAAAATTGATTGAAGGCTCCAGAAGAGCTATTATGTTTCTGCCTAATGGGATGAAACTTGTTATAGAAGATGCATTGTTCTCTTCTAAATTCCCAAGAAACTTATTAAGTTTTAATGATATCCGTCAAAATAGATATCATGTTGAGACAATAAATGAAATGAATGTTGAATATCTTGGCATTACCAAGAATGTCTAAGGCCAGAAATATGTGTTGGAGAAATTGCTAACTTTGTCTTTTGGCCTATATTATGCAGAAATTAGTACAGTTGAAGCACACTCTATCATAAACCAGAAGTTTACCAATTTAAATATTTTTGTGCTTTGGCATGACCGAATAGGTCACCCTGGATCAATAATGATAAGACGAATCATTGAAAATTCAAATGGGCATCCATTAAAGAACCTGAAGATTTTTGCAAGTGATGAATTTTCATGTGCTGCTTGTTATCAAGGAAAATTGATAACTAAGCCGTCGCCATTGAAAGTTGGCGTCAAATCCCCTCTTTTTGTAGAACGTATACATGGGGATATATCTGAACCTATTCACCCATCCAGTGGGTCATTCAAATACTTTATGGTCCTAATAGGTGCATCTTCAAGATGGTCTCATGTGTGCCTCTTATCGTCTTGCAACTTGGCATTTGCAAAATTATTGGCACAGATAATACGATTAAGGGTGCAGTTCCCAGATTAACCCATTAAGGGTATTCCTCTCGATACTGTTGGATAATTTACATCTCAAGCTTTTGATGATTATAGTGTATCAGTTGGGATAAGAGTTAAACATCCTATTTCTCATGTTCATACTCAAAATGGCCTTGCTGAGTCATTTATTAAGCGCCTACAATTGATAGCAAGACCACTACTTATGAAAATAAAATTGCCCACTATTGTTTGGGGTTATGCTATCCTATATGCTGCATCACTTGTTCGTCTCAGATCAACGCATTATAATAAATATTCTTCGTCACAATTAGTCTTTGGTCATGAACCAAATATTGTTCATCTACGAATTTTTGGTTGTGCTGTATACGTGCCAGTAGCACTTCCACAGTACAATAAGATGGGTCCACATAGAAGGTTAGAAATATATGTCGGGTTTGATTCACCCTCCGTAATTCGCTACCTTGAACCATTGACGGAAGATTTATTTACTACTCGATTTGTAAATTGTTGATTTAATGAAATAAATTTTCCGCAATTAGGGGGAGAGAAACATGAACTCAAAAGAGAAATTGTGTGGAAAGTTTCATCATTATCTCATTTTGATCTACGTACCCCCATATGTGAACATGAGGTCCAGAAGATCATTCACTTACAGAAAATAGCAAATCAAATGTCGGACGCATTTACTAATTTAAAACAGATAAATAAGTCGCATATCCTTGCAGTAAATGTTCCTGTCCGAATTGATATCCTAAAAGGACTATCCACTGGTATCATAGCTTCTGAATCCCAAACACGCCTGAAGCATGGTAGACCATTGGGTTCGTAGGATAAAAATCCTAGAAAAAAAGTACGAAAAATGATAGAGGTGACACTATAAAAGAATCTCATGAAGAGACTCAAGATTTGATTAATCCTGATATTCCTGAAGAAATCAGTGAGCCCGAGACTCAAGTGAATGGAAAACTTTCAATGAGTTCTACCGGTGATGAGATAAATTTAGATCGATCAAAAATTATGGTGGATAAGGTTTTTGCATATAATATCGCACTTAACATTATGCAAGACAACAAGGACCTTGAACCTCTATCTGTCAAAGAATGTCAATGAAGAAATGTTTGGCCAAAATGGCAAGAGGCAATTTATTCAGAATTGAACTCACTTGCTAAACGTGAGGTTTTTGGACATGTAGCCCAAACCCCTAATAGTGTTAAACTAGTTGGATATAAATGGGTCTTTGTGCAAAAAAAAATTGAGAGAAATGAAATTGTAAGATACAAGACACGCCTTGTTGCAAAAGGATTCTCTCAAAGACCCGGTGTAGACTACGAAGAAACATATTTACCTGTTATGGATGCAATAATGTTTCGATATCTCATCGGTCTAGCTGTACATGAAAATCTGAAATACATCTAATGGATGTAGTTATAGCTTATCTTTATGGTTCACTTGATATAGTTCAAAATCTTGAGAAATGTATTCAATCAAATCACAAAGATCATTATACGGTCTAAAACAATCAGGGCATGGTATAATCGCCTTAGTGAGTACTTGATAAATGAAGGCTACATAAATGATGTCATTTCTCCTTGTATTTTTATTAAGAAAACAACATCAGAGTATGTGATACTCGCTGTTTATGTTGATGACATAAATCTCATTCGAACTCCAGAAGAGTTCCAAAAGGCAATTGAATATCTAAAGAAAGAATTTGAGATGAAAGATCTTGGAAAGACAAAACTTTGTCTTGGTCTGCAAATTGAACATTTAGCATACGGGGTTTTCATCCAACAATCTACCTATACTGAGAAGTTGTTACAATGATTTCACATGGACAAAGAACATCCATTAAGTACTCCAATGGGTGTCCGATCACTTGAAGTGAATAAAGATTCATTCCGACCTCCAGAATAGAATGAAGAGATTCTTGGTCATGAAGTACCATATCTCAATTCTACTGGTGCACTTATATATCTTGCTAATGCTACCAGGCCTGATATAGCACTTTCTGTTAATTTACTAGCAAGGTATAGTTCTTCTCCTGCGTGAAGACATTGGAACGGAGTTAAACGTATATGGCTATATCTAAAGGGGACTATTGATATGGGTCTGTTTTATACTAACAAAGATAGTACAGATCTTATTGGTCATACAGATACATGTTATTTATCTGACCCACATAAAGCTCCATCTCAAATAGGCTATACTTTAACATACGGAGATACTGCTATATCTTGACGATCTACAAAGCAGTCTATTATTGCTACTTCTTTAAATCATGCGAGATAATAGCTATTCATGAAGCAAGTAGAGAATGCATATTGTTGAGATCAGTGATATATTTCATCAAAGAAAGATGTGGCCTGAAATATGATGTCAGTGTACCCACCATCTTATATAAAGATAATGTTGCATGTATAGTCCAATTAAAGGAAGGCTTCATAAAAGGAGATAGAACGAAGCACGTCTTGCCAAAGTTGTTCTTCACACATGATCTCCAGAGGAACGGTGATATTGATGTACAACAAATTTGTTCAAGTGATAATCTTGCAGATTTATTCACTAAATCTCTACTAACTTCAACTCTTGAAAGAATGATACACAAGATTGAAATGCGAAGACTAAACCATTTGAATCAGGTTCTTCATCATGGGGAGTAATAATACATGTTGTACTCTTTTTTCCTTAACCAAGGTTTTATCTCACATGGTTTTCCTGATAAGGTTTTTAATGAGGCAGCACTCAAATGCGTATTCACTAAAATTTCTTTTACATGGCTATCCAAGGGAGAGTGATGTAACATTTGTGGATAAGCCATAGTAGAAGTAGTGCCCAAGTAAAGTATTTGGGCCTCAAGTGTTTCCACCGCTACTACTGTACCTTAGTTAGTGGCCTAATAAATGGGCCTATATATTAAACCTCTTCCTTGTAATGTTGCTATATCAATAACTGAGTCTAATAAGAATTAGTACGTAATGACCCTATTTGTCGTTACACATGAGTCCTACGTTTAAAATCTCATGTCTAAATTCCTTATGGTTTGAAAGTTACAAAATTCAGGCTAGGCTAGTTTTGATCGAATTCGAAGCGAGATGTGATCTAGGGAAATCTAGGAATGATTTAGACCGGTTTGGTGGTAATCTCATTGATTTCTAGTTAGCTAAGATGATAAAAAACCCATAGGAATTTATGGAATCGAATTTGGGTAAGTAGAATTCGCCAAATTGATCTTAGCATAAAGGGCATTGTTTGGAATGTCCCGGATTTAAGGTGTGTTACAAAAAGTGAGATTTTTGGGTGAACATGGACGTTCTGTCCTATCGACACTTCTATAGCAGCCGGCACACCGCTATAGCGATAAGTGCTATAGCGAAGAAATTCTCGCTATAGCGGTTGACCGCCGCTATAGCGGTTAGTACCATTATAGCGACAACGCTATAGCGTTGAAAATCATAAATTTATTAAAATATTTTTCCAAAATAGGTTATTTTTCTAAAACTCATTTTGGGGCACGAAAAGGGTGATTTAGGGCAAAATACACCAGAAATCCATCGTTTGACTTTGTTAAAGTAAGGAATTCATCCCCGTTAACTCGTATTTAATTATTAAGCCTTAGAATGGCTAATTTACGGAGTTTGGGGAGGGTTTTATGAAGATTTTGGTTATTATCTAGTACAAGATGTAAATTTAAGTAATAGGTTAATGGGTTTTGATTATTACCGGTTAATTTACCCATGTATTTCATTAATTCACTAATTTATCTATGAAATTGGTAGTTTTAGGTGAATTAAGGGGGGGGAAACCCCTAGAATGGGAAGGAAATGATCAAGAACTTGACCTTAGGGGTTGGATGTGAGTTATAAGTCCCCACATGATAGGTCATTTCATTAATTATGTGTCATTATGCATGTTTTAGACCACGAGCAAGCGAAAATTGACGAAAGGGCAAAACCTCGGCTTAGAGGAGTTGTGCAAGTTTGGTTCGAGGTAGGTGATGGTATTGTAGTTTAATCCAGCTTGTATTATATGTGCATGTTAACTACTTTGTAGTGTGACTGGTTTATGCATGTTGCTTGGTGTGGTTAGTGCAATGAATTTACTTGCTTATTTATTTGACCTGCCTTATTTCTAATATGTGGAATGTTTCGATACTTGGGATGTTCTCACGGGCTATTGGTGAAATAAGGTTGGCATACACTTATGTCTGGGGTTTTAGTACATGGACGATACTTGTCCCCTATAGGTCATGGCTAGAGGGTGAATGTATAACCCATAACGTGTATGTATGAGGTTCTTGTGAGTTTGACGGTTCCATGAGTGAATCGAGGAATATGTATTTATCTATGCTTGATAATGGTATACGTGTCTTGACTTGACTTGACTGTACTTGACTTAGTGATATTTGTTGACTTGCTAGTTGTTTATCCTACACTATCTTTTTGGTGTTTATGTGCTAAGTGTATGATGTTTTTAGCATGGATTAGATTGTTATACTATCATTTGGTTAAGTGTTCATATTTTCATCTTGGGTTGGCCAAATGACCCTACCAGTACATTGTTGTTCTTGTGTGCAGATACTATACTTGCATTTATTTTTGTGAGTGCAGCACATATTCCATCGGCTTCTACGAGACCTCACTTGTGATTCTAGTCGTTGATTCCAGATTTTAGGGTTAGAAGCTTATCCGGGCTACCATGGAATCTCTCTCTCTTAGCATAGCTATCTATTTCCGGATTTATGATTATCTTAGTTTTGGGGTTGCTTCCCCTTCTTGACATTCATAGATGTTTTGGTACCGATGACTTTTGGGTCCTAGGGATAATTTACTGAGTACATTTTTCGCTTTAAGTTGTACTTATGGTTTTTTTTGAATTAGAATGGATATTATTCTATTGATAGATTAGTTCTGCTTAATTATTCTAATTGTTAATTTTAGAATGGTCTTCAGGGTAGTTGGTTCCGCCATCGGGTGAGTAGCGTTGGTGCCACTCATGACGGGTTTGGGTTGTAACAAAGTTAATATCAGAGCCTAGGTTCATCGATCTCGTTGTACCAAAGTGGGTCCAGTAGAGTTTCGCAAAATGGTACGGAGACGTCTGTACTTTTCTTCGAGAGGCTATAGAACTTTAGTAAATCTCTCTTTCTTTCTTCTTTCGTGCTATAACTTGATTCCAATTGGTATCTGGTGATCCAAATTAGTATCTAACCTTTTACTCTTTTATCCGCAGATGGTGAATACTAGGTACAACGAAACTCAAGCAGCAACCTCTACACCGGCCGCTCCAGCTGAGGAGCCAGTTATGAATGAAAGATGACGAGTGAGGGGGAGAGGAATGAGAGGAAGGGAACGAGCCATACCCACCAGGTGTGGAGCTCAAGCAGTTGTTGTCCATGCTCATGGAAGGTCAGTATCCCTTCCCCCACCTCAGGATCATTTTGAGGAGAGGAAAATGGTAAAAGAGCAGAAAGTGTAGCTCGAGGTGACGGTACAAGCTGAGGTTGAAGCCTTACCTCATGTCAATGAGGTTGTTCAATAGGTGTTAGCATTTCTGAATGGGTTGGCAGGGACTGGAGCTATTTCTACTATACTGAATTTCCAGGCTCCGGTTGTTTACCCTGTTGTTGCTATGGCTCCAAGGATAGATGAGTCTTCAGGGACTGATGTTTTTCCTCATCCGGTGTTAGGTTCTGTGATGATAGGTGTGGATCATGATCTGTTGACTAAGTTTTCAAAAATGAAACCACCAACCTTCCAGGGTACTGAGTTTGAGAATGCTTTTGAGTTTATCATTGATTGCTATGAGAGGTTGCATAAAACGGATTTTTTTCAGTAGCAAGGGGTTGAGTTTATGACTTTTCTATTGGAGAAGGATGCTAAGAAATGGTGGAGGGCGTATGTTGAATGTCGGTTACCGGTTTTACCTCTATTCACTTGGGAGCAGTTTCATACCATATTCTCGAAGAAATATGTGCCATGGGGCCTCCACGATCGCAAGAAGGATGAGTTTGTGGCATTGGAGCATGGTGACACGTCAGTTACGGCCTATGAGGCCAAGTTCCATGTATTGTCTCTCTATGCTACTCAGTTGTTGACTTTTGAGAAAGAGAGGATTCGACTGTATGTCAAGGGTTTGAACTATGATCTTCAGGTTTTGAATGTTCATATGACTTCTGCAAGTAAAATGTTCAATGAAGTTATAGATTATGTGAAAAGGTGTAAGAGGTAATGGCAGGGGTCATCTACAGGGTTGATGGGAAAATCAGACAGGTGGTCGGGGAAATGGAGGCTCCGGGGGAGGAGCGCAGCCGGGAAGAGAGTTAGCTCAGATTGATGACCGAGCTCGCTGTCATGCATTTTCGCGAAAGATTGATGCTGAGGCTTCTGACTCGGTGATCACAGGTATTATTTCTGTTTGTGACCAGATGGCTTCTGTCTTATTTGATCCGGGGTCTACTTATTCTTATGTGTCTGTTCAGTTTGCAGTGGGTCTGAATCTGGTTTGTGATGTACTTGCTCATCTTATTTATGTGTCTACTCAGGTTGGTGATTCTGTGGTAGTAACCCATGTTTTTCATTCTTGTTATGTGCTATTTATGGGTTTTCAGACTTGGATAGACTTGATTATTCTGGATATGTTGGACTTTAATGTAATTCTGGGTATGACCAGATTATCTCCATATCATGCTATTTTAAACTATAATGCTAAGACAGTGACTCTAGCGATGTCGGAATTGGATAAACTAGAGTGAGAGGGAGTGTATAAGGCCAAGCCAATGAAAATTTTATCATTTGTCCGGGCCAGAATCCATTCCACCTTATCGAATGGCTCCAGCAGAGTTGAGGGAACTCAAAACTCAGCTGCGGGAATTATTTGACAAGGGTTTTATTTGTCCAAGTGCTTCACCTTGGGGTGCTCCGGTTCTATTTGTTAAGAAGAATGATGGTAGTTTGAGGATGTGCATTGACTATAGGCAATTGAATAAGGTTACTATCAGGAATAAATATCCTTTGCCTTACATAGATGCATTGTTTGATCAGTTACAGGATGTGTCAGTGTTTTCAAAGATTGATTTGTGGTTGGGTTAGCATCAATTGAAAATTAGACCAGGGGATATACCAAAGACAACTTTTACGACTCGGTATGGTCATTATGAGTTTTTGATGATGTCTTTCGGGTTGACTAATGCACCTTCAGTCTTTATGAGTTTGATGAATGGGATTTTTAAGTCATTCTTGGATTCTTTTGTCATTGTGTTTATTGATGATATTCTAGTTTATTCCAAGAGTAAGGAAAAACATGCAGGCCATCTCTGCATAGTTTTGGAAATTCTAAATGAGAAACGGTTATTTGCTAAGTTTTCAAAGTGTGAATTCTGGTTGTCTTCAGTTGCCTTCTTGGGGCATGTGGTTTCTAAAAAATGGGTGACGGTGGATCCTCAGAAGATTGAGGCATTAAAGAATTAGACGACCTAGTTGAGTGACCGAGGTAAGGAGTTTTATGGGTCTTGCCAGTTATTACCGCAGGTTTGTCAATAACTTTGTATCCATTGCAACGCACTTAAAAAGGTTGACTCAGAAGGAGGTGCCATTTGTTTGGTCAGATCGATGTGAGGAGAGCTTCCAAAAGCTCAAGACACTCTTGACTACAACGCCTATCCCTTCGTTGTCGGTTGAAGGTAAGGATTTCATTGTGTTTTGTGATGCTTCACTTTTGGGCTTGGGTGTTGTGTTGATGCAGGATAGGAATGTTGTTGCTTATGCTTTGAGGCAGTTGAAGCCTCATTAAACAAATTAACCCACCCATGCTTCAGAATTAGCAGTGGTGGTGTTTGTATTAAAAATTTAGAGGCAATACCTTTATGGTGTCAAGTGTGCAGTCTTTACAGATCAACGAAACCTGCAACATGTGTTTACCCAAAGGAATTTGAATCTAAGGCAAAAGAGGTGGATGGAATTATTAAAGGACTATGACGTGACCATTCAGTACCATCCGGGTAAGGCTAATGTGGTGGCAGACGCATTGAGCCGAAAAGTTGTAAGTATGGGTAGTTTGTCATTTTTGAGGGTGTCTAGGCGACCTTTAGCTAGAGAGTTTCAAACTCTAGCATCTCAGAGCATGCAGTTTGGGTCTCAAACAGGGGTGGAGTGTTGGCTAGTGTTGAGGTGAAGTCAACATTTCGCGATCAGATTAAATCCAAGCAATTTGAGGACAAGAAGTTGATTGCGCTCCTAAATAAAGTGGTGTGTGGAGAGGTAGCGGATGTTACCCTTTATGAGGTTGGAGTGTTGTGGTTTAAGAAAGATTGTGTGTTCCTCGAATTGGTGATGTGATTCGTGATGTACTTTCAAAGGCCCATGGTATACGTTATTCTATTCATTTGGGTAAGACCAAGATGTATCGTGACTTGAGACAGCTTTATTGGTGGCCCGGGATGAAGAGGAACATAGTGGATTATGTGTCCAAGTGTCACAACTATTAGCAGGTGAAGTATGAACACCAAAGACCTGCAAGTTTACTTCAGAGAATATCTATACCCATTTGGAAATGTGAGAACATTGCCATGGATTTTGTGGTGGGTCTACCTAAGACCTTGGGTAAGTATGACTCCATTTGGGTGATAGTAGATCGGTTGACGAAGTCAGCTCACTTCTTGCCGGTTCGAGAAGACTATAATTCTCAGTAGTTAGCTAAAATCTATCTCAATAAGATTGTCAGACTTCGTGGGGTGCCACTTACTATCATTTCTGATAGGGATGTCAAGTACGCTTCTAAATTTTAGGACAGGTTGCATGAGGAGTTGGGCACCAGGCTTATATTTAGCCCGACCTTTCATCCTCAAACTGATGGTCAGTCGAAGAGGACGATTCAGGTACTATAGGATAAGTTGAGGGCCTGTGTGATTGATTTTGGTGGTCATTAGGACTAGTTTCTTTCATTGTGTGAGTTCTCCTACAACAATAGTTATCACTCCAACATTAATATGTCATCATTCAAGGCACTTTATGGAAGGAAGTATAGGTCACCTATTGGGTGGTTTGAGACAGGAGATGTCAAGCCTTTGGGCACAGACTTGGTAAAGGAAACTCAAGAAAAGTTAAGGTTCATTCAAATCAAGTTGTTGGCTGCTCAAAGTAGGCAAAAAAATATGTGAACTGTAAGGTAAGAGACATGGAATTTAAGGTTGGTGAGCAATTTTTTCTTAAGGTGTCTCCCATGAAGGGGGTCATGAGATTTGGCAAGAAGGACAAGCTCAGCCCTCGGTACATTGTTCCCTTCGAAGTTCTTGATGAGGTGGGTCCAGTTGTATAGGAGTCCATTCGGTATTTCATATTTCTATGCTGAAATGGTATCATGGGGATGGAAACTACATCATTAAGTGGGACTCAGTACTTCTAGATAAGGATTTGGCTTATGCAGAGGAACCACTAGCGATTCTAGATAGAGATGTTCAGAAATTGAGGACGAAGGAAATTTGCTCGATAAAGGTTCAATGGAAGCATCATTCGGTTGAGGAAGCCACTTAGAAAAAACGATCAGGACATGCGAGACAAGTACCCTCAATTGTTTGAGAATACGGGTACTCTCTTTCTTCCTCTTTATTTAGCCTATTTTTCTCATTTGATCATTTGAGAATGAGCGATGGGTAAATTGGTATATGTTGTAACTACCCTCTTTGTCGTTACGCATGAGTCCTACGTTTAAAATCTCGCATCCAAATTCCTTACGGTTTGGAAGTTACAAAATTTAGGCTAGGCTAGTTTCGATCGAATTTGGAGTGAGGTGTGGTCTAGGAAAATCTGAGAATGATTTGAATCGGTTTGGTGGCAATCTCATTGATTTGTAGTTAGCTAATACGATAAGGAACCTGTAGGAATTTATGAAATCAAATTTGGGTAAGTAGAACTCCCAAAATTGATCTTAGCGTAAAGGGCATTGTTTGGAATGTCCCAAGTTTAAGGTATATTGCAAAAAGTGGGATTTTCGGGCAAAGACGGACGTTCTGTCCCGTTGACACCGCTAAAGCAGTCAACACACCACTATAGAGGTAAGCGCTATAGCAGAGAAATTCCCGCTATAGCAGAGAAATTCCCACTATAGCGGTGCTTAAAGACGGTCAACGACTGCTATAGCTGTCAGGTACCGCTATAGTAGTGAAAACCGCAGATTTTTTAAAATATTTCTTCAAAATAGATTATTTTTCTAAAACTCTTTTTGGGGCAAGGGAAGGGCGATTTAGGGTGAAATGCACCAGAAATCCATCGTTTGGCTTCGTTAAGGTAAGGAATTCATCTCCGTTAACTTGTATTTAATTATAAAGCCTTAGAATGACTAATTTACGGAGTTCAGGGAGGGTTTTAGGGTCAAATTTGGTTATTTTCTGGTACAAGGGGTAAATTTAAGTAATAGGTTAATGGGTTTTGATTATTAACGATTAATTTACCCTTGCATTTTGTTAATTCACTAATTTATCCATGAAATTGGTAGTTTTAGGTGAATTACGGGGGGAAAAGCCCTAGAACGGGAAGGGAATGATCATGACCTCAGGGGTTGGGTGTGATTTATAAGTCCCAACATGATAGGTCATTTCATTAATTATGTGTCATTATGCATGTTCTAGACCACGAGCAAGCGAAAATTACACGGAAGGGCAAAACCTCAGCTTATAGGAGTTGTGCAAGCTTGGTTCGAGGTAGGTGATGGTATTGTAGTTTAATCCAACTTGTATTATATGTGCATGTTAACTACTTTGTAGTGTAACTGGTTAATGCATGCTGTTTGGTGTGGTCACTGCAATGATTTTACTTGCTTATTGATTTGACCTACCTTAGTTCTAAAATGTGGAATGTTTCGGTGCTTGGGACGTTCTTACAGGCTATTGGTGAAATAAGGTTGGCAGACACTTATGTCTGGGGTTTTAGTACATGGACGGTATTTTTTCCCTACAGGTCATGGCTAGAGGGTGCATGTATAACCCATAGCGTGTATGTACGAGGTTTAGGTGAGTTTGACGGTTCCATGAGTGAACCGGGGCATATGTATTTATCTATGCTTGATAATGATATACGTGTCTTGACTTGACTTGACTGTACCTGACTTAGTGATATTTGTTGACTTGCTGGTTGTTTATCCTGAACTATCTTTTTGGTGTTTATGTGCTAAGTGTATGATGTTTTTAGCATGGATTAGCTTGTTATACTATCATTTGGTCTAGTGCTCACATTTTCATCTTGGGTTGGCCAAATGACCCTACCAGTACACTGTTGTTCTTGTGTGCTGATACTAAACTTGCATTTACTTTTGTGAGTGCAGCGCATATTCCAGTGGCTCATACAAAACCTCACTTGTGTTTCCAGCCGTTGATTCCAAATTTCAGGGTGAGCAACTTATCCGGGCAACCATGGAATCTCTCTCTCTTGGCATAGTTCTCTATTTCCGGACTTATTATTATCTTAGTTTTGGGGTTGCATCCCCTTCTTGACATTCATAGGTGTTTTGGTACAGACGACTTTCGGGTCCTAGGAATGATTTTCTAAGTACATTTTCCGCTTTAAGTTGTACTTAAGGTTTTTTTTTGGGATTAGAATGGATATTATTCTATTGATGGATTAGTTCTGCTTAATTATTCTAAGTGTCGATTTTGGAATTGTCTTTGGGGTAGTTGGTTCTCCCACCAGATGAGTAGCATGGGTGCCACTCACGACGGGTTTGGGTCGTGACATAGTAGCCCTCACTTTCTCTGCTTGTTGCTATTTACACTTGTTACTCTTGTTTCAATTATACTTTTGTTTTAACTTTTATAACAAATCTAAATACTAAGATTCAAACTTTTATTATGTACTAGTTCAGGGTACGTGCGTTGCACGTGAATTTTAACTGATCATCACCAAGATATGACTCTTAATATAATGCAAAATAAAATTCTGAATTGGGTTCGTACGTGCGTTGCAAGTGTTATTGGGTCATATATTATAAATCTTTTTAAAAAAATCAATATTACAAAAAAAAATAAAAAATCTTGAGTAAATAATTATATATACATGAAAGAAAATAGTACTTTTTTGTGTGTGAATGATTAATGTATGTGAATCATTAAAGTTGTCTTTGTGTGACCAATAGGTCACGCCATAACGAGGTTCGTGTCGTGAAAGAATCCACTAATACATGTATTAGGATAAACTGTCTACATTACACTCTTAAGATGCGTCCCTTTCACAGACCCTGCTAACGCGAAATGTTTTATATACTGGCTACCCATCCTAACCAATCAATGAAAATTTTCGTATCATTACTTATTTGTCGAGGTCATGGTAATTAAATATAAAATTTATTAGACACATATTTTTCTTGCTTATTTTACTTTTATAAGTTAAAAATATATAGTGAAATATACCTTATTTCATACTTTCTTATAATTGATATTCCTAGTGTATGTTCCTATTGATTAAAAAAGCAAATCAAACCTACTACAAATCCACTCCAAAGCTCCACATCATAAACTAATACTAAGAGTTTATAGAAAACAAAAGTTGAACCTAAATACAAATTTAATCATTATAATTCATTACTATTTTACTATTTTAATTTACTTTTTAACTTTTTGTTGATAATTCATATTTATTTAGCAGTGAAACAACTTAATATATAAAAGAATATTGAGAATTTTCATTAATTAAAATAAATGTAACAAAAAGAATGATAATTTATTTAGAATATGTCTTATAGTCTGTTTGGGATTGCTTTTTTCTCAAAAAAAACACTTTTTTTGAGAAAAAAAATATTGTACTTTTTTTTTTAAAAGAAGGGCGTTTGGTAAACTTGCAAAAGTGCTTTTAAAAAGAAGCAGAAGCAGTTTTTCTGCTGTTGGAAAGAAGCAAAAAATTTCTGCTTTTCAAAAAAAACAGAAGCAGAAAATTATTTTTTTCATGACAAAATATCTCTATCACTTACACACACACACACACACAGATATATATATATATATATCAAAATATCCCTTATTAATTAATTAGTATATCTTATAAGCTAGATTAAAGTTTGATTTTTAAATTTTATACTTCATATTTACATCAAAATTCTTTATTTCATTCTATGATTTATATATTATTATTTTACTTTTTACTCATTTTTTTAAAATAAAATAAAAAATATCATAGATGATGATGACCGAAGAATATACAACTCTTTATTTTTTACTATTAATGATAATAAATAACAGACGCATCACGTTGCAAGATCAAATGATATTTTGACAGCACTTGTAAATATTTTTTCTCAAATATTTAATTTTAAATAAATAATTCATGAAAAGTGACATATTTATTATCATGTAGTGTTCATATATGATTGCTTATTCTTAGTAAATTTTGACACAGTAAAAATATATCAAAAAAAAGAAGTAACAAATAACAAATAGAAATACAAGACAAATCTTCTACTTGTATGGAGACATTGCGTGATAAAATTAGGGATGAAATCATTGAGAATTTTGTGATGTATGAAGGACTTCTTATTTTTGTGGTGAATTTTTTCATATGTAGTGATTTAATTTATGGAATAATTTTTAAATTCATTTTTGTTTGATGGTTTTAATTAATATTTAAATTATTTTAGTAATATTATATTATTATTTAATATTTTTTAATGTATCTATGTATATAAATACTGATTGAAAATTTTATGGTACGTACTTTTTAATTAAATAAAAATAAATAGATATTTAAAATAAATTTTCTCTATAAAATAATTTTAGTAGTAAAAGTTTACTCATACATGTCCTTTTTGGTCATTTGTCTCTCAAAAACATTTTTTGAAAAAAATTATCCAAACACAATCTGTTTATCAAAAACACTTTTCAAATGAATTTACCAAATACAAATTACTTTTTTTCAAAATCACTTTTCTGAAAAGTTATTTTAAAAAAGTATTTTTCAAATAAGCAGTTATCTACCAGCAATCCCAAACGGGCCCTTAGTCTCTACTATTTACCATTTGTACATTTAATATTATACTAAATATTTTCCAACTAATAAAATAATAGTTATTTTTTTAAATTTTCTTTTCACGTTTTCTTTTGTTAAATAATAAAATATATATGTGAACCTTTTTAAGAGTACATGCTTGTACATGCACCCATATTAATAGTATGAATTTTTACTACTATATAGAAGCGCCAGTGAGCAGGCCGCTGGCGGTTGTCATGCCTGCTTCTGGTCCATGTATTTTTGTAATTTTATATTTTTTTCATTTTAGTTTAATTATTTTTTCTTTAATTTATTATATATTTAAAAATTACATAAAAAGTATTATAAATTACAATAATTAATAATTTAAATTATTTCAAGGAACATAAATTTTTTTGGTTGACTCAAAATTTTATCAGTGCACCATAAATTGGAATAGTAAAAGTTATATATTATTTGAAAATGTCATGAAAAGTAATATAAATTATAATAATTAACAAATTAAAATATTTGAAGGATGTAACAAAAATTGATTTGACTTTCCAAATTCTATCAATATCAATGTCACATAGATTGAAAAATTACTTATAGAAAGTCGTATAAATCATAATAATTAACAACTTAAAATATCTCAAAAATTATATAACAAAATTGATTGACTTTCTCAAATATTTCATCAGTGCCACATTAATTGGGACAAAAAGAGTAACATTTAGTATCTGAAAATTATGTAAAAGTACTATAAATCAATAATTAACAACTTAAAATATTTAAAAATCATACAAAAAATTTGGTTAACTTTCTAAATTTTATTTGTGCCACATAAATTGAGATAAAGAAAATAGCATACGCACGTGCCCCTATTATCTAGTCTTATAAAGCAATCAAAATAGTAAGACTATTACGGTACTAATCTAAAGTCTAAACCTATTACATTCATAGTTATTTATTAAGACTTTTACAAACATATTTTTAAAAGACTAAATCAAAATTGCCCCAATTAAAGACTAAGTTAACTCTAGAAATTACATGAGATGATTTTTTGGTCCCCCATAAGAAAAGTGTTTGAAGATTAACCTTTCTTCCTTTTTATATATAGAACAAGTATATTTTTGCTCCTCTACAACTTAAATGTTTTTAAACTTTCCATGCTCATTTGTCTCTTAACTTCTATTTTTTTTAATTTTTTTTTCACTTTTTTATTTTAATTCATTTGTCTCAACCTTTATTTTTTTTCTTCTTTTTTTCCCTCTTTTTTTCTCAAACATTATTTATTTCTTCATTTCTCTTTTTTTTTTTCTTTTTTTAGTTCATTTGTCTCAACCTCTATTTTATTTTATTTTTATCATCTCTTTTTTTTTTTTTTCATTTTTCTCAAACTTTATTTTTATTTTTTTCCTTCTCATTTTTGTTTTCTCAATCTTTATTTATTTTTTTATTTTTTTTATTCTTCTTTTTTTCTTGACCTTTATTTTTTTCTTCTCCTTTTTTTTTTTCTTTTTTTCTCAATCTTTTATTTTTCTTTTCTCTTTTTTTTTCTTATCTTTTTTCTTCTCAACTTCTATTATATTTTGCTAATAAATAGAAAGTTGGATAATCCGCAAATGGATCTTCTTTCTTTGACATCGAAGTTAATTTAAGGGTGTGACCTGTTGTTTGAAAGTCCTTTGGAATAAGTCTTGCCTCTAAGACAAAAGTTATAGAACATCTCATAAATCAATACACAATGTGGTAGTGTCAAGTCTTGCTCGTGGGGCATAACTTATTGTTTGAAAATCCTTAAGTTAAGTCTTGCCTCTAAGGCAAGAGTTTTAGAACATCTCATAAATCAAGATATAATGTGGTAGTATCAATACTTGCCCATGGGGGATAACTTTTTTTTTTTTGGGAGGTTCTTGGGCTAAGTCTTGTCTTATAGGCAAGACTAATAGAAAAAGGGCAGCCCGGTGTACTAAGCTCCCACTATGCGCAGGGTCCGGAAAAGGACCCGACCACAAGGATCTATTATACGCAGTTTCACCTTACATTTCTGCAAGGAGCTATTTCTAAGGAAGCATCTCATAAATCAAGACACAATGTGATATTAATTATACCTTATTCTAAATTAGTTTTTTTCTGATTATTATCTACTTATTAATTATTGTTCTTGTTGATTGATTGGCACCCTACCCCCACTCCGCACCCTCTCTTCTCCCAAACTACACCCTCAATTGTTTTTTCGGGGGCGGGGCGGAGGGGGAGTATAAACACCCCACTCCACCTGCATAAATTCCACAATGTCGCCCCCCACAAACTGAGCGAAAGTACATCCGGCGCGTAGCTGCTGCTCCTTAAAGTTCCATCCAATCGGTGTTCTTTACACATCGCGTTATAAAAATGCTAGTACTTAAATTCTTGTGTCTTTATCCGATGTGGTACAAAGCATATCAGGGAAAATTCTCTCCTACTAAGTTAAATAAAGAATGTTCTGGTCATATATAGATATCCTCTTAATTCTTATTTAGATTAATTAATAAAAATAAACACTTATGTAATATTTTATCAGTTCCTTTTTAGTTGTCATGTTTCACTTTTTGAGAATTTGTTTGACTAATTTTTAGAGCTAAATTGAATTGAATTAATTCAATATTTTTAACAATACAATTTAGATATTCATAAACTACACAAATGAAATACTACAATTTACCATTCATCTCATATCAATATGATAATAAAATAATTGGTCAAAGTTCATGTAGTTTAACTCTTACAAAGTAAAACATGACACCTATTTTTGGGACGGAGGAGCATACTTTATGTATTTCAAATAAATCACTTCCATGCTACATATTATGAAAAATTTATACTTACACTTCCAATGAGATAATATTCATAACTAAATATATTAAACTTAGACAAAATTAAAATTGTAAATAAAAAGTTTTTATTTATTTTTTATTAATTATAGAAAGAAAAAAAAAGATAATATTTTAGATGAAACCTTTATCCATGTCTTTTTTTTTTGTTGAGAATATGCATCTTTTAAAACTCTTAATAAGAATGGACACAAATTACTTAATAAGATGACTAAAACTTATATACTTGAAAAAGTATTTATATTTTTCGAAACTTTGTATATCATGATTTTATTCCTATTTTCTAAAAATATTTAAACCTCATATAAAATAGAAATTCTATACAAATAAAACTTTATCGATTTACGTAAAATGAAAGATAGCTTTAAAGTGAGAAATATAAACAAACTAAAATAAATAATTGAAAATGCAAATAACTTATAGGTTTAAAGTGCAAGAAACCTACTACTGATGAAAATAAAAAAAATTGGAGTTGAAATTGGAGTTGGAGATAAAGTTGGAGTTGTCTTTGGCCATATATCCTTTTGGAAAGACAATAGGTGAAATAGTGTGATGGAAAAAAATGAAAATAAGTTGAGGGTTGTTTTCACTTTTCCAAATACAACTTCTTATGGAATTTTTATGACCAACTAACATCAATTAATCAATCAATCAATATATAATAATAAAGTAGAATATAGAAGAGGTGATGTGGCACCCCTCTATAGCCTCCATTTGCTCTTATCTTTTTTCTCCTTTTTTTGAACTTATATTACTATTCTTTATCTATCTTCTTATTATTAAAAATTAAAAAAAACCAAAATATTTAAAGGAAAACCCATACCTGCCTTTTACTTAATTGAAGAAACCCAAAAGTTTCTAACTGATTATCACGTTTGCCTGAACATTAAACATCTCTTTAATAAACAACATAATTAAGATGAAATCAAAATGGTTAGAAACGGATTATATATAGTGAGTTAGGGAACCAGCATGGTTATGCATGTGGAGGAATCAACTATGCATCTGCAGGAATAATCAAGTATGCTATCTTTTTTTTTTTTTTTTTTTTCTTTCCATTTCACCTGCTACCTGCTTGATAGGAGTACTATTTTTATTTTTTGTTTATTTTCATGTAACTTTTCCCTTTGATAATTAGAGGAGTATTAAATATAATTGCTAAAGAGTATTACTGTACCTTATGTTGATAAATTTATCAGCTTTTTCGGTTATTCTTTTCTTTTGAATGCATGCATATGATACATTGATATATATATCTCCGCTTTATAGTAGGATTTATTTTTATTACGCTCAGTTTTAATTAAATCTTCTAAGATAAGGTAACCACATATTATTAGTTGTTTTATTTCTTTTGGTTTATATGAAAACCACAGAAAAATGGCTATTGGTGACGGGAATAATGATTCCTAAATTAAAAATCTAATTCTGGTCCCTAAATAAACCTTTACAAAGGAGATACATTAGTTACTTTTATATATGAAAAATTGAGATCAGGTGATATAAATATGGTCTTCCACAAGTAAAACAGGTGTTAGAAGTGCATTTGATTGATTCAATATCCATAAATCTAGAAAAGAGGGTTGAGGATTGGAACAAATGTATAACAAGATTTTTTTGGAATTCCTTGAAGATTCTTGATTGGTGTTGAGCTAACTATAACGCAAAGCCGAACAAACAAATTGCTCAAAATTTAATTATTTAAGCCTTATTTGTGACCATCTATTTCAGTAAAATATATGCAGTAATTTTAACATAACTTCTTTTGTTCTTCCTTGGTATCAAACGAAGTCAAGCATATACACTGGAAAAATTTATTTTTAGCGGAATGTGAAGTACTAAACTATAGTTATAACTAATTATATGCAACGGATCGTGATGTTTTCTTTGAAATTTGATAGTAAAGCACCATATGTAATGGATTGTGATGTTTTCTACTATAAATTTTCCCTTAAACTCTTTTCTTTCTCATTTAAAAGAAAATATGATAAGAAATGCAATTTTTCCAAGCTATAATTCCGATATAACTTTTATATTTGTGATTTCATCAATTTATAAAATTAAATTAGATTTTGTGTGTATTTACATGAAATTTCTAAAAAGAAAATATTTCTAAATTCACTAATAGTCAAATAGAGATTTTAATCTTTGTGTTATTGTGTTATTCCATTTTTAGTCCTTATATATTCGAATGAGCATATTAAATCTTCAATTAATTAAAACGGACGATAGTGGTCCTTCAAACTAATGGACGTTAAATATTTAACAGAATTATTATTTAGAAAAATTTAAATCAATAAGTAAATTTCGCTTCTAAAAAATACAATTATCTTTTTTCTCCCTTTTTTTTTTTGGTCCTTTTATCTACTTTTATAACTATGTTAAAAGGCTCAAAGATAACTTATTTAACTCTCTTAATTATGTCAATTATGCTACATTGAAAAACTCTATATATCGCTACTCAATTAAATGAGGAAGACATGTAAGAAAATAAGTTACCAAGACAATTCACTTTGCAAGAACGGTTCTTTTTCTAATCTATCTTTTCATTTTCTCATTTTGATACTTTAGGACTACATAATTGTGAAGAGAATTCGGGATTCATAATTTTAATTATACATGCTTATTTATTGAATCTCTTTATATATAGATATTCAAAGAAAAACTATCATTTCATAAATTTTATAAGGTTTTAATAACCGCGCAAAGCGCGGATTAATTTACTAGTTTTTTGAATAAAATGAAATAATTTTTCGGAAAAACTGAATATTTCTCATGGTCAAACGGGACATTTATATCATTTTCTACTTGTAAAAACAGATATATAAGTTGCATATATAGGTAAATAGTTAAGTTTTTCATTTAATACAATTCTATCATGGAGGGGGATAATTAAACATCACATTAATAATGTATATAATTAAATTTTTCTCTACTTAAAAATTGCGCTTGACTTATTCAATAATACACAATTTAATATATGTTTTTCACAATGTTAAATCAAAATTAATTGCATCAATTAAATATTTTTCTATTGTATAAATAACTAGCCATATAACTTTAATGATTTGCATTATTCAAATCCACACACAAAAAAAATAACGGATTTTTATATGAGATTAAATATTAACTACACGTAAGTTAAAAAATATTGAAAAATATGCATGGCATTTTCTAGGGAAAAGGGTCTGAAATATACCTAAACTTTGGCGAAATTTGCTGTAACACGCCCCAACTTTGCGGGGGTCCTATGACCCCCCTGGACTAATTATTTGTGTATTTTTGTGGCATATATTTGCCCATCTGGGCCACTGCGTGATTACACTCACATTGAACGCGTAAGGGTCGAAAAAAATTGCTATAAACCAATCTTAAATTGCCACGTAGCACCTCAAGTGTCCTTTATTTTATATATAATTCATTAAATTCCTTTTTATTTTCATTATAAATTATCTTAATTTATTTAACCTCCCTTCTTCTTCACTTCTCTTGCCATTGTTGATGAAGGTAAGCTTCTTTTTTTTTTTCTCGAAAATTTTTTATTTCTTTCTTGGTTCTCTTTGTTTGTTAAAAACTTCTATTCTCTAATTGCTAAATTCTTCTCACTAATTATAAATTTCTTCTCACTTCTGATTTCTTAAATTAGGGTTAGCCATGAAAGAGGTAAAATTGGATTTGAATAACATTTGTTTAGACAAGGAAGATCCAATGTTGAATGCAGAGGTGCGATGCAATCATGGTCTCTTGCTCCCTTTGAAGACTTCTTGGTACGATAATAATTCGGGAAGAAGATTTTAGTCTGATTTTGGTCCGATGATTAAGTTTGTCTGATTTTGGGGAAGAGAGTTTGTCAAGATAATTCTTTTCTCCTTTTAATTTGTGAAATGTGGACAATGAGGACTTAAAATAAAATTAAAAAATATATTAAACTCTTTTTTTTTTAATTTAAATGCGCGTGTGAATCACCATTTTTTGTTGAACTGAGTCAGTGGCCCAGATGGGCAAATATATGCCACAAAAATACACAAATAATTAGTCCAGGGGGTTCATAGGACCCCCGCAAAGTTGGGGCGTGTTACATCAAATTTCGCCAAAGTTTAGGTATATTTCAGAGCCTTTTCCCCATTTTCTATAAAAATATAAATTAATTCAATTGTTGTTTTAGACCCTTTCATACACCTTTTTTGGGTAATGTTCCAACACCTTATTAGATCAATATTGTTGTGTAAGAATTTATTTAACATGAAAATAGAGTAAATATTTACTAATAAAATTCTTTTCAAATATCATTGTCATTTTTTATATTATTATAATTATTATTTCGTTAAAATATATTCTTAAGAAAATATTCCTTGATAAATTTCCAAATAAAAAAATTCTTAGATTCCCAAGAAAAGAATTCCGATTAAAATTATAATAACAAAAATTTCAAGTATGCATATTCCCGAGTAAATCCCCAAAAAAATCTCCAACTAAATTCGAAACAACAAAATCCCCAAGTAATTCTCCAGGTAAGAAAATTTCCAAGTAAATCCTCAATAAAATTCGTAGAATTTGAATCCCCAGATAATACCACATATAAAAATATTCCTAGGTAAATCTGATCCCCAAGTAAGTCTCCCTAGCTAAATCTGCAAGTAAATTTTCTAGCAAACTGACCCAAAAATTACTTTTTGTTTATTACTTGCAGATTTACCTATGAAAACAATACTTGCAAATTAGTTGCCCCAAATAATTTTCCAAGTAATAATTTTGCGAAAATGGCGCCAAATTTACCTGCCGATTTTTCTGGGGAAATATTTTTCGCATAAAAAAAGTTCTAGAATTTAGAAATTTCATACTTTCGCATGAAAATCCATAGGAAATTTCTGCAGAAAAAATCCCCAAGTAAAATCTCCAGGTAATTTATATTTTTCTAGTAGTGATGGGGCTTAACTTGTGGGCTAAGTCTTGCCTCTAAGGCAAAAGTTAGATAGCATCTCATAAATCAAGACACAATGTGGTAGTGTCAACTTTTGCCCATAGGGCATAACATGTTGTTTGAAAGTCCCTGATTTATAGAAAAAATCTCATAAATTAAGACACAATGTGGTAGTGTCAACTCTTACCCATGGGGCGTAACTTGTTGTTTAAAAGTCCTTGGGCTAAATCTTGCCTCTAAGGCAAAAGTTATAGAGCATCTCATAAATCAAAGAATAATGTGGTAGTGCCAACTCTTGTCCATGGGGCATAACTTGTTGTTTGAAAGTCTTTGAATTAAGTCTTGCCTCTAAGACAAGAGTTATAGAACATCTCAAATCAAAATACAATATGATAGTGTGAACTCTTGCTCATGGGGGTAGCTTATTGTTTGAAAGCCCTTGGTCTAAGTCTTGCCTCTAAGGCAAGAGTTATAGAGCATCTCATAAATCAATACACAATATAGTAGTGTCAACTCTTACCCATAGGGCATAACTTGCTGTTTGATGGTCCTTGGGCTAAGTTTTGCCTCTAAAGCAAGAGTTATAGAACATTTCATAAGTCAAAAACACAATGTGGTAGTGTTGACTCTTGCCCAATGTATGTAACTTTCTTGTTGGAAAATCCTTCGGATAAGTCGTGCCTCTAAGGCAAGAGTTGTTGAATATCTCATAAATCAAGACATAATATGGTAGTGTCAACTCTTGCCCGAAGGGCATAACTTGTTGTTTGAAAGTCCTTGGGCTAAGTCTTGCCTCTAAGGTAAGAGTTATAGAACATCTCATAAATCAAAACAAAAATATGGTAGTGTCAACTCTTGCCCATGGGAAGCAACTTGTTGTTTGAAAGTCCTTGGGTTAAGTCTTGCCTCTAAGACAAGATTTATAGAACATTTCATCAATCAAGATACAATGTGGTAGTGTCAATTCTTGTCCATGGGGTGTAACTTGTTGTTTGGAAGTAATCGAAGAAAAGAAAAATAATAAAAGTTGCGGAAAAAGAAAAAAATGAAGAATATTTTTAAAAAGAAAACATAAAAATCAAAGAAAATAAAAAAGAGAAAAAGGAAAAAAATAGAAGTTGAGAGGAGAAAAGGAAAAAGAATAAAGGTTGCGAAAAAAATGAAGAAAAAAAAGACCAAACAAAAATAAAAGAAACATAAAGGCTGAGAAAAAAAGTTTTTTTAAAAAGAGAAAAGAAAAAATAAAAAACAAAGGAAAATAAAAAAGAGAAAAAAAAATAGAAGTTGAGAGGAGAAAAGGAAAAAAAAAGTAAGGGTTGAGAAAAACTAAAAAAAAAAAAAGAGAAAAGAAAAAAATAAAAATCAAAGTAAAATAAAAAAGAGAAAAAAAATAGAAGTTGAAAGATAAATAAGTATGGAGTTGTTTAAAAATATTTGAGGTATAGAGGGGCAAATAGATATTTGTTCTACACATAAAAAAGAAGGAAGACTAGTTTTGTAAGACTTTTCTTATGGAGGACAAAAAAGCAAAATTACCCATTATGAGGGTCATTTATGTAGTTTATCCAAGTTAACTTCAAATACACTAAAACAAGATTCATAAACAATAATTACACTGTTATAAATGTATTTACATTATAATGAATGTCTATTAAGATATAGTGAATATCTATCAAGATATATTGAGTATCTATCAAGATATAGTGAGTATCTATCAAGATATTGTAAATGTTTATCAATATAGGGAATGTCTATCTCTTGGAGATATTATGGAGATATTAGGAGGAATTTCCCCCTATAAATAGAGGGGTATTATTCATTGTAAATCATTCTGAATCCATCCTTCAACTAAATAATATATTTCCTCTCTTCTCTCCATTCTTCTTCTTGCTTTAATATTTCATAACACGTTATCAGCACGAGATTAACCAACTGAGTTAGATCGAGAACGGGTAATCTTTCATCATGTCAGGTAAATAAACTATTGCATGTTGAGTATAGGCTGTTGGCATGACAAGTGTTAGGTATCCAATTATATATCCTGAAAGAAGAAAATAATTATTTAATTACTTGATATGAAAAGTCTTTAATGCTACTTCATATTAAAGGTTAAAGATTTTTGTGTGTACCCAGTTTTGGGAAGGTGAGACGATAACAAAAGAAAATTTTTTTGCCGGTTTTATTATCACTAACACACTGACAATTTTCTTAATCTATAGCTGGGATTGCAATTTTGTTTGAAGTGATATTATGATTAAATTTATTTGTGTAAAAGATAAATTGGTTACAAATGAAAGGCTCGATGGTGAGTCCTATTGCACTTTGACTTATTATGTCATTAATTGAGGGTAAGACGGTGGATTCAAGTTTTACCGCACCAAGAGGATAAGACATCGGGTTAAAGTCCCGATGCACCATAATGATAAGCTATTGGGTTTAAGTCCCATCGATTTATGGCCTAAAACTACTTTATATGGATGAGATGTTGAGTTTGAATCTCAGCGCACCATATTGATGATATTATGATGGCCAAGACAAAATAATATTTTTTTGATAAAAAGTCATTGAACCTGTCCCATTGAATATGCTCCATTCCCTGAAGTGAATGTGGTAGCAGTATATGATAAGTCTGAAAGATGACAAAATAATTATTGTGATCATAAACAAAGATCTGTTAGAGAAAATTCTCTACATTATTTATATACCTCGATTTGCTCCCGAAGTAGCAATATCTTTAACGAGACTATGAGCTATCATAATTTGATATGCTCAAGGCATGATTATATTCCATTCCTGGAGAATGCGAATTTTGATTATTATAATTACAGATCTATACCCTGGGGTGAATGTGATTGTATATACATTCAAAAGTGTTCTTAGTTGTGAAGATATCACAATCCACCTCCAGAAGAGGTAGAATAATTGGAAGATTGAATATCTCCAAGTTACTATAGTAAGAAACACGAATGTGAAAAGTTACCCAAGCATGATGAGATCACATGCCATAATAAACTAAGAGTTTATTGTTTATTGATACAAAATTCATGTCATAGTAAACAAGAAGTTTACTAAATTAAAAGGCACATGTCATGGTAAACTTGGATTTTACTAGTATAAAAGTTCATAAGTTGACATGAACGATTACGACATCCCAAAGATGTGAATTGAGTATTGGACATATAATAAAGAACTACAAGATTCTTCAGAATTCTATATATTGTTTGTTCTCATGATAAATTGATTAAATCAACTAATGTTGGGATTGAATCCCTAAAAATCTTAAAAGTATAAAAGGTGAATGTGGGCCCGTTCACCTGTCATGTGATCTATTAAGATGCGTCGATATAAAATGATCACATGCTCGTTTATTTTCAACCTGCAGTTTGACATTCATAAAGTTACTTGCACAATCTAAATTGAGTTGAGAGCATAATTTCCAGATTATGTAATCAAGACAATTCATCTTGATAAATGCTGGTTTGTCGATAAATGCCTCCAATAAACAACTGAACCATTGCTTATGAAAACAAAACTTTATGTATCGGTTTGAAATATGAAATATTACATACAATAGCACTTGTATGCATTGGATTAATAAATTATGATTAATTCCTCCCTCTCAATTGGTTCAAGGTCAGGAACCAAATATTTCATCTATAAATTTTTTATGTGCGGTATATGATTAATAGATATACTATGATGCACAAAGATGGATTCTCTAAAGTAAATTGAGATGTATGTTAGTTTTCCTAACATAAGGGGGAGATAATAAGCAGCTAAGAAAAATGTTGTGAATTATCAATATTATGATCCTCATTCAAAAGATAATTCAAGTTCAAATGCTAGGAGCATTTGCTGACCCAAAATTAAGCTCATAGTTAGCTATAAATGCTCTAATTGGATGTCCCTGAAGGACAAAGTCTACCATTGCATGAAGCATGATAGATTAATCGGTTCCAAATGAAATAATCTTTGAAAAGGATAAGGAGCAAATGATCATAATAAAGAGGCAATGTGCTCTTTAAGAGCATACAACATAACACTTCATGAAACCTCATGAGAGGTTTAGGTACCTAAATAATTGAAGTGATGAGATCTCAAAATGTTATGTCACATTACGAACCGATATAAATGATATCTCGTCGACGATATCTTTGATACAATATGGCGCAATATTGTAAAAGATTATGAGGATTTGAATTCTACGTTTATTTAAGCATGCTAACGTAGAAGTATTTATCAAGTGACATTAAAGGATGCATTTTGGTAAGCATAAAACTTATTTGACTTGCAGTCCAGACACTAGAAGATGTCACATATTTAATGTTGAATATTGTCACTTGACAAAATTGATATGGAAATCCTCAAAGAATTCAAAATGCCTGAAGCATATAAAAGTTTCTGAAAAACTTATTTATAATCCTTATAAGGGATAAATTGATGATTTGAATATTATTGAAACTCTTGAAGAGTTTTCAAAAGCAATAGATTATTTGCTTAAATAAGAAACATGCAGAATTGGATTGGATCCTGAAGTACCATATCTTGTGCAATTGATGCATTCATACATCTTGCTACAACTATGAGCATGATAGAGTTTTACTCCTACATGGAGATAGTGAAGTAGATCACTTGCATATTGCAATTGAAAGCCTTTGTATGAATGTGTTTATACTAACACATATTGTCAAGTTTTTGAATATACATGATATTCATATGATCGACATAATGGTTGATACAAACATATTACCTATTGTCGTGAAGGGTTACTGTCATACCATGTATACATGACATTCATAGTATGCTAAGATGATAGCTATTCATAAAGCAAGTCGAGAATGTATGTGGCTGAGTCAATGATACATCTCATTCAAGAAAAATGTGGTTTGAAATGTGACAAAGTACCCACGATTTTACATAAAGATAATGCAACATGCATAACACAACTCAAGGAAGGATTCGTAAAATGAGATAGAACGAAGCACATTTCGCCAAAGCTTTTCTACATACATTAGTTCCAAATGAATGGTGATATCAACGTGCAATAAATTCGTTCGAGTGATCATATGACTAATTTATTCACAAAGTCTCTATCAACTACAACTTTTGAGAAGATGATGCACAAGATTGAAATGTGAAGATTCAAGATTCGGAATTGATGTTCTCATCAGGGGGAGCCAATACGTGTTATACTCTTTTTCCCTTTCAAGGTTTTGTCCCACTGGGTTTTCCTTGTAAGGTTTTTAATGAGGCAACCGAAATTCATATTATTAGAGATGTGTACTCTTTTTCCTTCACTAGATTTTTTTCCCAATGGGTTTTTTCTTGTAAGGTTTTAATGAGGCACATTATCTATCAATTAGACATTCAAGGGGGAGTGTTATGAATGTATTTACATTATAGTGAATGTCTATCAAGATATATTGAGTATTTATCAAGATATAGTGAGTATCTATCAAGATATTGTAAATGTTTATTAAGATAGGAAATGTCTATCTCTTGGAGATATTAAGAGGAATTTTCCCCTATAAATAGAGAGGTATTATTCATTGTAAATCATCCTGAATCCATCCTTCAACTGAATAATATATTTCCTCTCTTCTCTCCATTCTTCTTCTTCTTGCTTTAATATTTCATAACATAAACTGAATAGAAGTTGTATGTCAAAAGGAATTTAAGAGAAGAAAGATTTATAGTATTTGGATAATCAAATAATGAAAATTTTAGTCCGTAAGAAACTATCTTCTCAATGATTAACTATCTCTGTAGCTATGATTTCATCAATCAGAAATTCACATGAATTTGGGAAGTATGGACAAAAAAAAACAGTAAATCAAAGGCCATCATTGTTCTTAGTATCATGGAAAAATTGAAATATAGAGTGACCCTTAATTTCTGCACGAACTCCTTGATATTCTTCTTAATTAAGTGTCCGTTTGGATTGGTTAGAATTTCTAACTTATGATTTATGGCTTATTTTTAGCATTTAAGTCAAAAATCTCCTAACTTATGATGTTTGGCTTATTTTTAGCATTTTAGCTTAAAACTAAGTGCTTATAAGTACTTTTTAAATTTACCCAAACACTCCAAAAATACTTAAAAGTCATTTTTGATTTAAAAACACTTAAAATAAGACAATCCAACTTAAAATAAGACAATCCAAACAGACTCTAAAATTAATTTATAAGGTAAACACAAAAGTAGCGTAACACAAAAAATTATGAGAGGGCCTCAGACCATCAATATTGTATGTCAGGATCAGCTAAGCGACGCTACAAAAGCATGAAATAAAGTGGTGAGAGGGCACCTTCTGGTTTAACATTGTAACAAAATAGTTCTATGTAGAAAAGTACGTGCTGGACTTCACCATAGCAACATGCTTATTTCGTCCTCTCATTTGGTGAAATCACCATGCTTGTTTCGGCCAATTCTTCGATTAGAACGTAAGGCGGCAGACACATAATTGATATGTATTGTAGAGCTGGGAATTTTTTTTTAATAAAATTATAAAAAAATTAATTGAGTATAATAACATAACAAATAGTAATAAAATCTTATCCTAACAATTATAACACAATCATGTACCTTTTCCATTGAAGAAATCAACCATTGATTTTCTCCGTAATTTCCTTTTAGAATTTGATGTCAAATAGGTTTGGTTTTTTCACATAATTTTAATTAAATAATAATTCTAGAAAAATAGTAAAATGACAGTTTTGCTTATTGCAGGGTCTTTTAATGAAGGGTGAAAAGTTCAAACAATATTTTTAAAGACCTTCACATTTTTAATATATTAGAGATAGAGATTAGAGATTAGAGATAGAGATTAAAGATTAGAAATTAGAGATTAGAGATTAGAGATGAGATTTAAATAAGTGATTGGTGAAGATATATACGCTCGTTAATATTACCGCTTAATGTAAAAAAAATTCTATTATGAACAAGTTGTTGAAAAAAATATCTAATTCAAAATATTGTTATTAGCTAAAGTACAGTCATTTACACATACATGTCCCTTTACTATATGTGTCATTCCACTTTTTTTTTTATATAATAATTGTGAAGATGAGTCATGAGACACTTGTTCTAAATTCGTTCTTTCTATTGATTTCTCCATCTATTCACACCCATAGTAAATATTGAAAACTTATGTCTTCACAAGGAGAACGAATAACAATTGTGTAATCATTATCTCATTATAATTATTTTTTATTAATTTACTTATAATTTTTATATTATTTAAATTGTGCTGCTCCTGCTCTTCTTATCAAGAAGACTTGTTTAATTTTTTTAAAAATATTTTTCATTGTTAAATAGTTTCTTAGGACAATGCCAATATAAAATAATATATTTATTGTTGTATTTTTATTCTTGTTCTCCAACAATCAAAGTAACTATGACAAGAAATGACTCCAATGATATTATGGATGATACTGATGTTGGTATTGTTCTGACTTCCTATTTCAATTGTCTTTTGAGATATTTTTGATGTTGCAAAATACATGTAGGTAAATAGATATGGTTATAAATTAAAAGTTAATAATAAAACCTTCATGAAAAATGTACTTCAATACAAGAAAATATTTTCAAGAAATAATAATTTTGTTAAGTCAAAGTAACTTTGATTGAAGCAGATGATGCAATTATAATGATCATTTTTTAAACAAATATTGAGATTAATGTGTGAAACTAGGTGATACAGGAAATATTGAGTAAATAAAAATATTTTTGTTAAGTCAAAGTAACTTTGATTGAAGCAGATGATGTAATTGTAGTGATCATTTTTTAAATAAATATTGAGATTAATGTGTGAAACTAGGTGATACAGAGAATATTGTGTAAATAAAAATAATTTTATATCTTATTCCTAAGTTAAGAAAAAGAAGTTGTTTATCTTGATGATTCAAGGACAAATTTTTGGAAAAGAAAAAGTTTCTCTCAAATTTACATGTGATAAAACTTTGTTATTGAGTGAAACATTGCGCGTTCCTAATATTATTAATTTGATTTTTGTAGGACTATAAGATAAAGTTGAGGTAAAAGATTTATTTTGAACACGATGAAGTTGTAGTGAATAAAAATAATGTCCTGATAAATAAAGAATTTTATAATCATGGCCTATTTGTACTTAATGTTTTTAGTGATATCACTAAAAATGCATCTACTTTTACTTATATGATTAAGTCTAATTTTTTATAACATACTAGATTAGGACATGTTAATATCTCATATATAAAGAATATGTAGTTACTTAATTTGATATATGGTTTAGATTCAAATAATATTGATTAGTATGAAATATGTGTTGAAGCTAAAATTACTAAAATATTATATTTTCAATAATAATTAAATTGAATTAGTATCTTTGATTCACACGAATTTAGGTGATTTGAAACAGACAATGACTACAAGTAAAAAAATATTACGTGATTTTTATTGACTTTTTTTTTTCAAAAATTAGGGATAGGGAAAGAAAACACGGGGAAGGAAATTACATAATGAAAAATTGAGTCCTCATCAATAAGGTGAAAGTTTAGATAGGCAAACTACTAAGCTACTAAGATTCCTCGTCTTTTATTGACAATTTTTCTAGATTTACTAAATGTATTTACTTGAAAATAAATATAATGCCTACAATGTCTTTATTTTTTTAAAAATAAAATTAAGGCTGAAAATCAACTTAGAAAAAATTAGATCTGATAAATGTAGAAATATCTTTGAATTTTTTTTTTTTGTAAAAAAATAAAATTATTCATGAAATACTCTGCCTTATTCATCCGAGTCTAATGAAGTTGCTGAAATAAAAAAAATAGAACAGAGAAAAAAAATGATGGACGACATGTTAATAGTCATAGTGCACATGATAATTTGTGGGGTGAAAATAACTTATTTATATGTCACTTATAAAATAAGATTCCTCATCAAAGAACTGAAAAAACTTTTTATAAATTACGAAAATATTATAAACTTAAGTTGAAATATATTTAAAAGTATAGAAATGTCTTGCTAAAATTCTTTTGCCAAATTTACAAAAAAAATAAAAATAAAAAATTTAAAGCTGTCGATTGCATGCTTATTAGATATGCTGAAATCATTGATTTCTTATTTTAAAAAATTAAAATGTTTGGATGCAATACTATAATTGAGACAAAGAATAATGCTGATTTTTTTGGAGATTTTTTTCAGTATGTAATAGTATAATCTTACATGCAATTGCTGAAAAAAAAATAATGAGATTAACTTCAATGAAGAATTGAAAAGGAGCAAGATGATTTTCAAACTTCTCTTGCTAATAATGAATCATTAAATTATTTTAAAGCTATATCTTTTTTTGATGCTGATTATTGAAAAGACGCAATAAAAGTAGAAATTGATTTTATTTTGAAAAATAAAACATGAATTTTGATTGATCTGCCTCCCAGTACAAAATTTATTGATTATAAGTGAATTTTCAAAAAGAAATTTAATCCTGACGGCTCTATAGATAAATATAAAGTTCGTTTAGTAACAATTTTTTTTTTCATGAATTAATATTGGTTATTTTGATACATTTACATCAGTGATTTCTCATAAATAAATATTGATTATTTTGATACATTTGCATCGGTGACTAGAATTTTATTCTATTCAAATTTTAATTTACTTATTCTAGTCATAAGCTTTTATTTATCAAAAAAATGTTAAAATAATTTTTTTAAATTTTTGTGATTTAGAAGAAAAGACTTATATGGTTCAACATGAAGGATATATAATTTATATTATTCATGATACGAACTAAAATACAAAAAGAAACATAAATTATTAAAATCAAAAGATAAGAAAGTAAAGGATAGATAGATAGACACACAAAGAGGAAATCATAAGCAAAGCAAAGGTATATTAAATCAATGACCCTCCAACGATAAATCATACACTAGCATCTAACTCTTACGAAGACCTCGAGTGAAATTAATCCACTAGCAACCGACGTTTCTCAAACAAGTCAATAAAGCTCCCAACAAGCTCAAAACCACTCGCAAGTGTATCTCTGATCATCATTCATCAACTTCCTAAGAAAAGAGAAACCTAGCTATTTATAGTCATGGTCTATTTATTACAAAATGGGCCCAAAAGTGACCCAATATGACAAGACGGCCCATTAGACACTTTTAACAATGCACCTCCTATGCTCCAAGCTATCATTCAAAGACGATGTTGCTCAATGGGCCAGTGGATTGTATCATTGGATATAGCTCCTTTTGTGCGTCAAGCTATCATCCAAACAGGTACTTGCTTCCCTAGGATGATCAAGTCTTGGATCCTTAGGTATTGTCCTTGAAGCGTAGATCTCGAAAGATTGGACCATATTTGGGATGTATCCATTCATGAACAAGAAAAAGTTTGTAAATTAATTAAATCACTTTATGGTCTTAAACAAAGAGCATCTTGAATAACTGTACATGTGATCAAAAAAAATTTCAACAAAATGACCGCATATATATGTGTGTGTGTGTATATATATAATGCATAGATATTGTATAGTAACTATGTAATGTATATATAATGTATGAATATTGTACAAATAATATAACTGTATATATAGAATATATAATTATGTAGCATAGATGTATATACATTGATAAATATTGTTTATATATAATATTTATACATTGCATTACAATAACAATTCATCTTTCTCAAAAAGCTATTTTTTTAAATCCAATTATTTATAGCAGCATTGTCAGAAGCCACCTGAGTTTCGGCATCATCATTTTCTCTAATTACAGCGATACTTTTACGGCTAAAATGAGTACCCCTGTGAACCTTACCATAGATTCATCTCTCTGAGATCAAATCAGTGTCATACTAACCACATTTCGACAATCAAATAAAATTTTTAGGTTGAACAAATTCAAAGTCAATAATGGATCAAACTGAAACACTTTACTAATTCTTCTTCCTTTACATTCCCAAAATCATATAAAAGTAAACAACAAGTTGAGAATGATGGTGGTCGAAAGAATATTATTCCGACTAAAAAATGACTGCAAGAAAAAAAAAAAAAAGTTTGTTATTTTGATGTTTGGAGTTAAAAAAAAAAAGTGAGGGGAGACAAAGAAGCTTTGAAAAAAAGAAAAGATGTTGAGGATTACAGAAATCAAATGCCGCCACGTTACATTTTAAATTGCCTAAAGAGAAGAAGCCTAATTTGGATGAAGTTTCAAAGAAGAAGGAAAAGAAGAAAAGAAAAGTTGCACTTCGCCCGCAATAGTAAAGGTTGAATGACCATTTTTGGTAATAAACAATAATTGATTTATTTTGGTTAAGAAACTTTAACCCAATAGACACTTGGTCTAATTTTTTTATAAATTCTTAAATAGTGACATGAAAAATTTGATCAAGTCTTAGTGAGGAATGATTTTTCTTCTATTGAAGTGGACAAATATGTACTTTTAAGTTTTGAATTTTGATCCACATTTAAATTCATTTAGCCCAATTAATTTTGAAAAGATTAGACAAAATATCAATTAGGTCAAAATTTCTTATTCAAAATAATTCGATTGTTATTTATTACCTAATATGGTCATTCGGCTCCGCATTTTGACGCTGATTCTTCTCTTCCTTCTTCTTCGAGCTATCTTGAGAAAACAACTACTGCACGATGACCTAATGTATACAACAAGTGCTTCGCTCCAACAAAGTCTATTTCGAGAATCAACTAGGGAGTTCACTGTTCACTAAATATGGTTTTCAATATAGAGAAATAGAAAAACAGACATGGAAGAAGAAGAAAGAAAGAGCATGAAAAAGAAAAATGAAAAAAATCGCCCATTAAAAAATTTTGAAGAGCAAATTTTAAATTGACTTGCGACAAACATAATTATTTTGAGTGAATAACACATCAAAAGATTTGAAACACCAAGAGAAGCTAATATCTAAAATTTGAAATTGTTGTTGCAATGTATAAATATTGCATAAACAGTATGTTTCATTACAGAGAGTGTGGATGAACTACAATGTATAAATACAGTATAAATAATGTATATGAATGTATATACATTTATGATACATAGTTATGTATCATATATACATGGTTATATACTATTTATAGAATATCGATACATAATTACATATATATTAGATATACTTATAACCATTTTGTTGAAATTTTTCTTTGTCATATGGATAGTTACGTAAGAAACCTAATAACTTCTTAACAGATCAATAACCTGTCCATTTATTAATTCAATCCATTTGCCAAATTCAATCCAAGTCACCCATTTATCACCTTTATTAATATTGAAAAAATTACATCATATCACAACTTAACTTACCATAACTACTTAAAATCCCAACCCTTTTAAATAATTACATAAATACCTAATTTTACTTAAAAGCTCGGATACATCACAAAAGAATGTGATAAATCCGTGTAAAATTAAGTGATGTATCCGTGTGGGCTAAATCAGTGATTTTTAGTAATTATAAAAAAAGTTAAGATATGAAGTAATTAGTTCCAAAGGGGTTGAGATTTATGTAACTTTTACATTAATATTCCTTTTTTTAGATTAGATCAAGGAGATTTCGTTCCTTCACCTATATTCTCTTTGTTCACCCTTTCACCTTTTTACTTTTGCAAGGAATTGATACCTTTCATGATCTTTTTCTAATTGATGAGTTAAGGAGAATTTATTTTTGGGGAAAGTACATTCTTGCACGGAACAAATTATTTATAACTAAATACTCCCTTACATAAAATATCCCCCTAACTAATTACATAAAATGTCCTCTTCCCTTGTAGCTTTAGTTATTTATCTCTCTTTTAATTTTTTTCCTTTTTATTTCTCTATTTTTCTACTTCTTCTCTTTTTTTCTGTTATTCTATTTTTTTTTCTCATTTCTTTTTTTTTTCTTTTTATGCTTCTTTGTTCATTTATTTTTTTCGTATAATTATTTTATTCTTTATTTTTTTTTACACCATAATTAATTCACACTCAATTTTTATTTTATATACTCCTTTTCTTTTTTTTTTTTTTTTTTTTTCTTTTTTCTCGTTTATTTCTTTATTCATTTATTTTTTTCTCTAATTTTTTTCTGCTTTTATTTTTCTCTTTTTTTCCTTTATTTGTTCCTTTTATTTTTGCGTTTTTTATTTTTTATTTTTTAATTTCTTTTTTTCTTGTTCCTTTTCTTTTCTTTTCTTTTTTCATTTATTTCTTTATTTTTTAATTTTTTTTCTCTACTTCTTCTTTTTTCTGCTTTTATTTTTCTCTTTTTTTCTTTTATTTTTGTATTATTATTTTTTATTTTCTCTTTGTTTTTCAATTTCCTTAGTTGTTGTTCCTTTTCTTTCTTTTATTTATTTCTTTATTCTTTTTTTTTCCTCCTTTTTGCATTTTTTTTTCAAATCATAATATTCTTTATTTTTTTACTACAAACTAATTTCATATTTTTGGTCCTTTTTTATTTTATTTATTTCTATTCTTTTGTAATTTTATTTGATTCTCTTTTCCTTTTTATTTCTATTTTTTCATTTGCTTCAGTCCGTAATGATACCATTACAGTATATCTATATACTGTCATGGTATCATTGATGTCTGCTTCAATCCTTCAATCAGACTTTCATGATACCATCACAGTATATATATACTGACATGATATCATTGGGTTTGCTTTAGTCTATAATGATACCATTACAGTATATCTATATATCGTCATGGTATCATTGATGTATGTTTCATCATTCAGTGAGACCTCCATGATACCATCACAGTATATCTATATACCGTCATGGTATCATTGATGTATACTTCATCATTCAGTGAGACGTCCACGATACCATCACAGTATATCTATACACTGTCATGGTATCATTGATGTCTGCTTCAGTCTTTCAGTCAGACCTCCATGATACCATTATAGTATATCTATACTGACATGGTATCATTGAGTTTGCTTCGGTCTGTAATGACACCATTACAGTATATTTACATACCATCATGGTATCATTGATGTATACTTCATCATTCAGTAAAACCTTCATGATACCATCACAATATATCTATATTCTATCATGGTATCATTGATGTCTGTTTCAATCCTTCAATCAGACCTCCATGATACCATCACAATAATTATATACTGACATGGTATCATTGAGGTTTGCTTCAGTGTGTAATGATACCATAACATTATATCTATGTATTGTCATGGTATCATTGATGTCTGCTTCAATTCTTCAGTGAGACCTCCATGATACCATCACAGTATATCTATATATTATCGTGGTATAGTTGATGTCTGCTTCAATCCTTAGTGGGACCTCCATGATACCATCAAAGTATATATATACTGACATGGTATCATTAGGATTTGCTTTAGTGTGTAATAATACCATAACATTATATCTATATATTGTCATGGTAGCATTGATGTCTGCTTCAATCCTTCAGGGAGAGCTCCATGATACCATCACAGAATATTTATATATTATCGTGATATCGTTGATGTCTACTTCAATCCTCAGTGGAACCTCTATGATACCATCACAGTATATCTATATACCGTCATGGTATCATTGATGTCTTCTTCAATCAGACCTCCATGATACCATCACATTATATATATACTGACATGGTATCATTGAGGTTTGTTTTATTATATAATGATACCATAACAGTATATCTATATATTCTCATGGTATCATTGATGTCTGCTTCAATCCTTCAGTGAGACCTTCATGATACCATCACAGTATACCTATATACTATCATGGTATAGTTGATGTTTGCTTTAATCTTTAGTGGAACCTCTATGATACTATCACAGTATATCTATATACCGTCATGGTATCATTGATGTCTGCTTCAATTCTTCAGTCAGACCTCCATGATACCATCACAATATATATATATATATACTGACATGGTGTCATTGAGGTTTGCTTTAGTCTGTAATAATACCATAGCAGTATATTTATATACTGTAATGGTATCATTGATGTTTGCTTCAATCCTTAGTGGGAACTCCTTGATATCATCACAGTATATCTATATATTGTCATGGTATTATGAATTTCTGCCTCAATCCTTCATTGAGACCTCCATGATACCATCACAGCCAGGCGCGGACCCATTTTGGCACAATGGGTGTCAACCGACACCGCTTCGTGGAAAAAAATATTAGATATACTTATAAGAACTTGTAAAAAACCAAATTAAAGAATAAAATTAGCATCAGTGACACTGCTTGGCATAGCTGCTAGTTGGCTTAGTGGTAAAGGGCCACTGTTTCCTCTGTAAGGTCATCGGTTCAAATCTTATTGAGGTGTGGTTTTTATCGTTTTTAAGCTTATTCATTTTCCTCTTAAGTTTGTTAGATTTTCACGTGAAGTTTTCTTACTTTTTTCTAGTCTTTTTAGTTAGAATTTTAAAAACTTGAAGAAATTCATTGTTTTGTTGTTTATTGACTTTTATCGAAGTAATTAGGATTTATAAATTAAACTTTTAATTTGTAATTTAGTGGAAGAGATATTTTTTTAAAGTATCTTCCAAACTTTTAAAATCAAATTTAACATCTCAACATTCATCTAGCTTGAAAGAAATGACGATAAGTTAAAAAAAAAAGGTCAATCTTTGAAAGAGTTTTATTTAAATTCTTCAAAAGTTGAAATTGAAAAAGTTAAGCATTTCAAAATATTATTCAAACGACTGTGAGATAATAGCAACATCATAGCTTCAAAAAAAATACTTTTCAACCTCGAATTATTTTTTTTCAAAATATATTTTTATGGCCATTACATCATACGTTTTAAGGCGACACTGCTTATGAAAAATCTTACGTACGCCACTGATCACAGTATATTTATATACTGTCATGGTATCATTGAGGTTTGCTTCAATCCTTCAGTGAGACCTCTATGATACCATCTAAGTATATCTATATCTGTTATGGTATCATTCATGAGGTTTGCTTCAATCCTTTAATGTGACCTCCATGATGTCATCACAGTATATCTATATACCAGTATCATATCATCCATCAAATGAGACACTCCTCAGTCCTTCATGATACTATCAGAGCATATCTATATATTTGAATGGTATCATAGAGAACTTCTTCGGTCCTTCAATAGGATACTCAGTATACCGCCATAGTATATCTATATGCTAACATGGTATCATCCTTCAATGAGACACTCCTCGGTCTTTCATTATACCATCATCGTAGATCTATATACTGATATCCTATCATGGAGGACTGCTTCAATCTTTTAATGAGACACTCCCCAGTCCTTCATGATACCATCACAATATATACATATAAGGAGTGAACAAGAAAGAAAAGAAACAAACAAAAAAAAGGAGTAGTCAACAACAGGAAAAACAAAAACAAAAAAGAAGCTAATAAGAGAATAACAAAGTAAGAGAAAAAAGAGGGTGCATTATAAAATAAAAAAGAATTAAGAGAAAAACGAAAAAAAGAAGAAAGTACAAAAGAAGGAAATAAATAATAAAAATGTTACGAAATGATAATCTCTAATAAAGAAAAATAATAATAAATGAGAAAAGGAAAAATAAATAAATGAAAGAACAAAATAAAGAAGTATTTTTCTTAATTACTTCTTGTTGTAGTTTAATTTTTTTTTTTTTATTAGTCTAAAAATAATTAGCTAGTTTTATCTTTTATTTTGTTATTATTTTTGAAAAGAAAAAAAAAGAGAGAAAAGATAAAATAAAGAAAATAATTAAAAAATGCTAAAGGACAAAGTAATTAAATTAGTTAGGCATAGTGAATTACACAAGCCAAGGAACATGACTAAAACACACAAAAAAAAAAAGGAAAAAGAGAGAAAGGACAAAGTAAAGAAGTGATCAAAAGGAAATAAAAGCTAAAAGATAAAGCAGGTATGCAGATAATTATTTAGTATCGTGTGAGAATTGAGTGCAATTAGTTTAAGTAGGGGCAGGGTCGAATAATTATTTTGATGCTATGGGTATCTGGTGTAGTTTTCCCTTTCTTTTTCCCTCCCCCGTCTTTTTCTAAAGTCTCTCTATCTTCCATAAAAGCAATATTCAGAATACAAAGACCATTTGACATTTTATCTTACATAGTAATTTGTTTATGATTGGAACATTAGAAATATTTTGACTAAACTATAATTAGAGAAAAGCCTATTTGACTTCTTACATATTAATATTTTTTTTCCTACGCCAGATATTCATGTTTGATCCTCTATTTTGTCTCTCAATTAGTATTATAATTAAGCTTCACATTTAGTTTTCATTTTTTAAGAAATGATTGATGAGAATATATTCATGATGGAAAAAAATTATCTGTAAAATACCGAGTTAATAGATACATGATAATGTCTTCATATAACACTTTATTGCTAAACCATGAGTAATTGATATGCAGTTTTATTTAAATATTTACCCCTTATGATTAAATTACTTAATTTAAATCATATATATATATATATATATATATATATAAAGGAGAGTTATAAACATGCTGATGTGGCATGCTTCTCCTTTTTTTAATTTTTTTAATTATTTTTTTTAATTTTCCTTTTTTCTTATTCATTTATTAGTTTATAATTTATGTGCTATATTAATTAGACATTATCCTTCTTAAAAGATTTCTCGAAAGATTGAAGAGACTCGTGTTATTTTTTCTCATTTTTTTATGTAAACAATTAGTCAAAAATTTATTTATGTAATATGATTAAAAAAATCTATTAATGTATCTATATCTCTATATAGATTAGATAGATAGATACTGAAGAGACTGTGTTATTTTTTCTCAATTTTTTTGTGGATTTTTTATGTGAACAATTAGTCAAAAGTATTTATATCTATATATACTACTAAAGAAGGAACATAGACAAAGTGATGTGACCTCTCTATGACCTCCATTCTTATTTATATTTTTTCTCATTTTTTTTGGACATTCTTCTTATTTTTCATGTTTTACTTATTTTAAAAAGTTCAAAAGTTATCCACGTTTGTTTTCATTTAAAGACAATGATAACTGAAAAGGCCTTATTTTTCCTGAGCAGTTACACAAGCATAGACCTACTTACAAAGAGTAACAGTTGGTAAGGAAGCACAAAAATCTCCCTGTTGAACAAAAGTTTAAACTGCCCGTTTGGTTACCTTTAGTCAAAGTAACAAAAAATGAGTAAATACAATAATTTATTTCAGTGAATTTAACATGCCAATTATGTGCTGCCCTATTTTCAGTTTCTAAAACCTTTCATTTTCATTGTCTTTTCAACCTTTTGTACTAAATGAAGAAACTATATATATTATGAGTGTGTGAAGAAATGGATATGGATATACATTTTTTCTCTGAAATTCTTTGTAGTTATTGACCCTAATTCATACTCAAGTATCTCGGGTAAATTCTTTGTTTATGCTTTTGTCAAATGTTGTCAGAGTAGTTTAGTTATCGTTGTGTTCCAATTTATTTAGTATATGTTAATTAGTTTTTATTTTGTTTTTCAAATCTCAACTCTCTAGAAACCTAATAGCCAACTAACATCTATATTATTAATTAGTTTTCCAAGTTAGAATTTTTACACCTTAAAAATGAAATTGACAGTCCGCTTGCATAGTTTTGAACGATCAAAGAGTGTGGCTCCCTATAATTTTGAGAAGTAACATTAGGAATTTTATCAATATGAAATATGTTGTTGTTTTAGTTAGAAATTTTGTGTTTAAGATAGTCGTGAGATAAGTATGAATGTTGGACTTAAAAGTAGGTTCGTCTTTTACTTACATTTCTTGTAACTCCTAAATTTGGATGGAATGTATATTAAAGTCAAATTAATAAAACATCGATCGAGGTTCCGTGAAAATTCTAACTTTTTTCTTTTTTAGAATGAATTCAAAAATATTATAATTTAATTTAATGATGAGATCATTTATGCCTGCGCAAAGCACGAACAATTTCACTATTATCGAATACGAAAAAATATTTTCAAATGGACTACTTACTCACTATAACTGAAATAACTTTTACTCCATAACCCCTATATAATGGAACAAATATAATAATCCACCAACACTATAATTTTGGAGAAAATTTATATATGATATATTAGTATTAATTAATTCATTGAACTTGTGACCTGTACCACTTGATTTAGGTGTCATCAACAAGTCTTTGACTGAAACATGTAGAAGACCATTCTATATTTGGACACATTTTACCTGTATATCTTCTTCTTTTTTTTTCATCCAAGGATACTCTAATTTTCAATAATTAAATTTTTGGGAGAGATGAGCATTCATTAATGAAGTAGACATGTAGTATCACATTAATTGAAATGTCTAAATCATTGTTACGACCCAAATTGCGAGATCGTATGGGCACCTATGTGACTCTAATTCGATATGAAAACCCTTTACTACCCAATTATTATTTAGCAGAATTTCTTAAAAAACAACATTGTTATAATAATAGTTCAATGAGAATTCATAATCATGTTAACAATCTCAAAATCCTTACTAGTCTTAACTTCATTACAAATACAACTTTCTCAATGACCTAGTCTAGACATATACAACAGGTTCTAATATAGAGTGAGGACAGAAAATAAAAGACACAACTTCCACCCGAGGAATGGGATGCAGAAGTTGATGATGGATACTTGCCGCTTCAACCGAGGAACTTCAATCAACCTGTAATACACCTACACCCCAAAAAGGGTGTAGCAAGAGTAGTGTCAGTATCCTGCACGTACTGGTAGGCATCATCGGTCGACTAAGATTAATTCACATAACACCATCTAGTAATCAACAAAATCAACATGACAATCTCGTACAATCACTCCACACCAAAGTTCACACCACTTATATGTTTTCTCAACAAACTTGAAGATCTCAAATTATCTTTCTCATTTCGATTAAAACACTAGTAAGTATTACTATGCATTCTATTTCATTTGTGATAAGTTCATTAACCACTAGCACGATTACTGTCACTTAGCATCATCAAGATTATGCACAATCATTATCACCATTCGACAGTTTAACCATCATTAGAAATTACTCTCAATCACCTATCACCATTTATAGATTCCTCACCCACAACCCAAATCAATCCAGCGACAAGACACAATAATTGATACCTTAATCTCAGAAGACAAGGATACAATTAATGATCTGATCAATCAATCGAAGGCATATTCAAGCAATTATAGTTACTCAGCAGCACAAAAAATCAATTAGTCCACAATGACAAGTAGTAATTAAATAACTGGACACCTCAAGTCAACCAACCAAGACATATCAGCCACCAAACAAATATATCAATGTCAACAATCAAAGATATATAAGTCATCCAATCAGACATATTAATGTCAGAAATAAAAGACATAAGTCATCCAATCAGACATATCAATATTAGCAATAAAAGACATACGAGTCATCCAATCAGATATATCAATGACAACAATAAAAGACATATAAGTCATCCAATCAGATCCAATCAGACATATCGATGTCAACAATAAAAGACATATAAGTCATTCAATCAGACATATCAAGTCATTACGAAACCCTGCAATTCTAAGCAGTCACATCACTAAGCATGGACCTTATCCACAAGGATTTCACCGTTGTATAGTCTCTGTATCTCATCAATCTCGCTCAATCATATCAGGACTCTCAATAATCACTCATCTGTATAAATATGCTAAAAGGTTTTATTTCTTCCCAACTAATCATGACCTACAAAGGACAACCTAGGATCCATGTACCGTATCGGTGTGGTATCTGCTCCACAACATCACCGCTTGTTCGTAAGATCACATCATATTTGAGCCACTCAACAACAGAATAATAGTTATATTCATGTATCATGCCGTCATGGAACTCGCTCCATAACATAATCGCTCATCCGTAAGCTCACATCGAACTCGAGCCACTCAACAATAAAATAGTATGTATATTCTCAACCTCTTTCAACCTATCTCAGTAGGTTTCTCATAATAAACTATCTCTATGTCACGCCCCGAATCCCATCGAGACGTGATTGGCACCCGTAGCCGATAAGGCCCGAGAGAACCAACCTTTGCTCAATCATATGCATATCATAATCACCATTGCATAAGAACATGAAAGACAAATAAAGAAAAACATGGGACATATTGATACATACATATGAAACTTGGCCGTTGAGGCCATCCAGTCAAAACAACATATGTCTTTTACACTGTTACACCTACATCCGTCTACAAAAGCCTCTAACAAGAGCATTGACCAAAATGAACCATAAGTCGGGACAAGTCCCCGCTTTACACATTATGTACAATACCAAAACATGTATATACTCTGACTCGGAGAAGCCCCGAATGAGCTGGAGCTCACCAAAGAACCGCTAACACTGGCACTCTACTGGGGAGGCCTACTGGGACCTGCGCCTGCAGCAAGTAAGGTAAATTCCCCGAGAGGGGTCAGTAAGAAATAAGTACTGAGTATGCAAGGCTCAGATGAAACTATACAACACATGAAGATTTCAATGAATATGTCAATGAACTCAAAACATATGAATACTCAATGTAAATAAGTCACCATGTTGCATTTTGGAAACCATGTGGATTGCTTTCATTGCTTTCATTACTTTCTTTATCACAATACTCACTTGTTATCACATATGTCACAATGTACCCGGGCCCCGACTGATCAGTGGGTCTTTCATATCATATCATTGTGTTGGGATCGAGTCGAGCTAGGCTTACGCCCCTAGACTTGCCACCCATACATCAATGCATCGGGATCGAGTCGAGCTAGGCTTACGCCCCTAGACTTGCCACCCATAAATCCAAACCTCGAGATCGAGTCGAGCTAGGCTTACGCCCCTAGACTTGCCACCCGTACTTGATCATTGACCACATTTGCATTACTTTGTTCATTACTTTGAGATTGATACTTTGATAATCTAACATCACTTTGGAACTTTGGAACACAACATTGTTGGAAACTTTGAATCATTGACCAATAAGTGAAGGACATGTGAATAAATATCAATGAGAAATATAACATAACTAGCACCATGATACCATTGGAACCATTGTACAATAATCCATGAATAAGAGACACAAGTATAGGCACTATTGGAATATTGGAACATAACCTTACTTTGAGCTTTCGGACCATTAACCAAATAGGAGACATGAGATTCACAAATGATCCATGAGTAGGAAATATATGACAATGACCATGGATAAGTGCATATGGGATACCTTAGTACATTTCGGAATAGAACTAGAGAAATGTCAATGTGAATACTATTGGCCGTAGAAAGATACGGACAAAGTAACCTTGCATACCTTGGATTCGCAATACGAATATACAACCTTAGATGCGTATACAATAATCCCGCTCCTTCTTTATGTGTCACTCTACAACATAAATACATAACGAAATTCACATTAACCACCAATTACTCTTCAAATGCATGTAACATCAATGAGTCATACATGTGTCCTTAAATATGCCACTTCCCCTTGACAAAACCATTGTTCCTACTATTATTTCAAAAATTCCATAATATTTCCAACATTGACCAATACATGATAATTGATATATTTTATCACAACACTTCTCCTTTATACTTTCTTATCCATCACACATCACAAATAACCCATCAAATGACCTTAATACACCTCATAACACATATCGGCCAAAATTCCACAATTTTCACTTATAGACAAGAACAAGTTTAAGATCAAAAATAACACCATACGTGTTCATATTTTGTCCATACCATGCTTTTTCATCAAAGGCACAAGGCCTAATTCAAGTTCAAATTACCAAGATGACACATCTTTCACCAAAGGCAAAAATATACTATTCATCACCTTGCCAACACAACTAGCATAATATACATAATCTCCCATGCATATAATATGTTAATCCATGAAAAGAAACACTTACCAAAGCTTGGAATAGGATGATCTTGTCCAAATATGCCTTAGGGTTTATTTGCTTTAGGGTTTGGAAATGAAAGAAATGTTTGTAAAATATCCAAAAGTTATGAGAGGCTTTGGGGAATAAAATCTGATGTTGGGGGCTTTATATATACCCAAGGTCATCCTTATCCCCATGTGGCATTAAGGGATATGTTCAATTGGTCAATTATTGAAAGAATGGATCATTTTTGCCTTTGGGCCCATGTTTTTCTTCCATTTTTTGGGCCTCAAATTGGGCCCAATAACACATATCCATGAACTTCCATGTATTATTCACCATATATCACATGTTTACATAATTCCATAATGTCACGACAATATTCTTTTAAACAATTCTCATTCGTCCTTTCGATCGCAAAAATTGGAATTCTAGTCGCCCTTGGCTTCATTGAACATTTTGGATCACTATTCACATTTCATGATTTGATCATATAGGAGTATATTGAAGTGTTTGAAGCTTTAACAATGCTCAAATAACTCCAAAGAACCAAAAGAAACCATTCAAGAATCGTCGTAGAATTACGTTACGAATCGGGTCCGGGAAGGGCATAATGTTGTGCGTTGCGCCACTAGCTGCAAAGCAGCCTGTGGCGCAAGAATGTGACCTTCTCTGAATTTTCAGAATGCAGGTGGCTTGCGCCACACCCCTGAAACAGGGTAGTGGCGCAAGTTTCAGCACTTTGCAGAAATTTTTGGCCACTTATCCAATGTTTACGTATCGTCCAATCCCTTATCAAAACACTACAAAATACTTACTTAGTGATCTTAACCATCAAGTAAACATGACTTAAAGTCACCAAATGAGGTTAGAATGTATACGAGTTCTTACCCAAATGCTCCACGAAATCACAACACACCTCCTACGAAGATCTAATCGCACATGTTACGTCCGATATCAAATGTTTCACTAATGACACTATAAAACACATATGCATGGCATCTCAACACCTATGTAGATATGATACCAAGGTATAAAGTGAGGTTATAAAAGTACGGGGTGTTACATTCTTCCCCCCTTAGAAACATTCGTCCTCGAATGTTAACAACATGTCTTAGACACAACAAATGCATCTTTACTTTAACTTAAATACTTACTTGTTAGTTTTCCACCTCCGCACTGTGTACTTCTTGGTCCATTTGAAATAATTGGGGATACTTGGATTTCATCATTTTTTCCACTTCCCATGTGATCTCCTCTACGTGTTGGTTTCTCCAAAGGACTTTTACGGATGCTATGTCTTTATTTCTCAATCTCTTTACTTGTCGATCTAGGATAGCAATGGGCACCTCTTCATAAGTGAGATCCTCTGTAACTTGAACATCCTCTACGGGAACAATACGAGACGGATCTCCTATGTATTTCCGAAGCATCGACACATGAAAGACCGGATGGACTGAGGAAAGTTCTTGAGGTAAGGCTAATTCATATGCAACTTGCCCAAATCTTCTAATAACTTCATAGGGGCCTATGTAACGTGGACTCAATTTCCCTTTCTTTCTGAATCGCATTACCCCTTTCATCGGTGACACCTTTAAAAACACCCAATCACCTATGGAGAATTCAAGCCCTCTTCGCCTAACATCGGCATATGATTTGTGACGACTTTGAGCCGTTTATAACCGTTGTTGGATAACTTTAACTTTCTCCATGGCTTGGTGAACAATATCTGGCCCAAGTAAAGCAGTTTCACCTGCTTCGAACCATTCGATTGGTGATCTACATTTTCTTCCATACAAGGCTTCATAAGGTGCCATTTTAATACTTGAATGATAGCTATTGTTATATGCAAATTCAATAAGAGGCAAATGGTCATCCCAACTACCCTGGAAATCTAACGTACAAGCTCGTAGCATATCTTCAAGTGTCTGAATAGTACGTTCTGCTTGTCCATCAGTCTGAGGATGGAAAGCCGTACTCAAATTCACCTGAGTACCCAAACTCTGCTGAAAAGATTTCCAGAAGTGTGCTGTGAACTGTGCTCCTCTGTCTGATATAATAGAAAGTGGAATACCATGCAATCGTACTATCTCCTTCACATAAAACTTCGCATAATCCTCAGCTGTATAGGTCGTCTTGACAGGTAGAAAATGCGCTGACTTAGTAAGTCGGTCCACTATGACCCATATTGAATCAAACTTCCGCAATGTATGAGGCAAACCCGTAATGAAATCCATATTAATCATATCCCACTTCCAGACTGGAAGATTGATACATTGCATGTAACCTTCCGGTTTCTGATGTTCCACTTTCACTTGTTGACAATTTGGGCACTGCGCGACAAATTCTGCAATATTCTTTTTCATGTTGCCCCACCAATACACTTCTTTCAATTCATGGTACATTTTAGTAGCACCCGGATGAATGGAATAGCGCGAATGATGCGCCTCTATCATTATTCGTGTCCTCAGCTCATCTACGTCCGGTGCACATATTCTCCCTTGACATTGAAGCACCCCTTCCGGTGTAATATCAAATGCCTTGGTCAAATTCTGCTGCACATTCTCCTTTAGCTGTAATAAAATAGAATCCGCAAATTGCTTCTCTTTCACTTCAGCTATCAACGAAGATTCTGCTGCATTCTGCACCATAACTCTATCATCTGAGGTTTCAATAAGGCAAACTCCCAAGCTGGCTAATTGATTCAAATCTTTGATTATCTCACGCTTTTCATTCAACTGACCACTAGTGCTTTCGACTGCCTTACGGCTCAATGCATCAACTACGACATTTGCTTTGCCTGGGTGATAAAGAATATCAATGTCATAATCTTTTAAAAGCTCCAACCACCTTCGTTGCCTCAAATTGAGTTCCTTTTGCTTAAAAAGATATTGCAAGCTTTTGTGATCAGTATAGATATCAACATGAACCCCATATAAATAATGACGCCATATCTTTAAAGCAAAAACTACTGCTGCCAATTCAAGATCATGTGTGGGATAGTTTTTCTCATGTGGCCGCAACTGTCGTGAGACATATGCTATCACCCTACCATGCTGCATCAACATACATCCGAGACCAATCCTGGAAGCATCACAATACACTGCATAGCCCTCTGTACCTTCAGAAAGTACTAACACTGGTGTGGAAGTCAACTTATCTTTCAAGTTTTGGAAACCTCTTTCACATGCGTCATTCCATTGAAATTTAATTGCCTTGTGAGTTAACTTTGTCAATGGTGCTGCAATAGAAGCAAACCCTTCTACAAATCTTCGGTAATAACCTGCCAAACCCAGAAAACTGCGAATCTCTGTGGGTGTCGTAGGTCTTGGCCAGTTTTTCACTGCTTCAATCTTCTGTGTATCGACCTGGATCCCTTCATCTGACACAATGTGACCTAAGAATGCAACTGATTTTAACCAAAATTCACATTTGGAGAATTTTGCATACAACTTTCGCTCACGGAGGATTTGCAACACGTGCCGTAAATGATTAGCGTGGTCTTCTGGTGATCTTGAATAGACAAGGATGTCATCTATAAATACCGTGACGAACACGTCCAGAAATGGCTTAAACACCCTATTCATCAAATCCATAAACACAACCGGTGCATTTGTTAGTCCAAATGACATAACCAAAAATTCATAATGACCATACCGTGTTCGAAAAGCTGTCTTGGGTACATCCTCCTCTCTAACTCTGACTTGATGGTATCCCGACCTCAAGTCAATTTTTGAAAAACACCTGGCACCCTGTAACTGATCAAACAAATCATCAATTCGAGGAAGGGGATATTTGTTCTTGATCGTTACTTTATTCAGTTGCCGATAGTCGATGCACATTCTCAAGGTGCCATCTTTATTTCGCACAAATAATACCGGTGCGCCCCACGGGGACATACTAGGCCTAATGAAGCCCTTGTCCAACAAATCTTTCAACTGCTCCTTCAATTCACGCAGTTCCGCTGGAGCCATTCTATATGGAGGAATAGAAATAGGCTGAGTGCCTGGAATCACATCAATGCCAAATTCCACTTCCCGTACTGGGGGTAAACCTGGAAGATCCTCTGGGAATACATCTAGAAATTCATTGACTACCGGTACTGACTGTGGAGTTAATGGTTCCACATCAGTATCTTTCACTCGTACCAAATGACATATGTATCCCTTAGCAATCATTTTTCTGGCTTTCAAATAGGAAATAAATCTCCCTCGTGGTGCCCCTACATTACCCTGCCATTCAAGAAGATTTTCTCGCGGAAAACAAAATTATACCTTCTTGGCCCGGCAATCTACCGTAGCATAACAAGAAGCCAACCAATCCATTCCCATAATTACATCGAAATCCACCATGTCCAATTCAATGAGATCGGCCAACGTATCACGGCCACACACAGTTACCACACAGTTACGATATACTCTCTTTGCAACAATATATTCACCAACCGGTGTAGACACTTCAATTGACTTACTTAATAATTCCGGTGCCTTTGCAAATTTCGCAGCAACCAATGGAGTAACATAGGAAAATGTAGAACCTGGGTCAATTAGTGCATATACATTATGTGAGAATATGGATAATGTACCTGTGACGACATCTGGGGAAGCCTCTGAATTCTGGCGGTCCACCAAAGCATAAGTGCGATTCTGGACCCCGCTAGTACTGGCTGCTCCTCTAGCACCTCTACCACGGCCACTAGGCTGTACCCCTCAGCCCTGTGAAGGAACCGATGCTGAAGACGCAACAGCCGACCCAGCTGGTCGTGCTATACCTCCCATGCTCCGCTGTGGACACTCTCTCGCTATATGTCCCGGCATACCACACCAAAAGCAGGCATTCGTCCCTGTCCGACATATACCTGTGTGCATACGCCCGCAGTGCTGACACTGCTGACGAGGGAAACCTGCTGCCTGTGATCCATGAACCCCACTACTTTGCCCCACTGAACCACCTCTAAACCCTCGAGACTGAGAATAAGCACTCCCTGTGGAATAAGAGAACGACGGTCTAGGTGGTCTAGGAAACATGCGGGGCCTAGATCCTCCTTGGGACATCATAGGTGGTCCCATAGGTCTAGCCCTTTTGGACTGTCCCCTATCAAATTCATGTACCCTTCGTCTCTGTCTTTGATCTTCCATTTTCTGGGCGAAGGCTTGTATTCGAGCAATGTCCATGTCCCTATTCAAGGCCGCAATAGTGCAATCTCTCACCAAGTATGGCTCTAGTCTGTCCACGTATCTATGGACCCTGTCTGTCATCGTAGCCACAACATTTGGCGCATATCGAGCCAAGGAATTAAATTGCAAGCTATATTCTCTGACGCTCAAATTTCCTTGACGGAGATTTAGGAACTGATCCGCACGTGCCTCACGGATCTCATAGGGCAAGTAATGATCAAGAAAATCCACTTTGAACTCTTCCCAAGTAGGTGGGGTTGCATCCATATCACGGGATTTCTTCCAATCCTCGTACCACAATATTGCCTCTCCTTTCAACCTGTACGCGGCAAGTTCCACTGTTTCTATCCCTGTCACATGCATAACTTCCAATGCCCTCTGAATTTGATCCACGAAGTCCTATGGATCTGCTTTTGGATCTGCCCCTGTGAAGATAGGAGGGTCCAATTTGAGGAAATCCTGTGTTCTGCGACTGGCTACTCCTCCTCATCATCATGTGTCATTGGACCAGCTCGTCCTTGACTCTGGGCTGCCACTAACTGTGTTAACATCTGAACTGCATTCCTAAGATCCTGGTCTGTGGCATTCGTCGGTGGTTCCACGGGCACTTCCCTTCTTCTCGGCTCTTCTGGAGCTGAAGAAGTAGAAGAAGCTCGCGTTGCGAACTCAGTTTCAGCCCCACCTTGAGCAACTTGTTCAGGTGGTGGTCTACTTGTTCCTTCACCAGCAATTCTATCTATCAGCTTACTTTTACCTTTTCCTCTTCCTCTTCTAGTGTTCGGCATTTTGACTATACCAAAAAAAAATAAATACCAAGATCAGATACAATGCAACTGACAACATTGGCTCTATTGCACGATCTAGAATGAAGGAAAGAAACAACATCCTAAATGTCCCGTAGCCTCCTACTTATAAATGTGGTGCACAACACATCGATAAGTAAGACTCTACTCAGACACGGCTTTGTAGACATCCTTAGGCCGACCTGCTCTGATACCACTTTTGTCACGCCCCGAATCCCATCGAGACGTGATTGACACCCGTAGCCGATAAGGCCCGAGAGAACCAACCTTTGCTCAATCATATGCATATCATAATCACCATTGCATAAGAACATGAAAGACAAATAAAGAAAAACATGGGACATATTGATACATACATATGAAACTTGGCCGTTGAGGCCATCCAGTCAAAACAACATATGTCTTTTACACTGTTACACCCACATCCGTCTACAAAAGCCTCTAACAAGAGCATTGACCAAAATGAACCATAAGTCGGGACAAGTCCCCGCTTTACACATTATGTACAATACCAAAACATGTATATACTCTGACTCGGAGAAGCCCCGAATGAGCTGGAGCTCACCAAAGAACCGCTAACACTGGCACTCTACTGGGGAGGCCTACTGGGACCTGCGCCTGCAGCAAGTAAGGTAAATTCCCCGAGAGGGGTCAGTAAGAAATAAGTACTGAGTATGCAAGGCTTAGATGAAACTATACAACACATGAAGATTTCAATGAATATGTCAATGAACTCAAAACATATGAATACTCAATGTAAATAAGTCACCATGTTGCATTTTGGAAACCATGTGGATTGCTTTCATTGCTTTCATTACTTTCTTTATCACAATACTCACTTGTTATCACATATGACACAATGTACCCGGGCCCCGACTGATCAGTGGGTCTTTCATATCATATCATTGTGTTGGGATCGAGTCGAGCTAGGCTTACGCCCCTAGACTTGCCACCCATACATCAATGCATCGGGATCGAGTCGAGCTAGGCTTACGCCCCTAGACTTGCCACCCATAAATCCAAACCTCGGGATCGAGTCGAGCTAGGCTTACGCCCCTAGACTTGCCACCCGTACTTGATCATTGACCACATTTGCATTACTTTGTTCATTACTTTGAGATTGATACTTTGATAATCTAACATCACTTTGGAACTTTGGAACACAACATTGTTGGAAACTTTGAATCATTGACCAATAAGTGAAGGACATGTGAATAAATATCAATGAGAAATATAACATAACTAGCACCATGATACCATTGGAACCATTGTACAATAATCCATGAATAAGAGACACAAGTATAGGCACTATTGGAATATTGGAACATAACCTTACTTTGAGCTTTCGGACCATTAACCAAATAGGAGACATGAGATTCACAAATGATCCATGAGTAGGAAATATATGACAATGACCATGGATAAGTGCATATGGGATACCTTAGTACATTTCGGAATAGAACTAGAGAAATGTCAATGTGAACACTATTGGCCGTAGAAAGATACGGACAAAGTAACCTTGCATACCTTGGATTCGCAATACGAATATACAACCTTAGATGCGTATACAATAATCCCACTCCTTCTTTATGTGTCACTCTACAACATAAATACATAACGAAATTCACATTAACCACCAATTACTCTTCAAATGCATGTAACATCAATGAGTCATACATGTGTCCTTAAATATGCCACTTCCCCTTGACAAAACCATTGTTCCTACTATTATTTCAAAAATTCCATAATATTCCCAACATTGACCAATACATGATAATTGATATATTTTATCACAACACTTCTCCTTTATACTTTCTTATCCATCACACATCACAAATAACCCATCAAATGACCTTAATACACCTCATAACACATATCGGCCAAAATTCCACAATTTTCACTTATAGACAAGAACAAGTTTAAGACCAAAAATAACACCATACGTGTTCATATTTTGTCCATACCATGCTTTTTCATCAAAGGCACAAGGCCTAATTCAAGTTCAAATTACCAAGATGACACATCTTTCACCAAAGGCAAAAATATACTATTCATCACCTTGCCAACACAACTAGCATAATATACATAATCTCCCATGCATATAATATGTTAATCCATGAAAAGAAACACTTACCAAAGCTTGGAATAGGATGATCTTGTCCAAATATGCCTTAGGGTTTATTTGCTTTAGGGTTTGGAAATGAAAGAAATGTTTGTAAAATATCCAAAAGTTATGAGAGGCTTTGGGGAATAAAATCTGATGTTGGGGGCTTTATATATACCCAAGGTCATCCTTATCCCCATGTGGCATTAAGGGATATGTTCAATTGGTCAATTATTGAAAGAATGGATCATTTTTGCCTTTGGGCCCATGTTTTTCTTCCATTTTTTGGGCCTCAAATTGGGCCCAATAACACATATCCATGAACTTCCATGTATTATTCACCATATATCACATGTTTACATAATTCCATAATGTCACGACAATATGCTTTTAAACAATTCTCATTCGTCCTTTCGATCGCAAAAATTGGAATTCTAGTCGCCCTTGGCTTCATTGAACATTTTGGATCACTATTCACATTTCATGATTTGATCATGTAGGAGTATATTGAAGTGTTTGAAGCTTTAACAATGCTCAAATAACTCCAAAGAACCAAAAGAAACCATTCAAGAATCGTCGTAGAATTACGTTACGAATCGGGTCCGGGAAGGGCATAATGTTGTGCGTTGCGCCACTAGCTGCAAAGCAGCCTGTGGCGCAAGAATGTGACCTTCTCTGAATTTTCAGAATGCAGGTGGCTTGCGCCACACCCCTGAAACAGGGTAGTGGCGCAAGTTTCAGCACTTTGCAGAAATTTTCGGCCACTTATCCAATGTTTACGTATCGTCCAATCCCTTATCAAAACACTACAAAATACTTACTTAGTGATCTTAACCATCAAGTAAACATGACTTAAAGTCACCAAATGAGGTTAGAATGTATACGAGTTCTTACCCAAATGCTCCACGAAATCACAACACACCTCCTACGAAGATCTAATCGCACATGTTACGTCCGATATCAAATGTTTCACTAATGACACTATAAAACACATATGCATGGCATCTCAACACCTATGTAGATATGATACCAAGGTATAAAGTGAGGTTATAAAAGTACGGGGTGTTACACTCTAAGGGTAGTACAATAAGTACACAAAATATAACAAGTGCACTTCAAATCATAAGTATTTTAAAGACAGGCTTCAAACAATTATATAGCTTATATTCATACAAGCATTGTCAAGCCAAATAAATACGCAACTATAATTTATATCTGAAGACCAATCAACATGCTTATCAATTCAAAACACATACAAGAGAATAAATTAAGTGTAACTCCACGTAAACAAAACACCCATATGTTCCTCTCAATTACTCAACAACCATTATTACGTCAAGAATCATTAAATTCAGTTTCTAGGTGTGAGGACCCATCATTAATATTATTATCACATTCATGAACACCACTTCATAACCATTTATCAGACAGTTTGTCAACATTCAACGTGCAACGCCATCCCTAGGTTATCCACCTTTTACTACAAATCATACTCTAACATTTATTCATGTATTTCTCTTAGGACATCTACGTTATGACACAGCTTCACACTTCATATCTAGGCCACAAAAACAAATCACCTCAAGGTGAACACGCTATCAAGCACACACACAATAGGTTTATCAATCCACAATTTCCTTCAACTTATAGTATTATTAGACCAGATTTATAGTTGCATTAGCACATAAATCTTTTCATCATTACTCACATTAGTCATATTCGTAGTAAGAACACAATGATCACCATACATACTTACATGTGCAGTCTTTCTATGTTATCCTCAATATTATCTATCCAAAATGTTGTGCCTGAAGGCCTAATCATGCTTTCTCCCATTAATTCTACACAGTATATACAATTCACTAATCAAAGTCTACTACTCATAAATCATAACTTACCTTAATCGAAGAATCTGGAACAAGCAAGCTAAACCACAGAAGCTTTTCATTTCCTCAATGCCTTAGATCATGCTCACGGTCTAAAACAAACAATTATAGGAGTAATTAATCATTTACTCTTCAAATAAAAGTTTTAAAAATTCAAACCCACTAATTCTATCCTTATTCACGGTCTATAACGTTATCTAACGGTCAATTAACCATCTACTAATTCCGCAATACTCACATTATCTTAATTCATGGAGTTTCTCATCTTTATTGAACTCAAGGTTCCCTCCCAATTACTTCAATTCATGTTTATGAACTACAATTTCATGCTAGTAAGTGTTAATTTACATCCTAGAAGCAATTCTAGATGATATTACATCTACCCATAAGTTTTTCCACTCTTTTCATGAACTAAGAGTTCTAACCCACAATCCCATTTTCATAGTCTCCCTAGCAATTCTATGATGTTAATGGATTACTAGGCGAAGAGATTGATGGAAGAATTTACCTCAATGAGAGAATTCCACCCTAGCCTTGGAAAAATCATCTCTCTGGAGCTCTGGAATGAGTTTTGAAGTTTATGATATAAAACTCGGAATAAGTGACCTACTACAAACATTCTGCCTTGCATCATCCGATGCAGCGGACCTTTTCTCATTGCAACGGCTCTGCTATGGCGAAATAGGGCTCGCTACGGCAAGCCTTGACTATTTGTCTAGCTTCGCTGTGGGCGGTCACATTTTCACTGTCGTGGGCTTGCTGTAGCGGTCAGCAGACCGCTCAACGCTCATTAAACACGATTAATTGTTATTCTGAACTCAAATTTAAATTGGTGAGAATTTTAAATTCTTACGCCTTTATTGCAGATATTTCAATAGCGACGGAACGGGTTGTTACAATCATTTACTGATTTTCTAGATAAAGATGTTAATTATCTCCCATGTCATTTTCATAGAAAAAGAAGTATCAGTTAGAGCCAAAAAATAAAATAATCTTGAAAATGCTTTAGTTCCGGTAGAAATGCAAGGTAAGGCTGCGTACAATAGATCCTTGTGGTCGGACCCTTCCTCAGACCCTGCGCATAGAGGGAGCTTTAGTGCACCGGGCTGCCCTTTTTTGAAAATGCTTTAGTTTGACACAACTAAATTTGGTCTCTGTGAGCCAATTGTTTTTATAATATTTAAAGGGCATATACAATAGGATGCTCCTACAAAAAATTGTCTAGTCCAAAGAGGATGTCAATTCACAAGATGCTGAACCATTAAGAAAGGAGGAAAGAAGAAATCAATCACTAGAGAAGAAGAACCACTAAACAGTAAATTCTTCCAGCATTCATGTTCTTGCCTTTTCTCAAATAGCATAGCTTCTACTTAAATTTCTTGAGGGGGGAAAAAGAAGAAGACGTGTTTGGCACACAAGTGTACTTGTATGTGAATTGCTTTGACTTTATTGAGACAAGTAAAATAAAGGGATTTTGCTATTTTATGTATTGGCAGACAGCAGGATAAAGAGAAGGGGGTAATCCAATGAAACACCCCTTTCCCTATATTATAATATTTGGAATGTCAACACCATTTGTAGCCTTGCCTATTGCTTTTGCTAATGGCTGGATAAAGGGGGTTCCAGTCAGACGATGTTACTATCATCCTGTAAAGGGTATGAAGACAGCCAGAAAATTGAAAGCTAGTACTTTGATAGTGGAAAAAGGAAGGGTCTTGAGCATTGGATTTGGCTTAGCTGATCAGGCCGAGATCATATTCCATGTGCTCACACGGTGGACTATGTCGGTTAAACTAAAGAGCCTCCTGTAATGAACTAATGAATGCTGAAAGGTGAATACGAGAAGGTCAACCTACTGATATGCAAATTAGTAAACTTAAATTGAAATAGCATTAAGTAGCAGATGAAGCATTCACTTGCCTATATTGAAATCATTCGGACAAAGTCTGAATATTCTTGATTAACCAACTCTCTGAGAGTTTGTTGTGAAGATTACCTCACAGTCAAAAAGAAAGGAAAGGCAAAAAGGAGAAGAGCATCGGATGATCAACATATTATTGAAATTTCTTATATCAGTCCAATGCATACCATTCAGAAGTCCTTGAGTTTGCCAAGGGATAACAAATAATTAGAACATGTCAAACCTAGAGCTGCAAACATTTCGTATCTGCAGACTTTGCAAAAGAGATGTTTACTGGATCTTTAGCGCTATATTGATCAGTAAACTTTGCCACTGAACAGTAGAAAAAGCTTCATGTCTCTTTCTATTAATTCCAATACACATGTACACAGGCAAAATTGGAAAAAGTCTTTAACTTTTTTTTTATCAGTCTTGCACAGGCATAGTTGCCATACAAATATTCAGAAGCATCACATTGGTAAATATCACATGAAGATACAAAAAATCTAGGCAAATCTAAAATTTTCATCATGATTTTCAGTAAGATTCAGGTGCTTACTTCTGAAATGAGTGTCAAAAACTAAAAAACACTTCCATAATGTGGTAAGAGCCCTTTGTTACCTTTTCTTACATAGATCCATTGGCAGATTCCTTCCTTTATGAAGACTTCCAACTCCAGAAAATTTTGGAAGCGTTTTACTTCTTTAGGTTTTTCAAGGACTTATAAAGTACTGATGTCACATATTTGGTGCGAAATCTATGTGTTGAACTTAGTACCGCCATTGATTGACTGCTACGGCTTTTGTGTATGTAAAGATGGTTCAATACTGCTGGTAATGGCTTCTGAAATGTCTCCATACTACCAGCAGATGAAGACGGTTGGTCCAGGGGTGTCTGTTGTAACAAAGGAGGCAAATCAGGCAGTTTTTCGTTAAAATCTTCTGAACTGAAAGGTGCGCTGCTGTAGCTCGATTCAGGGGAAGGAGGTGCTTCTGACCAACTGGTGTTGTTCAGGACCTCTGGAATAATATCCTGCATAGCATATTAGTTGGAAGTAGAATAACTATGTTGATTATAGGAGAAGATAATGACAGGCAAATCACGACAGACAATCAACATGCTTCTTATAGACTATCGTCCTTGAGTCTTCATCATGTGAAGCAAGAAGTAGAACCTTCAGGTCTTCTAGAAAGAAGTATCAATTGATAGGTACATACTGCTGCCATGGCAACTCAACTATAGAAGTCCAGCACAAAGGAATTCCCTTGTTAGAATTTCGCAAAAAATAGTAAACGTGTTGTTAAAATTATCAAAATCCTCACGTGGAGTGGGAAGTCAAATGTAATTAAGAAGTTAAGTGCTCTCTACAGCCCAATCAAGAACTGACTGCATGAGGGGACAGTGTTCAACAAGAGTACCTTATGCTGAATTACAACTTTTTTCCAGATTTAATAATGTTAGAAGTAACAGTATACAGAGAGCTCTCTTAGCTTTGCTTGGCAACATTAGTGGCAGTGGCACCGAGGATAAAGTTGGACCTAGAGAGTGGCAGCTGTGACCAAATTTTCTTGTATTTTCTAGAGGAAACACTACGTATGAACTAAATCTGAAAGAATTCCGGTCTTCAAGCATTGCAACTGTACAGTTGTGCAATACCATTTCTAGTGTCACGTGCCTGGTTTAAATTGAGCTCTAACAGCACCTTGGATCTTAGCGTTAGAAATAGAGAAACAAGCTTAGGCCTGTGAAAATGGAAATCCTCATCATTCTACAGTAGTAAAGATTGCCCTTTTAGGAGTGAAGCATGTAAATAACATTAAGTCAAAGAAGATTAAGCAAATATTTTTCGAAGTTTAAAGGTATACACGATACTGAGAAGGAAAAGAAAAGAAAACAACAGACAGTGCCATGAAGCCAGAGCTAATCCTTTTTCTTGGCCTCCCTGACAAATTCTTTTTCAGGAGAATAATTAGGCAATTATATTCATTACACATCTTTGAAGTCCAAAACACTCAATAACAGATCTACAGGTGAATCCTATTCAATTTTAAGTATTATAAATCCCAGATGATACCATCTCATTAGCATCCTATGACCATAACTTATAATACTCTAACAGATTAAGCACATTGAAGGAGTTCATTTTTGCCTCTTAATAGTGCTTTTGTTTCTTCACCTTCTTTGGCAATAAGCAAAAGGAAAAAACGATGCCACTATCCTGTTAATCTATTTTTCTGGTCTACATGCGAGTGATATAACGACCATTCTTACATTTTGAATTTTTCTTTGTATCCGTTGAAAAGATTGGAAGCACAAAGGCTGAAAGAACAAAACTTATTAGGCCTCGAAACAGGCAATGAATAGCTGCATCAAATGATGATAAGATCTGGATGCAGGAAGCAGCACTGTAACCTTATCTTCAGCTACTGGTTTTACCTTCAGACGTTACCCCAGTATCTCAATCTTGTCACTCCCTGACAGGACTATTTACCACTTTTTCACTTTAAATATTTTAGCATATAAGAATTTATGCTTTCAGAACTAATGCCTCGCCAATAGTTGACACATGCAAATGTGTGATCATTTTACTATGGCATATATCGACAAGGAGATCAAATGAATCACACTGAGTATCCACTGTTGAGTTAAAATCAGAATGGTTCACAAAAGATTACCTGCAAGTCCAAGACATTGAACACATTTCCCGTATCATCACGTTCACATGGAAAATCTGGAGCATATCTCCATTGTCCATCAACACTGAACCGGTAATGATACACACCTGATGGCAACACCTTCATGACAGTGAAGTCCTTGTCTGTTCTTTGTAGAAAATCTCTATTGTAAAAAAAGTGAAATCACTTCGTTAAAAAGCTTACCGTCCATAAAACAACAAAAGAAAGAAGAATCAATCAGACATACTTTGTCTTCCAGCCATCCCATGATCCCTCAATAGCAACTTCATGTCCCCCATGACTCCATGTGATCATTATTGGTATCCCATTTTCAGAAGGCATCTCCCCATGCTCCATTGTCTTTTGCACTATGTTACCACTTTGATTTTGCATAACTATTTCATCAGGCCTTTTTAAGGGGAAAACTGGAACCTGCAGAATAGAAAGATGAATAGTTGGAATCTTACTGAACATAGAGGAAAGTCTCAATACCTGAATTCTACTAAAACTCCACTGAGCCATTGAAACAAGTGAGCTGTAAAAAAAAAAAAGGAGGGCATAGATACTTCACATTTATTGTGTCAGTTGGTCCCATCCATATTATGTGACTAACAAATGGCCAAATGATCTTCTTGTGTGTCCATTAACGTACCAGACACAACACATTAACCCCACAAAATATGTACAACAGGCAGGAATCTTATACTACTGCTACTTAAATCTCCCAACTTCAAAAGTAACTTGCTCCACTTCAGGCAAAAACAACCTACCAAATATATTCTTCACACACAATTATAGTTCAAGAAGAGCTTTAAACAATTTAAGCATTCCCTTCTTAAGTCTACTGTATCAAAAAATAAATAAATAAATTCCACAGTAAAAGAAAACTTGATTTTCTTGAAACAGATATACATACGTATAACACACCTTCACCCCACCCCAAATAAAAGAACACCAATGACTTACCATAACAAAAGGTTAAATAAACAAAGATATTGTATCTTGATAATGCCAATCTAACTACTTTTTTTTTTTAAAAATAACCAGTGGAATCCTACAAGTGGAGTCTGAGGAGGGTAAAACATACATAGACCTTACCCCTACCTTGGGAGGTAGAGAGGTTGTTTCCGATAGACCCTCGGCTCAAGGAAAATCATATCAAAACTGATACTAATTAAGGAAAGCATGACAAGGCATTCTGCAACAAAAAAAAAGGAACAATAATCGAAGTACAAGAGATAATAGAATATAACAGAAATAGGAGTACAAGAAACTACAAAAGAAATACTACTACTAGTGGTAAGGAAGGATAAGCAAGACAAACTTCTCCTACCTATTAACTGACATAAACATATACTGTAGTACTTGTTTTTTTGAGCCTCACCTGTGGTGTGAAACTCAAAGGAGAGTGATGATAAGGTTTAGGGCTATGAGGAGGGGACTGAACCATGGAATCTGGGAACAGGCCATACTGATCCATATATTCCTCCTCTTCATGTTCTTGATTCTTGATTCCAGAACTCTCTCCAGTTATTTCTTCTTTCTTTCCACTCACATTCCCCATTACTGCATAATACAAAAACCCAACTTCATATCTCAAACAAAATCATCTAAATTCCATCTCTAAACCTAAAAACACACACACACATAAAAACCACAACTTTCCTAAAGCAGTATAGTGTACAAAAAAAAAAAAGGAAAGCCAAGCCATACCAGTTATTAAAAAAGAAAGAGTGAGAGATTTGGTAACTTACCCATTACTTATAATTTTACTCTAAAAATATATATGTATAAAATAGAGGGGCTTAAACCCAAGAAAGCAAACCAAGATTTTAACTCAAAGGGCAGGTAACATGATTTATGCAGCTTTGTATAATTGATTGATGGAAAGCCTTTTTTGTCATTTTTCTCTCTCTCTTACTCTCTTTCTCTCTTTCTCTCTTTCTACTTGTAACTGCTACTCTTCTTTGAATAAAGAAAAGAAAGGCAACTGAAATAATGGGGGTAAAAGTGTTTTTATTCTCCAATGAGTTCGGAAGATACTTTGGTGGACTAATGATGCTTTGTTTAAATAAAGGAATGTTCCATTATTTTGGTAAAAAGTTTCATCAGCTTCTTTCTGTATATTAACACTTCATGCACCTACCAATCACATCTTGCAAACTTGCATAACTATACATTATGTTAAAATTACTTTTTTCTCCTTCAAACTTTTATTGGCGTTTGATCATGTTTCATTGTGAAAATAGAAAAAAAAATAGTTTTTGTTTTCAACGTGAAAAATGATATTTGAAAATTTGAGTTGTGTTTCGTCATGAAATAAATTAGAATTATTTTTTAATTTAATTTTGTGGGTGATTTGGAGTGAAAACAAGATTTTGTTGTTTTTGAATTTTTTGAAAATTCTTGAAAACAGTGAAAAAAGTAAAAACAGAATTTTTTTCCAAATTTTTGGCCAAACGGGCCCTTTGTCTTATATATGTGGAGAACATTTGGGTGGCATCTAGCTAGCTAGCTAGCTAGTCTTTGCTAGTTTTACTTTACTATTGAGATTAGTTCATAAATGTACTTTAACTCCATGATTAGCGATTTATGTTAGTTACTAAGCATGCATATAGTTATATTATAGTACTAAATCCACGTTATGCGCTTTTCTTAGTCACTATGCACTATTATCTCGTGTCCAAGTATTTAGTAGGAATGAATGAAATTCCTTCACTTGTAAATTAAGATTTCAAACTTAGTGGAAAAAATTCTTAAAAGGAAGCAGCGGCTGAGCTAAGCGTGTTGAAGTGGGTTTAATTGAATCTTCTTTAGTAAAAAAAAATTGCATTGTATAAATAGAATAAAATAACGAATCTTAAAACTAATTATTGAGGGGAAATAAAAAATTTGCTTAATCCAATCTGTACCACCTTAAGTATTAATTTAACATCCCAAGATGTTAAGAAAACATTGAAAGTTTGAATTCTGAAAAATATGTTTGGCCATAAAATTTTGAAAAGAAATTAAAATTCAACTTAGAATTTTAAAAAATAACAAAAGCTATTTTCATATTTTGAAGAGTTTAAATTTTATAAAAAGATGATAAGCAGATATTTATATTTTCCCGGCCTCTTACAAAAAAATTATTTAATTATAAGTAGATTTTTATGATAAATATTAAGTATTCTTTTTGTTTAATTTATGTCTAAGTCTTTTTTAGAAAAGAATATCATTTTCAGAATTTAGTAAATTTTCAAGTCCAATATCCTCCATGTGATTTTTAAGATGGTAAAATTCGAAGGACGTTTTGACATATCATCAACATTTTTAGTTTATGATCATAAAATTTAAATATCTCCTTTTACTTTTTAAAATTAAGTGACTAGTAAAACAATAGTTAAAACTCTACATTATATACATATATATATATATATATATATATATATATATATATATATATTGACATATCATCCACATTTTTAATTTAATACCACGTGGAAACATTGGCTTAGTTAGAATGGGGCCTGCGCTAGAGTCTCCAGTCGTGGCCTGACAATATCTTTGAGCTAACACCAATGGTGTATCATAGACCGATGACATCTCGGTATAGCTAGAAAGGATTATTCTATCACCGGGTGACCAACAACACTACTTTTATTGGACCTCCTCCCCTTGATCCCAGTTCATAGCTCAATCGGATACTGTTATAATGAATGACTATTATAGTAAAATGGGGAGTGAAATATTATTATAATAAAAGATCGTTATAGAGAGGTTTGACTACACCTCCTTAACAAGATTAATTGCTTGCTTACTAGCTTAATTAATACTCTAATCTTGACCACTAATTTACTTCTCAATTACTAAATTTAAAGTCCTGATTCTAAAATCTAAAGGAAAAAAACAAAAGTAAAACTTCAACCATGATTACCCCTATATTTAAATAGTTCTAACTGGCTTGTAGCTTAGAGATGAGTGATACCCATTTATTTAACTGAAAATGATCAAATATGCCTTTGTATTATCAGAAATAATTTAATTAATATCATTTTTATACTTTTAATTTAAATATCTCTCTCTTATTATATTTTCGATTCAAAAGTATCTCTATCATTATATTTTGACATAAATTTATCCTTAATTTTGACGAATAATTACGTGTCATCAAACTCATAATCAAATCACTCCTTCCCAATTTTATATAAGTATAACAATCATTTTGGGTTCGCAACCTTTTCTGTTGAAGTGGGACCCGTAGCGTTAAGCCACAAAAGGAGAAGAAGAAAATGAGTTGTATTGGAGACTATATATGCCTAGTCAATTCTTTTTTCTAAATCCGTTTGTTCATAGCTTTAGGTATTCAAAAAAAAAAAAAAAAAAGACAAGAAGAAAATGAAAAGAATGGTCCGAGTGGGTTAAATCATAAATGGGTGGATTTCTTTAAAAAAAAATCGGGTATTTAAAATTGGGGCTAGGTCATCTGATTTTTAGCTTGATATGTGTCTATTAGTCAAAAAGAAAAGAACAGATTTACATCAAAGTATTAACAGAGATATATATTTAGATTGAAAGTATAACGAGAGGTAGGGGTGTGCATCGGTCGGTTCGGTTCGATTTTATGTGTTATTGGTTCGGTTTATCGATTTTCGATTTTTAAATATGCTAAACCAATAACCAACCAATAAAATATTTTTTATCGGTTTTCGGTTTATCGGTTTTTGGTCCTTAACGGTTCGGTTTTCGATTTAACCAATAAGAAAATACGCATAAAATAGAAATAATAACAACATGAAAAAAAAATTGGAATTGAAAAATATATCAGCAATGGGATGCATATGACACATCTTTACGACTTACAAGCATAGGAAGTCATTTTTTACTTCAAACTGCTATAAATGGACATCTCTTTTATGTGGTATGTCCTATGACAAAATAAGAAACTGAAACCTCAATTTGGAGACTAAGAAGAGTCAAATATTAGAAAGTAGAAACAAACTAATAGCTCATTAACAGTGCTGTGGACATTCTTTTGCCTCCACACCCACCCCAAAAGGGAAAGGGAAAGTTGAAATACTTATTGGATTTTACCCCAATTGCCAATTGGGGTGTTAGATTCGGGTCGGATTCGAAGAAAAGGGTAGAGGAGTTTGAATAATTACTCACTGTTGACAAACCCTAGCCGTCCGCTGACCCTCGCCGTTTCTCGATCCTCATCGTCGTCGACTCGTTGTTGCTTTTGCAAACCCTTGGGCTTCGTCGGTTTACCAAGTCCAAGGAGGAAAAGGAAAGTGAAAAAGAAATCTGATTGTGAATTGTGAATGAATAGGTTTTATAGGGTGTTTGTGAATAAGTAATATATATAATATAGATAAGTAATATAAATATTTATAAATAATATAAATAAGGGTAAAGTAGTAATTTAATGTATTCTTATTGGGTTATCGGTTTAACCGATAACCCAATAAGCTAAAACCGAAACCGAACCGGTTACCCAATAAATTTTTTTATAAAACCAATAAAAACTGTTAACTCAATAACCCAATACTAATAACCCAACGAGAGGGATATATTTAAACTAAAACTATATTAAAAAATATATTTAAACTATTTCTGACAATACAACGTATATTTGATCCCTTTGGGAAATAGTACAAAATTCATGATAGTACAACGTTGTTGTCAAAAGGTTTCACAAATCTTTTTTCTTGTACGGATTTTTGTCATTTTCAAATTCAAGACAAGAAAAATGTTTAGCTAACTAACAACAAGAAGTCACGGCCAGTGCACTCAATTATGATGACCCTGGGATCCTCTATTATTTATGTGTACGTATTTTTTACTAATTACAGTATTTAAAAAGTTCTACTCAGCTTAATTAACCGTGCATGACTCAACTAGCAATAGAGGATCGACCTACGCCAATTATGACCTCCAGCGCGGCGGAGCTACCATATTTGATATCGGTTTGGACGAGTCCAATAACTTTTATTTAGGTTTTGTATTTGTATTAGGAAATTCATTAAATATAAATAAATTGTTGGGTTTTAGTAATGAAATGTGAATGAAAAATGGAGGAAAAAAGTGAATTGTGTTTTCACTTTAAGGAAGGAATGTTCTCCCACATTGGTGGGAGAAAGAAACTCTTTCATGCTTAAATATAGAAGCAATACTCCATGTGGATAATGAGGCAAGAAGAAAGCAAGCCTCGCGCCGTCGTCGTCGCTCGACTCGGCTACGGATTTGGATTTGGATTTGTCAAATGATCGAGAGATTATCTTTTCGGACAAAATTATTTGAAACTTGAGAGTTAATGATCCCAAAAATTCAATATGAAATTTTCCCATGTGCGGATGCATGTCACAACGTACCTCGAAGGGACGCGACCCTTCAAGGCACTGCTGAAACTGGAAATGCAACCTGCGGACGCAGATGGGGTCCGCAGGTGGGACGAACGATTCTGGTTTATGAAAAATGTCGACCTACGACCGCAGGTGACCCATTTGCGCTTGCATGTGGGTCCGCAGGTGGCCCGACAGTCCAAAACAGTGTAATTTTTCAGAATTCATTGCTTCCTTTCCGAAGCACCACATTTTGGTTATTAATACTTGAATTTTTCCTCAGGTATAAAGATGAAATTTTGAAGAGAAAAACTTCTTCTTCTTCCTAAAAACTCAAGTGTGATTTATGAATCGTTGAGTGCGTTCGTTGTTCGACAGAGTTTAAGGTACCACCATTCTGTCAAAGTGATTCATTTTATCCTAGGAGGATATATTCCATAACCCCGGGTACTTAAAGAGAATAATTTCCTTAAGGATACACCGTGAATTCGGTGGACTTGAATCTTTTAATCTTCATCTTTTTCTATAAGTTTGGTTTTGCTATTTTTCAGAAAATAATTTGAACTTCATTTTGTTGATGTTCATAAGTTGGGTTGAACTTGTTGTTGAAGTTCAAAGTTGTGAATACAAAATTCTAACATCATTTGATTGTTCATGCTTTAGTTTGAACATGTGTTTGAAGTTCTTATTGAAAAATACAGATTTTACTAAATCCGAAAAAACAACAATCTTAAGAAAATTAAGAAGTACTTAGTTAATCTGTATCATTCTGATTTTGTGAAGACTAAAATCCTTTGATTTCTTCTCCCTCGATTTAAAGAATATAAAAACATTACCAAGAAATTATATTGAGAATTCGGTTCGAAGAATATAAAAACTTCACCGATTCAGTGAACTCTCTGTATTGATTTCTGGAGTTTAAAAACCTATGGGTATTCACTCTGTTTGAATTTGATTCTGATTTGAAGAACATAAAAACTTCGTCATGTTTCAAAGTTCATTTGGTTGACGATTTGAAGACATAAAAACTTCATTGTTGACTAGAAACGAGTTGTTAAAACATAAAAACTTCGTCATGTTTCAAAGTTCATTCGGTTGACGATTTGAAGACATAAAAACTTCATTGTTGACTAGAAACTAGTTGTTAAAAGATTAAGTCTTTATTGTTATTATTCTGAAATACTATAATGTTTGTCAAAGCTTGACAGGAAAATGACAAATGAAACTGAATAAACAATTGATTCGATTGTGAATGGTGCTGTCCCAACGGCAACCATTGTTGTGTCATTAAGCCGTTCAGATGTTACTCTAGCAATGGAAAGGACAGAGAAATCAAAAAATTATTCTGGTGTGAACTTCAAAGAATGACATCAAATGATGTTCTTTTGGCCTACCAAATTTCAAGTGCAAATGTTCACAAGTAGAGATCCTCATGTTCCTGAAGAAGAAATGTTTGAACACTAATTATTTGATATGGAAGATCTTGTGATTCGTCTCAAGATAGAAGAGGATATTAAGTTGCGTGAGAAATCATCAATGATAGTTGCAAATCCTGTTAAGAATGATGCTACAAATAATAAGAAGAGAAAGAAGTCTTCTAGACAAGAGAAAGAGCAGAATAAGAAAACGTTCAAGGCAAGTGCTATTATTGTAGTGATGTTGGTCAAAATGCTCTAAATTGTCAAGTTCTGAATAAGAACATGAAAAGAAATCAGATAAACATGGTGGAAGCAACTGGAAAGATTGAAAATCTGTGTGCAATTATCACTGAATGCAATCTAGTTGAAAATCCAAATGAATAGTGATTTGATTCAGGAGTCACTAGACATGTTTGTGTGGACAAAGAAGCTTTTGCTACTTATGATATTGCTGGTCCCAAAGAAGTGATCTTTATGGGAAATAATACAACAATCAAGGTTGAAGGAAGTGGGAAGATATTCCTAAAGATGACTTCCGATAAGGTGTTGGCTCTCAACAATGTTCTCCATGTTCCTACTATTAGGAAGAACTTAACGATGATACACTTCTCGTTAAAAACAGATTTAAGTGTGTGTTTGTTTTGGAGAAAGTTTTAATAAGCAAGAATGAAATGTATGTAGGAAAGGGCTACCTCAAAGAGGGCCTTTTCAAACTTAATGTAATGTTTGTTGAAATAAAGAAAGTTGAGGCTTCTTCTTACTTGCTTGAGTCAAACGAATTATGGCATGAACATTTAGGATATGTCAATTACAAAACTTTGTGAAAATTGATTAGTTTGGAAGTTTTGCCTAACTTTGAGTGCAATAAATTAAGGTGTCAAACATGTGTTGAATCGAAGTATGCTAGGCATCTGTATAAGTCTGTTGAAAGGAATTCCAATCCCTTAGACTTAATTCATATAGTTATTTGTGATATGAAGTCGACACCATCTCGTGGTGGAAAAAAGTATTTCATAACTTTTACTGACAATTGCACTAGATATTGTTATGTTTATTTGTTGAATAGTAAGAATAAAGCAATAGAAACATTTAGGCAATATAAAATTGAAGTTGAAAATCAGTTGGATAAAAATATCAAAATGATAAGAAGTGATAGGGGTAAAGAGTATGAATCTTCTTTTGCAGAGATATGTTTGAAAAATGAAATTGTCCATCAAACTACTGCCCCGTACTCACCTCAATCAAATGAAATTGCGAAAAGAAAAAAATCAAACGTTGAAGGAAATGATGAATGCCTTACTTATAAGTTCAGGTGTACCACAAAACTTGTGGCGGGAAGCTATCCTTACAGCAAACTGAATACTCAATCGAGTACCCCATAGCAAGACACAATCTATTCCATATGAGAAATAGAAAGAAACGAAATCCAACTTGAAATATTTCAAAGTGTGGGTTTGTCTAGCCAAAGTTCAAATTTCTATACCCAAAAGGTTGAAAATAGGACCAAAGATTGTGGACTGTGTTTTCATCGGATATGTACAAACAATAAAGCATGTCGATTTTTGGTTATAAATCCAAATATCTAGATATCCATGATAATACGGTGATTGAATCAGATGATGCTGAGTTCTTTGAACATATTTATCCGTATAAGACTAGACATGAGCTGTCTAGTGAAGGGTCTAAACAACCTAGGGATGAACCGAGGGAGAATGTACTTAATGAAGAGAATCCAAGGCGTACTAAGCGACAAAGAACTTCGACTTCCTTCGGATCATATTTTGTAACATTTCTTCTTAAAAATGAGCCTCAAACATTCAAAGAAGCGATGTCTTTTATGGACTCATCCTTTTGGAAAGAGGCAGTCAATAGTGAGATTGATTCAATCGTGAGCAACCATACTTGGGAGTTGGTGGATCTTCCTCCAGGAAATAAACCTTTAGGTTCTAAATGAATCTTCAAAAGAAAATGAAAGTTGATGGTACTATTGACAAATACAAGGCAAGAGTTGTGTAACACCCCGTACGTTTCTGAGTTTAGCTGACAATCATAACATTTAGGGAAAAATGAAAACATGAGAGAATTGATGAATTTTGTATTGAATTATGGGCATTTAATAAGTCTTGTATAATTGGGCCCAAAAATGAAGCCCAAAATAACAAGAAGACATGGCCCAACATGGGGTTTTTGACCCATTCTTCCAAATTTGATCCATTTGACCAATCAACATTGCATTAAATGCTAAGGAAAAGATAAGGGATACACGAGGGACTATTTAAAGAGGAAAATCAGATTTTTTTATTTCATTAAGCTCTCATGTTTTTCTAGACTTTACCAAAAATTGCCTTTTGTCTCTCAAGAACCCTAAGTTATCCTTTGGGCCAAGATCATCAATTGGTAAGAATTGGTAAGTGTTTATTATGATGGATTAATATATTTTATGCATAATATATGGTGTATATTATGTTGGTTATGTTGGTGGGGCATTGAGAAGTTCACAATAAGTGAAGTGTACATGTTGCTAAATCGGAGGGTGATTTGTCTTGTAAACTTGACTATGGACTTGTGGTTTTGAATAAAGTGAACTTGGTGGAGTAAATATTGACATATGAGATGTTATTATAGTCTTACTTTGTTTAATCCTTGTGTATAACGTTTGGAATTGTTAATGTGAAATTGGTTATGGTTTTGGTGCCGTATTGGCCGTGAAATGTGATTTTGGGTGTTGTTAGGTGTGTTGTGAGACTATGGATGAATGTTGGTGTTTAAGATGATCAAAAATATGTTCAAATATGTTTGATTGTGATCATGGAACATTCATGGCATTAAAAGACCCCAAAAAAGTCATTTCGGACCAAAACGGGCATCCGCCCCCGCAGACGAGGGCATCTGCGGGCGCAGATGCCAACGCAGAAGGCCCTGGAATTTTCTAGGGGCCATGTGCGCGCGCATCTCATCCACCTGCGTGCGCAGGTGGCAGCGCAGGTCACCTCCAGAATTGGTTTTGTATGCTTTCGTCTCTAGTTGATCCCCGAAAGCCCCGATACCCTTTTTGGATGTAATTATCAACTTGTGATGTCGTTTTAATGAATTTAAAGTGTCGTATGGAGGTGTGTTGGACTATGTTAAGAGTGTATGGTTGTTCATATGTTGTTATAAAGGAATAATTATGATGGAATGATAAAGGGAAAAGCGTAAAGGGTATATGTGATGTGAAATGCTATCGATGTATGATATTTTGGTCAATGTGTGTAATGTTATGGTGTTGTTGATATGGAAATGCAGTGGATTGTATTATAAGGGGGTGACATGACGTTATATGGTGGTCACATAGTTCATTGTCGTCTTGTACACCTCTATAGTGACTAGTTGCTAATGTAAGTTCCGGTATGAACTTGTATTGTAGAGTAAGACGTAAGGAAGAAGTTGGACTATTGTATTCATACATAGGCTTGTGTATTCATACTTGGAAGTGAAGGTATGTAAGGTTACTCTTCTATATCCTTCTGCAACATATAGTGTACACTTTGTTATGGTACCTACTCATTCCCGAAATGTACTAAGGTATCCTATATCCGGTTATCATTTGTCTCTACTACATGTTTCCTACTTATTGATCAATTGTGAGTCTCATGTCTCATGTCCATGAATAGTATTCCAAAAGCCCAATAAGGTTGTGTTCCAAAGTTTCAATAGTGATTATACTCATGTATCTTATCCATTGATTATTGTCCAATAGTTCCAATAATGTTATGTTTCCAATGAGGTAATGTTTCCAATAATGCTATTCACATGCTCTCACTCATTGGTTCATGATCCAAAGCTTCAAATAAAGTTATTGTTATCATTGTATCAATCTCAAAGTAATGGACAAAGTAATGCATATGTGGTTAATGATTGAGTACGGGTGGCAGCTTTAGGGGCGAAATGCCTAGCTCAAGCCGATCCCGATATTATTGGATCAGGGGGCAGCTTTAGGGGCGAAAGCCTAGCTCAAGCCAAACCTTCCAGGGGGCAGCTATGGGGGTGAAAACCTAGCTCGATCCGAACCTGATATGTATTGATTTATGGGTGACAGCTCTAGAGGCATAAGCCTAGCTCGAGCCGATCCCGATGCATTGGTTTATGGGTGGCAGTTCTAGGGGCATAAGCCTAGCTCGAGCCGATCCCAACATGATTATATATTATGTAAAGACCCACTGATCAGTCGGGGCCCGGGTACATTGTGACACATGTATTGACAAGCAAGCATTGAAGTAAAGAAAGCAAAGAAAGTAATGAAAGCAATACACATGGTTTCCAAAATGCAAAATGGTGACTTACTCACATTGATTAGTCATTTGTATTGAGTTCATTGATATGTTCATGTGTTATATAGTTTCATTTGAGCCTTACATACTCAGTACTTATTCCATACTGACCCCTCTTGGGGAATTTACCTTACTTGCTGCAGGCGCAGGTACCAGTAGGCCTCCTCAGTAGATTGCCAGTTGTTAGCGGTTCATTGGTGAGCTCCAGCTAATTCGGGGCTTCTCCGAGTCAGAGTGTATATATGTTTTGGGGATGTACATGTTGTATAAAGCGGGGACTTGTCCCGACTTTTAGTTTGTTTTGGTCAATGCATCTGTTAGAGGCTTTTGAAGGCACATGTGGGTATATGTATATAAGATGACTCATGAAGTCTTGTTTTGATGGCCTCAACGGCCAAGTTTCTCAAATGTGTATATATATAAGGCACATGTTCTATGATTTCCGACATTAGCCATTCATGTTCTTATATGATAGTGGTGTTTCCTATGGCATGCATAATGAATGTATAGAAGCATAGCTTGGTTCTCTCAGGCCTTACCGGCTACGGGTGCCAATCACGCCTCGTTGGGATTCGGGGTGCGACAACTTGTTGTGAAAGGCTTTAGACAAAAGGAAGGTCTTGATTATTTCAACACATACTCGCCAGTAATAAGGATAACGTCCATTAGGATGTTGGTTGCATTAGCGGCGGTATGTGGTCTTGGAATCAATCAAATGGATGTGAAAACAACTTTCTTAAATGAAGAATTGGAGGAAAAAATTTACATGGAACAACTCGAGGGTTTTGTGGTTCCTGATAAACAACAAAGTGTGCAAACTTGTTAAGTTACTTTATGGACTAAAGCAAACACCCAAACAGTGGCATGCAAAGTTTGACCAAACCATGTTGGCAAACTGATTCAAGATAAATGAATGTGATAAATATGTTTACATTAAAGACACTACAAATCACAAAGTCATTATTTGTATGTATGTTGATGATATATTGATTAATAGTAGAGACATTTCTGACAAAAATGCTACGGAACGAATGCTTGAGAGTAAGGTTGATATGAAAGACCTTGGAGTTGCTGATGTGATCTTAGGGATAAGAATTCATAGAACTTCACAAGGATTGGCATTGTCACAGTCTTATTAAATTGAAAAGGTACTTGACAAGTTCAGGTATTTGGATTTCAATATTGTCAAGACACCATTTGATGTAAGCTTTTCACTTCAAAAGAATGAAGGTGAAAGTGACTAACAATTGGAGTATGGAAGAGTATTGAGAAGTTTGATGTATATCATGAATTGTACGCGATCAGATATAGCATGTGCTATTAGTAAATTGAGTCGGTACACGAGTAATCCCAATCAAACTCATTGGATGGAATTGAAAAAAGTTTTGGGGTATCTAAAACATACTCAAGACTATGCTTTGCATTATAACAAATATCCTGCGGTGATTGAAGGATATAATGATGCAAATTGGATCATCGGATCGAATGAAGTAAAATCCATGAGTGGATATGTATTTACTTTAGGTGGAAGAGCAATCTCTTGAAAATCATCCAAACAGATATGTATTTCCCACTCTATAATAAAATCTTAATTTATCGCATTAGATAAAGTCGATGAAGAAGCTGAATGGCTTTGACATTTCTTGGAAGATATTCCTTATTGGCCCAAACCTTTGGCACCAGTATGTATATACTGTGATAGCCAAGCTGTAATAGGAAAGGCAGAGAGCATGATGTATAACGGTAAATCTCATCACATAAGACAGAGACATAATACCATTAGAGAACTACTCTCTCGTGGAATTATCACGATTGGCTATATAAAGTCAAAGGATAATGTGTCATATCCACTTACAAAAGGCCTATCTAGAGAGGGAGTTGAGAAATCATCGAAGAAATGGGTTTATGGCCTTGGATAAGTCATCACGGCGGTAACTCTACCTAGCGGACTGGAGATCTCAAAAGCTAGGTTCAAGGAGATCAAACAAAGTTGTGATTGACGGTTCAACATTGTCAATTAACTTAACCCATTCTCATGATGAAGACAATGTTTAGGAAACAAGGATAAGACTTATGGTTTGAAGCTTTTTAATGGTTTCTAAGTTTGCCAGGTATGACCAAATAGTTTGATCTAGAAGATTAAACGTTTAGAAATCACCTATGTGAGGGTGAAGTGGAAGCCGCTTCAAGGAGAATGATAGTAAAGGCCTATTCTCTAAGCTCTCATGAAACCAGGTTGTGTTCATGGCTAAAACGAATAAAATTGTGAGAACAATAAATGGTAAAAGGCTGGTTGTGTGACTTGTGTTGTCTAGGTGTACACTAAAGCTCTACGGTTCAAAGATATCACATCTACTGATTGACCGAGTGCATCCGATGCAAGTTCACTACGAAAAGTTCAAAGGGAAACCTATTTATCCAGATGCTATTAGTCTTTGCTTGTAGATCACATACTCGTCCATATATTTTTTAATGAAATAGCCATTCTCAATTCATGTGGGGGATTGTTGGGTTCTAGTGATGAAATCTGAATGGAAAATAGAGGAAACAAATGGAGGAAAAAAGTGAATTGTGTTTTCACTTTAAGAAAGGAATGTTCTCCCACATTGGTGGGAGAAAGAAACTCATTTGAAACTTGAGAGTTAATGATCTCAAAAATTCAATCTGAAATTTCTCTATTTGCGGACGAACATGAGCATGTGCGGACGCATGTCACAATGCACCTCGAAGGGATGCGACCCTTCAAGGCATTGTTGAAACTGAAAATGCAACCTGCGGACGCAGATGGGGTCCGCAGGTGGGACGAACGATTTTGGTTTATGACAAATGTTGACCTGTGGTCACAGGTGACCCATCTGCGCGCGCAGGTGGGTCCACAGGTGGCCTGACGATCAGAAATAATGTGATTTTTCAGAACCATTACTTCTTTTTTGAAGCACCACCTTTTGTCTATTAATACCTGAATTTTTCCTCAGGTATAGAGACAAAATTTTGAAGTGAAAAATATCTTCTTCTTCCTACAATCTCAAGTGTTATTTACGAATCGTTGAGTGCGTTTGTTGTTTGACATAGTTTGAGGTACCGCCATTCAGTCGAAGTGATTCATTTTATCGTGGGATGATATATTCTATAACCTCGGGTACTTGAGAGGAATATTTTTCTTAAGGACACACCGTGAATTCGGTGGACTTGAATCTTCTAATCTTCATCTCTTTTTATAAGTTTGGTTATGCTATTTTTCAGAAAATAGTTTAAACTTCATTTTGTTGATGTTCATAAGTTGGGATGAACTTGTTGTTGAAGTTCAAAGTTGTGAATACAGAATTATAACTTCATTTGATTGTTCATGCTTTAGTTTGAACATGTATTTGAAGTTGTTATTGAAAAATATAAATTTTACTAAACTCGGAAAAATAACATAAATTAAATATCTAAATGTGAACTGATCAATAACTAAAACGAACTTTGAATTCAATGACAATTTCAAATTTGATTATTCATTTTTTGCATGACAGTTTGTCTGTTAATGTTAATTTACCCAGAAGCCAATGATTCAAAATAACAATTGAATTATATTCAAAGTTCAAGGGCATGTGGATTATAATGACTAAATAGAATATTCTTGATGTTAAATAACTTGCTAATGAACATAATAAGAAATAAAAGGTTATGACCAAGTCTATACTCTGAATGAGACACAGTACTTAGAACTAGGGGAGTTCATGGTTTGGTTAAAAATCAAACCAAACCGCAACCTAAACCAAACCGACTAAAAAAAATCAATATTTGGTTTGGTTTGGTTTGGTTTTGAATTTTAAAAACCAACAATATTTGGTTTGGTAATGGTCCTACTAAGAAAAAATAAAAAAAAATAATCAAACCGAATCGATAAATTATATATATAAATTTTATAATTATTTGAATATATAATATTAGTTTTTCATAAATAATTATAAATATTTTATACCTTTTAATCATTAATTTGGTTTTAGTCTACTTATTTCACATTCACTACAACACATTTAAATAATTTTCATGGTTTGATTTGAATATATAATATTAGTTTTTCATAAATGATAATTATCTAATTGTATATATGTGGTGTGGTGTATTGTCAATTTTTAATTTCTTTGCTAAGACATTCATCTACTCTTCAATGGCTTGCCCCTTTGATTTTTTAAGGGTTGACCATTCTATTTAAAGATCTATGTTATTTCTATGGATGTTAGACATGTGAAGTAAAAGAACTTCTATAGTGATGCAACTTACACATGATAAAACTTCAAAATAGAGTTGAAAAATAATAGAAGATTCATATTCATTCATCTTGTGATAGTAGAGAGAAATATATTGATTCCTAACGTTCATTTGAAATAGTTGTCTCATGTCCCGTTGTTTACTATTATCAATTTATCATTAGCTGATATAAATCGAGAAACCGAACCAAACCGAACTAAAACTGACAAGAACCAACCAAACCGATGGTTTTTATTTGGTTTGGTTTGATTTTAGAATTTTAAAAACCGACTTAATTGGTTTGGTTATGGTTTTAATCAACAACCGAACCATGAACACCCCTACTTAGAACCACAAGTTCTTCCAAGTGAACCCTTGGTACTAGCATATTTCTAAGATCATATACTTAAATACTGAGCGGAAGCGTAATCATGTGAAATGGACAATCTATCTACTAAATGCAACTGACTATTTTAAATAAACTAATATCTGAAACTAATCAACATGCTGAATTGTTTATATATGAATAAAACCTCTAATACTGTAAAGATGAGTTGCTGGGACAAGATCCCCAGCTAACTCTAAAATAACTGAAACTAAAGACTAATAATGTCTGAAAACAAATAACTGATGAACTAATCCAAGGTCCTCGAAAGATGAGAACTCACTAAGTTAGCTGGAAATTCTGCTTCTAACTAGCCACGAGCCTGAGAGCGTACACGTAAATCTATATCAAGATAGGATATGGTGCAAGAGAAAGATATGTGGTCAGTACATCTGAATGTATTGGGTATGTGAGATATTCTAAGTCATAAATAAACATTTGCAACATAGTTTAAATTGAATGAAAATGCAATAGTCAAAACTGTATATGCATGCCAAAACTGTAGTACAATGACTCAAATGTATAACCATGAAGCTGAAAACTGATTCACGTCTAAAAGTCATAGATTTATATAGCTGGTCTAAAAACTGTGAGTCATGTACATTTATTAGAATTTAAATCTATTTTTCTGGAGAGTTTCTTATAACCGACATAAACCATGTGAGCAACATGGAGTCCAACATCTAACCCAGTCGGGAAGAGCTGCCTTTTACCCTGCCATCAGTATAGAACCTATCTAAATGTGGATCCACTAACTGAGCCCAAAGGGCTAAATGTATATCCTACTTGATACGTAGTTCTAGGAGTTGGATTATTTGAAATCCGTATCCTCTCGATACTAACTAATCCTCCCAAAATTTTAATAATTTGCACATAGTAAGTAAACTATCTGCCTGAAAATAAGCATGATGCTAGTTCAAATTACTATTTTGCTGAAGTTCTGAGATACTAGAACTAGTCATGCTAAATATACTGAGTTCTGAGATCATGTATTCAAAACATGCCAAGTTATGCTAAATCAGGATGAATTCTGTTAAATCAAATTAAATTGTTGTTCAAGTAATATGACTAATTTGATACTACTAAAAGCATGAATTTTCATTTAGAATAACAATCTTAACATCATAATAACTTACAAAAACTGAAAGTATAATAATTTGGACAGTTGGGTATAAATTCTAAATCATAAAATCATGAAATTCATGTTAGAAATCTAAAATTTTTGGGCATAAGGGCGAAAGGAAATCCTTATTGAAACCCCACATACAGGATTGCTTGAGAAATTTGGACTGAAAGCTTAAGAATTGGACTTGAGGATGAATCCTAGGTTTAGCTGCTTGGGAGGAAACTTTCCGAGTTCGGGAATTTTAGATCGATGTTATGAGAGGTTAATCGACTGATTAACTATTAATCTCCACCAAAAGAATATAAAATAACGTAGTAGAGGTCATAAAAGATGGAAAAAGACTGAACTGCCCCTTGAAAATTATTTTAAAATTTTTTGGAACAAGGTCTCATGAGCTGTGTACGACTCATGTGGCCTGGGACAACTTTTGAATAGGTTTCTAGAATGGCTTCCACGAGTCATTGTATGACTCGTACAATAATACCACGACTCGTGGTTTGAGTCGTAGTTTCTAGAAAGGATTTTCAATCTTCTAAATCTCTTCTCTGGTTCATCAGTACGAGTCATAATACTATATGTACTATGATAGTACGACTCGTACAATGATTGATGGTCTGAAAGAAATTTTGTTAGGGTTCTGAACTCAACCCATGAGCCAAGGTACGAGTCGTACCTTCTCTCACAACTCGTATTGTGGGTCGTATGGTCTGGGACTTAAAATTCTTCATCTGATTTTTCTGCATTAAGTTCAAATTGAATCATGAAAAAGATCTGGGGTGTTACATAAAAGATATATATAATAACAACAGATTAACAAGCAATGAGTAGAAGAAATTAAGTAAATCTTAGTAAGTGGTCGCCAACACAGGGGTGAATCTTGTATAAAAAATAAGTCACGGAAACTCGTGGTCATCCGACAAAATTTGATATATTATTTGTATAATTTTTAAAATAAGATCAAGTATTAATTGAAGGAACCCATATTACTCACAAATGGCTTGGTGGTTATTCACTGGCTGGAGCGTGGGTTTAGTTCCCCAATGTTGGGAGATCGATTCCCAAATGTTGCATTCAGTGACCTTTTTTAAAAATTTAAAGCAATTGCAATTTCTAAATCACTACTCTAAAACTTAAGGGGTCGTTTGGTACACAGGATGGGATAAGTTGGATATCCATGAGACTATTTTATCCCACTCTCCACATGGGATAGTAATCCCACCATTTTAGTATAAATGGTGAGATAAAATAGTAGTCCCGCGACTAAGTAATACCTCATATCAAACATGAATAAAGTTAATCCTAAACTTTATCCCTGAATTATTTTCCTTATCCATTATAGCATACAACCCCTAAAAATCTAAGGTTCCTTGTTTACTAGGCTTATTTGACAAAGAATAGAAGCAAGCTTAGAACGAACTTCCCAGCCAATTTGCCAAAACGAACTAACAAAGTACAACAAGTGAAATCACCATTGCAAAAGGTAAAATCGATATCCGATTCTTTTCTTTTTGTTCATGATTTCTCTTCTTAGTAAGCAAACTAGCAAAATCAGAATACCAAAAATACATTAGCTTTAATTTTAGGGTTTTCACAAAAAAAGATTGAGTTTTTTTCATTGCTTATAATAGGGAATCGTCAAGATCTAATCAAACGGTTATCTGAGACTCACATAAACTATGGATAAATTAGTGAAAAGAACAATCTCCTCAATGAAGCTCATCAAAAAACAATCTGCGTAATAGAATTGGTGAAGAATTTTTGAATGGATGTTTAATTTTTTAAGATGGAGCGTAAGATATTTGCAACCATAAGTAATGATACTATTCTAGATCGTTTTCACAATATGAAGTCTCGTCGAGTACAATTATAAACCGATGGCATTTTTTGTGATAATGTAATTAATTATCTTTTGCCAGCCAAGTTATTTTCATTATAAAATTTTAGATCTTATCTTTAAAGCAATGGTGCACCCGTCTTTTTGAAATCCTGAATTCGCCTCTGCTCCAACATAATTGTCAAGTAATGTCACTAGAAAAGTAGTTACTTGAGGAGTGTTTGAGTCAAAACTGTGAGTATAATACTTGTAATGAAATCAGATGTCCTACAAGTGATAGGAAAGGGGTGAATTTATAGTCTGACTTAAGTAACGTTGTTGCACGCCCCTCTAGTGGTCATTATCTGCATGGTTGAATCATTACATACATGCATCGTTGAGAAAACCTTGCATCATTGTTCCGAATCCCCGGAGGACAAGAACTTAATCAAATGTCCAGTGTTACCCTTGGTGAGCTAGATCCGATTAAGCTTTGATAGCCAGGGGCGGAGCTATCCTTGGTCCAGGGGGTTCATCCGAACCCCCTTCGGCGGAAAATTATGCTATTTATACATGGTTAAAATTATATTTTATGTATATATAGTAGATATTGAACCCCCTTTGGTTAGTTCATATGTCTACTTCTGAACCCCCTTAGTAAAAATTCTGGCTCCGCCACTATAATGATAGCCACATATCATCTCTCCTGATTTGTCCAACTGCCAAGTCTCTATTTTGACCCATAAAATTGATCAAGGAAAAACACTTGTTCAAATATTAATATGAAAGTCTTGGAAAAGGAAACTACCTAGAAACAAATTAAATTCTCCTTTGACAATGCGATTGGAAGAGGGAGTATATATATAAGGACAAGAGTGCTTACCAAGCTACAAAATCTATTACAAGATAGCCAAGTTGAAATAGCCAAAAATAGCTAAGTGTGATACTACTAGCTATGCCACCATGAATTATAAACATCACAAGTCTCCAGGTGAAATGCTAGGGATCAGTCTATGTATATATAGAGTATTAAATATAAGAGCTTTATCACTTTTTTTTTTGGTACGTTCATGATGTCGCCCAAATTACACATCGTACTGAAGTATAAAGCGATCACTGTAAAATATAGAACCCAACTAAGGTTGGGGTCAATCCCACAGGGAATAGGTCGAAATATCAAACAAGAAGCAATTGAGGCAATCAATAACGAGCTCCAGTAAAAAAAGGGTGGTTGTGTAAATAAAGACTTCAACAGTAACAATTTGTTGATTTGTTGGATTCAATATGAGGAAAGCACTAGGACTGTGTTCCCCGAAAACTTCATAACTCCGTAGATTCTTAGTACTTTGTAATCTCTCTCAGTGTTCGGTATGCAGAATCGACAGGTTGTGTATGCTTAGAACAATTTTACGCTCTTGGCTAAGCAATAACCTCAAGTAAGTTTTCTCTTCTCGTGAGTTTGCGCTACTAACCCCTATCTTGGATCCCATATTAGCTATTCCGTATTATCGGCTCAAGTTATTAAGTGGAGGTTGATAGCTCCAAGTCTCTATTGTTTATTCCCTTCTTCCCATCCGTACTCATTCTTTCGTCCAGAATATAGATTAGGCGAGTTCTAACATTGTACACCACTAGAAAGTAATCAAACCTAAGGAAACAATCAATACACATATGAACACCGGTTGAAAACTACTCCGTACTATAAATCCTACTTCGTTAATCCGTCATGGTTCCCACAATCCTAGTTGTGATGTTTAGCTGCTTATAATTGCAAGAACACAAGAAGAAATCTGATAAGAAGACATAATCATACACTTACAATAATAAGATAATAAACTCCAAGATCTCACTTTTAATTAAATCCCTAAAATCAATGTTTGTATAATTCCAAAGTCAAGAGTATGCCTTAGAACCTTACAACAATGTAATAGAACGTAAACTAGTACAATAAAATAAGAGTATTTATCGACAAAACAAAACCTATCCTAAACATAACAAGATTTCTTTGTCGGTTGGCTCGGACGAATGGAAGGTACGATCGTCCTTGGTGCTCGTGGTTTTCTCATGGACTTGGTCATCTTCAGGACTTCTCTGGTACGATCCTCAAGTACGACTCCGTGTCTTCTACCTACGACCGTACAATGTGGTCATCTGATCCTCCTATACTTCAACTCCTGCAGGCTTGTTTCTGAAACTTCATCCCACGACATCTTGGTACGACCATCACTTCTAGGTATGGTCGTGGGATTCAATCGTCTGATCTCCTCTTCACTTGGGTTCTGCAGCCTAGCTTTCGGGAACTCCCTCCCACGATCAAATTGTACGATCGTGACATTAAGGCATGATCGTGGGAGGCTTTCGTCTGATAGGATCTTGAGAGATGTCTTCTGATCTTTCCTACGATAGCTTGGCATGACCGTGATCAGCTTCCACGGTCATGACATGGTGTCGTCTACTGCATTATCAATCCAAATTCTAGCACTCCACCGTTCCGAACCTAGTTGACCTGCAAACACTCAAAAACTCATTATATCCACATAAAAAGACCCTCATACTTGCAAATATTCACTGTTTTAAGCGTCGAAAGTGTTGTAAGTTCATGGCACATCAGTTCAATCCTTCATAATTCAAATTCACTAATTCCATTAATTCGAAGCTAGTTCTGTTGGAAAAATGTTATTGAGTCGGATCCACTCATAAAGAGTGCTAATTTGTCTATTAATCTATTAGTTAACCTTCCACGTAAACCATACGGATTGCCTATAAATAATACACCATAACCTTCCACTAGAAAAAAGTTCTTAAATCCATACTTCAGCATCGGATAAATTTAGTAAGAGAGTGAAGCGCTCATTACTAAGAAGTTTTCGATTATCAAGATTCGAACACGAGATATGTCATTAAGGATATAAAATTCCAATCATGCCCTACACCCTTAATGGCCTTTTATCAAGACGTACATTACATGCATGTTATTCAATTAGTTTCACCGCCAATTTTACCATGTCCCTCCCCTCAATAAATAAAAGCTCCAAATCCCTCTATTCATGCGATTTGTCCACTCAATTTTGTCTAGCCTAGCTATGTACGTGTATATCTTGTGCTTCATTAGTACACGAGTTGAAAAGACCAAAGAAATAATTAGAGGCATACATAGATTCTTTTTAGTTGAATGTTTTTGAAATATAGATGAGCCTGTGAATGTTAAGATAGAAAAGATATATTTAAGAGTTTGGAACCTTGCAAGTAAGGTAATGTAAATTTAATTAGCATTAGTCACCCAAATGTGATTCAAATCACTTAAAAGAACTAAAAGTGAAAAAAAAATTCTACTTACAGTTAAGCTTATCAGAAAGGAGGACATACAACAAATGTATTATAAGTATTTGTTGGAAGCGAGCTAGTAAAACCACCATCAAAATATTTGGGGGAGTCAAACCAACATAAAGATTTTCTGGCGAATGAAGGCCACAAATACTAAAAGATTTGATAATATATATGGTAGAATACGCTTACTAAAGATTTGAGCTGTGTGGCCTTTGGAAGATTTTAACCTTATTTAGCCAAAATTTCAATACACAAAAAAACATATAAGTTTTGAAACTTGAAAGATGGAATTGAAAGACATCATAATAAGTTTTTTATGCAAAATGAGTTGAAACATGTATGCAAACAATAACGACCTGTAATAACAACATTGGGTGTTCAAAATATTACTTACTTTACAACTGAAGAAAGGAAAAAGAAGGGGTTGGTGGGGCAATAATTTGGGATCAAACCATGGTCCAGTAGTAAAATATTTCACCCTTCCGTTGTGGCTTTTCTTGTTTTTACTGAGTTATATATTGAACAGTTTTGACACTTAATTAAGGGTCACTTTCAACTTGTGCCACGCTTGGCCAATCAATATATGAAAGGTTATTTAAGTGTCAATTGCACGAAGGAACCTAACACTCTCTTTGACACTGAAAGGCAAACGTGGTATCTTTCATGATTATGTTTTCTCAATTTTCCGTTCAGTGTTCGATATCCATTTTGACTAGTTTAAATTTGCGTAGCGTTGCGTAAGGCCATTCAAGGAGAAATCGATCCTAATAAAAAAAAAATTATATTCAAAACTTAATTCGAGACTTCTAATTAAGAGGTGAAGAAATTCTATCCATACCACTACCGCTCTTGTTTGTAGAATCGATCTTTCGTGATAAAGCAACTTATGGAAAATTTTTGGGGAATCTCTTCAGCTCCTTTATCTCTTCCAATCATAACATAACAAGAAGCCAAATTAAAAAGCAATATCAGATGCTAGTCATAGAATAAGGTTTACACATTTCCATATGCACATTATTAAAGGGGCCTAGCTAATTTTGTGACCTAAGAATCTGTAGTTGTTATAGTGAAAAGGTTGTGTTTTAATCTCTCTAAGCTAAGGTTACTTGAATTTTTTCTTTTTAAATCTGGACGATTTACCGTTGTGTTAAACCTGAAATTCTTTTCATTTGTTGGTGCGGGGTACACTTTAAATTAAGGGCATAAAATGAGAGGATGAGTTAAATTAGGATCTAGATTAAAATATGGTGAGTCATATTAAATATGAATTGAGTTAAAGTGGACTAAATAATAAGTTATAGTCCAACTCAATTGACTCGTCCAAAAGGTTACTAGGCTAAGATGAATTGGGTTAAGATGAAATAGATCACAACCCAACCTAATAGACCCATCCAAAAGGTTACTGAGTTAAGATGGATTGGGTTGGGTGAGAAATAAGTTATGCAATGAATTATAATTCAATTTGCTCAACTCTTACTAAATTTAATATATTCTTATAACTAGTGAATTTGACAGCGCTTCGTGCAGTAATAAGAAACTTAAATAACCGCTATTAATATCCAAATATTAAAAATAATTAATCTGTAAATTCAAATATATTATTCTTTTATGTTCTAATTCATTTTATTACTAACATATCATTTATGTTTCTCTCTATTTTTTTTAGTCTTTTGAAGACATTTTGCTTTTTTCTATCTTTTCATCTACCTTTTTCCTCTTGTTCTTCCTATTATTTTTCTTTCTTACTTGCCTATCTTTTCATTTTTTTTTCCCTAAACTGTCAAATCTCCCTTTTGTTTCTTACTCTCTAATTATCACGATCCAAAATAGGCACGTGATGACACTTGTCACACCCTCCTGACAAGCATCCAAACCCAAACTCAATGATCAAGTAAATTAGAAGTGGAAGAAAAAGAATAATCCCCAAAATATATATAAAGAAGAAGCAATTATTTAAGATATATTCCAAGTCTGGTTGTCACTAGTACAAACCTCTAATATAGAATAGGAATAATAATCTTGTAGAATATCTTAGATGTGAATAAAGCATAAGACATAAATAGAGAGATCTGAGAAGTCCTGAAGTCCCTCAGCTACTACCTCGATCTCCACAACGCTAACACTGAAAGAAGACAATCTACAACTGCTACTCGGCCCAATACCTACACAGGGTGCATAAAAATAAGAAAAAGGAAAAAGAAGCAAGAGTGAGTACGAAATCAAATGTACTCAACAAGCATCGTCGATAACCGATCCTAATCCAAAGTGATGGCGAGAACCACCACCCCAACTACCCAAGGTTTCCCCAATTATTCTATAACCCGCCAAAATTACAGTACTTTATCCTACCAGGGTAACCCAAGACAATAGTGAACAGGTAAATCAAATGCAGGGTAGGCACACTAATCCAGGTGAGTCAATCATCATTAACCAATACTATGGGATAGCAACAGGGAGAATGTATATATATAAGGATGTATCTCATGCTACCAAAAAGGGTGTTATCCATCTATCTTTCGATCAAGGCACCATCATACCCAAGTCATATCACACCTCTCTCTTTCGACCAACATACGATGAAATAGGATAATGAAATAAAGTGAAATGAATGCTCAAACACAGTATGACAAACAAGGCCCTAACACAGAAATACGGTACAAGGGTAGACACTAACACAATATGAAAACACACCAAGGATGATAATGCAATGCAATGAAGTGATGATGATGAATCTTTGAAAGTTATCGCATAACTTTCTATATACACCCACCGAGCTCGCAACTACCAGGTAGGACCCATGGGGGGTTCGCAACCCATATACTACTCAGTCTCAATCTCAATATCTCCTCTCCGCCTAGTGGATCACGGTAGAGGATTTGGTAAAATGTCTCATCAATATCGTCTCTCCGCCTCGTGGATCACGGTAGAGGATTTTACAAAATATCCTGGTGATACCAATGTCTCATGAATATGCATGTGTGATATGAGGATGCAATGCTCACAATAATTTCAACACAAGGATCTCAAATCCATCAATACGTATGATATATGCATAAGTGAGCTCAGAATCAACTCCATGTATCAATAACTCATGATATCAGTCTCTATTAGGTACCAACTGAATATATGGTCATGTAATCATCAAAATTACTATTCTCAAGCCCACTCCCGGGCATCAATATGATGAATATGCAATCACATGCTCAGATAAGGCTTACAATGTCAAGTCAAGCCCCCACTCGGACAACACAATAATAAATATAGCCTTAATGCAAAATCATGACCACAATCATCAAGTCAAGCCCTTACTCGGCGACATAGTACATAATATGACAATTAAATGTATGCTCATAGCCAATTAACACAATTCAAGTCCCCATTCAGGCATCACCACAAAATATACACTCAAGACCAGTAATAATAATATGCACATAAACCCCCACTCGGACACGCAATGATAGCTATCAACAATCTCAATAATAATAGAACGTGAGACTACCCAAACTTTGCTTGATCATAACTTAAGTTTCCTTAACTATTACAAGCCAATCTCGCTCTAAGTATCTTCTATCCCCAGTTATTCCATCAAATCACGATGATCACACAATTATCCCTTAAGAGGTCACTAAAGCCTCAATCATTATGTCAAAGTCCACGAAACATGAATCTATCTCCAAAACAGACATTAATACTATCATTACAGAAACACTAAGTTAGTTATCTATAAACTACTTATAAGGATAAGCACAAGCAATAATACTAACTAAGAAAAACAATAATCTAATTATGATCCACCAAAGACTCTGGTACCCACAGAGATGCTCTCCATTTCACCTAAGCGGGACTCCCAATCCTAAACGAATCATCAAAATACCACAACCAAGCATACAAACACATAAACACTTTGGAAAAAGTCAAGGTCAACTCAACTTGCCTTATTGAAGACCCGCAAGCTCAAACGTCGTCCAAAACCTCAACCGAAAGCCCAAATCTCTCGAATCAACACCAAATGTGTCCAATAAAGTCAAATATGTCATCTACAAGTCAAAAGGAAGCTAATGATACCCATATTGACCATATTTGAAACGGATCAAAAACGGACCTCGAAAATGGGTTTTGAAAATGAAGGGGTAAAATTGGAATTTTATTTTAAAAACACATTTTTCAAGGTTAAAGGAACCTACAGCTGAAAACCCAGGCGAAAACGAGTTAAAAACGAGGTCCAAATCGAAGAAAAACCATTTTCAAGCTTTATCGTCAAAACCCCAAAAATTCATCGAAAATCAAAAAGGGTAAAAATGGAATTTTTATTTGAAAATCATAATCCTCAAGTGAAAAAGACTCTATGGGTGAAAACTCAAGTAAAAACGAGGAAGAATCGAAGCTCAAATCAAAGAAATACAAATTTTTAATTTGGAGAAAAACTCCAAAAATCCTCTTTTGAAATCTTTGATTTAGAAGAATTTAGATGATAAAGTTGGTAGGAAATAATTTAGAATTGAGTTAGGAACTTGCCCGCACGAACTTACGCAAGAAATCTCCCCCAAAATCTTTCCCAAACTCCCAATATAATAAAAATGGTGAAAATGAGCAAAAATGGGGTAAATCCCGAATTTGGACAATTTTCAGCAAAGAAAGTTGACTTGTTGACCGTTGACCGCGGTCAACTGTTGACCAACCATCATCAATTTTAAAAACTTGTTTTTGATCCTCGAAACTCATTCGGAATCCTATGAACATGAGCCAATAGTGCAAATTATTCACAAAACACATTCCGGATCCAATGACATCATCAGATTTATGAAAAAAGGTTGTTTACAATAAATTAACCCCTGGAATCCCTTTAGGCCAAAATACATTATTTTCAAACGGAGGGTTGAAATACAATGAAAGGTTTTGAACCCAAATCAACCATGCTACCAACCTAAAATCGACACTCCGGATCTAACGAAACAGTCAGAAACCTCATTCGAGACTCGAATCACAAAATATTGACCGAAGTCAAATCTATCATTTTAAGGATACTCAAAACCACAAACTCAGATAAAACACTCCCGAATGTATCGGGGACCATGTTAACCATCCCCACTACTCATAAACAAGATAAGTCAACTAAGAGAGGGGCAAAACGGTCAAAAAATAAAAAATAAAAAAATTCTCAAATTCAAAAATGAGGATCATTACACTAACTTTCAAGTAATTTAAAAAAATAGATAACTAAAGACAATCAAAGATATGATAAAGATAAATAAGAAAAAATACTCAAGACATTGGTTTTTTTTTCTAGTGAATCAGTGGCAAACAATAGATTTTAAAAATGTATCAAAAAAGTTTTTGATAGCTCCCAATAATAAGGAGTCACTAATAAGAAATCAACCCCAAACTTTAATATATCACATGTTCATATGAAAACCTTTGAAGTTGCCATCAGTAATTGACTTTCATGGCAGTCATTAACTTTTCTTTTTATCTAGTTGTCTATATAATTGAAGAAACATAAGAAAGAAATAATACTGAAAATTAAAATTGAGATATATGGTGACTAATTATTATTTTTAATCATAATATAGTAGAACACATAATATTTATCGCATGTGATACTGATAATCATATTGTCTTTTAGACTTACCTTTTAATATAATGAAGTTAAAAAATGAGAAGGTTTACACGAACTCACACAAAATGAATGTCAAGAGTTATATCTACACACATAAATTAAAGAGTTACAAATAGTTACTTTTTCTTTTGGAAGAAGGAAAGCATACATTTAATAACGATACATAAAAATGGAAATCTAAAAAAAAACAAGTTACATTGATTCACATTATTTGAAAAGTTACGACAGTTACATCTTTCTTTTGAAAGGACAAAATAAATATTTAATAGAAAAAATGCAAATAAAAGGCCAAAAAAGGAAAAATAATGATTGGTTGTTTAAATTACAGAGGGGTATCACATTAGTTTCGATCCTTATTGATCAACTTTGTATTATATTTACATATAGTCCACCAATAGTGGCAATTTCACTGAGGGGTTCAAGATATGAAGAAGTAAACACATAAAGAAGGCAAAGGGGTTACAATATATACATAAATAAAATAATTTTAATCATTTATAAACAATGTAGTTTTTCGTTGAAAAAGGTTCAGATGAACCCCTAGCTCGACCCTGCCTTGCAATGGTCAGACAATAATAACCAGATGATCCAAAGGTAAAATAGGCTTCAATAGAAAAAACACTTCCCTTTGGCTTTATTCTCCTATATTAATTACTCCAAGAACAATACAAATTTATTTTCTAATTAGTAATGCTATCAAAAGGTAAAAGAGTATATTAACCAAAATCATCAACCATCATCTTTTCTTGAGGAAAAAAAAAAAAAGAAAAAGAGACAAAAATAGCCATCCAACTAAATGGAAAAATCAATACACATACGGGCATTGATTTCTCATATGCTCATTCAACTCATAATTATTATCTTAGAAAGTCACTTTTCTTTGTTGAAGAAAATTGAATCAAGAAGAAAGGTGATTTTTGAGATAATAACTATTAATTGAGTGACATATGAGAAATCAACCCTATATATTACCTATTAGACAACATAAGATAATTAACAAACAAATACAGAAAAAGGAGGCAAAAATTTGAAGAATTATTTGTCCAAATAAATCAGAGTTTCTAAAAAGTATAATCATAATTAAGTTGGTAAGAAATTAACAGGATTCTAAAGGAACAAAACTGACGAAAATAATTAGGAGAAACATGTAAAAGAGAACTCTCACCTAAATTTAGTGTGAAGAAGGTTGCATGTTAACTCATACACTTGGAGCATTTTGGGGGGAGTAACATACACCTGAACTATTTAAATAGCAAAGAAGAAAATTATAGCAATTAATGATGTTAGACGTGTGGGAGATGGAAAGCTATTTACTTTAGTACTCCTACAATTTGATTAGCTCATAAATGGTCCTCTTGTACATTAACTAATTTGAGGGTTATGACTATGAAAGGCTTGAGAGTTATGGACATTACTAATATTTAAGAGTAGAATTTATGTAATTGAATGTATGAATTAAGGACATGATTTTGTAAAATAAATTAATTTAATTAATGAGAAAAAATGTCAAAAAAAGGAGAAAAAAGAGAAATGGGAATGGAGGTCATCGGGAGGTGCCACATCACCTTATCTACATTTTGTTTATTATTATATATAGATAGATTTATTTAATTACTAAAAAAAAATATTTATTTATATATTTATTATGACTATATATGACATATTAAATAAGAAAAAAAATTCTAAAAGTATTTTGAAAATTTTCTTATATGAGTCAACTTGGGCTATATATTTTCCTTTTTTTTTTTTTACATATCTAATATCTTTTAATATATTTTATTACCGTGTATGATATAGCTTTTAATTTAGTACAACTTATAGCTTACCTTTAGCTTTAATAACAAATTCCTCTTTTTCTTCTCTATTTTTTCCTCTTTTCCTTCACCACCTCAAATCACAAATTTCAGCCATATCTCGCCGGCGATTTCAAACACCACCGCTTAACCACTGTCATTTCCGTCCAACCTTGTTGGAGATGGCTTCTCTGGCGAATAATACAATGAACAACCACCACCTCAACTTTTCACCTCCATGACACCACCAAATCAACCCAAAAACAACAAACAACGGAGCAACCAAATCAGAAAATCATGAATTTCGATGAGCTCCATTAAAATCAAAATTTCAGATTTGGCCAGAGAAGTATTCCGGTGACCCATTTTTTTCATTATCTTACTTATTTTTGAAATTATTTAAGTTATTTTTGTTTGATGTTGATTTTCTTGGATCGATTTGGTTGTTTTTTGGGTCGTGGTATGTTTCTTCGTCAGGTCAGTGGTTGGATTTTCGTCGGAATTCTGTCGGAGTTTCGACGAAATTGAAGGTTGTAACTGGTTACCTGAAAAATAGAGGAAATGATGTGGAGAGGTAAAAGGGTAGGGGTCTGATTCTTCGTTGCTGGTTTACTCTGGTTCACCGGAGCTTGAAACTCCTCGCCTGAGAAAATGAAGAAGACTCCAGATCTGGTTGGCTGCTCCAGTTCGCTGAGTAGTGGAGGAGACGACGATAGAGAGGGGGGTTGTGACGGAGTGTTGTGGTTGCTACAACGCGTGTCGTGAGTTCGCCGAAATTCGTGGGCTAGTGGAGAAGACGGGATGCCTGTGAAGAGATTTTGCCGGATATGATTTCACTGGTGAAGACGGGGACGATGAAAAAGTTATGTTACAGTTGTATTAAAAATAAACAATCGTTATAATACAATTCGAATTCAATATTATATATTTTATGAATTCGAAAGTTGTTATTTCATAACAAATATAATACATTTCTAAACGTAAACTAATTTAACTTAATAATGAAATGTTTGAAATTCTTCTCATATAATACTTATACTACATTTGTATTAAAGATATTTTAGTTATATATATTTATCACGTATATTGAAATACGTCTTTAATACGTATAATATATTGAATCCAAAATGTATTAAAATTATTTATTATTTTTCTCTTATTAATGATGTTAAAATTGTGTTTAAAAATGCATTATATATGTATTTAGCTAGTTTTGATTAAAAAAAAAAGTTAGGCTATCAACTATAAGATTAAAAATGTACTATAATTGGTAAATAAGGTTATATATTTATACTATTTATGTAAATGACCCATATATTTTGCCCAAATCAGTCCATCTAAATTGGCTGTAGGTTAAAATTATTTAATTGCACGATTTACCTTTCAAATGAGTTTATTTTTAAATTTTTTCCCCCATTAAATAGGCTTACCTTTAATTTTTGTCCTTAACAATCGAACTTATGTCTACCGGGGCATAGGTCCTTTAAGGACATGGAACATAACTTGTGAGATATTAAAATGCAAAGTATAAACTTATGCCCCGAAAAAAAGTTATTTGCTTTGAAGGACAAAAATTAAAGACCAACACAAAATAAGGGCAGAAGCGCAAATGACAAGGGGCGGAGCCAGGTTTAGCCAAGGGGGTTCCGAACCCCCTTTGACAAAAAATTACACTGTCTTTACATGGTTAATTTTTCTTTATGTATATATAATAGAGGTTGAACCCCCTTTGGCTTCTTTGTATATTTACTTTTGATATTTTGAACTCACTTAGTGAAATCTTTGCTCTGCCACTGTGAATTTTTTTTTTGACAACCAATACTTGATTAAATTAGTAGTCGTCTCAAAGAGTTAAATGATGCCAAGGCATCAATTACAATCCAACTAGGAAAATCAGAAAACCAAGCAATGTCTTGAAATAACAAATTAGAAAACTTTGCTAAGCTATGTGTTATTGTATTCCAAGATCTAGAAATATGCACAACATCTACATGATCAAAGAAACTCATCATCTTCCAAATGTCCTCACACGTTATTTCTATCTCTCATGAGGCTATACTTTTTTTCAATACCATATCCACCACATTCTTTGCGTCTGATAATACTTGCAGCTTTGACCATCCATTTTCCATAGCCTTTTCCAATGCTTGACGAATTGCTAGTGCTTCAACAGTGATGACCTTCCCAACAAATTGAATTGGGGTGCCAAAGGCTTGAAGCAATTTTCCACAAGTATCTATAGCTGCCACTCCAATGCTGGCCATCTTCTTCTCCTTGTGTAAGCTAGCATCTGCAAACATAATAACACCATCTTGTGCCACAATAATATTTCTATCATTAGGACAGTCAGTAATACAAGTAGGAGAAGGAGAATTAAGCAAATTGTTTTCATATTCATGGAAGTAAAAAAGAGCCGTGTTAACTATTTCGCTAGATTCATATATCTCTCCATTGAAGCTTTTAGTATTCCTAGCCTTCCAAATTTGCCACATAATTGAAACACTTAACTTAATTAGCTCTATAGAATCAAGATATTGCTTAGCTTTAACAAAATTATCATTCCACCAACTAGCAAAATCCATAGTGTTTTCTATATTAGGCCAATTAATAGGGCATAATTTCCAACTTAATTGAGCATTAGGGCATCTAAACAACATGTGATCAATAGTTTCACTTTCTATTCCACAATTTTTACACACATCACAACTATGTTTTAATCTTTTTGAGATGACATTGTTAACAGGAAGCACATTTAGAATATATTTTCGAATAAAATATTTATACTTATTTTTAATATTCATAGACCATAAAAAGTCCCAGAAATTTTTAGAAAAGGAGTGATAACTAGATTGAGGTCTCTCACAACTCGTTTGTTGACATCTAACAACTTCTCTAATTAAGTGATAGCCTGATTTTACCTTATACTTTTCAGACTTAGTGTGATGCCAAATAATTTTATCTGGCAGTCCAGTGTTAGAGATTGGAATAGATATGATAGCATGTATGTCCTCTGGACAAAACCAATTTTGAAGTTCTTGCATTTTCCAGGTGTGACTATTATGGTCTATAAGGTCCTTCACTTTTAATTCTATATTCATTTTATTAGGATAAATACTAAGCTTGAAGCCACTAGAGTTGGGTATCCACGGGTCCGACCAAACCTTAATATTTTCTCCCAAACCTATCCTCCACCTAATACCTTTATGTAGAAGATCTCTTCCCCAAATAATAATTTTTCAAATCCAAGAACTGGCAGAAGAACAAGTGGCTTTGAGGAAGGAAGTATGATGCAAATATTTACTCATAAGAATTCTAAAAAGGAGGGAATCTTCTTGAGTCAATATAAGCCAGGCTAATTTAGCTAACAATGCTTGATTGAAGGATCCTAATTCTCTAAAACCTATACCCCCTTTAGATTTTGCTAAACATAGAGTCTCCCATTTTTCAAAATGCATTTTCCTTTTCTCTTCATCATGCCCCCACCAAAAATTTGAGAAGATAGTCGTGATTTCTTTACACAAAATATCCAAAAATTGAAAGCATGATAAGGCATAAGAAGGAATAGCAGATAAAACAGATTTAAGCATCACCTCTTTTCCTGCAGGACTTGAAATTCTTCCAACCTTTTATCTTAGCCTTTACCCTATCTTTGATAAATTCTAGCATTTTATTCTTTGATCGACCTATTACCGTAGGTAATCCAAGATAATTTCCTAAGTCATTCCTATGAAGTTGTCTTAGCTGCCAAAAGTTCATCCTTATCAAGATCAGTGGTGTTTTTACTAAAGAAAATCGCGGACTTTTCAAAGTTTACTTTTTGACCTGAACACTCCTCATAGACTCTTTCATATTTCGCATTACAAAATATGAAAGAGTCATCGGCAAAGAATAAATGATTAATAGTAGGTCCACCTCTAACTAAGCTTAAGCCCTGTATTTCTTCACATGATTCCGCTTGATTTAGAAGTCTCGGAAGACCTTCAGCACATAACAAGAATAGATATGGTGAAAGAGGACCTCCTTGCCTTATTCCTCTAGTAGGTTTGACTTCTCCCGCTATATTCCCATTAACATTAAATTTAAAAGTTTTAGTAGTAATGCATTGCATAATCCAATTAACAAAATTTTCATGAAAGTCCATCTGTAGAAGTAACTTATGGATATAACCCCACTTCACTCGATCATAAGCTTTGGCCATATCTAATTTTAAAGCCATATATTTTTGCTTCCCCCGTCTTTTATATTTAAGGAGATGAATGAATTCATGCGCTAGCACCACATTATCTATAATTTGTCTTTTTCTAATTAAACCAGCCTGATTAGGAGAGATAATATTGGGAAGATAAGACTTGAGCCTCTTGGCTAAGATTTTGGCAATAATTTTATACACCGTAGAGCATAAGCTTATAGGTCTGAATTGGCTAATATCGCTAGGATTTTTTACTTTAGGAATCAACGTTATAAGGGTTTGATTCCAAGAAGGTAGAAAATATCCTAAGCGAAAGAAACTTTTCACTACTTTACAAATATAGCTAGAAAGAGTATTCCAATATTTTTGAAAGAAGAAAGGTGTCATACCATTTATGCCCGAAGCTTTTAAAGGGTGCATGTCGAAAATAACATTTTTATTTCATCATTAGTAGCGTCTCTGATTAGCATATTATTTACGGAGTTATCCAATAAAAGAGGAATTAAATTCAAGATGGGATCAAAGCTAGAAGGGCAAGAAGTAGTGAATAATTCTTTATAAAATCTTTCCACTTCATTCACAATATCACCATGCTCAGAAACTCAATGTCCATTGCATAACTTAAGCCCCTTAATCTTGTTACACTTACGTCTCTGGATAGTCTTCATATGAAAAAAAAAAGTGTTTTTATCACCTTTCCGCAACCAAAAAGCTCTAGATTTTTGTTTCCAATATGCTTCTTCCTCCTTATATGCTTGTCCTAATTCTTTACGCAACAACTTTAGCTTATTAAGATCAAAATTCCTAGAATTATTCTTAAGTTCATCAATTCTATCCATAATCCCCTTAATTGTTTTCTTAGAATTTTCCTTCCCTCCCTGAAGCCAAGCTAGTAAAGATTTTTTACAGTTTTTTATTTTAAAACTCACCCTAGATTGTTCACTCCCTCCCACATATCTTTTCCAAGTCTGAGAAACATTCATGTTCACCTCTTCCTTTTCACTCCATCGTTTATCAAAATAAAATCTTCTCTTATTTTTCATAAAGCTAGGTTCTGTATTTATTAGCAAAGCATTATGGTAAAAGGCCTCTGTTTCTAAGTGAGTGATATTAGCGAAGCTAAAATCTAGTCTCCAGCCCGGGGAGCTAATGGCTCTATCTATTATCGCTTGAATAATTTCATTATTTTTTCTAAAACACCAACACGCCCAAGATTTTCCATTGAAGCCTAAATCTATAGCTCCTATATCCCATAGAAAGTCTTTAAAATCTCTAAATGATGAAGTTTCTCTACTTCTACCTCCAAACTTTTCAGAGTTGTCAATAATATCATTGAAATCTCCTGCTATAATCCACATATCGCCCCAACTATTAGACTTGCACCTAAGTTCATACAACTGAGTTCTATGAATAATTTTATCGGTACTTAAATAAACGAAGATATACCAATATTTACATTCAGCCACCAAGTCATGTACATATGCATCAATATAAAATAGAGTTGAATGATTTGACATACCTGAATATCATCGTTCCAGAATAAGCACAGACCTCCAGCTAATCCCACTGGATCTACTATAATAATATTCACCATATTAAGTTGCCTTTGAGTTCTTACTAGCATTCTTTCTTGATTTTTTGTTTCACTCAAGAAAACCATGCTTGGGGAGTGGAGACATAATGTCTTCTTCAGAAAGAGAACTGTCAAGGGCCCTCCAGGCCTCGACAATTCCACACCAATGCCTTCATTTTGAAGAGGGAAGCCATTTAGGGATGGCCTCCTGATCCGCCATGTTTTTCTATTTTTTACTTCCTATGTTGCTAGTATGAATATCTTCACCTCTCTGTTTTCCCCCCAAATTTTGTGTGCATACATCAGTAACCAGGACGTCCACCAAGTTATCATCTAGACCAATTAACTCTATGTTTTTTATCACCTTCCAAGCCATTATTGCTAGCCATGCATTTCTAGTTTTTCCTATTTCCATCACCTATTTTTGAGCCATTAATCTTTTTAGCACTATATGTTGCTGGGCCTTGATCATTAGTTTCGTTATCCAACCCTAATGAGGTGGTATCCTTAAGATTTTTCCCAAGATTATAGTATGCCTGCTGGTTCGTAGTGCTACTGGATAACACCTTAGGTTGTGGCATTTTTTGGATACCTTTAGTTTGTTTAGTTTGTGGATAGACTGCCTCCTTTTGTTTGTTGAAGTAGCGTTCAAGATCGTCGTAATCGAAAGTATCACCAAACCCATCTTCGCCAACCAGTAATATTCCCTTGCTTCCCCGCCTCCTGGCGTGTCCACAAAGACGGTTCATCCCCCTCACCATGCTACTGCATTCTTTCAGATACTGACCCAATCTCCGCACCATTTTTGTCTATTTGCATATTATCCCCCTTCTACTTTAGATTGTAGTTAATTTCATTTTGTCCATCGGCATGATATCCATCGACTCTATTAAATTGTTTATTATCATTCTCAATTAGTTGATTTTTCCCATTGTTCATGGCAAAATTCTTCATTCCCACCGAATCTTCTTCCTCCACAAGAGTTTCTTTCTTTGATTTGTTAAAGAACTCGTATAGAGTAAACGAAGGAGGTTTCTCTTTGTTACCATTCTGCTCTTGTGTGTTTACTCCATTATTATTATGAATTATTTCGTTAGACCCTATACCTTCCACGCAATGCATAATCTGTTTTTTATTACCTTTCATGAAGACAAGAGTTCGTACATTGTTAATTCCTTGGCGTCTCGAATTTTCAACCACAAAACTGTGATTTTCAGCCCTCATCCATACACCAAATTGATCTCTCCTGTCAGCATCTTTCCGCACATCTTCCTCACGAGTAACACATGATTTTTCTGTATGTCCTAGTATCCCACAATAGTAGCAAACATACGACAGATTTTCATAGCAGAACTCTACCCATTTTTCCTCCGAGCCCATCTTTATTAATTGCCCACGAGGTAGAGGCTTGTTTATGCTCATTAAGATCTTTAGGCGTATGTGTTTCCCATCCTTACTTCCGTTCTCAGGTATCGCACTATCAGAAGTCCCTCCCAAAGCGTGTCCTATTTTGCTACCTACTTCATACGATATTCAATGTAGCGGCATTTTCCAGACTTGGAGCCATATATCACATGTGTTAACGATATGATATTTAGCGTTAAGCTCTAGTTTCCATGGATGTATGTTGAGAAGATACTTATCATAAAACTACGGCGTTCCGTACAGCACCTTCTTCATATAATCTTTGTCTCAGAAAACAAATTGAAACAAGTTCTTTCCCACTAGTAGGATCTTAAGTCCAATAAGACTTCCCCAAACCAGATTCATTGTGTTTCTCACCCCTACCACACTTACTTGTTTGTCCGCAATCACCTTCCCTAGTAGACTGACTTCACAATGTTTCATGCTCGACATAATGTCTTGAACTTCAATCTCAATCGAGTCCTTTTCCTCCTCTGTGAGAATAAATTTTTGGAGACTATCCATAATTTTGTCGGCCATATTAGAAGTTTTATATAACTGGTTGTAGTTGTTTTAATGTAAAGCTAATTGAACTTTCGTTCTTTAGAAGTAGACTGGATACTATAAATATTAATGGATTTAACTTTAGCAGGATTGAAGATGGTGGTTTAGTATTTTTTTTGGTGTAGAAAGTTTATGAACGTGGGTATTTTGTGGACGACATGGGTAGTTACCTTCAAACTTGGATGTTATTTTAACCACAAGATTACATGTTTTGACTTTCAAAAGGGCTGGTTTTTACTTTTTTTTTTTTCTTTAGTAATCGAACTTATGTCTAATGGGACGTAAGTTCCTTAGAAACTAAAATCATGTCCGGACATAATAACTATAGAGGCATAAATTAAAGACCAACACAAAACATTGGCAAAAGTGTAAATGACCACAACTTGCCATCGTCTATCTCTTTTGGCCTTTTATGACATTTTTCTTTAATAAAGCTTTAGCTTCTTCACTCCTTATACAAGTAGAATCAAATTTGATTTACTTCGTTTGTTGTACACCTCGAAATAATTGAACTGCATTTTAATTTTATGTTCTTTATTTGCATTTTTTTAAAAGAAATATCTAATCCAATGTAAGTATCTAATTATACATAAGTGAGTATACGTATAGTGTCACGCCCCGAATCCCATCGAGACATGATTGGCACCCGTAGCCGATAAGGCCCGAGAGAACCAACCTTTGCCTATGCTCAATCATATGCATATAATATTCATAACCACCATTGCATAATATTATGACATACGAATAAAGGAGAACAAGGGACATATTTAGGCATACATATGAAACTTGGCCGTTGAGGCCATCCAGTCAAAACAACATGTGTCTTTTACACTATTACACCCACATCGGTCTACAAAAGCCTCTAACAAGAGCATTTATCAAAATGAACCATAAGTCGGGACAAGTCCCCGCACAACATGTACAATAGCAAAACATATATACAATTTGACTCGGAGAAGCCCCGAATGAGCGGGAGCTCACCAAAGAACCGCTAACACTGGTAGTTTATTGAGGAGGCCTACTGGGACCTGCGCCTGCAGCAAGTAAGGTAAATTCCCCGAGAGGGGTCAGTACGAAATAAGTACTGAGTATGCAAGGCTCAGATGAAACTGTACAATACAAGACTATGTCAATGAACTCAAAACATATGAATAATCAATGTGAATAAGTCACCATGTTACTCTTTGGAAACCATGTGGATTGCTTTCATTATTTTCATTACTTCCTTTATCTCAATGCTCACATGTCATTACATCACAATGTACCCGGGCCCCGACTGATCAGTGGGTCTTTCATATCATCATATAGGGATCGAGTCGAGCTAGGCTTATGCCCCTAGACTTGCCACCCTCGGGATCGAGTCGAGCTAGGCTTACGCCCCTAGACTTGCCACCCATAAATCCAAATCTCGGGATCGAGTCGAGCTAGGCTTACGCCCCTAGACTTGCCACCCGTACTTGATCATTGACCACATTTGCATTACTTTGTTCATTACTTTGAGATTGATACTTTGATAGTCATAACATCACTTTGGAACTTTGGAACACAACATTGTTGGAAACTTTGAATCATTGACCAATGAGTGAAGGACATATGAATAAATATCAATGAGAAATATAACATTACTAGCACCATGATACCATTGGAACCATTGGACAATAATCCATGAACAAGAGACACAAGTATAGGCACTATTGGAATATTGGAACATAGCCTTCTTTGAACTTTCGGAACATTAACCATGAATATGAGAAGTGATATTCACAATGGATCAATGAGTAGGAAATATTAGACAATGACCATAGATAATTGCATATGGGATACCTTAGTATATTTCGGAATAGAACTAGAGAAATGTCAATGTGAACACTAGTGGCCGTAGAAAGATACGGACAAAGTAACCTTGCATACCTTGTCTTCCCAATGTAAGTACACAATCAAATATGTGAGAGCAACAATTCCGCTCCTTCTTTACGTTTCACTCTACATCACAAATACATAATGGAACCAACATTAACCACCAACTACCTTACAAATGCATACAATAACAACAAGTCATATGTTTGGCTTTAACATGTCATTTCCCCTTGATAATATCCTTTTCGGCATGGCCATATCAATAATACCACAACATGCCCAACATTGACCAAAATATCATTTATGAATTTATTATTCCAATAATCCCACAATATTCCATACATTGACCAATACATGATAGCCAAGATCATGTCACACCAAGTTCATATTTTACACTTCTCCATCACCACAACATCACAATTATGCCATCAAATTACTTCAATACACCTCACAACAACAAATCGGCCAAAATCCCATAATTTACACTTTTATGGAAATAACAAGTTTCTTAATGTAATCACACCATACATGTTGGTATTTCATCCATACCATGCCTTTTCATCAAACCCACAAGTCATATTTCAAGTTTAATTCACAAGAATGCACATCTTTTATCAAAAACCAAAAGTGCACTATTCAACACCTTGCCACCATAACTACCATGATATACATAACCTCTCATGTACATAATATATTAAATTACAAGAATAAACACTTACCAATACTTGTAGGATGATGCTCTTGCCCAAGAAGTGGACTTAGGGTTTGAGAGTCCAAAAGAAGCTTTCTTGAGAATTCTAGAAAAAAAGATAGAAAAGCATGTGTGTTGTGTGTATTAAAAATCTGATTTTTGGGGACTTTATATAGACCCTCTTGGCCATCCTTAGCCACTAATAATGCATTTAATACTTTGTCTAGAAGGTCAATGGCAGAATGGGTCTTTTGACCCATTTTGGCCCATGCTTTTCTTCTCATTTTGGCTCACTTTGGGCCTCAAATTGGGCCCAATACTTATCTCAACTTAGCCCACCAAATTCCATGTATAATCAACCATATATATAGCATGTTTCAATAATTCCATAATCTCACGACAATATTCTCTTACGAGTTTCTCATTCGTAGTCTCATTCGCAAAAATAGGAATTCTAGTCGCCCATGGCTTTATTGAACATCTTGAATAACTATTTATCTTTCATGCTTTGATCATGTAGGAGTATGTAGGAGTGTATTGAAGTATTTGAAGCTTTAACAATGCTCAAAGAACTCCAAAGAACCAAAAGAAACCATCTAAGAATCGACGTAGAATCGCGTTACAAAATGAGCGCGGAAGGGCACAATATGTTGTGCCTTGCGCCACTTGCTGCAAAGCAAGCAGTGGCGCGAGATCCTGCTGCCCTATGAATCAGGTGGCTTGCACCACACACCCTGAAACAGGGAGTGGCGCAAGTCTTGGTACTTTGCTGAATTTTTCGGCCACTTTTTCCAACACTTGCATATCGTCCAATACCCTATCAAAACACTACAAAATACTTACTTAGTGAGCTTTATCATCAAATAAACATGACTTCAAGTCACCAAATGAGGTTAGTATGTGTACGGGGTATTACCCAAATGCTCCACGAAAGCACAAAACACCTCCTACGAAGGTCTACTCGCATGTGCGTGGCCAAATTTAAATTTTCTCGTCATTAGCATTGCCAAATACATACTTATATCTCTCGACACCTAAGCAAACATTATTCAGCATCATCAAGTAGGGTTGGGAAGGTACGGGGTGTTACATTCTTCCCCCCTTAGAAACATTCGTCCTCGAATGTTAGTAACATTGTCTCAATATAACAACATAAGTCAAAGTGAATTCTTCATATCATCATGTACACATGTATCACTTGTAAAGACTTACTTATTATGACTCCACTTCCGTATTTTGATCTTTTTCTTCCGTGCATAACAATGATAAATACTTTAAAAGGTCATTATTTCATAGGTCTCCCTTGTTACTCCGGCATCTCTTAATTCTTTCACTTATCGATGTATCATAACAATTAGTAACAATAAGTACCTCTTTCACATGTGAAATCCCCTGTAATTTGTACATTTCCACTGGCAACGATATAAGATAATCGCCTATACACTTTCAAAGCATCGCATATTAGATACTGAATGAACTGTGAAAAGTTCCTGGACTAGTGCTAATAGACACTCAATTTGCCCAAATCTTTGGACAATTTCCCTTTCTTTCCGATTCTCATTATTTCTTTCCTTTTCATCTTTAATATCGGCATCTAATTTGTATTGACTTTGGGCCATTGTAGCTGTTGTTATATCACCTTCACTTTCTCGATACCCAAGCGAAGCAAATTCCGTCAACTGTAACCCATCCAATTGATGATCTATATTCTCTTTCACATAAAGCTTCGTAGATGCCTTTTGATACTTTTATTGTAAGCAATTTCAATAAACCATAGATGTTCATCCCAACTACCTGTAAAGTCCAATGTACAAACTCGTGACATATCTGCAAATGTTAGTATAATGTGTTCTATTTGTCCATCCATCTGAGGATGACAAGCCGCACTGACATCTACCTGTGTACCCATGCTTTACTGAAAGGACTTTCAACACTATGCAATAAAGTAAGCTCTCCACTTTGATATAGTAGTGAGTAGAATCCCATGTAATCGTACTATCTCCGTAACATACAACGTTACATAATGTTCAGCTGTATCGGTGGTCTTAACTGGTAGGAAATACACTGACTCGGTAAGTCTATTAACTATCACTGATATGGAATCAACCTTCGCAGTGTATGAGACAACCCTGTGATGAAATCCATATTATTCATGTTCCACTTCCAAACTGGAAGGATAATATAGCATAAACCATACAGACTTCTGATGCTATATTGTCAATTAGTGACCGCGTGGACCTTGAGCTACAAGTTCTACAATGTGCTTCTCAAGTATCCTTCCCAGACCTCTCTGCTACACCATGGTACATTGTGGTTGCTTCCGAGTAAATGAAATACTGTGAACGATGTTCCTCTGTCGTAATTCATTTTCTTAACTCGTTTATACCCAGTACACACAATCTGCATTGGTGTTAAAGTACTCCCCCCTTGTATTTGTTCAAATACTCTCGTCGACTTTGCTGTACACATATTTTTTTTTCCAAGTGAACTAAAAATGGCATTTACCTATTGCTTTTTCCTTTATCTCCAATCTCAATGAAAATCCTACCACATTTGACACTATAATTCTTTCATCTGGAGTTTCAAGAAACAAAACCCCATATTTCCTCATTAATATAGATTTCCTGACTATAGCTTTCTTTTCTGTGAGCTGTCCATTCATACTTCCTACTACCTTGCATCTTAATGTATCAACGACCCCATTTGCTTTTCCCAAATGATATAGGATACCAATGTCCTCACCTTTTAAGATTTCAATCCACCTTCGCTACCTCAGAGTAAGTCTTTTGGCTTAACAATCTATTACATTGTCTCACATCCAGAATATATATATCAGCATGAATCCCTTACAAATAGTTACACCATAACGTTAAAGCAAATATCACTGCTGCTACTTCAGGGTCATGTGTTTCGTAATAATTTATATTCTCATGTGGCCGTAACTATCGTGACGCATATGCTATTACCTTATCATGCTACATCAATATACATTCGAGGCCAACCCCAGAAGCATTACCATACATTGCATAACATTCTTATGCCTTCAGAAGGCACTTACAATGGATGTGGAAGTTACTTTATCTTTCAACTCTTGAAAGCTTTTCTCACATGCATCATACTGGAACTTGATTGCCTTGTGTATAGGCTTTGTTAAGGGTGTAGGTATAGAAGGAGATCCTTCCACAATTCTCATATAATGATCAATCAACCCAAGAAATCGATGGATCTCTGTAAGCATCGTAGGCCTTAGCCAATTGTTCACCATTTCTATCTTTTGTGTAACAACTTTCATCTCTTCATCCTATACAATGCATGGTCCTCTTGTGATTTTTTTGAATACCATCACCGAATATGGTCACACACACATTTACAAGTGTCCTGAACGCCCTGTTCATTAATCTATAAAACTACAGGTGCATTCGCTAGCCCAATTGACATACTAAGACTTATAAGCATACCATGTTTGTAATGCTGCCTTGGGTATATCATCATCGTTCATATATATTTTCCTTTTTATTTCATCAACATTCATTACTATTTATCCCGTAACTGATCAAACAAATCGTCAACTCTGGGGGGAAACTATTCTTATCCAGTTGCCAATAGTAAACACACATTCTCAATAGGCCATTTATCTTTTTTTTTCTACTAGTGACACTGATGCACCCCAAGGGGCAGTACTAGGCCTTATGAATCCCTTATTCAACACGTCTTTTACTTTCTCCTGTCATTCTCGTAACTCGACCAGGCCATGCTATATGAAGAGGCCATGCTATATGATGAAAATAAAAATAGTTCGAGTACCTGACGTCACATTCATACCAAATCATACATCTGGGAATTCATTTACCACCCGGACTGATTAAAGAGGTGGGGGTTTCGCATTAATATCGTTCACTCTTACTAAGTGGCATATGTATCCCTTAGAGTATCCTTTTCTTTGTCGTGAAATGGGGAATACATTTTCCTGTCCATTCAAAATATTCCTTTGGGGATAATGACAATAGAACTTCTTAGTTCGGCCATCTACTATGCCATAACCCCTTTATAACTCAATAAGATCAACCAGTATCTCATGACCACAATTAATGACTATGCACTTATGATATACTCTTTTATTTACAATAGGTTCTCCGACTAATGTATAGACCTCATATGACATATCTAGTAATTCTGGTGCTCGTTTGAATTTTCAACCCTTAATGAAATAACATATGCAATTGTCAAATATGGGTTAATCAATACATATACGGTACCTGCAGCTTCATCAGGATAAGCCTAATTTTTATGGCCCGACATATCACACCAATACCAACATTTGACCTCAACCAATATTTCACCTAGATGATAACGTCCGCAGCACTAACACGGCTGACAAAGAGACTTCCGTTGGTTCATACTTTCTACGTGCTTGTCCTTAATGAATCCTGAATCTCACTTCTGTACCAATTCGATTGTCTCTAAACCCTTAGAATCGAGGTAAAACATTTACTATCGACTAAGGGAATGGTGATCTAGGCGGTCTGCTAAACACTTGAGACCTAACTTCTCCCTGGGACGCCGTAAACTGTCCCATAGGTCTAGCCCTCTCTCTTTGGCGACCCTTCTTCAAATAGTTGTGTCCTTTTCTGTTGCCTCTGTTCTTTTATTATTGTGTGCAAAATGCCTATATCCATTGTACAATCCATCTGTCTCTATACTGATGCACTCTATCGGTCATAACAGTTATCACGTTTGGAGCATATCTAGTCAAATTATGACACTAAAAACTGTACTTCCTGACACTTATAGCCCTTTGACAAAAAAAAAAAATTTCTTAACAATTGGTCCACATAAGCTTTTCTAACCTCACATGGGAGGTACTAGTCACAGAATGCCATTTTACATTCCTCCCAACTATCTGAAAATACATCAGTAGATCAGTCATATGCATAACATCTAGAACCCTTTTTAACTTAGTTCATAATGTCCTATGGGTCTTCATTCAAATCCGACCCGGTGAACGTGGGAGGGTATGATTTCTAAAAATATTGTGTTTGACGACTAGCTACCCTAGCCGCACCATCATTACTCGTCATCAGGCCATCTCGCCCGTGACATTGTACAACAACTATCTGAGGCAACATATGCACTACATTTCGTAAATCCTGTTCCGTGACATTTATAGATGGCTCTGCAGGTACTCCTCTATCTTTTGGCTACGAGAGACCCGTATAACGATTTCCATATCAGCTTCACCTTGACTAACTTGGTTAAGTGGTGATTTACTCATTTCTACTTCGGCAGGCATATCATCCTGCTCACCTTTGCCCTTATCTTGTCTGATACTCAGCATTTGACTATATAAAAGAAAACCAATGTCAATACGTACATATGTGTCCACCTACAACTTTGGCTCTATTGCACGATCTAGAAGTGAAGAAAAGAAACAACTCCTAAATGTCCCGTAGCCTCCTACTTATAAATGTGGCGCGCAACACATCCATAAGCAAGACTCTACTCAGACACGGCTTTGTAGACACCCTTAGAACGACCTGCTCTGATACCACTTTTGTCACGCCCCAAATCCCATCGAGACATGATTGGCACCCGTAGCCGATAAGGCCCGAGAGAACCAACCTTTGCCTATGCTCAATCATATGCATATAATATTCATAACCACCATTGCATAATATTATGACATACGAATAAAGGAGAACAAGGGACATATTTAGGCATACATATGAAACTTGGCCGTTGAGGCCATCCAGTCAAAACAACATGTGTCTTTTACACTATTACACCCACATCGGTCTACAAAAGCCTCTAACAAGAGCATTTATCAAAATGAACCATAAGTCGGGACAAGTCCCCGCACAACATGTACAATAGCAAAACATATATACAATTTGACTCGGAGAAGCCCCGAATGAGCGGGAGCTCACCAAAGAACCGCTAACACTGGTAGTTTATTGAGGAGGCCTACTGGGACCTGCGCCTGCAGCAAGTAAGGTAAATTCCCCGAGAGGGGTCAGTACGAAATAAGTACTGAGTATGCAAGGCTCAGATGAAACTGTACAATACAAGACTATGTCAATGAACTCAAAACATATGAATAATCAATGTGAATAAGTCACCATGTTACTCTTTGGAAACCATGTGGATTGCTTTCATTATTTTCATTACTTCCTTTATCTCAATGCTCACATGTCATTACATCACAATGTACCCGGGCCTCGACTGATCAGTGGGTCTTTCATATCATCATATAGGGATCGAGTCGAGCTAGGCTTATGCCCCTAGACTTGCCACCCTCGGGATCGAGTCGAGCTAGGCTTACGCCCCTAGACTTGCCACCCATAAATCCAAATCTCGGGATCGAGTCGAGCTAGGCTTACGCCCCTAGACTTGCCACCCGTACTTGATCATTGACCACATTTGCATTACTTTGTTCATTACTTTGAGATTGATACTTTGATAGTCATAACATCACTTTGGAACTTTGGAACACAACATTGTTGGAAACTTTGAATCATTGACCAATGAGTGAAGGACATATGAATAAATATCAATGAGAAATATAACATTACTAGCACCATGATACCATTGGAACCATTGGACAATAATCCATGAACAAGAGACACAAGTATAGGCACTATTGGAATATTGGAACATAGCCTTCTTTGAACTTTCGGAACATTAACCATGAATATGAGAAGTGATATTCACAATGGATCAATGAGTAGGAAATATTAGACAATGACCATAGATAATTGCATATGGGATACCTTAGTATATTTCGGAATAGAACTAGAGAAATGTCAATGTGAACACTAGTGGCCGTAGAAAGATACGGACAAAGTAACCTTGCATACCTTGTCTTCCCAATGTAAGTACACAATCAAATATGTGAGAGCAACAATTCCGCTCCTTCTTTACGTTTCACTCTACATCACAAATACATAATGGAACCAACATTAACCACCAACTACCTTACAAATGCATACAATAACAACAAGTCACATGTTTGGCTTTAACATGTCATTTCCCCTTGATAATATCCTTTTCGGCATGGCCATATCAATAATACCACAACATGCCCAACATTGACCAAAATATCATTTATGAATTTATTATTCCAATAATCCCACAATATTCCATACATTGACCAATACATGATAGCCAAGATCATGTCACACCAAGTTCATATTTTACACTTCTCCATCACCACAACATCACAATTATGCCATCAAATTACTTCAATACACCTCACAACAACAAATCGGCCAAAATCCCATAATTTACACTTTTATGGAAATAACAAGTTTCTTAATGTAATCACACCATACATGTTGGTATTTCATCCATACCATGCCTTTTCATCAAACCCACAAGTCATATTTCAAGTTTAATTCACAAGAATGCACATCTTTTATCAAAAACCAAAAGTGCACTATTCAACACCTTGCCACCATAACTACCATGATATACATAACCTCTCATGTACATAATATATTAAATTACAAGAATAAACACTTACCAATACTTGTAGGATGATGCTCTTGCCCAAGAAGTGGACTTAGGGTTTGAGAGTCCAAAAGAAGCTTTCTTGAGAATTCTAGAAAAAAAGATAGAAAAGCATGTGTGTTGTGTGTATTAAAAATCTGATTTTTGGGGACTTTATATAGACCCTCTTGGCCATCCTTAGCCACTAATAATGCATTTAATACTTTGTCTAGAAGGTCAATGGCAGAATGGGTCTTTTGACCCATTTTGGCCCATGCTTTTCTTCTCATTTTGGCTCACTTTGGGCCTCAAATTGGGCCCAATACTTATCTCAACTTAGCCCACCAAATTCCATGTATAATCAACCATATATATAGCATGTTTCAATAATTCCATAATCTCACGACAATATTCTCTTACGAGTTTCTCATTCGTAGTCTCATTCGCAAAAATAGGAATTCTAGTCGCCCATGGCTTTATTGAACATCTTGAATAACTATTTATCTTTCATGCTTTGATCATGTAGGAGTATGTAGGAGTGTATTGAAGTATTTGAAGCTTTAACAATGCTCAAAGAACTCCAAAGAACCAAAAGAAACCATCTAAGAATCGACGTAGAATCGCGTTACAAAATGAGCGCGGAAGGGCACAATATGTTGTGCCTTGCGCCACTTGCTGCAAAGCAAGCAGTGGCGCGAGATCCTGCTGCCCTATGAATCAGGTGGCTTGCACCACACACCCTGAAACAGGGAGTGGCGCAAGTCTTGGTACTTTGCTGAATTTTTCGGCCACTTTTTCCAACACTTGCATATCGTCCAATACCCTATCAAAACACTACAAAATACTTACTTAGTGAGCTTTATCATCAAATAAACATGACTTCAAGTCACCAAATGAGGTTAGTATGTGTACGGGGTATTACCCAAATGCTCCACGAAAGCACAAAACACCTCCTACGAAGGTCTACTCGCATGTGCGTGGCCAAATTTAAATTTTCTCGTCATTAGCATTGCCAAATACATACTTATATCTCTCGACACCTAAGCAAACATTATTCAGCATCATCAAGTAGGGTTGGGAAGGTACGGGGTGTTACATATAGAGAGAGAATCTCACACTTCCCTACATTCTCCCCCACGAGTATAACATCATAAATACACAACATATAGGATTTATGAGTAACATATAGCAAATGATGAATTAGAGAAAATTTAACAGGAGGCATATCAAAGGAAAGCTAATGAATTTATTTAGGAGTGTAGAATGTGTGGCTTGATATGAACTGAATTCGGGTGAGTTGAAATAGGTTGTATTAATAAATGGGCGAATCAAAATTACACAGATTGAGACAGGGTTAAGTAGGCCATACTCTAACGCATCCAATTCTTACTAAGTTTTTCTTTGTTTGTTTCTTTATAATTTGTTTATGTACCTAAAAAAACCCATCTTTGTAAGGATTGATCAAAAAGATATTGGAAAACTGTAAGAAATAATCAGAGACAATATTGGAGAAATTTTCAGATATGTTTTTCTTTGTACAAGGGCTTTCTATATATACAAACTAAAGAAACTTCCTAGGTAAGACTGAAGAAACTTTCCAGATAAGACTCCGAGCAATATGAAGAGCCACCTAGCTGTCAGAGTGAACAAGAATGGCAACTCCGATGAGATGGAAAGATCAGAGAGAATTCTGGTCAGCCAAGTTAGTTCAGCAACCAAGCGGCGCATAGATTTGTATGTAGCTTCAGCCGATGAAAGTGAAATTAAAGTTTACTTTTTCAATTTTCTGAAGATGGGAGATCCATCCATACTGATAAAGAATCTGCCTACAGATCGACGAGAGTCACGACATGACATCTAACTGGCATCACAATATGCCAAGAGGGAAAAGAAGGAGAAGCATTGAGAAAAATTCCTTGATTTGGAGTACCCTTCAGGTAACTCAAAACTCTTAATGTTGTAGTAAAATGATTATGACAAGGCTTTTGCATAAATTGACTAAGAGTCAAAATAGCAAAATACGGATCTGGCCTTATAGGAATTAAATAATTTAATTTATCAATACGGTGTCGATAAAGTATTGGATCTGACATAAGAGGACCCAAAATCCGCAGATAGCTTATGTGAAGGATCCATTGGAGAAGAGGCAGGAGGCAGATGGGATACATCAAATTCCTGGAGTAAATCCAAGGTATACTTGTGTTGACTGATAATAAAACCATTGTGTTCCCTCAATATTTTCATGCCTAAAAAGTAATGTAAAGAACTTGACTCTTTAATTTTGAACTCTTTATGAAGAAATGACTTGAGTGCTTGTATCTCTTTGTGATAATTACTAGTAATAAGGATGTCATCAACATAAATGTCACGCCCCGAATTCCAACGGGACGGACATGGCACCCGAAGCCGACAAGGCCCGAGAGAACCAATCTTCATCCATAAACACCTATACGCATACCACTCAATAGTCATCACCACCACAAATAAATATAAAATACCAAAAGTGGAAGGTATGACAAATATATGAGAATTATGAAACTTGGCCGTTAGGGCCATCAAGACAAAACATAAGTTCATTACATTCCTTTCGTCTGACCCACCACATCTACAAAGCCTCTACAGATGCATAACCAAAACCAACCTAGAGTCGGGACACACCCCGCTCTATACATATACACAAGACCAAAACAAATGTACATAGAAGACTCGGAAAGACCCGAACCAACTGGAGCTCACCAAATGTTCGCAAAAGATCCGCAACCTACAATGGAGGTCTACCAGTACCTGTGCCTGCAGCAAGTAAGGTAAATTCCCCCGAGGGGGTCAGTACGAAGAATGTACTGAGTATGCAAGGCCATAAGAAAACTGTATCAATAAATGAGAACACCAATGTATATCAACGATAAAAGAATAGGCAATATAGATAAACCAACATTTCCATATGTGTGGAACCATGTACTTTGCATTCTTTATTATTCATCTCAATATCAACAATAATCACATCCCGCCCGGGACCAGCTGATCAGTGGTAAATAACAATATTGGGATCGTCTCTAGCTAGGCTTATGCCCCTTTGAGCTACCACCCATAAATCAATAAAGCAGGTTCGGCCCTAGCTAGGTTTTCACCCCTTTGGGCTACCCCCTGTGTCCAATAATCAATCGGGATCGTCTCTAGCTAGGCTTTCGCCCCTTTGAGCTACCACCCGTGATACATCGGGATCGTCTCTAGCTAGGCTTTCGCCCCTTTGAGCTACCACCCGTACTCAACCATATATGCATTACTTTTATTCTTTAGTTATGAAATTGAAACATTGTTGGTTATCGCATTATTGGAACTTTGGGACAATGTTCAATGTATAAGAGACACATGAATATGTATATATAGGTAACCAACCTGACATGAGATACTTTGGGACATTTCGACATAGGTACAAGTACAATGGCAAAGGGAGCAATATATGCTGCAGAAAGATACGGACAAGAATAACCTTACATACCTTAGCCTCTCAATAAGAATCCACAATCCTAACGAATATAATGATCCAGCCCCTTACTCTACAACACAAGCACATAACGGAGTTTACGTCAACATCTAACCACCTTACAAGTGCAAAGACGACAAAAGTTACATAATTGCCTCTAACGTCATTTCCCCCTTTATAATGAAATTTCGGCATGACCATACCATAAATACCACAACATGCCATACATTGACCAACATCATAACCAATAGCATTTTGCAACAATCTTCTTCTTTACACTTTCTCATTCACACCATATCACAAATAATCCATCAAGTCACCATAAAACACCTCATAGCACATATCGGCCAAAAATCCCATAATTCACACTTATAGAAAATAACAAGTTTAGTAACATAATCACACCATACATGTTGATATTTCATCCATACCATGCTCTTTCATCAAAACCACAAGTCACCTTTCAAGTTTAATTCACAAAATGGCACATCTTTTACTAAAGGGCAAAAGTGGCCTATTCAACCTTTCCAACACAACCATCATGATCTACACAACACTTCATGCATATAATATGTTAAATCACAAGAATAAATACTTACCCAAGCTTCCAAAGTGATGATCTTGTCCAAAGTGGCCAAAGGAAATGGTTGCCTTAGGGTTTTGGAAAAGAGAGAAATGTTTGTGAAAATATCCAAAAAGTTATGAGACTTTGTAATGAATAAATCTGATTTTTGTTCCCTTTATATAGACCCTCAAGTCAATCCTTAGCCACTTCTTTGGCATTAAATGTCATGGTCCCTTAATTAATATAAGAATGGGTCATTTCCCTTGGGCTTTTCATTTTGGCCTTGTTTTGGGCCTCAATTTGGGCCCAATAACACATATTAGCTTAGCCCACTAAAATAAATGTATAATCCATCATATATATCATGTTTAAATAATTCCATAATATCACGACAGTATTCACTTACGATATTCCCGTTCGTAGCCTCAATCGCAAAACTAGACATTCTAGCCGTCCATGGCTTAATTGAACATTTTGGTAAATTCGTGTGTTTCATGATTTGATCATGTAGGAGTATATTAAGTTACTTGGATACTTAATAAGGAGTAAATAAACACCAAAGAACCGAAATAAACCATGGAAGAATCAACATCGCATTACGTCGCAAAACGAGTTCGGGAAGGCCACATTTTTGTGCTTTGCTGAAATTTTTCCTACTCTGTCTAATACTAGTATATCATCCAATGCCCCATATAAACACTACAAAATACGTACTTAGTGACCTTAATCATCAAGTAAACATGACTCCAAGTTACCAAATAAGGTTAGAAACGTACGGAGTGTTACATTCTTCCCCCCTTAGGAACATTCGTCCTCGAATGTTAATAACATCGTCTCAAGTACAACAATTGCATTTCTATATTAGCATATATATACATAGACACATAATGCTCATAGATACTTACTTGTTATTGCTCCACTTCCACACTTTGAACTTTTCCTTCCGTGTGAAATAAATACGGGTACTTTGACCTCATCATTTCTTCCGCTTCCCACGTGATTTCTTCAACTTGTTGATTTCTCCAAAGTACCTTTACGGAAGCAACGTCTTTATTTCTTAGCCTCTTCACTTGCCTATCCAGAATAGCAATAGGTATCTCCTCATAGGTAAGATCCTCTGTGACTTGTACATCTTCAATAGGAGTAATACGAAATGGATCTCCTATGCACTTTCGAAGCATCGAAACATGAAATACTGGATGGACTGTGGAGAGTTCTTGAGGTAATGCCAATTCATACGCAACTTGTCCAAATCTTTTGACAATTTCATATGGACCTACATAACCTGGACTCAATTTCCCTTTCTTTCCAAACCTCATTACCCCTTTCATTGGCGACACCTTTAAGAATACCCAATCACCTATGGCAAATTCAAGCCCTCTTCGTCTAACATCCGCATATGACTTGTGTCGACTTTGGGCCGTTTGGAGCCGCTGTTGGATCACTCTAACTTTCTCTATAGCTTGATAAACAAGATCTGGCCCAAGTAAAGCAGGTTCACCCGCTTCAAACCATCCAATTGGTGACCGACATTTTCTCCCATATAAAGCTTCATAAGGTGCCATTCCGATACTTGAATAATAGCTATTGTTGTACGCAAATTCAATGAGAGGTAGATGTTCATCCCAACTACCTTTAAAATCCAAAGTGCAGGCTCGTAGCATATCTTCAAGTGTTTGGATAGTACGCTCTGCTTGTCCATCTGTCTGAGGATGAAAAGCCGTACTCAAATTAACCTGTGTGCCCAAGCTCCTTTGGAAAGATTTCCAAAAATGAGCGGTAAACTGTGCTCCTCTGTCTGATATAATAGAAAGTGGAATTCCATGCAATCGTACTATCTCTTTCACATACAACTTCGCATAATCCTCAGCTGTATAGGTCGTCTTGACTGGTAGAAAATGCGCTGACTTGGTAAGCCTGTCCACTATGACCCATATAGAATCAAACTTCCGCAATGTACGAGGCAAACCCGTAATGAAATCCATATTAATCATATCCCATTTCCATACTGGAAGATTGATACATTGCATGTAACCTCCCGGTTTCTGATGTTCCACTTTCACCTGTTGACAATTTGGACATTGAGCTACAAATTCCGCAATGTTCTTTTTCATATTTCCCCACCAATATATGTCTTTCAAATCATGATACATCTTTGTAGCTCCCGGATGAATAGAATACCGTGAGTGATGTGCCTCTGTCATAATCCGCTTCCTTAGCTCATCTACGTCCGGTACACATAATCGACCTTGGCATTGAAGTACTCCCTCTTGCGTAAGATTGAATGCCTTTGTCAATTTCTGCTGCACATTCTCTCTCAGCTGCAACAAAATATGATCCGCATACTGTTTCTCCTTTACTTCAGCTATTAAGGACGATTCTGCCGCATTCTGCACAATAACCCCCTCATCTGAGGATTCAATAAGGCGAACTCCCAAGCTAGCCAACTGATATAAGTCTTTGATTATCTCCTTCTTTTCTGTCAATTGATCACTAGTGACTCCCGTTGCCTTGCGGCTTAATGCATCCGCTACTACATTTGCCTTCCCTGGATGGTATAGAATATCAACATCATAGTCTTTCAAGAGCTCTAACCATCTTCGTTGCCTCAAATTGAGTTCCTTTTGCTTAAATATATATTGTAAACTTTTGTGATCCGTATAAATATCAACATGAACTCCATATAGATAATGACGCCATATCTTTAAAGCAAACACTACCGCTGCCAATTCAAGGTCATGAGTGGGATAATTTTTCTCATGTGGCCGCAACTGTCGTGAGGCATATGCTATCACCCTACCATGCTGCATCAACACACATCCGAGACCAATCCCGGAAGCGTCACAATACACTGCATAGCCTTCCGTGCCTTCGGGAAGTACTAACACTGGTGTGGAAGTCAACTTATCTTTTAATTTTTGGAACCCACTTTCACATGCATCATTCCATTGAAATTTAATTGCCTTGTGAGTTAACTTCGTCAATGGTGCAGCAATAGAAGAAAACCCTTCCACAAACCTCCTGTAATACCCTGCCAAACCAAGAAAACTACGAATCTCTGTAGGCGTCGTAGGTCTTGGCCAATTTTTCACTGCTTCAATCTTTTGCGTATCAACCCGAATTCCTTCATCCGACACAATGTGACCCAAGAAGGCTACGGATTTTAACCAAAATTCACACTTAGAAAACTTTGCATATAACTTACGATCCCGAAGAATTTGTAACACCTGTCGTAGGTGATAAGCATGGTCTTCTGGTGATCTTGAATAAACAAGGATGTCATCTATAAATACTGTCACGAACACGTCTAGGAATGGCTTAAACACCCTGTTCATCAAATCCATAAACACAGCCGGTGCATTTGTTAGTCCAAATGACATAACTAAAAATTCATAGTGGCCATACCGTGTTCGAAACGCTGTCTTGGGTACATCCTCCTCTCTAACTCTGACTTGATGGTAACCCGATCTCAAGTCAATTTTCGAAAAACATTTGGCACCCTGTAACTGATCAAACAAATCATCAATGCGAGGAAGGGGATATTTGTTCTTGATCGTTACTTTATTCAACTGTCGGTAGTCAATGTACATCCTCAATGTGCCATCTTTCTTGCGTACGAATAATACTGGTGCACCCCACGGGGACATACTAGGCCTAATGAAGCCCTTATCCAGCAAATCTTTCAACTGCTCCTTTAATTCACGCAGTTCTGCTGGAGCCATTCTATATGGAGGAATAGAAATAGGCTGAGTGCCTGGAATCACATCAATACCAAACTCCACTTCCCGTTCTGGAGGTAAACCTGGAAGATCGTCAGGAAATATGTCGAGAAATTCATTGACCACTGGTACCGACTGAGGACTTGGTGGTTCCACGTTGAGATCTTGCACTCTTACCAAATGGCATATATACCCTTTAGCTATCATTTTCCTAGCTTGAAGATAGGAAATAAATTTACCTTTCGGTGCCCCCACATTACCTTTCCACTCAAGAATATTCATTTGTGGAAAATGAAAATGTACCTCCTTGGCTCGGCAATCCACCGTAGCATAACAAGAAGCCAACCAGTCCATCCCCATTATAACATCAAAATCCACCATGTCAAGTTCAATAAGATCAGCTAGTGTATCATGACCACACACAGTTATCACACAATTTCGATATACTCTCTTTGCAACAATAGATTCACCAACCGGTGTAGACACTTCAATAGACTTATCTAAGAATTCCGGTGTTCTTTCAAATTTTGCAGCAATCAACGGAGTAACATATGATAAAGTAGAGCCCGGATCTATCAATGCATATACACCATGTGAAAATATAGACAATATACCTGTGACTACATCGGGAGATGCCTCCAAATTCTGTCTGTCCACGAGAGCATAGGAACGATTCTGGGATCCACTGGAACTAGCTGCTCCGGCAGCACCTCTACCCCAACCGATAGGCTGTATACCTCGGCCTACGGAAGGAACCGATGATGAAGATGCAACGGTTGACCCTATAGGTCGTGCTACACCACCCGAGCCTCTTCGTGGGCATTCCCTCATTATGTGCCCTGGCATACCACACCAGAAACAAGTATTCACCCCACGTCGACATTCCCCTGAGTGAAACTTTCCACAGTGCTGACATGGCTGACGAAGAAACCCTGCTGTCTGCGAGCCCTGAACCCCACTGCTTTGCCCAGCATAACCGCCTCTAGACCCTCGAAACTGGGAGGAAGCACCTGCCATGGGGTGAGAAAATAATGGTCTATGCGGTCTAGGAAACATCTGAGGCCTAAACTCTCCTTGGGACACCATAGACTGCCCCATTGGTCTAGCCCGCTTTGACGACCCTCTTTCAGATTCCTGTGTTCTCCTCCGTTGCCTCTGATCCTCCATCTTTTGTGCAAAGGCCTGGATCCTAGCAATATCCATGTCTCTGTTCAAGGCAGCAATGGTACAGTCCCTTACCAAATATGGCTCCAATCTGTCCACATATCGATGGATTCTGTCGGTCATTGTAGCCACTACGTTCGGAGCATATCGAGCCAAAGAATTAAACTGAAGACTGTATTCCCGAACACTCATATTCCCTTGTCGAAGGTTCAGAAACTGGTCTGCACGTGCTTCCCTGATCTCATAAGGGAGATAGTGATCAAGAAAGGCCGTTCTAAATTCTTCCCAGCCAGCTGGAAGTGCATTAATGCCCCTCGACCGTTTTCAGTCCTCATACCACAATATCGCTTCACCTTTCAACCTGTAGGCTGCAAGTTCTACCATTTCTACACCAGTCACATGCATAACATCTAGGGCCCTTTGGATTTGGTCCACGAAGTCCTGTGGATCTGCCTGTGGGTCTGACCCAGTGAATGTAGGAGGGTCTAATTTTAGAAAATCCTGTGTTCTGCGGCTCGCTATTCTAGTTGCATTATCCTCATTTGTCATTGGATTAGCCCGTCCCTGCGTTTGTGCAGCAACTATCTGCGTCAACATATGCACTGCATTTCTCAAATCCTGATTAGTAGCATTCATAGGCGGCTCTGCGGGTAAAGTAGAAGAAGCCCGCGACGCAACCTCCTGTTCAACACCGTCTTGCTTAACCTATTCCGGTGGTGGTCTACTAGTTCCCTCTCCAACCAGCCTGTCTATTCTTTTACTTTTACCTTTCCCTTTTCGTGCAATCGGCATTTTCTATAACATAAGAAAACCAATGGTTAGGTACGATTCCACTTACAACAGTAGCTCTATTGCACGATCTAGAAATGAAGAAAAAGAAACAACTCCTAAATGCCCCGTAGCCTCCTACTTATAAATGTGGTGCACAACACATCGATAAGCAAGACTCTACTCAGACACGGCTTTGTAGACACCCTTAGGACGACCCGCTCTGATACCACTTTTGTCACGCCCCGAATTCCAACGGGACGGACATGGCACCCGAAGCCGACAAGGCCCGAGAGAACCAATCTTCATCCATAAACACCTATACGCATACCACTCAATAGTCATCACCACCACAAATAAATATAAAATGCCAAAAGTGGAAGGTATGACAAATATATGAGAATTATGAAACTTGGCCGTTAGGGCCATCAAGACAAAACATAAGTTCATTACATTCCTTTCGTCTGACCCACCACATCTACAAAGCCTCTACAGATGCATAACCAAAACCAACCTAGAGTCGGGACACACCCCGCTCTATACATATACACAAGACCAAAACAAATGTACATAGAAGACTCGGAAAGCCCCGAACCAACTGGAGCTCACCAAATGTTCGCAAAAGATCCGCAACCTACAATGGAGGTCTACCAGTACCTGTGCCTGCAGCAAGTAAGGTAAATTCCCCCGAGGGGGTCAGTACGAAGAATGTACTGAGTATGCAAGGCCATAAGAAAACTGTATCAATAAATGAGAACACCAATGTATATCAACGATAAAAGAATAGGCAATATAGATAAACCAACATTTCCATATGTGTGGAACCATGTACTTTGCATTCTTTATTATTCATCTCAATATCAACAATAATCACATCCCGCCCGGGACCAGCTGATCAGTGGTAAATAACAATATTGGGATCGTCTCTAGCTAGGCTTATGCCCCTTTGAGCTACCACCCATAAATCAATAAAGCAGGTTCGGCCCTAGCTAGGTTTTCACCCCTTTGGGCTACCCCCTGTGTCCAATAATCAATCGGGATCGTCTCTAGCTAGGCTTTCGCCCCTTTGAGCTACCACCCGTGATACATCGGGATCGTCTCTAGCTAGGCTTTCGCCCCTTTGAGCTACCACCCGTACTCAACCATATATGCATTACTTTTATTCTTTAGTTATGAAATTGAAACATTGTTGGTTATCGCATTATTGGAACTTTGGGACAATGTTCAATGTATAAGAGACACATGAATATGTATATATAGGTAACCAACCTGACATGAGATACTTTGGGACATTTCGACATAGGTACAAGTACAATGGCAAAGGGAGCAATATATGCTGCAGAAAGATACGGACAAGAATAACCTTACATACCTTAGCCTCTCAATAAGAATCCACAATCCTAACGAATATAATGATCCAGCCCCTTACTCTACAACACAAGCACATAACGGAGTTTACGTCAACATCTAACCACCTTACAAGTGCAAAGACGACAAAAGTTACATAATTGCCTCTAACGTCATTTCCCCCTTTATAATGAAATTTCGGCATGACCATACCATAAATACCACAACATGCCATACATTGACCAACATCATAACCAATAGCATTTTGCAACAATCTTCTTCTTTACACTTTCTCATTCACACCATATCACAAATAATCCATCAAGTCACCATAAAACACCTCATAGCACATATCGGCCAAAAATCCCATAATTCACACTTATAGAAAATAACAAGTTTAGTAACATAATCACACCATACATGTTGATATTTCATCCATACCATGCTCTTTCATCAAAACCACAAGTCACCTTTCAAGTTTAATTCACAAAATGGCACATCTTTTACTAAAGGGCAAAAGTGGCCTATTCAACCTTTCCAACACAACCATCATGATCTACACAACACTTCATGCATATAATATGTTAAATCACAAGAATAAATACTTACCCAAGCTTCCAAAGTGATGATCTTGTCCAAAGTGGCCAAAGGAAATGGTTGCCTTAGGGTTTTGGAAAAGAGAGAAATGTTTGTGAAAATATCCAAAAAGTTATGAGACTTTGTAATGAATAAATCTGATTTTTGTTCCCTTTATATAGACCCTCAAGTCAATCCTTAGCCACTTCTTTGGCATTAAATGTCATGGTCCCTTAATTAATATAAGAATGGGTCATTTCCCTTTGGGCTTTTCATTTTGGCCTTGTTTTGGGCCTCAATTTGGGCCCAATAACACATATTAGCTTAGCCCACTAAAATAAATGTATAATCCATCATATATATCATGTTTAAATAATTCCATAATATCACGACAGTATTCACTTACGATATTCCCGTTCGTAGCCTCAATCGCAAAACTAGACATTCTAGCCGTCCATGGCTTAATTGAACATTTTGGTAAATTCGTGTGTTTCATGGTTTGATCATGTAGGAGTATATTAAGTTACTTGGATACTTAATAAGGAGTAAATAAACACCAAAGAACCGAAATAAACCATGGAAGAATCAACATCGCATTACGTCGCAAAACGAGTTCGGGAAGGCCACATTTTTGTGCTTTGCTGAAATTTTTCCTACTCTGTCTAATACTAGTATATCATCCAATGCCCCATATAAACACTACAAAATACGTACTTAGTGACCTTAATCATCAAGTAAACATGACTCCAAGTTACCAAATAAGGTTAGAAACGTACGGAGTGTTACAATAAACTGCCACTATAGAGACTAAATCACCTATTTTCTTATAAAATAATAAATAATTATTAAGTGAAGCATCAAATCCCTTAAAACTGAGAGCTCCTGCAAGCTTAGCATACCATTGTCTAGATGTTTGTTTTAGGCCATAAAGTAATTTTCTAAGCTTGTAAACCATATTAGGACTAGGAGCTGTCAAACCAGCTGAAAACTTCATATAGACCTCTTCTTGCAAGTCTCCTTGCAATAAGGCTTTGTTAACATCAAATTGAGTGATATCCTAATTCTTCTTGATAGCCATAGATAATAATTAAATACCTGATTGTAGTCATCTTGACTACAGGAAAAAAGGTCTCATTGAAATCAATTTCCTCTTTTTGAATGTTTTATCTGATAACCAGTCTAGCTTTCAACCTTTCCAAAGTCCCATCTGCATGTTGCTTTACCTTATAAACCCATTTACAAGGTAGAGCTTTTTTGCCTTGAGGAAGGGCTACTACATCCCAAGTGTGATTTGATTGTAAAGCTTTAAGTTCAGCTTCCACAGCATGTTTCTACCCTGGGTGGATAGAAGCTTGGTAATAACTGGTAGGCTCTGTGATATGAGAGATAGAATGGAGAAGAGTTTGGTTGGAAGAAGAGAGACTAGTGGAAGGAAGAATGGTAGATGCAAAAAAGCAAGAACTAGTAACATCACTAAAGAAAATAAAATTATAGAAGTAATCCTTGAGATGAGTAGGTGGAATGTCTTTATTTGGTCTGGTGGATTTTCTAGGACTAGGAACAGAGAGGGTAGAATAAGGCATGGGAATTGAAACTTCAGCAGTAGGCTGTGTGGAAGGGGAAGAAATAGATTCTTGATTTTGTGTGGTAAAAGGTGTGGTGATTGATTCACGTATAGATAAAAGTGAATCAGAAGTATCAAAAAATGGAATAGGAAAAGTAAAAGAGGAAACAGTATCAACACCTGTAACAAATGGGAATATGTCTTCATAGAATTGCACATTCCTAGAAACAAATAATTTTATACTATCCAGTTCCAAAAGCTTATACCCCTTTGATCACTAGGATAACCCAAGAACACACAGAGTTGTGCTCTAGGCTCAAATTTCCCTCTTCTGTGTGTTAATGTGCTAACATAGCATAAACAACCAAAACACCTTAAGGCATGATAGGAAGGGAACTTGCCAAAAACAATATTGTAGGGAGTGTTTCCATTGAGAACGTTAGAAGGCAACCTATTTATCAAAAATGTTGTTGTAACAATACACTCATCCCAATAGGATAGAGGCACCTGAAATTGAAATAAAAGAGCTCTTGCAATCTCAAGAAGCTATCTATGCTTTTTCTCAACTATCCCATTTTGTTGAGGTGTAACAACAAATGAGGTCTGATGGATAATGTCCTAGTAATTGAAAAAATTACTGGTTGCTGCACTCAATCCTAGCTCCAAGACATTATCTGATCTTATCTTTTTTACCTCAGTATTAAATTGCCTCTCAACCATCCGTAAGAAAGATTGCAAAACTGAAAAAACATTGTTCTTAGTGGTTAACAAATAAGTACAAGTACACATGGTATAGTCATTCATAATGGTGAGAAAGTATCTATAGTTATTGTGAGTAGGTACTTTATATGGACCCCATGTATCAATATGAATAAGATAAAAATGCATTTTTGTAGATATTTGACTGACAAGAAATGGTAGCCTAGATTGTCTTGCTTTAGGGCAAATATCACAAAAATAATCAGAAGCATAAACAGTAGAAATTGAAAGGAAACTAACATTTTTCATTGATGATAAAGGCATATGTCCCAATCTAATCTGCCATAATTTTACATTAGAAGTAGCACTTGTACAAACTGGATAGGAAAATGAATTAGACTTACTAGGAACTGAAATAGGAAAGGAATGAAGAACAGAATCACTAGGAACATCATTTGACATCCTAGAAACATTCTTTCCAAAATTTAAACTAGACTCTGCAAGATTGGGCTTGAAAAGATAGAGTCTGTCTTATGCTTTATCAAAAACTTGAGCCCTCCTTATTGAAAGGCCATACATCATACAATGTAGAGAAGTGAAAAAGAGGATAGAATGAAACTGAACATAAAATTTATGAACTGACATAAGATTGAATCTGAAACTAGGAATGTAGAGAACATTCTGCAAAGCTAGATCAGAAGCTATAGAAATAGTTCCTATATGAGTGACTAGAATAGTTTGACAATTAGGGAGGTTAACAGTTAATGGCACTTGAGAGGTGATAATAATATGAAAGAATTTTTATTAAAGCACATGTGTTTTGAGGCACCTGAATCTATGATCCAGGTTTTAGAATTAGTGACTGAAAAATATGAACCAAGATACTTTAGAATAGTACCAGCCACAGAATTTGCATTTATTTCAGATCCTCCACTGATTTGTGTTGCTTCTTCCACCTTCATCTGTTTGAACATTTGAACAAATTATTTGTGTTGCTTCTTCCACCTTCATCTGTTTGAACATTTGAATAAATTATTTGTGTTGCTCCTTGTTGTATAACTGATTGACAATGTTATGATATGCATAAGTGTTGCTCCTTTCTTTAGTGTCCGCAACTGTCATTTCCCTATTTTTCCTGATTTGTCCATAAGTTCTTACCATTTGTAAATTTAAAATCTTCTGGAAACCCATGTAATCTGAAATAGTCTATCTCCTCATGCCTTATTTTGCCATAATAAGTGCAAGAAACATTAGGGTTATACTTTGCTTTCTTCCCTTTGAACTTCTGATTTGGCTTCTGAAACCAATGTTTTTGCTAAGGGTAGTTAACCCTGGGATGTGTTTGTTGAGGGTAGTTAACCCTGACATATGTACTCCCACTTCTCTGTGAGATATCTGCAAACTTTTGGATTTTTTTCCTCCTCTATAGTGATTCATGTTTTCAGCCATAAAAGAAGAAGAATCAGAAGAGATGAGTGGACTCATGTAGGTCTCTTTTTGATTTTTATCCTGTAAAAATAAAGAATATTCATGATTAATGTCAGGTAAGAGATTAATCATTAGAATATTACCCCTTGTCTGTGCATATGTGTCATTGAGACCCATAAGAAATTGTATTAGTCTTTCATCTTGCAGAGATTTTTTCAATTTTTGCTTTCCTTCACATATACACCACAATTGCACTTGATATTAGAATTAAGAGAATCCAACTCATTCCATAATCTCTTCAACTTTGCGAAATAACCAGCAATGTTGTCAGTGCCTTGTATCATCCTACTAAGTTTCTTTTGCAGATGATAAAGCTTTGCACCATTTGATTTCCCAAATCTATATTCTAGACTCATCCATAGTTCTTTAGCAGTACTTGAGTAGATGGCACTATCTACTATTTCCTTTGACAGAGAATTAAGTAGTCAGGATATCACCATATCATTACATCTGCTGCAAAGTTGAAGATCTATTGTTCCAGCTAATGGGGATGACTGAGATCCAGTGATAAAATCCAATTTATTCTTTGCTGATAAAGCAATTAGAATTGATCTTTTCCATCCTTGATACCCTCTCCAATCTAAGGGATTGTTTACCAATGTCATACCAGGTGCATTTGAGGCATGGAGATAATAAGGATGATTTGAATCTATGAAAGTAGTACTTCCAGTAGCTGTTGTGAGATTAGCAGCTATCCTATAATAGTTGCTACAAAAAATTATTCTTGAGAGTGCTCCTCATCTGACTGCTGGAGGTAGTTCTTTCCCAACAATCTTTGTTATTGCTATATATGCATGTAATATGTCAAATAAAAAAGATCTCTTTAAAAATATCTTTATATAAGTTTTTCATCGATCAATTCGGGTTACATATCAACCCAAATTCTAGACGAGCTTAATTGGATGGATGAAAATGGACAAAATTAATAAATAGGCGGGTCAATAACCTGCCAAATTACTTAAATTGGACAAATCATGTTCTTATCAGTTAATTTTGCCACCCCTAAATTTATCTAAATGTTCAATTGATCAATGCCAAAGAATAAAGAAAAAAATTTAGAAAAGCATTGTCAAGAAGAAAGAACTAGTAATTTCACCCAAAAAATAAAAATAATAAAGAGTAGTAATTGAAATAAATAAAACATGAAAACTTATGTTTGCTTAATTAAAATATAAGAGAATTTTTTTTTATTTTAAAAAGAAGTTGGTAGTTAGATGTTTGCATCACCATATAGATGTGGGATGCGAGAGTGAGAGGAGAATCTGTTTTAGTCATATATAGGCCCACCAATGGATGGCATCAAGTAAATATTCCAGTGGACAATATGGAAATATGACATCAAAGATATCCTCCTTTCGAAATTCGACTGATTTTATGTTCATTTGGTGGTTAATTGAAGATAATATTTTGTACTGTGATAATTCATCATAAATTAATTAACTAACCTTATTCTAATTATTAATTAATTGCGTAACTTTAATTTCTCCCTTCTTTTAAGCTCGGAACCATCGATTTTGTGAGTGAACGTCTGGAATTAAAATAACAATTTTCCTTTTTCTTGTAATGCGGCTAAAACAAACTTTGGTGGAGCGGCCTTGACAATAATAATTTATATAGTCAACTTCAACTCATTTGAAATCGGTATAACAGTAGTTAGGCTATTGAAGACAAGACAAGGTAAATTAAGACAATATTTGGCACCATTGAGTAGTTGTCTTTTTGAAATCATTTTCTATCAAGGGACGAAAGTATTTCAGTGAAAGATGATCATCCTCAATCATAAAGGGTCAGCCCCAACTTCATTTTCACTTCCCTTATTAGTATTTTTTTTATTATAATCATTTAGGTATACATCTAAAAATTATTGGGCCTAATTAAGATTCATGTCGAGTTTATAAAGATTGAGAGCGCTCCCTTCAAGTCATTTTCCCATTCAAGTGCTCAAACCATTTTTTTTTTTTATTGTGGGTAAAAAGATCTCCTCCATCCCACCACACTTCTTGGTGGTCCAATGACATTATTTCTTTTGCAAGATATAATACATATTAGATGTGAAAAGAGATCTATATAGCTAATCTCTTTCCTTTTGGTGACTGTTTGTAACAGTTTGGTGTTGTTTTTTTGGAGGTATGGTCCTATGTCCCCCTCTTTTGTTTGTATTAATAAATTAATGAATGGAATAGGAGGGTATTGCCAGCCCAAACACCAAAGGCATCTGCCTAAGGTGATAACAAATTTAATTTTAAAAAAAGATATAATACATACTATAAATTATTTCCAAAAACAAAAGAGTTCTAGGTTTTGATAGAACTATGCAGCTGTTTTCAAATTAATCAAGCATAATCTTGAAATAAATTATTATTGTATATGATGATTTGATGTAGTCGGAATAAAGCATCCAAGTTTATAAAGTTTAACTCGGGTGGATGTGTCCTTGAGTATGGACTAATTTATCTTGATCTCATATTATTCTTATAATTAAGAATTGAAATAACTAAGGTTGATCAGCTCAAATACTGAACAAAACTGAAAATGTATATATTCAATAAAAGAAAATAATAATAAGTAGTAACAAAATGCAAACGATTACTGTTTTTTTTATTCCTCCTCTTCTTTTTTTTAAGCCCCTCCCTAGGAGCTCCCACTTTTTTGCTCCGTTGGTGCTTTGTTTCTTTTATTCAGTGCTTTGACGCATGAGACTGATGTGGTAGTGGAGCTGGATTCTCAGGTCATTCGGAAGAGGGATAGTTTCAAGTATCTTGGGTCTATGATTCAGGGAAATGGAGAGATTGACGAGGATGTCATGCACCGTATTGGTGCAGAGTGGTTGAAATGGAGGCTCGCTTCGGGAGTCTTGTGTGATAAGAAGGTGCCTCCAAAGCTTAAAGGTAAGTTCTACAGAGTGGCAGTCCGACCGGCTATGTTGGATGGAGCTGAGTGTTGGCTAGTTAAGAACTCCCACATACAGAAGTTGAAGGTGGCGGAGATGAAGATGTTGAGATGGATGTGCAGACTTACTAGGAGGGATAGGGTTAGAAACGAATTTATTCAAGAGAAGGTAGGAGTAGCTTCGGTGGAAGATAAGATGCGAGAAGTGAGGTTGAGATGGTTTGGGCACGTGATGAGACGGTGTACTGATGCCCCAGTAAGGAGGTGTGAGAGGCTCGCTATGGATGGTTTTAGATGGGGTAGAGGTAGACCGAAGAAATATTGGAGGGAAGTGATTAGGCATGACATGGAGCAGTTACAGCTTACAGAGGACATGACCCTAGATAGGAAGGTGTGGAGGGCGCGGATTAGGGTAGAGGGTTAGTGAGTAGGAGGGTGTCCTTACTAGTAGGGAGGAGTGTTTTGTTCGCCGATGTACCTGTAGTCATGGTGTTATGCATATGTCTTGTAGTTTCTTGTTTGTGGTGTTTTTGGTGATGTATGTGTTTTCGGATTGATAGTTCATAGCATTACTCCATGGGTGTTTTGTTTCTTTTATCTAGTGGTGTGTTACCCCATTTTGTTGTTTGTTTTTATGTTTTCTGATTTGTTATACTGTTATCTGGCCTGAGCCGGGGGGTCTATCGGAAACAACCTCTCTACTTCAGCTGTGGTAGTGGTATGGACTGCGTACACTTAACCCTCCCCAGACCCCACGTAGTGGGATTACCCTGGGTATGTTGGTGGTGGTGGTGGTGGTGGTGGTGGTGGTGGTGGTGACTCGAACTCACAACTTTAAGATTGGAAATGAAGGGTGTTTACCATCCAAGGAACTTCCTCTTGTCGCAAACGATTACTGTTCTTAAGAGATGCAAGACATAATTAACATTTTCGATTTACAGATAATTTAGTTCAGTAAAAACTACAATGTTGTCTTCCAAATAAAACATTATATTACCTGCATGCCTTTAAAGAAGCATCTTTAACAAGATTACTTTAAACCAACCGCATCAGTAATTAACAAGAGAATTTTGATTCAAGAAAAGTATTCGCATGATAAGTGTTGCACAAAATGCGAATATTGAGATGGATATGCGCTCATATAAGATTAAAAATGATTATATTTCTCAAAATGAAGGACACGTAACATGCATTTGTGGATATAATGAGAGAAGACAGATTGAGATTGTTTGGTCATATCCTGCATCGACCGATATATGCACTAGTTAACTAGCATTTGGCCATAGATTTTGAAATTTATCTCAAATGTCTGTTAATTATTGGCCATGAAATTTGATCAGATTTTAAAATTTGATCTTTAAATATTTTTAAGTTCCCAAAAAGTGGTTTATGGGACTTTTATTCACAAAACATTAAATATTTCTTAAGTCGCATGTCAAAACACAACTTTAAAAACTCAAATTTTTAAGTTATTTCAAAATCTATAGCCAAACGGGAGTATATGTGTAATATTATTATGGTAGTGAAGGAACTAAAAGGAGACAAGATAGACCCAAAAATCATACAAAAGGAAATTATTTCAAAAAATACAATTTTTTGAAATCAATACAAACTTAGCAAAAGATATATAGAACACAATAGATCGGAAGAATAAATAATTCATATAGACTTAGTCTTGTGATATTATAATTTTTAATATTATTATATATTAAATTTATTTTTCACTTCTATTTTTATTTGATATGAAGATGAGTAGATGACATAAGTTCATGAACTTAAATAGAAAACTAAGGATTCATATAACGAATCTCAACTTATGTTGAAGAGAAGGATTCTCATTTTGCCATTGACACATAGACAAAGAGATAAAACAGAAGCTGAAACGCTTGAGAAGACACTTGAAGCTTCTCGATTGAACTGTGTGAACGCAGAGCTTTGTCGGAAAAAAAGATTTGACTTTTGATTGGGCTAAAGACTACTACATGGGCTTCACACAATTGGGCCTTACACTCTCTGTACAGATCTCTTCCATGCCAAAGTAAAGATAGAGCAAATACAGAAAATAAAAAGCTTTTAGAATAGATGAGGTGTACAAAATACAAAAATTAGTTATATAGTTTAGGAAATTATTTTATAGTCCTTTTCATTTCTTGCACAGAGATGTAAATATTCAGTAATAAACACAGAGAAAATTTCCCAAATCATCTTCTTTTTCTACACTCTTTCATGGTATCAAAGCAGTAGCTCGATCTAGTCACCCTTTACTTTTAATTTCATCATCTTTCATTTTCTTTAATATACCATGGCATTTATAGCTCCCACAGCTGAATCTACTGGGGGTAGAAAGCTGCAACTATTGACAATAATCACCCTTATTACTTGCATAACTCAAATTTCCCAGGAATGAACTTGATCAATTCAGTCTTCGATGGGAAGGGGTTTCTAAGTTAGAAGAGATCTATCCTTATCGCCCTCTCAGCTAAGAAGAAGTTGGGCTTCATCAATGGGGTTTGTAAAACTCTAGATCTGTTGGATTCAGAATACAAATAATGGAGTTGTTGCAATGACATGGTGATGTCTTAGTTGCTCAATGCACTGTCCAAGGACATAGGAGACATTGTAATCTACTCTAAAATAGCAAAGGAGTTGTAGGATAGCTTGAAACAGAGGTTTGACAGATCCAATGGAGCTAAGCTCTATCACCTGTAAAAAGAACTATCAGGATTAGCACAAGGAAATAATGATGTTGCAGGATATTTCACAAAGCTCAAGCATTTGTGGGATGAGCTGGATTCTCTAAATATCATCTCATGTTGCACTTGTGTGTGTACACATGAGAGAAAGAAAAAACTTACAAAGACTTTAGAGGATCAAAGACTTATTCAATTCTTGATGGGATTGAATGATGGTTATGTTCAAGCTCGAGGCACTATACTAATGATGGATCCATTACCTACTATTAATAGTGCTTATGCTTTGCTTTTGCAAGATTAGAATCAAAAAGAGGCCTATGTGAGTGCAACAGTAAACACACATGATACTGCCTCTTTCATGGTGGTAGGTCAAGGTAAAGGAAACTTCAAATCTGAAAACCAATCATTTAAAGAAGCCCAAACAATTCAAAGGTTTGGGAATTCTGGAATTCAGAAGTTTGGCAAGGAAATTCAAATGGGTAAACCAAGGAGGGTAAAGTACAACTCAAATGTTAGTTGTACCTTTTGTGGAAGGAAAAGGCATGTGATGGAGGGACTGTTTCAGATTGATAGGGTTTCCAGATGACTTTGAGTTCACTAAGGGAAAGAACTCTCAAAATTTCATCAAGGGAAATGCAGTAGTGACAGGAGAGGAATCTGAAGATTTCAATACTGGGCATGAAGATTCAAGGAACATGATTATTCATCCTTAGCCCATTAGCAAAGAGCAGTACCCACAGTTTTTGAGTAAGGAGCAACACTCAAATTTGGTGCATCAAGTGAGGATGGACAAGAAAAATAATCAGACAACCAGTTCAACACCAGTAAGTAATGCAAATACAATTGCTGGTACAATTCTAAAATACTCAGGATCATGTTTTTCAGTCCATAATTCTAGCACTTGGATTATTGACTCAGAGGTCTCTGAACAGATGTGTTTAAACTCTAATTCATTTATGTCTTTGATTCCTCTTCCTATGTCTTTACATATATCTTTGCCCAACTCTTTTAGGATTATTGTCACCCACACAAGAAGTATCAGTGTGTTGCCTAATCTCATACTCTACAATGTTCTATATGTCCTAGATTTTAAGTATAAATTATTATTAGTTCATAAGTTAACTAATCATCTCAATTATAATGTCTTATTTACTCCTAGTGCTTGTGTCTTACAGGACCTTTTAATGATGAAGGCACAAGTTTTTGGTGAAGTAGGAGATGGTCTTTATCTACTCAAGCCTTTTAAGAAGAAGTCAGGATCACCTAAAGAAGTAGTTTCATTTCCAAAAGAACGAAATTCCAAAAAGAAGTCATTCTAATAATGTATCAGGTTCAGTTTCTAGTCCTACTCTTAGGCTTGTTTCAATTCCTACATTTGCCAATGTTGTTTCTGATGTAGCATTATGGCATGTAAGATTGGGGCATTTTTCTTTCTCAGTAATGAAGACTTTTGATTTTAGCTCTTTTCTTTCTAATTCTGCTTATATATGTCATGTTAGTCTTAAATCTAGGCAAAGTAGATTGCCTTTTTCTATCAGTAGCATTAAATCTAAAAGAATTTTTGAATTAATACATATTGACACATATGAACCTTTTAAGATATCTACTCATGATGGCTTAACTATTTTCTAACCATTATAAATGATATAGTAGGGGTACATGGACATTTCTCTTAAAGACTAGGAGAATTGCTTTTTCAGTACTCAAAGATTTTCTCATCATGGTGAAAAGGCAATTTGAAGTAAAGATGAAGATGATAAGATCTACCAATGCTCTAGAACTGGGAAGGGGAACCCAGAGGCTATATTTTTAAATTCACAAGGGAATTCTTCATGAGAGATCTTGTGTAGCAAATCCACAACAAAATGGTGTTGTGGAGAGGAAGCACAAACACCTTTTGGAAGTAACTAGAGGTTTGTTTTTTCAATCTAATCTTCCCATTCAATACTGGGATGAGTACATTCTAACTGCAACCTGCTTAATTAATAGATGACCCTCAAAGGCTATTTTAGGGAAAGCCCCTGTCACGCCCCAAATCCCATTGAGACGTGATTGGAACCCGAAGCCGATATGGCCCGAGAGAACCAATCTTTACTCCTGAACCTTCGTATGCATATCCTCATATGAATCTTATTGAACCTTATGCAATTATATGGAAAACATGAACATGGAAACATATGCCATAAACATATATATATCAAACTTGGCCGTTGGGCCATTACGTCTAACTGAACGTACATAGCTTACATCCATATACCCATATATGTCTACAAAAGCCTCTAACAGATGCATTTACCAGACCAACTAAGTCCCGACTTTATACAAAATTTATAATGCCAAAACAACTATACAACTATGACCCAGAAAGCTCCGACTCAAGTGGAGCTCACCAAAACTCTGCGAATGATCCCCAGTCTACAGAGGAGGTCTACTAATGCCTGTACCTGCAACATGTAAGGTAAGTCCCCCGAGGGGGTCAGTACAAAGAATGTACTGAGTATGTAAGGCTTATAAGAAATAACATCATATATGAGAATGTCAATCTAATAAAAATATGAGAGAATAGTCAACGTAGATGAACCATCATTTTAAATGTGGAAACATGCATATCGTAGTAATATGTTAGATCACTCACTTAACTCCTTATTAGTCATATAATATCATTCATACACATCCTCATTCAAGAGATTGTTCCTTCACTCAAAAGACTTACCTCCAAGAGGTTCTCCTATTCCCGATATTCTAGAGGTTCCTCTATTCCATAGATTCCAGAGATTCTTTCTTGCTTCTATGCCCAGTACCATTACTAATCATCTCCTTGGTTGGTCGGTTGTAAAAGAATAATACTCATCCACATACATCCACTCCAGTGGTAGGGTAGTGAATTAATAATATAACGTACATCCACTCCATTAACGTACATCCACTTTATTGGTGGTTTATCCTACATCCACTCTCATGGTGGAAGAATATACATCCAAGGGTAGTGAATTAATAATATAACGTACATCCACTCCATTAACGTACATCCACTTTATTGGTGGTTTATCCTACATCCACTCTCATGGTGGAAGAATATACATCCACTCTCTTAACGTACATCCACTCTATTGGTGATTTATCCTACATCCACTCTCATGGTGGAGGAATATGCATCCACTCCCTTAACGTACATCCACTCTATTAGTGATAATTTAACTTATGCGCACACCTTTCTTCATTTCTTACTTTTGAGTGATTGATAAATGGTCATCATAAAGATGTGTTCTTTCACCCCATGATACACTCATACTATTAGGATTGTTATCAGACATAATAACAACAATAGTGAAAAGAATTAATGAACGTGAATAAACTCTCTTTCTGCATGTGGGGATCTATGTAAATTACGTTCTTTACTTCTCTTGTCTTCATATTCATTCATCTTTATTATTCTACCCATGCTAGGCTGTTCTGTCGCCCCTGGGATGAGATTAACCCATGCTAGGTACTTTGACCCCTGGGATGTTATGTGAACCCATGCTAGGCTTTCGTGTCGCCCCTGGGATATCATTAACCCATGCTAGGCTTATCGCCCCTGGGATGTTAGATTAACCCATGCTAGGCTTTCGTGTCGCCCCTGGGATGTACCATCATAACCCATGCTAGGCTTGTCGCCCCTGGGATGTACCATCATAACCCATGCTAGGCTTTTATATCGCCCCTGGGATGTACCATCATAACCCATGCTAGGCTTTTATATCGCCCCTGGGATGTATCGGGATCAACCCATGCTAGGCGTTTATATCGCCCCTGGGATACCACCCGTGTTATTGGGATCGACCCATGCTAGGTATTTGAACCCCTGGGATACCACCCATGATTACTTCTTAATTATACACCTCTTATTTCTCTTGTTATTCTTACTTTCATTCTTAAGAGTGATACAATGAGGATCATGACATAGTTGGAATCACACATATATATATTACTTCTTCACTCTTGCTTCATGAGATTGACATCTTCACTTATGAGGAATAGATATATTAGCTTGCACATCACCTCTCTTATTCCTATTATGAGATCTTATGAGATTGGTACTTTTACTTGTAAAATATTGATACAAAGATAATCATCATAATTGAAGACTTTGAACATGTCATGATTGGAAAATACTATTCAAGAATAAATAGGTTCTCTTATGTTATTACTCTCTCTTGAGATCGTTCATTTAGGAATGATAATGTTATGACATTTTTGGAACTTCACTCAATGAACAAGAGACAAATGAATCATCAGTCATTTGAGAATAGGACACATATGAATAATAATATACGTCAACCTGAATTTAAGATACTTCAAACCTCTCGGAATTGAAACAAGTCCAATGTCAATGTGAACAACATGTTGCAGAGGGATATGGAAAAAGGAACCTTACATACCTTGTATTCTTAATACGAATACACAATCTTAGACGTGCATACAATATTCCTGCTCCTTCCTTATGTTTCGCTCTACAACACAAGTTCATAACGAAACCATCATTAACCACCAATTACCTTATAATGGCATACAACAACAATAAGTCACATGTTTAGCTTTAACATGTCATTTCACCCCTTAACAAAACCATTGATAAAATCATTCTTCCAAAAATCCTCCAATATTCCCAACATTGACCAATACATGATAATCAATACATTCCACCACAACACTTCCCCTTTACACTTTCTTATCCACACCACATCACAAACAATCCATCAATTCACCTTAATACACTTCATAGCACAAATCGGCCAACATCCCACAATTTGCACTTATAAAAAAAATAACAAATTAAATAACAAAATAACACCATAGACTTTCATATTTTATCCATACCATGATCTTTCATCAAAGGCACAAGTCCAAATTCAAGCTCAAATCCCATGGATCATAAATCTTATACAAAAGCACAAAGTGCCATGTCCAACATTTCAACCATAACCAACATGATATACATATTATATCATGCTTATAATATGTTAAAGTACAATAATATTCACTTACCCAAGCTTGAAAGATGATGATCTTGCTCCAAGAAGTGCCTTAGGGTTTTGAAAGCCAAAGAGATGTTCTTGGGAAATTTCTAGAAAAAGATAGAAAAGGCATGGGTGTTTCTCATGATAAAATCAGATATTTGGCCCCTTTTATAGACCTTGAGTCCATCCTTAAGTCATTAATGTGGCATTCTAGAAGGTCTTGGCAAGAATGGGTCATTTGACCCATTTTGGGCCATGCTTTCATTTCATTTTTGGGCCCTTTTTGGGCCCAATTCACTTAACCCGATAAAATCAATAATTTCTCATGTTTAAGTCATCTCATGTGTATTACAATAATATTCCCACTCATGCTATTCATATTCGTAGCCTCAATCCAAAAATCAAGTGATTCTAGCCACGTTTGGCTTATTTTGACTATAGGGGTCAAATCGTCATTTTGGCCCCAAATTCGTTCTCGAGTAATTTTATCATACCAATATAATATGTCATTCATTTCATGTATATACTCTTGGTTGTAGAAGAAACATAGCAAAAATCGGCTCGGTACGACTCCGGATACCCTTGGGACTTAGAAATTTCCAACTTTCGAAAAAGTGGAAAACCCAAGGTGGCACGCTCCTGGCCGCGCCAACCTACTGCCTCTGGGCTAAAAATTTTAGCCCAGAGCGGCGTGGCACGGTCCCAAACGCGCCCCTCCTTAAAATTTTTGAAAATTTCCATTTTTCGACTTCTCTTCGCGGGTTTGGTTAGATACTTCAAGTCCTATTCTTTAAATCACTTCTTACCCTGATTATACTTTGTTTAGAGGTCTTCTTAGCATCATTTTGAACCCCACAAATGCGCAATGAAAATTTCAAAACACCTTCTATGCAAGTTTAACCACATAACAAGAGCAAAAATTCACTTAGCTCACCAATAGCATTACCAAATGCATACTTATAGCTCTCGATACCTAAGTACATATCATTTAATGTCATCAAGTAGGGTTGGAAACGTACGGGGTGTTACAGCCCCTTATCAAATTCTTTTTGGTAAAACACCAAGTTATTCACATATTAAAACTTGTGATTGTCTTTGTTATGTCACTACTTTGTCTCATGCTAGGGACAAGTTTCAACCAAGGGCAAAAGAATGTGTATTTCTTGGGTATCCTCCTAGTCAGAAAGGATATAAGGTGATGGAGTTAGATAGCAGGAAGATATTTAGCTATAGGAATGTAAAGTTTTATGAAAATCATTTCCCTTTTTCCAAAGCACTAAGCTCATCTAATAATTCGACATTTTTCCCCACATCTGATCCTGTAACAGATTCAGAACCATTATCTCCTACCATTTCCCCACTTAAAGATCCATTTCTCATATCACCTCACTCAAATACATCCCTTTTAGATCCCTCAACCACTATATCTGCTACTACACCACCAACCACACCTACACCTTCTCAACCTCATCCTTCCTGTATCATTCCTACTAGAAAGTCCCAAAGATTGAGTCATAAACCTTCCAACTTGAAGGATTTTGTCTGTAACACAATTTTACTTACAAATGTCACTAACTCCTTTTTTGTTCCTTCAACCAGTCCCACTATATTTTACTTTGGTGTTTATCTATTCCAAACCAAAATATCATGCATTCCCTATCAGCCATTACAGAACCTAGAAGTTTTGATAAAGTATGCAAGCATACAGGTTGGAGAAAGGCTATGGAGGCAGAGCTTGCAACTGTTCAGTTTAATAACACCTGGGAAGTGGTAGAATTTCCCACAGACAAGAAGTCTTTGCCTTGTAAATGAATATATAAAGTCAAACACAATTCAGATGGATATGTTGAAAGGATAAAAACAAGGTTGGTGGTTAGGGGGGACATTCAGAAGGAAGGTGTTGATGTTGGTGAAACATTTTCCCCTGTAGTTAAGATAACTACAATTAGATGTTTGCTCACTATTGCAGTCAAGAAGGAATAGAAGGTGTCCTAACTTGATGTCAATAATGCATTTTTGCATGGAGAATTGCAGGAGGAGGTATACATGAGGTTTCCTGCAGGTTTTTCCCCACCAAATCCTAAACATGTTTGTCTCTTAAAGAAGTCACTCTATGATTTATAGCAGGCCTCATGTTAGTGGCGTGCAAGGCTTGCAGGAGCTTTAACATTTAAAGGATATTCTAGCTCTTTAAATGACTACTCTCTATTTTTCAAGACTACTGGTGATTTTATATCAATTATAGTTGTGTATGTTGATGACATATTGCTAACGTGGAGTGACACCTCTGAAATTAACTCTATCACTGATTTTCTTAACGTGGAATTTCCAGTAAAAACTTAGGGAATGTTCATTATTTTTTGGGAATCAAAGTTATCAGAGAGAAACAGGGGTTCATTATGTGTCAAAGGAAATTTACTCAAGATCTTTTTGAGGAGTTTGATTCTTCTGGTCCTTCTATTTCATCTCCTCTTGACCCTTATTCCAAACTACACAATGATGACGGACCGTTAATGACTAATCCTACTCGATACAGGCATTTGGTAGGTAAATTGAATTACCTTACTTACACGCGCCCTGTTCTTTTATTTGCAGTCCTCTGTCTCAGTCAATACATGCAGTAACCTACTGTGTCACATTTTTTTGGCTGCACTGCTGTTTTAAGGTACCTCAAAGCTGACCCTGGTTAAGATATACTCTTGAACTCCAATCCATCATTAAATTCGCTAGCTTTTTGCGATGCTGATTGGGCTTCCTGCAAAGATACAGGGAGATCTGTTAGTGGGTATTTCATTACCTTAGGAGGAGCCCTTATTTCTTGGAAATCAAGGAAACAAGTTTCTATTTCACTATCATCGGCCGAAGTTGAATATAGATACATGAGAAGGGTAACAACTGAGCTTACCTGGCTAGTGCACCTTCTCGAGGATCTCTCTACTTCATCGGATCTCCCTATTCTGGTACACTCTGATAGCAACGCAACCATTCACATCGCTCGTAACTCAGTTTTTCACGAACAGACGAAGCACGTTGATTTAGATTGTTATTTCATACGTCAACAATTTCTATCAGGTCTAATTTCATTGTCTTTCATTCTATCAGAGGGACAACTCGTCGATCTATTAACCAAGCCTCTCAATGGGGCTTCTCATCATAGAATCACGGACACGTTGAGTGTTATTTCCATCTCCTCCAACTTGAGGGAGGGGGGGGGGGGGTTGAAGAGAAGGATTCTCATTTCGCCATTGACACACAGACGAAGAGAGAAAGAGAAGCTGAAACTCTTGAGAAGACACTTGAAGCATCTCGATTGAACTATGTGAACGCAGAACTTTATCGGAAAAAAGGATTGACTTTTGACTTGGTCTAAAGGCTACTACATGGGCTTCACATAATTGGGTCTTACACTCTCTATATAGATCTCCTCCGGCCCAAAATAAAGATAGAGCAAATACAAGAAATAAAAAGCTTCTAGAATAGATGAGGTGTACAAAATACAAAAATTAGTTATATAGTTTAGGAAATTATTTTATAGTTCTTTTCGTTTCTTGCACTGTAGTCCTCATTCACATGTATAAAGAGATGTAAATATTCAGCAATAAACACAGAGAAAATTTCCCCAAATCATCTTTCTTTTTTGCATTCTTTCAACTTATTTGGTAATTGGTACAATATTGAAGTACAATTATAGTTGTAGTTCTGATTTTCTGTAGTTCTGATTTTCTTGAGGATATAATGGTATAGAGATTCAAGTGGAATATCAGATAATATTATTTTCGTACTTTTATCAATTAAATAGATAGAACAACTAGAATTTCACAAATTTGAGTAGTACATTATGAACTATAATAGTAATATAAGATTTTCAGAAAGTTCTAGAACCAACAACTAATAATTATTAATGAAATTCTACGAACATCAACCACCCCACCCAAAACTCCGTGTGAGATACAAATTAATATAGAAAAATGACATTGGGGCCAGGGGTAATAACACTACAATATTTTGTGGCGCAATCACAGGATGGTTTACAGTAAAGTTTTTCATATAGGGTGTGTTCAGTACAGAGGAGAGTATTTTTCATGGAAAATAAGTGGTCAGGTACTTACTATTATTAATATTATCTTGAGTTTAGTATATAAGCAAATATGTTATATTAAAAGTATTTATATATAATCTAAATAAATATTATGGGAGATGGGGTGCGGTTGTGTCCTAGTAGGGTATGGGGTGGTGGGAATGGGGTCTATGGAGTTTAGGTGGTGGGAGTGAAGATGAGGTGTGTTGTGAAGGTTAGAGAGAACATAATCAATGTGAAATGTCATTTATAGAACTTATTTTTTCCTACTTTCATAAAAAAAATTATTTTCCTCATTTTTAAGATGCTTGTTTTCCTAAAGAAAATATTTTCAAAATTTTTGACCAACCGAACATGAGAAAATCAAAAAACATTTTCTGAATTTTGTTTTCCTCCCTGCCAAACACACCCTAATTACAATGCATGTACATTTGTTTAATTAATAATTTCAGGTACTACTTTATTTAAATATTTGTACTAACCACCACACAGTCGAAACATATAAAAAGCTGAAAGAACCCACAAAAGAGAAAGTTCATAACCTAATATTAAAGAAGAAGAGTTAGTTTTCTTGCTTCTCTTTTGGGGAACAACCAAAAGAGTGAAGAAAAATTTAAGGATGGTTTTATTATAGAGGCAACTAGCACTAGTTTATGAATTACTGCTTAATTGATAATTAAGTCACCATGTTATGTTAGAATATATGTATGAGAATCCAATTATTTACCACGAAAAGTAACCGGGGAAGTAAGTACACTTTCATTCTAAGTCAAAAATCTTGGATTTAAACTTTTCTTTAATAGAAAACGTGTTTTGTACTCAAAATAAAATTTTACTGTACAAATCTAAATTAATCAGGCTTCAAAGCATGCAACGGACAACTGGTGAGAACCAAGAAAAGAGACTTTTACCAATTTAGTTGAATTGAATGTTCGTTAGGCTAAGGCATTTAATTGATTATAAATTTGATGATTATAACTAAACAAATGGTCGAACTATTTTTTAAAAAGAAATAATAATACTACTTATTAAAAACAAAGCCAGAAAAGTAGGGCCCTCATTACTCATATATAGTTCATGGAATAGTAAGGGGAATCCGGCAGTAAAAGTGTAATTACATAATGAAAGCCATCATTAAAACCACTTACTCTGCTTAAAAACAATTAACTAGTAACTATGATAAGCACCGCCATTTTATTGTGAGTAGTACAAAAGCTAATTATGGTTAATGATGGACATTATCATCTTTAATAAAAAAATTAAAAAATCTTTAATGGTCTCCACTCTCCACCATGAAGAAAGCAAACATGTATTTTTCCTCCGTCCATCTTTACTTGTTCATATTTGACTTAACACATCCCTTAAAAAACAATAAATAAAAGGTAATTTTATTATATCAGTCTTGACCTATCAATTATAAGTCATCTAAATATTGAGAAATGAATAATATCTAATAACAAGGATAAAATAAATTCAAAATAATAATTACCCCTTGAATTTTAAACTGGACAAACAAAATCGGATACTATTTTTGATATAAGTAAAAATGAACCGAATAATTAAAAGAGCTTAGTTTCAGGTAAGAGTTTTCATCTCAAATTGCCGACAAATTAAAGTTAAGGCCATTGATTTTTGATGGCTCATTTAATTAGTTTCAAGGAACTTTAATTTGTACTAACTATTACTCCCTCCATCCTATTTTAATTGGGCATATTTTATTTTTTATACGTTGATTAAGAAATTATAAATAAAATGATGAATTTTATTATTTTACATTTTATTCATATTAATGATATTTATAGGCATAGAAATGGACATTGCAATTGTACTTAATTGTAGGGATAAAATTGAAAAAAAATAATTAATTCTATCTTGATTTAGTAAGTGATCAACTAAAATGGGACGGAGGGAGTATTGAATTGAAGTCAAAAGAAAGTTGGTGTTCTGTCGTAATGTGCCTGTTTATAGGAAAAGAAACAAAGGGACATGGAGGAAATTAAACCATTAATTAGAAACCAAGCAATAATGGAACCATGATTTTGATTTGTTTACCAAAAAAAAAAAAAAAAAAGAGAAGTAAATAAACAAAAAAATTTAAAAGTAATCAATATACATTTAAAAAAAAAAAAGAATACACTAAATAGACTAAAAACATAAAGTATTTATACTTAACTGCCCCTTTACATAATAATTTAGGGAATACCCATGTGCTACATAATATTTACGCGCGGTATGCCCTAACACTTTTTCTCTAACTGTGCACGTGGGCTTGCCCTTTGTCCCCCATTTTTTTTTATTTTTCCTTTATAGTTTTTGTCTTTTAATTTTATATTTTAAAGACAAAAATAAAATATAAAAATAAAAACATTAGTTAATTACTATTAGATTGATAAGAATATAAGAAAATTAAATAATTAGAATATAACAAGGAATAAGTAAAAAAAATATTAAAGTTACTAGCTTATTTATTAAAATTTAACTTAATAGAAATTGTATTTTTATAAAAGAAAATTAGTTCACAAATGAAATGAATATATTCAAAATATGAGTCTATTTGTTTTTCAAAATTCACTTGCTAAAAGATATTCAAATTAAAATAGCAAAATTAAATTTAAACTCTATTTGTTATATTTTTTTTTCTTTTGAGTTTTGAATGAATTAACGTATCCTATATGATACTTTGTCAGTATATGATATATATTAGGTTGGTATTATAAAAGACTAATAAATATTTTTTTAAGAAAAGAACTACTCTCTATGATACCATAATTATATATAGATATATTGTGATGGTATCATGGAGGTCTCACTAAAGGATTGAAGCAGACATCAATGATACTATGGCAGTGTATAGATATAGTGTGATGGTATCATTACAGACTAAAGCAAATTCCAATGGTACCATGACAATATATTGATATACTGTGAAGATGGTATCATGGAGGATCATGACAGTATATAGGTATACTATGATGGTATCATTTCGGACTGAAGCAAACACCAATGATATCATGTCAATATATAAATATATTGTGATAGTATCATGGAGGGTTAACTGAAGGATTGAAGTAAACATCAATAATACCATGACAGTATATACATATACTGTGATGGTATCATGGAGACCTCACTAAAGGATTGAAGCAGACATCCATGATATCGTGATAGTATGTAGATATGCTGTGATGGTATCATTACGGACCAAAGATAATCCAATGATACCATATCAATCTCTCTCTCTCTCTCTATCTATCTATCTATATATATATATATATATATATATATATATATATATATATATATATACTGTGATGGTATCATGGAGGTCTGACTGAAGGATTGAAGTAAACATCAATGATACCATTATAGTATATAGATATAATGTGATGGTATCATTACAGACTGAATCAAACTTCAATGATACCATGTCAGTATATATATACTGCGATGGTATCATGGAGGTCTAACTAAAGAATTGAAGCAAACATCAATGGTACCATGACAATATATAGGTATACTATGATGGTATCATAGATGTCTCACTAAAAGATTGGAGTAACATCAATGATACCATGACAATATATAGATATATTTGTGATGGTATCGTTACGGACGGAAGATAATCCAATGATACCATATCAATATATATATACTGTGATGGTATCACGGAGGTCTGACTGACTGATTGAAGTAAATATCAATGATACCATTACAGTATATAGATATATTGTAATGGTATCATTATGGACTGAAGCAAACTCTAATGATACCATGTTAGTATATATATATATATATATATATATATATATATATATATATATTGTGATTGTATCATGGAGGTCTGACTTAAGGATTGAATCAGACATCAATGATACCATGACAGTATATAGGTATACAGTGATGGTATCATAGAGGTCTCACTGAAGAATTGAAGTAACATCAATGATACCATGACAGTATATAGATATACTGTGATGGTATCATTATGTACTGAAGATAATTCAATGATACTATATCAGTATATATATATTGTGATGGTATCACTAGGACTGACTGAAGGATTGAAGCAGATATCAATGATACCATGACGGTATATAGATATATTGTGATGGTATCATGGAAGTCTCACTAAGGATTGAATCAAACAACCATGATACCATGACAGTATATAGATATATTGTGAACGTATCACTACGGATTGAAGCAAATGAAAAAAAATTAGCAGAAATAAAAAAAAGAAAAGAGAATCAAATAAAATTACAAAATAAAAAAATAAAATAAAATAAAAAATAAAAATAAAAAAGGACCAAATATATGAAATTAACTTGTGGTGAAAAAATAAAGAATATTATGATTTGAGAAAAAAATGAATGAAAAAGGAGAAAAAAATAAAGAATAAAGAAATAAACGAAAAAATGAAAGGAAAGGAACAAGAAATAAAAAATTGAAAAATAAAGAAAAATAAAAAAATAAAAAGAACCAATAAAGAAAAAATAAAAGCAGAAAAAAAAAAGTAGAGAAAAAAATAAAAAAATAGAGAAATAAATGGCAAAAAAAAAAGAACAAGAAATAAAGAAATTAAAAAATAAAAATAAAATAAAAAATACAAAAATAAAAGTAACCAATAAAGAAAAAAAAGAGAAAAATAAAATCAGGAAAAAAAAAGTAGCGAAAAAAATAAATGAATAAAGAAATAAACGAGAGGAAAAAAAAAGGAAAAGAAAGAAAAAAGAAGAAAAAAAGGAGTATATAAAATATAAAATTGAGTGTGAAGAAAAGAAGAAAAAGAAGAGGAGCCTTGGAGTAACTGGTAAAATTGTTGTCATGTGACCAGGAGGTCACGGGTTCAAGCCTTGAAAATAGCCTCTTGTAGAAATGCAAGATAAGACTGTGTACACTACACCTTATGGTGGGACCCTTCCCAGGACCCTGCGCATAGCAGGAGCTTTAGTGCACCGGGCTGTCCTTTTAATAAAATAAAGAAAAAAATAATTTTATGAAAAAAATAATGAACAAAGAAGCATAAAAAAAGAAAAAGAAAAAAGGAAACGAGGAAAAAAAAAGAATTAGAGAAATAAAAAGGAGGATAAATAACTAAAGTTACAAGGAAATGGGGCATTTTATGTAATTAGTTAAGGGAGCATTTTATGTAAGGGAACATTTAGTTGTAATTAGTTTGCTCTTATGGAGCATGCATGTACTTTCCCCTAAAAAAAACTACTGGCAGACAAATTATGTAACTAAATAGAAAAATTCGTCGCTAATCCTAGTGACTGATTGTCAAAAAAAATAATTGTTAGCAATAAAGTTTATAGCTAATTGTATTTTTTAATGGTAAAATTTATCCACACCTAATATTTACATCAAATTACAATAATTTATGGTAGTAGTTAAGTGATAAGTTTTTGATAAGAATATCTATCAACCAACTGTAATTAAGTGATAAAAGTATATGTGAAACACACATGCATATTTATTATATTAGTGTAAATATTGGATATGAGTTATAAGATTTTTCTAATTAGAAAGGGAGGCAAATGCAACTCTTGTCATACTAATATGAGAATTTTTTATACAAACTTGAAATCTTGAATTTAGTGCACCGACTCTGCACATAGCGGGAACTTTAGTGCACCGTGCTGTTCTTTTTTTTTTTTTTTTTTTTGAAATCTTGAATTTAATTTTCTTTTCCAAAGTTATGGTTAGAAATATATAAATAGTCAGTCCTAATACACAAGTAGTGAGTCATAATGTCATATTCACTGTTACTTTTTTAACCGATAAATTAAATTAAGATAATTGATATTTGATAGCTCATTTAGTGTCAAGTAAGTATGTTACTACTGAACTAAAGTCAAATGAAAGTGGTGTTTTGTCATTAATTAGTTTCTTCAAAGGTTTCAATCACTAAGGGGTCGTTTGGTGTGATGGATAAGAGCAAATAGTCCTGGGATAAAATTTTGGTATCTCTTAATTTCTTGTTTGGTTGCCAAGTCTAGGATAACTTATCCCGGGATTATTAATTAATACCGGGATAAGTTATCCCTCCCCTTTGGTGGTATAATAATACCATGACAATTTATCTTGGGATAAAATATTTAAAATGACAAAATTATCCCTCAAACCGTTTGTGTAATCACTTTTCATTTATTTCTCTGTGAGCAGTGGGAACGCACATATTCTTCTTCATTTATTTATTTCATCATCTACTTTTTTAAATCTTACTCGTATTTCAGTGGGAATGCATATCTCTGTGTATTGCAATCCCCTTTCTTTATTTCTTGCTTTCATTCTCATTTCATTCCTTTGTTTTTAAATATTTATTTTTCCATGGCTAGTGAAATGATATTTTTTGCTGGTGATATTTTTAAATATTCATTGATTTTTGCTTATCAGGAACATGTATTGGACAAATATACATGAATCTGATTTATTGCCACATAATTGAACACACATAAAAATCATGGAAATGCACACGCAAAAATAATTAAGCTAAATAAGGTGGAGGGTATTTTTGTAAAGAAACAACTTATTCTTAGGAAGTATACAATGCATATTATTTTTAGTACAACAAACCAAACAGTCACTTAAAAATAATCCCAGGATAAGTAATCCCAAGATAACTAATCCCAGCATAACTAATTCCAACATAATTAATCCCAGCATAACTTGTCTTCAAACCAAACGACCCCTAATAGTATGTGTAATGTGCCTATTTATAGGAAAAGGAACACGGACTACAACATAAAATTTGTCTTTGGGGTTTCTAAAAATCACCCTAGCTTCCCATGCAATTTGTAGCACTTGTTGTAATAGTTGGTGTTGATGAGAGTATAAAAGAGACCATGAAAAATTAGAGTGAGGAGAAGGTCGATGTGCCACGACCACCATCGCGCGGGATGCGGCCATTACAGCGCCTAAACTGAGCGCGATACAGATACTGTGATGTCCAAAAATGTCCCGTTGGTGTTCTAAAAACACTCGTTGATGCGAGAAAGGTTGGTTTTCTGTTGCCAACAAACTTCTAAAGGTACCATAAGTACCGTATTTCCTCCAAAAATACGTACAAACGACTATTTTCTTCCATTCTTCTCTAAGTACTTGTAACAAAACACAACTTTGTTCTTATGGGAAGTTTAAATCAATTGCTAAAATCTGAATGTCATAAGCTTTGTAAATTTTGGAGGAATTATGTCATAATCCCTGCAACAATTAAAAGGGAAACCTAAATTTCTTAAGGACAAAACTACTCTATCATAGTCAGACTATTAATTTTCTATTTTTGAACTCCATATTCTAATAGTACCACCAGGAATGTTTTTAGATCTTAGTCAAGACAATTTAGTGGAGCCGTGATTTTACTAAAGGGAGTAAAAAATAAAAAGAAATACACATACAAAGACGTCAGAGGAGAATCAACATGTACTATATATACATAAAAAAAATTTGACATAGCTACACTGTAATTTCCTATGCAAAGTAAGAGTGTCGCTAAATTGATACCCTTTGAACAAATCTGGCTCTGCCACTAGATGCAAGTATACTACACCAAAAGAGTCTTTTAGTTGCAGTTAATTTCCTTTTAACTATTGCCGCAAATACATTTACCAGCATTTGAGTAAATGCCATGGCATCCAGTGTCGCTAAAGCTTTTAGCGGCATTTACATCGAATACTGGTAAAAATCTATATTATTGCTGCTAAAAGTAGTTACTTTTTGGCAGCACTTGTTCAGTAGTAGCAACAATTACTATTGTCGGTAAAAGTGACATGTTTCAATGGCAATTCCCTTCAATCCACATATTTAACCAATCATTTTTTATAGCATCAAAAATAAAATCACAAGAGAATTATCAAACTCAAAATGTCATTCACTTGATATAAGAAGAATCAAACTCAATACATACACAGTGTATCTTCCCAACAGTCAACAAAGCTTGAATTTTCAAAACAAAAAAAAAAATGCGTTCAACAATGAAAAGACAAGGAAACTGCATCACTATATGTTTTCCCTTAGAGAAACTAGCAGCTTCTCAGATCACAACAGCAAACTTGTAAATCCAATGAAATTACTACTAAATCAAAAGGAAGAGGGTAAACTTCACTGCTCCACCTTAGCATCAACTTCACCTCATCAGTTATAGACCTTGTTGCTCTCTCCAACTGCCGAAGACATTTTCATCTAAGGTGCATTACAGTCCACAATTTTCACCATCCTTTACGCATTGTCGCTTCAGTAAAAAAACATGTCCAGCGCACATAGTTTCAGTAAAAAAGTCTACCATTCTGATTACTTCCTTGTATAATGGATATATCCTAAAAATTCTTGTAACATATTGTGCGAAATAATAATCATCAATTGTTCTCTCATCATCACAGAAATGGGACGATTCATGTTAGGAGCGATGATCAAGAGAACAATCTGTACCAACATAAGTGTAAGTATATATGTTAAACATACATCATCATAAACTTTAACAGTGTTTTGAAACTCACCCTAGCAGGAAAAAAGAAGACCTTCAACTCACCAAAAAAGAAAACAGTGTTTTGAAATGCCTTAAAAAGAAAGAAAATCAAGCAAAATCTGAAAGCACTGGTAAAACATGTTGCTGCTATTTTCTGAGCCTCTAAGATCAGCATGCAAAGTCTTAAGAAGCCATGACATAAACTCAGCAGTATCAGACTGTATGTTTGTCAAAAAATGCCTTTCACTTGATTCCTTAACAACATGCAAGAATAAATGTGGATTCACCTGTAGATACAGAGTCATTAGGATATGAAGCCATGAATAAAAGATGAAATATTTCTATTTTATATAAGTAAGATACTAGAAAGTCGCCTTCTTTGTGTTCTCTATTCACGACTAAGTCTCCAGAGAGTCCAACAAACAGAGAGAACAAAAGAAAATGGGATATCACATTTTTTATCATAATTATCCCACCTGTATTCTTATACCTTTGGTAATTAGCTGTTCTCATGTGCTCCTGTCTTTCTTTTATCAGGTAGTGTTGAATACAACTCTTTACGTGAGCAGAGCTTCATTTTCTTGTGAAAGGTTCAAGTTCAAACTTAGTAAAATGTACAATACATTATGTACTCTTGAATTTAGGTGTTCTGAAAAGGTATAATTGCTCTTATTCCCCCCTGGTATCAACAGAAATTAATTTTTTGGATGCATAATTTCTTTTTACGTGTTCTGTTCTTTCATTCCTTTGGGACCCCATAATTCAGGCTTAAGTCCAAAGCTTGTTCTTCTATTCATGTAACGGTATTATCATTCAATTGTAGATGAAGTTCTGCTTATGAATGCATCTGTTTTTTCCAGCTTTCAGGATTCACGCTTTATATAATTGGTACTCGAGAAGTCAAGATCTCCTAAAGACAGACCGGAAATCATCCCCTTAGATATCTTAGGGATAAAAAAAAGGTTTCAAAGAGGGGTTACTCCCATCATTGTCTTTAACTATCATCAACTATTGTTTCTAAGGAGCAATATTTCAATTTTGACTAGCTAGATAAGCAGAATAGATTAAAGCAAACAAAACCAATTTAGATAGTGCTAAGTGGCGAAATTACTTGTCTATTAATTGTATCAAGAAAGGGGCAGTCCCTTCTTACTTCAGTTGTACGATTTTGCTTTCCTTGACTGACATTTCTGCCATGATCTTCATTAGAAAGCTGCTCTACAATCTTCTGTCTCTTTCCACCTGACTCCTCGTCCACAATACTCTCTGCTATTTCTTTCTTTTCGATCATTATGTGCAGATAACACGTATTCAAATGCATATTTCTTTAAACCGAGTATTCAACTGCATATAAGAAATCACTTATTAGTAAATGCTATCTCTATCACCAATCCACTACTAAAACTAAAAAGAACTAGAACTAAACCAAACTAGACGTTGAAGGAAATAGATAGGAAGGATTGTCAAAGCCCAGCCTCTCAATATAATGTTCCAAAAATTATATTGGCATGTTCAAGTCCAACATTTAAGAATAAACGTTGTTTTTATTCTAACCTTAGGAATTGAAAAATGAATGTCTAGCTTTCTCCATCTTAGAGGCTTATGTTGGAGCACACGCATTACAGTTCGAGCAGATCAGATATCATTACGAAGCCCTATGCTTGCATGCAATGTACAAAGTTCTGATATCACTACATTGTTTCAAGGAAAATGCAATTATATAGCAGGTCAGTATTACTTCTGGACAAAGTGTACAATAGGTACAATATTCAAACATATAATGTTGGCCACTTCCTTTGGAAACAAGCAGAATCACTAGTGCCTATGCATAACTATAGTACTTCACAATGTTACCTTCATTATCTTGGAGCCATTAACGCTATACCTAGTACGTTTCCCAACAATCTCAGCAGGAACAACCAAGTCCTCCAATATGGCATCATGAACAGATGTAAGAGTTCTGTTGCGGGGTCGTTGAGCAGCTGAACCTCTCTTGGGAGCCTCACTATCCTTTGGGTGGCAATAAAGATTACATCTTACAAAAATCAAATTTCATCAAAGGCAGAAATCCTCGGAGTACATTGTAAAACAAGAAAACAAGAAAAGTTACCAAATACACTAATGAAAATACATTGCAACATTCATAGCTTTAGAATGGGAATAACATTTTGCCCTTATTGTTTCCTCAAAAGATGGACAACTAATATACCAACTCTTTTTACTTACTACATATTGAATTTTTTAAACAAGTAATCGGTGCCTACAAGAAGTGCAAATAATATGCAAGATAGATGAACAATGCCAAGAATATATTTGTCAAGATTGCATGAACAACTGAATAAAATTTTGAAGATTGAGATGCATTACGACTATTTAGAAAATTATGGTATCATTATCAGAATAGTACCACAGCTATGACTCAAAAAAATGAGCAGATGCAAGAACTACAGAAAAATGCCAATAACACTATAGGCCTAAATAAAATATATGAATTTCAAAATGCCAGTCCCAAAAGGTAATCTCAACTTTGCCAATTACAACATAAGAAGACATGATAGAAACCAGAAGTCCAACTCCATGAAGGAATCAATTCTTAATGAATTATCATAACGGGAATTATGAAGAATGATTCTGTTACAGAACACCACAAAATTCAATAACCATCGATGAACTAATATAGTGTGCGTTCAAATTAAATGATCTAAACTCAATTCTTGGAAATTCTCAAAGGCAATGGTGAAGACAGAAAATTACAGAAATAATTTGATAGCTACTTTCCTACTGAATTTCTTCTCCAACTCCGTAAAAAGGTGAACATGAACCTTGCGGAAAGCTTTTCTTAGTCTGTAGGGCACATGGAGTGACAACAACTTTCCTATTTCCTGAGATATCAATTTGACAGCAATGGCCACAACACAGAGGTGTTACTACAATGTGAAAATATATACTAACTACAACATAAAATGGAGGCCATTAAATTTAGTATAGCATAGAATAGAGCAAACATACGTTGCTAAATTGATGTATAGATCCCTCAATCACTTTTCAGCTCTTGGTTGGTGTATTCCAAATCAAAGAAAGCCTGTTTAGAAACAATTTAATGTCTTTCTCTAAACATCATATCCAATGCTCAAAAATATTCAAAAAAATAGTCAATTAAGCCCAAAAAACAAATGCTCAAAAAAATTGGCAAATGCACAATCGTAATACAAACATTGCAAATTACCAATTTACGATTGAATATAGATGTGAGATAAACATGATTTTTGAATAGCGAGTTTGATAGCTTACTTGCTGAAAGAAACAGCGTAATCGGTGTTGTCGGAGAGAACATGAAAGTCTACTTTATGCATCCCGGTGAAAGACACAAAAATGAAGAAAAATAAAACCAAACCTAGAGCTCGAGTATGAAATTGAGGAGAGGAAAGGTTGAGAGCTAAAACAAAAATAAACTCATCAACAATAAATAAAAATCAAATCTAAACAGAATTGATAGAGACGGTATCGGGTGACGGCGGCCGGTGACGCAGACGATACCAGACGACGGAAGGTGACGGAGACAATATCTGGTGACTGCGGACGGTGACAGAGACGATATCTGGTGACGGCGGCCGGTGACGCAGACGATACCAGACGACGGAAGGTGACGGAGACAATATCTGTTGACTGCGGACGGTGACAGAGACGATATCTGGTTACGGCGGCCGGAGACGAAGACGATATCTGGTGACAGCAGTCGGTGACTGAGACGCTATCACCGATGATCGGAAACTGATGAATCTGTTCTAGGTTTGCTCAGTAAATGAAAAAAGACTCACTTTTAATCGAAGTAAATAGATTTATTTGCCTACGAAAGTGTCCTTATTCCCGGCCAATAGCTAATTGCCGCTAATAATTTGAGTCAAGAATAAATTACCGACAATTAATTAAAAGCCAGTAACTAAATGTCACTAAAGGTGACTTTTCCTATACTCGTATTAGATTAGGTGTAAGAAAAGCATGGACTAGAATGAAAATAAATTTGTTCACACTCAATATTTATACCAAACACAATAATTTTATCGTAAATTATGTGATAAACTTTTATAGGAATATATATTAATTAAATAACAATGATTAAGTGATAAGAGTCTATATAAAACCCACATGTATATATTTATTATATTAATGTAAATATCATAGGTGAGTTATGACATTTTAAATTTGAAAAAATGAGGCAAGTGCTGCTCTTATCATACTAAATATGAGAAATTTTCATACAAACTTGAAACCTTGAAATTAATTAACTCTTTTCTCTGAGTAATGGATAAAACTATATTAAATGTAGTTTTTTACAAGAAAACTAGGGTCCTTTTCACAAATAGTTGATCATATTCACTGTTTATTTTTATTAATCAATATATATGGATTATATACTAATTATATATAATTATCATACACGAATTACACACGTATACAACGACTAGGTCGGCAACTATTTAGATTAATTTCTTCTTAAAGAAAAAAAGAAGAGAGACAGGTGAGCTAACTTGATTCCAATTAAGAGTAGAATGCATGCCAAAGAAAACAGGTGATTTATATATATATATATATTACATATTGACGCCTCTTGACTTCTTCATGAATTTACTTTTTTATATTTTGACACTTTTTAGTGAAAGTTTTGACTTCGCCAATGAATTATCAGGGGAAATAACATAATACTATACTTTAACTTACCATAATTACTTAAAATCTCACTCCTATAAGATAATTACAAATATTCCTTCTTTCACTTTCTCTCTCTAAATCATTCAATACATTACCCTTCTCATTTCAATAATAAAATAAAAAATTAAGCTTCTCACAGAAGCTCTCATCTAGAACAAAAATGGTGAGAATTTTTTTCTTCACTTTCCTTCTTTTGTATATATGGAGGTTGCAACAAGCATGGATGTGGTCATACCAAGTTCATCCGTTGCCCTATTTTTGGCAAGTGTTTCCCTAAGATTATTTCTCCATTTTCTATATATTGAAACAGATCCAAATCTGAAGATTACTATGGTATCATGGCCGATGAATGTAGATTGATGTATGGAGGTTGAAGATGATGATGGTTGACGATTGTGGCATCATTCTCAACTAGATTCGTCAATGGAGGTTGGAGATGATGATGTTAATGGAGATACATACGGATGATGTATCTGTTAAGGTAGTTCGGAGATATATAAGAATGATGTATCTAATTGAAAAGGACAAAAAGATACATCATGCGACCCTCCACCAAATGTCCTATTGAATTTAGTAAATTTATCTCATCTTCCTCAATCTCCAAGAAATGCACTACATTTCAAAACACCATCAGATTTGATGACAAGTTTCGTTTTCAGGCCATGTTCATATTCTTAATTTCTGATTTTGGATGTCCAAAATCAACAAAGAATTAGGTCAAATTTAATGGATGTGGCAATAAAATTTACAGTGGGAGAAGATATGATGGAGGTAATGGAGGTTTTTCTTTGAAGGAAATGAAGGTATTTTTTGGGGAAGAAGAAGATCTAGATTAAGGGTTTTTTTAAAAAAAAGGTTAAAAGTTTTTTAACACTTTTTTGTTGGATTATTTGTGAGCAAAAGCCAGTTGTCTTTGTCTTATTGGTGTATTTACCACGTCACCCGCGTGTAGACTCCATGCGTTTCAGCTTTTCTATAGTCTTCTGAAAAAGTGCTTAATAGGCACACTTTATGAGAGGTTCGGGGATTCAATAGGAACATGGCATCATGGAGGTGTCAACACGGAAAAATCCAACAAATTTAGGGGTCTGTGTATGTATTCCGCCCATGTTTTAACTGAGAAGCCTAGATAAGAAGCAATTACATGTGACTAATTAAAACTCAGAAGAAAGATCTAATTCTCAGTATCTTTTTGTGGTGAAATGAAGCCAATACATTTTTTTTGTAATGCATGTAAGGGGTATCTATTGCATTTCAGGTTTAATTTAAAGTTTCCTCTAATTGTTTCTAGTTTTTGTTTCTACTAACGATACTTAGACAAAATTGAGTGACTTTTTGGATAAGAAATAGTTGAATAACTTTCGTGATACTTAGATAAAATTAAATTATATTTTGCTACAAAAAATAATTTAGGAATGCTAATGCAATAATTAAAGTGAAAATTGAGTGATCATCTGTGATATCAAAGCAGGCAAACATGGTCAATTCTAAGATGCAGTGTTGTGCTCTTGTTGTGGCATATATAAAGCAGTATACAAACTACTCTATAAAAATTTCAGAGTGCACACTTTCTGCTTATACATGGACAGTGATCTCAACAACCAACTATAGCTGGCTCTTTTTCTCAACCTCAAATATATATATCTCTGGGCCTAACAGGGTATTTTTCAGCCCAAATATTTGTTGGCAAAAATTACCTATTTAAGTAGTTTTTATAAAATATTTACTGCTTTTCAATATACTTTTTATTTATTACCTAGATATACTATATTTAATTTTTTTTATCATTATGTATTAAAAATGAATTATATATGCAATATAGATATATTAGAAGTGTATTAAAATGTATTATACATGTTTTGGTAAAAAAAGAAATATACTATACATTAAAAACGAATTATGCATGCAATATAGATGTATTATACTATGTATCATAAGTGAATTATGCATCCAATATAGATGTATTATAAGTATCTTAAACGTATTATACTTGTTTTGGTAAACAATCTACACTATGTATTAAAAATGAATTATACATATATTAAAATTATATAGCTATAAATGATAAATATTTTCTAAATATGGTATATTTAGGTAAGTTTCCCAAAAACTAAGTAGACCAATCTTGTGGTTAAATTAAGGGTCTGTTTGGAAAACCACCTGATAATTGAAATTGGTGTAATTACTATGGTAGTAATTATCAGCCTAGCAATTACGATGACCTGTTTGTTTGTCACAATGTAATTACAGTGTAATTACAAATGTACTGTTTGGTTGCACAAGTGTAATTACATGGTTATATCAAATTTTTAAAATAAAAGTTAATTATCAAAAACTAAAAATTTATATTAGACAAATAAGTGTAATGACCTTCCCGGTTATTTCCCTCGTTTTCGTATGTTCTCAATGTTTAGAGCTTTTCTATAACTGCCCCAAGTTATTTATGACTTGCTGGGACTGATAGTGTGGTTCCCGGGCAGTTCGTTTGAGAATATTATTTAGACCGAGCACGTTGTAAAATATTAAATTAAATTTGAATTTGGTAAAATGACATAGTTAATTACCTTTCAAAAATGTTTTTGAAATTTATAAAATTCTTTAGTTATGATATATCTATACTATTTTATAATAGTATTATAATTTATTAATAATTTAAGCGGAGATGGTAAATCTAAATATGTTAAAATAATATTTTTATTTTATAGAGGTTTTGTTAGAAATAATTTTCTATTAATTATGGTATATTTAAAATGTTATATTTATTTTATCACGAACCTATGTAATACCCGAATATATAAATACGGAGAAGAAAATGGATTAGGCCATATTACCTTCTTTCCACGTGGAAGAGGAAGGAGTGGCCAACAAACCATTTATAGTATGGTGGCAGCAATTAAATGTAGTTGGGAATGTTACATATCACTTCACTTAAATATGGTAGATATATTCTCTTGATTTCTTAAATATTAGCTCCTCCATTTTCAAATACTAGCTAGAACAAGTTTTCTATCCAATTTCTACTTCTCTTATTACATCTATGTATGTATGTACGTGTGCGTTGTGAAAGATTAAGAGGAAAATTAATTATCTACATCAAGTTATTCAAGCTCGGGAATCACGTGGTTAATAGTATAACATCTTTTTATCGTAAGTTTTCCCGGATAATTTTAGCTTAAAATCGCATATTTGAATTGTTATTTGGTGGTATTGTTGTTGGTGCTTATTTAGAGCTTAATATAATCTCGGATTGGATAGCATCTGTTGTGACTATTGATCACGGGGTGATTTGGGACACTTTGACGGTTTCAGTTTTTGCGATTCCGCAAGCAGGACCCACGTGGACTGTTCGGACATTTTTCGAACTAATGCAATATGGGTATCAATAGTCATGATTTGACATGTAGTTTATTATTTTGGTAGCTTGGTAGCAGTCAGAGGCCTCTCGAAAGGGAAAGACTCCTATTTAACTGGCTTTAGCAGGCATTCGGGGGCGTCCAGGTAGGCTAGGTTTACCTTCCTTTACACTTAGATTGAGCTTATGTGTGATATATGTAATGTGTCCCACCGATTTATGGGGGCCAGGCCGGGTTATTATTTTCTTCCTTGTGCCTATCGGGTTTATGGGGGCCCAAATAGGTTATGTTTGACTTGTGTGTTTACTTAGGCATTTATTTACTCGTTACTCTGTATCAAACTTATTCTCTCCTGAGCATATCTATACGCCTCGACGGTTACTTATATACTTATTATTTATACCCCGGACCTAGCATGCACCCTCGCATTTTAGCTTGCTTATATTATATTGAGCTCAGTCGGTCGATGATGCCTACTGAGTACCCGTTGCCCCGGTACTCATACTGCACTTCTGCATCTTTTTCCCTGATGCAGAACTGGGCACTAGTCGACGATTTTGACGTGATGCTCATCTCAGAACCGACTCCGGAGCAGGGTGAGCTTACTGACGTTCGAGGCAGATCCTACTCCATCTCTACTGTATAGTTTTTTGCTCTCGAGACTGTAGTACTTGTTATATATATTTGGTTTTTGTTTTGTATTTTGGACATGTTTAGTAGTGGCTCTTGTACCTACCTCACCAGGTCTTGGGAGAGGTTCTTGACTATATATATATTGTCCTTTTCCTTCTCAGTCTCGGTATGGGTTTATTTTGGTTCTATTCGTCTTTATATTTCTAGTATGTTTATGAGTATGATTACTTCCACTTCATCTCTAGTTTTTGAGATTCCGTCCGTTAGCCTAGTGCCTGTCGCTCTGGGCTAGAGTTTGGCTTGCCTATTGGTGGGTTACGGTAGGCGCCATCATGACTCAAATATTGGGTCGTGAGAGCTTGGTATCAGAGCCTAGGTTGTACAGGTAGTGTTGGTACATGAGCCAGTGTGTAGTAGAGTCCTGTGGATCGGTGCAGGGACGCTTGTATCCTATCCTCAGGAGGCTATGGAGCATTCTTAGGGGAGTCTCTCATTTTCTTGACTCATGTCCGTGCGTTAAGTCTATGTTGGTTTCTGATCTTCATTTGGTTCACTATTTACGCAGATGGCAAGGACGCATGGTACAAGAGCCAAAGGTCGGGACCCCGATCCTGCAGCAAGGGCTCCTGTTAGGGGCCGAAATCGACCCAGATGTCGGGGGAAGGGCAGAGCAGTAGCCCCAGGCCGAGATCGTGCTAGGGATCAGTCACCCGATCCTGTTATAGGTCCAGATGTTCTGCCACCACAGCAGTCGGTGGGCCAGGGAGCAGCCCAGGCTCCACCTGGATTTATTGATGCTTCAGTGTTCCGAGATACTTTGGTGCAGTTGCTGGGATTAGTTGGAGGACCATCAGCCGAGGGAGCCCAGCCACAGTACATGGAGTTAGTATTGGTGCGCAGGCTGCAGCTGCAGCACCTAGAGTAGAGGTTCCGCCTATACCGGTAATTCCACAGCCGATAGTAGCTTAGCAGTTATGTCTGCCGAGGAGCAGAAGATGTTGAGTCGTTTCCTGAGATTAGCTCCACCTAGATTTGCTGGTACTCCAGGAGAGGATGCATATGAGTTTTTGTCCAGCTGCGAGGATAAACTGAGAAATTTGGGATTGGTACAGTCTCGTGGTGTTGATTTCGTGGCATATCAGTTTGATACTGCAACGAGGAGATGGTGGAGGGTATATCTTGATTCCAGACTAGCGGGATCTCTGCCGGTTACCTGGACCCATTTCTTCGAGATTTTCTTTGGAAAGTATATGTCCCGTACTATGCGGGAGCGGCTAAGGGATGAGTTCTCCAAATTGACTCAGGGTTCATTATCTGTTGCCGAGTATGAGGCGAGGTTTCATGATCTTGCTAGGCATGCTACTTCTATTTTGACTGATGAGTATGAGAGAGTTAGATGTTTTGTTAGGGGACTGAGATTGTCAGTCCGCAGGGCTACCCAGAGTTTAGTGACTTCAGGGAAGTCATTCGCAGAGATTACTGAGCATGTATACTCTATTGAGGAGATGGATCGCGAGGCCCAAGGGGGCAATGATAAGAGACCTCGTGTCCAGGGTAGTTTCAGTGGGAGCCGTAACGGTTCGCAGTTCAGAGGTCGTGGTTTCCAGTTTCAGGGTAGGTACCCTCAGCAGCAGCAACAGTCTTTTCAGCGACAGGGTCAGCCCAGTAGGCCCGTACAGTCAGCCTTGCAGATTTCTGATAGGGGTCAGCCCGCCTATAGTGTTTCTGGTAGTCAGCCTCAGGGACGTGGTCAGTCCAGTTCATCGACTAGAGGTGATCATACCGGATCAGCCGGACCTTCTAGGCCGAGCAGAGAGCCAGGAGCATGTTATACTTGTGGGGTTGTCGGCCGTTTCGCGCATGAGTGTCCTCAGCGCAGGGATTGAGCCTTCAGTTCAGACGGCACAGCCTATCAGATCTATACCGCCAGTAGGCAGAGGTGGTGCACAGGGTCGTCGGGGTGGTCCCCAAGGTTCTCGAGGTGGAGCGGAGGGAGGTCGGACTGGCAGTCAGGTTGGTGCTCAGACTAGTGGTAGCCAGCGTCAGTTGTATACCGTACCGGCTAGGCCGGAGTCTGAGGCTTCAAATGCGGTGATTATAGGTACGATTTTCTTATGCCACCAGCCAGCTTCTGCATTATTTGATCCTGGATCCACGTTTTCTTATGTATCTACTTATTATGCACTACGATTGGGTTTATGTTCTGAGTTATTATCTGTACCCTTACGTGTATCTACCCTCGTTCGTGATTCCTTAGTAGTGGATCGGGTATATAGATCTTGTCTGGTGATTATTCGGGAGTTTGAGACTCGGGTTGATTTTATTGTATTGGCCATGGTAGACTTTGATGTGATTCTGGGCATGGACTGGTTGTCTTTCTATCATGCAGTCTTGGATTTCTTTGCCAAGACCGTGACCTTAGCCATGTCTGGCGTACCCCCAGTGGTGTGGCAGGGTTCTGTTAGCCGCACATCGACAGGGATTATTTCATATGTTCGGGCTCGTAGATTGATGTCGAGGGGATGTGATTCATTCCTTGCTTATGTTCGGGATGCTAGTATTGAGATTCCATCGCTTGACTCCGTCCCTGTTGTTCGTGAGTTTTCTGATGTATTCCCGACTGACCTACCTGGCCTTCCTCCTGAGCGTGATATAGAGTTCATTATTGACCTCGAGCCGATCACCCGACCTATTTCTATGACTCCTTATCGTGTGACTCCTGCTGAGTTGAGAGAGTTGAGTACTCAGCTCCAAGACCTTCTGGGGAAGGGTTTTATCAGGCCGAGTGTGTCGCCATGGGGTGCTCCAGTTCTGTTTGTAAAGAAGAAGGATGGCTCCATGCGTATGTGTATCGACTATAGACAGCTAAATAAGGTGACAGTAAAGAATAAGTATCCTATGCCTCGCATCGATTATTTGTTTGATCAACTTCAGAGTGCAGCGGTATTCTCGAAGATAGATTTGAGATTTGGATATCATCAGTTGAGAGTTAGGGCTGAGGACATCCCAAAGACAGCCTTCAGGACTCGGTACGACCATTATGAGTTCCTGGTGATGTATTTTGGGTTGACTAATGCCCCAGCAGCTTTTATGGATTTTATGACTCGTGTATTCAGGTCATACTTGGACTCCTTTGTGATTGTGTTTATTGACGACATCTTGGTTTATTCAAAGAGCAGCGAGGAGCACGAGCAGCATTTGAGGATTGTGCTCCACACTTTGAGAGATCATCGACTTTATGCCAAGTTCTCAAAGTGTGAGTTCTGGCTTGAGTCTGTAGCTTTCTTGGGGAATGTTGTATCCAGACACGGTATCATGGTAGACCCAGTGAAGATCGAGGCTATTCGAGGTTGGTCTAGGTCCACGTCGCCTACTAAAGTTCTCAGTTTCATTGGGTTGGCAGGGTACTACATGCGATTTGTTGAGGGCTTCTCGTCTATTGCATCTCCTATGACCAGACTGACCAGGAAGGAGGTTCCGTTTCAATGGTCTGAGGATTGTGAAGCGAGCTTTCTGAAGCTTAAGGATTGACTTACTTCTGCCCTTGTGTTGACTCTTTCGGTTGAGGGCGAGGGTTTCACCGTGTATTGTGATGCGTCTAGTATTGGTTTGGGATGTGTTTTGATGCAGCGGGGTCGTGTCATTACTTACGCATCTAGGCATTTGAAGGTACACGAACGTAATTATCCCACTCATGACTTAGAATTAGCAGTGGTAGTGTTTGCACTGCGAATTTGGAGGCATTATTTATACGGTATTCATTGTGAGATCTTTACAGACCACCGCAGTCTTCAGTATATTATAACTCAGAGAGATCTTAATTCGAGGCAGCGCAGGTGGATTGAGTTGCTGAAAGACTATAATATCTCTATTCTCTATCATCCGGGCAAGGCGAATGTGGTAGCGGACGCCTTGAGTCGGAAGGTAGTGAGTATGGGTAGTTTAGCCTCCATTCCAGTCTCTCAGCGGCCGTTGGCTTTGGACATTCAGTCCTTAGCTAACTTAATGGTGCGTTTGGATATTTCTTACCCCGGGAGGGTTATTTCTTGTGTTGGTGCGAGATCTACTTTGTTGGAGCAGATTCAGAGTCGTCAGTTTGAGGATAGCGGTCTCCGTAACATTCGAGATCAGGTATTGAGGGGTGAGTCTGAGAGAGCTACCTTGGATTCTGATGGTGTTCTGAGGTTTGACGGTCGTATGTGTGACCCGAAGGTTGGAGATTTGACTCAGTTAATTCTGCACGAGGCGCAGAGTTTCAGATATTCTATTCACCCTGGGACAACTAAGATGTATCGGGATCTGAGGTAGCACTATTGGTGGAGTGGTATGCAGAGAGATATTGCAGGTTTTGTATCTCTATGCCTTTGTTGTCAGCAGGTAAAGGCTGAGCACCAGAGACCTGGTAGATTGCTTCAGCAGTTGCCCATTCCCGAATGGAAATGGGAGCGGGTCACTATAGATTTCGTTGTTGGATTGCCTCGCACCTCCCGTGGTTTATATAGTATTTGGGTTATTGTAGATCGGTTGACTAAGTCCGCGCACTTTATCTATGTCCGAGTCTCCTATAGTGCTGAGAGATTAGCTCGTGTATATATTCAGGAGGTGGTTTGCCTACAAGGAGTGCCAATATCTATTATCTCAGACCGAGGGTCTCAGTTTACCTCCAGTTTCTAGCAGACTTTCCAGGAAGAGTTGAGTACCCAGGTGGACCTCAGCACTGCATTTCACCTCAAACCGACGGGCAATCAGAGCGGACAATTCAGGTATTAGAGGATATGCTCCGCGCTTGTGTGTTAGACTTTGGGGGTCAGTGGGATCAGTTTTTGCCTTTAGCAGAGTTCGCGTATAATAATAGCTTTCATTCTAGCATTCAAATGGCTCCGTTTGAGGCTTTATATGGCAGAAGGTGTCGATCTCCAATTGGCTGGTTCGAAACTTCAGAAGTCAGCCCTCGTGGCACAGATTTGCTCCGAGAATCTTTGGACCGAGTTCGAGTGATTCAAGATAGGCTGCGGACAACCCATAGTAGACAGAGGAGTTATGTAGACCGTAGACGTCGTCCGTTGAAATTCAGAGTTGGAGATAGGGTCTTCTTACGAGTATCGCCCATGAAAGGCGTGATACGGTTTGGTAGGAGGGGTAAGCTTAGCCCCAGTTATATTGGACCCTTTACGATTCTGCGGACAGTCGGGGAGGTAGCATATGTGTTGGCTTTACCTCCGGCATTTTCAGCTATTCGCCCAGTGTTTCATGTTTTTATTCTGCGACAATACATTCCGAATGAGTCGTATGTGCTTCGGTGGGACTCAGTTCAGTTAGACGATAAGTTAACATTTGTGGAGGAGCCTATGTCCATTATAGCCAGAGATGTCAGACGGTTACGCTCCCGGGACATTCCAGTGGTTAAGGTACAGTGGCGTCACCGTCTGGTTGAGGAGGCTACTTGGAAGCTTGAACGTGACATGCGAGCCCAATATCCCTACTTGTTCACGTCTTCAGGTATGTGCTTATTCTTGACTTTCACGGACGAAAGTCCTTTTAGTAGTGGATATTGTAATGACCTTCCCGGTTATTTCCCTCGTTTTCGTGTGTTCTCAGCATTTAGAGCTTTTCTATAACTGTCCCAAGTTATTTATGACTTGTTGGGACTGAGAGTTCGGTTCCCGGGCAGTTCGTTTGAGAATATTATTTAGACCGAGCACGTTGTAATATTAAATTAAATTTGAATTTGGTAAAATGACATAGTTAATTACCTTTTGAAAACGTTTTTGAAATTTATAAAATTCTTTAGTTATGATATATCTATACTATTTTATATTCCCTCCGTTTAAAAAAGAATGACCTATTTTGACTTGGCACGGAGTTTAAGAAAATAAAGAAGACTTTTGAATCTTGTGGTTATAAATTAAATTTGTGTCAAATGTACTAAAATGCCCTTTAATCTTGTGGTCTTAAACATGTCATGTGAAAAGTTGGAATTAAAGTATTGTCAAAAAAGGAAAGGGTCATTCTTTTTGAAACAGACTAAAAAGGAAAGTAGGTCATTCTTTTTGAAACGGATGGAGTAATAGTATTATAATTTATTAATAATTTAAGCGGAGATGGTAAATCTAAATATGTTAAAATAATATTTTTATTTTATGGAGGTTTTGTTAGAAATAATTTTCTATTAATTATGGTATATTTAAAATGTTATATTTATTTTATCACGAACCTATGCAATACCCAAATATATAAATGCGGAGAAGAAAATGGATTAGGCCATATTACCTTCTTTCCATGTGGAAGAGGAAGGAGTGGCCAACAAACCATTTATAGTATAGTGGCAGCAATTAAATGTAGTTGGGAATGTTACATATCACTTTCACTTAAATATGGTAGATATATTCTCTTGATTTCTTAAATATTAGCTCCTCCATTTTCAAATACTAGCTAGAACAAGTTTTCTATCCAATTTCTACTTCTCTTATTACATCTATGTATGTATGTACGTGTGCGTTGTGAAAGATTAAGAGAAAAATTAATTATCTACATCAAGTTATTCAAGCTCAGAAATCACGTGTTTGATAGTATAACATCTTTTTATCATAAGTTTTCCTGGTTAATTTTAGCTTAAAATCGTGTATTTGAATTGTTATTTGGTGGTATTGTTGTTGGTGCTTATTTAGAGCTTAATATGAGCTCGGATTGGATAGCATCTATTGTGACTATTGATCACGGGGTGATTTGGGACGCTTTGACAATTTCAGTTTTTGCGATTCCGCAAGTAGGACCCACGTGGACTGTTCGGATATTTTTCGAACTAATGCAATATGGGTATCAATAGTCATGATTTGACATGTAGTTTATTATTTTGGTAGCTTGGCAGCAGTCAGAGGCCTCTCGGAAGGGAAAGGCTCCTACTTAATTGGCTTTAGCAGGCATTCGGCGGCGTCCAGGTAGGCTAGTTTACCTTCCTTTACACTTAGATTGAGCTTATTTGTGATATATGTATGCTATTGTGCTAGTGTTGTAGGTTGGTATTATAAACTAAGTGGTGGTGTTTTGTTGTGATTTAGGCTTTCTAGTCCGGATAGGGCTATTCGGATACATTCCAGGCCCGTTATCCTCGAGGTACACCACAGATGACCTATTTGGGGTCAGATAGTATTGTTGTATTGATTTCTGGTTGGGGAATATTATTGTTGGACCTTAGTCCAGGCTTAGGCAGACTTAGCCCAGACTTAGACAGGTATAACTAGACTTGGTTTTCGGGACCCGTTACCCTTTTGGTCGACTTGTCAGAACTTTGACATCTTTGGGTTTAGTTAAGCCCTCTATTACCTGTTAGGGTTATGACGGGATTGAGTCACCCTGATTATACCCGATTGGTCTGTTTAGCTTTGTTAGTTCTTGATAGCACCGTATTTGATCGAAATCGGTTAGTTTGATTTAAAATAAGGACCTATCTTTCCATGACTTATAATGTATACCCAGACTTGTATATACATATTGCTTATAGTATATATTTGACCTAGAAGGACCCCGAGATTGACTTGTAACATGTTGTGGGGTTGGCTTCTGTACCTATATACTAGTATTGACTTGGGACTAGGGCGTTCCCCGTTTATCTGACATGATATGACATTTGATTCTGTTCTGGTTACTTGCTATGACGAGTTCCGGTTCGATTCCGGCTACTGATTTCGATATGATGATTTTGATTATTGACTATTGAGTGTTTCGGTTCGAGTCCGGCCCCGGATTGAGGTACACTATGAGCTCTGGTACTGGGTACCGTGATTATGATACTGTTGTTCTCTGAGTTTCGATTCGAGTCCGGCAGATATGATATATATGTGGCCTATTATTATTATCCACTGTTCCCGGGTCGATTCCGGCGTCTGGCCTCTTGTTATTACCCATTGGTGTCGGTTCAAGCCCGGTGTACCCTTGTTGGTTAGTTTGGTTACTGGATACTGATACAGCTTCGAGACACTGATGACTATGCATTTACTATTCTTGTGTGTCCCGCCGATTTATGGGGGCCAGGCTGGGTTATTGTTTTCTTCCGTATGCCTATCGAATTTATGGGGGCCCAGATATGTTATGTTTGACTTGTGTGTTTCCTTAGGCATTTATTTACTCGTTACTCTGTATCGCACTTATTCTCTCCTGAGCATATCTATACGCCTCGACAGTTACTTATATACTTATTATTTATACCCCGGACCTAACATGCACCCTCACATTTTAGCTTGCTTATATTATATTGAGTTCAGTCGGCCGATGATGTCTACTGAGTACCCATTGCCCCGGTACTCATACTGCACTTCTGCATCTTTTTCCCCGATGCAGATCTGGGCACTAATCGACGGTTTTGAGGTGACGCTCTTCTCAGGACCGACTCCGGAGCAGGGTGAGCTCACTGACGTTCGAGGCAGATCCTACTCCATCTCTACTATATAGTCTTTTGCTCTCGAGACTGTAGTACTTGTTGTATATATTTGGTTTTTGTCTTGTATTTTGGACATGTCTAGTAGTGGCTCTTGTACCGACCTCACCAGGTCTTGGGAGGGGTTCTTGACTATATATATATTGTCCTTTTCCTTCTCAGTCTCGGTATGGGTTTATTTTGGTTCTATTTGTCTTTATATTTCTAGTATGTTTATGAGTATGATTACTTCCACTTCATCTCTAGTTTTTGAGATTTCGTCCGTTAACTTGTTGCTTGTCGCTCCGGGCTAGGGTTTGGCTTGCCTATTGGTGGGTTACGATAGGCACCATCATGACTCAAATATTGGGCCGTGACAATAAGAGCCTTTACAAATGATATAAAATTAAATATTATATATATATATATATATATATATATATATATAATCTTTTAAAATATAATAATTAATAAACATATGTTCTTATAAAAAAATAATTGATTTATATTTTTCAAACTATTATATTTTAATTAAATTAATCATAAAAACTAAAAGTAAATGATTTTTAAGAACATCATGAAATGCATGTTTGACAAAAAAATTAATATTATAAATATAAGCCATAAAATTATTTAAAGATTTGACAAAAAGATAATCTATCAATTCTAACTAAAAAATGAATGGCTTGCAATGTGAAATATCAAGTCAATACTAGTATAAAACAAATAAATTAAAACAAAAAATATAATATAACTTCAAAATTTTAAAACATAAATAATACTCTTATGTCAAATTTCAACATAATGTGCATAAATATGATTCAAAAGAAAAAGAAACCTAAGTCTATAACATTATTCAACAATGAATTCTATTTAATTTAAAAATTAGAATACTTACTAAATTATGCTAAATGAAAAAATAAACATAAAATAAATAAAAAATAGATAATACGAAAAATTGTATGAAATCACAAGAAATAAAGGTTGAAAAATGAGAAGGAAATGAAATATAAATAATATAAAATTATATATATATATATATATATATATATATATATATTAAAATATTAGAATAATAAAAATATAAAAAATTAAAATAATAGATAAATAAAAATAAAAATAAAAATAAAAGAAAGAAATTAAAAAGTAATCAGTTTGTAATTACATCATGTAATTACCAGCAATTACCAGAAATTTACAGCTCCCTCTGTGAATTGGAGAGTGTAATTATCTTTGCCAATTATACATTTACACTCAATTAGCTGCTGATCAAGTAATTACATGATCAACTAAATATGACAGACAGTTTAATTACACTCAATTACATCAAATTTAATTATTAAAGTGACTTTTCAAACAGGCCCTAAGGAACAAGTACACAAAGTAGATCCAAATTGGAAAGTATTTATCCGAAATTATTCCATCCCAAAGTAATTTCAACAACGCCTATGAGCTAGAAACTTATTACCCGAATATCCCCTTTGCACGCGTAGCATTGTTCCTTTCCTTTTATTTTATGGACTTTGGTGCAATTATTTATTGATTTGTCGTTTGTCTTATTGTTTTTGCCCCTTCTTTAATTGTTTTTGACCTTTCATTTCTCTTTTCTTTTTGATCCTTTTATAGTACTTTATTGAGATATCAATTGATAACAATTTTGTTATTCGTTTCCTTCTTTTTTATTTTATTTTCTTTCCTTCTATTTTTCTATTTTTTTCTCCTTTTTTAGTTTAATTTCTTTTAAATATTTTATCCCGCTCTATATTCTTTGCCTTATTTAAAAAATAAAAATATCAACAACTTTTAGACTAAAATTAAAAAAGATTAAGTAGCTAAACTATGATAAGAAATAATTAAGAAAAAAATCAAAGTCCACTAGCTTATTTATTAAAATCTAAACTAATGAAAAATATATTTTTATAACTTTTTTTGCTCTTGCAAATGAAAACAAAACATATACTCTCTTCATTTTGAATTCATGTTTTGACTTGACACAAAGTTTAAGAAAGTAAGCATGACTTTAAAAGATATATATATATATATATACTGTGATGATATCATTGAGGATTAAGCAGTGTCTCATTGAAGGACTGAAGCAGTCATCAGTAATACCATGCAACTATATGGATATACTCTGAAGCAGTCATCAGTAATACCATGCAACTATATGGATATACACTTATGGTATCATAAATAATTGAGAAGTGTCTTATTGAAGAATTGAAGCAGTCCTCCATGATATCAATGCTAGTATATAAATATATTGTGATGATATTATGAAAGATTAAAACTGTCTTATTGAAGGAGGATACTATGCCAATATATAGATATACTATGGTGGTATACTGAGAAGTGTCTCATTGAAGGATTGAAGCAATCCTTCATGATATTATTTAATATGTCGATATTTTATGATGGTATAATGAAGGATTGAAGAGTGTCTGATTGAAAGATGCTATCAATATATAGATATAGTGTGATGATATCATGGATGACTGATGACTGTCTCATTGAAGGACTGAAGCAGTTCTCCATGATATCAGTCATGTCAGTATATAGATATATCGTGATGGTACATTGAGGAGTGTGTTAGACTGAAGCAGTTGTTGGGTTCGAAATCGGTGGAGCGTCATGCAGAAGCTATTGATTGCAAACTATTGGGACGATAAATCAAAAGACACATAAAACAATATTAAAAAGCTTAATATTATTATATGATTTGGTTAATTGGCCTACATATAAAATCAAATATTAAAAAGCATAAAAACTAATGAGAGAGAAAATCTCCCCCTAAACAAAACTCTCTAATCGACTACATTGTGGATGCTACTGTGTTTTGGAATAAGAAGAAGGATCCTCGATTTATAGAGGTACAAAACCTTTCCTCCAAGAAAGACGTTAGCTAAATATGAAAGAGAATTATATTTTTTCTATTAGAAAAAGTAAAAGTAATTATGGTATTACTTTGACTTTACTTCAAAGAAAAATAAAATTTAAATATGATAAGAAAATCAAGGCAAAATTTTTAATAGCAGTCCCCCCATAATATTATGCTAGTATATAAATATGTTGTAATGATATACTGAGGAGTGTTTTATTGAAGGATTGGAACAGTCATTCATGATATCATTTATTTTATTTATTATTTTTTAAAGGAGTGTGTTAAATCAAATATAGATAAGTAAAGATGTACAGAAGAGTAGAATATATGACAAAATCAATCGGCTCTGTGTTCCAAGCATAGATTGCTTTCTCCACATGTTTACCATTACAATGAGAAAATTCACCAACATTAAGATATGGTCCCCTCCCATTCTCCTTAATCCATGTTTTGACAACCAAAATCAATAGCTAAGCAACACTACAAATCCCAAATAGTAGTCGGTTTTATTTGTCTAAGTTGCTTTCTTCAAGACAATTAGGGGAGTAAATAATGATATTTAAAACTCTTTTAAGAATGTTGTAGTGTTAATCTTGTGCAAAGGAGTTCACACTTCATGTGAATTTCCTATCGATTTGCGACAAGTAGCACTTGCAATTTCTCGACAGGTCCTTTTCAAATTTTACTGTTTTACCAACGACTTCTGGAGGATTATTGCAATCTTTTAGTTTTTCATCTAGAGTTTAATATTTTTATGATTCGACTAATTTGAATTTACATGCGAAAGATCCACTTTGAGGATTATTTGCATGACAGTTCTCAAATGACTTTTGTAGGATTATTTGCAATTTATTTGATTCTTCATCCAATATTCAGTATTGTTTAATCTCAACTAATTCAAACTCTCGTCTAAAATTTTCACTTCAAAAATTATTTGTATGGAAGTACTCCAACTGGATTTTTCTTAGTTTTACTCAATTAAGTAACTGAAAATGGTACAAGCAGAACAAATCAGAAGAAAATTTTCTCACTTTGAATTATTTTCAGGTAAGTTAGTAGTTTTTCATGATATTAAATTGTAATAAGCTCTTAAATAGAGAGATATCATCAACAGTAAAAATTTATATCGGCCTCAACTTATTTAAAATTCAGACGTAATTATTGTTATTGCTGTTGGGTATTTGTCCTGATTTTCTTACCATAATTGGGTTGTCCTTTTAGGAAAAGGAAAACATGAATTCTCCATATTTGGCTAATCCTTGTTCTTGTAGGAAAAGGTTATAGACTCTATAAATAGAGGCTCCTTTCTTCTAGTTTCGTAGCATCCACAATGTAGTCCTAGGGTTTTGAGAGTATTGTTTGGGGGGAGACTTTATGAGACACAAGTGTTGCGGTGCCACTTGTGTATACCTCTTTTTTATTCTGAGTGAATTGTGTGAGGTTGTCTCTCTTGACATTTTGTGCTCTCGTTTATATAGTGGATTGCTCATCTCCTTTTGTGGACGTAGGTCGATTGACCGAACCACGTTAAATTATTGTGTCTCTTTTGGTGTATTTCTCGCATGTCTTCTTATTTGGGTCTTTCGAGGTTTGCTTTGCTAGCTTCCGCATGACACCTGATTATTTCGGTCTTAACAAGTGGTATCAGAGCGAGGTTAAAATAGGTGTTCATCTTGGCGGGTTCAGTTCTAGTCGCAACCTATTTGACGATAATGAAGATTTTGGTTTGAGAAATTTTATCAGAGTGTTACTCTATGTAGAGACAAAGATTTAATGGAGGAGATTTTGGAGATGGAGATTAAACTTATTGAAGACTACGTGAAGAAGGTGGAGCAAATTTATTTTGTCAGAAATTCAGACCAAGGGGGAGAATTGTTGGGTATTTGTCCTGATTTTCTTACCATAATTGGGTTGTCCTTTTAGGAAAAGGAAAACATGAATTCTCCATATTTGGCTAATCCTTGTTCTTGTAGGAAAAGGTTATAGACTCTATAAATAGAGGCTCCTTTCTTCTAGTTTCGTAGCATCCACAATGTAGTCCTAAGGGTTTGAGAGTATTGTTTGGGGGGAGACTTGTGAGACACAAGTGTTGCGTATCACTTGTGTGAACCTCTTTGTATTTTGAGTGAATTGTGTGAGGTTGTCTCTCTTGATATTTTGTACTCAAGTTTATATAGTGGATTGCTCATCTCCTTTTGTGGACGTAGGTCGATTGACCGAACCACGTTAAATTATTGTGTCTCTTTTGATATATTTCTCGCATGTCTTCTTAGTTGGCGTCTTTAGAGGTTTGCTTTGCTAGCTTCCGCATGACACCTGATTTATTTCGATCCTAACAAGTGGTATCAGAGCGAGGTTAAAATAGGTGTTCATCTTGGCGGGTTCAGTTCTAGTCGCAACCTATTTGACGATAATGAAGATTTTGGTTTGAGAAATTTTATCAGAGTGTTACTCTATGTAGAGACAAAGATTTAATGGAGGAGATTTTGGAGATGGAGATTAAACTTATTGAAGACTACGTGAAGAAGGTGGAGCAAATTTATTTTGTCAGAAATTCAGGCCAAGGGGGAGAATTGTTGGGTATTTGTCCTGATTTTCTTACCATAATTGGGTTGTCCTTTTAGGAAAAGGAAAACATGAATTCTCCATATTTGGCTAATCCTTGTTCTTGTAGGAAAAGGTTATAGACTCTATAAATAGAGGCTCCTTTCTTCTAGTTTCGTAGCATCCACAATGTAGTCCTAGGGTTTTGAGAGTATTGTTTGGGGGGAGACTTTATGAGACACAAGTGTTGCGGTGCCACTTGTGTATACCTCTTTTTTATTCTGAGTGAATTGTGTGAGGTTGTCTCTCTTGACATTTTGTGCTCTCGTTTATATAGTGGATTGCTCATCTCCTTTTGTGGACGTAGGTCGATTGACCGAACCACGTTAAATTATTGTGTCTCTTTTGGTGTATTTCTCGCATGTCTTCTTATTTGGGTCTTTCGAGGTTTGCTTTGCTAGCTTCCGCATGACACCTGATTATTTCGGTCTTAACAATTGCTTAATAGTGTTAGCATAAATAAACACCTTAAGGAGGTCTTTGGATTTGCAATTGAACTTCTAAGGAGGTCTTTGGACATACAATTTGAACTCCAAGTTTGAAAGTTTGATTTGAAAATTGTGTTTGTTTCTGGTAGCATAATGATTTGCACAGAACTCTTTGGCTGTAATTTGAAATTCTTTTTGATAGTTCTCATAAGTTATGGATTTTTTTTTATATTTATAAGAAAGATATATTTTTTAAAATCTAAATTACATGTTCAACACAATTCAACTTCAAATCAACCTCTAATCAAATCAATGAATTCAAATCATGATTTAAGTTCATGGCCAAACGCCTTCTGTGAGTAGAATTAATGCTTATTGTCCTTCTCTCCTTCATATGATAGCCAATGAGTCGGAATAAATACTAGGTAAATTTTCCATTTTAATTAGAAATGAGTTATAGATGTTAAAGACTTTGGGCAAGCCATATTGCTTTTAGGTAACAAAAGAATAACCCCATTATCAAGAATGGACCTTGGAATAGGATAGCAAGTTGGTGCTTGGATGATGGGGAGAGCCAAATTTGCTTGTAGGTGGAGAAATACTAAATTATAATGTCCCACATGTTAAAAGCATGCAAAAAGCCATCATTAAAGGCACAATCAAAGAGAGAAAAAGCAAGGTCATTATTAGAAGAAGAAAGATTCATTCTTGGTTAATTTGCAGTCTATATGATAAAGTGTCAAGAAAATTGAGGTGCTTCTCTTTGTTCTTGAGGTCTGGTCATGTTGACAACTTTTTTGTATAAGAAAAAAACTTAATGGGGTTGGTTACACTGAATCAAGAAAGCATCAATCCCTTTGGTTATCCAACAACAACAATAACAATACGTCAATTCCAAAACAAATTGAGTCGACTGTATGAATCCTCAATTCTGCATTTAAATTCAATTTATATCTTATATTAATTATGATAATTTTATTAGAAGTTGTCTAACAAATTCAAAACTTATTACCAACTATAATAGATATCACCTAGTATAAATAATTTTCTTTCATGTGATTTTAGATCTATCATCCTCTCTTTGTAACACCTTCATTCACCAAAGTCTCACACCTAGTACCGCTGCATGTGTAGGTCAACAAAGGACGTGATCCAACCATCTCAAGTGCTGCCTTCTCACTTTGTTATTCTCATTGCGTGCTATTTGCACTTTCTGACATATATGGTTATTAAATTTTATCATCAATATTCTTAGTGAGAATATTGCCTCCATTATAGATCTACCGGGCATAAAATAGTGTAACTAAGAAAAGAAAGGGCAGGCACTTATGTTTTTGAATTAATCTACTTTCCTATTATTTCCCTCCTATTTCCTTACCTAACCAGACAATATATTAAAAAAAAAACTTCTCTTCCCCATTAGTTAAAATAATAAAAAAGGCTTGGCAGAAAATATACTTTTATATATAGTATCATCTTTGCTTTTATGTTATTACTAGACTAATAGTTCCTGGTTAAATTGTTTCTATGGGCACAATTCAGCACTACTTTGGTTTCTGACAAGTCTTGGTCATTATAAAGTATTGATGTCACCAAGGAAAAATTTCCTGAAATTTTGACCAAAATTTTGTCAGCTCCTTACTAGTACCTGCCTAGTTGAGAAAGCCAGATTCTGTCTAGCTTATAAGTCAAGGTGCAGTTGCAGAAAGAAAGAGGGGGAAAAAAATAATTGGTGGTACTTGAACTCAGTCAATGGTACATATAAGTGAGAAAGGTTCTTAGCTGTGAAACAAAAAAAAATTGCTGCTTTTTATTTAGTTCAAGTCTAAAAGGGAAGTGGTTATGCTACAATCTTGATAAAACTTTCAGGTATTTGGTGTGATAATGGTTTTCTCGTAGTAGTAACAAAATTTTGAGTCATATAATAGAATAACCATTTCTTTTAGTGCTTGTACTTAAGGGCCTTGTTTTTTCATGGAAATAGGAGGGGTAAATGCCATGTGGTGAACTCAGAGGTCAGCACATGGCTTTCTCAAATTTCAAAGTGTTGACACAGTAGTGGATTTTAGGATTTCAAGAGAATCAGTTACAGAGGAAGACCACTAAATTGGTGTTAGAAAAACAAAAAATACATTTCTCTAGGTAGAGTAAAAAAAAGAGTTTGGGAAATGTGAGTCGATGAAGAGGAAACAGCCCAGCAATTTAATTCCTGTTTGCATTTCTAATCTCATTATTTAAAACCTACTAAACCACTGCTTTTCTTCCATTTTTATCTCCTTTTTTTGGCAGTTACCAGCTTACTTGCTGCCTATTTTACAAAGTTTTTATGCACTTTTCATAGCTTGGACTCAAGCTAGTGAAGTGCTATATTTGCTTTCTTGAGTGATTCTTGAAGATGTATTCGTTGACCCTTTCTTATACAATCTCTAGTTTCTTGAATCAAGATTGGAAGTGTCAATCATCTTGTTGATTTCCATGCTTCTTCTATCCATCAGTATATTCATCAAAATCACAGTTCTTTCAAGAAGAGAGAAGAAAGTTCCCATCTTTCCCTTTCCTTTATCCAACATTAAACTTTTACAAGTGCCACCTGATTGGGTATAACTTTCCTCCTTTTTCCCTTTTTGTTCCCCTTATTTCTTTTGCAAAATCTTGGGAACCCCAGATCAAATGTCTTCTTCTATGTCTCTCCTTAGAAGCTCAATGTCATGGATTGCTATTCTTGTTCCACCATACTTGTTATTTGCCAATTTTTCAGGATATGGGGTTGTTTCTATTTCTATTACTACTTCAGTTTTGGTTGTATCTACCATAGCTTTTACATTCTCAAGACAAAAGCATAGTATCCTGAAGGAATCATCAATCCAAGAAGAAGAGGCAGAACTTGTCAACAGTCAGCTGGAGGAACATTCATCTCAGGTTAAGCAAATTGTATCAGACCAACAACCTCAAATTGGCAACTTTGGACATGTTGAGGAAGTTTTGTCAGTCCATAAACCAAGAATTGAAAATGGGGTGGTGGCTCAAAATGAGAACTTTGGACAAGTTGAGGAAGTTTTATCAGTCCAAAACCCAAGAATTGAAAATGGGGTGGCTCAAATTCATGATTTAGATTCAGAAAGTGAGAGTCTTGGTGGCCCTTCATTTTCAAGTGAAGATTCTGATATTGACTGGCCATTCTCAGGTGAGTTGGAACAAAGCCCATTATGCTCAGATGGTTCAATTTCTGATGAGGAAAGCTTAATTGAAATAGCACTTCCAAGTGGTCAATTTGTAAAAGATAGTCCCAAGTTGTCTTTTCATCAGCAACATCAAAAGGTATTTGCAGATTTAGTACCAGAATCCATCTTTCAGCAGCATTACCTAATGGATTTCCTGGCAGATTTAAGTGATGTGTATGAAGAAGACAATTTGATAGAGATTGACATATCTATGGGATCCATCAAATGTTCAGGATATGAGATTGCAGCATGAGTTGCTCTATACTATTTAATTTTCTGATGTCTACTTTTCTAGTACTAATTTGTTTATCAGTGTCTGAAGTTTTTTGATCCTTAATGGATTTTGTGCTTATAAGAGCTTTCAAGAATAGGAGCCAAATTCCATTTTCTTTGTTGTGAACAGTGAAGTTTGTGCTTGCTAATCCATTGACTTTGCCCACTGAAAAGAGACTTTGGATACCAATTAAACCAGTTGTATTTCTGGTGGCCATTTGTTTTCTCTTAATGCACATTAAAGTGTTATTAAAAGTTTAAAAGATCCTGTTCCTAGGCCAAAAAAATAAATAAGATTATTCTATTTGCAATTCTTTATGTCTCAATCTTCTTTTTGCTGTCCTTGGCCTTATCTAATATTCCATTTGTTGAATCATATCTTAATCTTAGGATCTATATCACATGTTCTTGAGCCTGTTGTCCATTTTCTTGATTTCCATTTTGATTTTTTCAGATATACCAATGAATAGAACTGGTTTAGGTTTGCTGCGAATATTTGAGTTGGTGATATTTTTCGGATATACCAATTTTGTCCATTTAAATTAGTTGGACGACTTTGCATGTGAAGCAACAATATATAGTTGAATGACTTCTGAGTTATAAAATAAAATTGAGTGACTTTCTGAGTAAATATCCTAAATTTAGTTACCATATGAGATATTATCTCATTTCTAAATGGATATGATCATGTTCTTCTTTTCTTCTTCTTTTTTGTAATTTCTTCCTTTTTTTTAATTTCCTGGGTGGTTATCTGTACATTTTAAAATTTGGATTTACTGCACTTTGTATTTTGATTGTAACTCTGACCTTATGGTTCACTTATAACTGTTGTGGAATGTGTGATCATGTCTCCATGAACTCTCTAGGAGATTATTACTCCAAAAATGATTTGATTCTTTCCACTTAATTTACTACGACTGAAGTAATTGAGGTAACATGTTTTTTCAAAGCTTAGATCAAGATCACATCTGCGCTAAAGATTAACACATGTTGAAATGCTTTCTATATACAAACTCATTCATCTTCTTCGTCTGGTTGATAAATCAATGTCTTACTCCATAATCATAGCTTGACAAAGAGTTCGGTCCAATTTGAATGCCTATTTAGGAGGTGCAAATAAAAATTTCTCTTTATTTGATTTGTTATGAAATCGACCATAAATCAATTTCCGCAAAAGCTATTTTTTTTATCTCCATCTTTTTGCTCGTAATAGTTAATGGTATATCCGAATTTCATTCTTGCATTAGCAGTTGACAATAGGTCACAAGTTATTCTATCTAATTTTGTCTTATAGATAATTTGCATGAGTTAAATAAAACCCAAAAGTCGATGAATATATGACCTTTGAAAACAACCTTTTAAATTTTTTGTCTAAATGGTACCTTAGATATAAGATTCAGAAGTACAATAATAGGTACCTGGAGACATATAAATCATGCCCTTATGAGACACCATTTGGTCTCAAATGGAAACAAAATTGAATAAAGACTATGCTCATTTGGTCTCACGTAGAAACAAAATTGACTAAAGACTCTGCTTCTTGAACCATATTTTGTGATCTTGGTCATAAGATCCTGCATAGACTTGTAACACATTATGGCAAAATGGCTCAGGCGCCATATCAATGAAGAGCTTAAAAATTGACTGCTAAAAAGGAAAGGGAAGAGCTATACAGAGTATGACAATTTGAAAAATTAGGAACTTTAGGGTCACAATCATGGGCTAAGTGCAGAAATGGCCATTTTTAGGACCGCTATTTAAAGAATAATCCAAGTTTGCAAAGTTTATAATCAAACTTCATACTTCTGGATAAGAAGTCTCAATCACACATCAGACTGTCGAGTCACGTTACAAGTTTGAATGCAGCTCAAGTTTAGAGTTTAAAATTAGGCTCTGGGAATTCAAAGTTTCAGACTCGTAATGTATGAAAGCAGCAGCATTAACAAGCCAATTTTAAATTATATCTTTTAAAATTGGATATATTTTAAATAAAGGTGCTAAAAACGGCTACTTGATGCTATTTCAAGTACTATCATCGTGATTTTCTTCTGTTATGTTTCGTTAGTTAGCATGTAATAACATGTTTATAGTTCCCTTTATTATCAGCTATATATTAAGGTTGCAATAAAAAGTACTAAGTTTGAAAACTAGTCTTTAAAAGCTAGAAAGACTAGAAAAAATATTTACTACGAGTTCAAATATATTTAAATAACTTATTTTTAGTTGGAACTAATTACAATGCATTTCGTTTTCAGTTTCTTGGAAATCTTTTGAAATATGTTTGTAAACCATGTTGATTTTTTTTATGAGAATTAAGTTTATATATGTTGACGAGGTAGATTTTCTTACAAGATTAGTGAGACCAACCTACAACTCCCTCCGTTCGGATTTACTTGTTACATTTTGACTTGACACGCCTATTAAGAAAACAATGATAGTGACTTTACCATATTACCCCTATTAATTGATGTTTAGTACTCATAGGTATTGAAAAATAATTTGCAGAATAAGTAATTAATGCTAAGGGTAAAACATGAAGAAATTTTTTTTTGTCTTTTCTTGATTTGTCAAAAATGACAAGTAAAAATGAAAATCAAATTAGGAAAATAGTGATAAAGTAAATCCGAACGGAGGGAGTATAAGGGAAAAATTATCATTTTTATTATGTTATCAACTAATGTTTACTTTATATATTTATCCGTAATTATTTTCTTACCACTTAATCTCTATAATAGTAAAATTAATCTTTATGTGTTGGGATACTATCACAGATAAAAGTGGAGATTAAAATAGTTAAGAAGCAAACCTAAAATATAATGAGATAAACCCCAAATCCCAACTCAAAACGGGACGGAACGGCCCACCAGAGACCCACTATGATGGTTACGGTTCGAGAACTAGAGCAGGGTTCACCTGATTTTTAAAAAACGACGTCTTCTCAATTATTACTCAAATAAAAAATGATTATAGCAGTAATAAGAAATGGTGGGATTGACCCAGAAACAATCGGCCTAGTTAAAATATGAGTAACTTCATTTGCTAATTTTCTAACTAGAGAACACGGATATTAATTCAAGATTTTCCTAAATAACCAAATATCCATACCATATCTACTTATCCTCTCACTACTTTAAATTAATTACATAATATCTCACTTTTTAACAACCCTCCTCCTCTCACAACCCAAGATACATGCGCATGTATATGAGATACATGGATCTACTGCGATTGAACCATATATTTGTACGGCTTAACCATATAGCCGAACGCCCTTATCATGTATCCGGCTTCTTCTTTAGTGGTATAATATGTAATATTTAAAGTGAATGGTTGATCGAGTAATTAGCTCCTATGCTTGTGGGTTTGGAGAAAGTGAAATGGGTCGGAACAGGCCAATTCCGCTGGATCAAGAAAATATTGGGCCGTCGAGTCTGGCTGGCTCACTTGCTACGTCTGGGAGATCTCTTTCTTTTCATTTAATATGGGCTTTCATGTAGCCCAATCTTCTCATCACTTAATAAGTTCGCCAAAATGATTAAGGGATTTTTAAGACCAGTATATTTGATAACGTAACCTCTGCCAATGCTTTATTTGAATAGTAATTACACTTTTCTATCCTCAATCGTCTATAGAAAGATTCAACTATATATACTCCCTCCGTTTCATATTGCATGTCTTTGTTGGCTTGATATATTCTTATAACAAAACTTTAATTAGAAGTGTATTTTATTGAACTAACCTTATTACTTATATTTTGAAATTCTAAATTTATCTACTATTACTTTATTTAATTATTTAATAGACAAGGTAATCATTTAAATATGCACCTCCTTTAGTTACATGCATTAACTTCGATAAGCCATAAAAGCTCATGCATGTTCAAATTGATGCCGATGTTGTATATAACTGAAGAATGAGACATATTTTATGTGATTAACTTATTTATGTAATGGACGTTTGTAAAAACATGAAAGAACTTTTTCCAAATATAAATCAAAAGTATCTAGTTACAATACTTTATTATATGTATGTTCTAATATACAGATGAAACATGATATAATTCAAATATATAAATAAAATTTATGGACAAATTTTAAAAACTGTCCATACATTCAGCAAGAGAAAAATGAGGAAGAAGCGAAAAAACAGTTAGGAAGGTTGTAACTTGTAACCTTTCATTTCACTTAACATGATATTCTTTGCTGCTTATTAAAGCTGTCCCTGTCTGTCTCTCTCTACCGACACTCACTACTATTAGTACTTTCTCTTACAAATGCATTTCCCTTTCAAACATCATTAATACTTATAATCCAACGTCTTTCGATGGTTTTATTACTAGCAATCAATAATTAAAAATCCTATTTTCTAAGTTTACTCCATATTTTCACTTTTACTTGTCACATTTTATTTTTTGAGAGTCAAATTACATGAATTTTGACTAACATTTTAAGATATATTTTCCATCATATAATATGAGAAGGATTGTATCTTCTAGTATTTTTCGTATAGTTTTCGAATATCTAAATTTTAATTTATAATATTATATATATATAATTCAATTTAGCTTCAAAGATTAGTCAAGTTAATTCTCGTAAAGCAAAATGTGATAAATAAAAATAAACGGAGAGAATAATACTTTATCCTTTTTTTTAACAAGCACTTTCTCCACCATTACAACCAAAGCACCCGTTATCATTCTATGAGAGTTAAATTTTTAAAATTTAATTATAATTTTGACTAAAAATTTAAATTTTTTTAAAATAAAATTTACATATTTAAAAATTATATAAAAAGTATTATTAATCATAATAATTGACAAATCAAAATATTTATAAGAAATACGAAAAAATCACAATCAAAGAAATATTCATTTATCTCCATAATCAAAAGATGCCACATAAATACATTGGAAAGGAGAAAGTAATTAAAATGACAATAAGAATTATACTATTGTTTTATTCTTTTCGTTATTGTTAACTCTATTATGAGTTCATTCTTTGTTATTTCTAATTAACTAGTGAAATGGACCGCGCTTCGCGCAGTTATGAAAGATTTCATTAAAAAAATAAAAATATTTTCTCAGAACATACTCACTAAGCTATAATTAGACAATAAAAAAAGGGCACTTACAAAATGCAATACCCGATTTGATATAACAAGTGTGCAGATAATCCTAATTTGTTTCATTATTTCTCTCTTGAGTCTCTTCCCTTTCCATGTGAGTCTACATTTTTGTTGAAGGGAAAATGAATACTCCCTCCATTTCAAAAAGAATAATTTACTTTTCTTTTTAGTCTGTCTCAAGAAGAATAACCCCTTTTCTTTTTTGGCAACACTTTAATTTCAACTTTCCACGTGACATGTTTAAGTCCACAAGATTAAAGAGCATTTTGGTACATTTGACATAACTTTAATTTAGAACCACAAGATTCAAAAATCTTCTTTATTTTCTTAAACTCCGTGTCAAGTCAAAATAGATCATTCTTTTTGAAACAGAGGGAGTACTAAAATTGATTTGAACACGTGGTTATTATTTTATAACGCATCCTTCAAGTGTGAAGGTTATCTAGCTGTGAAGTAACGTGTGACAGATAGAATAATTTGAATTGGAGTTTTAAATGTTACACTATACTATTTTATTCTTGACTATCAATTTACCATTTCTATCTTTGCCTATATTTTGTGGTGAAATTCTAAGGAAGCAATTAACGGAAATGAAAAGTTATTCCATAATATGTATGAAGCTACCGTAGTAAAGATCAAAATGAGAAAAAAATTATACCGTATTTTCTACTTCATAACATATTTGATATTGCATTCACCAATCACCTCCAGTGTGTTTTTATCCCCTTTCTTTGTCTCCATTCAATTTTGATGCAATGTAGTTTCAACCTCATTCTTATAAGCTGCAAATTATGATAGAGACTTTTGGTTTTTGAGTTCTTTAATTTAATAGGATCAGTTTTATTTTGAAATATTGCATTATCTCTACAATATATGATTTGCAAGAAATGGGGTATCTTTTTGTGGAAATATGTAACAGTAGGGAAGGAAAATTTTAATATAAGGAGAATTTTAAAATTTTGTATTATCTCTGTAATTAAAGAGTTACAAGAATATAAGTGTCTTTTGGGGAAGTGTGTAACTGTTTTTACCATGTTTAACCATATTAAATTGTGGCTAATTAAGAGGGTGATCAATTTTTTTTTACGCACAAATAATAGGGGGAAAATGAAGAAATTGTCAAAAATCTGAGAAAATAGATAAATACCTTTTCTGGCTTATGAGAGGTGCCACATCATTTACATATTCTTCTTTATATATATATATATATGATTCTATGGACATGAGTGGTGAGGACAGTCTGGAAACCATAAAGAAGGACAAAGAAGGGGCCGTCCTACCTGCTCATCATTCATAAGTATTAGTATAACCGTCCCCCGTCACAAAATAAAAGAATATAAATAGAAGAATTATACTTCTTTCATTTTAATTTATTTAGCCTATTTTGACTTGACATATAATTTAAGAAAATAATAAAAAAATTTAAATTTTTATTTTTAAATTAAAAATATATCAAATATATTAAAATATTTTTTGTTCTTGTGATCTTAAATTATTATGTGAAAAGTTGAAAATAAAGAATTGTTAAAAAAGAAAAAAAAATATGTCAACCAAATTGATACGGAGTATGGTCTTTTTCAAACGATTCATTTTGTTTATGTCATTCAATTTTTGAGATTTAGAGATCACATAGGAACTCCTGCATGTGTTTGAGGACCCACTCTCTCCTGTCATTCCAAACAAGTTTGTAAAATTAAATATAATTGTTTGCAAAATTAAATATAATTTTTTTTTAAAAATTATTTGGTGGATCACTTGGAGAGCGGGTGCGAGACAATTCTCCAAGAAGCTCAGCAATATAGTATTATAGCCTCGTAATTTCCAGAGAAGAAGGGTGTCGTCTCCTTGTAAGGGAACCTAAATTAAAAGGTTAAGAGGTGGATAATGAGAGGCGGAATTATAATTTTTATTAAGGGCATTTAAAATATGAAAAAGTAAATACACAAAAAAGTCAAGAAGATTAATTCAATATCTACTATTTATATATAAGAATAATTTTAACCTTGTACATATTGTATAATTTTTCGATGAAGGAGATCTGAATGAACCGGTTGCGGTGTCCTGACTCCGCCCATGAACAAACCATTAGAGATGATTAAGGGTGTGCTTGGTATGAAGAAAAATGTTTTCCTGGAAATATTTTCTTAAAAAATAAGTTGTTCTCTTACTTATTTTTCGGTGTTTGGTTGTTAAGAAGAAAATATTGTCCCAATTGCATCTAGGTATAATCCAGGCAAATACTAATGACACCAGACCCAACCACAACCTTAGACCCCGACTCATGACATGTGATCTAGGACTCGACCCTGGACTCTCAACCCAGGAACCACTGACTCCTAATCCGAGACCCGACCTTGACACCCGATCTTAGAAGGACCCCGACCCCGACTCCCGATAAGGGATCCGACCTAGACACTCGACCCCAACCCCTGACACGGGGCCATACCTCGACTTCTGACTCCTAATCCGAGACCCGACCACCACTCTCGACCCGGGACCCGACCTCGATTCTCGACCCGTGAACAGATCAAGACACCAAACCCGGGACAAGACCCTGACACCCGACTCAGGACCCAATCCCGACTTCCAACCTTGACCTGACTCCCAACTCCTGATCTGAGACCCGATCCCAACACCCGACCCCGACTCCCGATCAGGGACCCGACCCCGACTCCCGACTTAATACCAGAAACCGACTCAGGACCTGACCCCAACTTGCGGCTTAATCCCGACTCCCTACTCCCGACCCGAGACTTGAATCCAATACCCTACTCGAGACAGGACCTCGACACCTAACTCGGTACTTGACCTCAATTTCCAAACCCAACCCCAACCCTGACTCTCACCTGACCCCGACACCCTACCTGGGACTCACCCCCGACCCTGATTCTCGACCTGGCCCTGACAACCTACTTGGGACTTAACCGCGACTCCCAAATCTCGACCCTGGACCCGATCTCTACACCCGACTCCCGATTCGAGACCTGATCCCAACACCTGACCCAGGACCCGACACCTAATTCGGGACCTGACCCGAGACCCGACCCTGACTCTAACTCTCGACATGAGATTTGACATAGGACCCAACCTCGACTCCTGACTGGGGATTTGACCTTAACCTCTAACCCAGGACCCCATCATAAAGCCTGACCTAGGACCCCACCCCGACTCCCTACTCGAGACTTAACCCCGACTTTTGATTTGAGACCTAAGTTAAGGTTGGGGCAGAAAGTTGGGGTTAGGGTCGGGGTCAGAGTCGGAGTCGGATTCGTAGGTTGGGAGTTGGGTTGAGATCGAACCCCGATTCCCATCTCGAGGTTGGATCACGAGTTGGTGTCGAGAATTTTTCTCTGATTGGGTTTAGGGTCGGATCGTGTTCTGAGTCTCGAGTAGAGGTTAGGATTTCGAATCCAGGTTGGGTTTGATAGTAGGTTCTCGAGTAGATGTCGGATTCTGGATGTTGTGTCTTTGATCAGGGTTGAGAGTCGGTTGTTGGGTCGTGGTTGGGAGTCGGGTCCCGAGTCTAGAATTGGAGTCAGGGTCGGAAGTTGAATCCCAGGTTATTGTCGAAAATTGGTACCCGAGACTCAGGTTAGTGTGGAAAGTTGGGATGTGAGGTTGAAATAGAGTTTTGAAAAATGTTTTCCTTACTTTTTGAAGGAAAGTCATTTTTCTTAAATTTGAGGAAAATAAGTTCATTTGGAAAATATTTTCCAAAACATTTAAGCCAACCAAACATGAGAAAATTGAAAAACATTTTCATTCATACCAAACACACTCTTAGGGTGTGTTTGGTATGGAGGAAAATATTTTCTATGAAAAATGTTTTCCTTGAAAATGTGTTCTTGAAAAACAAGTGATTTTTTAACTTATTTTCTCATGTTCGTTTGATGAGTTGAAAATATTTTCCGAAAAATATTTTTTAATGTTCGTTTGGTAAGTGAACAATATTTTTCGGAAAATATTTTCTAATGTTTGTTTTGTGAATGGAAAATATTTTTCAATTTTCTTTTTCTAGTTTTCGATTAATGAGTGAACAACATATTCTAAAAAATAGTTTTTATATTCAATTAGTGAGTTTACATTCATTAAGCAAAAGAGCTTGTCGATCCGTTGTTAAATGTTGGTGACAGATTGGTTATAATTGGCTTTTATTTCCTTGGTTATAATTTGAAATCAGATTGATCTTAAGTTGAAGTTTTATTTAGACATGTAATTGAAGTTTTTAAGTTGTATTTTTTCTCACAAACATGAAAATCCCACAAATTACAAGACTATCAAAATTTCTTCAATTCTTATACAATTTTACCAAATGAGCAAAACATAGTTCACTGAACAAGATATCGGAATATCCTAAGGTGCCGAATGGATAAACACATATCTTCATATTCCTTTTATAAATAAATATTTGTCATCACAAACTTCTAAATACGTATAATTTTATGAAGATCATCAATCAACAATAATAGTTGTACTAGTTATTTTTTGATATGCTCTTTTCACATGTTACGAACTATCTCACGCCGAACATGAGTCTTTTTTTAAAAATAAATTAAAATAATGAATTCTTCTTTTACAAAATATAAATTTATGGATCAAGTCCTACATTTAAAAAAGGGAAAATTTCAACTATATACAGAAAAATAAAATATTTACAAAAAAAGTAACCCACTTTTCATTTACAGAAAAAATAGCAAAAAAGGTCAACAAAGCTCAATTTGGCCCAAGCCCATTAGGCCATTTTTGCTTCCTTTTTTTTTTCAACATTAATATTTTTTTAAAAAATAATTTTTTGTTGTTTTTTTTTCTGCGTTTTTTTTATATAAAAAAAAACTTTTCTCCTTTTTTTTTCAAAACTTTCTTCATGCAATTTTTTCATGTATCAATATTGTATAAATGGTATATAAACATGTATATATGATATATAAATATTTATGTAGTGTATATATATAATGTATCGATATTGTATAAATAGTTATGTAGTGTATATTTAATGTATCGATACTATATAAATAATGTATAAACGTGTATCGATATTATATAAATGATGTATAAATATGTATCTATGATGTACAAATAGCTATGTAGTGTATATGTAATATATCGATATTGTATAAATATGTATATGTGATCGTATAAATAGTTATATAGTGTATATTTAATGTATCGATATTGTATAAATAGTGCATAAACGTGTATCGACATTGTATAATAAAAGTTACTTAATGTATCGATATTGTATAAATGGTGCATAAACGTATTCGATATTATATAAATGGTATATAAATGTGTATCGATGTTATATAAATAATTATTTAATGTATATATATCGATATCGATATTTATTTGATTATTGTACATTCCAATCTAATAAATAAAAATATAACTAAAAAAATAGTAAAATAACATAAATATTTTTTTTCTTTGCATAAAAGAAATCAAACAATTAGAAGAGCAAAAAAGATTTTAAAAAAAGAGCAATCGAATTTTTCTTTTAAAAAAAGGGAAAAACATATTGAGAAAATAGCAATAACTTTTTTTTTAAAAAAAGTTACAACTAAAAAAGTTTTTTTAAAAAATAAATAAATAACAAGAATTTTTTTTTTAAAAAAAATTAGTACAGAAAAGATCAAAAAATGAAAAAAAGTTTTTTTTTTTTTTTTTGTTAAGAATGGCGCAACAGAAAATGCCAAAGCATTGAAATTGAAGGCAATTGGCCAACTGGCCAGTTTTGCCGTAATTAATTTGGCCGACTGGCCAGTTTTGGTAACAACATCGGCCGAAAGGTCATTTTAGGTAAATAAATGATAAGTGGGTTATTTTTTGTGTAAAAATTTAACTCAAGTGACATTTTGTATAATTTTTCCTTTAAAATATTTGAAATCCTAAATCATATTTTTTTGGAGAATTTAAAATTTGAAATCATGATCCTAAGACGCATGTCCAAATACTAATTTAAATCATAATTTCGTATGACATGTCCAAACAAATGATAATAAAAATGGTATAGTATAACATTTTTTTAAGTGACATGAAATTCCTTCCACTTTCATTTTTTAAATCAATTTATTACATATAGAAACAGGAAATGGAAAGCTTAAAAGCAAAAGTGTTGGGGGGAGCCGTACGCAAAACTCGGCTCTGTAGCGCACCTAGGTGTTTTCAATCCATGTTTCAGGTTTTATCCGGAAAATGACTTCCTTGTTCCATTTGGGAAGTCATTTTCTCTCAATTTAAGAAACATAAGTTAATTTAGAAAATATTTTTCTAAAATTTTAGTGCAACCGAATAAGAGAAAACAAGAAAATATTTTTCAAAAAATATTTTCCTTCATACCGAAAACACCCTAAGTTATACTTATTTTCTTTTTTCATTTTGATTTGCTCCCTAATAGATATAAGGTTTTTATCAATGAATATATCACACTGTATTAAAATTAAAGATTAACACTGTAGTGTATGTATCATGAAATTTAGTAATTTTTCATATATTTTTCTATGATTTATATCGAAAATGCTTGGTTCAATTGAATTCATGCTACGTCCACCCATGCTTACTATATAACAATAATACGTGCCACTCTTGGAAACACAACTAGTAAAAATTTATTTTAGTGCACGTGAAGTTTTAATGATAAATACGTGATAGATCATAGACCAGATTGGATTTTAAGCCTTTGAAAACTAAAACAGTGTATTTTTTTTTTTCAAATTATAATGTTCAAAGTATCTTTTTGAATAGTAAATATATGGCATCTGGGCCTAAATCAATCCAAAAAATACGCTCATGAGAGCATTGCCCAAGTTCATATAAACAGACCGTCAGTTCATTCTACAATCAATGTAGGACTTTCATCCACTCCAATACCCCACTTCACGCCCAGGACCAACCGGAGCGTGGACGGGAAGCCCAAACGAAGATGAACCTGGTTCTGATACCATATAAAGATATGACACCTGAGCCTAATCACTCAACCCCAAAAGACAAAAGTTAGCTCATGAGGGGAGGATTGCCCAAGTCCATATAAGCAGACCGTCAGTTCATTCTTCAACCAATGTAGAACTTTCACCCGCTCTAACATAAATAACAAAACTTGATGTTAGGGAAGGTTATTTTCGAAGAAAGTACAACCTAATCTTCTAAACGATAAATAACATATTTAGTCAAAAGTTACCTTATAACAATTTCTTTTTTCAAATTTTAAAATATAATGTAAATGTAGTTTACTCCACCAAGCATCAAGAAGTTTGAGCTGTAAATGTGATTCTAGAACTGTTATGAACTTTTCCCTCACGTGATTCAATTAAGTGATATACACACCATGAAAAGTTAGAAATCACTTTACTTCACAACACTTCTTAGATATTATCCTAAAGCCAATATACTATTTTTTTAGTTTCATCCGGATGTTTGATACTTGTTTTAGGATCATTTGATTGTTTCACTTTAACGGAAAGTGTTATTATTTAAAAATGACTTCATTCCAAGGTTTGCACTCGAAACAGTTCAAGATAAATGAGTAATTACCACTCTCTCACAAACTTTGATAATCACATCTGCTTTGTTACTCTTAATAATTTTCCTTTGACAAAATTTCGTTTCCTTTGTTTCAATTAGCAATATTTCTAATTTCTAAAGCTTGAATTATTGTCGTCCGAATATTTTTATGGTCGCATCAAGTTGTAAGATCAGGGAGAATTGCCTTTTACCTAACCTTAGAATAAAACTCATTGATTGTCTGGTGTATTTGTTTTGTGTGATACGAATAAATGTCTTTAGAAAATTAATCAAAATTAACTTGATGATCATTTGAATGCAGAGCATGATAAGGACATTACATCTGCTGATAATTAAACTAAATTATATAACATGCAGTTGGAGCTGGATACAACTAATTCATTATTAATAATAAATTTTTCAATCTTTTCAACTATAAATATAAAATTTTGACCGCAGACTCATTAATCTTTCCCTCGAATTAAGATTCATGTGGTCATCACCACAATCCGTGTGTCTCCCTCTCGAATTAAGTTCTACATGATTCATTGCCACGATTCATAAGTCAATTTTTGATATTTATTCTGTACAGTGCAATATTCATGACCAAGTATTAATGGCCACCAAAGCTACCTTTTTTTTGTGCGCATGTGTCTACAAGTTAATTTTGGCATAATAACGGTATAAAATCAAGCTCCATGCTACTCCTCTACCATATTCATACTTGTTTCGTCGAATCATTAATTCTGATACCAATTATTAGACTACCGTAAATTCAAAAGTACTTTTAATTCATATTTGTTTCGTCGAATCATTAACTTTGATACCAATTATTAGACTACCGTAAATTCAAAAGTAATTTTAATTAACATGGTGATCAGTATTGTCTATTTTAAATTAAAAATCCATAGGATGTTGCTTAAAAGATCGCACACTATTAATATGCAATTTTATAATTACACCTACCATAGATAAAAGTTTGTGACTTAACAAGAAGTTTAAAATGTTATAGTAATTTAAGTTATATTAAGATATGATTTTACTTATTCATTCGTGTGGAAATCATGAGTAATTAAGCTAATTTGATTAGAAGAACACTTTTAAATTTTTAGAAAGTTGATTTTTAAACAGTGGTCGGACTTGGCGTGTTGGGAACAAAAAGAATACTACTAAAGTAGTTATGGCTAATCTATTCACGTTTTTCTCTTTTCTTGTTTGTTTCTTTCCATTTTATGTATTACTACTCACCTAAAGTTTTATCAAGCTAAAAAGGAACTTCCTCAAGCACTAGATATATTTTAAAAATTATCAGTGTAACTTTTGTACATTTAAAGGGTAAACATGCTTTTATACCCTACGATAAATATGACTTGTAAGTTATAACAAGTGATTACAAAATTATAGGAATGGTAGTTTAATAACCTGAAAATGCATTTGCGATAACCATTCTTACAAATACTTAGGGTGTGTTTGGTAACGAGGAAGATATTTTTTATTTTTTTCATTTAGTTGATCAAATTTTCTGGAAAATATTTTATGAGGAAAATGACTTCCATGCATAGTGAAGATAGGGGAAAAAAAGTTTCACAAGTGACATTTCATATTAGTAATTGTGTGTTCCATAATATCCTCCAACATACCTCATCTTCACCCTCGCCCCATGCCGATTGTGTCCTCCCTACTCCAACACACTTCAGCTTCATACTCATCCCCGAGACTCCATCCCCACCACCCCACACTCCTATCCTCATCCTACCTCTCATAGTATTTGTCTATATTATATACAAATACTTGTAAAATAATAAATTTTTACATCAAACAAAAAAATAAGTAAAAAATATTATTTTTCTGAAAATATTTTCCATCACACCAAAGGTACCCTAATAGACAGACTAGTTTTATAATATTATATATTAACATATATAAATTAATGAGAATGTAGAGTAATGATAAAAAATAAATAAATTCATGAGATCTATAAATTATAGGTTCGAGTTATGAAATTAATCATTCATACTTTTGTCAAAATAGTCTGACTACATAACATTACTTGAGTACAACCTTCTTGGAGCTCAGCTTAAACCCAAAACACGTACTTTATACACCGGATTGTCCTTTGTGAATTTATATAAATTAAAGTCTAAATAATTCATTAATTTCATGGACAAATGTTGATTTGCATATTGAATTGAACGTTAAGATACCACAACCCCCCAATACCACTGTATATATACCCCCCTTCTAAAGAAAACACTCTTATATCACCTTTTCCCTTCTTTCTTCTCTTCAAACACAGATCTCCATCTCTCTTCTTTCGCCGGCAAAAATGAATGTCTCGCCGGCGACGCCACTCTCCGTCACTCTCCTCCTTTTACTGTTTCTCTCCACCACCACCTACGGCCACAACATTACTAAAATCCTCGCAAAACACCCTGAATTCTCCACCTTTAACCATTACTTAACCGTCACACACTTAGCTGCAGAAATCAACCGGCGACAGACCATCACTGTCTGCGCTATTGACAATGCAGCCATGAACGTGCTCCTCGAAAAACGCTTGCCTACTTACACTCTTAAAAATGTCCTTTCCCTCCACGTCTTTGCTGATTATTTCGGAGCCAAGAAACTCCACCAGATTACTAAAGGAAGTACCCTCACTGCTACAATGTTCCAAGCCACTGGTGAAGCTCCTGGAACTTCGGGTTACATTAATATCACAAACATGAAAGGTGGGAAAGTGGGTTTTGCAAATGAAGACAACGATGGCCATTTCGCTGCCACTTTCGTTAAATCTGTATTAGAAATGCCGTACAACATTTCTGTTATTCAAATCAGTCATATACTAACTTCCCCTGCTGCTGAAGCTCCTGTTGCCGCTCCTAGTGACCTGAATGTTACCACTTTAATGGCCAAACAGGGATGCAAAGCATTTTCAGATTTGTTAGAAGCTCATCCAGATGTTGCCAAAACTTATGCAGAAAATGTACAGAGTGGATTAACTGTGTTTTGTCCCACTGACGGCGTACTCAGCGCTTTCATGCCTAAGTTCAAGAATTTGACAAAAGACGGGAAAGCTTCTTTGCTATTGTATCATGGTATCCCTGTTTACAATTCCATGGGTATGTTAAAATCCAATAATGGGTTAATGAATACCCTGGCTACAGAAGGCAAAAACAAGTATGATTTCACAGTACAAAATGACGGGGATGATGTGAAACTAGAAACCAAGGTCATGACAGCAACTATCTCAGGTACATTATATGACGAAGAGCCATTATCCGTTTACAAAGTCGATAAGGTTCTGTTGCCAAGGGAATTGTTCAAGGAGGTAGCAGAAGAACCAGCACCAGCACCAAAAGGTTCAAAGAAGAAGAAGAAGAGCAAAAAGGGCAACGAAGAGGACGTCAACGACGACAGTGCACCGGAGCCTAGCCCGGAAGACGACGAAGATCCGGCGGATGATTCAGCAAATTTGAACTGGGCCACTAGCATGAAAAGTAATGGGTGGTTGGTTACACTTGTATTGAGCATTATTTGTGTGACCATTATTTGATAATAATAATGGGATCATAATGTTATACTCCTTTTGTTTTGGCTTGCACATAGATATGATTTTTCAGTTTGAAAGAGTTTTTGGTACTTAATTTCATTGTATTGTGCAATTTTTTTTTTCTCTACCACATTGTATTTTGTATTGAAAAAAAAAAAGCAATAAATTGCATCTTTTTATCCCCTTTAATTTATAAATACTCGATTTTTCGTCGAGCATTCCAACTGTAAGTATCTACAATAACATGTTCTGTTTGTAGACAAATAGAAAGCGAAAGTTAGCGTCCAAACGCTCAATCGTGATCAAGATGATAAGGATTTGTCCCTGCCTTAATTATAAGATTGAAATTAAAGGCAAAATCTCAATAAAAAGAGTCAGTCAGTCTAATGCTAATCTTAATTTATTCATCTTTCCAATTTTTACCATATAAATATATTATCAAACAGATTGTTATAGAGAAATTTGAGTGTATGTGCATACGATAGTAAGTCAGGGAACAAAGGGTAGAAAAAATGGCTACTTCTCATGTGTCGGTGCAAAGGAAATTCGTTTTTCCATTTTCATAGAAAAAGAAAAATATATTGAACTTCATATCTTCTTTTCCTCTCAAGGTTTAATATGTTTGCTTAAATCATGTACCAAACAAAGAGAAAAGGAATAAAGTCGTTCATTTTATTGCGTATTTAGGTACCCAGTATGTTTGCTTTTGGACTTTAGTGTGTTGATGACAGATCGATTTTATATTTATTTATTCTTAAAAAGATGTATTAAATCATTGAAATGAATAATGCAAGTTGGAATTGTAAAATCATACTTGAATAATTGCTACATGACGAGATTTAAACGTGGCATAGTGTCGGTGCCTTCAATTAATTTTGTGAAAAAAATTATTTTGAATCTGAAGTATTTTATTTTATAATTTGGGGTTGGTGTATCTGCAGTAATGACCAGTTGGCAAATTGCATTTCTCCAAGAAAGACGACCTACATGTTAAATCACCCCACTATTCCAGCTAATCTATTTATCACAATTCACATGACAAGTATCCAGGATACATACTAGATTTTTCTATAAATTTTATTTAGGTAATTGAATTACGATTTGTATCTATAAAGTGTTAATAGAGTAATAAAATATTTTGTTACACTATCAATTCAGTATTTGAAATTCTTTTTGTGAATCATGTGCAAGTTATGCTAAGAAATAAAATTAACCACCTCAAATATTTCAAATCTTTTAATTATACGGATTAACCTTAATAAGTCATAAAATCTCATAGTTAAACCAATTGATGTTCATGTGTATAACTAAAAGAGGATACATATATTATGTAATTAGCTTATCTACGTAATGGGTGCTTGACAGGGACAAATTTATGTATAAAAAATGGAAACCCCTTGGTCATTCGACTAAACTCGTTATGTTATTTGTATAATTTTTAACAAATATATCAAATATTAAGTAAAGAAACCCATGCTCAAAGTGGTCCGATAGTTCAGTGGTTGGAGGCCTGGACAACAGAAACATTTCCCCCCCTTTATTTTTCATTAGAAATCAGTATGTTTTTATAAACTAAAAATAAATAAATTCTAAAGCACTAAATAAAAGTCAAATGGCAGGGCATTTTGCTCTTGATTTCTTTGTTTTGAGTTTCTGGGTCAGTAGAATTTTGTGTTTTTTTCAGGTGGGTTTTGCTTTGTTTTCAGAGATTAGTAGTAACTATTTTTTTAAGGGAAAAGTACAAGAAGTAGCAAATTTAAGCTCATAATTAAGCTAAATAGCAATATTTTGAGATAATTATATTTTATAGCAAAAATAACAATATTTTCAGTGGGGCCAAGCCACTACCCTTGATACAGTTAACTCCTTTCCTTTTCACGCTTTGTAGTTTTCCCCTTCTTTTTTTGATTTTAATTCTTTTTTATTTTTCTCAATTATTATCCTATTTTTTTTTATTTCAAATTTCAAATTCTACTATATTTCTCACGTTTTATACACAAAATCATGTTTTGCAAAATCAGATAATCATTAATTTCAGTTATTGTATTTTTATCTTCCCATTGAATCACGTTTTCTTCTCCAAAACCCCTCAAAAATTCAAAAACTAATAAAAAAAAAAGAAAGGAAAAGAAATGAAGGAATTATCAAAATTTCAAGTCCAGAAGTTGAGAAATCTTTCGAAGAAGAAGAAGAATCTTTCGAAGAAGAAAAAGAATCTTCCGAAAAAGAAGAAGATGAAGTGTTGAATAGTAGTGCTGTTTTTAATTTTGAATATGTACTTTTTAAGTGATTGTGCAGGTGTGTATAGTTGGATATGTATACATATCTTTTGCAAATACAACTGCAAATACGTATATATAAATGCATATATATTTTTAAGTGATTGTGCAGGTTTTCTCTAGTTGGGTATGTATATGTATTTTCTTGCAAATACAATAGCAAATACATATGTAACTGCATATGTATTTTTAAGTGATTGTCCAAGTTTATACAGTAGTGTATGTTTTTGTTTTTTTTACAAATATATTTGCAAATACATTATCACTGCATATGTATTTTTGAGTGATTGTACATGTTTGCAGACTTGTGTATGTATATGTGTATTTTATTTTTTTTTTACAAATTCACTTGTCTTATTTCCTTCTTTATTTTACATGTTTTCTATTTATTTTTTTTAATTATTGTCCTATTTTTTAGATTAAATTCTCTCATATTTCTCACATTTTTTGTACAAAATCGCGTTCCACAAAATCAGGTAACCATTATTTTCAGCTGTTGCATCTTTTATTTTCCCCTAAATTCAACTAAATTGTATTTTGTATATTTTCTCTTTATTTTATCTTCCCCAAAATTCATCTCCCTGATCTCCTCCTTCTTTTGCAAAATATACACCTTCACACCCATGTCATTATGTATATGTATTTGCCCTGTACTGTCGGTGAATTTATATTCAATTTTAATACTTTTGCGGCTCAAATCTACATTAATATGAGATGCCAATACATCGTATAGGTGGTTGTATGATGCATTTATGCGCAACAACATTACATCTGTGACGTATTCATCATAGTTTTTTTAAGTGTCCATTTTTCAGAGTGCTTCACAAGAGCAGAGATGTTTGTCATTGTTAATCTCCAGTTCATCAATATCGTTACCAAAAGTCAAAATTTCACATTAAACATATTTAATCAGCTAACATATTCAACTACATTCAAATACATATATTCAATTCAATCACATCTGAATTATTTTTGAATATAACAAACTGTTTTTTGAACAAAATCTGCATATTGTTCAAAATACATTCAAAATACATATATTCACTTTCACTTAGATTTGAATATTTCTGAAGATGACAAGCTAAATTTCGCACAAAATACATAAACAAACTATTCTCACAGATTAACTAATAGAATTACGAAATCAAAGTCAACTATATTCAAAATACATATATTCACTGCTAAAAAAGTCCACAAATACATAATACATAATTTGATAGATGAAATTATGATTGATTTTGAAGCTGATGAAAGGGGAAAAAATTATTTGATAAAATCCTTTTTGAATTTGAATTGAACGTACTCGTTTTCATGTTTTTCATTGAATAAGCATCCTTTATGGAAATGAAATCTTCAATTTCAAATGGACGAGTGATTTTAGTGGTTAGAATATTAGTTCCTTTTTTATCTCAACAATATGACGAAAAAAATGTGAAGTCCATAAATTTGTATATGTATTTGTCAACAGAAATAGTTCTCAAATACAAAATTCAAGTTGCTATTTAGGATAATTATCAACTTGTATCTACAAGTCGCTCAATTAATCATTCAAGTTTGTTATTTCTGAAGTTTTCCCTTCTTCTTTTTTTTTTTTGAGAAAATTACTTTCGGCCACAATTATTTTCGCCACAATAGCCCAAATAAGATAATAATGGTATTCACGCTATAAGCCAATTTCTTTTTTTATATTTTTACCCCTTCTTTTCAAATTTAAAATATTTTTTTAGTTTTATTTTCCAATACGCGGAAACTTTCCATTCCCAAATTCCTATAAACATTAAACACATTTCTATTCCAATTAGCATTCCTATTAAAATACATATAGACTATAGCCATTTTTTTTAATTCTCTCTACGTACACAAATATATGTATGGAATTACATTTTTTCCTTAATTTTTCATTGTTTACATTTTAACCCCATAATTCTCATATTCCCATAAATACATCCCTATTCCAATTTCTTTAAGAATACTACTAAATGTCAAATACGTATAAAACCATTTCTTTTGTTATTCTCCCTTCGTACACAAATATGCGTATAATTGCATTTTTTTATAAAAAAAATTTATAGAACATTTTTTTTATGATTCACGAGTCATTACCTATACTTGTTATTAAAAAGATATTTAATTAAGTGATTTATTAATTATTATGTCTAAATAAATTTAAATTACATAGTTAAATAATTTTTTAAATATAATTTATAATATTTTAATAACGACAGTAAAAACTCAAAACACTTTAGATATGGTAGGCATTGACAAATTATAGAAATCATAAAAATCATGTCTCATATGTGTCGATCCTAGTTAACAGCAACCCAAACCATGCATTAATGTTGTAGTCTTGAGGCCCTATGTTACACCGATTTGATAACTTGCGAATTATTTATATTAATTATTAATATTGTCACACCCCTTTTTCGTTCTTTGGTCGAAGGGTTTTTCCAATTAAAGTGACGGTTTTGAATAGGGATTATCTTATTTACAGAATCGCCACTTGAAATTGAGTTATGGTGTTCCAAGTCACCTTATTGAATCCCCATTCAAAAGGAAATGACTCTTCTTATTATCGGTCCGCGAACTAGAAATTCGGATAAGGAATTCTGTTGACCGAGGGGAAGGTGTTAGGCATCCTTCGAGTCCTGTGGTTCTAGCACGGTCACTTTATCAACTTATATTTGACTTAAGTAATTTCTTGGATAAACTGGTTTTGGTTACTTGTTAATTTACCTAGGATTATGAGAAAATTGTGACTTAGGTTTTCGGCTGAGGAGCGTAACCACACACAAAGCCTGATAGTTACAGAAATTGATCAAGGAGCGTAACCTCACACATGATCAACCTCGATATATTATTTACTTTCATTATTTTCGCGTCTTTTAGGCATTTATAGATCCTTCCCATTTTTTCCAAGTCTAAATAAGCACCTAACGTTTTTAAAATCCATCCGTCCCCACTAGATCGGCTTCAAAATAGTAAGTTAATTTTATTGAAACAAATGGTCGGTAGTAGTGTTTTCCGACTTCATCGTCTAATTATCACTTGTTAACCTCTAACTTCATTTGGGTTAAGAACCTAAAGTTCTTTTTTATGAATTATTAATTAATTTATTTTTTTAAGAAAAAATGAATTGGCTAAAATTATATTCACTCTACTAAAATGACTATATTAATTTTGGTTAATTGGTGACATGTTACACATTTAATTATTTCAAACAATTTAACCAATAAGAACTAATTTTTCAAACCATCTAAAATAGACCATGTATGGAAAAGACCAAATTTCGACGAAACTTGATTACTATTTCAGTCACTCCTAGTCTATTATTTTGGCATATCAAAATTGATGATTAACAAAACCTTTGTACTAATTTATTCAAACTGTGACTAAAACAATGCCAAATAAGTCATGAATCATTTTATTACCTTATTTGCACTATTTTTTTTTATTAGTAAAAGTGACTCGTTAGTTGAAAACTACTATAGGGAATAATAAACATTGTGTGCCATAAGTAGTTGTCAACACCTAGTTAAAAAAAAATTGGTTTCTACTTGAGAAAAATAAAAATAAATTGACTTAATGAACCTTTCTTAAACAAGGTAGATATGGTTAATAGTTAGATATTATTAGCAAAATAACGCATCAATTTTGAAACTTACATAAGACCTAACAAATGATCTTTTAACTTCGACTTGAATAAGTAACCAAACTGAAAATCTACATTAACGAAATACATTCAAACGAAAGCATGCATACACCTAATTAAATACAACTATCATATAAAAGAAACTATATAAAGATACTCGTAAGTATATAATGAACAATAGTAAGAGGGACTTTAAATTTCATTCATAATTAAAGTAGTTAGAAGGAAAATTGAACAAGAACCTGTAAAGTAGAAATAATGTGTCGAGATGTATTTATTGTCAAAATCGATACGAGACTGTAACGAGAACTTTTTCGCCGGAACTCGAATGAAAATCCGAAACTCAATTCGCCACCCTTTCTTTTCTTTTTCTCCTTTGTTTTTATTTCTCTTGCTATGCAGTTTTTTTTTGTTTTCGTTTCTGCCTTCTGTTTTCTTTTTCCTCCTCTCTCTATTTTTTCTCTCAAGTATTCTTGTCTTTTTTTTTTTTTAAAAAAAATTCTGTACGTCTTTTTTCTTTCCCCTAAGTGGTCTTTTTTTCCTTTTTTTTTCTTTCTCTTTTTTTCTCCTAATCTCCTGCTCTCTATACTTTCTCCTTCCGTGTGTTTGTTATATATATAGTGTTTGTTGTGTGCATGTGTGTGAGGTGTGTTATGTGTCGTGTGTGCATGTGAGGGAGTGGGAAAAAGTTAGTGGGGAATGGGAGGAATGGGTAGTTTATAGGATTTTCTTTCATTTTTTTTTTAAGATAAAAAATAATAATAATAAAAATATTAACTAATTAATTTTTTATATCAAGAAGATATAAAAAAAATTTATAACTAGAGTAAAATAAAATATAATTAAGAGAATATTAAGATCACTAGCTTATTTATTACAACCTAAATTAAAAGAAAATATATTTTTTAGAAAAAATTTCTTTTATTTTGAAAAGTAAAAACAAGACTTATACTAAAATGTGATTTTTATTTTTTTTTGACATCTTTTCACAATTTTTCAAAGAAAACCTACTAAAAATGAAATAGAAGCTAAAACAAAGATTAGACATATAATAAATACTTAAAGCTAAAATAGGTTAAAGCTCGGGGAGGGTCAAAAGTCACGTGTCTACAAATATGACCTCTAATTAAGTAATTTTATTAATTATTATGTTTAAATAAATCTAAACTACATATTTTTTAAAAATTAAATATAATTAAAATACTATTCCGATAACAACAATCAAAACTCAAAATCCTTTAGACATGGTAGGCATCGACACATTATAGAAATCATAAAATTATATAGTTCATAAATGTCGGCCCTAATTAACGACAACTCAATAGAGTTGTACATTAATGTCAGAGTTGTACGCCCTTATGTTACGCCGATTTGAAAACTTGTGAATTATTAATTATATTTGTTATTAATAGACCTCTAATTAATTATTTTTATTAATTATTATATTTAAATAAATCTAAATTACATATTTTTAAAATTAAATATAATTAAAATAATATTTTGATAACGACAATCAAAACTCAAAATCCTTTAGACATGGTAGGAGTCGACACATTATAGAAATAATAAAAATTATATAGTTCATAAGTGTCAGCCCTAGTTAATGACAACCCAATAGAGTTATACATTAATGGTGTAGTCATATGCCCTTATGTTACGCCGATTTGATAACTTGTGAATTATTACTTACATTTGTTATTAATATACCTCTAATTAAGTAGTTTAATTAATTATTATATTTAAATAAATCTAAACTACATATTTTTAAAAATTAAATATAATTAAAATAATATTTTGATAACGATAATCAAAACTCAAAATCCTTTAGACATGGTAGGAGTCGACACATTATAGAAATAATAAAAATTATATAGTTCACAAGTATTAGCCCTAGTTAACGACAACCCAACAGAGTTATACATTAATGGTGTAGTTTCACGCCTCTATTTTATATCGTTTTGATAGTTGGCGGATCATTTACTTATATTTATTTTTAATATGACCTCTAATTAACTAATTTTATCAATTATTATGTTTAAATAATTTTAAATTATATATTTAAACATTTTTTTAAATATAATTTTAAAATATTTCAACAACTATAGTCAAAATTCAAAACAGTTTAGACATAGTAAACAACGACACATTATATAAACCATAAAAATCATATAGTTCATATGTACGACCTTAGTTAACAACAATCCAAGAGAGTCACGCCTTAATGTTGTAGTCTTGAACCCCTACGTTACATAAATTGATAATTTGTGAATCTGTTATACTATTTTAAAAATTATATTTAGATAGTTCAAGCTACATATTTAAATATTGTTTTTAAAATAGTATAACCGAGATTTATAATCTTATATTATTACTTCCTCGGTCTCAAATTTATCGTCATGTTCTATTTATCAAGAATTAAATTGTGTGAATTTTGATCAACAATTCTAAATATATATTTTTGTCAAATTAATATGATTTTTTTTTTTATAATTTATAGTACATTTCGTATAATTTTTTAAAATTTAATTTTTAATTATAAAATTTTAAGTTTATCTAATAGTTTAACTTCAGAAACGAGTCTTCAAAAACTAGTCAAATTAATAATAAGAATAAATATAACACATGAACTAAATAGATTGGTCCCAAAACTTTTTTATGTTAAAAATAAAAAACATCATTTTGGATACAAACTCGTAATATTGGTCTTTTGAAATTTCAAGAGATCATTTGAAATACTTGAAAGAAATAAAGAAAAGTAAACTTTACTATTTTCTGCATGTAATAGCTTCTAAATCCTAAAAATAGAAGCTATAAGAATACTTTTAATTTTTCTATAACCATTTTTGGTATTAGATTTAAATCAAATATTCTGAACATTAATTAAAAATTTTAAATCTATTAAAATTTCTAATTAAAATTATGAAAAAATTAGAGAAACATACTATTTCAAAAAAAATTCCCTAGCTTATATAAATGCAAAATGAAATTTTATCCAACTTACGGTGTATGAGAATATAACTAAAAATATATCCTGAAATAACTTGTGGTTTAGTCCATTTAAATTATACAAAAACTTATAAAAGTAGATGAATAAAAAAAAGAGAATATTGATATTATTAAAAAAAATAACAGAAAAAATATTGTTTTTCATAGACCCCCAGTTCACATAAAGTATATCTATTTTTAAAATTATAATTGATAATTAGGTATTGAGTGATTGTTTATTTTATTTTTTAAACATCCTCTTGATAAAATATTGAAGTAACTGGACCTTTTATTCGTGGTTAAAATTGGTGAAATAATTTTATTAATTACTATATACACCCTCCGTTCAGAACTGCTTGTTATTTATTTCCTAATTGGATTTTCACTTTTACTTGTCATTTTTGACATATCAAGAAAGGATAACTTTTTTTTTTTTCCTGTTTTACCCTTAATATTAATTGTTTATTCTCCAAATTAATTTCAAGACACAATAGTAAACATCAACTAATATGGGTATTATGGTAAAATAGTCATATTAATACTTCCTCCGTCCATCTTTACTTGTCCACTTTTGACTTGACACATACCTTAAGAAACAATAAATAAAGGAGTGATTTTACTATATCACCCTTTGAATATAATAAATTTTTTGCTTTGAAAAAATGCAATGAGAGATGAATAATATTTAATAGCAAGAGTAAAATGGGAAAAAGGTTAAATTATGTATTGATTTTTCAAACTGAACAAGTATTGTTGGACATCCCAAAATAGAAAAGTGGACAAATAAAAATGGACGGATTGAATAATTGTTTTCTTAATAGAAGTGTCAAGTCAATATATAAAAAGTAAAAATAAACAGAGCGAGTACTATTAATTTTTTCTTAGAGCAATTATAATATAATTTTTTTTGATGTGTTATTCAATTTATAGTTATAAATATTTTATTATCAATTAATTTTTTATTTAAAATGTCTAATTTCCAAACATATTCTTTTTTTTTTCTTGTAAAACATCGATTATATAAACGGTGCACCAACCATTGAAGAACTGAATATATTTTTATATACTTATTTATATTTGAGAAAAAATCAAATAGTAAATTTTTGAATCCATGCGTAATTATTATTCCATCCGTTTAAAAAAGAATAACCTATTTGACTTGACACGAAGTTTAAGAAAATAAAGAAGACTTTTGAATCTTGTGGTCTTAAATTAAAGTTATATCAAATGTACCAAAATGTCCTTTAATCTTGTGGTCTTAAACATGCCACGTGGAAAATTGAAATTAAAGTATTTCTAAAAAAGGAAAAAGATCATTCTTTTTTAAACTCACTAAAAAGGAAAGTATGCCATTCTTTTTCAAACGGGGAAGTATATTTTATTAAATTTGTATTTATTGAGTAATTAAATATAATTTTTAAATAGATAAAATGTTCATTTAATTTATAGTTATTATTAACGTGAAGTTTAATTGTCTCCTTCAATAGAGAGATTTATTTTAAGTGAAAAAAATATTTTCTAAAAGGTATATCCTAATTATATTGTACTTTGTTTTACATATATTTGTCCTTGTTAATGTTTTCCCTAAAATGACTGTCGGTAAATTTTAAAAACTAAATTAGGTAATAAAATTCTAATTGCTATTGTTGTTGTTGTTTTAATTTAATTTTTTTTTTTTTTTTGGTTTGGGAGGGGGGGGGGGGGGGGGATGGAGGGTTTATCTATATGTTCTTAAGTAATTTGAATTGTATTTGTGATGAAAAGCCTATTGAGTATAAAAACTATTTTTTAACTAAAGAGTATTACTCTCTCCGTCTATTTTTACTTGCCCATTATCTTAAAAATAGATGTCCAACAATACTTGTTTAGTTTGAAAAAATCAATGGATAGTTTATTTATTTTTATCCATTTTACCCTAAGCATTAAACACGATTCATTATCCAATGCATTTTTCAAAATATTAAATTTATTATATTTAAAGGGTAATATGATAAAATTACCCCTATTATTTACTATTTCTTAACTTGTGTGTCTGGTCAATAGTGAACAACTATTGATGAATGGAGGGAATAATATTTTTTTAATTAACGGAACATTATTTGTTTTTCAAACTAAATTGTATAGTCTTTTTTAATCAAGTGAGCCGTATAACAAGAAAAAGAAATACACAAGGAGACTTTCCATCTTCCTTAGCTACCAAAGAGTTTGTGTTTTAGTAATTCAAAAAGTTTGAAAATATGAAAAAGTTAGTTTTATTTTAAAGGAAAAAGTGTTGGGAAAACAAATGCAAAATTCAAATAAAGGATATTATAGACTTTTTACATTTGTGGCCATTTAACAACTCTCTCTCTCTCTCTCTTTTTTAATATAGTTCATCTAAAGAGAAGCTTAGAACTTCAGGTCATTGAGCCGAAACTACTATTAACAAGTAGCAACAGAAATCAAATCACAGAAATTACGTTTAAGGTAAAATCGATATTCCATTTGTTCCTTTTTATTCATGGTTTCTCTTCTTAGTAAGCAAACTAACAAAACTAAAATTTCTAAAATACATGGACTTTAATTTTAGAATTTTCATAAAAAAATTTCATTGCTTATAATAGGGAATCATTAAGAGCTAATGAATTGGTTATTGACTCATATATTTTGAGGATGAATTGTACGTTGGTAAGATTTCATTTTACTTTAATTTAAGTTGAAAGGATTGTGTTCCTCTATTTTATTATTAATTTGCAATGGTGTGATTCCTTTTTTTTATTATTATGAATTTGTGGTTCTCTTGTTCTCGAATGCGGAAGAGGTGTGAGTCCATTAAAGATCTTGCTATTATGATGTCAAAAATAAAATTGGATCAAACTTGGTCTCTTGTTTATTTACTTGTGAAACTGACGTTGATTTTGCTTGTTGCTATTGCAAGTGTGGAAAGAACATTCTTCTCAATGAAGCTCATAAAAAATGATCTACGTAATAACATTGGTGAGAATTTTTGAATGATTGTTTAGTTTGTAGGATAAAATGTAAGATATTTGCAGCCATAAATAATGATGCTATTATGAATCATTTTCACAATATGAAGTCTTGTCGAGTACAATTGTAAATTGATGATATCTTTTGTGATAATATGATTAGTTATTTTTTTATTGCAAGTTATTGTCACTATAAAGTTTTAGAGCTTATCTTTAAAGTAATTGTGCACTTGTCTTCTTGAAATCCTAGATTCGCCTCTGATGCTTGAGAACATGCACGTGGCTAAACGTTTTCAATTAATGAACTGAATTGTCTAATAGGAATATTTTATAACGTGTCCAAGTGATTAATAGTCAATTTAAACGTATCATAATTCGAGTGTGTAAATGAAATCTATTGATAAGTTAGAGGGTTATCAATATATTGAATCTTAATATTATTACATATATTATAATTTTTTCTTAATTAATGTTGTAACGGAGATACATCAAAGTACTATTTCTTTATAACTTTCTTCTTAATCGTCTGTTGAGTGTAGTCTCGAACTATGAGAGGTGTGTCCATTTCCCTTAATTATCAAATTATAACACAACTTGTTGAGCTAGAATAAATTTGGCGTGGATTATACTTAACAAATTTTCAGATTCAGTGAGATTCAATATAGCTTGAGATATAAATTGCAACTCCACTTATTTTTATACAATAGGTAAAAGATAATATTATTGGAAAACATGATGCACAACGGAATTATTTCAAGAAATGTACTACTTACATGAATAATACATAATAAATATATTTATGCTAGAAAATATATAATCATGCTAGAACACATAAACTTGCTGAAATTTAATTAGAGAAATATCTCTTGAAGCGTGAACAAATATATTTCAGTTTACAGTCTTCTGCAATGATCCCTGTGAATTTCAAGGTTATTATGAGAAAGCTTTATGCTTTGTATTGATTTCAGTGAGTGATTACATATGCAAGTTGTGTATTTATACACATACAATGAGGTAGAGTTTTACACTCAACCTAAGACTCCTAAGACTTGTCTTCTAGCACAATAGCAATACTAGAGTTATACATTGACACTAACTCTACAATACTTATAAAATCATATTTCTACTTATACTAATCAAACACTTCAACTGATCTTATCCTTCATGTCGTGGTATTCAACACTTTCCCTCGAGCTAGATGGAGGTGAATTCACCACTCTTAGCTTATTTCTGAAGAATCTGAAATGGTCCTTTTGTCAGAGCCTTTGTATGAATGTCTTCTAGTTGACCTCTTGATCTAAGAAATTGTGTGATCAATTGCTCTTAAGCCATTAATAATTCAATTCTATATGTTTAGTTCTAGCATGTAGTACTGTATTTGTTGTTTTGTAAAGTGCCCTCATGTTGTCACAAAAAAATGTAGGAGCAATCTTGATATATATCCCACTATCCTTGATGTATATCCCAATATCCTGCGGGATGTATACTATCCATGTGAACTCAGATGCTGTAGCAGCTAAGGCTCTATACTCAGCCTTTACAATTGACCTTGCAACTATGTTCTATTTTCTTGATACCAGGAGACACAATTTATACCTAGCTATATACTATAACCAGTAGTATATTTTCTTGTTACTGCACAACCAGTCCAATCTGCATCTGAAAAATCATATAGCCTGCAAGAGGATTGAGATGTGATGCACAATCCATGATGAATAGTTCCTTTTGTATGCCTTAATATTCTCTTCACAGGCAGGAGATGGACAAAATTTGGATTCTGCATAAGCTGACTTGTAAGATTCACATCATGTGTTAAGTCAGGTCTAGTCAATGTTAGGTATTGCAAGCTTCCTATAATGCTTTTGTATACTAAGGGATCAATTAGAGCACCTTAAGCCTCATGCATGCTATGTTTTTTTAGCTAAGGGAGTGTGCCTTGTCTTTGCATTGGCTATGTCTACCTTTTGGAGCAAATCATCATGTGCATATTTGCTCTGATTGAGGTGAATTCCTCCTGAAAAGTAGACTACCTTAATCCCTAGGAAGGAGCTTAGTTTTCCTAGATCCTTCATAGCAAATTCAGTGCTCAGCTTCTTCACAACTATATTCATTTGATGCGTGCCGCTTCTTGTCACAATTATGTCATCAACATGCAATAATAGTAGCATTGTTCCTTCTGAATTATGAAGAGTGAACAAAGATGAATAAGCTATGCTGCATTTAAATTCAAGGTGGATCAAATATAAAATAAATCTCTCAAAACAACCTTTAGGCGTCTGTTTGAGACTATACAGTGCCTTTTTCAATCAGCAGACATGTCTTGAATTTTCTGCATCTACAAAACCTAGTGGTTGAATCATGTACACTTTCTCAGCAAGATGTCCATGCAAGAATGTATTTTTGATAGCTAATTATCTAGTAGACCAGTGTTAAGTAATTGCTACAGACAAAACAACCCTTATAGTAGTTTCTTTGACAACAGGACTAAGTGTTTCCTCAAAATCCATTCCCTCAAGCTATGAATTTCCCTTTACAACTAATCTTGAATTATGTCTCTTAAGTAATCCATTTAGTCTCATTTTGGTCTTAAACACCTATTTAGACCCCATTATATTCATCATATCATTCCTAGGATCCAGAATCCAAGTTTCATTTTTATGTAGTTTATCTAATTCCTCTTACATAACTATCATCCAGTATGGTGTATCAAGTGATTTTTTTATTCACTTAGGTTCACTACATGTATTATTTTTTCTATCTGCAAATAATGAAGTATGAGTCAAAATAGGATTTTAGTTTTTGACTTGGTCACCATGGTATGTTATGTTGTAGAAGGTTGAGAAGGAACTGATAGATTTTTAGCTTTTAACTTGGTCACCATGGTATGTTATATTGTAGAAGGTTGAAGAGGAGCTGAAAAACAAGTTTGAGATTGAGCTTGATCACTGAAGAATTGAGATAAATCAACCTCTAGTTGGATTCCTTCATGATCTTCAGGGCTGAGCTGTCCAGGTTGTTGTTATTACTAAGGTGGGCTTTCAATGATATTTTTTTCCTTATCTGAAACATCCTCAGACTTAGGACTATAGCTTTCATGAACTACTATTTCAGGAACTAATGTCTCAGAGACCAATTGTTCCGTTATATCACGATGAGCATCTTTCTCATATGTTGGCAATACTTTTCTTGAACGGTTATGTAGGCTGGCAACATCCTAACTAGTGACTTGAGCATTTGTGTTCTTTGATTGTGAAAAAAACTCAAAGAATATAGCAAGATGAGTAGTTCCTGCTGAAGAATTGTCAATGTTTTTCTATACATAAGGAAAGGTTTGTTCATCAAAAACATGTATTGACATAAATACCCTTATTGTGGATAGATAGCAGTATCTATATCCCTTGTGTAAACAACTATAGCCAATAAAGACATAAGGATATGTCTTTGGAGAGAACTTGTTATTTCCTTTGATGTAAGGAAAACACCTGTATGTAAACACCTTTAGACTGTTATAATCATATGAACTCCATAGATTTTATGAAAGGTGTCTCCTTAAGAACTAAAAAAGGCAGTCTACTTATCAAAACACTGTTGTCACAAAGGCTTCCACCTATCACGACCTAAACCCGTCGTGAGTGGAACCCACACAAAAGCCCCCGATGGGAGAACCAACCAACATCATAAGCAAGTCAACACTTGGCCAAAAATAGACAACTAAACCCAATTCCATTGAATAAAATCAATATCCAAAACATAACAAAATGTAACGATAGAATAATGCGGAAAAACCATGCCCTAAGAACTAAAGGTCATCGTACCAAAACTCTAATAAATGTCAAAAATAGGGAATGCACCCCCAAAACCAAAGTAAAGTCTTAGTCCAAAATAAATGGACCAAAATACAGTAGATGAACCCATGGTAGCCCGAAATATGCAGCTCACCCTTGAATTCAAACATGATCCAAATCACAGTTGAAGTCTCAAAACAATCGGTGGAATATGATCTGCACTCAACAATAGAAGATCACATGTAGTATCAGCACACAAGAAACAACGGTGTACCGGTAGGTTCATTGGCCAACCCAAATGAGAAATATGAATACATAATCAAAACATAGTACAACCAGACAATCATGAACCCTATCATGCAAATATCTTTCAATTTCATAACATTTAACCTTGTAAACAAGTACACTATGAAGTTTGGTAAAAAAGAGTCAACAAGGATAACCAGTCAAGTCAAACTAATACCAACAACAAGACTTCAAGTCAACTACCATGACACAAGTATCATAAAAACCATGTCCTATTTATGCAAGGAATAGACAACAAAGAGCCATGTCACAACTTGCAAGCAACCCGAACCACTCAACGATCCTAAATAATAACAACCATAGAATACTATGCATCCCAATTTACATAAGAAACCACCTTAATAATTAAGCATACAAATCCGGTTCACTCAAGGAACCAATGAATCAAGAAATATATAATCCTTGGTTCACCCAAGGAACCGTCACACTCACCTGTACCTTATACACACATGCTAAGGTCCTTATGTGTGCGCCCACTAGTCATAATATGAAAGAGACAAGTCCTTGTCCATGTACCCAATCCTAGACATCAAGTGTCTACTAGCCTTATATCACCAAACCCGGGGAGATGCCCAAATACCGGTACATTCCACAATAATGACAGATATCATAACAATCACAACTACAATGACAAAGAACAACACTTATAAAATCCAATAAGCTTTTATATAACTTCATTGCATGCGATTAACACTTAGGATATCAAACAGTCCTTCATTTTCCTTGAATATGCATTGTACAAGCAACACTAAGAATTAGTTATCATGCACACATAACACAAATTGGGTTTCAACTACATTAAAATCGTCACCTACCTCAATCCAAGCTTGCACCACTCAATTATGCCTGAGCCTTGCCTTTGCATGAAATTTTTGCCTAGTCGTGGTCTAAAATCAATAACACAACAAATAATCAACCAAATGACCTACCATGTCAAGGATTACAACCTAATCCCTAACCCCCCAAGACCAAATTCATGATCATTCTCCCTGTTCTAGGATTTTTCTACTATAATTCACCTTAAATCTACCAATTTCATGGTTACCACCATGAATTATTATCCTGCAAAGAGTAAATTAACGATTAACAACTAAAATTCAAAGGTTTTACACCAATTTTACCCTCTTACCCCAGAAAATCTGCTAAGTTAAGCTTATACCCTTCCCAAAACCCGTAAACTAGTGATTCTAAGGTTAATTGACCCAAAAAACTAGTTAATGGGGATGAAATACTTACCTTTACGATGAAAATCAATGAAAAATTGATGAAATATGGCCAAATTGCCTAAGCCCTTCCCCAAAAACGAGTTCAGAATAATAAACCATTTTTGGAGGAATTTTTACATTTGCAGCGATTTACCCCGCTATAGCAGTATCGTTCGCTATAGTGGGATTGACCGGCGTTGACTTCCGCTATAGCGGGAATTTTTCCACTATAGCAACATACCACCAGCTATAGTGGGAGTGGCAAGGAAGAAACTCAAAAATCCTTCCATTTTTGCCTTTTTCGCAACACACCCTCAAACCATGATATCTCGGACTAACCCCTTTGTGTCAAGCTCCATATCGGGAGTTCTACTCACCTGAATTCACTTATGAAAAGTCCCACGAGTTCTTATCGAGTTAGCTAACATAAAATCAAGCTAAACTTTATTACATTTACCCAACCCATTCCTATATTGCCCTAGACCATGCCTCGCTCTGATTTCGTTCGAAACTAGCCTAACCTAAAATTTTTAACTTTCATTTTGGGGAGAAGCTTAACCCGAATTTTTGCATAATTGACTCACCCGTAATGATGGAAAGGGTCATTTTAACCGATACCAATTTACCTCTCATTCATTCCCGAATGATCAAACAAGAAAAAATGAGTCGAGTCAAGAAGAGAGAGAATACCTGTATCCTCAAACAGGTGAGGGTGCTTGTCCCACATGTCTTTCTCGATTTTCCAATTGACTTCTTCAACCAGACAATACTTCTATTGGACCTTTACCAATCAAATTTCCTTTGTACTCAACTTTCGAACGTCTCGATCAAGAATGGCAATCGGCTCCTCCTCATGAGTAAGATCATCATCTAATAAAATTGAATCCCACTTGATAGTGTAATCTCCATCCCCATGATATATCTTAAGCATAAATACATGGAACACCAGATGGACCCCCGATAAGCTTGGTGGTAATGCCAACCTATATTCAACGAGACCCACATCCTTAAGAACCTCGAACAGACCGATATATCGAAGGATAAGCTTGTCCTTCTTACTGAACCTCATAACTCCCTTTATATGAGACACCTTTAGAAAAACTTATTCACCAACCTTGAATGACATGTCCCTGACCTTACGATCTGCATACTCCTTCTGCCTACTCTGGGCAGCCAAAAACTTGGTTTGGATGAACCTCACCTTTTCCTGAGCTTTCTTCACCAAATCAGTGCCCAAAGGCTTCACATCACCAGTCTCAAACCATCCTATGGGTGATCTACACCTCCTCCCATAGAGTGCCTCGAATGGCGCCATGTCAATGCTAGAGTGAAAGTTGTTATTGCATGAAAACTTACACAACGACAAGAACTGATCCCAATGGCCATCAAAGTTAATCACACATGCCCTAAACATGTCCTCAAGCACCTGAATCGTCCTTTCCGACTATCCACCAGTCTGAGTATGAAAAATTATGTGAAAAGTGAGTTGGGTACCCATCTCCTCATGCAACTTGTTCCAAAATTTTGAAGTGAATTGCGTACCCTTATCTAAAATGATGGAAAGGGGCACCCAATGCAGCCTCACTATCTCCTTGACGTAGATCTTGACCAACTTTTTAGAGTAGAAATCTACTCTAATCGGAATGAAATAGGCCGATTTAGTCAGCCTATCCACTATGACCCAAATTGAGTCATGCTTTTCCAATGTCTTAGGTAGACCTACCATGAAATCTATTGCTATTCTCTCCCACTTCCACTCAGGAATGGGTAACCTTTAGAGCAATCCAGTAGGCCTTTGATGCTCATACTTTACCTACTAATAGTTATGGAATTTGGATACATACTCCACTATGTCCTTCTTCATCCCAGGCCACCAATAAAGCTGCCTCAAGTCACAACACATCTTGGTTGCACTTGGGTGAATAGAATATCACGAACCATGAGCTTCCGCAAGCATATTCTAAATCAAATCACCAACCCTAGGAACACATATCTGCCCTCTAAACCAAAATACCCCACATGTATCAAGTGTGGCGTCCAAAGCCTCTCCAGTCATCACCTTATTCTAGAGTTTGTTCAATTTACCATCCTTAAACTGTTTGGCCTTGATTTCATCAAGGAAAGTTAACTTTACCTTATTACTAGCCAACACTCCACCCCTTTATGAAATCCTAACTGCGTGAACCGAGATGCTAGAGCTTGAAACTCCTAGCCAAGGGTCGCCTTGACATCCTCAACAGGCCAAACTGCCCATACTTACTACTTGCTGGCTCAATGCGTCTGACTCTCACATTGGCCTTACACGGATGATACTGGATAATTACATTATAGTATTTAATAACTCCATCTATCTCCTCTATCTCAAATTCAGATCCCTTTGCATGAACACATGCTACAGGCTACGATGGTCTGTGAATAGCTCACACTTGACATCATAAAAATAGTGTCTCCAAATCTTAAGTTCAAACACCACTGCTGCTAACTCTAAGTCATGAGTTGGGTAATTCTTTTTATGAGGCTTTAACTGCCTCAAAGCATAAGCAATGGCATTCCTATCCTGCATCAACACAATACCCAAACCTAGGAGTGAAGCATCACAAAACACAACAAAATCCTTACCTTCAATCGGCAATGAAAGAATAGGAGTTGTAGTCAAAAGTGTCTTGAGCTTTTGAAAGATCTCCTCACACTTATTTGACCCAAAAGGCACCTCTTTCTGGGTCAACCTTTTCAAGTGAGTGGAAATAAAAGCAAAATTCTTGACAAACCTGCGATAGTAACTAGCAAAACCCACGAAGCTCCTAACCTCAGTCACAGAGCTAGGCCGAACCCAACTCTTTACCACCTCAATCTTATGGGGATCTACCATCACCCCCTTTTCTGAGACCATATGCCCTAAAAAGGTAACCGAAGATAACCAAAACTCATATTTTGAGAACTTTGCATATAATTGATTCTTCTTTAAAATTCCTAGGGGAATGCGAAGATGACCTGCATGTTCCTTATTTCTCTTGGAGTAAACTAAAATGTCATCAATAAAAAAAATCACAAAGGAATCAAAGAAATACTTGAAAATACCGTTCATCAAGCTCATGAAGGTCGTTGACGTATTGGTCAAACCAAAAGACATCACTAGGAACTCATAATGCCCATATCGATTCCTAAAAGCTGTCCTAGGTATATCCCCAGGCTGAATTTTCTGCTGATGGTAACCCGACCTCAAGTTAATCTTGGAGAATACCAAAGCACCCTGCAACTGGTCAAATAGATCATCTATCCGAGGCAAGGGATACTTATTCTTAATGGTAACCTTGTCCAGCTCTCTGTAATCAATGCACATCCTCATGCTACCATCTTTCTTTTTAATGAATATAACTAGAGCATCCCAAGATAAAGCACTGGGAAGAATAAATCCCTTATCAAGGAGTTCCTGTAACTGAGTTTTAAGTTCCCTCAATTCCGCTGGAGCCATGCGATGTGGAGGAATAAAAATTGGGCGAGTGCCTGTCTCCAAATCAAAACAAAAATTAATATCCCTGTCTGGAGGCATACCAGGAAAATCCACAGGAAATACATCCTAAAGCTCAGAAACCACAGGAATAGACTCAATCGAAGGGGACTTCTCACTAACATCCCAAAGATGAGCCAGGAAGGCTCAACACCCCTTCCCCACTAGCTTTCTATTCCAAACAAAAGAAATGATTTTCACCGGATTAGACTTATACATTCCCTCCCACTCTAGTTTAACCATATCCGACATTTCTAGAGTCATTATATAAGCATTACAATTCAAGACAACAAGATAAGGAGATAACCAAGTCATACCCAAAATAATGTCAAAATTAAGCATGTCCAAAATGATCAAGTCTACCCAGGTCTGATAACCCATAAACAAAATAGAACATGCACGAAAAACTTAGGTCACCACCACAGAATTTCCAGTCGGAGTAAAAACATACACATGAGATTCAAGTAAATCACATACCAAATCTAGATCCAAAGCAAATCTAACAGATACATAAGAGTAAGTGGAACCTAGATAAAAAAAATTGAAGCCATCCGATCACAGACAAGAATAGTACCTATAATAACGGCGTCAGACGCCTCATCCCCATTCTTGCCTGGGAAGGCATAATAGTGAGCTCTATCATTAAGCTGGGCAACCTCTCTAGCTGGCTGTGCTCCACCCTTCCCTACATTACCTCTATTTCCACCATGACCTCCCTGATTATTACCCCGTCCACCTTGTGGACGAACCTTACCTTTACCACCTCTACCTTTACCTATTGGAACTACAGCCTTGGTCTACTGCTGCTCCTAATTAACTGCCTACCTTAAAGGACATTCCCTCTTGAAGTGTACTACGACACCACAATAATAACAATCTCGCTCAAGAGAAGGCCTATTGGCCGAGGAATAGAAAGTCCCCTGGCCTTTAGAAACTAGAGGCTATTGAATAGCCCCTAAAAGACTACCTATGGAGGCCGACAAAGCAGACTGAATGGGGCTTGCCGAATGAACCTGCTTGTTGTGACCTCTAGAATATGAATCACTAAAGTTACCCACATTACGGGACTTCTTGGCTAATGCCTTAGACTGACCTTCTTCACATAATCAGATACATCATTGAAGCTCTTTCCTATAGAAATCATGTGAACAGACAAAACCTAAAGTTCAGTGTTTAAACCCTTAATATATAACCGGATCCTCTCCCCCTCAATGCCCAACAACTGGGTAGCATAACAAGACAGAGCATGGTACTTGGCCTTATAGGCCACAACTAATCTACTGCCCTATTCAAGGACCAAGAACTTGTCCTTCTTGCGGTCATGAAGAGTACCAAAAATAGGGAATGAAACTGAGCCTAAGTCAATAGAGGCAAAACTGGTGACCGACACTCCACATAGGCTCTCCACCACTGCTTGACATCCTCTTGCAGTTGGAAAGTCACGAACTAAACACCATGCTGTTGCACAATCCCCAACTTATGAAGCCTCTCATAGCAATCAATGATAAACTCAAATGCATCCTCAGTCTCAGTACCATGAAATGAAGGACTCTTGATTTTAGGAAACTTGGTCAACAACTCATGCTCAGTCTCGGTCATGATATGACCTAATACAGGATGGGGAATACATCAGTATCAAAAGCCTCATCCAATCTGGGAGCGAAAGTGGCAGTGGGATGAGCACCCAAAACCTGAAAAGTCAACACAGTGGGGGTGGCTTTAGTACCCACCAACTTGCTAAGAATAGCCAAGACCTGTTGAATAACCTCATAAGATATTGGAGGAAGGACTACACCTCCAACCGATGCCGCCATCTCTGGTCCCAAACCATTCTCATCTACTGCCTCAACCTTCTCAAAATGATCTTGGGGTGGGGTGGGGGGTTGATACTAACCTCTGACGGGCTGGGCAACTGCTGTCTGAGCTTCACCCTTGGAGAGTGTTGCTCTCCCCCTTCCCCTTCCCCTACCCCTACCTCATCCTCGTTCCTGCATAACTGGTTCTACAGCTGGAGCTACTAGTGCTGGGGCTGCTGCTCTCGCTCTATTCAACCTAGTGTTCACCATCTGCGGACAAAGAATGAAGAAGGTTAGATATTAATTTGGATCACCAGATACCAATTGGAATTAAGTTATAACACAAAAAAAAGAAAGGATAGTTTCCAAAGTTCCTACATCCTCTCGAATAAAAGTACAGACATCTCCGTACCGTTCTACAAGACTTTACTGGATTTGTTTTGGTACGACGAGATAAAAAAATCTACGGCTCTGATACCAACTTTGTCACTAACTAAACCCACTGTAAGTGACACCCATACTAAACCTCCCAGTGGAAGAAACAACCAACATCATCAACCAATCAACACTTAGCCAAAAATAGGCAACTTAACCCAATTCCATTAAATAAAATCAATATCCAAAACATAACAAAATATAACAATAGAATAATGCAGAAAAACCATCCCATAGAAATTGAAAGTCATCGTACCAAAACTCTAATAAATGTCAAAAAGAGGGGATGCAACCCCAAAACCAAAGTAAAGTATGAGGACAAAACAAATGGACCAGAATACAGTAGATGAATCCCTGGTAGCGCGAAAGTTACAGCTCACCCTTGAGTTCGAATATGATCCAAATCACAACTGAGGTCTCAAAACAATCACTACAATATGGTTTGCACTCAATAATAGAAGATCATATGTAGTATCAACACATAAGAAACAACGGTGTGCCGGTAGGGTCATCGGCCAACCCAAAATGAGAAATATGAACACACAACCAAAACATAGAACAACCAAACAACCACGAACCCTATCATGCAATTATCTTTCAAGTTCATAGTATTTAACCTTGTAAACAGGTACATCATAAAGTTTGGTAAAAAAGAGTCAACAAGGATAACTAGTCTAGTCAAACTAAGACCAACAACAAGACTCCTAGTCAACAATCATGACATTACTATCATAAAAGGAATGTCCTATTTATGCACGTAATAGACAACATATAGCCATGTCAACACTTGAAAGCAACCCAGACCACTTAAGGATACTAAATAACAACAACCATAGCAATATTATGCATCCCAGTTTACACAAGTAACCACCTTAGTAACAACAACCATAGAAATATTATGCACCCCAGTTTACACAGTAAACCTCCTTAGCAATTAAGCATACAAACCCGATTCACTCAAGGAATCAATACAATCAAGAAACATATAATTCCCGGTTCACTCAAGAAACCGTCACACTCACATGTACCTTATACACACATGCTAAGGTCCTTATGTGTGCGCCCACTAGTCATAATATGAAAGAGACAAGTCCTTGTCCATGTACCCAATCCTAGACATCAAGTGTCTACTAGCCTTATATCACCAAACCCGGGGAGATGCCCAAATATCGGTACATTCCACTTAATGACAGATATCATAATAATCACCACCACAACGATAAAGAACAACACTTGTAAAATCCAACAAGCTTTCATAAACGTTCATTGCATGCGATTAACACTTAGGATACCAAACAGTCCTTCACTTTCCTTGAACATGCATTGTACAAGTAATACTAAGAATTAGTTATCATGCACACATAACACAAATTGGGTTTCAACTACATTAAAACCATCACCTACCTCAATCTAAGCTTGCACTACTCAATTAAGCCTGAGCCTTGCCTTTTCGTGTAATTTCTGTTTGGTCGTCATCTAAAAACATGAACACAACAAATAATCAACCAAATGACCTGCCATGTCAAGGATTACAACCTAATCCCTAATCCTCAAGGACAAATTCATGATCATTATCCCCGTTCTAGGATTTTTCTACCATAATTCACCGTAAACCTACCAATTTCATGGTTACCACCGTGAATTATTATCATGCGAGAGTAAATTAACAATTCACAACTATAACCCAAAGGTTTTGCCCTAATTTTACCCTCTTACATCAGAAAATCTGTTAAGTCAAGCTTAAACCCTCCCCAAAACCCATAAACTAGTGATTCTAAGGTTAATTAACCATAAACTAGTTAATGTGGATGAAATACATATCTTTACAATGAAAAGATGTCACGACCCAATTTCTCAAGTCATGATGGCACCTACCTTATCTCACCAGTTGGCAAGCCAAGCCATAACCCGCAGTGACACGCAACGGACCAACAGGCAGAAACCAGAAAAGACAAGATAGTATGATAACAGTACAAATAATAGCAAGAGAAAACAGAAGTATATCATAAAACGCGTACCAAATGGGAGAAAGAAGAGGACAAAAATACAAATGAACCCCTCCCAAGACCTGGTAAGGTCGCTACTAGAGTCACTACTAAAAAATAACCAGAGTACTAGGCAGAAACCAGAATATACATAATATATACAAGCAGTCTCAAAAGCAAAAGACTAAACTGAAACAGATGGAGGAGGATCAGCCTCAGACGACAGCAAGCTCACCCTGCTCCGAATCACTACTGGGAATTACGTCAACGCAGGCTGCAAGTACTCAGATCTGCATCAGGGAGAAGATGCAGAAGTACAGTATGAGTACCAAAGCAATGGGTACTCAATAGGCATCATCGGCCGACTTTGCTCAAACACAAGAAAAGTATAACTAAAATACGAGGGTGTAATATAAGTCAGCAGCAAATAGGGATAGAAAGGTAAATGGCTACCAAGCTAAGTGAACCCGATGAAAGAATAAGTAAAAGATAAATAGCATAATAGCAAGAAGACAAACTAAACATAACCTAACTGAGCCCCCTAAGCCCATCAGGTACACTGAAGAAGACAATTAACCCGACTGTGGCCCCATAAGTTGGTGGGACACACAAGAAGTAACTAAAGAAAAAACATAGATAATCTGCAAATGAAACATCCCCAAATAACCATAGTAAACATCTAGATTTACACCGGGCTTGAACCGATACTAATGGGTTGTAATGAGTGGCCAAACACGGGCTTGAACCGATAATAGTGGGTAATAACAAGAGGCCATACGCCAGAATTGAACCGAAAATAATGGGTAATAACAAGAGGCCATATATATGATATACAACATAACTCCTAATCAAATGCCCGACTCGAAGCAAAACTCAGAGGAACCACAACTCCCAGAACAACAATAATCAGTACCAGAACTCCTAGATCATATCATAATTAGATGCCGGACTCGAACAGGAACTTATAGTAACCATACCATAACCAGAATTTAGTGAACCAATAAGTAATCAAACTCAACTGTAAAACTGAAACCCAAACCATACCGTAACAGATGCCAAAGTTGTGCCAGAACTCATAATAAATAACAAAAATAAAGTATATGTTGGACCTGAGCCGAAACTGAAACACATTTATATAAACATACACATAACTAGTTAAAAGGGAGGAATCCAAGGTTTCCAAGCTTAATACCATGCCCTAAGCTCATAAACATTACACCATACTAAGGGATAACAGGACCAAAATCTACCAGAATGGGGCCCTAACCGGATAACTAAGGCATGGAATATTTCAAATGATACCCAGGCTACAACTACCTGCCAAAAACTAGAATAATAGCATAGAATTACCATAAATAAACTCATTCTAGGGATAGGGTAAGCCTAGCCTACCTGGACGCCAAATCTAAAAGCCCTTTCGAGAAGCCTTCGAATTGTGCCCACTAAAACCCCAGCTTGAATAACTTGATGTTTATATAAATCGTCCAAATTATTTTCCTTCCCAACTTCCCTTGTACGGGCATATGAGGATATATTTATGCCACATGAATTAACTTGATTCTATAAGTAAATTGATGTAAATGTTACTAACGGGTAGGGGTGTACATAGGTCGGGTTGGTTTGGTTTTTTACTAAAAAAAACCAAACCAATCATGCCGGTTTATTAAATCTATAAACCAAATCAAACCAACATAAAATTGATTTTTTCGGTTTAGGTTTTAGTCGGTTTTCTCGGTTTTTTTCAAAATCTTTAGTTTTTACAATTATATTGTGATTGTAGACAAGATCAAGTATATTTTCACTCATGTGCTAGTGGAAAACCACAATTATGGAAACGAGGAGTGAAAAGGAGGAGCGGAGAACTTTTCGAAAACTAAAATGTAAGATGAAAAGTGACTGAAAAGTGAAAAGTTTTAGGTTTTAAGTTTATATTGGGTTTCGAATCATTTAGTTATCAATTAATGGATAAATGTTACAACTTAAAGACCCAAATCTAAATATATATCTACATCTACTTTCTAAATATTAAAAATTAATAAAATTAATTTAAAAAGTATTTATAAAATAGATTATAATTAATATTTTTTATGTATAAAAAGTTAAAATTATATGTATATATTATGTCGGTTTGGTTTGGGTTCGGTTTGCCTTTTCTTTGGTTAACACCAAACCAAACCAAGAATGGTTGGTTTTTTTTCTAACGCCAAACCAATCAAACCAAACCACAAGTCGATTTTTTTTCTCGGTTTGGTTTGGTTCGTCGGTTCGGTTTGACTTGGCGGTTTGGTCTGTACACCCCTACTAACGGGTATATTGTATACATGTATAGGATTTTAATTGAATTAAAGTGGAGGTTCTAGATAAAGTTACATATGAAAGTATATATATATATATATATATATATATATATATATATATATATATATATATATATAGAGAGAGAGAGAGAGAGAGAGAGAGAGAGAGGGGGGGGGGAGAGAGAGAGAGAGAGAGCAAAATGTAACTCTTAGGTGGCATAAGGATTGGAACCTAGTTGTAGATTACTTGTTCAATAATTTACATGTGGCAGCCCAATACAACAACCATAGTTGACTATCTCATTCACTTCCACGTGGAAGTGGAGCATTTAATACCTCACTTTCATATTTCGTTATATATATATATTCGGGTATTGCGTAGGTTCGTGGTAAAATAGATATAACTTTTTGAGTATATCACAATTAATAGAAAATTATTTTGAATAAAACCTCTATTATATAATAATAATATTTTAACATATCTAGATTCACTATCTCCGCATATATCCCTACCAAATTCTAATTTAATTTAAATATTTCACAACACGCTCGGTATTAATAAAATTCTCAAACAAACTATTCGAAAACCAAACTGTCAGTCCCAACAAGTCATAAATAACTTGGGGTAGTTATAGGAAAGCTCTAAATGCTGAGAACTCACCGAACGAGGGAAATGACCGGGAGGGTCATTACAAAATTGATGGAAAACTGATGAAATATTCCTAAATCGCCTAAGCCCTTCCCCAAAAATGAATTTAGAATAATAAACCATTTTTGGAGAAATTTTTGCATTTATAATGATTGACCCTGCTATAGCGGCCTGATCATGCTATAGAGGCATTACTCGCTATAGCGGGATTGACTGACATTGACTTCTGCTATAGCGGGAATTTTTATGCTATAGCGGGAGTCGCTATAGAGACATGCCACCCGCTGTAGAAGTATTGGAAAGGCAGAAACTTAAAAATCCTTCTAGTTTTTCCTTTTTCGTAATACACCCTGCGTCATGTTCTATATCGGGAGTTCTACTCACCCGAATTTACTTTCGAAAAATCCTACGGGTTCTTATCGATTTAGCTAACATAAAATCAAGCTTAACTTTATTACATTTATCCAATTCATTTATGTATTTCCCTAGATCATACCTCGCTCCGATTTCTTTCGAAACTAGCCTAGCCTGAAATTTTTTAACTTTTATTTCGGGGAGAACTTAACCTAAATTTTTGCACGATTGACTAACTCGTAATGAAGGAAAGGGTTGTTACTCCACCCATAGGAATAATCAAAATTTTGCATGAAGCAATAGTATTCAATCAATTTGTACCACATATTTATGCTTTCTTTCTGCAATGTTATTATGCTCAGGTGTATTTGGACTAAGTATATGTATAACAATGCCACAGTTTCCTAGGTGATTAATGAATTTAGAATTAGAGAACTCTCCACCTCCATCACATTGAAATACTTTGATATTTTTAGAAAATTATTTTTCATGCATCTTTTGAAACTTGAGAAACACTTCAAAGAAGTATGATTTTTTAAAGGGATATATCCATGTGAATTGACTATGATTATCTACAAATAATGCATAGTATTTCATGTACTGTAAGGACTCAACAGATTCTAGATCCTATAAATTGCAATGAATTTTCTGCAAAGGTTACTTGTCAATTTTATTTCTCAAGCCAAAAGGCAATTTACAACCTTTATTCATTGAAAACTAACATAAACATTGGAATTTTTATTCTAAAAAGTGATATTAATACACTAATTATTAGCTAAAACATTTAAAAACTCAGAGTTTGGGTGCCCAACTCTGGCATTGCCAAACATCTCTAGAACTAAGATTACTGCTCCTTCTTGTCTGTGTTATTGTCAAAGCTAGTAGATTGTTGTCCTCCAAAGCATAGATGTCACCCCTTCTAGATCCCTTGGTGAGCTACTCCCCTGCTCTCTTTTCCTTTACATTAAAAGTGGACTCATCAAACTCAATAGTACATGAATTGTCTTTAGTTAACTTACTTACTGATTGAAGTTTCTTCTTAAGTTCAGAAACTACAAGAACTTTATTTGATTTTAAAAAAATAGACATACTTCCACTAGCAGTGTGAGTAAAATCAGTTTATTTTCATTCCCACAGCAATCATATCAGTTTCTTTATATAGTTTTAGATTAGATAACTTACCTTAAAAGTTTGTCATGTGAGTACTTACACCTGAATCCATATATACTAAATCATCTCCTTTGTTTAAATGATGTAAGTTGAGTATTGTCAAGGCTTGAGGCAAATCCTCATATGCTTGGTATAAAAAATTCCACATATAAAAGCACTTTAAGGCAGTGTGGTTTTTTCTACCACAAATTTGACAAGAAGCAGGGTCATCCTTCTCCTTTGAGGAATTAACAATGGCATGAGTAGTGTGATTTGAGTTCTGTGCAGTAGGTTTGAAACCTCTACCCCTTGAACTATGGTTTATATTTCCTCTTTTGTGTAGGAGTTTCCTCTTCCCCTATTATTTGTCCTTTGGGCTGTGAAGTATGCATTGTGATTGATTTACTTTGAGTCTTCTCCATCATCTTCCCTATGATCAAATCCCTTTATACCATTAACCAATTGGCTCAAAGTAGGATAGGATGGTTTGCCAACCATGACAGTCCTAAAAGTCTTGTACTTTGGTCCTAATCCTCTAGCAAAGTTGATTACTTTGTTGTCCTTACCAACTAGTTTGTGTATGACTGCTAAGCCATCATATATATGTTTGAACTATTTGAAAAATTCATCAGTAGTTTTGGTTCCCAGTTTAATAGTTTGAAGTTTTTGCTTCAACTGAAACTCCTTATCTTTGTGGCCTGTAAGTAAGTTTCCTCCAGAGTTTCGCACATATCCTTGGCGGTTCTGTAGCCTATAATAAAGTACATGATTTCTTTTGATAATGTACCAAAAATCCAATTCCTTAGTAGTACATCTTTCTCTTCCTAGTTACTCCTGCCACTACCTTTGTCACTGCTTTTGTCACTACTTTTGCTACTGGTGACAGTGTCTTCTTCAGAAACCACTGCCTTTGGTTCATCCTTAATGAGATAGGCCAATCTCATAACTTGAATGAGTTGCAGCATCTAAGTCCTTCATATCAAGTAGTTTGATGGCTTGAGATGGAAATAAAGGCAATGAGGTGGTGCAGTGTAACTATTCATTCAGTGTTATTAAAAATATCCGTGATAAATATCCAAATTTAAATTTTTTATTATCAATGTGAATCAAGTCTAACAAAAATTATGAATAAAGGATTAAAAAGTGTGGCCCAACTAGCCCACCCCTAGTTATAATAGTGAGGCTGCTGTAGCAGTGGCCTAGTCACTGCAGTGGCGGTGAGGTAGTAAGCCCACATATTAAAACCTTTTTTGTTCAGCTTTTACCCAAAACATAGTTTTCTTCTCCTAAAATTACCCTTGGGCTCTTATATACTAAAAATGGCCATATCAAAAAGGCAAGGCTCTAGAAGGATGGGTTCCAACTATTTTTCTCATGGATTCTCCGTCAGAATTTCTAGAATGGAAGTAAGGAATGAGAATTCATGTACTTCATAGCAGTGCATTGGCATCCAGGTAGGCTTGGTTTATAAGTAGTAGACTATGACTAGAAAATATATTCATATTTATAGGTTTGATAGTATAAATCATGCTTAGGGCTACAAGCATGGTGTTGGGATGGATAAAATACGAAAATTACGTGGAAAGAGTTATTTGTGTGTTGGTATGAATAATGTATGAATTCCTTGATGGATGTTATGTGTTGTATGATCTCCATGCTGAATTATAATGTATTATGTGAGTGTAAGCAATGATAACAAGATCGTGTGAATATGTAATATAATGATCTGGATTAATTACCTTAAAAAGGGTGATGTTAATGTTGTACTTGGCTTAGATATATGATTATACTATTGTAATAGGTTATGGGAATTGATTATGGTAGGGGAATGCCATGTTGTAACTTAAGGAATCTAAGAGTAGTGTGGCTAAGTTTAAGGTTAATATGAGTAAAGGCATGTACCTAAAGTTAGGATCATAAAATACCGAATAAGGTCGGGTGGTTGAACAATCAATTAACAATGTGATTTTTTGGAGACCTATCATGGTGTAATGCAATGGTTTACTAGTTAATAAACACAATTAACTGGTCTTGGTGTGAGTAGAAAAGGGTTTGTTGAATGGATGTATGTAGGTTATGGTTTAATTAGAGTTTAGACTCGATTTAATTGCATGTATGCTCCTAAATTAGGTAATTGTTGATTGGTGTTCGGAAATGTTTGTAATTGATGATATTTAGATGGTTGACACTAGTATGAATAATTATTAAATGTCAAACTTGATCGGAATGCTTAGGGTTGTAAGGGTACTCATAAATCTAGTACATTATGTTGTATCCTGAGAGATAGTATAATTGATAAAAGGCATGTAATATGGTTACTAAGGATCAGATACCATGCCGGTATGGTACATGGACTAAGGATGTCCCCTGTAGGTCATGAGTCATGATTAGTTGGACAGAAATTAATTCCCTTATATGTGTGTATAGACTGTGTGATTTTGAGAGATAGTACGGTTTCATAAGTTATAACAAAGTAGAGAGCGATAGACAAAGAGGATACACACACACACATATATAAATACGTGGTAATTACGTAGACTTGAGTACACTTTATGCTGAGTGATTATGGTTGTAGGGTCTAGGGTGACCTGTGATGATTAAATCCTGAATATTAAGTCTTCTAGTATGGCTTGTGATATGATTCATGATTGGTATACTTCTTAATTGATATGGTGATATCACATGCTGTGATTGTAGAGTTAAGGGCTATGTATGATACTTGTGGTGACATATATATTTTGATTGTCGATGTAATGATGCTTTGGAATTATTGAGAGAATAGAGTGAATATTGATAAGTGCATGGTGGTGTTGTTTCTAATATCTGCTTATTGGGTTACTTTCTTGGTGTTAATAATCATTGTATATGTGTGATGTAGAATAGAGAATTAATGTTTAATCAGTAATTTGAATTTATGAGAGTTTGGGCCTGTTAAATATTATTCACGGAATTAGCGGCCATTAAATTTACATAATAAAAAATAGATTAATTATTGAAATCGAAATTGAAATTGATAACTGACCTAATAAGGCATAATTGAAAGGTTCTACGGTATTAAAGAGTTGAGGTATGGAAATGTGAACATTGGTGTTAAACTTTTATATGAAAATTTCATGTTTTCTTCTTGTGATTTCTATATGATGTTGCATGATCTAACCTTGGTCGATCGATGATACTTATCAGTATGTGTGGTGTACTGATAATACTCTTGCTATATCTTTTTGAGATGTAGGTGTGTTGAAGGTTGACTAGGAGTCTCTTATGTGATATGGCAGGTATTAATTATATCTGGTAGAAGTTGTGTCTTTTATTTTGTCCTTATTCTATATACAGGCTGTTGTACATGTCTAGATCAGGTTTTGGTAGTTGTTCATTTTGTTAAGATTATTGTTGTAAAATTTTTGTTGCTAACTTGTTCATATTAAGATTTGAATGATTCGTTTACTTATAAAAGTTGTTAATTGAATTCCGCATAATAATTAACTATATGGGAAAGATTCTCCTAGCTATAGTTAGAATAGAGTAGGTGCCTGTATAATTTCATAATTTGGGTCGTGACAGGTATCAGAGCCCTAGGTTACCAAATTCACAAATGCAAGAGTAATGTCAAGTTGAGTCCTACGGATTGGTGTGTAGACGTCCACATCAAATCCTTGGAAAGTTATGAGGCATCTAGGAGTAATTTCTTTTATTTTTTCATACCATGCCACCTCAGTGTTATCTCCTCTGGTTGAGTCCAATTGGTATCTGGTCGATTCTAATTGGTATCTCAATGAAATGAATTTTGGTCTATTTCAATTGGTATATTGAGGTAGTTCATAATTGGAGACCAATCAATTTCCATTGATAGTTGTCAATAAGAGTCAGGACTTACAACGGTAGTGTAAATTATGATAAAATTATTTGGTTGCATGGTTTATGTGAAAACTAGTTATGTAATTAATATTTTTTGAGCTAATAATAGGGATTGGCATATGTGGAATTGTGGTGATCTGTAGTGCATTGATGTGTGCTAACGTCTTATGTGATGAAAAGATAATGAAATGAGTGTATCAGATTTGAGTATCCTGTCGAAAACATGTCCCTAATGATTAGAATAGTGAAAGTTTCAGGACATGTTGCATAAAAATAATTAGATCGTACAATTATAGTCATTATAGAAGTATTTGAAAACATAATGTCATGCTAGGTGATATCACATTGCCTTTAAGGAGTAGAAACTTAAAAATTTCCCCAGGTTACTAGTTAAGGGCCATTACAACGGTGGGGTCGCCGCTTTAGCGATACTGTTATAACAGTCTACTGCCCGCTAGCTATATTACACACCAGGGTTGCTATAGTGGATCTTAGATTGCCACAGCAGGGTTGCTGTAGTAGGTGAGGAATCGCTACAACGGTCACTAAGCAGTAGCTAGCCCCAACCATGATCCAAAAGTTCATTTTTGCAAACCATAATTCAAGAGCAATTTCTAGTACCTAATACAAAATTTATAAGAAAGTACGAGCCCAAAAGCAAGGCCATTATTCCAAGATGCCATCAATGACACAAAAATAGTAAAAAACCAGTCATAAATATACAAAAATATGATAAAAAAAATATGTCTCAAATATGCTAATGCAGGGGAAAAAACCATCAGTATCTGCATAATAGGGGATGAGGGGAAATATAGGGATATAGGGAATACCATGCTAGGACCTAGTTGTTTGCTCCATCTCTAAGGTTCGACACATCGAAACCATCGTCGTCCAGTCTGCTCAGAAATGCAAACTCCTGTGCATTAGATGTCTTCACCTTTGGAGATTTCTTATCTAGAGCGAATAACTCCTCAAGGATCTTTACATCCTTCTACATGTGAACGAGCAAACAATCCTGAGATCATCTTTTCTTCTTTTCTGCATCTAGGTCCTTTCGAAGCTTTATGTAGTCCCAAGATAGGAAGGCAAAAACATCATGGAGGTTGGAGGAGCCCACTGCGGTGCTGGATGATGTGGACTCTTAGGGAGGCATGTGTATCCTCATCAATATCTCCTTTACTGCCACCAAATCTGACTCCAGATGCTCAAAAGGCCCTGTAGGCCATGTGGAGCCAACCCTTGATCCTCCACCTTCCTAGGTCGCACTACCCTCTGCATCCTCACTCATTTTCTGCTTCTTTTTGTTCTTTTCCTCTTCACCCTTCACCCTCAGCAGATCAAAGGTCGTATCATATTGTAGCCAAGCATCCTCTTTCTCTACTGACATATGCACCCTCAAACACAATTCCATAATCAAGGAGTAGACACAATGTTCCTTTGGTTGGTTGAAGAAGGCCTTCCTCTCCTCTATGATCTAATCCCCCACATTCAGCTCTACCTTGTCTAGAACATAAACAACTACCAGGGCCTGCTAGTAAGTCACGTCCGTCACATTGCTAGATGGGCAAATCCTCCAGGAAACTAAGTTCAACCATCATCAAGCTTTGTCATTGAAGTTAGTGATATTGATCCCATTGAGGTGTGCACCCAAGGAGTCGAGGCTATCAAATCCTCTACCACTAGTATCCTCTCAAGACAATCACTGTTGCTCTCAATCTCTTCACTAAGAAACCCTCATTTGAGCGACTTGGCACCCTCAATGTCTCGTTCACAAACTTAATCCCAATCGGGACGTCCACTTCTAAAATAAGAATAATGGGGGTTAGGGGCATCCCACGACATCATAGGGAGCATAGTGTAGAACTTCCTTACCCACCCCTCGTTACAGTCTCGGGTCGGCTGCACCAATGATCCCTAGCCCAACTCCTATAGTCGGGTATTGACTCCATGTACCTTCTTCTCCACCTGATCCATTATAAACCCATACTCGCGCATGAGCTCCCTCATATATATGTCCAAGAATCGTCTCCTACACCTGATGTCAAGAAATCAATCATAAAAGAGAGGAGCATCGCCAAAATTTGGCTTAAAAGCAAGGGTATCGTAAGAAGAAAAATTTCAAAAAAATTCCATAATTTCCTCGGGTTGCTCACTATTTAGTGGTTGCTGTAGTGGTCCTTTGCTCACCACAACAGAGCTGCCATAGCAGGAGGATCTTGCTACAGCAGCATCACCATAACAGGTTGCAACTCGCTACACTGATGCCTTCATTCCCAATGATACCCCGACCCCCAAAATCTTATTTTTAAATTTTTCTAAAATTTTCTCAATTTTTAGCATAGATCGGACATGGGGTAATAGTGTATAACTAATCTACATCATTTTGATGATGGTTAACACCCAAATAAAGCCTCAATGGCTTGAAAATATTTGAAAAATAATCATTCGTCTACCCACTCTATTTTTGAGTTCAAAACCCGCATGAACTCTATAAAACATACGCCTTGAATGGTATAGGAGCATTGGAAATGTAAGGAGAACTAGCATGCTTTGAGAATCCATTCCATATAGGGAAAAAGTTGAATCTTGCCAAACCACCCTAAGTCTTGCCCAATTTGAGTGATTCTAACATGAGTACGTAAATTAGAAGTTGTAAACTGATGTATTAAAGCAAGAATAAGAAGATTTACCTTAGAAAACGACGTCAGGAAAGAGTAACAGAGAGTATAGTGCAGTTTGTAAAGAGAGTAAGAAGTTAGAAAAGTGGGAAATGAATTAAATTTTTCCCTTTTTTAAAACTGCTAAGGGACGGATGTAGTGGTCCGTCATCTGCTACGGCAGTGTCGCTGTGGCGAGCCACTAGTCAGTGCAGTGGCCACCCGTGAAAATTTTTTCTTGTTTTATTTGTTGTGCAATATTATGTATCGTTGCTAAACCCTTTATTTTGGATAATATGGGTCTTCATAAGAACCCAAGCAAGTAATTTATTAAAAAGTTTAGCATGGTGCGTGGAGAATTGATTCATTCGAATATAATTCCAATTCCGAGCTATAGGAATTATGGAAGGCCCATGGGAAAGCCGAATATTATTGTTGCTTTATATATTCAGATGACCTGTAGTAATTGTAACAACCTGTTTTGTCATTTATAAAATTACCGCGTTTGAAGGGTATGGGGAATGGAAATTTTTTTAAAAACCTTTAAAAAGTTTGTAAAGATTGAGATTAGACAAATTTAGGGTGGGAAAACTTTGGGGAGAGGACTGATGTTATCCCACCATAGAGGGAATTATCACTCTATAGCAGCACCACAGTTACAACCTACTACCTGCTATACCAAGATGCCGAGGACAATCCCTCCGAGTTTTAAAAAATCTTTTTCTTTCAGTTGTAAACCTATAATGACCCTTTCCATCATTACGGGTAAGTTTAGCATGCCAAAATTTGAGTTAAGATTTTTCCCAGATTGGAAGTTAGAAACTTCAGGCTAGGCTAGTCTTGGATAAAATCCAAGCGTGGTATGGTCTAGGGTAATCCGAGAATGGGTTAGTTAAAGGTTAAATAATTTGGAGTGATTTTATGGTAGCTAAGACGATAAGGAGTTTATAGAAACTTTTGAAAATGGATTCGGGTTAGTAAAACTTCCAATATTAAATTTGACGTAAAAAGGTTAGTTTGGGATGTCAAAATCTAAGGTTGTGTTGTAAAAATGGAAAAACCGAGAAAACTAATGATTTATTGCCTCACTTACCCAGCTATAGAAGGTGGCAAGCCGCTACTACTGCGCCTGTGATATTTTCTTGAGCGGATAGGATTTATTTGTTGACTCATTTATATGTGGTTCCTTGAGGGAACCAGGTTTATGAGTATTTTCATTGTTATTATTGAATACGATCCTTGAGTGGTCTAGACAAAATTGTAAATTATTGGTATATCTCATTTGTTGTCTACTTACTTGTATAATTGAGGCAAGGTGTAACTTATTATTACTGAGTCATGGTTTGTTGACTTAGTTAATGCTGGTAGACATGGTGTTGACTTGGTTTATTATCTATATTGACTTGTTCATGACTGAACTTTGTGGTATTATTGAAAAGGTCTAAGTGTGAATTTTAGTTGAAATCAGTAGTATTCCTTTGTCATATCATTTCTGGTGAAGGCATTCGAGTTGATCCTCAAAAGACCAAAGTAGTTAGGAATTGGCCTAAACCTATCTCTTCATCAGATATTAAGAGTTTCTTGAGTTTAGCTGGTTACTACAGACATTTTGTTGAAGGATTTTCCTCTATTGCTTCTCCCTTGTCCAGATTGACTCAGAAGAAAGTCAAGTTTTAGTGGTCTGATTCTTGCGAGAAAAGTTTTTAGGAGTTGAAGACTCGACTCACCTCCGCTCCAGTTTTGACTCTTCCAGATGGGTTTATGGTTTATTGTGATACTTCCAGAGTTAGCCTTGGTGTGTTGATGCATCATGGCAAGATTATAGCATATGCCTCCAAACAGCTCAAGCCTCATGAGAAGAATTACCCGACTCATGGTCTTGAGTTGGTTAAAGATTTGGAGGCATTATCTCTATGGGGTTTCATTGATGTGTTCACTGATCACAAAATCCTTCAATATCAAAAAGATCAAAATCTTCATCAGAGAAGGTAACTAGAGTTGTTATATGATTATGATATAAGTTTCTTGTACCATTCAGGTAAAGCTAATGTTGTGGCCGACGCTCTTAGTAGATTGTCTATGGGGAGTGTTTCTCATATTGAAAATAAGAAGAAAAAGTTAGTTTGTGAGGCTCACCAGCTTTCTAAATTGGGAGTTTGGTAGGTTAATTCATCCCAATGTAATATTTTGGTTCAGAATGGTTCAGAATCTTCATTAATAGCTGAGGTAAAGGAAAAGCAAGATAGTGATCCTATTTTGCTTAATTTGAAAGAAGCAGTCCAAAGTCAGAAGGTTGAGGTTTTCTCCCAAGGGGGAGATGGTGCTCTTCGTTGTCAGGGCAGACTATGTGTTCCAGATATGGATGACTTGAGACAGCGGATGCTAATAGAAGCTCACAGTTCTCGGTATTCTATTCACCCAGGAGCTACTAAGATGTACCGTGACTTATGGGAAGTCTATTAGTGGAATGGCATGAAGAAGGATATCGCAGAATTTTTGGCTAAGTATCTAAATTGCCAGCAGGTTAAGGTTGAAAACCAGAGACCTAGTGGTATGATTCACGATATAAGTATTCTTACTTGGAAGTGGGAAGGTGTGAATATGGACTTCATTATAGGGTTGCCTCGTACTCGCTGACAGTATAATTCTATTTGGGTTATCGTGGACCAAATGACTAAGTTGGCCCATTTCCTACCAGTTAACACTTCAAATTCAACTCAAGATTATGCTAGACTCTATCTTAAGGAATTTGTGAAATTGCATGGAGTCCCTCTGACTATTATTTCAGATAGAGGTACTCAGTTTACCTCCAGATTCTGGAAGTCATTCCAGAAGGCTCTTGGTACCTCAGTACAACTTTTCACCCACAGATAGATGGTCAGGCAGAGCAGACCATTTAGACTTTAGAGGATATCTTTAGGGAATGTGTGATCGATTTCAAAGGTAGTTGGGATGATCATTTGCCTTTGATTGAGTTTGCTTATAATAATAGTTATCATTCTAGTATTCAGATGGCCCCATTCAAAGAACTTTATGGTAGGTGGTATAGATCTCCTATTGGGTTGTTTGAAGTTGGTGAAGCTACAGTGATAGGGCCTGATTCAGTCCATGAGGCAATGGAGAAAGTACAGTTGATTAGAGAAAGACTAAAATAGCTCAGAGTCTTCAAAAATCCTATGCATATGTGAGGAGAAGGGAGCTTGCGTTTGCTATTGGTGATTTTGTCTACTTGAAAGTTTCACCCATGAAAGGGGTGAAAAGGTTTGGTAAGAAAGGGAAACTCAGTCCTCACTATGTTGGTCCTTATAAGATTGTGGGTCGTTTTGGCAACGTAGCCTATGAGTTAGATTTGCCTACAGACTTAGCATCAGTGCATCCAATTTTTCATGTGTATCAGTTAAAGAAATGCATTGGTGATCCCGCATCGATTGTACCTTTAGATAGTATGGGTGTGAAAGATAGTCTCTCCTATGAGGAGGTCCCAGATGAGATCCTTGAGCGTCAGGTTTGTAAGTTGAGGAATAAAGAGGTCGCTTCAGTAATGGTTCTATGGTGAAACCAACTTGTTTATGGAGCAAATTGGGAAGCAGAGGCAGATATGATGACTAAGTACCTTCATCTTTTCTCTTTAAACTTTGTTCCAACTTAAGGTAATAGTTTCACCTTAATTAATTCTTACCATCTCATGCCAACCAGTTATTTTCATATCATATCATGCATTCATGAATTCAAATCAGTCCATGTATCAGTCATAGACTTAGTATCATGTCAGTATTCAGATCTTATAGTTTCATTGTTGGAATTGTAGCTCCTTCCCTAACTTTTCAACTTAGTGAGTTTTCATTCGGGGACGAATGACCCTAAGGGGGAGATATTGTAACACCCCAAAAATCTAAGCTAAGATTAGAACCATGATCCAAGTACATGTAAAATCAAACATCATATTTTGGTAGTATTAGAAGTGATTTAGACATGCATTAAGGCCACAAGTAACTCTTAGCTCATAGCCAAGTTGAAATCTTCCTCACCGGTGGTTTTCTTGTGAAGAATCTTGTTATAGTTAACTTCAAACAATCATAACTCCTATATTTTGAGGTATTTTTGATTTCAAGAACCACTAAATTATAGATAGTTGAATTATCTATCCAACGCATCCATATTCACCTTAATCCGAAATCGGAGCTAAGAGTTAGGGCCATTTTAGTGAAGCACTATCCAACAGTGAGAACCTACGAGCATAGGTACGACCGTGGTTACATTGTACGACCATACAAGGGTATCATCTGCATGAAATAGCCCTGAAAACATAAAATTTGATAATTGTACCTTTCAACCTTGATAGGGAACTATGACCATGGTTAGAAACCAAGATCTTAGGTACGATCTTGACTTCTAAAGGTTATCCAGTTGGAACCTACAACCTACGAACCAAGGCACGATCGTGAGGGGGTTGTACAATCATACCATGGCTCATATGATCATGTTCAGAGAATATCTAGTTCAGCCTTCCAACCACGAGCACCACCCACGACCATAGGTGGGATCTACGATCGTAGGATGGTCCATACGACACATTCTGCAACTTTTTCAGTTACTATTTATATGGGGTATTTCAGTCTTTTCCCATTATTTTAACATTAAATATATGTATTTTTAGCCACCCCAAGGCTGATTATGTAGATTAGTATTACCCTAAGCCCTCAATACTCAGAAAAACGATCGACACTTAGCTTTAACACAAAGGAAGAGGCGATTTTCTTTCCCCAAGGCAGAGTTAGGGTTTTTCAACTTCAAGATTCCAATTTCAAAGATTTCTTCAAGGTTTCCATCTCCAGGTATGTGAGATTTCATCAATGGGTCTCCTTTCACCCATTGAGTCCCAAATATTAACTCAATTTCTCAGTTTAATTCCTTCCTCCGAACTTAAGGTTCATGAATGATGTGAATTTCTTGATATTCCAGTTCCTTGATCTCATTGAGTTATAAACCCATGATTTAACATGAATTTCAGTACCATTACATGTTCAAAATCATAAACCCTAATTATATCATGAAATTCATGATTTTTGGACTTGAGTTATTAGATTCCTTGATTCACTCAATTTATAGAATGGTCATAATAGTTGCATTCTTCAGAGATGGTAGGATATGAAAATCCGATGATCTAGGATTTCATATATATACTTATGAGTATTATATCCTACAGTTTACATGTTTTGAATGCTCTCAGATAACACATTTATTTTTGGTCTTCAGAATATTAAAATTATTGAGCATTTTAGTTATCAGTGTCATTCAGTTGGGAGTAGTACTTAGCACCGAGTGAATGCAGGGATGAAGGCTCACCCGTCAGTTAGGCTGAGACCTGTTGTAGAAGTCCCAAAGTCCCAGAACTACGACACCATCATAGGTTCTAAAGGGTCACCTGTAAGACCAGGATTGACACCTTAGTCCTTTGGACATCAGTTTAGTGGATCCACGTCAGTCAGTGTCTATACCCTTGGCAAGGACTGAACTCCCTTCCAGCTGGGGTTACATGTTGGACCCTGATTATCTCAGATTGGGGTATATCGGTTAGCAGTAGCTCCCACAGTCCGCAATTCATAGTTCAGATTTAGATACTTGCATAGACTTGTATTCAGTTGTTCAGCTTATCATACAGTACATATTTATTACTTCGTATTGCATCATTTTATCATGTTACATGCATCGTGTTCTGCCTATATCAGTTATCTCATATCTCACATACTCAGTACATTCAAAGTACTGATCACATACTTTTTTTTGCGCTATACTGTCTTATAATATAGGTTCTGACATTCAACATCCAGATCACACATAGTATGATCTCCTGCCATATCAACAGTAGTTTTTGGTTAGTCCTTATCATTTGGGGGCCAGTTATCGGTATTTCTTTTCAGTAGTATTTTAGTTTTATATAGTTGGAGTTAGTTGGGGGTTTGTCCCAACAACTCATTTTATTTAGAGGCTTTCAGACAGACAATTAGATTTTTAGCATGTTGATTATGTCAGACAGTCTTAGTTTTGACATTCAGTATTGATTTTAGCTTTTATTATAATTATGTCAGTTTAGGTCAGCTTCCGCTCAGAATTTATCAGTTTACTCTGTTATTCTTAGTGTCATGCTAGGTCATGGGTTAGCTTGGGGTCACTTATGAGTCCAAGCACCGTGTTACGACTAGGGGATAGTCTCGGGTTGTGACATCTATCCAAGTATTATACCATAAAATAAGTCATAACACAAGATTGGAAAACCCAATCTACCACTAAAGAATGACCTAATAGGGTGGTAGCACGAATAGTCATAGCAAGAAACTCACACAACATATCAAGACTCAACGTAATGCAGACATAAAGGAGAAAGTAGAATTATGATCAAATAACACTAAAGAAAGTCGATGGCATTATACTGAGATGATACCTGTGATAACTGCAGCCGAATACTCCGTCTTTGATATACCTGGAAAATCATAACATTGAGACTTATCGCCTCTGGCCTGAACAACTACACTACCACCTTCTTGATTGGATGGTGGTGCACCTATACCTGCCTAAAATCCACCCCAACGCCTAGCTGGGGGTACTGCTGCTCTAAATAGAGCTTGAGAATCCTTTTGTCTACCCTCACTGCTAAGCATGGGGTAATCCTTCCTGAGATGCTCTGGATAACCACATTCATAACAAAACCTTGGAACCATTATCTGCTGAGAAGACCCTGAATAACCATAATAGCCACCACAGCTTAAAAACCTCTAAAATGAACCATGAGAAGACTACCTTGGAAGGAAAGAGTCTCACTCAGAATACCACCCTCAAATGCCTGAATAGCTGCATGAGCTGGACAACTATGTTGGGTGTGAATGCCTCTCTTGAAAGAGCCCCTACCTTTAGATAAGGTACCAATGAACTAACCAGGAGTGTAGGACCTCTTGTTCCACAGATCTCTAAACTCATCATGGCATATGAGCGCAAACTTTTTGATCGCCTTAACTACCCTATTAAAAGTATCCCTATACTGGACTGTAGGAAACACTGGCACCCTAATCCTGAAGGTCAAATCTATCAAGAACATGCGAATCCTCTCAGTCTCATCCAGTAAGATCATCATGGCATGGAGAGACAATGTATAAAACTATCATATGCATTCACTAATTAAACTCATACATAGCGTCGAAAACCAGTAAAATATAAGTATGATAAGGGTATTGGATATGATTTAACGTTATAAGAAGACCCTAAATCAAAGTTGAGTTGGAAACTCCTCTTTTGGTTCAACTTCAAATGATAATTTCTCCTAGAATATGAAGAGTTATATATCCTAATACCTTCCAGATTAAATATCTTTGAATCTTCTTTACAACTCCCTTGACCATTCATCAATCTGCTTCTGGAGCTAAAAGTTATGGGCATTTTAGTAGAGCACTGTCAAGCTGTCAATTACTATGACCCATAGTATGACCTGTGGTTTAAAACCATAAGTCGTGGAAAGAATTTGTGGTTCTCGGACCAAAGACTCCTTAAGTATGGTCCAAAAACCACGAGCCCAAACCATGGCCCGTGAAGTCAATCTACTGACCATAGATTGATTCGTAGAGTCCTATCACAAAAACATCCAAACATGCTCAGTTCCCACGACCTCAAACCACGAACCGTTGTTTGATAGTATGACTCATACTGCGGCTGGTGGAATGATTTTTCTAGAAAATTCAGCAACTTTTTAGAATAGTTCCTCAGGGGTATTTTGGTCTTTTCTCACTCTTTTAACCCCAAACCTATATCATTTTAGATTCTTTTGAGGGAGTTTAAGAGGTGAAAAGTCGACATATTTCCTCATTCTCACAAATTAACACTTAGAGGAAAAACAAAAGAGCAATTCAATCTCTTTCAAGCCTAAGAATAGGGTTCTTCTCAAAGCCAGATTCTCAAGTCTTTAGTCTGAGATTTCTTCAGTCCAAGTTTGGGGGATTTCAATAATGGGTATAATTTCACCCATTATGTCCTAAAGAACTTAGAGAACTAAGTATTTCAAGAATTCATGCTTTAGGGTTCATACCTAATTTATGAATTCCCTTTAATTTCAGTCTTCCCGTGATATTTACATTACAATAACATGTTTTTCCATGATCTTACCACCAATATAACATATTGTTCCCATGATTTGATACTAGCATAATTCTAATGTAAATTTCACATGTTTTAGCTATGTTTTCATAATACTAGAATTTAGCACGAACAAGCATGATCAGTTTTTCAATTATACAATCTTTCATAATACTTTCAGATAAATAAGGTTCTAACCCAATTTTAGAACACCATTTTTATATGAGCTATCAGTATAATCATCTTGGGAGTAGTACTTAGCATCAAGTGTGACTAGGGCCACATGTCACCCAAAGTCCTAAAACTACGTACCATCATAGGTTTATTTACCCCGTCAATGGGTATCACTTTAGTGGATACACATTAATCATGCCTTTCTAACCTGGCAAGGTATATTGGTTCCTCCCAATAGGGCATATATATTAGACTCCTATTAGCTCATGTGGTTTATGTCGGTTAATAGATTGTGCCTGACCCATACTTTCAGATATTTTATGCATTGTTATTTATATTAGATTTTACCTTAGTATTTTAGTATAAATGGTTTGGGTCATTGCACTATAGTTCAACATGTTATCAGTTTTGCACTTAACTTGAATTCAGTACAGTTTAACAACATATTTAGTATTAGTTTTAAATTATACAAAATATTTATGCTTCTACATCTTTCCAATTTTTAAAATTTTTTAGGTCATGATTCAGAGATTGCTTTATGTCTCACAGCTTTTCAGTACAAACATGATTTAATTCATATTATAGTAAATAGTTTATTTCCTTAGTTTTAAAAGCATGATTTAAGTGTTGATCATGATTATTGCATATCTCACATGATCAGTACATTCAAAGTACTGACCGCATACTTTCCTTGCACTATATTATTTCATAATATAGGTGTCAGTGCTAGCTCACAGGATCATGGTCAGGCAGACCACAACTTTCATCCAGCAGGTGATGAGTTCTCCTTATTCGGGAACTCTAGTAAGTTAGTAGTCATAATAGTCTATTTCAATTCATGTATATTGATTAGAGATAGCTGAGGGTCATGTCCAGACTAACTGTACTCAATATTAGTAAAGGTTTCATAGTCAGTCAGTCAGAATTATTATATTCAGTTTCACTTTTCTCTTTTTATTTACAGTTATTGTAAAAAATTTATTAGTGATGTATTTAACAATTTAATCTACAATTTTGCTTTTGTATAGTGTTTTCAGTATCTATTTTCAATCGTATAGTGTTTTCAGTATCTATTTTCAATAGTATGCCAATAGCAAGGGTTATCTTAGGACCACTTGTGGTTCTAAGCACCATGTTACATCCAGGGTGTAGACTCGGGTCATGACAAACTTGGTATCAGAGCAAAGAGGTTAAGTGTCCTAGTGTGTCTATGAAGCCGTGTCTAATAGAGTCTTATGGAACGATACAGAGAGGTTTGTACTTTTCTTCTAGAGGATACATGCATTTAAGAAATGTTTCCCTTCTTTCATACTCTAGATTATGAAGTAGAGCTATTCTCTACAATATATATATATATATATATATATATATATATATATCAGAGCATTGCTCCATTTTTGCTGACTACACCTTATTTTTTTAGTTAATAGAAATACTCAAGTTAACATTCCTACGATAAAGTTTTCTCAGATAGAGCCTACAGATAGTTGTGAGACTGCACAAGGGCTTGAGAGAAGCCCATCAGTGCATTCAAGTTCAGTGATTTAAAATAATTCACTTTTGTTCATGTGAATTGTGCATTGATCCCAAAATAATATGTGCACTCAGATCCCTTCTCAAAACCTTATTGCAGATGAGCCTTAAGGAAGGGGGGGGGGGAGTATGTATCTAGATTAAATTCTTAGGAATATTTTTTCCCTAGAGTAATTATGATTTGAGGTTTTATGAGCCATAGTAGTAGAATGGCCCCAGAGTTAGAGTGGTTAAAAGATTTGTAGATTTTAATAGTACCTTATGAGTTGAAGAAAGGACCCATGATTTTTAAAAGGTTATGAACACAGTTCAGGAAACAGATGTATAGTGTGGTAGTAAGGAAGAGTAGTAAGGTCATGAAAAAGTGAGAGATTGTAGACTGCAGTTAGATAGAGAAGGTGGTTAAGGTTGATTATTCTCATAAAATTTTGAGTGGACTAGTGTTTCCTGACTCCTATCTAGTGGTGGTAAGTTGGTATAGTGTATGAGAAGTTGTGTGGCTATCCATGTTAAGTGTTAAACTCTAAGTGTGAATTATGGTTGATCAGACTAACAAGAAAGGGGAGTTTTGAATTTCTGGAGAAAAGGTATGTACCCAGGGTATTGTGATATTTCATAAGATTCTAAGTTAGTAAGAATTACTAGTTCCATGTTATTATACTTGAGTTGCTAAATGTGAGAAGGCTAAGTATATATTTAGATAAATGGTATTAAGTCTCTCAGTATGGTTTTATTTCCAGTATCTCAGATGGTTATGGTTATGGACCTAGAAGGAGTGATGTCAGTAGACTAAGAAAAAAAGTCAAATTATGAGGTATTAGGTAAATTAGTTATGTCTGTTAGTAAGAGTTAAAGTTATAGTATGATGCCTATAGAGGCTAGAGAAATTCAAGAGCTGTATCTCAGATAGAAGTACTAGTAGTGGGTTTTACACCTTCAGATATAGTCTTTCATGGGGATTTTAGTATTTATGTGTATATTTATACCCTGTCTACTAGAATAAAGTGAGTATAGTTCAGTTTAAAGGATATTGAAGAGGTCCGCAAACTTAGAGTGACGGCTTAAGATTCTAGTAGTAAAGCTAGTGAGTTCTAGAATAGAGCTAGGGGTAGGCAAAGACCAACCCATTCTTATCTTAGTATATTTCTTATAGTTCAGTCATCATGCCACTCTACTCATGCTTTGAATCAGTGCCAGGATCATAACTCATATTCATACACTTCATACAAATGTATGCCTATTTTCAGTTCCTAGTATGAGGAGTAATAGTTCATTCAGTAGTTTGAATCATACTCTATGAATCTATGAATTCTAGTCCCATGTCATACAGCTTATGACTCATGTTTTACAGTATGATCGGTCCCATGTATTCATGATACGTCTTTAGAGACTAGTGAAATCATAATACGTCATGTATGTTCTCAGATCAGATCTCATGAACAAGTTCATTCTTAGTATACTTTGCTCCTCAGGCCTCAGTTGAGTGTCAAAGTTATGAAAATTCTTAAGTCAAGATTTCACAGCATCACTCTTATTCTAGATCCTTATGTTCTAGTTCTTCAGTAACATTCCTTATGTTATGATAGTGATGTGGATGGCAAGTGGGTGATAGGCTTTAAATGATTTTGTTGATATACCTTCGGATAATGACTTTTAGTGGTTAGTAACTCTTTTATTTTAATTTAACTTTGATTGTTTAATGTAGAAAGAAGAAGTGTTTTTTGAGGGTGATAGCTCCTAGTGGATATAGAATATAGATTCTACTAGTTGAGACCAATATGTTCATTTTATCGATAGTGCTTTATATCTCCGAGTTAGGCTTGAACAGAGTAAGAGCATGCAACTAGACTTAGCCTTTAGCAGCCATATATAGTGTACCCCTAAGAGAGTTAGAAGTTTTACCCAGTTAAGTGTAGTATTTCATAAGAAGAAGCATGGTTGAGAAATGTTGCTAAGTTGGAAAGTTATCAGTCGCATTACTTAAGGCATAGTAGTCCTAATCTTACCTCCTTCACTAGATGCACATATTCCATGATAGACAGTTCTAGACTAAAGGTGTCTCACGATCAACTCTAAGTCATTTCTATTTTATGAACTCAGATCAGCAAAATAGGATGCTTAGACCATGTTAGAATCTTTTATTCAGATGTCTCACACAGAGCATGCCCACGAGTCATTCACCCAAATGTTATCAGAATTTCTGACATGGAGTGTCAGAGGAAATAAATATTCCTTTCTCAATGACCATTAGAAATTTCACCCCATTAGCTATAACTTCACAGTTCTATGTGTATGTTCATGTCATGAATGCTTCGGCTGAGTTCTAAACTTTCAGAATGAATTAGTCCTTATAGCCAACAATCCAATTCAAAGAATCAGACAAACAGTTCCAATAGTTTCCCATCCTTTCTTCTAGTACTCTCTGAAGTTTCATGTCTATGCCTATTCCATGTGATCCCTTATGTAAGTCAGTTGTGAATTTACTCTCAGTTTAATTCAATCCCAGCCATGATAGATATTTAGATTCAGAAATAAGTTTCATGGTAGTAGTTTCTATCTTTTCAGCCCAGCTATAGCCTTCATTCGAGGATGAATGTTCCCAAGCGGGAGATATTGTAACACCCCAAAACTTTTTCATGATTAAACTTAGACTTAGCATCCAAAACCAAATATATATAAGTATGATAAGGGTATTATATGTGATTTAAGGTCATAAGAAGACCCTAACTCAAAGTTGAGTTGAAAACTTTTTTAGTATAAGATTCTACTTGAGTAACTTTCAAATGATCATTTCTCCTAGAAAATAAAGAGATATGTGTCCTAAAACCTACCAAATTAAAGATCTTAGAATCTTTTTTCCGACGCCACCGACCGTTCATCAATTCGATTTTGGAGCTAAAAGTTATGGGCATTTTAGTTGAGCACTGTCAAGTTGTCAGTTAACACGAACCAATAGCATATCCATGTTTTAAAACCACGAGCCATGGAAAGAATCTATGGTTCTCATACCAGAAACCCCTCAAGTCAGGTCCAAAAACCATGTGCCCAAACTACGGCCCGTGAAGTCAATTTGCGGACCGTAGATTGACTCATCGAGTCCTATCCAAAAAAATCCAAACATGCTCAGTTCCCATGAACTTAAACCATGAGTCGTGGTTTGATAATACAACTCGTACTATGGCTCATGGAATGATTTTTTCAGAAAATTCAGCAACTTTTTAAAATGGTTTCTCAAGGGTAATTTTGTCTTTTCCCACTCTTTTAACCCCAAACCTATATCATTTTAGATTCTTTTGAGGGAGTTTAAGAGAAAAACAGTTGCCCTAGTCCCTCATTCTCACATATTAACACTTAAAGGAAAAACAAAAGACCAATTCGGGTTTTTCTCAAAGCCAGATTCTCAAGCCTTCAGTCTGAGATTTCTTTAGTCTAGGTATGTGGAATTTTAATAATGGGTATCATTTCACCCATTGTTTCCCAAAGAACTTAGAAAACTAAGTATTTCATGAATTCATGTTTTAGGGTTCATACCTAATTTATGAATTCCCTTCAATTTCAGTCTTCTTTCAATATTTACATTACAATAACATGTTTTCCCATGATTTTACAATTATAACATATTGTTCCCATTATTTGATACTAGCATCATTCTAAAGTAAATTCCACATGTTTTAGCTATGTTTTCAGAATACTAGAATTTAGCACGAACAAGCATGATCAGTTTTTCAATAATACAGTCTTTCAGATAAATTAGGTTCTAACCTAGTTTCAGAACACTAGTTTTATATGAGCTATCAATATAATCAGCTTGGGAGTAGTAATTAACACCGAGTTGGACTAGGGACCCAGTTCACCTAAACTCCCAGAACTACGTGCCACCATAGATTTATTTAGCCCCCAGTTGAGCATCAGCTTAGTGGATCCACATTAGTCATGCCTTTATATCCTGGTAAGGATTATTGAGTTCTCTCGATGGAGCATATACATTGGACTCCACTTTAGCTCACGTGGTTTATGTAAATTAATAGACTCTCCGACAGACTCGTTCAGTATCTGTGCATGACCCATACTTTCAAATATTTTATGCATTGTTATTGGTGTCAAATTTTACCTTAGTATTTTAGTATAAATGTTTTTGGGTCATTGCACTATAGTTCGGCATGTTATTCAATTTTGCACTCAGCTTGCATTCAGTATAATTTTGCAGCATGTTCAGTATTAGTTTTAAATCATATAAAATATTTACGCCTTTATAAATTTCCAGTTTTCATAATGTTTTAGTTCATGATTCAGAGATTGCTTTATGTCTCACAACTTTTTAGTACAAAAATTATTTAATTCATATTACAGTAAATGATTTATATCCTCAGTTTTAAAGGCATGGTTTAAGTGTTGTTCAAGATTATTGCATATCTCACATGCTCAGTACATTCAAAGTATTGACCGCATACTTTCCTCGTACTACATTGTTTCATAATGTAGGTATCAATGCTAGCTCATAGGATCATGGTCAGGCAGATTACAGCTTCCAGTCAGCAGGTGATAAGTTCTCCTTACTCGAGAACTCACACCAGTTAGTAGTCATAGTAGTCTATTTTAGTTCATGTATATTGATTAGAGATAGTTGGGGTCATGTCCTGGCTAAATGTACTCAGTATTAGTAGAGGCTTCATGACAGTTAGTCAAAATTATTATGTTCAGTTTCAATTTTCTCTTTTTATATACAGTTGTTGTAAATTTTTTAACAATGATCTATTGAACAATTTAGTCCATAGCTTTTCTTCTACACAGTGTTTTCAGTATCTATTTTCAATTGTATGCCAGTATCAAGGGTTAGCTTAGGACTACTTATGGTTCTAAGCACCGTATTACGTCCGGGGTGTAGACTCGGGTCGTGACAACTTTTTGTTTATCCACTGATATGAATTTAATCTAGTCATCATTTTCCTGTGGGATCAATATCTGGACTTATAAGTCCAATATTACTTGTCAGACTATATGTGCTTTTGTGTGCGCTGGATTGCCCAACAAGATTTTGGTGTCGTTGCCTAGGAATTATTAGAAATAGATATACTATTTTGAGTTTCTACTATTCTATGCAGTTTTTACTTTAAGTTGTTATTTTTCTTACGTTGAAGGTTTAAGGTAGTTTATGCCCAATACTTGGAGTCAAGGCAGTCCCTTGATTCCATTCAATCCAGGAATAGAAAGAACGGTTAGAAGGGTCAGAACTATGGGAGACGAAGTAAAAAGAAACCTGAATCCAAATGATTTACAACATCCTATTGTGGTATAGGGATGGATCTCTATGCTTAATTTTGCTTGGCCAAATCGTGAGAAGGAATAGTACGGCTAGTGTAAAACACTTTCCAATTTAAGGGTAAACCGCATGAAGACCCACATAAGTACTTAATAGAATTTTTCGAATTAAGAAACAATTATTATTATTAGAATGTGTCAGACAAGTATGTGAAGCTAACATTGTTTCCCTTTTAACTTATCGGGGAAGCAAAACAATGGTTGTAAAATGAGCCAGCAGGTTCAATTACTATTTGGGATGGATTGTCAGAGAAGTTTCTGAACAAATTCTTTTCTTCGAGAATAACAAAAGAGCTAAGAGGAAGTATATTCGGTTTTGTTCAAAAATATACTCAGTCTCTACCACAGGCATTGGAAAGCTACAAGGGTTATCTCAGAGATTATCCCCATTATTAGTAGCCAAAGGAGATCATTGGCCATAAATTTATTGAAGGGCTGAGACCAGACTCCAAGTCACTTTTAGATGCTACAACTCAATGGAGAATCTTGTAAAAGAGTTATGATGAGATTGAAGTGTTGCTCAACATTATGTGTGCAACGAGCAATGATTACTAGAAACGACTACAGTGTTGTCCTCAACTTCACATAAAGTGCTTGGAATGTTAGAGTTTGACAAAATTACAGCCATGTGGACTGAAATTGGGCATCTATAGACAATAGCAAAGAAGTGTTTGACAGTATAAAGCTCAAGTCAAGTTCAGCAAGTTCAAGCAGATGCCATTATGTGTGAGTTATGTACAGAGAATCTTACCTATTCAGGCTGTCCTCTAAATCTAGAGTAGCTATTTTACACGGGATAACAAAATGGTAGTGTTGGTTATCAAGGAAATGACTATAATTATAGAAACTACCCAAACTTTTTTTAGGGAGGTAACAAGAAACAACCATTTGTGGCCCAATGATCAAGTGAGTAGTTCGTTAGAAGAGACATTGAAGCATTTTATAGCTCAGACCCAATAATTTAATCAAGCTCAACATATGATCAATGATGAGAATAAAAGGGCAATTTCAGACTTTGCAACAACAGTTGGGGAAATTTGTTGTAGCATTACATGTGAAACTCCAAGGGGCATGACCAAATGATACTAAGAAGAATTCGAAAGAGACAGTGCAGTTACCTTGAGAAGTGGAAAAGAGTTTGAGGTAGAACCTCAAAGAAATAGAAGACAAAATGTAGAGTTGAGATCTACACCAGTTGTGGAGATAGAGCAAGAGAATGATGAAACTGATAAGATGTCTGAAGAGTTGACAGTCAAGTCACCACCTCCATTCCCGCAGAGATTTCAAAAACAAAAAGCCAACAATTTATAAGGACACAGATACACTTGACAATCTACACTCAAACATATTGATACAGAGCGAATACCATAAGGAATAGACACATTTGATACAATATATTTGTTGATAAAACCTGATACAATTTGATATAATTGTATTTGTTGATAAAAAATTGTATTCATTGATACACTTGCTACAGAGTGATTACACAAGGAACAAATACACCTGATACAATTATATTTGTTGATACAATTGTATTGAAACAATCTGATACAACTTTGATACAATTATATTTGTTGATAGAAATTATATTCGTCGATACACTTGATAAAATTATATACGTTGATACAACTTGATACAATTGTATATGTTGGTATAAATTCTATTTGTTAATACACTTGATACAATTGCATTTGTTGATACAAATCAATTGTATCAAGTGTATTTGTGGTACAACCAGATACAACGAATACAACATGTATTCATCCTCACTCACTCCCGAATCTCGCTCGCCTCTCTCCTCCCTCTCGCAACCTCGCTCGCCTCTCTCTTCCTTCTAACATGTAGCTATGAATCGTAATTCAACAAACTATAGTTATATATCTCTAATTAAGCCCCATCGTAATTAAACAAACTATAGTTATATATCTCTAATTAAGCCCAAATTATAGTCATGTTTGACTGTTATTCTTTTAATAAACATGTAACATAATCATTATTTTAGCTCAAGATATTTGGGCCATTGAGTAGCTGAGGCCCGAGTGGAAGTCTTTTGGATCAGAGTGTGGACACGTTCACCAAATACCCATCACCGGAAAGGGAATCAACCCAACCAAAATTCAAAAAAGATAACTCCAAAAACATTGATGAAGATTCATTGATACAATATGATATAATTGTATTTAATGATACAAATTGTATTTGTTGATGCACTTGCTACAATGTGAATACACAAGGAACAACTATACTTGATACAATTATATTCATTAATAAAACCTGATACAACTTTGATACAATTGTACTGATACAATTATATTCGTTGATACAAGTGTATTCGTGATACATTGTATTAATTGATACACTTGATTCATTGATACACTTGATACAAATTGTATTCATTGATACACTTGATACAAATTGTATTTGTTGATACATTTGATACAATCATATTCGATCGTACAGATTGTATTCGTTAATACACTTGATTCAATTGTATTTGTGATACAACGAATACAACATGTATTCATCCTCTCTCTCTCTTCCAAATCTCGCTCGCCTCTCTTCTCCCTCTCCCAATCTCACTCGCCTCTCTCCTCCCTCTCCCAATCTCACTCGCCTCTCTCCTCCTTCTAACTTATAGCTATGAATCTTAATTAAACAAACTATAGCTATATATCTCTAAGTAAGCCCAAACTAAAAAGTTTTTTTTAATTATTAGACATGCAACATAATCATCATTTTAGCTCAAGATATTTGGGTCATTGAGTAGCTGAGGCCCGAGTGGAAGTCTTTTGGATCAGAGTGTGGACACGTTCACCAAATACCCATCACCAGAAAGGAATCAGCCCAACCAACATTCAGCCCAAAACATCGGTGCAGATATAAGAAATTACATGGAATGTCCCCCTTAATGGGTGACTTTGTATTTTTGTCCCCCATAAGAAAAGTCTTTAAAGACTAGCCTTTCTTCATTTTTATGTATACAACAAGTACATTTTTGCCCCTCTACACCTCAAATATTTTTACTCTTTCCATGCTCACTTGTCTCTCAACCTTTTTTTTCTTCTTTTTTTTCCTCTTTTTTAATGTTACTTGATTTTTATTTTTTCTTTTCTCATTTTTACTGTTACTTGATTTTTTTTCTATTTTTTTTCTTGTTTTAATTCATTTGTCTCAATCTTTATTTTTTTATTTTTTTATTTTATTTTCAAATATTATTTATTTTTCATTTCTCCTTTTTTAATTCATTGTCTCAACCTTTATTTTTTTTATTTTTTATTTTTTTCTTTCACATTTTTTTTATTTTTCTCAAATTTTATTTTTATTTTATTTTTTCTTCTCATTTTTTTGTCACTTTTTTTTTCTTTTCTCTTTTTTCTATTTTCTTAACCTTTATTTTTTTCTTTTTTTTTTCTTTTTTCTCAATCTTTATTTTTTTTTTCTTCTCTGTTTTCTTTTTTCTCAGTTTCTATTATATATTGCTAATGAACAGAAAGATGGATAACCCGCAAAAGGGATCTTCTTTCTTTGACATCAAAGTAAAATTAAGGGCGTGACTTGCCGTTTGAAAGTCCTTTGGGATACGTCTTGCCTCTAAGGAAAGAGTTATAGAACATTAACTTGTTGTTTGTAAATCCTTGAATTAAGTCTTGCCTCTAAGGCAAGAGTTATAGAGTATCTCATAAATTAAGACATAATGAAATAGTGTTAACTCTTGTCCATGAGGAGTAATTTATTTTTTTGGGAGATTCTTGGGCTAAGTCTAGTTTTAGAGGCAAGACTTATAGAGCATCTCATAAATCAAAGACACAATGTGGTAGTGCTAACGTTTGCCCATGGCGGAGTATAACTTGTTTGTTGAAAGTATTTGGGTTAAGTCTTGCCTCTAAGGAAAGAGTTATAGAACATCTCATAAATCAAGACACGATGTGGTAGTTTCAACTCTTACCCATGGGACGTAACGTGTTGTTTGAAAGTCCTTGGGCTTGCCTCTAAGGCTAGAGTTATAGAACATCTCATAAATGAAGACACAAGGTGATAGTGTCAACTCTTGCCCATGGAGTATAACTTGTTGTTTGAAAGTCATTGGGCTAAGTCTTGCCTTTAAGGCATGAGTTATAGAACATTTCATAAGTCAAAATATAATGTGGTAGAGTCAACTCTTGCTAACTTGCTGTTTGAAAGTCCTCGGGCTAAGTCTTGCCTCTAAGGCAAGAGTTATAGAGTATCTCATAAATCAAGACATAACATGATAATATCAACTCTTGTTCATGGGACGTAACTTGTTATTTGAATGTCCTTAAGTTAAGTCTTGCCTTTAAGGCAAGAGTAATAGAAGTGGTAATTGAGTGCTAGAAGTGGATACAGATGACTTAATTATAAAGCAGATATATCTAACCTATTTTCTTTTCTGCTACACGTAGACTTCTATCTCACTTTAAAATGTGGGTTTTCTTCTTTAAGCTGTTGTGCAAGTGAGTGGATTGATTGGAACTTTGTGCAGTTACTAGTAGGGCCACTATGGTATATATCATATTTTTTGTAAAATAAAAAGAAGGAAACCATTTTTTCAACTTGCAACCAAGTAATAGGTGAAAGAGAAAATGTTGAATTAGCTTAGCACTTTTGGTACAGATGTTGATGATCAACTCGGTCCTAGTTGCTGACAGGAAAAGGGGGATGATGATCTATGTGAAACCCTTGGAATGTGTCTCTCTCTCTCTCTCTCTTCCTTCAGAATTGACTGATGATGGTCATCTTGTTATTGAACTAGTAATGAATTTTGTTGTTGTGAACTCAGATCTCTCGTCTGCTTCTTTTTCAACTCAAAAAAGGGAAAACAAATTTTGATAACATGCCCAATGAGCTCCCCACCTGCTTGTGGTGCAGTGGTCCTCAATCCTTATGGGCAAAATTAACTCCAAAGCAAAATAGATGAGCAAAAGACAAGAAATATGATTGAATAAAAGTCTAGACGAGCCAAAGGATTACACCCTGATGTTCATATCAATTATGTGTCTAGGTCCTCTATATGGTTTTTGTAGCTATAGACTGGTTGCTTTTGGTAGGTTTAACAATTTTATAGCTGGATTTATGGGTTGACCCTTAATGGAGACAACAGGTGTATAGGTAATCAATCTTTTGACTCGTGATAGACTGATAGTTGACATTGATGAGACAGTATTGGTACCTCTGTCATGTGGTGTGCATGCAAAGGTCTTTGAAATGGTGGTTTAGGATGCTGCTCTTGCTCCTGTTCCTTGTTCTATATAGAGTCAGGATGGCTGCTTGAACGTGAGCTTCAATCTTTTCAGCTGGGTTGTGCTCTTTTCCATACCTCGATCATTTTTCCTAACCCATATATTGAGTTAAGGAACTACATATCATAATATTTTTTAGGTAGTCCGAACTAAGGACCAAACTTGTAGCATCTGAAGGTTTTAAGTTATACATGTATCAATTACTGGAATAAATTGTTGGCATCCTTTGGTTATTTGAACTGGTCCAGTGTTTGTACCTTTCTATCTTCCTCTCATTCAGGTTTAGTGGCTTACAGTTTAGTAGTAAGTTGCATCAGTCATCCTTTATTTGTTACAGAATATAAGCAAAACTAAATTCACATAGCAATGACTAATACATACAAAGTTTGAGGACACAGACTTAACTGTTACTTGTTAGGTGACTGGAAGTGCGTGAAAAGAGCTCTTAGACTAGAGGCGGGGAGTTACAGAGTCGCAATGGCCTTGCCAACTTTATCATTGAACTGAACATGCCATCACCTAAGAGCAGGCAAAGAGCCAATATTTCATTGGCTGAATTAGAATCTTAAAAGTGAAAAAGTTCTTCAATAATTGTTTGATAGATAATCTGGCTATCAGGTGACACCAATGGCTGAAATAGAATGTGGGTGTGGAAGAGTCTCAAGTGTTAAACCTGGGTGATGCTCTTCTGCCTTTCTGCTTCTTATCGAAGGCAGAAGTTGATCGCATGTTGCAGGGGTCACCAGTGGTGGGTGCTCCTACTTGACTGTTAGTTGTTTACAACATTTATTTATGCTTGAGCTGGAAGGAGAGGATTTTGATGACAAGAGTGGATGTATAGCTATCCACCTGCGGTGCTTATATTTGTTCCATCATTTCAGAAATCTCTGCTTGTGTGTATATTGACATCAATCTTAGCCTGGTAGACACATCGAGTATAAAAATATTGTAAATGACAAGTTATAGTCACATGGATCATATTTAGTATTTTGAATACCTTGTTATAGTGTGTTATAAAGTTTCCACCTCCAGTCCTGATGAGCATTTTCTTTTCCCACCACCAGCATCATACAGTTAAAAGTTAAACTTGTATTCAATTATCGTAGCATTATTCTTCTAATTGTTGCAGAATTTGTTGGTTGATGGTTATAACTCAAAGTCTGGCATTTGGTTTACGTATGTGCCAAGGAAAGCCTTGGCTTACAACTCCATGTTTTCTTATAACTCAAAGTCTGGCATTTGGTTTACTGGAATATGTGCCAAGGAAAGCCTTGGCTTACAACTCCATGTTTGCTTCACTCTTGTTTAGATTTTGCTAACATCTCTTTTTTCCCTCGGCAATTTCACACTCATGGATGTTGTACCGACTCAATTCTGGTTGTCATGCAAATGAAAGCTGAGGTGCACAATACTTGATTTTGGGAGTCAACTTTTTCTTTTTGCTGGAAGTTTGAGATTCCGAGAAGCCATCATCAGGATCACCAAATAGCCAGAAACTTTTACGGATAATGGGATGTACATACCTAGTCTATTGTTAGTCCTTAGGTGGGATGCTAGCTACTCATAGTGTATCATTGTGGCTACTTCTTTTGGCCGGATATTTAAATAGCCATAGAATCTTTGTTTCTTCAAATGTGGAGTGAAGTGAATAGTATTGATATGGGGAACATCAGATAATCCGAAGGATGAATATGAACTTAAGGTTAACGTTGTAAATCTTAAACTTCCGAATTTCCGTTGGATTGCATGACTGAAACTACTCGCTCACTGCTATGAGCAAAAACATCCTAGCCTTTTTGAGTTTGTCATGCAAAAGTGATTTATTAGAAGATTTACCTAAGCTGTTCGTGCAGCTGCTCTTTGTTGAAATAAGCATCGAGTCGAATTGGTCTATTTCACAGGCAAGTAATACAAGGATTATCATACAGAGCTAATAATGGAGGAGACGATACTAATTACACATTACTAAATTGTATCTATCACCAGGTGCTTTCTTCATCGTATTAAATCTAAGTTATCATGTTTGATTTAAGTTCAAGCCTTTTGTTCTAGCATTAGCATTGGCTCATATTAAATCACTTTACCCAATGTAGTTTTGCTTTTATGCCGTATGGGCTAAAAGAAAGTTAAAAATTAGACATCCTTAGGTGAAATTTTGTTTCGAAACAGTTGTAACTATAATTAGAAACAAACTATAGATAACAAGAAAGGTATGAGTAACAAACGTAATAGTACTAGCTTAAAGCACATTTTTGTCATTTATATGATGTAATACACGTAAAACTACTACTTTGAATTTAGGACAGAACAATATGCCAATTGTAACATAACCAAAATTGTATTATTAAATGCAAAATCTAACATCGCTAAGCAGGTAAAAAAGACAAATTTAAATATTTGAAAATTACGAGCAAAATGCGTTGGCCAATAATTTACAATCTGCAAAAGCAGATGTACAATAGAAACACAGCCCTTTTCATTATGCTTTCTTAAGACACAACCCCAACCCCTTCTTTCGAGGTCCGGAGAGGAACCACCGCCTAATGGTGCTTTTACGAAAGTATGGTCACCAGTGGCTAATACCTCCTCGAGACTATCGAACCTCAAAATCCACACACCCCACCCAAAGCAAGGCCATCTCACAAGGCTTTGATTAAATCAAAATCTTCACAGCTGCTGCAATATCACGCAGCTCCTCCTTTGAAACCTTCTTCCACACTCCGTTAATTATCAGGTGGCCTTTCAAACCTTCCAAAGGCACGTCGTTATGATCATTCTCAATCTCCATATCATCCGTACACCGATTATCACCAGGCTCCTCTGTCTTCCTCATTTTCTTCATATTAGGATCATCCAAGCATTCAATTGCAGAAGCAGCCTCCCGCTTGCATCCACATTTATTGGTTTCTGGGATTTCTTTGTCTGATGATTTTGCAACTTCTGCTGAATCATCAACACAATCAAGAACCGGAAGACGGCCAGTAGAACCAAATGCATGGGGCAGCATACCAATGGGGCATGCTTTCCATGTTTTTGCAACTACCCATTGGCTCCCAGTATCTGTTGTGTTCATGCTATTGCCCTTTACAGCTCGACGCATAATTAGTTCAAGCTTCTGAGCAGCTTGACGAAGAGAATCTTCTTCCCTGTATAGTAGGAAGCTTTCTGAATTATTGGTGGAAGGATCTGAGTGAATAATCTCTGAATCAAATACACTAAGTGAGCAGAGCTTATTTAACTTATGGATGAAAGAGTTCCTTCCAATCATCTGAGCAATGATAAGAGCGGATTTCATCAGCTGATTATTGTCGTGAGAGGACATGAATAACCATTTACGTAATAGTTCTTGTAGCGTTGCCTCTGGAAGACTAATTTTTCTTGATGAGTCTTCCACGTCAACAGAAAGATCATTATGGTTAAGAGGCTTTAGTGTCTTCAGGTTTGTAACTATCTGTTCACACAGGTAAGATAATTGTCCAATCAAGTGAGACTCATTTGCATTTCCTGAGACGACATTTATTTCCTGAGACGACATTTACACCTGACAATAATTCGTAAAAGAAATGAGTCAGCTAAAATCCATTCCACTACATGAAGCAAATGAAAATCATAAACCGGGAGAAACATCATAACAGATAGCACACATATACAGCTAACAACAACATACCTAGTGTAATCCCACGAGTGGGCTCTAGGGAGGGTAGGATGTACGCAGACCTTACCCCTACCTTTGTGGGGTAGAGAGGTTGTTTATGATCAGGACAAATAACAGTATAATAAACATAAAAACATAAAGACAAACAGCAGAATGGGATAACACACCACTAGATAATAAAAGAAGCAAGACACCTACAGAGTAATACTATAAACTATCTATCCGAAATCACAAACATCGCCAAAACACCACGAACAAGAAATTACCGGACACATGCATAACACTACGACTACAGGCAACTCTACAAACAAAGCACTCCTTCCTACTAGTAAGGACACACTCCTACCCACTAACCCTCTACCCTAATCCGCATCCTCCACACCTTCCTATCAAGGGTCATGTCCTCCGTAAGCTGTAACTGCTCCATGTCATGTCTAACAACCTCCCTCCAATATTTCTTCGGCCTACCTCTAGCCCGTCTGAAACCATCCATAACCAACCTCTCACACCTCCGAACTGGGGCATCCGTGCACCTCCTCATCACATGCCCGAACCATCTCAACCTCACTTTCCGCATCTTGTCTTCCACGAAGCCACTCCCACTCTCTCCCGAATATCTCTCCCGAATAATCTCATTTCTAACCTTATCTCTCCTAGTAAGTCCACACATCCATATCAACATCCTCATCTCCGCCACCTTCAACTTTTGAATGTGGGAGTTCTTGACTGGCCAACACTCCACTCCATACAACATAGCCGGTCGGACTGCCACTTTGTAGAACTTGCCTTTAAGCGTAGGAGGCACCTTCTTATCACACAGGACACCCGACACGAGCCTCCATTTCAACCACCCTGCACCAATACGATGCATGACAAAAAAATATGACAATAATATCACTAGTGTACACCAAGCTGCATTTCCAGTATCAATGAAAGCAAGAATCCCCCACAAACAAGGATTCAATTCAGTGAACTCTGTGTTCAATAAAACACTAACGGCAGTTGAAATTTTCAGCATCCATGGCACAAAATTCTAAAAGGAAAATCCAGTCAAAAGTATCTCTTATATAGCTCCCAGTAGTTATTTTACCAATGTACCAAATTAACTAGTTGCTTACTAGAACAGGAATAATCACTATCTGTGTGTTTCCAGTCTCATATAATAATAATTAATAAGTCTTATCTTACAATAAAGGCATTCATGATACTCCAACAATACCAAGCACAAGAAATCATCAAAGTGAAGGAAAGCTGTTGTTATGTTGAATTTTTTTTTTGCCAGAATACATCACTTACCAAGCTCATGCTTTGTGGCTTCCATAGTCTCAATCTTGTCTAAGGCTGCCCTGAGAAGAGTCAGAAGAAAATCAGGTTCTCTATTTGACAATTTCTTCAGGATTGGTTTCCAGTCATCATATGCACTATGCATGTCAATAGTTTCATGGATTGTTAGAGCATTCTCCAAGTCGCCTGGCAAGTTTGAGGAATCTACTGTCTGCAGCATAAGTACCAAAAGCACAGATGCCACTTCTGAAGATGAGGAAGTATATAATCGAAGAATGGCCTTCATAGCTCTAGTAATCTGTTCCTTAGAACCTGAGACAAATTATTCTGGAAAAACTTAGGACATTCAGCATTCCAAATATGCTGATAGTAAAGCACTTTGGAACAGTGTCAGAGACAATATATACCCTTCCAAAAAGCAAAATCCAGTATGAACCACCTTCATGAATTAAGAAATCATACACAACTTTGCAGAAAGTAACTCTATATCCTAATTACCATAATGTCAGATTTATACGCTAGACAGAATTATAAGGAAATTAACAAAGAACAGAAAAGATGCAAAATTCTACAGTTTATGAAACCTTAAAAAGATCCCACATGGTGGCGACTGGACAGCCCTGAACTCTGTTGTGCGAGGATGAACACTTGTAAATCTCAAAGGATACACTAGTTCATCTCACTGTGTCTTCGTTGAACTAACATACTAATGCTATGAGTGCATAAATTTGACATTGTACCAATGCTTTTATAGTCGCAATGTTTCAATACTCATTTTTCAGTAAATTGTATGTAGCAAATCACCGTCAAGTGATTGTCAAAAGAAGCATAGAAGTTCTAAAGCAAATTTCATAAAGTAGATACAGCAAATCTGCCAATGAATCATGGGGTTACAGATCTGAGGCTGAATAGAATTACCAGAACTTTTAGAATTTGGTAGCTTCCCAGAAATGATAGAGAGAAACTTGTTTCTAGCACAAAGTTGCCCAAGTCTAATTCCTGTATAAGAGAACAAAAAATGTTGAAAAAAATCAGAAAACAGTAAACGTATAATAGAGAAGAAAACCAGAAAATTTGCACTAGTTATTTTTCTGAATTGGATGAAAAGAAAGAAACACAATCCCAGTAAAAGGTGGTGTTGGATGCCATAATGTCAATCAATTTCGTACAGAAAGGCAATTTACAGTTTCGCTTAAGTTTGCAACTTATATTTGGTTCATATTCTCCAAGGAAGGATCTCAGCTCTCGTACATAGACATGAGAACTCGGAGACGCCTAAATCATTTCCTTGAATCTTCACTTTGTTTTGCTACTATCACTATTGCTTGTCATCGTTAAATACTCGAACTGCTAGTAATTGAATCTAAAAAAGGGTTAAATTAAGACGTCTGCTCCTGAACTCATATACAAATTTAACTGTACCATTTTTAGGGTAAACAGAAGTTAGATAGCATGAACTTCTATCCTTAATTAATGCGGTAGTATGATGTAATAGGAGTAAGTAGGTGTAGTGCATGTGGACAGAAGTTGTTTCTTTGTCCTCCTAGTCTGATGTCAGTTTTTTCCCTCTTGAGTTGTACAAACTTCTATTGGTAAATAAGACGTCCCGTTTGTTTGCCAAAAAAAAAACTAAAACGATTCATTAATTAAACCACTCAACCAATTAATTTAATTAACTGAGTGAGTAACTAATCAATTAATCCTAAAATGCACAAATAAAGAAACTATTGTTTTGGTATTTTGTGAGAGAGATGCAATTAAAAATTTAAAATGCACCAAAATTGGAAAATCATTCAAAATAAACTAATATTAAGCTAAAAATTGTCAACTTTAGGAGAAACTAAAATGGTGCAAAATTTAGGTGTTCACACAGTATACACCCCTGTATAGCTAAGAGAAGTTTATAAAATTCAGCTATCTGTTTAAGAGAGTCAACAATCTCAGCTTCTTAGCAAACATAATGTCTTACATTGTCTACCATCAGTCTTTTGAAATGAGTAGGACCAAAGCTCAAATCCCATAACACAGCCATCCAACCACGCTATCAAATTTAAAGTTAACATGATTTATGGCAACTTAATTCTTAGAATTAGATGCAATCCTGCATCATTACAAGGAAATTTTTTGCGCCAAACATAATTTATTTGTCATACCTACAGGTGCTAACAAAACACAATAATGTAATAAAAATAAAGCATATTTGCAATCAGATGAAAGAAAATTGATTAATGAGTAACACAGTTGGTAAAACCACCACAGTACAACAGGAATAAAGAAAATTCACTCACGTTTTTCAGAAGTATGTGAACTGTTAGTCTGCTTCACTTTCAAACAGAAAGCCATCTCTAGTAGTTTTGTTTAATTTCTTTCCTCAGATTGGCAGTAGAATTCCTTCGAATCACATTCTTTTGAGGTTTCCAATAATATGATTTCAACCAGTCAAGCGCCTGAAATTATTATCATTTTAAAACAGAATCCAGTTGCAACTTTCTATTTTTCACTCTTACAGATATTATGACAAGAAGATTAAGCATGTAATAACATCTTTTGAGCAATACGATCATCCTTTATTTAACTAGCAGCAAGTGAATCAGATAACATTAAGCCTATTCATGGACCTGGGGGCCCCGCAGTCCCGGTTAAATTCACCTGTGAAAAATGATTTGGACTATATGTTCAACCATATGGACATGGCTTGGACGAAAAATGAGCCTATAGAAAAATAAGGGCAAAATCAAAATGGGATTTATAATTTCTCGACAGGATGGAAAAATTATGAATTAGTTCCTTTGATCACTCTGATCCTAAATTTGATCGTGTATTATAACTAGTCTTCATTTCCTTCCTTTTGATTTATTACTTATTCTCTGTTTTATTTGATAGATTTTCATCTAGCTGCAATTCGATCACTGTTAATGTATAAAGGTTGTACGAATCGTGACTAGAGGCCTTTCAGTGATCCAAAAAGATTGTAGCATAATCCGTAAATCCTACAAAAACCACAACATTAAATGGAAATTAATGGGCACTATTCAAGAGGATCTCCATAGCAACACAATTCCTACCAGGGTTGTGAAGTCTTTATATTTAGTATAGCTCAGGCTGAAAAGGGAGCATCAAGAATGGCACAAGCCTCACAGCTACATCTCCTTTTATTTTCTGGATGGATGCCTCGTAGATACATCTATAAACAGATTCCAGAAATCAATCATTTTTTGGTAACTAGAGAATGAGAAAAATCTACTGCTGAAGCAGAAGATCTGCCACATGCATGTTATCACCTGTCAGAGACATTTCTAGGCTTTCTTTCTAAGCAAATATAAATTTGTGCCTCCTCCAGTTAGTTTTACCACTATAAACTGTTAGTATCCTGTGTTCAAAATAGTAAACCAGAAAAATAAACAGAAAAGCAAAGAACTTAATTAAAATATCCGAGTCCACAATTTTCTTGTGTGTACTTAAGGAATTTAATCCCCTCACTGTACCCGAGGTTTTGGATTACTTCCTCCCAGCATAAAATGGATATACCTATCGATGGAGTAGCGGTACCTCAAACTCCAACGACTTCATCGAACGCAAAGAACGGCAACAAATCACACTTGACTCTATATTTGTTTGTTAGAAAATATGTAGAAGATGTTCAGAAATTTTATTCTTAAAACTGAGGCTAGTCCTCTGAATTTATAGCTAACGAAAAGGTAGTATGAAGAGGTGCTTATTGTGCCTTATGGGGAAAGTCACAATTTATATGAAAGATCACAACCTATGGGAAAAGTCACAATCCTTCAGAGAGGTCATAACCATTCAAAGTGAAAAGGTGCCTATTCAAATTGCATCCTTTCTCTTGGTGTCTTTTCAAGGAAAACACCTATTCATTTTCCATTCACACCTCTTAAAAACACAACAATCCCCCACATGAATGGGGAATGACTATATGATAAAAACATGCATGAAAAACTGTGTGATTCGTAAGTAAGGGTTAATCGCATTTGGATAAGTAGGTTTTCCTTTGAACTTTCCGTAGTGAACATATGTCGGATATACTCGGTCAATCGGTAGATTTGATATCTTTGAATCGTCGAGCTTTGGTGTATACCTAAACAACCATATGTTACACAATTAACCCTTGAACCGTCTTTGGTTCTCATTGTTTTGCTCGTTTCAGCCATGAACACTGCCGGTTCATAAGTGCATAGAGAATTGGCCTTACAGAATTCTCCTTGAAGCGGCTTACACTTCACACTTACATAGGTGATTCCTAAATGTGTCATCCCGTAGATACACTATTTGATATACCCCGTATCAAACTTAGAAACCATTAAAAAGTCTTAACACTTTATCCTTGATACTGAACATTGTCTCATCACGATAATGGACCAAAAAAATTATTTTTGACAATGTTGAACCGTCATCAATGACTTTGTTTGATCTCCTTGAACCTAGATTTTGGGATCTCCAGTCTTCTAGGTAGAGTTACCGCCACGATGACTTGTCCTCGGCCATAGTCCCACTCCCTTCGATGATCTTCAACCACTTCTCTAGTTAGCGCTTTTGTAAGTGGATCCAACACGTTATCTCTTGACTTTACATAGTCAATTGTGATAATTCCTCTAGAGAATAGTTTTCTAACAGTATTATTTCTTCATCCAATATGACGAGATTTCCCGCTATACATAACATTTTCAGCTCGTCCTATTGCCGATTGACTGTCACAATGTATACATATAGGAGCAACTGGATTTGTCCATAAAGGAATATCTTCTGGAAAATTTCGTAGCCATTTTTCTTCTTCACTGGCCATATCCAGAGCTATAAACTCGGATTTCATTGTAGAGCGAGCTATACGTGTCTGTTTGGAAGATTTCCAAGACACTGCTCCTCCACCAATAATGAACACATATCCACTTGTGAATTTTATTTCAGATGATCCGGTGATCCAATTTGCATCACTATATTCTTCAACCACCGCAGGATATCTATTGTAGTGCAATGCATATTCTTGAGTGCATTTTAAATAACCCAACACTCGCTTCATCGCCATCCAATGAGTTTGATCAGGATTACTCGTGTACCGACTCAGTTTACTTATGGCGCAAGCTATATCAGGTTTGGTACAATTCATTATGTACATCAAACTTCCTAACACTCAAGTATAGTCCACTTGGGACTTGCTTTGACCTTTGTTCTTTGTAAGAGCAAGATTTATATCAATTGGAGTCTTTGCGACTTTGAAGTCCAGATACTTGAATTTATCCAATACCATGTTGATGTAGTGAGTCTGAGACAAAGCTAGACCTTGAGGAGTTCTGTGAATTTTAATTCCTAAAATCAGATCTGCAACTCCTTTTTCATATCAAATTTGCTAGCAAGCATACGCTTAGTAGCATTTATGTCGGAAATGTCTTTACTCATTATCTACATATCATCAACATACAAGCAAACAATGACAACGTGATTTGGAGTGTTCTTTATGTAAACACATTTATCACACTCATTAATCTTAAATCCATTTACCAACATTGTTTGGTCAAATTTCGCATGCCATTGTTTGGGCGCTTGTTTTAGTCCATAAAGTGACTTAACAAGTTGACATACCTTCTTTTCTTTTGCTGGAACTATAAACCCTTCGGGTTGATCCATGTAGATCTCTTCCCCCAATTCTCTATTTAAGAAGGCTGTCTTCACATCCATTTGATGAATTTGAAGACCGTACACAGCAACTAACGCTATCAATACTCGAATTGACGTAATTCTTGTTACTGGCGAGTACGTGTCGAAATAATCAAGACCTTCTCGTTGTCTGAACCCCTTGACAACTAGTCTTGCCTTATATCTATCAATAGTGCCATCATCTTTCATTTTTCTTTTGAAAATCCATTTAGAACCCAATGGTTTGTTTCCTGGAGGAAGATCAATTAATTCCCACGTATGATTGTTCACTATGGATTCTATTTCACTATTGATTGCCTCTTTCCAATATTGTGCTTCCGAAGAAGACATAGCTTCCTTAAAGATTTGAGGCTCATTCTCTACTAAGAATGTCAAGAAATCGGGGCCAAAGGAAGTAGATGCCTTTTGACGTTTGCTGCGTCTTACACTTAGAAATTAGTATATATCGTAGACTGATGACTACACTTACAGTAACGTCATTATACCAATACTTGTGGATTATTGACCTCAGTTGTGGCCACAATTTTTATTTTTTTTTTTAGCAATATATATTTCTCAATCATTCCACTTCTTTTAAGTCTACTTCTAATAGCACATTCACAAAAGTGAAAATCCTAGCTATTATCGATTTTTTTTTAATTCTTATCATTAATTGATTCTTCTATTTATATACCAATGAACTTATACATTCAATGAACCGTCTTGTCTTTTCAAAGAGTTGTCTCTCAACAAACACATCTTATCATGAAGACATATCCACCAAAGACATATATCATGTGGTTGACATAATACATTAATGTCAATAAACCATAATTTTCTGATTCTATCGAAAATCAATATCCTTTACTATTGGTGGCATATTCTATAAAAACACAATCAACATTTTCCCGATTCTATTTACCCTTTGGGTTTAAGAACTTATTTGGCCAAACACCCCCACACTTTGGAGTATTCAAATTGGACTTTATTCCTTTTCATTTTCATATGGAATAGATTGTGTTTTCTATGGGGTACTCGATTAAGTGTTCGACTAACTCTATAGATAGTTTTCTCTCACAAGTTCTAGCGTAAACAAGAACTTACCAACAAATACTATCATTATTAATGATTAATTGATCGTTATTTTGTTGATCAACAAAGGGGAGCAGCCTTTTACCAATATAATGTTCATGTCTATACAAATAATTGTATTTTGACAAACGTATCTTTTCATGCAAAGTCACGACATTTCAAGTGACACCCTATCATGAAGGAAAGAATATAATTCTTTTGAATAAGTGTATGTTCAATTATCAATTTGGTGATTTCATAAACTAGTCATATACTAGTAAACTCAACGACCACCATATCAAATATACCTCAGGAATTTTGTGGGTTTGATATAATTCAAGAATGTCATTAAATCTCATATCTTGTTCTTTCAAATTAAATTAGACACTAAGTCTAACTTTGACTTTATCTTAAGCCACAAACCCCCACATTTTAAATATTATTTTCTTGATCTCAAGAAGTGCATATGGAAAACACCTCTCCACTAGATGCACGTAATGATCCCAATTCAACATGCAAGAAAATGTCCTCAATCACTTGGACTTTTGACATGTGTACGTTGCCAACAATGGTGTTTCCAAAATGACACTCTTTAAATTCTTTTTCACTTACTCTGCAAGTGTGTTATAAATTTGGTTTTACTAAGCAAACCATCAATCATCGTTTCACTAGCAATTCTCTACTTTCATCAATAGAACCAATGTTCTAATAAATACAAGATATATAATTGGTCCATAATTAGCCTCCGCAGGCTTTTCCTCTACAGAAGAAATATGCACATAACATCAAAGAAGCCTACACCATTTGAATTCTCTTTGCTATTCTTGTTTTGAAGTGCTGCTAAACAACAAGCAAATCAGACAAACATCCTTCGGTACAAATGTGACTACGAATAATGGTCTTTAAATAGGCAGTGATTATAGCAAAGAAGTGCAAGTAGACAAAAAATTAGATGTTTTAATTAGGTTGCGCTCCATTTTCGCTATTCTCCAGTAACACGGAAACTTCATTACTGGGTATCAAACTTTGCAAATGTGATAAAATATTCTCCCAGATATCAAATGGCAAGGGGCTTCAAAAGTAAGTTCTTTCACTAAGAGCAAACTCTAGCTTTTATGACTTTATTTGATAGGAAAAAATAAATAGATCATGTTCCTCATGACAAACCACTGCAATTACTAATGACGAAAATACATTGCATCAAACAAATAATTGCAATGATTACACACTTCACAATAATAGTGATAGCCGAAAAAAGAAAAATTTAACCCGCTTTCCTCGTCTTCTTGAGTGCCGTCGAAAAAAATAACATGTTTGAGTTAGTGCTTTTTCCCATATTTACCTTTATGCGAACCATGAAGCTTAAGCTTCTCAATTAAGTATGTGAGAAAACTACTTCTACCATGTTTGATTTGTCTTCTCAATAAAGGGTTTGTCTTCAGCTATTCCTAAAACAAGTAATGACCATATGGAATAACACATTTTAAGCATACCAAATCTAAAGTTATTAGATGCATTTTGAATTATCACAAATGAACCACTTACCTAAATATTTATGAAACCAAAATTCATAAAAGTCACAAGGAGTAGAAATTCATAAATAGATAATAAGCAAAGTTAAGAAAGTAGAACCCGATTTCGCCACTTCCTTGTTGATCCATCTTTCGTATGAATTTGTACACTCCTCAAATTGCAGCACATGATAGTAGACTTCAATCATTTATTTTATTCATATAGACTTCCATAGTACTTGTGCCTTGGACTGTTTCATCTTTTTTAATTTTTTTTTTCTTTATGGGAAATGAAATAAAAGGTTTGCTAATGCTTCATCTTGAAGTTCCAAGAAGATGCTTCATGCACCATTCTGAATCTTTCCAACAATCGCAACGGTTTCACCAAACGAAGAAGTGCATAAGTAGGACAAAGACGACATTGCTCATGCATGCAAATATGACCAACAAACACACTAACCTTTCTTTGCTTAATGCAACTTCCATAAACGAAAACAAATTTCAGCCAAATTTTCTGATTTTCTTCTCTACACAGACTTCATGTCGCAATCTTTTATACCCATTGGCTCCAGCCAACGAGGCTTATGAGCCATAGTAAAATTATGTGATTCTCATCACACAACTTTGTCTCATTCTCGAAATGAACACAAAAAATAAAAATTATTAAATTCCTTAAGATTGTTAGTATCCTGTGTTCAAAATAGTAAACCAGAAAAATAAACAGAAAAGTAAAGAACTTAATTAAAATATCCGAGTCCACAATTTTTTTGTGTGTACTTAAGGAATTTAATCCCCTCATTGTACCCGAGGTTTTGGATTACTTCCTCCCAGCATAAAACGGATATACCTATCGATGGAGTAGCAGTACCTCAAACTCCAACGACTTCATCGAACGCAAAGAACGACAACAAATCACACTTGACTCTATATTTGTTTGTTAGAAAATATGTAGAAGATGTTCAGAAATTTTATTCTTAAAACTGAGGCTAGTCCTCTGAGTTTATAGCTAACGAAAAGGTAGTATGAAGAGGTGCTTATTGTGTCTTATGGGAAAAGTCACAATCCTTCGGAGAGGTCATAACCATTCAAAGTGAAAAGGTGTCTATTCAAATTGCATCCTTTCTCTTGGTGTCTTTTCAAAGAAAACACCTATTCATTTCCCATTCACACCTCTTAAAAACCCAACATAAACCACAATACATCTCAGTATTGATAACAGAAAATCCATTATGAATACAACCATTAATCTTAAAAGAGATGGAACTTGAGGAGGAGTCCAGGCTTCAAGTCTTCAACTGAACGTAAAATTTAAGAGATGTACACATAAGCAAAAAATTATCAAGTCAAGGAGCGTGTATAAAATATGGCGGAGTATCATTAAAATTATTTCTTCATATTTAAATTTGTTTGTGAAAATCTGTAGTCCGCCTGTGTGTACGGGGATTAATGAAAACAACTATAGACGGGGGACAGGGCGGGGGAAAGGATCAAATGAAATCAGCAAACAGCCTAGATTGGAGCTAAAGTGGGAACAAACACGCACATTCGCCCGACTACTATCGATCGCCCCTCCCACAACTGCACATCTTCCACGGTGAACTCCTCTTTTCTCTCTCTCTTTCTTTTTTACTTCCTTCTTTCTAGCCACAGTTTCCATCCCAAATCCTTTTATTGAATAGTTTCATACTCTTAGAAAAAACATTCTGAGGCTTTTGGATTTGATTTCTTTCTTACTCTTGGGCTGTGATCCATAATCCCCACCATTTCTGGGAGAGGGTGGGTAATATTGTTGCTCAGCTATAGAGAAGACGAAGTGAACTTAATGCACACCAACTCTTTGATAAATTGCCTGTGAAGGAAACCAGCTTCTTCGTGAAGTTTGAGTAAACGAGTTTTAGTGGGAAATGCGTAGGAATAAGTGTGGGGGTAGTTAGGAATTATTAGTGAAGTAAGTTGACACATGAATTAAGTTCCAAGGATTTACTGCTACACCATAGTGTCAGTTCTGGAGGGAATTCTCAAAACATGAAATTGTCCTTCTTTATGTATGATTATAATAATATCTCTAGCATATCGTTTCAGAATCATATCAATTTTACTGCTGCTTATGGGCTTACGATGGCCAAGGATTCTAACACCGAAGCAACTCTCACAGATAATACAGAGCCAGAAGAACCCACTAAAAGCACTTCAAATTTTTCACGAAGCAAAATGCAAGTATCCAACTTACCGTCACAATGGTCCTGTCTATGGAACTATGATTAATATCTTAGGAAGATCCGGTAGAACAACTGAGATGAAGAGAATAATTAATCAGATGAAACAGGACTCGTGTGAGTGTCATGACACAATATTTGTGAACGCCATTAGAAGCTATTCACATGCTGGATTAACAAATGAAGCCATTTTTCTTTTTAAGTCCCTTCCGGAGTTCAATTGTATAGAATGGACTAGATCTTTGAATACTCTTTTGGAGATATTGGTAGAAGAATCTAAGCTAGAATATGTTTATCAGTTATTCCTTGAGAACTCTTGTAGATGGGAAGTGAAGTCTCGGGCTCGTTTCTTGAACTTGTTGATGAATGTTCTTTGTAGAATGAAACGCTCAGATCTTGCGTTGCATATTTTCCAAGAGATGAGTTACCAGAACTGCTATCCAAACAAACAGAGTTATAGGATCTTGATGAGAGGTCTATGTGAAGAAAAGCGTCTCAATGAGGCTACTCATCTGCTGTACTCAATGTTTTGGAGGATATCTCAGAAGGGAAGTGGTGAAGATGTAGTTGTCTATCGAACTCTATTGGAAGCGTTGCGTGATAATGAAGAAGGGGAGGAGGCCATACAAATTCTTGGTAAGGTATTGCGAAAAGGATTAAAAGCTCCAAGAAGATGCTACAAGCAGATTGATCATACTCAATGCCAGAATCAATCAGATATAGAACATATGAAAGTTTTGATTAATGAAGCTTTGATAAAAGGCTTAGTTCCCAGTTCAGATAGCTACAGAGCAATGGCTGTTGACTTTTACGCCGAAGGCAAGATTGATGAAGGTAACAAAGTGTTCAAGGAAATGCACGACAGAGGCTTCAAACCATCAGTGGCGATTCATGAAGCAAAGATAGCTGCTTTGTTCAGGGATGGCCAGGTTGACGAAGTAATTTTGGTCATTGATTGTGAGATGGTGCAAGAAAACTGTGTTCCAAATATTAGATTGTATAATGTAGTTATAAAAGGCCTTTGCCATGAAAGAAAATCTATTATTGCTGTTAAGTATTTGGAAAGGATGTCTAGGCAAGTAGGTTGCGTGCCAAACTACGAAACTTACGAAACTTTGGTAGATGGGTTATGTAAAGATGGTAAATATGTTGAAGCAAGCAAGGTGATGGAGCAAATGTCAATCAATTCCTTTTGGCCTAGAGCTGGAACTTAGAATTCTCTTATTCGAGGTCTTTGCCAAGTAGGTGATTTACACAATGCAATTATGTGTTTGGAGGACATGATCTCGCTAGCGTTGACTCCAGATATCCATGTGTGGCAGTCATTATTAGATGCAATCTGTTGTGAAAATGATATGAATGAGGCTTCTTTCAAGACACTAGAGCAGCTACATGCTCCTTATCATAGTCTATAACTACAACTGTATTTCTGGATTTTCCCATCTTTCTTTTCTGGTAATAAACTTTTTCTGTTTTAACACTTCCAAGCCTTCCTTTTTTATTTTCCGCTTTCCCTAGCTCTGAATTCTAATTATCTGTCTTGATTCATTTGGTAATTTAACTATATGCTGATATGTTGACCTCCATGCCCGTGCTTCGTTTAGTAGATTCAAGTTGTTGCTTATTCAAGCTTTACATCCACAAAAGAGGGATAAATATCTAGCTAAGCTTATATAGCTGGTTGCTTATGTATGCAACACAGATGGTGTACTTTTAACTAACCAAAGAAAAGTTAAAAGTTGAAAGAATAACTTTATAATGTAAAATGTAACAAGTTCTATTCCTGGGTGGACATAAATTAGTATTTACTACAAGGTTACTTTGAGGTAAGTGGAAAAACAACTCAATACAAAGTTGATTTCATTAGCTAACAATGAGGTTAGCAGAAAAACAGAAAGAAATTTGCTTAAGGGCATCCTTTGCATAACTCCATCCAATGAAAGACCGATTCAGGTTGTACATAAATGCTGAGGGGGGGAGTCTTGTTAAACACTTCTTAATAGAAGGAGATTGGTCATGAGGTTAATGTAGGATAGAATATTTATTTTGAAATCTAAATGCAAGAAATCAGGTGCATATACCGCTGGAGAAGATATTGAACTGACTTATGGTTTTAGCTTAAGATTCCAAAGAAATGAGGTCGACCTCTGAATTGCTATATGGTTTACAGCAGGGGCGTTAATTGTCTGCATATGAACTGGCTTATGGTTTCGAGATTGAAAAATCAAAGGCAGTCTATTCAATTATGATGTTGAATTCAGGCAGTACATGGAAATACTCTTGAAGTAAGTGGATAGGAGAGAATAGGAGGCAAAGAGAGGATGGTGTAGTATGTACCATGAATAATAGGAATTACTCTGAAACTTATGAAAGCGTACAGATCCGACTTATGGAGTTGTAAGAACTAGCATGTGGGTGACTTAAAAAGGATGAGCTGAAATATAGGGAGGGAAAGCGGATTGGAAAAAAAAATGTCCATACATTTGCAAATTGAGATGAACAAAACGATAAAGAGTAAAAGGCAGACTAGAGGTCAAGCTACATAATGTGATCCTACTGTGATTTTTGTGTTATGGTTGTTAATGTTGGATAGATGAAGGATCTGCCTCAATCACCTGGTGTTATCATTATTGACACCTAAATATGATGAAATATGAACCTTAGCAACTATAGTGATTGTGAGACTTTCAAGTATCTTTTTCCTTCTTTTTGATTACCTATTATCATGTGTAGCTTCACCAAGTTTCATTACTTTATTCACGGAATACATGATGATGAATTTACGATCCATTGTTCGTATTCAGTACCTCCTTTCAAGGAGTCCTCCATATGTTTCTCGGAATCACTAGCATTTTCTAAATCTTTTCAATGTTATTGATAAGTGTTTATTGAGACATCATTTTTATGTTTGTTTTTTGTTTGTATGGTTAATTTTCATGCATAGAGTAGTCTCTTATTTACCAGTCCTTTATTTCTTACCAACTTGGTTATGAACAGTTTGATATTTTAAGGAAACGAGCAGAAGACATTTTTTGTGCTCTGTTGTACCATTTCAGTGTCACTTCTTTTCTTTCTTCAATCGGAAAAGATATGAAAGTTTTGCTACAACTTGGGAATTTCTGAGGGGAAACTTGAAGTAAGTTCGTTCTTGCATTTCTCTTCAAAATCTTCTTAGGTCTTTATGTGCTTAGTTGAACTGTTTCAGGTTTCCCTCTTTTCTTTCTGCAATTTGATAAAGATGCAATTTTCTATAGTAGAGATTCAAGCCATAATTCTTAAGATTCAGAAATGTTGAATTGAGATCTTGAAAGCAAATATATCATGATCTTTCTTCACTTCTCTGTGTGTGTGAGATGTATCCAAAAGAAAGTAAGAAGATTGCTTTACACTTGAGGTAGAGCTTAAATCTTGAGTCCTTGTACTAGAGATGGATGACTCTTCTTTAGGACAACCTAACTGTGAACAGTAGCATCAGAAAATACTAAACTAATATTGTGTTACGGAAGTGTATGATTGAAAGGAGATATAATGTGCCTTGATTGACATTGTATTAGTAAGATTAAGGGATAGATTTAGCAAACTAATGAAGGACTAATAGTTGTCTGGCTTATCCTCCTGAACTTAGGCCTAATTCTATGAACATTTTTTTTCCGCCATATCCATGCCTTCTTTGGTACATTGACTCAATCTTAGACAGAGAGTAATGCAGGTCCATATTTTCTACCTTCCTCAGAGTGATGATTTAGTAAAATTATGAATGATAAACTCTTATGTGGTCTCTTCAATTACGTCCAGCTAAAAACTTGGTACCCTCTTAGAAGTTAGAAAAGAAAAAAGCTTCTCCGTGATATCATTAAATAGAACTAAGAATGTCAGTCTAGAATCAATGTTCTGATACTGTAAATCAATAGAAGTTTTTCTTTAAAGTGAATTTTGAATAGGATGTTCCTAAAATTCGTGCAGAAAACAAAGCAAGTGCAAGTCAAGTCCAACAACAATATGACTTAGTTGGATTTGAATATGGTTGAAGAACATAAAACACTTGTTTCTTACTTGTATTTGAATATAGTTGAAGAACATAGAACACTTGTTTCTTACTTGGATTTGAATATAATTGCAATATCATCCTAATGGAAAGTTTAAACTACAAGCACCTTTGAAAAGTCAGACAGAAAAAATTGAAGTATGTAAAGAGTGCCTCTCTTTGCTTATTTGCAATGAGTAATTTTGTTAAATTCAGAGGCATCTCCATTATGTAACTAAAAACCAGTTTCTCATTTTAATCAAAATCAGGTCACTTGATGATAGTTAAGACATAAAAGGTAACTGATATTACTCTTACAAAGCTTGTTCCTCAATGAAATATTAATAATGCAGGGAGAGCTCAACTAGTATAAACAGTATTGTTTGGGATGCAATCCTATTGGGCTCAGATGTTCACTCTCCCAGCAGAAGTTCTACAAATTATAGAGGCACACTGCAGAACTTACTTGTGGTCTCGCTCTAACATGATAACTAAGAAAGCCCTAATGGCATGGGAGAAAGTATGTATTCCTAAAGCGGGAGGAGGGCTAAACTTGATCAACCTGAAATGCTGGACAGAGCTGCTTTAACTAAATCTTACTGGGATCTTTCCAATAAGAAAGACAGTTTGTGGATTACATGGGTACACCAATACTTCATAAAAGGCCAGATGATTGATGATTTAGCTGTGCCACAACAGGCCTGTTGGATGATTAGACAAATCATGAATTCTAAGGAGGTACTGAACCATATTCAATGTAACTTCATTTACTTCCTCTAGCACTAGTTTTGGCTTCTGTTGGTGTACTGAGAATTAGCTTCTTGTAGCCAGCTGGGCTACAAGTTTGTAATGAACTTCCCTTGGTGATTAATAAAATTATTAGTTAAAATTAAAATTAAAAAAAATATTTATATATTTTAATATGTTCGGGCTACAAGTTTGTAATGAATTTCCCTTGGTGATTAATAAAATTATTAGTTACTGATAGACTTTTCTGGAGAAATAGTAAATAAACGGAACAAATAATACCAAACGGATACTAAATACTGATGTTTAACACTACAACAACAACAACATACCCAGTGTATTCCCACCAGGTGGGGTCTGGGGAGGGTAAAGTGTACGCAGTCCATACCACTACCTCAGATGAAGTAGAGAGGTTGTTTCCGATAGATGTTTAACACTAGATACACTGATATTATAACAAGAAATCTGAAAACAACCACTTGGACACTGCTAACACCTTAAATTAACGTCTTAATACATGAATGAACTTTAGTTATATAATACATAACACTACGATTAAACAGATCACAGCATTTCTAGACATTCGAGAGGCTAGAACTCTCCCAGAATTCCTTTTTTTTTTTTTTTTTTTGAATACTCTCTTCTAACTGCCTTGCCCCTTTTTCTACAGGAAAAACCACCCTGTAACTATCTCATTACAATTACTAAGTCTTTTAATTGTTCATTTTGACCTCCTGGAATAAGTTTTTATAACTTGAGGCACATCAGTTACCCAAAAAAAAAAAGAAATATTAGTATGTTCTGAATATTTAATCGGATTGACACTACTGCTTCATAAACAGTGATCCGACAAGACCTGGATATACCAGAAGTGAGAATGCTGACATTTTTATAAAAAAGAACCGTCATGCTAAGCTATGTAAACCACAAAAATTGCAGGAAACATTGTTCAAAATCTATCCCACCAAAAGTATCTTCAAACTAAGTACAATCTCTTCCATCAAGAAAAGAGAAGAAATCAAATCCAGCACAACTCAAAACAACCTACAACCAAAAAAGAATAAAAAGATACATTTAAAATAGATGCTCCAAGTAGTTAGAAGGAATATTCTGTTTCTACAACCTATCATTCCTATCCTAGTGATTACACAATTTTTGAGTCTCCAATGTTTCCCAGGGATGTTTCAGGTTTATACAACTTGGATCATATTTGTTTGCAGAACATCAACCAGATTGATCATTGGGATGGAAAGTAATTATGTTTTGTTAAGGATAATAGTTTCAAATGAAAGCAAAAACAAAGAGTTATCATAATTAATTGTAGTTGTGTGTTTGTATGGGTTTCTATTGTATCTACACCAAAGAGTCAAACTGGGACTCAAGTATATGAAATAGGAGCTGTTGTAGGTGTGTACAAATACACACCTTTGTTGTAAATGAAAGGTATGAAGTAAAATTTAACTCTTAGGTCTACAGAATACTGATATTCCTTCAATCTTTACCCAGTTCCTGGTGAAAATGACGATAATTCTTGGCAATTTCATTATGCAGAGTTTACCCAATATATCTAAGGCTACTTCTATTTGATCTTCTCTTTTTTGATGATGTGTGAATGCTTCAATTTTCTCCTTTTGATGATGTTGAAATGTATGAATGCTTAGAAACATGACAAAGTAAATTTGATTCAATTATGTCTAGTGTAGATCAAATTCTCCTTTGATTCTCGTGAATTTCTGTTTTTAATTTACGCGAGCTATGAAAAATATTATCCGTCATTTTTAATAGTTTGAAGAATATTTGTTGCTACCTGGTCTCCTATTCCTCTTCTTTTATACTTTTGAGTTTTAATTTTCTTTTGAAATGACAGACAATATTTTGCATATCTCGTGTAGAGTAAAAAACAAAAATTCATGAGAATCAAAGGAGGGTTTGATCTAAATAGACATGGTTGACTCAAATTTAATCTGTTCACGTTTTTTAAGAATTCACACTTATCAATATCATCGAAAAGAGAAAATTGAAGCATTCACACATCATCAAAGATAGAAATCAAATATAAGTATCCTTAGATATATCAAGTAAATTCCTCAAAATGAAATTGTCAAGGATTAATGGGGAAAAGAATCCTCACTTACCTCGACATTTCCACTAGAAACTAGGCAGAGTTTGAAGAATAACAGTATTTTGTAGATAGTGCGAATGACTATAGCAATGAAGTTGAGAACTGAGGCAAACGTATGTAACGCCACTAGTACTATATATTGCTATGTTTTTTGTCTTTAACCGTGAATTCAATGTATTTGGTCAATAGAACCTGATTATGATAATCTCTCATTGAATGTGGTTTCTTCTAGATTTAAAAATTGTGTAGAGGTTTTATATATTCTCCGTCCACTTTTTACTTGTCCACTATATTAAAAATAAATGTCTACTTTTACTTGTCTAGATTAGAAAATCAAGAGGTAATTTACCACTTTATACCTATTTTACCCTTATTAGTAAGCTCTAATTATTTTCAGTTCATTTTTCAATGAGTGAGATGACTTATAATAATTAGGGGTAATTTAATAAAATTATCATTCTATTTTGTGAGATGACTTATAATAATTAGGGGTAATTTAATAAAATTATCATTCTATTTATTTCTTCTTAAGGAGTGTGTCAAGTCAAACATGAAAAATTGAAGTAATTAGTTCATTAATTGATGTCAACAATGAAAACGATTTAGCTTTTTGATATCTCAAAACTAAATCAAAACACTATCTAATCAATGAGTTCTGTACCCCAAGTTTTTACATTCACTAACCTATTAGCTTGCAAAAAATATAAGATTCTTGTATGTTGATGTCCAAGTCGTCGTTGGGAAATGATATCTAATCCTTTTTCACTTTCCTTACATGCCAAGGCTTAGTGTAAGTCTCCTTCTAGTGTATAGAGGTCATTCCATTTACTCCCCTTTATCAGTGTGTTCCATGTTTTCTTATTCTTAACAATAAATTCTTTGTAAGAGAATTCAAGAAAACAATTCATTATTTATAACAAGTTTGCTAATTGATTTGAGATTTTTCTTTAAATCGGGTACAACAAAGACATCCCTAAGGTGCAATTTTCCATCAATATGTTTGTCCCCTCATGCGCAATCTTGAGTTTATCACCATTTCTTATCATTACCGAATCTTGTCCTTTAAAAGGTGAAGAATTAGTAAGTGTACCTGTGAATTGTACTATGTGATGGCTAGCCCCCCGAATAAATGTGAAGGTTGTTGTTAGGTTGGTTGCTTGGAGAAACTACAAATAAAGCTTGGGGTGCTTCTTGTTGTGCCTGACACGAATAATTCCATCTATAGAAGGTAGTGTGGTTGTTTCTTCCACATATCTAGCAAGGGTAAGAATGGTATTGGTCCTTTTGTTGATTTGTGGGTGAACCACCAAAATATTGTCTTTGATTAAACGAGTGTTGTGGTCCAGTACTTCTTCCTTTTGATTGTCTTCTTCCTTTAGATAAATTGTCATGCCCTCTTTTGAGCAGCAAATACCATTACGGGATTGAGGTGGATGCGTTCAACTGTTCATCATCACTGTCCTCTCTCTTCTCAAAGCCTTTGAGTGAGTCGATAATAAATTATTCAAGGTAGGTAAGGTTGATTACCTAACACTACTATTATGAGAGTTTTGTACTTGCTCCGAACTCCACTATCAAAGTTTATAACTTTGTTGCCTTCATGTACAGTGGTGAGATCATCACAAATTCCTTTGAAATATTTGAGTACTCTTATCACAATTAATATGTTCTTTGAAGTAGGTATTTTGATTGAATCTATTTTCCCTTGCTTGCAGATAGTTGTCTTCAAGGAATTGCCACACCTGTTTGGCTATGGAGAATCCAATGATGTAACAACCCATACCTTTTACTTTTTGGTTTTTTACAACTCTCTTTAGGAGCTCCCATCCTTTTTGTTTTCTTGGTATCACAACCTTAGAGTTGAAAGTGAGGCGTGGTTACCATCCGAGCAACTCCCTCTTGTCAACCCAAACCCTTGTTTTGAGCATTTGCACTCTTATTGTATGCTTTGGTTAGCTTGGTATAACCTTTTCTGACTTAGCGAGATGTTTGGTTGAGATTCGAAGGGTTCGGAAAGGTTCTGAAAAACGATCTTGTTTTAGTAGCCTAAGGGCTAAATTAAGGAACTCAGGCCCTATTTGTATGTATTAGTGTGTCATTGTGTGATTTGAGGCTTTATATAGGTCTATAATGTGATTTTGGACTTGTTGGCATGTTCGAGTTTGCACCTCAGGGTCAGGCGGGTTTGCAAAACCACTAGAACCCATATGACAACAATCAAAATCTGGTATTTGGTGCCTTCATCACCATCGTAAGGGCACCTGTCGCGAATGCAAATTAGGGGAGAAATGAGATCGTGGAGGACAATCCAGTCAGACCCCGATCAACTCTTTTTCGCGACCACGAGAGGGATTGACTGCAATCGCGAGTGGGTGCTAGGTGGTGCTCCGCAAACGCGAGGTAAGTCATGCGATCGCAAAAAGAGGCACTGTAGTCTAATAGATGAGTTTAAGTTCCAGCATGAAGGTGATTAAAGTCAACTTTGGGATTTTTTGGTGGTCCCTAACACTAATATAGTTATTATCCTTTAATTTATTGAATTTGAACCATGAAATCATGTGGTAATAAAGCTTGAATTGAGCAATTTAGCCCTAATCCTACAAGACGTTGATCATTGATATGGCCTAGAAATTGATATCAAAATGGAATTTTATGAACGGATCGTTAAAACAATTCAGAATCAGTGTGAATTTGACCGTTAACGATTTTCTTGCATGTTTTTTTCTCGGTGGCCAGATTTATATTTAAAATGTGACTCTTTCTATACATGTCATAGCCAAATCATTTCAATCCTAGTCCTTTGTATTTTAATTGGAACCAGTTTGTAAATATAGTGGTATAGACTCAAAAGCAAAAGTCCTCTAAAATTGTTACATGATACTACAAGACTCATGCCCCAAAAAAAACCTTCTCTAAATATTTCAGTCGTATAAAATTAATTTTGTCTAATGAAATTAGGTCATGATAAAAGACTACTTTAATAATTCAGTAGGCAAAAGTAAAAGAACGCCGAAATAGGGGCAGTCCGTGGAAAAAGTTAAAGGTGGAAGGAACCAACAAAATTTCTCACTTTCTTCTACCCAATTGTTCTCCTCTGATTCTCTCCTTTCTTCTTCTTCTTCTCCTTTGATTCCCTAGATCAGTCCTCCTCCTTCCTGCAGATCTGAAGCTCACATCTATGGCGACTCTTACTTTCTATTTTCCATTTTAGTTACTCTTTCAGTTCTTTTTTTTCTTTTTGATAATCGTAGTGTCCAGACCGGCCTTCGCGATACCTGTCACCTCCGATCAGTAACAGACAACAGGTAATTCTATCACAAAGGTTAGGACAGATGGAAAGAATCACGTAGTTACTCTTTCAGTTCTAATCCTAGTTGTATTTCCATTTCAGATAGTAGAAAAATTGTTCCAAAGTATTGTGTCATTTATTTTCCTTACTGTTTCATTGAAATTGACCTCAGATCATAACATACAAGTTTTTCTAGCTGCTGAAAAAGAAAGGGAGACACAGAAGAAAAAAAATGCATTTGGATCGGAGAAGATTATTCCTTCAAGTTGATGAAACAGAAGTCATCGGTTTGGATAGTGACTTTAATATGCTACAAACAAAATTACTTGATCAAGATTTGCATTATGGAGTACTTTCACTTGTTGGCATGCCTGGTCTGGGAAAAACAACTCTTGCTAAGAAACTTTATAGGCATGTCCGTGATCATTTGGGTGTTCGGGATTGCTCTACGTTTCACAACAGCCAAGAGCGGGAGAAATCTTACTTGACATCGTCAAAAAAGTTGGAGTGACAATAGGAGGAAAGAAAAGATAACTTGGAGGACAACCTAGGGCCACTCTTGAAAATAAAAAGGTATGTTATCCTCTTAGATGACTTTTGAGATATTGAAATTTTGGGATGATCTGAAACTTGTCCTTCCTGAATGTGATTCAAAAATTAGCAGTAAGATAATTATCACATATGAGGGAATTTCTCGCTCAACGTGTTGAAACCCCTAGATTTAGAGAAAAGCTTTGAACTCTTTACCAAGAAAATCTTTAATTGTGATAATATAATTGGGCCAATGCTTCACCTGACTTGTTAAATATTGGTAGAAGTATAGTTGGGAGATGTGGAGGTATACCACTAGCCATTGTGGTTATTGCAGGCATGTTAAGGGCAAGAGAAAGAACTGAACGTGTATGGAACAAGGTACTTGAGAGTATGGGTCATAAAATTCAAGATGGATGTGCTAAGGTATTGGCTCTGAGTTACAATGATATGCCTGCTACATTAAGGCCACGTTTCGTATACTTTGGCCTTTTCCCCGAGGGCATCGAAATTCTTGCTTTTGATTTGAAACATATGTGGATTGTTGAGACTTTGATAGTGGTAAATAGTGGTAACAGGCGAGAGGCTGAAGATCTGGCAGATGATTTCCTAAATGATTTGGTTTTTAGAAACTTGATTCAAGTTGCCAAAAGGACATGTGATGGAAGAATTTCAAGTGAATGCCTTTTTACATAGCTTTTGCGTCGTATTGGGAAAGGAAAGTAGCTTCTTCCACACCGAGCACAATTCACTCGGTCATCCCGACAATGTTGCTAGGGTGAGAAGGATTACATTCTACTTTGGTAATGTTATGAATGAGTTCTTTTGTTCAAATCCTAAACCTAAAAAGCTTATTGCACTTCTCTATTTCACAAAATTCCTTGCATTATTGGTTGATACTTACTTTATGAAGCAACATACACTAGAGGATTGCTCCACACCTATGAACGCAACATAGGTGGTGAGGAAAATTTTTGGTGTCAGACAGCATATCTTGCAGTCCCAGCATTGCAAGGTGATCTAGTAGCCATGCTCTCAGCTGTGGTAAGGAATGGCAAGTTCTCTATTAAGCAGGTGTACATAACACTGTCTCCACAGTATCCGAGGGCCTTTTGGAAGAGCATCACTCTGAACCATAGAATTCATCCTAAATTTAGGTTTATACTCTGGTTGGCATTATGGAAAAGATTAACAATTGTTGATAACTTCTTAAAATGGGGATCCAAGTACCTCCAGGCTATGTGTTTTGCAACTTTGCTGATGAGAGTCTGGCCCATCTATTATTTGAATGTTGTATAGCTAGAACACTTTGGCAAAGCTTGCTAGCCTGGCTTGGTTTTTACAGACCAGTGGGGGACAGGCAAACTGAAACTCAGTGGATATCTACATGGGCAAGGAAGAAGTGTCATACGGTGCTGCGTATTTGCTATGACAATTGAACTCATCTCGAGGGAGAGAAACATGTTGAGGTTCTAAGCAGGTCACTACTGTGTAGAAAGTTTATGTAATGGGATTGCTCTTCATGTGCATATCAGTGGTCAGAAGTTGAAGAAATGGCGCCAGTATTAGCGGAGCTGCAACCAACACATTGATGCTGTATGGCAATGGCTGCTGGAAGATCTTGGCAGTCTTGTTGATACTTTTCTCTCTTTAGCTTCTTGATGATTCAGATTTGTATGTATCTAAAGTTTCTTTGATTGTTCATCTATAGTTTTAGTTAGATCATAGCGTAAGTCTGTTATAGTGAGAGACAGGAGGTCGGCCCCTGTTTGGCTTTGTAATTAACACTTTTGGTAATAAATTTTTTCATTTACCAAAAAAAAGTCCTTGCATATTTTCTCAAATTGCTTATCTTGATTTCAAATTATTGCAAGTGTTGTTTGTAGTCATGCCTCAAAATTTTTATCAATACGTCACTATCCCAAACAAGATTGGGAACATCATGAGTTGCTTACGCTATCTGAGATTGGAGAAGCAAATTACTGGAAAACTACCAAATAGTATTGTCAAGCTCAAGCGTCTGGAGACCCCAGATGTTGGAAAGAGCATCTTTAGAATTCCTCCGGTTGTTTGGGAGTTGAAACAATTGAGACATCTTCGTTATAGTGATCTTTTTGCATCTAACATTTTCTTTTCTATAAGTCCATTTTGCCCAAACAACAAGTACTCATGGCCTAATAATCTACAAATTTGATGTGGATGCATGATAATTTTTTCAGTATTTAAGATAAGTGGGTATAACAGGAGTATCCAATTCTACCATTAAGATATTATCAGTATTCAGCCATGTGCCAACTACACCGCCAAAGCCGCTGGAGGTTCTAAAGCTCAAATTTTCCATTCACACGAGAGAGCAAGTAAACTTGTCATATCAAAATATTGTTTAGTTACATTTGTCTGAGTTCCAAATAATGCCCAATATCTCTGAAGCATTCCCTCCAAATGTCGTCAAGCTTACTCTTGTAAGCCTTCTAGTAGACGGTCATCTATTCGCAGCGTTTAAGAAACTTCCCAAATTAAGGATACTCAAATTGGATCTCTGCACACACAAGGGAAGGAAAATGCATCTCTCTGGTGAAGGCTTCACCGTGAAGCCACTGGTGATAAGTGATAACTTTCAGCAACTTGAAAGTTTGCATATTGAGGAACCACTGGTTGTCTGAAGTAACCTGCACAGATGATGCCAGTATGCCTAAACTGAACAAGCTATTACTTGTAAAAGTCCCTTCCCCAATTATGCTCTCGGAACGGCTTGCAAAGCTTAGAATGTGAAAATCCCGATGTCTCAACAGGTTAGTTTGTTAGTATAATTGGCTATGGTTAATATTGTTGATAGGGTATTCTTTTCTATTTGTACTAGAACTAAATACTTCATGTAACATGTCTAATAAATTGAAGGGATGCATTTAAGAATGTGTATCCACTGTAAGTCTTTGCTGGAGGGCATCTTCTAAGCCATATTGTTGGGTTTTAGCTTTGAAATTAAGGAAATAACAAAAAAAGACGCCGAGAAAAAAAATAGCGTAATTGTGTTGTCAAAGGAAATTGTTTTATTAATAAATCAGAAACATATATTTATAGCTACAATTTCTAACTAGAAAATAGAAAAATAAGCTACTACACTTATCCAGAAAACTAGTTTAGGGTACGCGTCTCGCGCGTGTAGCTCGCTTCAATAAGTTCAATTTTACAAAATCACTTTGATATTATAACAGAAAATATGTCTTGATTAATAAATAAATTGATGATTTTATTAAATACAAAAAATACTTAAATAGAAAATTAATATATTCATACAAAATCATATAAAAGCATTAAAAATCACTTTACACTAAATTAAGAAAAACTACCAAGGCTATAGGACGACAAACAAAAAACTTAAAAAACTTTTCCGATATGACATATGGAGCAATTCATATGTCGTTCAAAAGTGTTAGAGGACAACAAATTAATATTTTTACTATTGTAAGATAAAATAATATGCTATGGAAAGAATTTACCTAAACTATTCCTATTAGATACTTTCAAGTTTGAAAAAATATTTTTCTACTTATGCTCACACGTCTCCTAAATATCTAAGTTAAACCACACAAATTTTGTGAGAAGTGTCAATATGAACACTTTATTATGTGTTCCGGTGTTCAATTGAAGCAAATCATGATTCGAGTATCTAAATAAAATTTATTAACAAATTTAAAGAATTGTCAACCTATTTCGTCAATATATCATATTATTGTATTTAGATCCGTACCTCCATACCCTCCAATCTAAAGCACCTGAATAGAAAAGAATCACAAATTGCTGAAATCAAATATATTGCGGGCATGCAACAATATTAGAACTAAATTGCACATAAAAGCTACGACATTACAAAAGAATTTAACCTTCTACCCTAATCTGTAATCTCCATACCCTTCTATTTAATACACCTGTATAAAAAAGAAACACAAATTTTTGAAAATAAAAAAACTATGGACATGCAACAATATTAGAACTAAATTGCACATAAAAAATACGACATTAAAAAAAAACATGATTCATAAATAAAAAATAATGGCAGTTTTAGGAATAGTCCAGAATTGGATCCTTCTAATATCATTGATGACATGCCCAATTGGTTTCTATACTAATAAAAAAAAGGCAAAACTTCACATATAGCCTCCTTATACCCCTCTTAACTAACTACTTAGTCTAAATTTAATAATTACATTTTATAGATTTTAGTTAGTGATTAAATGTATCTAGGACTCTAATATACAAATATTAACTGACAGATTTTATTACTATTTCATTTATGTTTAGAGATAAAAAAGAAAAGGGCAGTGATTCACTTCTTTTATTCTCTCCAAAATATCTTTTTCAAATCTTTTATTTCTTCCTTTTCCAGATGGACTGTTATAGCTTACCTTTTAATTTTTCAAATACAAAAATAGAATTCAAACTAAAATTCCTCTGATTTCTTCGTATGACTTCCGAATTTAAAATATAATTTCAATGTATTTATCCACGAAAATTAGCTATGAATAGAGATACAAATTCAGAATTGATACAAATAAAAATTTGCTCTGAATTTAACACTCAAATGAAAATACAAACGCTTACTACTCATATCTTCAAGATAAATATGAATTGATACAAATTCAAATATATAAAATGGATATAAATTCAGATTATATGTATAAATATACAAACTCAAATGCATATATGTATACAAATTCAAAATCTATGTGAAAGAAATATATCAAAATAAATACAAACGCACTGATAGAAATATACAAACAAATTCACTTTATGACTAAATATAATTTATACAAAATACCTTTGAGTTATAAATATACAAACACATGATAGTTATATACCTATATGTAATGTATAAAATATGAACCAACATATTTTATACAAATAAAAAACTGATTATACAACTTATATGTATATTTTATATATGTATATATCTGTATATACCAGCACATGACAATTGTCTATTTGTATATGACGGTTATTTGTATACATATATACATCAAAAAATTGACATGGTATACATATTTGTGTGTAACTAATAGAAAAAAAAAAAGAGAAAGATATATAGACATACGTATATCTATTATATATACATTCATACGAATATACATTTGGGTATATATAAAATACCTTCAAGTCATTCACAACGTCGTTGCTCCCCCTCTGGAGTGAAAATTCTTGGAACCTTTTTCCTTTTCCTTTAGTTTATACAAAATACCAATAACAGATTATACAAACTGAGATATACCTAATGTCTAATAGAAGAACAAACATAGTTTATACAAACCAATTTCAAAATATACAATTTAGTTATATACAAACAAATGATACTTGTATACCTATATGTAATGTATGAAATATGAACCAACATATTTTATACAAATCAAAAACTGATTATATAGCTTATAAATATATTTTATATGAGTGTGTGTGTGTATATATATATATAGGACTATAATTCTAAGTCTTGAATAAGCGTTGCTTGCTTAGGAAAATGTTGGAGTTGATTGATTTGAAGGGTTTGCTCGTATAGTTGTAAAAATCCTACTCGGTACTTCCTCCTCCTTGTATCTACTTTATGTATGATAGCTATGTTTCCTTAGATTTCTAAGTATATTTCCCCAAAATTTGACTAAATTTTTGTTTTTATGGATAATAACAGGATTCTATACACAGAATTGGTATTGTTCTACCTCCTCGATTCAGCAGTGAAGATTCACAAGGAATCGTAAGGTTTCCCAACCAATTTGTACATCCTCATGTTATGTCTCCTTTTTTTTTTTTTTTTTTTTTTTTTGTATCATACCCTGTTCATCTCTTCTTCTTAGACTGTATACTTAAGAACTGCTTCTTAACCGCACCCCGGAACCGCTTATTTCAGCATATCTATACCTTCCCTTTTCATCTCTTTCTCTTGAACTTAGTACTTTAAGAACCGTTTCTTTGACCACACCCTGGAAACACAGTCCTGCAGCTATAACGGACTTTTACATCCTAGGTATTTACAGGTCAATCCATCAGGGTTCTTTAAGCATTCAAGAGACTAACCATATACTAGGGGGAGGCATAAATCATCCTAGGAATTTACCGGTTATCCATGGGAGTTACTTAAGCATCTAAGAAGAGAACCATATACTAGGGGTAAAGCTTTTATGAAAACAAACGTTTAAAGAAAACACATATTTATATAAACAACCATAACTAGTTACATTGGTACATGCATACTAGTTAATTCATACAAACATACTGTACATACTGGGGAAAATACCTAGTTCTAAGAAAGCCATAACCTACTTACATATTGTAGAGGAGAGAGGGTTCCCTTTCGGGAGTCCCCGAAGTGCTCCTGGTTGAACTGGAAAATAAACACTCACACACTTTTCTTACTTACAACACTCTCTTTCTCTCTTTTTTTTTTTTTTTTTTTTACACTCTTACAAAATATGAGAAATAACTTTTGCTCTAATATTGAAGATCTTCTTGATGTTCTCTCTTGATTTCTTGATGATCTCTGTCTGAGTGGAATGAGGGGTATATATAGGTAAAGGAGTGAAGAGGCGGATTTCAAAATGAAATAAATTTCAGCAAAAGAATCTGAATTATTGAACTTGTCTTTGTCTTGGGTCCCGTCTTACTGTGTATTTGTTGAAAAATCTTCAAAGTAGTGTGGTGGTTGTCGCTTTCTTCTCTTTCTTTTTGAATATTGAGGCCACCTGTCTTTTTGAAACGTCATTGCTTACGTATCTGCCAAAATTTAAAATAGCTGACGTAGCTGCTTACGTCTGTCTTCATCCAATGGTGTCTAGATTGTGTAGTGCCACAGAATCAAAACTCATGCCTGAATCATCATCTTCATGAGGGTCCTGAGCAAATTGTTCAGTTGTGGGATCATAGTCAGAGTCTGAATTAGGAATGTCTGAGTCTTCTGTTTCTGGCTTTGGGGGTATAATTATATTTTTGGTTTCTTCACTTGTCTCTGTAGGTTTCACATCCTGTAGGAGTCTCATTAGAGTTTGTCCAATAATATTTTCAATTGTCTTGGTACTGGTTCTATTTTTTATTTTTGATTTTCGTGTCTTTGAGCTTGAGGCTTCTAAATTGAAACTTGTAGGTAAGCGTCTTACACTTTTTGGCAAAGTGTCAGCCATTAACGGACTTGATGTGTCTTTACCAGTTGCCGTTTGAACTGGACTAGCTGTACCAGCGACAGCCACCACACTACTTTGAAGATTTTTCAACAAATACACAGTAAGACGGGACCCAAGACAAAGACAAGTTCAATAATTCAGATTCTTTTGCTGAAATTTATTTCATTTTGAAATCCGCCTCTTCACTCCTTTACCTATATATACCCCTCATTCCACTCAGACAGAGATCATCAAGAAATCAAGAGAGAACATCAAGAAGATCTTCAATATTAGAGCAAAAGTTATTTCTCATATTTTGTAAGAGTGTAAAAAAAAAAAAAAAAAAAAAAACAAAAAAAAAAAGAGAGAAAGAGAGTGTTGTAAGTAAGAAAAGTGTGTGAGTGTTTCAATTAGATATAAAGAAACATTGCTTGCTTAGGAAAATGTTGGAGTTGATTGATTTAAAGGGTTTGCTCGTATAGTTGTAAAAATCCTACTCGGTACTTCCTCCTCCTTGTATCTACTTTATGTATGATAGCTATGTTTCCTTAGATTTCTAAGTATATTTCCCCAAAATTTGACTAAATTTTTGTTTTTATGGATAATAACAGGATTCTATACACAGAATTGGTATTGTTCTACCTCCTCGATTCAGCAGTGAAGATTCACAAGGAATCGTAAGGTTTCCCAACCAATTTGTACATCCTCATGTTATGTCTCCTTTTTTTTTTTTTTTTTTTTTTTTTTTTTTTTTTTTTTTTTTTTTTTTTTTTTTTTTTTTTTTTTTTTTTGTATCATACCCTGTTCATCTCTTCTTCTTAGACTGTATACTTAAGAACTGCTTCTTAACCGCACCCCGGAACCGCTTATTTCAGCATATCTATACCTTCCCTTTTCATCTCTTTCTCTTGAACTTAGTACTTTAAGAACCGTTTCTTTGACCACACCCTGGAAACACAGTCCTGCAGCTATAACGGACTTTTACATCCTAGGTATTTACAGGTCAATCCATCAGGGTTCTTTAAGCATTCAAGAGACTAACCATATACTAGGGGGAGGCATAAATCATCCTAGGAATTTACCGGTTATCCATGGGAGTTACTTAAGCATCTAAGAAGAGAACCATATACTAGGGGTAAAGCTTTTATGAAAACAAACGTTTAAAGAAAACACATATTTATATAAACAACCATAACTAGTTACATTGGTACATGCATACTAGTTAATTCATACAAACATACTGTACATACTGGGGAAAATACCTAGTTCTAAGAAAGCCATAACCTACTTACATATTGTAGAGGAGAGAGGGTTCCCTTTCGGGAGTCCCCGAAGTGCTCCTGGTTGAACTGGAAAATAAACACTCACACACTTTTCTTACTTACAACACTCTCTTTCTCTCTTTTTTTTTTTTGTTTTTTTTTTTTTTTTTTTTTTTTTTACACTCTTACAAAATATGAGAAATAACTTTTGCTCTAATATTGAAGATCTTCTTGATGTTCTCTCTTGATTTCTTGATGATCTCTGTCTGAGTGGAATGAGGGGTATATATAGGTAAAGGAGTGAAGAGGCGGATTTCAAAATGAAATAAATTTCAGCAAAAGAATCTGAATTATTGAACTTGTCTTTGTCTTGGGTCCCGTCTTACTGTGTATTTGTTGAAAAATCTTCAAAGTAGTGTGGTGGCTGTCGCTTTCTTCTCTTTCTTTTTGAATATTGAGGCCACCTGTCTTTTTGAAACGTCATTGCTTACGTATCTGCCAAAATTTAAAATAGCTGACGTAGCTGCTTACGTCTGTCTTCATCCAATGGTGTCTAGATTGTGTAGTGCCACAGAATCAAAACTCATGCCTGAATCATCATCTTCATGAGGGTCCTGAGCAAATTGTTCAGTTGTGGGATCATAGTCAGAGTCTGAATTAGGAATGTCTGAGTCTTCTGTCTCTGGCTTTGGGGGTATAATTATATTTTTGGTTTCTTCACTTGTCTCTGTAGGTTTCACATCCTGTAGGAGTCTCATTAGAGTTTGTCCAATAATATTTTCAATTGTCTTGGTACTGGTTCTATTTTTTATTTTTGATTTTCGTGTCTTTGAGCTTGAGGCTTCTAAATTGAAACTTGTAGGTAAGCGTCTTACACTTTTTGGCAAAGTGTCAGCCATTAACGGACTTGATGTGTCTTTACCAGTTGCCGTTTGAACTGGACTAGCTGTACCGTTACCTGATACAGTAGGTCTATTTACATTCACAGGGGAATGTACACCCATCTGATCCATTTTGAGTGGAGTTGGAGAACTCACTGGGGTTTGAAAATTGGTCTGAGTAGCTGTATTTGAAAAAGAAGCTTGTTCTTGAGTTTTTTCTATATCTCTAATATAATCTTGTAAAATCATGTTTTGTCTAATTAACTCGTTTCTTTCTTTTTCTAAAATCTCATTTTTATGGTTAAGTCTTCTAAAATTTTCGGTCATAGAGGTACAGTGATCACAAAAAATTATTTTGTTGGTGTCTTTCTGAATGTTATACTGAGGAATTTTTGTCTGATTTTGAAGTTCTGGTACAACATAAAAATTGGGTCCTAAGTTACCTCTGGCATAATCTAATGCCTCATGAAAATTGTTAAAACCTTTATATAATGGGTCTTTGAACCCTTTGATAGCATCTATCACTTGTATCCATGTCTGGTATATTCCTGGAGTTCTTCCCTGTATGATCACATAAAACTTAAACTTATTGGTTAGATTCTTTTCAGTAAAATATTGAGCCAGGGCGTTCATTACAGCTAAGAAATAGCTGACATCCCTTGGAGTCTTATTATAGGAAATCCATAAATTGTCTAGTAAACATTTCTGGTTTTTATCAACTCTTGCTTCAGGTCTAATCTTGAAACTGAAATTGCTTTCCGGATAACAGATTAAATTGTGTCTGCCGAAATGAAGTCTTTCAATTGTCTGAGGAGTGGAAGTCTGAGACATATTTAATGAACTTAAAGGTCTGAAATGAGTATTACTTAAAAGTGTCTTTAAGTAATCGTCTGTAGCTGAGTCTGAGGAAGAAGCTTTAGCTTTTCCTTTGTCTGCCTTATCTGCCATGCTGCATAAGAAAACTAATTAGTAGTTTTTGAAATTAATCTGCTAAGTTTATCAGCTAAAATATTTTCTTTTCCTTTAATATGTTCAAATTTAATACTATAAATAGAAGTAGCATCAATAAAATTCAGCCATCTCCTTTTACTACTGTTTTTCTCACTAATTTTTTCATGAAATTTAACTATTGCTTCACAGTCTGTTCTTACTAATATTTCAGGTTTGTTTAAAATATATATCTTAAAACTATTAAGTCCATAAATTACCGCTAGTATTTCTGCGTCTATACTACTCATGTTACCTTGTTCTTTGTATTTGCCGCTTTGGTAAGCGCATATTCGTTCGTCTTTCTTATCGCTATATTTATTTTTCTTAGCTTTGAGGACAGCTCCCCATCCTTCAAAACTTCCATCAGTTTCAACTATTAAATAGTCTGTTTCTAGAGGTAATGCTAGGTCGGGTATATCTTTTATCATTTCTTTTAATTTTTGAACTAACTTTATATCTTCAGTATTAAAAGTTTTTTGTCCTTTAGTACCTGTCTTAGCATAAAGAGGTCCTGCTACCTTTCCTAAATTTTTAATAAATTGTCTAGCATAATTTAATATTCCTAAGAATTTTTGTAGATCTTTAGTCTTTTCTAACTTGTCTGGCATTTCTAGAGCTTTCTTTGCTATATGAGGTTGTAACTTAATTTTACCATTTCCTATAGTAATTCCTAAAAAGTTAATATAAGGTTTACATAGTTCCATCTTTTTCTTACTAATGATTATTCCATGTTCTATAAATAGATTAAAGACCTTCTGTAAATGTTCTAAGTGTTCTTTTAGGTTATAACTAAATACTAAAATGTCATCTACATATACCAGCACAAAATGTTTATATTTTCCAAAAATGTTATCCATCTTTCGTTGAAAAATTGGTGGTGCTGTCTTTAGGCCAAATGGCATGACTAGCCATTCAAAATGACCCTCTGGACAAGTAAAAGCTGTCCAGTCAATACTATCTTTATGCATCTTAATTTGCCAATAGCCTGACTTGCAATCAAACTTACTGAACATCGTTCTTTCTTGGATCCTATTAATTAATTCAGTCTTATCTGGAAGCTTATAAGCATCCATAACAGTATTGTCATTAAGTCTTTTATAATTAATTACCATTCTAGCCTTTCCTCTAACTATTTCACTATGGTTTCTGACCATAAAAGCTGCTGATCTATGTCTTGATTTTGATCTTCTAATTACTCCTAATGTAAGAAGTTCTTTGATTTGTATCTCAAAATCTTTTAAGTCTTCATTAGTGGCATACCAAAAAGAAAAGGATTACTTAGATTTGAAAATGTTTCACTATTTGAAGGTTGAATAAGCGTTGCTTGCTTAGGAAAATGTTGGAGTTGATTGATTTGAAGGGTTTGCTCGTATAGTTGTAAAAATCCTACTCGGTACTTCCTCCTCCTTGTATCTACTTTATGTATGATAGCTATGTTTCCTTAGATTTCTAAGTATATTTCCCCAAAATTTGACTAAATTTTTGTTTTTATGGATAATAACAGGATTCTATACACAGAATTGGTATTGTTCTACCTCCTCGATTCAGCAGTGAAGATTCACAAGGAATCGTAAGGTTTCCCAACCAATTTGTACATCCTCATGTTATGTCTCCTTTTTTTTTTTTTTTTTTTTTTTTTTTTTTTTTTTTTTTTTTTTTTGTATCATACCCTGTTCATCTCTTCTTCTTAGACTGTATACTTAAGAACTGCTTCTTAACCGCACCCCGGAACCGCTTATTTCAGCATATCTATACCTTCCCTTTTCATCTCTTTCTCTTGAACTTAGTACTTTAAGAACCGTTTCTTTGACCACACCCTGGAAACACAGTCCTGCAGCTATAACGGACTTTTACATCCTAGGTATTTACAGGTCAATCCATCAGGGTTCTTTAAGCATTCAAGAGACTAACCATATACTAGGGGGAGGCATAAATCATCCTAGGAATTTACCGGTTATCCATGGGAGTTACTTAAGCATCTAAGAAGAGAACCATATACTAGGGGTAAAGCTTTTATGAAAACAAACGTTTAAAGAAAACACATATTTATATAAACAACCATAACTAGTTACATTGGTACATGCATACTAGTTAATTCATACAAACATACTGTACATACTGGGGAAAATACCTAGTTCTAAGAAAGCCATAACCTACTTACATATTGTAGAGGAGAGAGGGTTCCCTTTCGGGAGTCCCCGAAGTGCTCCTGGTTGAACTGGAAAATAAACACTCACACACTTTTCTTACTTACAACACTCTCTTTCTCTCTTTTTTTTTTTTTTTTTTTTTTTTTTTTTTTTTTTTTTTACACTCTTACAAAATATGAGAAATAACTTTTGCTCTAATATTGAAGATCTTCTTGATGTTCTCTCTTGATTTCTTGATGATCTCTGTCTGAGTGGAATGAGGGGTATATATAGGTAAAGGAGTGAAGAGGCGGATTTCAAAATGAAATAAATTTCAGCAAAAGAATCTGAATTATTGAACTTGTCTTTGTCTTGGGTCCCGTCTTACTGTGTATTTGTTGAAAAATCTTCAAAGTAGTGTGGTGGCTGTCGCTTTCTTCTCTTTCTTTTTGAATATTGAGGCCACCTGTCTTTTTGAAACGTCATTGCTTACGTATCTGCCAAAATTTAAAATAGCTGACGTAGCTGCTTACGTCTGTCTTCATCCAATGGTGTCTAGATTGTGTAGTGCCACAGAATCAAAACTCATGCCTGAATCATCATCTTCATGAGGGTCCTGAGCAAATTGTTCAGTTGTGGGATCATAGTCAGAGTCTGAATTAGGAATGTCTGAGTCTTCTGTCTCTGGCTTTGGGGGTATAATTATATTTTTGGTTTCTTCACTTGTCTCTGTAGGTTTCACATCCTGTAGGAGTCTCATTAGAGTTTGTCCAATAATATTTTCAATTGTCTTGGTACTGGTTCTATTTTTTATTTTTGATTTTCGTGTCTTTGAGCTTGAGGCTTCTAAATTGAAACTTGTAGGTAAGCGTCTTACACTTTTTGGCAAAGTGTCAGCCATTAACGGACTTGATGTGTCTTTACCAGTTGCCGTTTGAACTGGACTAGCTGTACCGTTACCTGATACAGTAGGTCTATTTACATTCACAGGGGAATGTACACCCATCTGATCCATTTTGAGTGGAGTTGGAGAACTCACTGGGGTTTGAAAATTGGTCTGAGTAGCTGTATTTGAAAAAGAAGCTTGTTCTTGAGTTTTTTCTATATCTCTAATATAATCTTGTAAAATCATGTTTTGTCTAATTAACTCGTTTCTTTCTTTTTCTAAAATCTCATTTTTATGGTTAAGTCTTCTAAAATTTTCGGTCATAGAGGTACAGTGATCACAAAAAATTATTTTGTTGGTGTCTTTCTGAATGTTATACTGAGGAATTTTTGTCTGATTTTGAAGTTCTGGTACAACATAAAAATTGGGTCCTAAGTTACCTCTGGCATAATCTAATGCCTCATGAAAATTGTTAAAACCTTTATATAATGGGTCTTTGAACCCTTTGATAGCATCTATCACTTGTATCCATGTCTGGTATATTCCTGGAGTTCTTCCCTGTATGATCACATAAAACTTAAACTTATTGGTTAGATTCTTTTCAGTAAAATATTGAGCCAGGGCGTTCATTACAGCTAAGAAATAGCTGACATCCCTTGGAGTCTTATTATAGGAAATCCATAAATTGTCTAGTAAACATTTCTGGTTTTTATCAACTCTTGCTTCAGGTCTAATCTTGAAACTGAAATTGCTTTCCGGATAACAGATTAAATTGTGTCTGCCGAAATGAAGTCTTTCAATTGTCTGAGGAGTGGAAGTCTGAGACATATTTAATGAACTTAAAGGTCTGAAATGAGTATTACTTAAAAGTGTCTTTAAGTAATCGTCTGTAGCTGAGTCTGAGGAAGAAGCTTTAGCTTTTCCTTTGTCTGCCTTATCTGCCATGCTGCATAAGAAAACTAATTAGTAGTTTTTGAAATTAATCTGCTAAGTTTATCAGCTAAAATATTTTCTTTTCCTTTAATATGTTCAAATTTAATACTATAAATAGAAGTAGCATCAATAAAATTCAGCCATCTCCTTTTACTACTGTTTTTCTCACTAATTTTTTCATGAAATTTAACTATTGCTTCACAGTCTGTTCTTACTAATATTTCAGGTTTGTTTAAAATATATATCTTAAAACTATTAAGTCCATAAATTACCGCTAGTATTTCTGCGTCTATACTACTCATGTTACCTTGTTCTTTGTATTTGCCGCTTTGGTAAGCGCATATTCGTTCGTCTTTCTTATCGCTATATTTATTTTTCTTAGCTTTGAGGACAGCTCCCCATCCTTCAAAACTTCCATCAGTTTCAACTATTAAATAGTCTGTTTCTAGAGGTAATGCTAGGTCGGGTATATCTTTTATCATTTCTTTTAATTTTTGAACTAACTTTATATCTTCAGTATTAAAAGTTTTTTGTCCTTTAGTACCTGTCTTAGCATAAAGAGGTCCTGCTACCTTTCCTAAATTTTTAATAAATTGTCTAGCATAATTTAATATTCCTAAGAATTTTTGTAGATCTTTAGTCTTTTCTAACTTGTCTGGCATTTCTAGAGCTTTCTTTGCTATATGAGGTTGTAACTTAATTTTACCATTTCCTATAGTAATTCCTAAAAAGTTAATATAAGGTTTACATAGTTCCATCTTTTTCTTACTAATGATTATTCCATGTTCTATAAATAGATTAAAGACCTTCTGTAAATGTTCTAAGTGTTCTTTTAGGTTATAACTAAATACTAAAATGTCATCTACATATACCAGCACAAAATGTTTATATTTTCCAAAAATGTTATCCATCTTTCGTTGAAAAATTGGTGGTGCTGTCTTTAGGCCAAATGGCATGACTAGCCATTCAAAATGACCCTCTGGACAAGTAAAAGCTGTCCAGTCAATACTATCTTTATGCATCTTAATTTGCCAATAGCCTGACTTGCAATCAAACTTACTGAACATCGTTCTTTCTTGGATCCTATTAATTAATTCAGTCTTATCTGGAAGCTTATAAGCATCCATAACAGTATTGTCATTAAGTCTTTTATAATTAATTACCATTCTAGCCTTTCCTCTAACTATTTCACTATGGTTTCTGACCATAAAAGCTGCTGATCTATGTCTTGATTTTGATCTTCTAATTACTCCTAATGTAAGAAGTTCTTTGATTTGTATCTCAAAATCTTTTAAGTCTTCATTAGTGGCTTGTATAGCTGCCGTTTTTATAGTATATTCGGGGTTTATAATTTCTAACTTGCATTCTATCTGGTTATTTCCCCAATGTTGTAAAGGCTTTTCTCCTATAATATCTATATCATCTAGTCTTTGGATTATCTTTTGCAAGTCTGCTTGGTTTTGGATAGTTCCTATGGTATTTTTAAAAATATATTTGCCTTCTTGTATTTCAATTAGATTATAATTCTTTTCTATTTCTTCCTCTATATCTATCCAATCGTCTTCTATTATTTCTGATAATAAACTTGTATTGCAGGTACAGTCCGTTCCTTTATCACAAACGGAGTCTGGAGTTATGGGTTTTCTTTTCGAGTCTTTGATAACCTTCGTATCTCTTTGTATATTTCTACCAAAAAATGATGGAGTTATTGTAATATTTTTTGTAAAAATTACACCATCTCTAGTAATAAAACATCCTCCATTATTTCGGACCATAAAGTCTAATCCTATAACAAAATCTGCTTTTATATCTAGTTTTCTGGTTAACATGTAGCCTAACTTGTATTTTGTCTTATAATTTGAACAAGTATTATTGAAACTAATTATTGCATTTTTTACATAGTGGGTATAAGTATTATGAGAGCCATCCATTTGCATGGCTTTCTGGGGTTTAGTAAATTGATTTAACAGATGTTTTGGTAATATGTCTTGATTTATTATGCACTGAGTGCATCCTGAGTCTACTAACCCTAAGGTTTCTATTTCATAATTGTGTATTACTATCTTTGTCATTACTTTAACGGAGCTTAATTTTACATCTTCATTACATATTAATCCTTCAAAAGACTGATTTAGTAATTCTGTATCTTCACAATCTTCTATTATTATGCCTCTTGATTCGTGAACATTTGTTTTTGTAGATTCTTGAGGAATTAATTTCCCTTTTTCTAAATATCTTATTCTATCTTCTAATTCACTTACTTTTACTTCTAGATTATGTATTCTAGTTTCTGTTGTATTATCTGTTGCAATTATAACAGCCTGTTTCTTTTCTATTGGTAGTATTGGTGTTGATTGTATTACTCCTTTTCCTATAGTCTTTTCTATACAAGAAATGCATCCTTCAAGGAAACACTTGCTGCATTTAGCTCGCTTAATTCTACTAGGATACCAATGACAAATAAAGCACTGGTTACTGTCTAATCCTTTATTCTTTTCGAATTCATGAAAACACTGATCTGATTCTAGAATGTTAACTAGATTACAATTAATTATAGCAGTATTTAAATTCTCTAGCCCTATATCGTCGTCTGTATCTGAAGAATTTGGGTCTTTATTATAATCTATACTAATGATAGAATATATGCTTTCTGTATCGGACATATATTCATCTACATTTATTAAAGTCTCATTAAAGTCTTCTATTAATTGAGAATTTCTAGTTCTAGTATTATTTCTTTTAGGGCAAGTATTAGCTAGATGATCTGAACTGCCACAAGTAAAACATTCTAAAGTATTCTTATAACTTCGATTATCCTTATATTTTCTTACATGCTTGTCTTTATTGAGATATGGTTTTCTCGCAGATGACTTTCTTAAATAATAATTTTTCTGTTTATAATTATTTTGTTTATATGGTTTTTTATACTTCTTATATTTTTTCTTTTGAGGATTGTTATCATAACTTTGTGTAGTGTAAATAGTCTTACAGAAATTTGTCTCTCCTTTCTTTAGTTGTTTCTGTATTTGTATGTTAGTACACTTTTCTTGTAATATATCCATAATATGTTGTATTCTATGTCCTATTGACCATCTGGCTGTTGGATTCTGTACTACACCGTCTCTTTTATTCCATCTATCCTCTATTTCTCGTCCTAAAGCTCCTGGCAATTTATTGAATAATTTCTTACCTATTCCTACATCAAAAGCATTACCACTTATGGTTGTATAATAAAAATAGTCTAATAAAAAAGGTTTAATATGATGCCAACTACTTATGCTTAATTGTTCTAATTTTATTAAAGCTTTCTGTTGTAAGATTAATAATCCGCTATTGGGGTCTTCTCCTGTTATTAAGCTATGTACTTTATTGGTAAAGTTATATGGATTAGCCCCAAAGGCTAATAATTCTCCGAATTCGTTGGGAAATTCTCTTTTAAAACTTTCCCATAAACCTTTAGTTGATTCTCCTAAAAATGTCTCTAAATATTTATACATAGTTTCTGAGTCTGTTTCGGTGTATGTCTTAATATAGTCTGCTACTACAATTCCTTTCCATAAATCTATAACTGTATTCCAATTCTGCGGGTCATGTGCAGCTATATTAAGTATTTTTCCTTTATCACCACCTGCTTGGAGAGTGATAGGTTCTTCTATCGGCATTCTTTTTCCTATTGGTCTTACACTTTCTAATTCAAATTCTGGGTTTTGTCTATATACCCTATGTCTTGGAACATTTCCAGTATTAGTTTCTACTGTATGTATTTGACTGGTTCTTTGGAAGGGACTTGAACTAGTAGAAGCTGATTCCATAAATTCTTTAATACTTTTATCTGTTTCTGAAACTATATCGTCTGAATTATCAAATAATTCTCTATATCGTATATTATCTGTCCTTAAAGTACATGTTCTAAAGTGGTCGTCTACTTCAAAAATTTCCAAGTGTCCTAACTTACATCCACTACATTTAAAGCGTCTTTTATTATCTTTTGTATATATTTCTCGTGCCTTCTGTATAGTTTTATCTACTTCAAATTCTTCTAATTCAAACATGTTCATAAATTCTTTTCGTTCAGTCTGTTCTGTTTGTTCAACTTCTTCTTCTATTTCATCTTGATTTGTCTTTTGATAATCGATAAATCTAATAGAAGTTTCTCCTTTTTTATTTGTATACATTAAATGGTCTGTAGGTTTTAGAGTTTCTTGTTTATCTTTATCTTTATGGTCTAAGTTCCATTCTAAACCAGCATAAATTTGTGAGTCTATCTTTATAGGTTTCATTAATTTAATACCTTTATTTCCCATTAATCCTACTACATCATCAACTTTTAATTTAAATCTGCTACCACTATTATTAGCTAACTTTCCTAAGAAGCCTACGCAAACTAAAAGATTATTTCCTTTGGTCATGTCTTCATATCCTTTGGTCTGGATACCTATTTTTATATATGTTCCAAATTCTGATGCATTAATCATAAAGTCTGGACTACAATAAAATATTCCTCCGTTATTAGTCATGTCTACTTCAGTTAATCCTATAAGTGATCTTTGAGAGTCTGACCATCTATCATCATAAATAGTTATTAATGCTTTTGTTCCTAAATTCTTTCTTGTTAGTCCTTTTAGTCCTATTATTATTAAACCCATATGCATTAGATTCATTTGTCTTTTTTTGATTTCTTCTGAGGATTCTGGACTAATTAATGTAAGATTCTCTTGTCTATCTCCTGTTACACATATTTGTTCTTCTCTATAATGTCTGTATAGAAGGGCTTTTTGTGAAAATAAACCTGCACTATATAATACTTTAGGATTTAATAAATTTAATTTATTCTGTTGAAAAATCTGGATATCTTTGTCTACGTCAATTACTTCATCTAATTGTTGAGAAGTAGAAGCAGAATGTCTTCGTGAAATCATTATGTTAGATATTAAATTATTACTTAAGCTGTTTTGGGTGTAGCTATGTCGTGGTCTTTCGTTGTTTTGTCTCCTACCTGATAAAAAGTCCATGGTTTTGCCTTTCGCGGTGGAGGTCTTTCTTTTAAAGGGGTGACTTCAGTTCTTTTAAGCTGATCTATTAAATCGTTTAAAGTGTCTTCAGGAACCGGTGGATATTTAATTTTGTTTAGTTGGTCTAGATGTTGTTTTAATAGGTCTTGAAAAATTAACTGATAGTAATTGTATCTTATTAGAAGATCTATTTTGTCTTGTGCTAAAAATTTTAAATGATCAGTCCTAGCGTTTAGTTGATTGTTAAAAGATTTTAATTGTTTTGCTAAATGAGATTTTTTCATCAACCTAAAGGATAGTGCTGAATTTTAGTTGTTATTCGTCTTATTATACTGTGTTGTGTACTTATTCTAAGGTTAATTCGAGTAACGGAGTCTTGATAAAACTGGACTAATTGTACGATTGGTGTATAATTATCTGCTATTTCTTTGCTACAATTAACTACATAGTAATCCTTTTCTTTTTGGTATCAGAGCCAGAAGTTTCTAGGCCTAAATACATGAGAAGAAGTAGACTAGCTAGATATTTGAAAGCACAGAGATCGTGGTTAGTATATAATAAAGAAATACTTAAACATTTAGAACAAGAATCTGATAGACTTCAGCAAGAATTAGATTACTATGTAGTTAATTGTAGCAAAGAAATAGCAGATAATTATACACCAATCGTACAATTAGTCCAGTTTTATCAAGACTCCGTTACTCGAATTAACCTTAGAATAAGTACACAACACAGTATAATAAGACGAATAACAACTAAAATTCAACACTATCCTTTAGGTTGATGAAAAAATCTCATTTAGCAAAACAATTAAAATCTTTTAACAATCAACTAAACGCTAGGACTGATCATTTAAAATTTTTAGCACAAGACAAAATAGATCTTCTAATAAGATACAATTACTATCAGTTAATTTTTCAAGACCAAATTAGAGATAACGAAATAAATGCTATAAATATTCTAAATTATATGTGTAGGAGTATTGAACGATCATCTTTTCATATAAGATTTCAGACTATTAAAATAACAAAACTTAAACGCTATATCCAAAACTTTCCATTAGGATAAATTCATGAATAGACCAATTACTAATTATTACGAATATAACGAAGCTAAAAGAAAAATAAACCAACTATACTTAGAATTACAAACTTTATATACTAATCCTCAAGTAATAGACGGTATAATACAAAACCAAAGAATTCCTTCGTGCATTACCGAAATTAGACTTTATCAGAAAAAACTGCTTAGATATACCTTACCAAGACATAGTCAGTATTCACTTCAAAATATAAGAAATCGTCATAGATACCAACAATTATTCAGACTATTAAATATATGAAACATCTCTGTTATACAAATTATATAGCCTATCATTATAGAGAAATATACGACTTTAAACAAGAATTAAGACAAACTATAATACTTAAAGAATCATTACCTCATACGCAAGACCTAATCCAAATAGAACGCGAAATTAAAAATATTAGAAATTATATTAAATTTTTACGAAATAGAGTAAGATATTTTCCTTTAGGATAAAAATTTATGCATTATTCTAGACATATTATTAAAAAATATCGCAAAAAATATACAGAATTAAGTAAAAGACTATATTATATTCAACAAGGACAAAATTATATACATTTCTTAGAACATAAATTAGAAAACGCTTTCTCTAGATTTAAAATATATTCAGAAATAAATATAGAAACACATTTAAGACATCAAATTGTAGATTATTGTAGTTTTATACAAAAAGAAATAAAACAAGTTAAAATAGACATACAAGCCCAAGAATATTTAGTAACTGCAATCGTAATTTCTTTTCATGCGAAGAAGTGATAACTACTGCTATTATATAACGCATTATAATATACAGATACGTGAGTTAGTTATTGAAGAAAAAAGATTAGAAACAGTACGAGACGACCTTATTCACCATATAGAAGAATTTAAAAACGCAACTCGACAACATTATAGAGACATAGGAGATTACCATAATAGGTGCGCACATTTGAACAGATTACAAACTAGATTATTAACTATTAAAAGAAATCTTAGAGATACTATAGAAAGACAAAAACTTTTTAAAGAATATTTAGCCAACTGCCCGTTAGGATAATAGTTAATGAAAACTCATCCATTTGCTAAACAGATACAGGCCAACAATATCTTATATATTACTCAATTAATAAGACTAGTGTACTCAACGAAGAAACGAACAATATTAAAACAATCTTTAAAAAGACTACAAGATCTGAATTTAAAAGATTTTGATCAAATAACTAGTAACCTTAGTTGGGAATTACAAGGAATAGAACAAGACATAGCAACCTATAAAGACTGGTTAGAGTGGTATAAAAGTAAACCAAACTGGATAGCGTTAGGCTAAATAATATAGACAAAATAACAAATCTTAAAAAGCTCGAATATTTAGATCTACAATTAATTCCAGAGAAAAAATATAAAAGATTAAAAGACAACTCTTTACTTAGGTGTAATTTTGCTAGTGGAGACCATAGTTTACATAACGAAGATCCGCAATTAAATAGTATAGTAGATTTAGTACTAAATCTAGGGGATAATATACATAGAGATAATACTTTAATATTAGAAATCCTTAGAGACATTCAGGCTAAGCTAACAAATATAAAGTATCAAGTAGAAGAAAAGTTAGATTTTTTAAAGACGCAAAATACAGAAATAGAAAAAAGACAACATTATAAAGAACCTCAGAATAATACTTTACTTACCGAAATTAAACAAAACCTAGAACAAATAAAACTTATAATTCTTTCATGAACGATCCTTTATACACCGAAATCCTTAAACAAGCAGAACAAATAGCACCAAACCCAGAAGGTTTAAGTAATCATACCCCTCAAAGTAAAACAGACCAGACAATTATTAAACAGAATAATACTATAATATTATTACTTTTAAAACTAAACGAAAATATAGAAAGATTAATTAAAGGAAAAACTATAGAAGATCATCAAGACCTATTAAAACAACATCTAGACCAACTAAACAAAATTAAATATCCACCGGTTCCTGAAGACACTTTAAACGATTTAATAGATCAGCTTAAAAGAACTGAAGTCACCCCTTTAAAAGAAAGACCTCCACCGCGAAAGGCAAAACCATGGACTTTTTATCAGGTAGGAGACAAAACAACGAAAGACCACGACATAGCTACACCCAAAACAGCTTAAGTAATAATTTAATATCTAACATAATGATTTCACGAAGACATTCTGCTTCTACTTCTCAACAATTAGATGAAGTAATTGACGTAGACAAAGATATCCAGATTTTTCAACAGAATAAATTAAATTTATTAAATCCTAAAGTATTATATAGTGCAGGTTTATTTTCACAAAAAGCCCTTCTATACAGACATTATAGAGAAGAACAAATATGTGTAACAGGAGATAGACAAGAGAATCTTACATTAATTAGTCCAGAATCCTCAGAAGAAATCCAAAAAAGACAAATGAATCTAATGCATATGGGTTTAATAATAATAGGACTAAAAGGACTAACAAGAAAGAATTTAGGAACAAAAGCATTAATAACTATTTATGATGATAGATGGTCAGACTCTCAAAGATCACTTATAGGATTAACTGAAGTAGACATGACTAATAACGGAGGAATATTTTATTGTAGTCCAGACTTTATGATTAATGCATCAGAATTTGGAACATATATAAAAATAGGTATCCAGACCAAAGGATATGAAGACATGACCAAAGGAAATAATCTTTTAGTTTGCGTAGGCTTCTTAGGAAAGTTAGCTAATAATAGTGGTAGCAGATTTAAATTAAAAGTTGATGATGTAGTAGGATTAATGGGAAATAAAGGTATTAAATTAATGAAACCTATAAAGATAGACTCACAAATTTATGCTGGTTTAGAATGGAACTTAGACCATAAAGATAAAGATAAACAAGAAACTCTAAAACCTACAGACCATTTAATGTATACAAATAAAAAAGGAGAAACTTCTATTAGATTTATCGATTATCAAAAGACAAATCAAGATGAAATAGAAGAAGAAGTTGAACAAACAGAACAGACTGAACGAAAAGAATTTATGAACATGTTTGAATTAGAAGAATTTGAAGTAGATAAAACTATACAGAAGGCACGAGAAATATATACAAAAGATAATAAAAGACGCTTTAAATGTAGTGGATGTAAGTTAGGACACTTGGAAATTTTTGAAGTAGACGACCACTTTAGAACATGTACTTTAAGGACAGATAATATACGATATAGAGAATTATTTGATAATTCAGACGATATAGTTTCAGAAACAGATAAAAGTATTAAAGAATTTATGGAATCAGCTTCTACTAGTTCAAGTCCCTTCCAAAGAACCAGTCAAATACATACAGTAGAAACTAATACTGGAAATGTTCCAAGACATAGGGTATATAGACAAAACCCAGAATTTGAATTAGAAAGTGTAAGACCAATAGGAAAAAGAATGCCGATAGAAGAACCTATCACTCTCCAAGCAGGTGGTGATAAAGGAAAAATACTTAATATAGCTGCACATGACCCGCAGAATTGGAATACAGTTATAGATTTATGGAAAGGAATTGTAGTAGCAGACTATATTAAGACATACACCGAAACAGACTCAGAAACTATGTATAAATATTTAGAGACATTTTTAGGAGAATCAACTAAAGGTTTATGGGAAAGTTTTAAAAGAGAATTTCCCAACGAATTCGGAGAATTATTAGCCTTTGGGGCTAATCCATATAACTTTACCAATAAAGTACATAGCTTAATAACAGGAGAAGACCCCAATAGCGGATTATTAATCTTACAACAGAAAGCTTTAATAAAATTAGAACAATTAAGCATAAGTAGTTGGCATCATATTAAACCTTTTTTATTAGACTATTTTTATTATACAACCATAAGTGGTAATGCTTTTGATGTAGGAATAGGTAAGAAATTATTCAATAAATTGCCAGGAGCTTTAGGACGAGAAATAGAGGATAGATGGAATAAAAGAGACGGTGTAGTACAGAATCCAACAGCCAGATGGTCAATAGGACATAGAATACAACATATTATGGATATATTACAAGAAAAGTGTACTAACATACAAATACAGAAACAACTAAAGAAAGGAGAGACAAATTTCTGTAAGACTATTTACACTACACAAAGTTATGATAACAATCCTCAAAAGAAAAAATATAAGAAGTATAAAAAACCATATAAACAAAATAATTATAAACAGAAAAATTATTATTTAAGAAAGTCATCTGCGAGAAAACCATATCTCAATAAAGACAAGCATGTAAGAAAATATAAGGATAATCGAAGTTATAAGAATACTTTAGAATGTTTTACTTGTGGCAGTTCAGATCATCTAGCTAATACTTGCCCTAAAAGAAATAATACTAGAACTAGAAATTCTCAATTAATAGAAGACTTTAATGAGACTTTAATAAATGTAGATGAATATATGTCCGATACAGAAAGCATATATTCTATCATTAGTATAGATTATAATAAAGACCCAAATTCTTCAGATACAGACGACGATATAGGGCTAGAGAATTTAAATACTGCTATAATTAATTGTAATCTAGTTAACATTCTAGAATCAGATCAGTGTTTTCATGAATTCGAAAAGAATAAAGGATTAGACAGTAACCAGTGCTTTATTTGTCATTGGTATCCTAGTAGAATTAAGCGAGCTAAATGCAGCAAGTGTTTCCTTGAAGGATGCATTTCTTGTATAGAAAAGACTATAGGAAAAGGAGTAATACAATCAACACCAATACTACCAATAGAAAAGAAACAGGCTGTTATAATTGCAACAGATAATACAACAGAAACTAGAATACATAATCTAGAAGTAAAAGTAAGTGAATTAGAAGATAGAATAAGATATTTAGAAAAAGGGAAATTAATTCCTCAAGAATCTACAAAAACAAATGTTCACGAATCAAGAGGCATAATAATAGAAGATTGTGAAGATACAGAATTACTAAATCAGTCTTTTGAAGGATTAATATGTAATGAAGATGTAAAATTAAGCTCCGTTAAAGTAATGACAAAGATAGTAATACACGATTATGAAATAGAAACCTTAGGGTTAGTAGACTCAGGATGCACTCAGTGCATAATAAATCAAGACATATTACCAAAACATCTGTTAAATCAATTTACTAAACCCCAGAAAGCCATGCAAATGGATGGCTCTCATAATACTTATACCCACTATGTAAAAAATGCAATAATTAGTTTCAATAATACTTGTTCAAATTATAAGACAAAATACAAGTTAGGCTACATGTTAACCAGAAAACTAGATATAAAAGCAGATTTTGTTATAGGATTAGACTTTATGGTCCGAAATAATGGAGGATGTTTTATTACTAGAGATGGTGTAATTTTTACAAAAAATATTACAATAACTCCATCATTTTTTGGTAGAAATATACAAAGAGATACGAAGGTTATCAAAGACTCGAAAAGAAAACCCATAACTCCAGACTCCGTTTAGGAACGGACTGTACCTGCAATACAAGTTTATTATCAGAAATAATAGAAGACGATTGGATAGATATAGAGGAAGAAATAGAAAAGAATTATAATCTAATTGAAATACAAGAAGGCAAATATATTTTTAAAAATACCATAGGAACTATCCAAAACCAAGCAGACTTGCAAAAGATAATCCAAAGACTAGATGATATAGATATTATAGGAGAAAAGCCTTTACAACATTGGGGAAATAACCAGATAGAATGCAAGTTAGAAATTATAAACCCCGAATATACTATAAAAACGGCAGCTATACAAGCCACTAATGAAGACTTAAAAGATTTTGAGATACAAATCAAAGAACTTCTTACATTAGGAGTAATTAGAAGATCAAAATCAAGACATAGATCAGCAGCTTTTATGGTCAGAAACCATAGTGAAATAGTTAGAGGAAAGGCTAGAATGGTAATTAATTATAAAAGACTTAATGACAATACTGTTATGGATGCTTATAAGCTTCCAGATAAGACTGAATTAATTAATAGGATCCAAGAAAGAACGATGTTCAGTAAGTTTGATTGCAAGTCAGGCTATTGGCAAATTAAGATGCATAAAGATAGTATTGACTGGACAGCTTTTACTTGTCCAGAGGGTCATTTTGAATGGCTAGTCATGCCATTTGGCCTAAAGACAGCACCACCAATTTTTCAACGAAAGATGGATAACATTTTTGGAAAATATAAACATTTTGTGCTGGTATATGTAGATGACATTTTAGTATTTAGTTATAACCTAAAAGAACACTTAGAACATTTACAGAAGGTCTTTAATCTATTTATAGAACATGGAATAATCATTAGTAAGAAAAAGATGGAACTATGTAAACCTTATATTAACTTTTTAGGAATTACTATAGGAAATGGTAAAATTAAGTTACAACCTCATATAGCAAAGAAAGCTCTAGAAATGCCAGACAAGTTAGAAAAGACTAAAGATCTACAAAAATTCTTAGGAATATTAAATTATGCTAGACAATTTATTAAAAATTTAGGAAAGGTAGCAGGACCTCTTTATGCTAAGACAGGTACTAAAGGACAAAAAACTTTTAATACTGAAGATATAAAGTTAGTTCAAAAATTAAAAGAAATGATAAAAGATATACCCGACCTAGCATTACCTCTAGAAACAGACTATTTAATAGTTGAAACTGATGGAAGTTTTGAAGGATGGGGAGCTGTCCTCAAAGCTAAGAAAAATAAATATAGCGATAAGAAAGACGAACGAATATGCGCTTACCAAAGCGGCAAATACAAAGAACAAGGTAACATGAGTAGTATAGACGCAGAAATACTAGCGGTAATTTATGGACTTAATAGTTTTAAGATATATATTTTAAACAAACCTGAAATATTAGTAAGAACAGACTGTGAAGCAATAGTTAAATTTCATGAAAAAATTAGTGAGAAAAACAGTAGTAAAAGGAGATGGCTGAATTTTATTGATGCTACTTCTATTTATAGTATTAAATTTGAACATATTAAAGGAAAAGAAAATATTTTAGCTGATAAACTTAGCAGATTAATTTCAAAAACTACTAATTAGTTTTCTTATGCAGCATGGCAGATAAGGCAGACAAAGGAAAAGCTAAAGCTTCTTCCTCAGACTCAGCTACAGACGATTACTTAAAGACACTTTTAAGTAATACTCATTTCAGACCTTTAAGTTCATTAAATATGTCTCAGACTTCCACTCCTCAGACAATTGAAAGACTTCATTTCGGCAGACACAATTTAATCTGTTATCCGGAAAGCAATTTCAGTTTCAAGATTAGACCTGAAGCAAGAGTTGATAAAAACCAGAAATGTTTACTAGACAATTTATGGATTTCCTATAATAAGACTCCAAGGGATGTCAGCTATTTCTTAGCTGTAATGAACGCCCTGGCTCAATATTTTACTGAAAAGAATCTAACCAATAAGTTTAAGTTTTATGTGATCATACAGGGAAGAACTCCAGGAATATACCAGACATGGATACAAGTGATAGATGCTATCAAAGGGTTCAAAGACCCATTATATAAAGGTTTTAACAATTTTCATGAGGCATTAGATTATGCCAGAGGTAACCTAGGACCCAATTTTTATGTTATACCAGAACTTCAAAATCAGACAAAAATTCCTCAGTATAACATTCAGAAAGACACCAACAAAATAATTTTTTGTGATCACTGTACCTCTATGACCGAAAATTTTAGAAGACTTAACCATAAAAATGAGATTTTAGAAAAAGAAAGAAACGAGTTAATTAGACAAAACATGATTTTACAAGATTATATTAGGGATATAGAAAAAACTCAAGAACAAGCTTCTTTTTCAAATACAGCTACTCAGACCAATTTTCAAACCCCAGTGAGTTCTCCAACTCCACTCAAAATGGATCAGATGGGTGTACATTCCCCTGTGAATGTAAATAGACCTACTGTATCAGGTAACGGTACAGCTAGTCCAGTTCAAACGGCAACTGGTAAAGACACATCAAGTCCGTTAATGGCTGACACTTTGCCAAAAAGTGTAAGACGCTTACCTACAAGTTTCAATTTAGAAGCCTCAAGCTCAAAGACACGAAAATCAAAAATAAAAAATAGAACCAGTACCAAGACAATTGAAAATATTATTGGACAAACTCTAATGAGACTCCTACAGGATGTGAAACCTACAGAGACAAGTGAAGAAACCAAAAATATAATTATACCCCCAAAGCCAGAAACAGAAGACTCAGACATTCCTAATTCAGACTCTGACTATGATCCCACAACTGAACAATTTGCTCAGGACCCTCATGAAGATGATGATTCAGGCATGAGTTTTGATTCTGTGGCACTACACAATCTAGACACCATTGGATGAAGACAGACGTAAGCAGCTACGTCAGCTATTTTAAATTTTGGCAGATACGTAAGCAATGACGTTTCAAAAAGACAGGTGGCCTCAATATTCAAAAAGAAAGAGAAGAAAGCGACAGCCACCACACTACTTTGAAGATTTTTCAACAAATACACAGTAAGACGGGACCCAAGACAAAGACAAGTTCAATAATTCAGATTCTTTTGCTGAAATTTATTTCATTTTGAAATCCGCCTCTTCACTCCTTTACCTATATATACCCCTCATTCCACTCAGATAGAGATCATCAAGAAATCAAGAGAGAACATCAAGAAGATCTTCAATATTAGAGCAAAAGTTATTTCTCATATTTTGTAAGAGTGTAAAAAAAAAAAAAAAAAAAAAAAAAAAGAGAGAAAGAGAGTGTTGTAAGTAAGAAAAGTGTGTGAGTGTTTATTTTCCAGTTCAACCAGGAGCACTTCGGGGACTCCCGAAAGGGAACCCTCTCTCCTCTACAATATGTAAGTAGGTTATGGCTTTCTTAGAACTAGGTATTTTCCCCAGTATGTACAGTATGTTTGTATGAATTAACTAGTATGCATGTACCAATGTAACTAGTTATGGTTGTTTATATAAATATGTGTTTTCTTTAAACGTTTGTTTTCATAAAAGCTTTACCCCTAGTATATGGTTCTCTTCTTAGATGCTTAAGTAACTCCCATGGATAACCGGTAAATTCCTAGGATGATTTATGCCTCCCCCTAGTATATGGTTAGTCTCTTGAATGCTTAAAGAACCCTGATGGATTGACCTGTAAATACCTAGGATGTAAAAGTCCGTTATAGCTGCAGGACTGTGTTTCCAGGGTGTGGTCAAAGAAACGGTTCTTAAAGTACTAAGTTCAAGAGAAAGAGATGAAAAGGGAAGGTATAGATATGCTGAAATAAGCGGTTCCGGGGTGCGGTTAAGAAGCAGTTCTTAAGTATACAGTCTAAGAAGAAGAGATGAACAGGGTATGATACAAAAAAAAAAAAAAAAAAAAAAAAAAAAAAAAAAAAAAAAAAAAAAAAAAAAAAAAAAAAAAAAGGAGACATAACATGAGGATGTACAAATTGGTTGGGAAACCTTACGATTCCTTGTGAATCTTCACTGCTGAATCGAGGAGGTAGAACAATACCAATTCTGTGTATAGAATCCTGTTATTATCCATAAAAACAAAAATAGATCTGTATGAGTAATATATAAGATATTAAATCAATAAACTGAAAAACTTTTATCAGCTAAAATATTTTCTTTTCCTTTAATATGTTCAAATTTAATACTATAAATAGAAGTAGCATCAATACCAGGACTTAATAGTTTTAAGATATATATTTTAAACAAACCTGAAATATTAGTAAGAACAGACTGTGAAGCAATAGTTAAGAATATTTAGTAACTGCAATCGTAATTTCTTTTCATGCGAAGAAGTGATAACTACTGCTATTATATAACGCATTATAATATACAGATACGTGAGTTAGTTATTGAAGAAAAAAGATTAGAAACAGTACGAGACGACCTTATTCACCATATAGAAGAATTTAAAAACGCAACTCGACAACATTATAGAGACATAGGAGATTACCATAATAGGTGCGCACATTTGAACAGATTACAAACTAGATTATTAACTATTAAAAGAAATCTTAGAGATACTATAGAAAGACAAAAACTTTTTAAAGAATATTTAGCCAACTGCCCGTTAGGATAATAGTTAATGAAAACTCATCCATTTGCTAGACAGATACAGGCCAACAATATCTTATATATTACTCAATTAATAAGACTAGTGTACTCAACGAAGAAACGAACAATATTAAAACAATCTTTAAAAAGACTACAAGATCTGAATTTAAAAGATTTTGATCAAATAACTAGTAACCTTAGTTGGGAATTACAAGGAATAGAACAAGACATAGCAACCTATAAAGACTGGTTAGAGTGGTATAAAAGTAAACCAAACTGGATAGCGTTAGGCTAAATAATATAGACAAAATAACAAATCTTAAAAAGCTCGAATATTTAGATCTACAATTAATTCCAGAGAAAAAATATAAAAGATTAAAAGACAACTCTTTACTTAGGTGTAATTTTGCTAGTGGAGACCATAGTTTACATAACGAAGATCCGCAATTAAATAGTATAGTAGATTTAGTACTAAATCTAGGGGATAATATACATAGAGATAATACTTTAATATTAGAAATCCTTAGAGACATTCAGGCTAAGCTAACAAATATAAAGTATCAAGTAGAAGAAAAGTTAGATTTTTTAAAGACGCAAAATACAGAAATAGAAAAAAGACAACATTATAAAGAACCTCAGAATAGTACTTTACTTACCGAAATTAAACAAAACCTAGAACAAATAAAACTTATAATTCTTTCATGAACGATCCTTTATACACCGAAATCCTTAAACAAGCAGAACAAATAGCACCAAACCCAGAAGGTTTAAGTAATCATACCCCTCAAAGTAAAACAGACCAGACAATTATTAAACAGAATAATACTATAATATTATTACTTTTAAAACTAAACGAAAATATAGAAAGATTAATTAAAGGAAAAACTATAGAAGATCATCAAGACCTATTAAAACAACATCTAGACCAACTAAACAAAATTAAATATCCACCGGTTCCTGAAGACACTTTAAACGATTTAATAGATCAGCTTAAAAGAACTGAAGTCACCCCTTTAAAAGAAAGACCTCCACCGCGAAAGGCAAAACCATGGACTTTTTATCAGGTAGGAGACAAAACAACGAAAGACCACGACATAGCTACACCCAAAACAGCTTAAGTAATAATTTAATATCTAACATAATGATTTCACGAAGACATTCTGCTTCTACTTCTCAACAATTAGATGAAGTAATTGACGTAGACAAAGATATCCAGATTTTTCAACAGAATAAATTAAATTTATTAAATCCTAAAGTATTATATAGTGCAGGTTTATTTTCACAAAAAGCCCTTCTATACAGACATTATAGAGAAGAACAAATATGTGTAACAGGAGATAGACAAGAGAATCTTACATTAATTAGTCCAGAATCCTCAGAAGAAATCCAAAAAAGACAAATGAATCTAATGCATATGGGTTTAATAATAATAGGACTAAAAGGACTAACAAGAAAGAATTTAGGAACAAAAGCATTAATAACTATTTATGATGATAGATGGTCAGACTCTCAAAGATCACTTATAGGATTAACTGAAGTAGACATGACTAATAACGGAGGAATATTTTATTGTAGTCCAGACTTTATGATTAATGCATCAGAATTTGGAACATATATAAAAATAGGTATCCAGACCAAAGGATATGAAGACATGACCAAAGGAAATAATCTTTTAGTTTGCGTAGGCTTCTTAGGAAAGTTAGCTAATAATAGTGGTAGCAGATTTAAATTAAAAGTTGATGATGTAGTAGGATTAATGGGAAATAAAGGTATTAAATTAATGAAACCTATAAAGATAGACTCACAAATTTATGCTGGTTTAGAATGGAACTTAGACCATAAAGATAAAGATAAACAAGAAACTCTAAAACCAACAGACCATTTAATGTATACAAATAAAAAAGGAGAAACTTCTATTAGATTTATCGATTATCAAAAGACAAATCAAGATGAAATAGAAGAAGAAGTTGAACAAACAGAACAGACTGAACGAAAAGAATTTATGAACATGTTTGAATTAGAAGAATTTGAAGTAGATAAAACTATACAGAAGGCACGAGAAATATATACAAAAGATAATAAAAGACGCTTTAAATGTAGTGGATGTAAGTTAGGACACTTGGAAATTTTTGAAGTAGACGACCACTTTAGAACATGTACTTTAAGGACAGATAATATACGATATAGAGAATTATTTGATAATTCAGACGATATAGTTTCAGAAACAGATAAAAGTATTAAAGAATTTATGGAATCAGCTTCTACTAGTTCAAGTCCCTTCCAAAGAACCAGTCAAATACATACAGTAGAAACTAATACTGGAAATGTTCCAAGACATAGGGTATATAGACAAAACCCAGAATTTGAATTAGAAAGTGTAAGACCAATAGGAAAAAGAATGCCGATAGAAGAACCTATCACTCTCCAAGCAGGTGGTGATAAAGGAAAAATACTTAATATAGCTGCACATGACCCGCAGAATTGGAATACAGTTATAGATTTATGGAAAGGAATTGTAGTAGCAGACTATATTAAGACATACACCGAAACAGACTCAGAAACTATGTATAAATATTTAGAGACATTTTTAGGAGAATCAACTAAAGGTTTATGGGAAAGTTTTAAAAGAGAATTTCCCAACGAATTCGGAGAATTATTAGCCTTTGGGGCTAATCCATATAACTTTACCAATAAAGTACATAGCTTAATAACAGGAGAAGACCCCAATAGCGGATTATTAATCTTACAACAGAAAGCTTTAATAAAATTAGAACAATTAAGCATAAGTAGTTGGCATCATATTAAACCTTTTTTATTAGACTATTTTTATTATACAACCATAAGTGGTAATGCTTTTGATGTAGGAATAGGTAAGAAATTATTCAATAAATTGCCAGGAGCTTTAGGACGAGAAATAGAGGATAGATGGAATAAAAGAGACGGTGTAGTACAGAATCCAACAGCCAGATGGTCAATAGGACATAGAATACAACATATTATGGATATATTACAAGAAAAGTGTACTAACATACAAATACAGAAACAACTAAAGAAAGGAGAGACAAATTTCTGTAAGACTATTTACACTACACAAAGTTATGATAACAATCCTCAAAAGAAAAAATATAAGAAGTATAAAAAACCATATAAACAAAATAATTATAAACAGAAAAATTATTATTTAAGAAAGTCATCTGCGAGAAAACCATATCTCAATAAAGACAAGCATGTAAGAAAATATAAGGATAATCGAAGTTATAAGAATACTTTAGAATGTTTTACTTGTGGCAGTTCAGATCATCTAGCTAATACTTGCCCTAAAAGAAATAATACTAGAACTAGAAATTCTCAATTAATAGAAGACTTTAATGAGACTTTAATAAATGTAGATGAATATATGTCCGATACAGAAAGCATATATTCTATCATTAGTATAGATTATAATAAAGACCCAAATTCTTCAGATACAGACGACGATATAGGGCTAGAGAATTTAAATACTGCTATAATTAATTGTAATCTAGTTAACATTCTAGAATCAGATCAGTGTTTTCATGAATTCGAAAAGAATAAAGGATTAGACAGTAACCAGTGCTTTATTTGTCATTGGTATCCTAGTAGAATTAAGCGAGCTAAATGCAGCAAGTGTTTCCTTGAAGGATGCATTTCTTGTATAGAAAAGACTATAGGAAAAGGAGTAATACAATCAACACCAATACTACCAATAGAAAAGAAACAGGCTGTTATAATTGCAACAGATAATACAACAGAAACTAGAATACATAATCTAGAAGTAAAAGTAAGTGAATTAGAAGATAGAATAAGATATTTAGAAAAAGGGAAATTAATTCCTCAAGAATCTACAAAAACAAATGTTCACGAATCAAGAGGCATAATAATAGAAGATTGTGAAGATACAGAATTACTAAATCAGTCTTTTGAAGGATTAATATGTAATGAAGATGTAAAATTAAGCTCCGTTAAAGTAATGACAAAGATAGTAATACACGATTATGAAATAGAAACCTTAGGGTTAGTAGACTCAGGATGCACTCAGTGCATAATAAATCAAGACATATTACCAAAACATCTGTTAAATCAATTTACTAAACCCCAGAAAGCCATGCAAATGGATGGCTCTCATAATACTTATACCCACTATGTAAAAAATGCAATAATTAGTTTCAATAATACTTGTTCAAATTATAAGACAAAATACAAGTTAGGCTACATGTTAACCAGAAAACTAGATATAAAAGCAGATTTTGTTATAGGATTAGACTTTATGGTCCGAAATAATGGAGGATGTTTTATTACTAGAGATGGTGTAATTTTTACAAAAAATATTACAATAACTCCATCATTTTTTGGTAGAAATATACAAAGAGATACGAAGGTTATCAAAGACTCGAAAAGAAAACCCATAACTCCAGACTCCGTTTGTGATAAAGGAACGGACTGTACCTGCAATACAAGTTTATTATCAGAAATAATAGAAGACGATTGGATAGATATAGAGGAAGAAATAGAAAAGAATTATAATCTAATTGAAATACAAGAAGGCAAATATATTTTTAAAAATACCATAGGAACTATCCAAAACCAAGCAGACTTGCAAAAGATAATCCAAAGACTAGATGATATAGATATTATAGGAGAAAAGCCTTTACAACATTGGGGAAATAACCAGATAGAATGCAAGTTAGAAATTATAAACCCCGAATATACTATAAAAACGGCAGCTATACAAGCCACTAATGAAGACTTAAAAGATTTTGAGATACAAATCAAAGAACTTCTTACATTAGGAGTAATTAGAAGATCAAAATCAAGACATAGATCAGCAGCTTTTATGGTCAGAAACCATAGTGAAATAGTTAGAGGAAAGGCTAGAATGGTAATTAATTATAAAAGACTTAATGACAATACTGTTATGGATGCTTATAAGCTTCCAGATAAGACTGAATTAATTAATAGGATCCAAGAAAGAACGATGTTCAGTAAGTTTGATTGCAAGTCAGGCTATTGGCAAATTAAGATGCATAAAGATAGTATTGACTGGACAGCTTTTACTTGTCCAGAGGGTCATTTTGAATGGCTAGTCATGCCATTTGGCCTAAAGACAGCACCACCAATTTTTCAACGAAAGATGGATAACATTTTTGGAAAATATAAACATTTTGTGCTGGTATATGTAGATGACATTTTAGTATTTAGTTATAACCTAAAAGAACACTTAGAACATTTACAGAAGGTCTTTAATCTATTTATAGAACATGGAATAATCATTAGTAAGAAAAAGATGGAACTATGTAAACCTTATATTAACTTTTTAGGAATTACTATAGGAAATGGTAAAATTAAGTTACAACCTCATATAGCAAAGAAAGCTCTAGAAATGCCAGACAAGTTAGAAAAGACTAAAGATCTACAAAAATTCTTAGGAATATTAAATTATGCTAGACAATTTATTAAAAATTTAGGAAAGGTAGCAGGACCTCTTTATGCTAAGACAGGTACTAAAGGACAAAAAACTTTTAATACTGAAGATATAAAGTTAGTTCAAAAATTAAAAGAAATGATAAAAGATATACCCGACCTAGCATTACCTCTAGAAACAGACTATTTAATAGTTGAAACTGATGGAAGTTTTGAAGGATGGGGAGCTGTCCTCAAAGCTAAGAAAAATAAATATAGCGATAAGAAAGACGAACGAATATGCGCTTACCAAAGCGGCAAATACAAAGAACAAGGTAACATGAGTAGTATAGACGCAGAAATACTAGCGGTAATTTATGGACTTAATAGTTTTAAGATATATATTTTAAACAAACCTGAAATATTAGTAAGAACAGACTGTGAAGCAATAGTTAAATTTCATGAAAAAATTAGTGAGAAAAACAGTAGTAAAAGGAGATGGCTGAATTTTATTGATGCTACTTCTATTTATAGTATTAAATTTGAACATATTAAAGGAAAAGAAAATATTTTAGCTGATAAACTTAGCAGATTAATTTCAAAAACTACTAATTAGTTTTCTTATGCAGCATGGCAGATAAGGCAGACAAAGGAAAAGCTAAAGCTTCTTCCTCAGACTCAGCTACAGACGATTACTTAAAGACACTTTTAAGTAATACTCATTTCAGACCTTTAAGTTCATTAAATATGTCTCAGACTTCCACTCCTCAGACAATTGAAAGACTTCATTTCGGCAGACACAATTTAATCTGTTATCCGGAAAGCAATTTCAGTTTCAAGATTAGACCTGAAGCAAGAGTTGATAAAAACCAGAAATGTTTACTAGACAATTTATGGATTTCCTATAATAAGACTCCAAGGGATGTCAGCTATTTCTTAGCTGTAATGAACGCCCTGGCTCAATATTTTACTGAAAAGAATCTAACCAATAAGTTTAAGTTTTATGTGATCATACAGGGAAGAACTCCAGGAATATACCAGACATGGATACAAGTGATAGATGCTATCAAAGGGTTCAAAGACCCATTATATAAAGGTTTTAACAATTTTCATGAGGCATTAGATTATGCCAGAGGTAACCTAGGACCCAATTTTTATGTTATACCAGAACTTCAAAATCAGACAAAAATTCCTCAGTATAACATTCAGAAAGACACCAACAAAATAATTTTTTGTGATCACTGTACCTCTATGACCGAAAATTTTAGAAGACTTAACCATAAAAATGAGATTTTAGAAAAAGAAAGAAACGAGTTAATTAGACAAAACATGATTTTACAAGATTATATTAGGGATATAGAAAAAACTCAAGAACAAGCTTCTTTTTCAAATACAGCTACTCAGACCAATTTTCAAACCCCAGTGAGTTCTCCAACTCCACTCAAAATGGATCAGATGGGTGTACATTCCCCTGTGAATGTAAATAGACCTACTGTATCAGGTAACGGTACAGCTAGTCCAGTTCAAACGGCAACTGGTAAAGACACATCAAGTCCGTTAATGGCTGACACTTTGCCAAAAAGTGTAAGACGCTTACCTACAAGTTTCAATTTAGAAGCCTCAAGCTCAAAGACACGAAAATCAAAAATAAAAAATAGAACCAGTACCAAGACAATTGAAAATATTATTGGACAAACTCTAATGAGACTCCTACAGGATGTGAAACCTACAGAGACAAGTGAAGAAACCAAAAATATAATTATACCCCCAAAGCCAGAAACAGAAGACTCAGACATTCCTAATTCAGACTCTGACTATGATCCCACAACTGAACAATTTGCTCAGGACCCTCATGAAGATGATGATTCAGGCATGAGTTTTGATTCTGTGGCACTACACAATCTAGACACCATTGGATGAAGACAGACGTAAGCAGCTACGTCAGCTATTTTAAATTTTGGCAGATACGTAAGCAATGACGTTTCAAAAAGACAGGTGGCCTCAATATTCAAAAAGAAAGAGAAGAAAGCGACAGCCACCACACTACTTTGAAGATTTTTCAACAAATACACAGTAAGACGGGACCCAAGACAAAGACAAGTTCAATAATTCAGATTCTTTTGCTGAAATTTATTTCATTTTGAAATCCGCCTCTTCACTCCTTTACCTATATATACCCCTCATTCCACTCAGACAGAGATCATCAAGAAATCAAGAGAGAACATCAAGAAGATCTTCAATATTAGAGCAAAAGTTATTTCTCATATTTTGTAAGAGTGTAAAAAAAAAAAAAAAAAACAAAAAAAAAAAAAAAAAAAAAAAAGAGAGAAAGAGAGTGTTGTAAGTAAGAAAAGTGTGTGAGTGTTTATTTTCCAGTTCAACCAGGAGCACTTCGGGGACTCCCGAAAGGGAACCCTCTCTCCTCTACAATATGTAAGTAGGTTATGGCTTTCTTAGAACTAGGTATTTTCCCCAGTATGTACAGTATGTTTGTATGAATTAACTAGTATGCATGTACCAATGTAACTAGTTATGGTTGTTTATATAAATATGTGTTTTCTTTAAACGTTTGTTTTCATAAAAGCTTTACCCCTAGTATATGGTTCTCTTCTTAGATGCTTAAGTAACTCCCATGGATAACCGGTAAATTCCTAGGATGATTTATGCCTCCCCCTAGTATATGGTTAGTCTCTTGAATGCTTAAAGAACCCTGATGGATTGACCTGTAAATACCTAGGATGTAAAAGTCCGTTATAGCTGCAGGACTGTGTTTCCAGGGTGTGGTCAAAGAAACGGTTCTTAAAGTACTAAGTTCAAGAGAAAGAGATGAAAAGGGAAGGTATAGATATGCTGAAATAAGCGGTTCCGGGGTGCGGTTAAGAAGCAGTTCTTAAGTATACAGTCTAAGAAGAAGAGATGAACAGGGTATGATACAAAAAAAAAAAAAAAAAAAAAAAAAAAAAAAAAAAAAAAAAAAAAAAAAAAAAAAAAAAAAAAAGGAGACATAACATGAGGATGTACAAATTGGTTGGGAAACCTTACGATTCCTTGTGAATCTTCACTGCTGAATCGAGGAGGTAGAACAATACCAATTCTGTGTATAGAATCCTGTTATTATCCATAAAAACAAAAATTTAGTCAAATTTTGGGGAAATATACTTAGAAATCTAAGGAAACATAGCTATCATACATAAAGTAGATACAAGGAGGAGGAAGTACCGAGTAGGATTTTTACAACTATACGAGCAAACCCTTCAAATCAATCAACTCCAACATTTTCCTAAGCAAGCAACGCTTATTCAACCTTCAAATAGTGAAACATTTTCAAATCTAAGTAATCCTTTTCTTTTGGTACCAAAAAGAAAAGGATTACTTAGATTTGAAAATGTTTCACTATTTGAAGGTTGAATAAGCGTTGCTTGCTTAGGAAAATGTTGGAGTTGATTGATTTAAAGGGTTTGCTCGTATAGTTGTAAAAATCCTACTCGGTACTTCCTCCTCCTTGTATCTACTTTATGTATGATAGCTATGTTTCCTTAGATTTCTAAGTATATTTCCCCAAAATTTGACTAAATTTTTGTTTTTATGGATAATAACAGGATTCTATACACAGAATTGGTATTGTTCTACCTCCTCGATTCAGCAGTGAAGATTCACAAGGAATCGTAAGGTTTCCCAACCAATTTGTACATCCTCATGTTATGTCTCCTTTTTTTTTTTTTTTTTTTTTTTTTTTTTTTTTTTTTTTTTTTTTTTTTTTTTTTTTTTTTTTTTTTTTTTTTGTATCATACCCTGTTCATCTCTTCTTCTTAGACTGTATACTTAAGAACTGCTTCTTAACCGCACCCCGGAACCGCTTATTTCAGCATATCTATACCTTCCCTTTTCATCTCTTTCTCTTGAACTTAGTACTTTAAGAACCGTTTCTTTGACCACACCCTGGAAACACAGTCCTGCAGCTATAACGGACTTTTACATCCTAGGTATTTACAGGTCAATCCATCAGGGTTCTTTAAGCATTCAAGAGACTAACCATATACTAGGGGGAGGCATAAATCATCCTAGGAATTTACCGGTTATCCATGGGAGTTACTTAAGCATCTAAGAAGAGAACCATATACTAGGGGTAAAGCTTTTATGAAAACAAACGTTTAAAGAAAACACATATTTATATAAACAACCATAACTAGTTACATTGGTACATGCATACTAGTTAATTCATACAAACATACTGTACATACTGGGGAAAATACCTAGTTCTAAGAAAGCCATAACCTACTTACATATTGTAGAGGAGAGAGGGTTCCCTTTCGGGAGTCCCCGAAGTGCTCCTGGTTGAACTGGAAAATAAACACTCACACACTTTTCTTACTTACAACACTCTCTTTCTCTCTTTTTTTTTTTGTTTTTTTTTTTTTTTTTTTTTTTACACTCTTACAAAATATGAGAAATAACTTTTGCTCTAATATTGAAGATCTTCTTGATGTTCTCTCTTGATTTCTTGATGATCTCTGTCTGAGTGGAATGAGGGGTATATATAGGTAAAGGAGTGAAGAGGCGGATTTCAAAATGAAATAAATTTCAGCAAAAGAATCTGAATTATTGAACTTGTCTTTGTCTTGGGTCCCGTCTTACTGTGTATTTGTTGAAAAATCTTCAAAGTAGTGTGGTGGCTGTCGCTTTCTTCTCTTTCTTTTTGAATATTGAGGCCACCTGTCTTTTTGAAACGTCATTGCTTACGTATCTGCCAAAATTTAAAATAGCTGACGTAGCTGCTTACGTCTGTCTTCATCCAATGGTGTCTAGATTGTGTAGTGCCACAGAATCAAAACTCATGCCTGAATCATCATCTTCATGAGGGTCCTGAGCAAATTGTTCAGTTGTGGGATCATAGTCAGAGTCTGAATTAGGAATGTCTGAGTCTTCTGTCTCTGGCTTTGGGGGTATAATTATATTTTTGGTTTCTTCACTTGTCTCTGTAGGTTTCACATCCTGTAGGAGTCTCATTAGAGTTTGTCCAATAATATTTTCAATTGTCTTGGTACTGGTTCTATTTTTTATTTTTGATTTTCGTGTCTTTGAGCTTGAGGCTTCTAAATTGAAACTTGTAGGTAAGCGTCTTACACTTTTTGGCAAAGTGTCAGCCATTAACGGACTTGATGTGTCTTTACCAGTTGCCGTTTGAACTGGACTAGCTGTACCGTTACCTGATACAGTAGGTCTATTTACATTCACAGGGGAATGTACACCCATCTGATCCATTTTGAGTGGAGTTGGAGAACTCACTGGGGTTTGAAAATTGGTCTGAGTAGCTGTATTTGAAAAAGAAGCTTGTTCTTGAGTTTTTTCTATATCTCTAATATAATCTTGTAAAATCATGTTTTGTCTAATTAACTCGTTTCTTTCTTTTTCTAAAATCTCATTTTTATGGTTAAGTCTTCTAAAATTTTCGGTCATAGAGGTACAGTGATCACAAAAAATTATTTTGTTGGTGTCTTTCTGAATGTTATACTGAGGAATTTTTGTCTGATTTTGAAGTTCTGGTACAACATAAAAATTGGGTCCTAAGTTACCTCTGGCATAATCTAATGCCTCATGAAAATTGTTAAAACCTTTATATAATGGGTCTTTGAACCCTTTGATAGCATCTATCACTTGTATCCATGTCTGGTATATTCCTGGAGTTCTTCCCTGTATGATCACATAAAACTTAAACTTATTGGTTAGATTCTTTTCAGTAAAATATTGAGCCAGGGCGTTCATTACAGCTAAGAAATAGCTGACATCCCTTGGAGTCTTATTATAGGAAATCCATAAATTGTCTAGTAAACATTTCTGGTTTTTATCAACTCTTGCTTCAGGTCTAATCTTGAAACTGAAATTGCTTTCCGGATAACAGATTAAATTGTGTCTGCCGAAATGAAGTCTTTCAATTGTCTGAGGAGTGGAAGTCTGAGACATATTTAATGAACTTAAAGGTCTGAAATGAGTATTACTTAAAAGTGTCTTTAAGTAATCGTCTGTAGCTGAGTCTGAGGAAGAAGCTTTAGCTTTTCCTTTGTCTGCCTTATCTGCCATGCTGCATAAGAAAACTAATTAGTAGTTTTTGAAATTAATCTGCTAAGTTTATCAGCTAAAATATTTTCTTTTCCTTTAATATGTTCAAATTTAATACTATAAATAGAAGTAGCATCAATAAAATTCAGCCATCTCCTTTTACTACTGTTTTTCTCACTAATTTTTTCATGAAATTTAACTATTGCTTCACAGTCTGTTCTTACTAATATTTCAGGTTTGTTTAAAATATATATCTTAAAACTATTAAGTCCATAAATTACCGCTAGTATTTCTGCGTCTATACTACTCATGTTACCTTGTTCTTTGTATTTGCCGCTTTGGTAAGCGCATATTCGTTCGTCTTTCTTATCGCTATATTTATTTTTCTTAGCTTTGAGGACAGCTCCCCATCCTTCAAAACTTCCATCAGTTTCAACTATTAAATAGTCTGTTTCTAGAGGTAATGCTAGGTCGGGTATATCTTTTATCATTTCTTTTAATTTTTGAACTAACTTTATATCTTCAGTATTAAAAGTTTTTTGTCCTTTAGTACCTGTCTTAGCATAAAGAGGTCCTGCTACCTTTCCTAAATTTTTAATAAATTGTCTAGCATAATTTAATATTCCTAAGAATTTTTGTAGATCTTGAGGAATTAATTTCCCTTTTTCTAAATATCTTATTCTATCTTCTAATTCACTTACTTTTACTTCTAGATTATGTATTCTAGTTTCTGTTGTATTATCTGTTGCAATTATAACAGCCTGTTTCTTTTCTATTGGTAGTATTGGTGTTGATTGTATTACTCCTTTTCCTATAGTCTTTTCTATACAAGAAATGCATCCTTCAAGGAAACACTTGCTGCATTTAGCTCGCTTAATTCTACTAGGATACCAATGACAAATAAAGCACTGGTTACTGTCTAATCCTTTATTCTTTTCGAATTCATGAAAACACTGATCTGATTCTAGAATGTTAACTAGATTACAATTAATTATAGCAGTATTTAAATTCTCTAGCCCTATATCGTCGTCTGTATCTGAAGAATTTGGGTCTTTATTATAATCTATACTAATGATAGAATATATGCTTTCTGTATCGGACATATATTCATCTACATTTATTAAAGTCTCATTAAAGTCTTCTATTAATTGAGAATTTCTAGTTCTAGTATTATTTCTTTTAGGGCAAGTATTAGCTAGATGATCTGAACTGCCACAAGTAAAACATTCTAAAGTATTCTTATAACTTCGATTATCCTTATATTTTCTTACATGCTTGTCTTTATTGAGATATGGTTTTCTCGCAGATGACTTTCTTAAATAATAATTTTTCTGTTTATAATTATTTTGTTTATATGGTTTTTTATACTTCTTATATTTTTTCTTTTGAGGATTGTTATCATAACTTTGTGTAGTGTAAATAGTCTTACAGAAATTTGTCTCTCCTTTCTTTAGTTGTTTCTGTATTTGTATGTTAGTACACTTTTCTTGTAATATATCCATAATATGTTGTATTCTATGTCCTATTGACCATCTGGCTGTTGGATTCTGTACTACACCGTCTCTTTTATTCCATCTATCCTCTATTTCTCGTCCTAAAGCTCCTGGCAATTTATTGAATAATTTCTTACCTATTCCTACATCAAAAGCATTACCACTTATGGTTGTATAATAAAAATAGTCTAATAAAAAAGGTTTAATATGATGCCAACTACTTATGCTTAATTGTTCTAATTTTATTAAAGCTTTCTGTTGTAAGATTAATAATCCGCTATTGGGGTCTTCTCCTGTTATTAAGCTATGTACTTTATTGGTAAAGTTATATGGATTAGCCCCAAAGGCTAATAATTCTCCGAATTCGTTGGGAAATTCTCTTTTAAAACTTTCCCATAAACCTTTAGTTGATTCTCCTAAAAATGTCTCTAAATATTTATACATAGTTTCTGAGTCTGTTTCGGTGTATGTCTTAATATAGTCTGCTACTACAATTCCTTTCCATAAATCTATAACTGTATTCCAATTCTGCGGGTCATGTGCAGCTATATTAAGTATTTTTCCTTTATCACCACCTGCTTGGAGAGTGATAGGTTCTTCTATCGGCATTCTTTTTCCTATTGGTCTTACACTTTCTAATTCAAATTCTGGGTTTTGTCTATATACCCTATGTCTTGGAACATTTCCAGTATTAGTTTCTACTGTATGTATTTGACTGGTTCTTTGGAAGGGACTTGAACTAGTAGAAGCTGATTCCATAAATTCTTTAATACTTTTATCTGTTTCTGAAACTATATCGTCTGAATTATCAAATAATTCTCTATATCGTATATTATCTGTCCTTAAAGTACATGTTCTAAAGTGGTCGTCTACTTCAAAAATTTCCAAGTGTCCTAACTTACATCCACTACATTTAAAGCGTCTTTTATTATCTTTTGTATATATTTCTCGTGCCTTCTGTATAGTTTTATCTACTTCAAATTCTTCTAATTCAAACATGTTCATAAATTCTTTTCGTTCAGTCTGTTCTGTTTGTTCAACTTCTTCTTCTATTTCATCTTGATTTGTCTTTTGATAATCGATAAATCTAATAGAAGTTTCTCCTTTTTTATTTGTATACATTAAATGGTCTGTAGGTTTTAGAGTTTCTTGTTTATCTTTATCTTTATGGTCTAAGTTCCATTCTAAACCAGCATAAATTTGTGAGTCTATCTTTATAGGTTTCATTAATTTAATACCTTTATTTCCCATTAATCCTACTACATCATCAACTTTTAATTTAAATCTGCTACCACTATTATTAGCTAACTTTCCTAAGAAGCCTACGCAAACTAAAAGATTATTTCCTTTGGTCATGTCTTCATATCCTTTGGTCTGGATACCTATTTTTATATATGTTCCAAATTCTGATGCATTAATCATAAAGTCTGGACTACAATAAAATATTCCTCCGTTATTAGTCATGTCTATTTTAACTTGTTTTATTTCTTTTTGTATAAAACTACAATAATCTACAATTTGATGTCTTAAATGTGTTTCTATATTTATTTCTGAATATATTTTAAATCTAGAGAAAGCGTTTTCTAATTTATGTTCTAAGAAATGTATATAATTTTGTCCTTGTTGAATATAATATAGTCTTTTACTTAATTCTGTATATTTTTTGCGATATTTTTTAATAATATGTCTAGAATAATGCATAAATTTTTATCCTAAAGGAAAATATCTTACTCTATTTCGTAAAAATTTAATATAATTTCTAATATTTTTAATTTCGCGTTCTATTTGGATTAGGTCTTGCGTATGAGGTAATGATTCTTTAAGTATTATAGTTTGTCTTAATTCTTGTTTAAAGTCGTATATTTCTCTATAATGATAGGCTATATAATTTGTATAACAGAGATGTTTCATATATTTAATAGTCTGAATAATTGTTGGTATCTATGACGATTTCTTATATTTTGAAGTGAATACTGACTATGTCTTGGTAAGGTATATCTAAGCAGTTTTTTCTGATAAAGTCTAATTTCGGTAATGCACGAAGGAATTCTTTGGTTTTGTATTATACCGTCTATTACTTGAGGATTAGTATATAAAGTTTGTAATTCTAAGTATAGTTGGTTTATTTTTCTTTTAGCTTCGTTATATTCGTAATAATTAGTAATTGGTCTATTCATGAATTTATCCTAATGGAAAGTTTTGGATATAGCGTTTAAGTTTTTTTATTTTAATAGTCTGAAATCTTATATGAAAAGATGATCGTTCAATACTCCTACACATATAATTTAGAATATTTATAGCATTTATTTCGTTATCTCTAATTTGGTCTTGAAAAATTAACTGATAGTAATTGTATCTTATTAGAAGATCTATTTTGTCTTGTGCTAAAAATTTTAAATGATCAGTCCTAGCGTTTAGTTGATTGTTAAAAGATTTTAATTGTTTTGCTAAATGAGATTTTTTCATCAACCTAAAGGATAGTGCTGAATTTTAGTTGTTATTCGTCTTATTATACTGTGTTGTGTACTTATTCTAAGGTTAATTCGAGTAACGGAGTCTTGATAAAACTGGACTAATTGTACGATTGGTGTATAATTATCTGCTATTTCTTTGCTACAATTAACTACATAGTAATCTAATTCTTGCTGAAGTCTATCAGATTCTTGTTCTAAATGTTTAAGTATTTCTTTATTATATACTAACCACGATCTCTGTGCTTTCAAATATCTAGCTAGTCTACTTCTTCTCATGTATTTAGGCCTAGAACGCAACTCGACAACATTATAGAGACATAGGAGATTACCATAATAGGTGCGCACATTTGAACAGATTACAAACTAGATTATTAACTATTAAAAGAAATCTTAGAGATACTATAGAAAGACAAAAACTTTTTAAAGAATATTTAGCCAACTGCCCGTTAGGATAATAGTTAATGAAAACTCATCCATTTGCTAGACAGATACAGGCCAACAATATCTTATATATTACTCAATTAATAAGACTAGTGTACTCAACGAAGAAACGAACAATATTAAAACAATCTTTAAAAAGACTACAAGATCTGAATTTAAAAGATTTTGATCAAATAACTAGTAACCTTAGTTGGGAATTACAAGGAATAGAACAAGACATAGCAACCTATAAAGACTGGTTAGAGTGGTATAAAAGTAAACATAGCAACCTATAAAGACTGGTTAGAGTGGTATAAAAGTAAACCAAACTGGATAGCGTTAGGCTAAATAATATAGACAAAATAACAAATCTTAAAAAGCTCGAATATTTAGATCTACAATTAATTCCAGAGAAAAAATATAAAAGATTAAAAGACAACTCTTTACTTAGGTGTAATTTTGCTAGTGGAGACCATAGTTTACATAACGAAGATCCGCAATTAAATAGTATAGTAGATTTAGTACTAAATCTAGGGGATAATATACATAGAGATAATACTTTAATATTAGAAATCCTTAGAGACATTCAGGCTAAGCTAACAAATATAAAGTATCAAGTAGAAGAAAAGTTAGATTTTTTAAAGACGCAAAATACAGAAATAGAAAAAAGACAACATTATAAAGAACCTCAGAATAATACTTTACTTACCGAAATTAAACAAAACCTATGGTTTTGTATTATACCGTCTATTACTTGAGGATTAGTATATAAAGTTTGTAATTCTAAGTATAGTTGGTTTATTTTTCTTTTAGCTTCGTTATATTCGTAATAATTAGTAATTGGTCTATTCATGAATTTATCCTAATGGAAAGTTTTGGATATAGCGTTCAAAGTTAGATTCTTTTCAGTAAAATATTGAGCCAGGGCGTTCATTACAGCTAAGAAATAGCTGACATCCCTTGGAGTCTTATTATAGGAAATCCATAAATTGTCTAGTAAACATTTCTGGTTTTTATCAACTCTTGCTTCAGGTCTAATCTTGAAACTGAAATTGCTTTCCGGATAACAGATTAAATTGTGTCTGCCGAAATGAAGTCTTTCAATTGTCTGAGGAGTGGAAGTCTGAGACATATTTAATGAACTTAAAGGTCTGAAATGAGTATTACTTAAAAGTGTCTTTAAGTAATCGTCTGTAGCTGAGTCTGAGGAAGAAGCTTTAGCTTTTCCTTTGTCTGCCTTATCTGCCATGCTGCATAAGAAAACTACTAATTTTTTGTGATCACTGTACCTCTATGACCGAAAATTTTAGAAGACTTAACCATAAAAATGAGATTTTAGAAAAAGAAAGAAACGAGTTAATTAGACAAAACATGATTTTACAAGATTATATTAGAGATATAGAAAAAACTCAAGAACAAGCTTCTTTTTCAAATACAGCTACTCAGACCAATTTTCAAACCCCAGTGAGTTCTCCAACTCCACTCAAAATGGATCAGATGGGTGTACATTCCCCTGTGAATGTAAATAGACCTACTGTATCAGGTAACGGTACAGCTAGTCCAGTTCAAACGGCAACTGGTAAAGACACATCAAGTCCGTTAATGGCTGACACTTTGCCAAAAAGTGTAAGACGCTTACCTACAAGTTTCAATTTAGAAGCCTCAAGCTCAAAGACACGAAAATCAAAAATAAAAAATAGAACCAGTACCAAGACAATTGAAAATATTATTGGACAAACTCTAATGAGACTCCTACAGGATGTGAAACCTACAGAGACAAGTGAAGAAACCAAAAATATAATTATACCCCCAAAGCCAGAGACAGAAGACTCAGACATTCCTAATTCAGACTCTGACTATGATCCCACAACTGAACAATTTGCTCAGGACCCTCATGAAGATGATGATTCAGGCATGAGTTTTGATTCTGTGGCACTACACAATCTAGACACCATTGGATGAAGACAGACGTAAGCAGCTACGTCAGCTATTTTAAATTTTGGCAGATACGTAAGCAATGACGTTTCAAAAAGACAGGTGGCCTCAATATTCAAAAAGAAAGAGAAGAAAGCGACAGCCACCACACTACTTTGAAGATTTTTCAACAAATACACAGTAAGACGGGACCCAAGACAAAGACAAGTTCAATAATTCAGATTCTTTTGCTGAAATTTATTTCATTTTGAAATCCGCCTCTTCACTCCTTTACCTATATATACCCCTCATTCCACTCAGACAGAGATCATCAAGAAATCAAGAGAGAACATCAAGAAGATCTTCAATATTAGAGCAAAAGTTATTTCTCATATTTTGTAAGAGTGTAAAAAAAAAAAAAAAAAAAAAAAAACAAAAAAAAAAGAGAGAAAGAGAGTGTTGTAAGTAAGAAAAGTGTGTGAGTGTTTATTTTCCAGTTCAACCAGGAGCACTTCGGGGACTCCCGAAAGGGAACCCTCTCTCCTCTACAATATGTAAGTAGGTTATGGCTTTCTTAGAACTAGGTATTTTCCCCAGTAGACTGATTTAGTAATTCTGTATCTTCACAATCTTCTATTATTATGCCTCTTGATTCGTGAACATTTGTTTTTGTAGATTCTTGAGGAATTAATTTCCCTTTTTCTAAATATCTTATTCTATCTTCTAATTCACTTACTTTTACTTCTAGATTATGTATTCTAGTTTCTGTTGTATTATCTGTTGCAATTATAACAGCCTGTTTCTTTTCTATTGGTAGTATTGGTGTTGATTGTATTACTCCTTTTCCTATAGTCTTTTCTATACAAGAAATGCATCCTTCAAGGAAACACTTGCTGCATTTAGCTCGCTTAATTCTACTAGGATACCAATGACAAATAAAGCACTGGTTACTGTCTAATCCTTTATTCTTTTCGAATTCATGAAAACACTGATCTGATTCTAGAATGTTAACTAGATTACAATTAATTATAGCAGTATTTAAATTCTCTAGCCCTATATCGTCGTCTGTATCTGAAGAATTTGGGTCTTTATTATAATCTATACTAATGATAGAATATATGCTTTCTGTATCGGACATATTCCTTCGTGCATTACCGAAATTAGACTTTATCAGAAAAAACTGCTTAGATATACCTTACCAAGACATAGTCAGTATTCACTTCAAAATATAAGAAATCGTCATAGATACCAACAATTATTCAGACTATTAAATATATGAAACATCTCTGTTATACAAATTATATAGCCTATCATTATAGAGAAATATACGACTTTAAACAAGAATTAAGACAAACTATAATACTTAAAGAATCATTACCTCATACGCAAGACCTAATCCAAATAGAACGCGAAATTAAAAATATTAGAAATTATATTAAATTTTTACGAAATAGAGTAAGATATTTTCCTTTAGGATAAAAATTTATGCATTATTCTAGACATATTATTAAAAAATATCGCAAAAAATATACAGAATTAAGTAAAAGACTATATTATATTCAACAAGGACAAAATTATATACATTTCTTAGAATAACTCCAACATTTTCCTAAGCAAGCAACGCTTATTCAACCTTCAAATAGTGAAACATTTTCAAATCTAAGTAATCCTTTTCTTTTTGGTATCAGAGCCAGAAGTTTCTAGGCCTAAATACATGAGAAGAAGTAGACTAGCTAGATATTTGAAAGCACAGAGATCGTGGTTAGTATATAATAAAGAAATACTTAAACATTTAGAACAAGAATCTGATAGACTTCAGCAAGAATTAGATTACTATGTAGTTAATTGTAGCAAAGAAATAGCAGATAATTATACACCAATCGTACAATTAGTCCAGTTTTATCAAGACTCCGTTACTCGAATTAACCTTAGAATAAGTACACAACACAGTATAATAAGACGAATAACAACTAAAATTCAGCACTATCCTTTAGGTTGATGAAAAAATCTCATTTAGCAAAACAATTAAAATCTTTTAACAATCAACTAAACGCTAGGACTGATCATTTAAAATTTTTAGCACAAGACAAAATAGATCTTCTAATAAGATACAATTACTATCAGTTAATTTTTCAAGACCAAAAATAAAAAATAGAACCAGTACCAAGACAATTGAAAATATTATTGGACAAACTCTAATGAGACTCCTACAGGATGTGAAACCTACAGAGACAAGTGAAGAAACCAAAAATATAATTATACCCCCAAAGCCAGAAACAGAAGACTCAGACATTCCTAATTCAGACTCTGACTATGATCCCACAACTGAACAATTTGCTCAGGACCCTCATGAAGATGATGATTCAGGCATGAGTTTTGATTCTGTGGCACTACACAATCTAGACACCATTGGATGAAGACAGACGTAAGCAGCTACGTCAGCTATTTTAAATTTTGGCAGATACGTAAGCAATGACGTTTCAAAAAGACAGGTGGCCTCAATATTCAAAAAGAAAGAGAAGAAAGCGACAGCCACCACACTACTTTGAAGATTTTTCAACAAATACACAGTAAGACGGGACCCAAGACAAAGACAAGTTCAATAATTCAGATTCTTTTGCTGAAATTTATTTCATTTTGAAATCCGCCTCTTCACTCCTTTACCTATATATACCCCTCATTCCACTCAGACAGAGATCATCAAGAAATCAAGAGAGAACATCAAGAAGATCTTCAATATTAGAGCAAAAGTTATTTCTCATATTTTGTAAGAGTGTAAAAAAAAAAAAAAAAAAAAAAAAAAAAAAAACAAAAAAAAAAAAAGAGAGAAAGAGAGTGTTGTAAGTAAGAAAAGTGTGTGAGTGTTTATTTTCCAGTTCAACCAGGAGCACTTCGGGGACTCCCGAAAGGGAACCCTCTCTCCTCTACAATATGTAAGTAGGTTATGGCTTTCTTAGAACTAGGTATTTTCCCCAGTATGTACAGTATGTTTGTATGAATTAACTAGTATGCATGTACCAATGTAACTAGTTATGGTTGTTTATATAAATATGTGTTTTCTTTAAACGTTTGTTTTCATAAAAGCTTTACCCCTAGTATATGGTTCTCTTCTTAGATGCTTAAGTAACTCCCATGGATAACCGGTAAATTCCTAGGATGATTTATGCCTCCCCCTAGTATATGGTTAGTCTCTTGAATGCTTAAAGAACCCTGATGGATTGACCTGTAAATACCTAGGATGTAAAAGTCCGTTATAGCTGCAGGACTGTGTTTCCAGGGTGTGGTCAAAGAAACGGTTCTTAAAGTACTAAGTTCAAGAGAAAGAGATGAAAAGGGAAGGTATAGATATGCTGAAATAAGCGGTTCCGGGGTGCGGTTAAGAAGCAGTTCTTAAGTATACAGTCTAAGAAGAAGAGATGAACAGGGTATGATACAAAAAAAAAAAAAAAAAAAAAAAAAAAAAAAAAAAAAAAAAAAAAAAAAAAAAAAAAAAAAAAAAAAAAAAGGAGACATAACATGAGGATGTACAAATTGGTTGGGAAACCTTACGATTCCTTGTGAATCTTCACTGCTGAATCGAGGAGGTAGAACAATACCAATTCTGTGTATAGAATCCTGTTATTATCCATAAAAACAAAAATTTAGTCAAATTTTGGGGAAATATACTTAGAAATCTAAGGAAACATAGCTATCATACATAAAGTAGATACAAGGAGGAGGAAGTACCGAGTAGGATTTTTACAACTATACGAGCAAACCCTTCAAATGGTTTATTTTTCTTTTAGCTTCGTTATATTCGTAATAATTAGTAATTGGTCTATTCATATCTCATTTAGCAAAACAATTAAAATCTTTTAACAATCAACTAAACGCTAGGACTGATCAGCTGTAATGAACGCCCTGGCTCAATATTTTACTGAAAAGAATCTAACCAATAAGTTTAAGTTTTATGTGATCATACAGGGAAGAACTCCAGGAATATACCAGACATGGATACAAGTGATAGATGCTATCAAAGGGTTCAAAGACCCATTATATAAAGGTTTTAACAATTTTCATGAGGCATTAGATTATGCCAGAGGTAACTTAGGACCCAATTTTTATGTTGTACCAGAACTTCAAAATCAGACAAAAATTCCTCAGTATAACATTCAGAAAGACACCAACAAAATAATTTTTTGTGATCACTGTACCTCTATGACCGAAAATTTTAGAAGACTTAACCATAAAAATGAGATTTTAGAAAAAGAAAGAAACGAGTTAATTAGACAAAACATGATTTTACAAGATTATATTAGAGATATAGAAAAAACTCAAGAACAAGCTTCTTTTTCAAATACAGCTACTCAGACCAATTTTCAAACCCCAGTGAGTTCTCCAACTCCACTCAAAATGGATCAGATGGGTGTACATTCCCCTGTGAATGTAAATAGACCTACTGTATCAGGTAACGGTACAGCTAGTCCAGTTCAAACGGCAACTGGTAAAGACACATCAAGTCCGTTAATGGCTGACACTTTGCCAAAAAGTGTAAGACGCTTACCTACAAGTTTCAATTTAGAAGCCTCAAGCTCAAAGACACGAAAATCAAAAATAAAAAATAGAACCAGTACCAAGACAATTGAAAATATTATTGGACAAACTCTAATGAGACTCCTACAGGATGTGAAACCTACAGAGACAAGTGAAGAAACCAAAAATATAATTATACCCCCAAAGCCAGAGACAGAAGACTCAGACATTCCTAATTCAGACTCTGACTATGATCCCACAACTGAACAATTTGCTCAGGACCCTCATGAAGATGATGATTCAGGCATGAGTTTTGATTCTGTGGCACTACACAATCTAGACACCATTGGATGAAGACAGACGTAAGCAGCTACGTCAGCTATTTTAAATTTTGGCAGATACGTAAGCAATGACGTTTCAAAAAGACAGGTGGCCTCAATATTCAAAAAGAAAGAGAAGAAAGCGACAGCCACCACACTACTTTGAAGATTTTTCAACAAATACACAGTAAGACGGGACCCAAGACAAAGACAAGTTCAATAATTCAGATTCTTTTGCTGAAATTTATTTCATTTTGAAATCCGCCTCTTCACTCCTTTACCTATATATACCCCTCATTCCACTCAGACAGAGATCATCAAGAAATCAAGAGAGAACATCAAGAAGATCTTCAATATTAGAGCAAAAGTTATTTCTCATATTTTGTAAGAGTGTAAAAAAAAAAAAAAAAAAAAAAAAAAAAAAAGAGAGAAAGAGAGTGTTGTAAGTAAGAAAAGTGTGTGAGTGTTTATTTTCCAGTTCAACCAGGAGCACTTCGGGGACTCCCGAAAGGGAACCCTCTCTCCTCTACAATATGTAAGTAGGTTATGGCTTTCTTAGAACTAGGTATTTTCCCCAGTATGTACAGTATGTTTGTATGAATTAACTAGTATGCATGTACCAATGTAACTAGTTATGGTTGTTTATATAAATATGTGTTTTCTTTAAACGTTTGTTTTCATAAAAGCTTTACCCCTAGTATATGGTTCTAGCCAGGGCGTTCATTACAGCTAAGAAATAGCTGACATCCCTTGGAGTCTTATTATAGGAAATCCATAAATTGTCTAGTAAACATTTCTGGTTTTTATCAACTCTTGCTTCAGGTCTAATCTTGAAACTGAAATTGCTTTCCGGATAACAGATTAAATTGTGTCTGCCGAAATGAAGTCTTTCAATTGTCTGAGGAGTGGAAGTCTGAGACATATTTAATGAACTGGTAGATTTCTTTTAATAGTTAATAATCTAGTTTGTAATCTGTTCAAATGAGGGTCCTGAGCAAATTGTTCAGTTGTGGGATCATAAGGATTACTTAGATTTGAAAATGTTTCACTATTTGAAGGTTGAATAAGCGTTGCTTGCTTAGGAAAATGTTGGAGTTGATTGATTTAAAGGGTTTGCTCGTATAGTTGTAAAAATCCTACTCGGTACTTCCTCCTCCTTGTATCTACTTTATGTATGATAGCTATGTTTCCTTAGATTTCTAAGTATATTTCCCCAAAATTTGACTAAATTTTTGTTTTTATGGATAATAACAGGATTCTATACACAGAATTGGTATTGTTCTACCTCCTCGATTCAGCAGTGAAGATTCACAAGGAATCGTAAGGTTTCCCAACCAATTTGTACATCCTCATGTTATGTCTCCTTTTTTTTTTTTTTTTTTTTTTTTTTTTTTTTTTTTTTTTTTTTTTTTTTTTTTTTTTTTTTTTTTTTTTTTGTATCATACCCTGTTCATCTCTTCTTCTTAGACTGTATACTTAAGAACTGCTTCTTAACCGCACCCCGGAACCGCTTATTTCAGCATATCTATACCTTCCCTTTTCATCTCTTTCTCTTGAACTTAGTACTTTAAGAACCGTTTCTTTGACCACACCCTGGAAACACAGTCCTGCAGCTATAACGGACTTTTACATCCTAGGTATTTACAGGTCAATCCATCAGGGTTCTTTAAGCATTCAAGAGACTAACCATATACTAGGGGGAGGCATAAATCATCCTAGGAATTTACCGGTTATCCATGGGAGTTACTTAAGCATCTAAGAAGAGAACCATATACTAGGGGTAAAGCTTTTATGAAAACAAACGTTTAAAGAAAACACATATTTATATAAACAACCATAACTAGTTACATTGGTACATGCATACTAGTTAATTCATACAAACATACTGTACATACTGGGGAAAATACCTAGTTCTAAGAAAGCCATAACCTACTTACATATTGTAGAGGAGAGAGGGTTCCCTTTCGGGAGTCCCCGAAGTGCTCCTGGTTGAACTGGAAAATAAACACTCACACACTTTTCTTACTTACAACACTCTCTTTCTCTCTTTTTTTTTTTGTTTTTTTTTTTTTTTTTTTTTTTTACACTCTTACAAAATATGAGAAATAACTTTTGCTCTAATATTGAAGATCTTCTTGATGTTCTCTCTTGATTTCTTGATGATCTCTGTCTGAGTGGAATGAGGGGTATATATAGGTAAAGGAGTGAAGAGGCGGATTTCAAAATGAAATAAATTTCAGCAAAAGAATCTGAATTATTGAACTTGTCTTTGTCTTGGGTCCCGTCTTACTGTGTATTTGTTGAAAAATCTTCAAAGTAGTGTGGTGGCTGTCGCTTTCTTCTCTTTCTTTTTGAATATTGAGGCCACCTGTCTTTTTGAAACGTCATTGCTTACGTATCTGCCAAAATTTAAAATAGCTGACGTAGCTGCTTACGTCTGTCTTCATCCAATGGTGTCTAGATTGTGTAGTGCCACAGAATCAAAACTCATGCCTGAATCATCATCTTCATGAGGGTCCTGAGCAAATTGTTCAGTTGTGGGATCATAGTCAGAGTCTGAATTAGGAATGTCTGAGTCTTCTGTCTCTGGCTTTGGGGGTATAATTATATTTTTGGTTTCTTCACTTGTCTCTGTAGGTTTCACATCCTGTAGGAGTCTCATTAGAGTTTGTCCAATAATATTTTCAATTGTCTTGGTACTGGTTCTATTTTTTATTTTTGATTTTCGTGTCTTTGAGCTTGAGGCTTCTAAATTGAAACTTGTAGGTAAGCGTCTTACACTTTTTGGCAAAGTGTCAGCCATTAACGGACTTGATGTGTCTTTACCAGTTGCCGTTTGAACTGGACTAGCTGTACCGTTACCTGATACAGTAGGTCTATTTACATTCACAGGGGAATGTACACCCATCTGATCCATTTTGAGTGGAGTTGGAGAACTCACTGGGGTTTGAAAATTGGTCTGAGTAGCTGTATTTGAAAAAGAAGCTTGTTCTTGAGTTTTTTCTATATCTCTAATATAATCTTGTAAAATCATGTTTTGTCTAATTAACTCGTTTCTTTCTTTTTCTAAAATCTCATTTTTATGGTTAAGTCTTCTAAAATTTTCGGTCATAGAGGTACAGTGATCACAAAAAATTATTTTGTTGGTGTCTTTCTGAATGTTATACTGAGGAATTTTTGTCTGATTTTGAAGTTCTGGTACAACATAAAAATTGGGTCCTAAGTTACCTCTGGCATAATCTAATGCCTCATGAAAATTGTTAAAACCTTTATATAATGGGTCTTTGAACCCTTTGATAGCATCTATCACTTGTATCCATGTCTGGTATATTCCTGGAGTTCTTCCCTGTATGATCACATAAAACTTAAACTTATTGGTTAGATTCTTTTCAGTAAAATATTGAGCCAGGGCGTTCATTACAGCTAAGAAATAGCTGACATCCCTTGGAGTCTTATTATAGGAAATCCATAAATTGTCTAGTAAACATTTCTGGTTTTTATCAACTCTTGCTTCAGGTCTAATCTTGAAACTGAAATTGCTTTCCGGATAACAGATTAAATTGTGTCTGCCGAAATGAAGTCTTTCAATTGTCTGAGGAGTGGAAGTCTGAGACATATTTAATGAACTTAAAGGTCTGAAATGAGTATTACTTAAAAGTGTCTTTAAGTAATCGTCTGTAGCTGAGTCTGAGGAAGAAGCTTTAGCTTTTCCTTTGTCTGCCTTATCTGCCATGCTGTATAAGAAAACTAATTAGTAGTTTTTGAAATTAATCTGCTAAGTTTATCAGCTAAAATATTTTCTTTTCCTTTAATATGTTCAAATTTAATACTATAAATAGAAGTAGCATCAATAAAATTCAGCCATCTCCTTTTACTACTGTTTTTCTCACTAATTTTTTCATGAAATTTAACTATTGCTTCACAGTCTGTTCTTACTAATATTTCAGGTTTGTTTAAAATATATATCTTAAAACTATTAAGTCCATAAATTACCGCTAGTATTTCTGCGTCTATACTACTCATGTTACCTTGTTCTTTGTATTTGCCGCTTTGGTAAGCGCATATTCGTTCGTCTTTCTTATCGCTATATTTATTTTTCTTAGCTTTGAGGACAGCTCCCCATCCTTCAAAACTTCCATCAGTTTCAACTATTAAATAGTCTGTTTCTAGAGGTAATGCTAGGTCGGGTATATCTTTTATCATTTCTTTTAATTTTTGAACTAACTTTATATCTTCAGTATTAAAAGTTTTTTGTCCTTTAGTACCTGTCTTAGCATAAAGAGGTCCTGCTACCTTTCCTAAATTTTTAATAAATTGTCTAGCATAATTTAATATTCCTAAGAATTTTTGTAGATCTTTAGTCTTTTCTAACTTGTCTGGCATTTCTAGAGCTTTCTTTGCTATATGAGGTTGTAACTTAATTTTACCATTTCCTATAGTAATTCCTAAAAAGTTAATATAAGGTTTACATAGTTCCATCTTTTTCTTACTAATGATTATTCCATGTTCTATAAATAGATTAAAGACCTTCTGTAAATGTTCTAAGTGTTCTTTTAGGTTATAACTAAATACTAAAATGTCATCTACATATACCAGCACAAAATGTTTATATTTTCCAAAAATGTTATCCATCTTTCGTTGAAAAATTGGTGGTGCTGTCTTTAGGCCAAATGGCATGACTAGCCATTCAAAATGACCCTCTGGACAAGTAAAAGCTGTCCAGTCAATACTATCTTTATGCATCTTAATTTGCCAATAGCCTGACTTGCAATCAAACTTACTGAACATCGTTCTTTCTTGGATCCTATTAATTAATTCAGTCTTATCTGGAAGCTTATAAGCATCCATAACAGTATTGTCATTAAGTCTTTTATAATTAATTACCATTCTAGCCTTTCCTCTAACTATTTCACTATGGTTTCTGACCATAAAAGCTGCTGATCTATGTCTTGATTTTGATCTTCTAATTACTCCTAATGTAAGAAGTTCTTTGATTTGTATCTCAAAATCTTTTAAGTCTTCATTAGTGGCTTGTATAGCTGCCGTTTTTATAGTATATTCGGGGTTTATAATTTCTAACTTGCATTCTATCTGGTTATTTCCCCAATGTTGTAAAGGCTTTTCTCCTATAATATCTATATCATCTAGTCTTTGGATTATCTTTTGCAAGTCTGCTTGGTTTTGGATAGTTCCTATGGTATTTTTAAAAATATATTTGCCTTCTTGTATTTCAATTAGATTATAATTCTTTTCTATTTCTTCCTCTATATCTATCCAATCGTCTTCTATTATTTCTGATAATAAACTTGTATTGCAGGTACAGTCCGTTCCTTTATCACAAACGGAGTCTGGAGTTATGGGTTTTCTTTTCGAGTCTTTGATAACCTTCGTATCTCTTTGTATATTTCTACCAAAAAATGATGGAGTTATTGTAATATTTTTTGTAAAAATTACACCATCTCTAGTAATAAAACATCCTCCATTATTTCGGACCATAAAGTCTAATCCTATAACAAAATCTGCTTTTATATCTAGTTTTCTGGTTAACATGTAGCCTAACTTGTATTTTGTCTTATAATTTGAACAAGTATTATTGAAACTAATTATTGCATTTTTTACATAGTGGGTATAAGTATTATGAGAGCCATCCATTTGCATGGCTTTCTGGGGTTTAGTAAATTGATTTAACAGATGTTTTGGTAATATGTCTTGATTTATTATGCACTGAGTGCATCCTGAGTCTACTAACCCTAAGGTTTCTATTTCATAATTGTGTATTACTATCTTTGTCATTACTTTAACGGAGCTTAATTTTACATCTTCATTACATATTAATCCTTCAAAAGACTGATTTAGTAATTCTGTATCTTCACAATCTTCTATTATTATGCCTCTTGATTCGTGAACATTTGTTTTTGTAGATTCTTGAGGAATTAATTTCCCTTTTTCTAAATATCTTATTCTATCTTCTAATTCACTTACTTTTACTTCTAGATTATGTATTCTAGTTTCTGTTGTAAAATACTTAAACATTTAGAACAAGAATCTGATAGACTTCAGCAAGAATTAGATTACTATGTAGTTAATTGTAGCAAAGAAATAGCAGATAATTATACACCAATCGTACAATTAGTCCAGTTTTATCAAGACTCCGTTACTCGAATTAACCTTAGAATAAGTACACAACACAGTATAATAAGACGAATAACAACTAAAATTCAACACTATCCTTTAGGTTGATGAAAAAATCTCATTTAGCAAAACAATTAAAATCTTTTAACAATCAACTAAACGCTAGGACTGATCATTTAAAATTTTTAGCACAAGACAAAATAGATCTTCTAATAAGATACAATTACTATCAGTTAATTTTTCAAGACCAAATTAGAGATAACGAAATAAATGCTATAAATATTCTAAATTATATGTGTAGGAGTATTGAACGATCATCTTTTCATATAAGATTTCAGACTATTAAAATAACAAAACTTAAACGCTATATCCAAAACTTTCCATTAGGATAAATTCATGAATAGACCAATTACTAATTATTACGAATATAACGAAGCTAAAAGAAAAATAAACCAACTATACTTAGAATTACAAACTTTATATACTAATCCTCAAGTAATAGACGGTATAATACAAAACCAAAGAATTCCTTCGTGCATTACCGAAATTAGACTTTATCAGAAAAAACTGCTTAGATATACCTTACCAAGACATAGTCAGTATTCACTTCAAAATATAAGAAATCGTCATAGATACCAACAATTATTCAGACTATTAAATATATGAAACATCTCTGTTATACAAATTATATAGCCTATCATTATAGAGAAATATACGACTTTAAACAAGAATTAAGACAAACTATAATACTTAAAGAATCATTACCTCATACGCAAGACCTAATCCAAATAGAACGCGAAATTAAAAATATTAGAAATTATATTAAATTTTTACGAAATAGAGTAAGATATTTTCCTTTAGGATAAAAATTTATGCATTATTCTAGACATATTATTAAAAAATATCGCAAAAAATATACAGAATTAAGTAAAAGACTATATTATATTCAACAAGGACAAAATTATATACATTTCTTAGAACATAAATTAGAAAACGCTTTAAATGTAGTGGATGTAAGTTAGGACACTTGGAAATTTTTGAAGTAGACGACCACTTTAGAACATGTACTTTAAGGACAGATAATATACGATATAGAGAATTATTTGATAATTCAGACGATATAGTTTCAGAAACAGATAAAAGTATTAAAGAATTTATGGAATCAGCTTCTACTAGTTCAAGTCCCTTCCAAAGAACCAGTCAAATACATACAGTAGAAACTAATACTGGAAATGTTCCAAGACATAGGGTATATAGACAAAACCCAGAATTTGAATTAGAAAGTGTAAGACCAATAGGAAAAAGAATGCCGATAGAAGAACCTATCACTCTCCAAGCAGGTGGTGATAAAGGAAAAATACTTAATATAGCTGCACATGACCCGCAGAATTGGAATACAGTTATAGATTTATGGAAAGGAATTGTAGTAGCAGACTATATTAAGACATACACCGAAACAGACTCAGAAACTATGTATAAATATTTAGAGACATTTTTAGGAGAATCAACTAAAGGTTTATGGGAAAGTTTTAAAAGAGAATTTCCCAACGAATTCGGAGAATTATTAGCCTTTGGGGCTAATCCATATAACTTTACCAATAAAGTACATAGCTTAATAACAGGAGAAGACCCCAATAGCGGATTATTAATCTTACAACAGAAAGCTTTAATAAAATTAGAACAATTAAGCATAAGTAGTTGGCATCATATTAAACCTTTTTTATTAGACTATTTTTATTATACAACCATAAGTGGTAATGCTTTTGATGTAGGAATAGGTAAGAAATTATTCAATAAATTGCCAGGAGCTTTAGGACGAGAAATAGAGGATAGATGGAATAAAAGAGACGGTGTAGTACAGAATCCAACAGCCAGATGGTCAATAGGACATAGAATACAACATATTATGGATATATTACAAGAAAAGTGTACTAACATACAAATACAGAAACAACTAAAGAAAGGAGAGACAAATTTCTGTAAGACTATTTACACTACACAAAGTTATGATAACAATCCTCAAAAGAAAAAATATAAGAAGTATAAAAAACCATATAAACAAAATAATTATAAACAGAAAAATTATTATTTAAGAAAGTCATCTGCGAGAAAACCATATCTCAATAAAGACAAGCATGTAAGAAAATATAAGGATAATCGAAGTTATAAGAATACTTTAGAATGTTTTACTTGTGGCAGTTCAGATCATCTAGCTAATACTTGCCCTAAAAGAAATAATACTAGAACTAGAAATTCTCAATTAATAGAAGACTTTAATGAGACTTTAATAAATGTAGATGAATATATGTCCGATACAGAAAGCATATATTCTATCATTAGTATAGATTATAATAAAGACCCAAATTCTTCAGATACAGACGACGATATAGGGCTAGAGAATTTAAATACTGCTATAATTAATTGTAATCTAGTTAACATTCTAGAATCAGATCAGTGTTTTCATGAATTCGAAAAGAATAAAGGATTAGACAGTAACCAGTGCTTTATTTGTCATTGGTATCCTAGTAGAATTAAGCGAGCTAAATGCAGCAAGTGTTTCCTTGAAGGATGCATTTCTTGTATAGAAAAGACTATAGGAAAAGGAGTAATACAATCAACACCAATACTACCAATAGAAAAGAAACAGGCTGTTATAATTGCAACAGATAATACAACAGAAACTAGAATACATAATCTAGAAGTAAAAGTAAGTGAATTAGAAGATAGAATAAGATATTTAGAAAAAGGGAAATTAATTCCTCAAGAATCTACAAAAACAAATGTTCACGAATCAAGAGGCATAATAATAGAAGATTGTGAAGATACAGAATTACTAAATCAGTCTTTTGAAGGATTAATATGTAATGAAGATGTAAAATTAAGCTCCGTTAAAGTAATGACAAAGATAGTAATACACGATTATGAAATAGAAACCTTAGGGTTAGTAGACTCAGGATGCACTCAGTGCATAATAAATCAAGACATATTACCAAAACATCTGTTAAATCAATTTACTAAACCCCAGAAAGCCATGCAAATGGATGGCTCTCATAATACTTATACCCACTATGTAAAAAATGCAATAATTAGTTTCAATAATACTTGTTCAAATTATAAGACAAAATACAAGTTAGGCTACATGTTAACCAGAAAACTAGATATAAAAGCAGATTTTGTTATAGGATTAGACTTTATGGTCCGAAATAATGGAGGATGTTTTATTACTAGAGATGGTGTAATTTTTACAAAAAATATTACAATAACTCCATCATTTTTTGGTAGAAATATACAAAGAGATACGAAGGTTATCAAAGACTCGAAAAGAAAACCCATAACTCCAGACTCCGTTTGTGATAAAGGAACGGACTGTACCTGCAATACAAGTTTATTATCAGAAATAATAGAAGACGATTGGATAGATATAGAGGAAGAAATAGAAAAGAATTATAATCTAATTGAAATACAAGAAGGCAAATATATTTTTAAAAATACCATAGGAACTATCCAAAACCAAGCAGACTTGCAAAAGATAATCCAAAGACTAGATGATATAGATATTATAGGAGAAAAGCCTTTACAACATTGGGGAAATAACCAGATAGAATGCAAGTTAGAAATTATAAACCCCGAATATACTATAAAAACGGCAGCTATACAAGCCACTAATGAAGACTTAAAAGATTTTGAGATACAAATCAAAGAACTTCTTACATTAGGAGTAATTAGAAGATCAAAATCAAGACATAGATCAGCAGCTTTTATGGTCAGAAACCATAGTGAAATAGTTAGAGGAAAGGCTAGAATGGTAATTAATTATAAAAGACTTAATGACAATACTGTTATGGATGCTTATAAGCTTCCAGATAAGACTGAATTAATTAATAGGATCCAAGAAAGAACGATGTTCAGTAAGTTTGATTGCAAGTCAGGCTATTGGCAAATTAAGATGCATAAAGATAGTATTGACTGGACAGCTTTTACTTGTCCAGAGGGTCATTTTGAATGGCTAGTCATGCCATTTGGCCTAAAGACAGCACCACCAATTTTTCAACGAAAGATGGATAACATTTTTGGAAAATATAAACATTTTGTGCTGGTATATGTAGATGACATTTTAGTATTTAGTTATAACCTAAAAGAACACTTAGAACATTTACAGAAGGTCTTTAATCTATTTATAGAACATGGAATAATCATTAGTAAGAAAAAGATGGAACTATGTAAACCTTATATTAACTTTTTAGGAATTACTATAGGAAATGGTAAAATTAAGTTACAACCTCATATAGCAAAGAAAGCTCTAGAAATGCCAGACAAGTTAGAAAAGACTAAAGATCTACAAAAATTCTTAGGAATATTAAATTATGCTAGACAATTTATTAAAAATTTAGGAAAGGTAGCAGGACCTCTTTATGCTAAGACAGGTACTAAAGGACAAAAAACTTTTAATACTGAAGATATAAAGTTAGTTCAAAAATTAAAAGAAATGATAAAAGATATACCCGACCTAGCATTACCTCTAGAAACAGACTATTTAATAGTTGAAACTGATGGAAGTTTTGAAGGATGGGGAGCTGTCCTCAAAGCTAAGAAAAATAAATATAGCGATAAGAAAGACGAACGAATATGCGCTTACCAAAGCGGCAAATACAAAGAACAAGGTAACATGAGTAGTATAGACGCAGAAATACTAGCGGTAATTTATGGACTTAATAGTTTTAAGATATATATTTTAAACAAACCTGAAATATTAGTAAGAACAGACTGTGAAGCAATAGTTAAATTTCATGAAAAAATTAGTGAGAAAAACAGTAGTAAAAGGAGATGGCTGAATTTTATTGATGCTACTTCTATTTATAGTATTAAATTTGAACATATTAAAGGAAAAGAAAATATTTTAGCTGATAAACTTAGCAGATTAATTTCAAAAACTACTAATTAGTTTTCTTATGCAGCATGGCAGATAAGGCAGACAAAGGAAAAGCTAAAGCTTCTTCCTCAGACTCAGCTACAGACGATTACTTAAAGACACTTTTAAGTAATACTCATTTCAGACCTTTAAGTTCATTAAATATGTCTCAGACTTCCACTCCTCAGACAATTGAAAGACTTCATTTCGGCAGACACAATTTAATCTGTTATCCGGAAAGCAATTTCAGTTTCAAGATTAGACCTGAAGCAAGAGTTGATAAAAACCAGAAATGTTTACTAGACAATTTATGGATTTCCTATAATAAGACTCCAAGGGATGTCAGCTATTTCTTAGCTGTAATGAACGCCCTGGCTCAATATTTTACTGAAAAGAATCTAACCAATAAGTTTAAGTTTTATGTGATCATACAGGGAAGAACTCCAGGAATATACCAGACATGGATACAAGTGATAGATGCTATCAAAGGGTTCAAAGACCCATTATATAAAGGTTTTAACAATTTTCATGAGGCATTAGATTATGCCAGAGGTAACCTAGGACCCAATTTTTATGTTATACCAGAACTTCAAAATCAGACAAAAATTCCTCAGTATAACATTCAGAAAGACACCAACAAAATAATTTTTTGTGATCACTGTACCTCTATGACCGAAAATTTTAGAAGACTTAACCATAAAAATGAGATTTTAGAAAAAGAAAGAAACGAGTTAATTAGACAAAACATGATTTTACAAGATTATATTAGGGATATAGAAAAAACTCAAGAACAAGCTTCTTTTTCAAATACAGCTACTCAGACCAATTTTCAAACCCCAGTGAGTTCTCCAACTCCACTCAAAATGGATCAGATGGGTGTACATTCCCCTGTGAATGTAAATAGACCTACTGTATCAGGTAACGGTACAGCTAGTCCAGTTCAAACGGCAACTGGTAAAGACACATCAAGTCCGTTAATGGCTGACACTTTGCCAAAAAGTGTAAGACGCTTACCTACAAGTTTCAATTTAGAAGCCTCAAGCTCAAAGACACGAAAATCAAAAATAAAAAATAGAACCAGTACCAAGACAATTGAAAATATTATTGGACAAACTCTAATGAGACTCCTACAGGATGTGAAACCTACAGAGACAAGTGAAGAAACCAAAAATATAATTATACCCCCAAAGCCAGAAACAGAAGACTCAGACATTCCTAATTCAGACTCTGACTATGATCCCACAACTGAACAATTTGCTCAGGACCCTCATGAAGATGATGATTCAGGCATGAGTTTTGATTCTGTGGCACTACACAATCTAGACACCATTGGATGAAGACAGACGTAAGCAGCTACGTCAGCTATTTTAAATTTTGGCAGATACGTAAGCAATGACGTTTCAAAAAGACAGGTGGCCTCAATATTCAAAAAGAAAGAGAAGAAAGCGACAGCCACCACACTACTTTGAAGATTTTTCAACAAATACACAGTAAGACGGGACCCAAGACAAAGACAAGTTCAATAATTCAGATTCTTTTGCTGAAATTTATTTCATTTTGAAATCCGCCTCTTCACTCCTTTACCTATATATACCCCTCATTCCACTCAGACAGAGATCATCAAGAAATCAAGAGAGAACATCAAGAAGATCTTCAATATTAGAGCAAAAGTTATTTCTCATATTTTGTAAGAGTGTAAAAAAAAAAAAAAAAAAAAAAAAAAAAAAAAAAAAAAAAAAGAGAGAAAGAGAGTGTTGTAAGTAAGAAAAGTGTGTGAGTGTTTATTTTCCAGTTCAACCAGGAGCACTTCGGGGACTCCCGAAAGGGAACCCTCTCTCCTCTACAATATGTAAGTAGGTTATGGCTTTCTTAGAACTAGGTATTTTCCCCAGTATGTACAGTATGTTTGTATGAATTAACTAGTATGCATGTACCAATGTAACTAGTTATGGTTGTTTATATAAATATGTGTTTTCTTTAAACGTTTGTTTTCATAAAAGCTTTACCCCTAGTATATGGTTCTCTTCTTAGATGCTTAAGTAACTCCCATGGATAACCGGTAAATTCCTAGGATGATTTATGCCTCCCCCTAGTATATGGTTAGTCTCTTGAATGCTTAAAGAACCCTGATGGATTGACCTGTAAATACCTAGGATGTAAAAGTCCGTTATAGCTGCAGGACTGTGTTTCCAGGGTGTGGTCAAAGAAACGGTTCTTAAAGTACTAAGTTCAAGAGAAAGAGATGAAAAGGGAAGGTATAGATATGCTGAAATAAGCGGTTCCGGGGTGCGGTTAAGAAGCAGTTCTTAAGTATACAGTCTAAGAAGAAGAGATGAACAGGGTATGATACAAAAAAAAAAAAAAAAAAAAAAAAAAAAAAAAAAAAAAAAAAAAAGGAGACATAACATGAGGATGTACAAATTGGTTGGGAAACCTTACGATTCCTTGTGAATCTTCACTGCTGAATCGAGGAGGTAGAACAATACCAATTCTGTGTATAGAATCCTGTTATTATCCATAAAAACAAAAATTTAGTCAAATTTTGGGGAAATATACTTAGAAATCTAAGGAAACATAGCTATCATACATAAAGTAGATACAAGGAGGAGGAAGTACCGAGTAGGATTTTTACAACTATACGAGCAAACCCTTCAAATCAATCAACTCCAACATTTTCCTAAGCAAGCAACGCTTATTCAACCTTCAAATAGTGAAACATTTTCAGACTCAGCTACAGACGATTACTTAAAGACACTTTTAAGTAATACTCGTATATTTCTCTATAATGATAGGCTATATAATTTGTATAACAGAGATGTTTCATATATTTAATAGTCTGAATAATTGTTGGTATCTATGACGATTTCTTATATTTTGAAGTGAATACTGACTATGTCTTGGTAAGGTATATCTAAGCAGTTTTTTCTGATAAAGTCTAATTTCGGTAATGCACGAAGGAATTCTTTGGTTTTGTATTATACCGTCTATTACTTGAGGATTAGTATATAAAGTTTGTAATTCTAAGTATAGTTGGTTTATTTTTCTTTTAGCTTCGTTATATTCGTAATAATTAGTAATTGGTCTATTCATGAATTTATCCTAATGGAAAGTTTTGGATATAGCGTTTAAGCCTCAAGCTCAAAGACACGAAAATCAAAAATAAAAAATAGAACCAGTACCAAGACAATTGAAAATATTATTGGACAAACTCTAATGAGACTCCTACAGGATGTGAAACCTACAGAGACAAGTGAAGAAACCAAAAATATAATTATACCCCCAAAGCCAGAAACAGAAGACTCAGACATTCCTAATTCAGACTCTGACTATGATCCCACAACTGAACAATTTGCTCAGGACCCTCATGAAGATGATGATTCAGGCATGAGTTTTGATTCTGTGGCACTACACAATCTAGACACCATTGGATGAAGACAGACGTAAGCAGCTACGTCAGCTATTTTAAATTTTGGCAGATACGTAAGCAATGACGTTTCAAAAAGACAGGTGGCCTCAATATTCAAAAAGAAAGAGAAGAAAGCGACAGCCACCACACTACTTTGAAGATTTTTCAACAAATACACAGTAAGACGGGACCCAAGACAAAGACAAGTTCAATAATTCAGATTCTTTTGCTGAAATTTATTTCATTTTGAAATCCGCCTCTATCATCATAAATAGTTATTAATGCTTTTGTTCCTAAATTCTTTCTTGTTAGTCCTTTTAGTCCTATTATTATTAAACCCATATGCATTAGATTCATTTGTCTTTTTTGGATTTCTTCTGAGGATTCTGGACTAATTAATGTAAGATTCTCTTGTCTATCTCCTGTTACACATATTTGTTCTTCTCTATAATGTCTGTATAGAAGGGCTTTTTGTGAAAATAAACCTGCACTATATAATACTTTAGGATTTAATAAATTTAATTTATTCTGTTGAAAAATCTGGATATCTTTGTCTACGTCAATTACTTCATCTAATTGTTGAGAAGTAGAAGCAGAATGTCTTCGTGAAATCATTATGTTAGATATTAAATTATTACTTAAGCTGTTTTGGGTGTAGCTATGTCGTGGTCTTTCGTTGTTTTGTCTCCTACCTGATAAAAAGTCCATGGTTTTGCCTTTCGCGGTGGAGGTCTTTCTTTTAAAGGGGTGACTTCAGTTCTTTTAAGCTGATCTATTAAATCGTTTAAAGTGTCTTCAGGAACCGGTGGATATTTAATTTTGTTTAGTTGGTCTAGATGTTGTTTTAATAGGTCTTGATGATCTTCTATAGTTTTTCCTTTAATTAATCTTTCTATATTTTCGTTTAGTTTTAAAAGTAATAATATTATAGTATTATTCTGTTTAATAATTGTCTGGTCTGTTTTACTTTGAGGGGTATGATTACTTAAACCTTCTGGGTTTGGTGCTATTTGTTCTGCTTGTTTAAGGATTTCGGTGTATAAAGGATCGTTCATGAAAGAATTATAAGTTTTATTTGTTCTAGGTTTTGTTTAATTTCGGTAAGTAAAGTACTATTCTGAGGTTCTTTATAATGTTGTCTTTTTTCTATTTCTGTATTTTGCGTCTTTAAAAAATCTAACTTTTCTTCTACTTGATACTTTATATTTGTTAGCTTAGCCTGAATGTCGAAAGCTTTAATAAAATTAGAACAATTAAGCATAAGTAGTTGGCATCATATTAAACCAATGTTTCACTATTTGAAGGTTGAATAAGCGTTGCTTGCTTAGGAAAATGTTGGAGTTGATTGATTTGAAGGGTTTGCTCGTATAGTTGTAAAAATCCTACTCGGTACTTCCTCCTCCTTGTATCTACTTTATGTATGATAGCTATGTTTCCTTAGATTTCTAAGTATATTTCCCCAAAATTTGACTAAATTTTTGTTTTTATGGATAATAACAGGATTCTATACACAGAATTGGTATTGTTCTACCTCCTCGATTCAGCAGTGAAGATTCACAAGGAATCGTAAGGTTTCCCAACCAATTTGTACATCCTCATGTTATGTCTCCTTTTTTTTTTTTTTTTTTTTTTTTTTTTTTTTTTTTTTTTGTATCATACCCTGTTCATCTCTTCTTCTTAGACTGTATACTTAAGAACTGCTTCTTAACCGCACCCCGGAACCGCTTATTTCAGCATATCTATACCTTCCCTTTTCATCTCTTTCTCTTGAACTTAGTACTTTAAGAACCGTTTCTTTGACCACACCCTGGAAACACAGTCCTGCAGCTATAACGGACTTTTACATCCTAGGTATTTACAGGTCAATCCATCAGGGTTCTTTAAGCATTCAAGAGACTAACCATATACTAGGGGGAGGCATAAATCATCCTAGGAATTTACCGGTTATCCATGGGAGTTACTTAAGCATCTAAGAAGAGAACCATATACTAGGGGTAAAGCTTTTATGAAAACAAACGTTTAAAGAAAACACATATTTATATAAACAACCATAACTAGTTACATTGGTACATGCATACTAGTTAATTCATACAAACATACTGTACATACTGGGGAAAATACCTAGTTCTAAGAAAGCCATAACCTACTTACATATTGTAGAGGAGAGAGGGTTCCCTTTCGGGAGTCCCCGAAGTGCTCCTGGTTGAACTGGAAAATAAACACTCACACACTTTTCTTACTTACAACACTCTCTTTCTCTCTTTTTTTTTTTTTTTGTTTTTTTTTTTTTTTTTTTTTTTTTTTTTTTTTTTTTACACTCTTACAAAATATGAGAAATAACTTTTGCTCTAATATTGAAGATCTTCTTGATGTTCTCTCTTGATTTCTTGATGATCTCTGTCTGAGTGGAATGAGGGGTATATATAGGTAAAGGAGTGAAGAGGCGGATTTCAAAATGAAATAAATTTCAGCAAAAGAATCTGAATTATTGAACTTGTCTTTGTCTTGGGTCCCGTCTTACTGTGTATTTGTTGAAAAATCTTCAAAGTAGTGTGGTGGCTGTCGCTTTCTTCTCTTTCTTTTTGAATATTGAGGCCACCTGTCTTTTTGAAACGTCATTGCTTACGTATCTGCCAAAATTTAAAATAGCTGACGTAGCTGCTTACGTCTGTCTTCATCCAATGGTGTCTAGATTGTGTAGTGCCACAGAATCAAAACTCATGCCTGAATCATCATCTTCATGAGGGTCCTGAGCAAATTGTTCAGTTGTGGGATCATAGTCAGAGTCTGAATTAGGAATGTCTGAGTCTTCTGTCTCTGGCTTTGGGGGTATAATTATATTTTTGGTTTCTTCACTTGTCTCTGTAGGTTTCACATCCTGTAGGAGTCTCATTAGAGTTTGTCCAATAATATTTTCAATTGTCTTGGTACTGGTTCTATTTTTTATTTTTGATTTTCGTGTCTTTGAGCTTGAGGCTTCTAAATTGAAACTTGTAGGTAAGCGTCTTACACTTTTTGGCAAAGTGTCAGCCATTAACGGACTTGATGTGTCTTTACCAGTTGCCGTTTGAACTGGACTAGCTGTACCGTTACCTGATACAGTAGGTCTATTTACATTCACAGGGGAATGTACACCCATCTGATCCATTTTGAGTGGAGTTGGAGAACTCACTGGGGTTTGAAAATTGGTCTGAGTAGCTGTATTTGAAAAAGAAGCTTGTTCTTGAGTTTTTTCTATATCTCTAATATAATCTTGTAAAATCATGTTTTGTCTAATTAACTCGTTTCTTTCTTTTTCTAAAATCTCATTTTTATGGTTAAGTCTTCTAAAATTTTCGGTCATAGAGGTACAGTGATCACAAAAAATTATTTTGTTGGTGTCTTTCTGAATGTTATACTGAGGAATTTTTGTCTGATTTTGAAGTTCTGGTACAACATAAAAATTGGGCATCATATTAAACCTTTTTTATTAGACTATTTTTATTATACAACCATAAGTGGTAATGCTTTTGATGTAGGAATAGGTAAGAAATTATTCAATAAATTGCCAGGAGCTTTAGGACGAGAAATAGAGGATAGATGGAATAAAAGAGACGGTGTAGTACAGAATCCAACAGCCAGATGGTCAATAGGACATAGAATACAACATATTATGGATATATTACAAGAAAAGTGTACTAACATACAAATACAGAAACAACTAAAGAAAGGAGAGACAAATTTCTGTAAGACTATTTACACTACACAAAGTTATGATAACAATCCTCAAAAGAAAAAATATAAGAAGTATAAAAAACCATATAAACAAAATAATTATAAACAGAAAAATTATTATTTAAGAAAGTCATCTGCGAGAAAACCATATCTCAATAAAGACAAGCATGTAAGAAAATATAAGGATAATCGAAGTTATAAGAATACTTTAGAATGTTTTACTTGTGGCAGTTCAGATCATCTAGCTAATACTTGCCCTAAAAGAAATAATACTAGAACTAGAAATTCTCAATTAATAGAAGACTTTAATGAGACTTTAATAAATGTAGATGAATATATGTCCGATACAGAAAGCATATATTCTATCATTAGTATAGATTATAATAAAGACCCAAATTCTTCAGATACAGACGACGATATAGGGCTAGAGAATTTAAATACTGCTATAATTAATTGTAATCTAGTTAACATTCTAGAATCAGATCAGTGTTTTCATGAATTCGAAAAGAATAAAGGATTAGACAGTAACCAGTGCTTTATTTGTCATTGGTATCCTAGTAGAATTAAGCGAGCTAAATGCAGCAAGTGTTTCCTTGAAGGATGCATTTCTTGTATAGAAAAGACTATAGGAAAAGGAGTAATACAATCAACACCAATACTACCAATAGAAAAGAAACAGGCTGTTATAATTGCAACAGATAATACAACAGAAACTAGAATACATAATCTAGAAGTAAAAGTAAGTGAATTAGAAGATAGAATAAGATATTTAGAAAAAGGGAAATTAATTCCTCAAGAATCTACAAAAACAAATGTTCACGAATCAAGAGGCATAATAATAGAAGATTGTGAAGATACAGAATTACTAAATCAGTCTTTTGAAGGATTAATATGTAATGAAGATGTAAAATTAAGCTCCGTTAAAGTAATGACAAAGATAGTAATACACGATTATGAAATAGAAACCTTAGGGTTAGTAGACTCAGGATGCACTCAGTGCATAATAAATCAAGACATATTACCAAAACATCTGTTAAATCAATTTACTAAACCCCAGAAAGCCATGCAAATGGATGGCTCTCATAATACTTATACCCACTATGTAAAAAATGCAATAATTAGTTTCAATAATACTTGTTCAAATTATAAGACAAAATACAAGTTAGGCTACATGTTAACCAGAAAACTAGATATAAAAGCAGATTTTGTTATAGGATTAGACTTTATGGTCCGAAATAATGGAGGATGTTTTATTACTAGAGATGGTGTAATTTTTACAAAAAATATTACAATAACTCCATCATTTTTTGGTAGAAATATACAAAGAGATACGAAGGTTATCAAAGACTCGAAAAGAAAACCCGAACAAGAATCTGATAGACTTCAGCAAGAATTAGATTACTATGTAGTTAATTGTAGCAAAGAAATAGCAGATAATTATACACCAATCGTACAATTAGTCGATGGGGAGCTGTCCTCAAAGCTAAGAAAAATAAATATAGCGATAAGAAAGACGAACGAATATGCGCTTACCAAAGCGGCAAATACAAAGAACAAGGTAACATGAGTAGTATAGACGCAGAAATACTAGCGGTAATTTATGGACTTAATAGTTTTAAGATATATATTTTAAACAAACCTACCTTTAAGTTCATTAAATATGTCTCAGACTTCCACTCCTCAGACAATTGAAAGACTTCATTTCGGCAGACACAATTTAATCTGTTATCCGGAAAGCAATTTCAGTTTCAAGATTAGACCTGAAGCAAGAGTTGATAAAAACCAGAAATGTTTACTAGACAATTTATGGATTTCCTATAATAAGACTCCAAGGGATGTCAGCTATTTCTTAGCTGTAATGAACGCCGTATTTGTATGTTAGTACACTTTTCTTGTAATATATCCATAATATGTTGTATTCTATGTCCTATTGGTTCTTCTATCGGCATTCTTTTTCCTATTGGTCTTACACTTTCTGCATTTCTTGTATAGAAAAGACTATAGGAAAAGGAGTAATACAATCAACACCAATACTACCAATAGAAAAGAAACAGGCTGTTATAATTGCAACAGATAATACAACAGAAACTAGAATACATAATCTAGAAGTAAAAGTAAGTGAATTAGAAGATAGAATAAGATATTTAGAAAAAGGGAAATTAATTCCTCAAGAATCTACAAAAACAAATGTTCACGAATCAAGAGGCATAATAATAGAAGATTGTGAAGATACAGAATTACTAAATCAGTCTTTTGAAGGATTAATATGTAATGAAGATGTAAAATTAAGCTCCGTTAAAGTAATGACAAAGATAGTAATACACGATTATGAAATAGAAACCTTAGGGTTAGTAGACTCAGGATGCACTCAGTGCATAATAAATCAAGACATATTACCAAAACATCTGTTAAATCAATTTACTAAACCCCAGAAAGCCATGCAAATGGATGGCTCTCATAATACTTATACCCACTATGTAAAAAATGCAATAATTAGTTTCAATAATACTTGTTCAAATTATAAGACAAAATACAAGTTAGGCTACATGTTAACCAGAAAACTAGATATAAAAGCAGATTTTGTTATAGGATTAGACTTTATGGTCCGAAATAATGGAGGATGTTTTATTACTAGAGATGGTGTAATTTTTACAAAAAATATTACAATAACTCCATCATTTTTTGGTAGAAATATACAAAGAGATACGAAGGTTATCAAAGACTCGAAAAGAAAACCCATAACTCCAGACTCCGTTTGTGATAAAGGAACGGACTGTACCTGCAATACAAGTTTATTATCAGAAATAATAGAAGACGATTGGATAGATATAGAGGAAGAAATAGAAAAGAATTATAATCTAATTGAAATACAAGAAGGCAAATATATTTTTAAAAATACCATAGGAACTATCCAAAACCAAGCAGACTTGCAAAAGATAATCCAAAGACTAGATGATATAGATATTATAGGAGAAAAGCCTTTACAACATTGGGGAAATAACCAGATAGAATGCAAGTTAGAAATTATAAACCCCGAATATACTATAAAAACGGCAGCTATACAAGCCACTAATGAAGACTTAAAAGATTTTGAGATACAAATCAAAGAACTTCTTACATTAGGAGTAATTAGAAGATCAAAATCAAGACATAGATCAGCAGCTTTTATGGTCAGAAACCATAGTGAAATAGTTAGAGGAAAGGCTAGAATGGTAATTAATTATAAAAGACTTAATGACAATACTGTTATGGATGCTTATAAGCTTCCAGATAAGACTGAATTAATTAATAGGATCCAAGAAAGAACGATGTCCAGTAAGTTTGATTGCAAGTCAGGCTATTGGCAAATTAAGATGCATAAAGATAGTATTGACTGGACAGCTTTTACTTGTCCAGAGGGTCATTTTGAATGGCTAGTCATGCCATTTGGCCTAAAGATCTTAGATTTGAAAATGTTTCACTATTTGAAGGTTGAATAAGCGTTGCTTGCTTAGGAAAATGTTGGAGTTGATTGATTTGAAGGGTTTGCTCGTATAGTTGTAAAAATCCTACTCGGTACTTCCTCCTCCTTGTATCTACTTTATGTATGATAGCTATGTTTCCTTAGATTTCTAAGTATATTTCCCCAAAATTTGACTAAATTTTTGTTTTTATGGATAATAACAGGATTCTATACACAGAATTGGTATTGTTCTACCTCCTCGATTCAGCAGTGAAGATTCACAAGGAATCGTAAGGTTTCCCAACCAATTTGTACATCCTCATGTTATGTCTCCTTTTTTTTTTTTTTTTTTTTTTTTTTTTTTTTTTTTTTTTTTTTTTTTTTTTTTTTTTTTTTTTTTTTTTTTTTTGTATCATACCCTGTTCATCTCTTCTTCTTAGACTGTATACTTAAGAACTGCTTCTTAACCGCACCCCGGAACCGCTTATTTCAGCATATCTATACCTTCCCTTTTCATCTCTTTCTCTTGAACTTAGTACTTTAAGAACCGTTTCTTTGACCACACCCTGGAAACACAGTCCTGCAGCTATAACGGACTTTTACATCCTAGGTATTTACAGGTCAATCCATCAGGGTTCTTTAAGCATTCAAGAGACTAACCATATACTAGGGGGAGGCATAAATCATCCTAGGAATTTACCGGTTATCCATGGGAGTTACTTAAGCATCTAAGAAGAGAACCATATACTAGGGGTAAAGCTTTTATGAAAACAAACGTTTAAAGAAAACACATATTTATATAAACAACCATAACTAGTTACATTGGTACATGCATACTAGTTAATTCATACAAACATACTGTACATACTGGGGAAAATACCTAGTTCTAAGAAAGCCATAACCTACTTACATATTGTAGAGGAGAGAGGGTTCCCTTTCGGGAGTCCCCGAAGTGCTCCTGGTTGAACTGGAAAATAAACACTCACACACTTTTCTTACTTACAACACTCTCTTTCTCTCTTTTTTTTTTTTTTGTTTTTTTTTTTTTTTTTTTTTTTTTTTTTTTACACTCTTACAAAATATGAGAAATAACTTTTGCTCTAATATTGAAGATCTTCTTGATGTTCTCTCTTGATTTCTTGATGATCTCTGTCTGAGTGGAATGAGGGGTATATATAGGTAAAGGAGTGAAGAGGCGGATTTCAAAATGAAATAAATTTCAGCAAAAGAATCTGAATTATTGAACTTGTCTTTGTCTTGGGTCCCGTCTTACTGTGTATTTGTTGAAAAATCTTCAAAGTAGTGTGGTGGCTGTCGCTTTCTTCTCTTTCTTTTTGAATATTGAGGCCACCTGTCTTTTTGAAACGTCATTGCTTACGTATCTGCCAAAATTTAAAATAGCTGACGTAGCTGCTTACGTCTGTCTTCATCCAATGGTGTCTAGATTGTGTAGTGCCACAGAATCAAAACTCATGCCTGAATCATCATCTTCATGAGGGTCCTGAGCAAATTGTTCAGTTGTGGGATCATAGTCAGAGTCTGAATTAGGAATGTCTGAGTCTTCTGTTTCTGGCTTTGGGGGTATAATTATATTTTTGGTTTCTTCACTTGTCTCTGTAGGTTTCACATCCTGTAGGAGTCTCATTAGAGTTTGTCCAATAATATTTTCAATTGTCTTGGTACTGGTTCTATTTTTTATTTTTGATTTTCGTGTCTTTGAGCTTGAGGCTTCTAAATTGAAACTTGTAGGTAAGCGTCTTACACTTTTTGGCAAAGTGTCAGCCATTAACGGACTTGATGTGTCTTTACCAGTTGCCGTTTGAACTGGACTAGCTGTACCGTTACCTGATACAGTAGGTCTATTTACATTCACAGGGGAATGTACACCCATCTGATCCATTTTGAGTGGAGTTGGAGAACTCACTGGGGTTTGAAAATTGGTCTGAGTAGCTGTATTTGAAAAAGAAGCTTGTTCTTGAGTTTTTTCTATATCCCTAATATAATCTTGTAAAATCATGTTTTGTCTAATTAACTCGTTTCTTTCTTTTTCTAAAATCTCATTTTTATGGTTAAGTCTTCTAAAATTTTCGGTCATAGAGGTACAGTGATCACAAAAAATTATTTTGTTGGTGTCTTTCTGAATGTTATACTGAGGAATTTTTGTCTGATTTTGAAGTTCTGGTATAACATAAAAATTGGGTCCTAGGTTACCTCTGGCATAATCTAATGCCTCATGAAAATTGTTAAAACCTTTATATAATGGGTCTTTGAACCCTTTGATAGCATCTATCACTTGTATCCATGTCTGGTATATTCCTGGAGTTCTTCCCTGTATGATCACATAAAACTTAAACTTATTGGTTAGATTCTTTTCAGTAAAATATTGAGCCAGGGCGTTCATTACAGCTAAGAAATAGCTGACATCCCTTGGAGTCTTATTATAGGAAATCCATAAATTGTCTAGTAAACATTTCTGGTTTTTATCAACTCTTGCTTCAGGTCTAATCTTGAAACTGAAATTGCTTTCCGGATAACAGATTAAATTGTGTCTGCCGAAATGAAGTCTTTCAATTGTCTGAGGAGTGGAAGTCTGAGACATATTTAATGAACTTAAAGGTCTGAAATGAGTATTACTTAAAAGTGTCTTTAAGTAATCGTCTGTAGCTGAGTCTGAGGAAGAAGCTTTAGCTTTTCCTTTGTCTGCCTTATCTGCCATGCTGCATAAGAAAACTAATTAGTAGTTTTTGAAATTAATCTGCTAAGTTTATCAGCTAAAATATTTTCTTTTCCTTTAATATGTTCAAATTTAATACTATAAATAGAAGTAGCATCAATAAAATTCAGCCATCTCCTTTTACTACTGTTTTTCTCACTAATTTTTTCATGAAATTTAACTATTGCTTCACAGTCTGTTCTTACTAATATTTCAGGTTTGTTTAAAATATATATCTTAAAACTATTAAGTCCATAAATTACCGCTAGTATTTCTGCGTCTATACTACTCATGTTACCTTGTTCTTTGTATTTGCCGCTTTGGTAAGCGCATATTCGTTCGTCTTTCTTATCGCTATATTTATTTTTCTTAGCTTTGAGGACAGCTCCCCATCCTTCAAAACTTCCATCAGTTTCAACTATTAAATAGTCTGTTTCTAGAGGTAATGCTAGGTCGGGTATATCTTTTATCATTTCTTTTAATTTTTGAACTAACTTTATATCTTCAGTATTAAAAGTTTTTTGTCCTTTAGTACCTGTCTTAGCATAAAGAGGTCCTGCTACCTTTCCTAAATTTTTAATAAATTGTCTAGCATAATTTAATATTCCTAAGAATTTTTGTAGATCTTTAGTCTTTTCTAACTTGTCTGGCATTTCTAGAGCTTTCTTTGCTATATGAGGTTGTAACTTAATTTTACCATTTCCTATAGTAATTCCTAAAAAGTTAATATAAGGTTTACATAGTTCCATCTTTTTCTTACTAATGATTATTCCATGTTCTATAAATAGATTAAAGACCTTCTGTAAATGTTCTAAGTGTTCTTTTAGGTTATAACTAAATACTAAAATGTCATCTACATATACCAGCACAAAATGTTTATATTTTCCAAAAATGTTATCCATCTTTCGTTGAAAAATTGGTGGTGCTGTCTTTAGGCCAAATGGCATGACTAGCCATTCAAAATGACCCTCTGGACAAGTAAAAGCTGTCCAGTCAATACTATCTTTATGCATCTTAATTTGCCAATAGCCTGACTTGCAATCAAACTTACTGAACATCGTTCTTTCTTGGATCCTATTAATTAATTCAGTCTTATCTGGAAGCTTATAAGCATCCATAACAGTATTGTCATTAAGTCTTTTATAATTAATTACCATTCTAGCCTTTCCTCTAACTATTTCACTATGGTTTCTGACCATAAAAGCTGCTGATCTATGTCTTGATTTTGATCTTCTAATTACTCCTAATGTAAGAAGTTCTTTGATTTGTATCTCAAAATCTTTTAAGTCTTCATTAGTGGCTTGTATAGCTGCCGTTTTTATAGTATATTCGGGGTTTATAATTTCTAACTTGCATTCTATCTGGTTATTTCCCCAATGTTGTAAAGGCTTTTCTCCTATAATATCTATATCATCTAGTCTTTGGATTATCTTTTGCAAGTCTGCTTGGTTTTGGATAGTTCCTATGGTATTTTTAAAAATATATTTGCCTTCTTGTATTTCAATTAGATTATAATTCTTTTCTATTTCTTCCTCTATATCTATCCAATCGTCTTCTATTATTTCTGATAATAAACTTGTATTGCAGGTACAGTCCGTTCCTTTATCACAAACGGAGTCTGGAGTTATGGGTTTTCTTTTCGAGTCTTTGATAACCTTCGTATCTCTTTGTATATTTCTACCAAAAAATGATGGAGTTATTGTAATATTTTTTGTAAAAATTACACCATCTCTAGTAATAAAACATCCTCCATTATTTCGGACCATAAAGTCTAATCCTATAACAAAATCTGCTTTTATATCTAGTTTTCTGGTTAACATGTAGCCTAACTTGTATTTTGTCTTATAATTTGAACAAGTATTATTGAAACTAATTATTGCATTTTTTACATAGTGGGTATAAGTATTATGAGAGCCATCCATTTGCATGGCTTTCTGGGGTTTAGTAAATTGATTTAACAGATGTTTTGGTAATATGTCTTGATTTATTATGCACTGAGTGCATCCTGAGTCTACTAACCCTAAGGTTTCTATTTCATAATCGTGTATTACTATCTTTGTCATTACTTTAACGGAGCTTAATTTTACATCTTCATTACATATTAATCCTTCAAAAGACTGATTTAGTAATTCTGTATCTTCACAATCTTCTATTATTATGCCTCTTGATTCGTGAACATTTGTTTTTGTAGATTCTTGAGGAATTAATTTCCCTTTTTCTAAATATCTTATTCTATCTTCTAATTCACTTACTTTTACTTCTAGATTATGTATTCTAGTTTCTGTTGTATTATCTGTTGCAATTATAACAGCCTGTTTCTTTTCTATTGGTAGTATTGGTGTTGATTGTATTACTCCTTTTCCTATAGTCTTTTCTATACAAGAAATGCATCCTTCAAGGAAACACTTGCTGCATTTAGCTCGCTTAATTCTACTAGGATACCAATGACAAATAAAGCACTGGTTACTGTCTAATCCTTTATTCTTTTCGAATTCATGAAAACACTGATCTGATTCTAGAATGTTAACTAGATTACAATTAATTATAGCAGTATTTAAATTCTCTAGCCCTATATCGTCGTCTGTATCTGAAGAATTTGGGTCTTTATTATAATCTATACTAATGATAGAATATATGCTTTCTGTATCGGACATATATTCATCTACATTTATTAAAGTCTCATTAAAGTCTTCTATTAATTGAGAATTTCTAGTTCTAGTATTATTTCTTTTAGGGCAAGTATTAGCTAGATGATCTGAACTGCCACAAGTAAAACATTCTAAAGTATTCTTATAACTTCGATTATCCTTATATTTTCTTACATGCTTGTCTTTATTGAGATATGGTTTTCTCGCAGATGACTTTCTTAAATAATAATTTTTCTGTTTATAATTATTTTGTTTATATGGTTTTTTATACTTCTTATATTTTTTCTTTTGAGGATTGTTATCATAACTTTGTGTAGTGTAAATAGTCTTACAGAAATTTGTCTCTCCTTTCTTTAGTTGTTTCTGTATTTGTATGTTAGTACACTTTTCTTGTAATATATCCATAATATGTTGTATTCTATGTCCTATTGACCATCTGGCTGTTGGATTCTGTACTACACCGTCTCTTTTATTCCATCTATCCTCTATTTCTCGTCCTAAAGCTCCTGGCAATTTATTGAATAATTTCTTACCTATTCCTACATCAAAAGCATTACCACTTATGGTTGTATAATAAAAATAGTCTAATAAAAAAGGTTTAATATGATGCCAACTACTTATGCTTAATTGTTCTAATTTTATTAAAGCTTTCTGTTGTAAGATTAATAATCCGCTATTGGGGTCTTCTCCTGTTATTAAGCTATGTACTTTATTGGTAAAGTTATATGGATTAGCCCCAAAGGCTAATAATTCTCCGAATTCGTTGGGAAATTCTCTTTTAAAACTTTCCCATAAACCTTTAGTTGATTCTCCTAAAAATGTCTCTAAATATTTATACATAGTTTCTGAGTCTGTTTCGGTGTATGTCTTAATATAGTCTGCTACTACAATTCCTTTCCATAAATCTATAACTGTATTCCAATTCTGCGGGTCATGTGCAGCTATATTAAGTATTTTTCCTTTATCACCACCTGCTTGGAGAGTGATAGGTTCTTCTATCGGCATTCTTTTTCCTATTGGTCTTACACTTTCTAATTCAAATTCTGGGTTTTGTCTATATACCCTATGTCTTGGAACATTTCCAGTATTAGTTTCTACTGTATGTATTTGACTGGTTCTTTGGAAGGGACTTGAACTAGTAGAAGCTGATTCCATAAATTCTTTAATACTTTTATCTGTTTCTGAAACTATATCGTCTGAATTATCAAATAATTCTCTATATCGTATATTATCTGTCCTTAAAGTACATGTTCTAAAGTGGTCGTCTACTTCAAAAATTTCCAAGTGTCCTAACTTACATCCACTACATTTAAAGCGTCTTTTATTATCTTTTGTATATATTTCTCGTGCCTTCTGTATAGTTTTATCTACTTCAAATTCTTCTAATTCAAACATGTTCATAAATTCTTTTCGTTCAGTCTGTTCTGTTTGTTCAACTTCTTCTTCTATTTCATTTTGATTTGTCTTTTGATAATCGATAAATCTAATAGAAGTTTCTCCTTTTTTATTTGTATACATTAAATGGTCTGTTGGTTTTAGAGTTTCTTGTTTATCTTTATCTTTATGGTCTAAGTTCCATTCTAAACCAGCATAAATTTGTGAGTCTATCTTTATAGGTTTCATTAATTTAATACCTTTATTTCCCATTAATCCTACTACATCATCAACTTTTAATTTAAATCTGCTACCACTATTATTAGCTAACTTTCCTAAGAAGCCTACGCAAACTAAAAGATTATTTCCTTTGGTCATGTCTTCATATCCTTTGGTCTGGATACCTATTTTTATATATGTTCCAAATTCTGATGCATTAATCATAAAGTCTGGACTACAATAAAATATTCCTCCGTTATTAGTCATGTCTACTTCAGTTAATCCTATAAGTGATCTTTGAGAGTCTGACCATCTATCATCATAAATAGTTATTAATGCTTTTGTTCCTAAATTCTTTCTTGTTAGTCCTTTTAGTCCTATTATTATTAAACCCATATGCATTAGATTCATTTGTCTTTTTTGGATTTCTTCTGAGGATTCTGGACTAATTAATGTAAGATTCTCTTGTCTATCTCCTGTTACACATATTTGTTCTTCTCTATAATGTCTGTATAGAAGGGCTTTTTGTGAAAATAAACCTGCACTATATAATACTTTAGGATTTAATAAATTTAATTTATTCTGTTGAAAAATCTGGATATCTTTGTCTACGTCAATTACTTCATCTAATTGTTGAGAAGTAGAAGCAGAATGTCTTCGTGAAATCATTATGTTAGATATTAAATTATTACTTAAGCTGTTTTGGGTGTAGCTATGTCGTGGTCTTTCGTTGTTTTGTCTCCTACCTGATAAAAAGTCCATGGTTTTGCCTTTCGCGGTGGAGGTCTTTCTTTTAAAGGGGTGACTTCAGTTCTTTTAAGCTGATCTATTAAATCGTTTAAAGTGTCTTCAGGAACCAAATTAGTCAAATCGTTTATCAGTTAATTTTTCAAGACCAAATTAGAGATAACGAAATAAATGCTATAAATATTCTAAATTATATGTGTAGGAGTATTGAACGATCATCTTTTCATATAAGATTTCAGACTATTAAAATAACAAAACTTAAACGCTATATCCAAAACTTTCCATTAGGATAAATTCATGAATAGACCAATTACTAATTATTACGAATATAACGAAGCTAAAAGAAAAATAAACCAACTATACTTAGAATTACAAACTTTATATACTAATCCTCAAGTAATAGACGGTATAATACAAAACCAAAGAATTCCTTCGTGCATTACCGAAATTAGACTTTATCAGAAAAAACTGCTTAGATATACCTTACCAAGACATAGTCAGTATTCACTTCAAAATATAAGAAATCGTCATAGATACCAACAATTATTCAGACTATTAAATATATGAAACATCTCTGTTATACAAATTATATAGCCTATCATTATAGAGAAATATACGACTTTAAACAAGAATTAAGACAAACTATAATACTTAAAGAATCATTACCTCATACGCAAGACCTAATCCAAATAGAACGCGAAATTAAAAATATTAGAAATTATATTAAATTTTTACGAAATAGAGTAAGATATTTTCCTTTAGGATAAAAATTTATGCATTATTCTAGACATATTATTAAAAAATATCGCAAAAAATATACAGAATTAAGTAAAAGACTATATTATATTCAACAAGGACAAAATTATATACATTTCTTAGAACATAAATTAGAAAACGCTTTCTCTAGATTTAAAATATATTCAGAAATAAATATAGAAACACATTTAAGACATCAAATTGTAGATTATTGTAGTTTTATACAAAAAGAAATAAAACAAGTTAAAATAGACATACAAGCCCAAGAATATTTAGTAACTGCAATCGTAATTTCTTTTCATGCGAAGAAGTGATAACTACTGCTATTATATAACGCATTATAATATACAGATACGTGAGTTAGTTATTGAAGAAAAAAGATTAGAAACAGTACGAGACGACCTTATTCACCATATAGAAGAATTTAAAAACGCAACTCGACAACATTATAGAGACATAGGAGATTACCATAATAGGTGCGCACATTTGAACAGATTACAAACTAGATTATTAACTATTAAAAGAAATCTTAGAGATACTATAGAAAGACAAAAACTTTTTAAAGAATATTTAGCCAACTGCCCGTTAGGATAATAGTTAATGAAAACTCATCCATTTGCTAGACAGATACAGGCCAACAATATCTTATATATTACTCAATTAATAAGACTAGTGTACTCAACGAAGAAACGAACAATATTAAAACAATCTTTAAAAAGACTACAAGATCTGAATTTAAAAGATTTTGATCAAATAACTAGTAACCTTAGTTGGGAATTACAAGGAATAGAACAAGACATAGCAACCTATAAAGACTGGTTAGAGTGGTATAAAAGTAAACCAAACTGGATAGCGTTAGGCTAAATAATATAGACAAAATAACAAATCTTAAAAAGCTCGAATATTTAGATCTACAATTAATTCCAGAGAAAAAATATAAAAGATTAAAAGACAACTCTTTACTTAGGTGTAATTTTGCTAGTGGAGACCATAGTTTACATAACGAAGATCCGCAATTAAATAGTATAGTAGATTTAGTACTAAATCTAGGGGATAATATACATAGAGATAATACTTTAATATTAGAAATCCTTAGAGACATTCAGGCTAAGCTAACAAATATAAAGTATCAAGTAGAAGAAAAGTTAGATTTTTTAAAGACGCAAAATACAGAAATAGAAAAAAGACAACATTATAAAGAACCTCAGAATAGTACTTTACTTACCGAAATTAAACAAAACCTAGAACAAATAAAACTTATAATTCTTTCATAAACGATCCTTTATACACCGAAATCCTTAAACAAGCAGAACAAATAGCACCAAACCCAGAAGGTTTAAGTAATCATACCCCTCAAAGTAAAACAGACCAGACAATTATTAAACAGAATAATACTATAATATTATTACTTTTAAAACTAAACGAAAATATAGAAAGATTAATTAAAGGAAAAACTATAGAAGATCATCAAGACCTATTAAAACAACATCTAGACCAACTAAACAAAATTAAATATCCACCGGTTCCTGAAGACACTTTAAACGATTTAATAGATCAGCTTAAAAGAACTGAAGTCACCCCTTTAAAAGAAAGACCTCCACCGCGAAAGGCAAAACCATGGACTTTTTATCAGGTAGGAGACAAAACAACGAAAGACCACGACATAGCTACACCCAAAACAGCTTAAGTAATAATTTAATATCTAACATAATGATTTCACGAAGACATTCTGCTTCTACTTCTCAACAATTAGATGAAGTAATTGACGTAGACAAAGATATCCAGATTTTTCAACAGAATAAATTAAATTTATTAAATCCTAAAGTATTATATAGTGCAGGTTTATTTTCACAAAAAGCCCTTCTATACAGACATTATAGAGAAGAACAAATATGTGTAACAGGAGATAGACAAGAGAATCTTACATTAATTAGTCCAGAATCCTCAGAAGAAATCAAAAAAAAGACAAATGAATCTAATGCATATGGGTTTAATAATAATAGGACTAAAAGGACTAACAAGAAAGAATTTAGGAACAAAAGCATTAATAACTATTTATGATGATAGATGGTCAGACTCTCAAAGATCACTTATAGGATTAACTGAAGTAGACATGACTAATAACGGAGGAATATTTTATTGTAGTCCAGACTTTATGATTAATGCATCAGAATTTGGAACATATATAAAAATAGGTATCCAGACCAAAGGATATGAAGACATGACCAAAGGAAATAATCTTTTAGTTTGCGTAGGCTTCTTAGGAAAGTTAGCTAATAATAGTGGTAGCAGATTTAAATTAAAAGTTGATGATGTAGTAGGATTAATGGGAAATAAAGGTATTAAATTAATGAAACCTATAAAGATAGACTCACAAATTTATGCTGGTTTAGAATGGAACTTAGACCATAAAGATAAAGATAAACAAGAAACTCTAAAACCTACAGACCATTTAATGTATACAAATAAAAAAGGAGAAACTTCTATTAGATTTATCGATTATCAAAAGACAAATCAAGATGAAATAGAAGAAGAAGTTGAACAAACAGAACAGACTGAACGAAAAGAATTTATGAACATGTTTGAATTAGAAGAATTTGAAGTAGATAAAACTATACAGAAGGCACGAGAAATATATACAAAAGATAATAAAAGACGCTTTAAATGTAGTGGATGTAAGTTAGGACACTTGGAAATTTTTGAAGTAGACGACCACTTTAGAACATGTACTTTAAGGACAGATAATATACGATATAGAGAATTATTTGATAATTCAGACGATATAGTTTCAGAAACAGATAAAAGTATTAAAGAATTTATGGAATCAGCTTCTACTAGTTCAAGTCCCTTCCAAAGAACCAGTCAAATACATACAGTAGAAACTAATACTGGAAATGTTCCAAGACATAGGGTATATAGACAAAACCCAGAATTTGAATTAGAAAGTGTAAGACCAATAGGAAAAAGAATGCCGATAGAAGAACCTATCACTCTCCAAGCAGGTGGTGATAAAGGAAAAATACTTAATATAGCTGCACATGACCCGCAGAATTGGAATACAGTTATAGATTTATGGAAAGGAATTGTAGTAGCAGACTATATTAAGACATACACCGAAACAGACTCAGAAACTATGTATAAATATTTAGAGACATTTTTAGGAGAATCAACTAAAGGTTTATGGGAAAGTTTTAAAAGAGAATTTCCCAACGAATTCGGAGAATTATTAGCCTTTGGGGCTAATCCATATAACTTTACCAATAAAGTACATAGCTTAATAACAGGAGAAGACCCCAATAGCGGATTATTAATCTTACAACAGAAAGCTTTAATAAAATTAGAACAATTAAGCATAAGTAGTTGGCATCATATTAAACCTTTTTTATTAGACTATTTTTATTATACAACCATAAGTGGTAATGCTTTTGATGTAGGAATAGGTAAGAAATTATTCAATAAATTGCCAGGAGCTTTAGGACGAGAAATAGAGGATAGATGGAATAAAAGAGACGGTGTAGTACAGAATCCAACAGCCAGATGGTCAATAGGACATAGAATACAACATATTATGGATATATTACAAGAAAAGTGTACTAACATACAAATACAGAAACAACTAAAGAAAGGAGAGACAAATTTCTGTAAGACTATTTACACTACACAAAGTTATGATAACAATCCTCAAAAGAAAAAATATAAGAAGTATAAAAAACCATATAAACAAAATAATTATAAACAGAAAAATTATTATTTAAGAAAGTCATCTGCGAGAAAACCATATCTCAATAAAGACAAGCATGTAAGAAAATATAAGGATAATCGAAGTTATAAGAATACTTTAGAATGTTTTACTTGTGGCAGTTCAGATCATCTAGCTAATACTTGCCCTAAAAGAAATAATACTAGAACTAGAAATTCTCAATTAATAGAAGACTTTAATGAGACTTTAATAAATGTAGATGAATATATGTCCGATACAGAAAGCATATATTCTATCATTAGTATAGATTATAATAAAGACCCAAATTCTTCAGATACAGACGACGATATAGGGCTAGAGAATTTAAATACTGCTATAATTAATTGTAATCTAGTTAACATTCTAGAATCAGATCAGTGTTTTCATGAATTCGAAAAGAATAAAGGATTAGACAGTAACCAGTGCTTTATTTGTCATTGGTATCCTAGTAGAATTAAGCGAGCTAAATGCAGCAAGTGTTTCCTTGAAGGATGCATTTCTTGTATAGAAAAGACTATAGGAAAAGGAGTAATACAATCAACACCAATACTACCAATAGAAAAGAAACAGGCTGTTATAATTGCAACAGATAATACAACAGAAACTAGAATACATAATCTAGAAGTAAAAGTAAGTGAATTAGAAGATAGAATAAGATATTTAGAAAAAGGGAAATTAATTCCTCAAGAATCTACAAAAACAAATGTTCACGAATCAAGAGGCATAATAATAGAAGATTGTGAAGATACAGAATTACTAAATCAGTCTTTTGAAGGATTAATATGTAATGAAGATGTAAAATTAAGCTCCGTTAAAGTAATGACAAAGATAGTAATACACGATTATGAAATAGAAACCTTAGGGTTAGTAGACTCAGGATGCACTCAGTGCATAATAAATCAAGACATATTACCAAAACATCTGTTAAATCAATTTACTAAACCCCAGAAAGCCATGCAAATGGATGGCTCTCATAATACTTATACCCACTATGTAAAAAATGCAATAATTAGTTTCAATAATACTTGTTCAAATTATAAGACAAAATACAAGTTAGGCTACATGTTAACCAGAAAACTAGATATAAAAGCAGATTTTGTTATAGGATTAGACTTTATGGTCCGAAATAATGGAGGATGTTTTATTACTAGAGATGGTGTAATTTTTACAAAAAATATTACAATAACTCCATCATTTTTTGGTAGAAATATACAAAGAGATACGAAGGTTATCAAAGACTCGAAAAGAAAACCCATAACTCCAGACTCCGTTTGTGATAAAGGAACGGACTGTACCTGCAATACAAGTTTATTATCAGAAATAATAGAAGACGATTGGATAGATATAGAGGAAGAAATAGAAAAGAATTATAATCTAATTGAAATACAAGAAGGCAAATATATTTTTAAAAATACCATAGGAACTATCCAAAACCAAGCAGACTTGCAAAAGATAATCCAAAGACTAGATGATATAGATATTATAGGAGAAAAGCCTTTACAACATTGGGGAAATAACCAGATAGAATGCAAGTTAGAAATTATAAACCCCGAATATACTATAAAAACGGCAGCTATACAAGCCACTAATGAAGACTTAAAAGATTTTGAGATACAAATCAAAGAACTTCTTACATTAGGAGTAATTAGAAGATCAAAATCAAGACATAGATCAGCAGCTTTTATGGTCAGAAACCATAGTGAAATAGTTAGAGGAAAGGCTAGAATGGTAATTAATTATAAAAGACTTAATGACAATACTGTTATGGATGCTTATAAGCTTCCAGATAAGACTGAATTAATTAATAGGATCCAAGAAAGAACGATGTCCAGTAAGTTTGATTGCAAGTCAGGCTATTGGCAAATTAAGATGCATAAAGATAGTATTGACTGGACAGCTTTTACTTGTCCAGAGGGTCATTTTGAATGGCTAGTCATGCCATTTGGCCTAAAGACAGCACCACCAATTTTTCAACGAAAGATGGATAACATTTTTGGAAAATATAAACATTTTGTGCTGGTATATGTAGATGACATTTTAGTATTTAGTTATAACCTAAAAGAACACTTAGAACATTTACAGAAGGTCTTTAATCTATTTATAGAACATGGAATAATCATTAGTAAGAAAAAGATGGAACTATGTAAACCTTATATTAACTTTTTAGGAATTACTATAGGAAATGGTAAAATTAAGTTACAACCTCATATAGCAAAGAAAGCTCTAGAAATGCCAGACAAGTTAGAAAAGACTAAAGATCTACAAAAATTCTTAGGAATATTAAATTATGCTAGACAATTTATTAAAAATTTAGGAAAGGTAGCAGGACCTCTTTATGCTAAGACAGGTACTAAAGGACAAAAAACTTTTAATACTGAAGATATAAAGTTAGTTCAAAAATTAAAAGAAATGATAAAAGATATACCCGACCTAGCATTACCTCTAGAAACAGACTATTTAATAGTTGAAACTGATGGAAGTTTTGAAGGATGGGGAGCTGTCCTCAAAGCTAAGAAAAATAAATATAGCGATAAGAAAGACGAACGAATATGCGCTTACCAAAGCGGCAAATACAAAGAACAAGGTAACATGAGTAGTATAGACGCAGAAATACTAGCGGTAATTTATGGACTTAATAGTTTTAAGATATATATTTTAAACAAACCTGAAATATTAGTAAGAACAGACTGTGAAGCAATAGTTAAATTTCATGAAAAAATTAGTGAGAAAAACAGTAGTAAAAGGAGATGGCTGAATTTTATTGATGCTACTTCTATTTATAGTATTAAATTTGAACATATTAAAGGAAAAGAAAATATTTTAGCTGATAAACTTAGCAGATTAATTTCAAAAACTACTAATTAGTTTTCTTATGCAGCATGGCAGATAAGGCAGACAAAGGAAAAGCTAAAGCTTCTTCCTCAGACTCAGCTACAGACGATTACTTAAAGACACTTTTAAGTAATACTCATTTCAGACCTTTAAGTTCATTAAATATGTCTCAGACTTCCACTCCTCAGACAATTGAAAGACTTCATTTCGGCAGACACAATTTAATCTGTTATCCGGAAAGCAATTTCAGTTTCAAGATTAGACCTGAAGCAAGAGTTGATAAAAACCAGAAATGTTTACTAGACAATTTATGGATTTCCTATAATAAGACTCCAAGGGATGTCAGCTATTTCTTAGCTGTAATGAACGCCCTGGCTCAATATTTTACTGAAAAGAATCTAACCAATAAGTTTAAGTTTTATGTGATCATACAGGGAAGAACTCCAGGAATATACCAGACATGGATACAAGTGATAGATGCTATCAAAGGGTTCAAAGACCCATTATATAAAGGTTTTAACAATTTTCATGAGGCATTAGATTATGCCAGAGGTAACTTAGGACCCAATTTTTATGTTGTACCAGAACTTCAAAATCAGACAAAAATTCCTCAGTATAACATTCAGAAAGACACCAACAAAATAATTTTTTGTGATCACTGTACCTCTATGACCGAAAATTTTAGAAGACTTAACCATAAAAATGAGATTTTAGAAAAAGAAAGAAACGAGTTAATTAGACAAAACATGATTTTACAAGATTATATTAGAGATATAGAAAAAACTCAAGAACAAGCTTCTTTTTCAAATACAGCTACTCAGACCAATTTTCAAACCCCAGTGAGTTCTCCAACTCCACTCAAAATGGATCAGATGGGTGTACATTCCCCTGTGAATGTAAATAGACCTACTGTATCAAGTAACGGTACAGCTAGTCCAGTTCAAACGGCAACTGGTAAAGACACATCAAGTCCGTTAATGGCTGACACTTTGCCAAAAAGTGTAAGACGCTTACCTACAAGTTTCAATTTAGAAGCCTCAAGCTCAAAGACACGAAAATCAAAAATAAAAAATAGAACCAGTACCAAGACAATTGAAAATATTATTGGACAAACTCTAATGAGACTCCTACAGGATGTGAAACCTACAGAGACAAGTGAAGAAACCAAAAATATAATTATACCCCCAAAGCCAGAGACAGAAGACTCAGACATTCCTAATTCAGACTCTGACTATGATCCCACAACTGAACAATTTGCTCAGGACCCTCATGAAGATGATGATTCAGGCATGAGTTTTGATTCTGTGGCACTACACAATCTAGACACCATTGGATGAAGACAGACGTAAGCAGCTACGTCAGCTATTTTAAATTTTGGCAGATACGTAAGCAATGACGTTTCAAAAAGACAGGTGGCCTCAATATTCAAAAAGAAAGAGAAGAAAGCGACAGCCACCACACTACTTTGAAGATTTTTCAACAAATACACAGTAAGACGGGACCCAAGAAAAAGACAAGTTCAATAATTCAGATTCTTTTGCTGAAATTTATTTCATTTTGAAATCCGCCTCTTCACTCCTTTACCTATATATACCCCTCATTCCACTCAGACAGAGATCATCAAGAAATCAAGAGAGAACATCAAGAAGATCTTCAATATTAGAGCAAAAGTTATTTCTCATATTTTGTAAGAGTGTAAAAAAAAAAAAAAAAAAAAAAAAAAAAAAAAAAAAGAGAGAAAGAGAGTGTTGTAAGTAAGAAAAGTGTGTGAGTGTTTATTTTCCAGTTCAACCAGGAGCACTTCGGGGACTCCCGAAAGGGAACCCTCTCTCCTCTACAATATGTAAGTAGGTTATGGCTTTCTTAGAACTAGGTATTTTCCCCAGTATGTACAGTATGTTTGTATGAATTAACTAGTATGCATGTACCAATGTAACTAGTTATGGTTGTTTATATAAATATGTGTTTTCTTTAAACGTTTGTTTTCATAAAAGCTTTACCCCTAGTATATGGTTCTCTTCTTAGATGCTTAAGTAACTCCCATGGATAACCGGTAAATTCCTAGGATGATTTATGCCTCCCCCTAGTATATGGTTAGTCTCTTGAATGCTTAAAGAACCCTGATGGATTGACCTGTAAATACCTAGGATGTAAAAGTCCGTTATAGCTGCAGGACTGTGTTTCCAGGGTGTGGTCAAAGAAACGGTTCTTAAAGTACTAAGTTCAAGAGAAAGAGATGAAAAGGGAAGGTATAGATATGCTGAAATAAGCGGTTCCGGGGTGCGGTTAAGAAGCAGTTCTTAAGTATACAGTCTAAGAAGAAGAGATGAACAGGGTATGATACAAAAAAAAAAAAAAAAAAAAAAAAAAAAAAAAAAAAAAAAAAGGAGACATAACATGAGGATGTACAAATTGGTTGGGAAACCTTACGATTCCTTGTGAATCTTCACTGCTGAATCGAGGAGGTAGAACAATACCAATTCTGTGTATAGAATCCTGTTATTATCCATAAAAACAAAAATTTAGTCAAATTTTGGGGAAATATACTTAGAAATCTAAGGAAACATAGCTATCATACATAAAGTAGATACAAGGAGGAGGAAGTACCGAGTAGGATTTTTACAACTATACGAGCAAACCCTTTAAATCAATCAACTCCAACATTTTCCTAAGCAAGCAACGCTTATTCAACCTTCAAATAGTGAAACATTTTCAAAACATTTTCAAATCTAAGTAATCCTTTTCTTTTTGGTATCAGAGCCAGAAGTTTCTAGGCCTAAATACATGAGAAGAAGTAGACTAGCTAGATATTTGAAAGCACAGAGATCGTGGTTAGTATATAATAAAGAAATACTTAAACATTTAGAACAAGAATCTGATAGACTTCAGCAAGAATTAGATTACTATGTAGTTAATTGTAGCAAAGAAATAGCAGATAATTATACACCAATCGTACAATTAGTCCAGTTTTATCAAGACTCCGTTACTCGAATTAACCTTAGAATAAGTACACAACACAGTATAATAAGACGAATAACAACTAAAATTCAACACTATCCTTTAGGTTGATGAAAAAATCTCATTTAGCAAAACAATTAAAATCTTTTAACAATCAACTAAACGCTAGGACTGATCATTTAAAATTTTTAGCACAAGACAAAATAGATCTTCTAATAAGATACAATTACTATCAGTTAATTTTTCAAGACCAAATTAGAGATAACGAAATAAATGCTATAAATATTCTAAATTATATGTGTAGGAGTATTGAACGATCATCTTTTCATATAAGATTTCAGACTATTAAAATAACAAAACTTAAACGCTATATCCAAAACTTTCCATTAGGATAAATTCATGAATAGACCAATTACTAATTATTACGAATATAACGAAGCTAAAAGAAAAATAAACCAACTATACTTAGAATTACAAACTTTATATACTAATCCTCAAGTAATAGACGGTATAATACAAAACCAAAGAATTCCTTCGTGCATTACCGAAATTAGACTTTATCAGAAAAAACTGCTTAGATATACCTTACCAAGACATAGTCAGTATTCACTTCAAAATATAAGAAATCGTCATAGATACCAACAATTATTCAGACTATTAAATATATGAAACATCTCTGTTATACAAATTATATAGCCTATCATTATAGAGAAATATACGACTTTAAACAAGAATTAAGACAAACTATAATACTTAAAGAATCATTACCTCATACGCAAGACCTAATCCAAATAGAACGCGAAATTAAAAATATTAGAAATTATATTAAATTTTTACGAAATAGAGTAAGATATTTTCCTTTAGGATAAAAATTTATGCATTATTCTAGACATATTATTAAAAAATATCGCAAAAAATATACAGAATTAAGTAAAAGACTATATTATATTCAACAAGGACAAAATTATATACATTTCTTAGAACATAAATTAGAAAACGCTTTCTCTAGATTTAAAATATATTCAGAAATAAATATAGAAACACATTTAAGACATCAAATTGTAGATTATTGTAGTTTTATACAAAAAGAAATAAAACAAGTTAAAATAGACATACAAGCCCAAGAATATTTAGTAACTGCAATCGTAATTTCTTTTCATGCGAAGAAGTGATAACTACTGCTATTATATAACGCATTATAATATACAGATACGTGAGTTAGTTATTGAAGAAAAAAGATTAGAAACAGTACGAGACGACCTTATTCACCATATAGAAGAATTTAAAAACGCAACTCGACAACATTATAGAGACATAGGAGATTACCATAATAGGTGCGCACATTTGAACAGATTACAAACTAGATTATTAACTATTAAAAGAAATCTTAGAGATACTATAGAAAGACAAAAACTTTTTAAAGAATATTTAGCCAACTGCCCGTTAGGATAATAGTTAATGAAAACTCATCCATTTGCTAGACAGATACAGGCCAACAATATCTTATATATTACTCAATTAATAAGACTAGTGTACTCAACGAAGAAACGAACAATATTAAAACAATCTTTAAAAAGACTACAAGATCTGAATTTAAAAGATTTTGATCAAATAACTAGTAACCTTAGTTGGGAATTACAAGGAATAGAACAAGACATAGCAACCTATAAAGACTGGTTAGAGTGGTATAAAAGTAAACCAAACTGGATAGCGTTAGGCTAAATAATATAGACAAAATAACAAATCTTAAAAAGCTCGAATATTTAGATCTACAATTAATTCCAGAGAAAAAATATAAAAGATTAAAAGACAACTCTTTACTTAGGTGTAATTTTGCTAGTGGAGACCATAGTTTACATAACGAAGATCCGCAATTAAATAGTATAGTAGATTTAGTACTAAATCTAGGGGATAATATACATAGAGATAATACTTTAATATTAGAAATCCTTAGAGACATTCAGGCTAAGCTAACAAATATAAAGTATCAAGTAGAAGAAAAGTTAGATTTTTTAAAGACGCAAAATACAGAAATAGAAAAAAGACAACATTATAAAGAACCTCAGAATAATACTTTACTTACCGAAATTAAACAAAACCTAGAACAAATAAAACTTATAATTCTTTCATGAACGATCCTTTATACACCGAAATCCTTAAACAAGCAGAACAAATAGCACCAAACCCAGAAGGTTTAAGTAATCATACCCCTCAAAGTAAAACAGACCAGACAATTATTAAACAGAATAATACTATAATATTATTACTTTTAAAACTAAACGAAAATATAGAAAGATTAATTAAAGGAAAAACTATAGAAGATCATCAAGACCTATTAAAACAACATCTAGACCAACTAAACAAAATTAAATATCCACCGGTTCCTGAAGACACTTTAAACGATTTAATAGATCAGCTTAAAAGAACTGAAGTCACCCCTTTAAAAGAAAGACCTCCACCGCGAAAGGCAAAACCATGGACTTTTTATCAGGTAGGAGACAAAACAACGAAAGACCACGACATAGCTACACCCAAAACAGCTTAAGTAATAATTTAATATCTAACATAATGATTTCACGAAGACATTCTGCTTCTACTTCTCAACAATTAGATGAAGTAATTGACGTAGACAAAGATATCCAGATTTTTCAACAGAATAAATTAAATTTATTAAATCCTAAAGTATTATATAGTGCAGGTTTATTTTCACAAAAAGCCCTTCTATACAGACATTATAGAGAAGAACAAATATGTGTAACAGGAGATAGACAAGAGAATCTTACATTAATTAGTCCAGAATCCTCAGAAGAAATCAAAAAAAGACAAATGAATCTAATGCATATGGGTTTAATAATAATAGGACTAAAAGGACTAACAAGAAAGAATTTAGGAACAAAAGCATTAATAACTATTTATGATGATAGATGGTCAGACTCTCAAAGATCACTTATAGGATTAACTGAAGTAGACATGACTAATAACGGAGGAATATTTTATTGTAGTCCAGACTTTATGATTAATGCATCAGAATTTGGAACATATATAAAAATAGGTATCCAGACCAAAGGATATGAAGACATGACCAAAGGAAATAATCTTTTAGTTTGCGTAGGCTTCTTAGGAAAGTTAGCTAATAATAGTGGTAGCAGATTTAAATTAAAAGTTGATGATGTAGTAGGATTAATGGGAAATAAAGGTATTAAATTAATGAAACCTATAAAGATAGACTCACAAATTTATGCTGGAACTTAGACCATAAAGATAAAGATAAACAAGAAACTCTAAAACCTACAGACCATTTAATGTATACAAATAAAAAAGGAGAAACTTCTATTAGATTTATCGATTATCAAAAGACAAATCAAGATGAAATAGAAGAAGAAGTTGAACAAACAGAACAGACTGAACGAAAAGAATTTATGAACATGTTTGAATTAGAAGAATTTGAAGTAGATAAAACTATACAGAAGGCACGAGAAATATATACAAAAGATAATAAAAGACGCTTTAAATGTAGTGGATGTAAGTTAGGACACTTGGAAATTTTTGAAGTAGACGACCACTTTAGAACATGTACTTTAAGGACAGATAATATACGATATAGAGAATTATTTGATAATTCAGACGATATAGTTTCAGAAACAGATAAAAGTATTAAAGAATTTATGGAATCAGCTTCTACTAGTTCAAGTCCCTTCCAAAGAACCAGTCAAATACATACAGTAGAAACTAATACTGGAAATGTTCCAAGACATAGGGTATATAGACAAAACCCAGAATTTGAATTAGAAAGTGTAAGACCAATAGGAAAAAGAATGCCGATAGAAGAACCTATCACTCTCCAAGCAGGTGGTGATAAAGGAAAAATACTTAATATAGCTGCACATGACCCGCAGAATTGGAATACAGTTATAGATTTATGGAAAGGAATTGTAGTAGCAGACTATATTAAGACATACACCGAAACAGACTCAGAAACTATGTATAAATATTTAGAGACATTTTTAGGAGAATCAACTAAAGGTTTATGGGAAAGTTTTAAAAGAGAATTTCCCAACGAATTCGGAGAATTATTAGCCTTTGGGGCTAATCCATATAACTTTACCAATAAAGTACATAGCTTAATAACAGGAGAAGACCCCAATAGCGGATTATTAATCTTACAACAGAAAGCTTTAATAAAATTAGAACAATTAAGCATAAGTAGTTGGCATCATATTAAACCTTTTTTATTAGACTATTTTTATTATACAACCATAAGTGGTAATGCTTTTGATGTAGGAATAGGTAAGAAATTATTCAATAAATTGCCAGGAGCTTTAGGACGAGAAATAGAGGATAGATGGAATAAAAGAGACGGTGTAGTACAGAATCCAACAGCCAGATGGTCAATAGGACATAGAATACAACATATTATGGATATATTACAAGAAAAGTGTACTAACATACAAATACAGAAACAACTAAAGAAAGGAGAGACAAATTTCTGTAAGACTATTTACACTACACAAAGTTATGATAACAATCCTCAAAAGAAAAAATATAAGAAGTATAAAAAACCATATAAACAAAATAATTATAAACAGAAAAATTATTATTTAAGAAAGTCATCTGCGAGAAAACCATATCTCAATAAAGACAAGCATGTAAGAAAATATAAGGATAATCGAAGTTATAAGAATACTTTAGAATGTTTTACTTGTGGCAGTTCAGATCATCTAGCTAATACTTGCCCTAAAAGAAATAATACTAGAACTAGAAATTCTCAATTAATAGAAGACTTTAATGAGACTTTAATAAATGTAGATGAATATATGTCCGATACAGAAAGCATATATTCTATCATTAGTATAGATTATAATAAAGACCCAAATTCTTCAGATACAGACGACGATATAGGGCTAGAGAATTTAAATACTGCTATAATTAATTGTAATCTAGTTAACATTCTAGAATCAGATCAGTGTTTTCATGAATTCGAAAAGAATAAAGGATTAGACAGTAACCAGTGCTTTATTTGTCATTGGTATCCTAGTAGAATTAAGCGAGCTAAATGCAGCAAGTGTTTCCTTGAAGGATGCATTTCTTGTATAGAAAAGACTATAGGAAAAGGAGTAATACAATCAACACCAATACTACCAATAGAAAAGAAACAGGCTGTTATAATTGCAACAGATAATACAACAGAAACTAGAATACATAATCTAGAAGTAAAAGTAAGTGAATTAGAAGATAGAATAAGATATTTAGAAAAAGGGAAATTAATTCCTCAAGAATCTACAAAAACAAATGTTCACGAATCAAGAGGCATAATAATAGAAGATTGTGAAGATACAGAATTACTAAATCAGTCTTTTGAAGGATTAATATGTAATGAAGATGTAAAATTAAGCTCCGTTAAAGTAATGACAAAGATAGTAATACACGATTATGAAATAGAAACCTTAGGGTTAGTAGACTCAGGATGCACTCAGTGCATAATAAATCAAGACATATTACCAAAACATCTGTTAAATCAATTTACTAAACCCCAGAAAGCCATGCAAATGGATGGCTCTCATAATACTTATACCCACTATGTAAAAAATGCAATAATTAGTTTCAATAATACTTGTTCAAATTATAAGACAAAATACAAGTTAGGCTACATGTTAACCAGAAAACTAGATATAAAAGCAGATTTTGTTATAGGATTAGACTTTATGGTCCGAAATAATGGAGGATGTTTTATTACTAGAGATGGTGTAATTTTTACAAAAAATATTACAATAACTCCATCATTTTTTGGTAGAAATATACAAAGAGATACGAAGGTTATCAAAGACTCGAAAAGAAAACCCATAACTCCAGACTCCGTTTGTGATAAAGGAACGGACTGTACCTGCAATACAAGTTTATTATCAGAAATAATAGAAGACGATTGGATAGATATAGAGGAAGAAATAGAAAAGAATTATAATCTAATTGAAATACAAGAAGGCAAATATATTTTTAAAAATACCATAGGAACTATCCAAAACCAAGCAGACTTGCAAAAGATAATCCAAAGACTAGATGATATAGATATTATAGGAGAAAAGCCTTTACAACATTGGGGAAATAACCAGATAGAATGCAAGTTAGAAATTATAAACCCCGAATATACTATAAAAACGGCAGCTATACAAGCCACTAATGAAGACTTAAAAGATTTTGAGATACAAATCAAAGAACTTCTTACATTAGGAGTAATTAGAAGATCAAAATCAAGACATAGATCAGCAGCTTTTATGGTCAGAAACCATAGTGAAATAGTTAGAGGAAAGGCTAGAATGGTAATTAATTATAAAAGACTTAATGACAATACTGTTATGGATGCTTATAAGCTTCCAGATAAGACTGAATTAATTAATAGGATCCAAGAAAGAACGATGTCCAGTAAGTTTGATTGCAAGTCAGGCTATTGGCAAATTAAGATGCATAAAGATAGTATTGACTGGACAGCTTTTACTTGTCCAGAGGGTCATTTTGAATGGCTAGTCATGCCATTTGGCCTAAAGACAGCACCACCAATTTTTCAACGAAAGATGGATAACATTTTTGGAAAATATAAACATTTTGTGCTGGTATATGTAGATGACATTTTAGTATTTAGTTATAACCTAAAAGAACACTTAGAACATTTACAGAAGGTCTTTAATCTATTTATAGAACATGGAATAATCATTAGTAAGAAAAAGATGGAACTATGTAAACCTTATATTAACTTTTTAGGAATTACTATAGGAAATGGTAAAATTAAGTTACAACCTCATATAGCAAAGAAAGCTCTAGAAATGCCAGACAAGTTAGAAAAGACTAAAGATCTACAAAAATTCTTAGGAATATTAAATTATGCTAGACAATTTATTAAAAATTTAGGAAAGGTAGCAGGACCTCTTTATGCTAAGACAGGTACTAAAGGACAAAAAACTTTTAATACTGAAGATATAAAGTTAGTTCAAAAATTAAAAGAAATGATAAAAGATATACCCGACCTAGCATTACCTCTAGAAACAGACTATTTAATAGTTGAAACTGATGGAAGTTTTGAAGGATGGGGAGCTGTCCTCAAAGCTAAGAAAAATAAATATAGCGATAAGAAAGACGAACGAATATGCGCTTACCAAAGCGGCAAATACAAAGAACAAGGTAACATGAGTAGTATAGACGCAGAAATACTAGCGGTAATTTATGGACTTAATAGTTTTAAGATATATATTTTAAACAAACCTGAAATATTAGTAAGAACAGACTGTGAAGCAATAGTTAAATTTCATGAAAAAATTAGTGAGAAAAACAGTAGTAAAAGGAGATGGCTGAATTTTATTGATGCTACTTCTATTTATAGTATTAAATTTGAACATATTAAAGGAAAAGAAAATATTTTAGCTGATAAACTTAGCAGATTAATTTCAAAAACTACTAATTAGTTTTCTTATGCAGCATGGCAGATAAGGCAGACAAAGGAAAAGCTAAAGCTTCTTCCTCAGACTCAGCTACAGACGATTACTTAAAGACACTTTTAAGTAATACTCATTTCAGACCTTTAAGTTCATTAAATATGTCTCAGACTTCCACTCCTCAGACAATTGAAAGACTTCATTTCGGCAGACACAATTTAATCTGTTATCCGGAAAGCAATTTCAGTTTCAAGATTAGACCTGAAGCAAGAGTTGATAAAAACCAGAAATGTTTACTAGACAATTTATGGATTTCCTATAATAAGACTCCAAGGGATGTCAGCTATTTCTTAGCTGTAATGAACGCCCTGGCTCAATATTTTACTGAAAAGAATCTAACCAATAAGTTTAAGTTTTATGTGATCATACAGGGAAGAACTCCAGGAATATACCAGACATGGATACAAGTGATAGATGCTATCAAAGGGTTTTTAGGGTTCAAAGACCCATTATATAAAGGTTTTAACAATTTTCATGAGGCATTAGATTATGCCAGAGGTAACCTAGGACCCAATTTTTATGTTATACCAGAACTTCAAAATCAGACAAAAATTCCTCAGTATAACATTCAGAAAGACACCACTTCAGTTAATCCTATAAGTGATCTTTGAGAGTCTGACCATCTATCATCATAAATAGTTATTAATGCTTATGCCAACAATATCTTATATATTACTCAATTAATAAGACTAGTGTACTCAACGAAGAAACGAACAATATTAAAACAATCTTTAAAAAGACTACAAGATCTGAATTTAAAAGATTTTGATCAAATAACTAGTAACCTTAGTTGGGAATTACAAGGAATAGAACAAGACATAGCAACCTATAAAGACTGGTTAGAGTGGTATAAAAGTAAACCAAACTGGATAGCGTTAGGCTAAATAATATAGACAAAATAAGGTCTTTGAACCCTTTGATAGCATCTATCACTTGTATCCATGTCTGGTATATTCCTGGAGTTCTTCCCTGTATGATCACATAAAACTTAAACTTATTGGTTAGATTCTTTTCAGTAAAATATTGAGCCAGGGCGTTCATTACAGCTAAGAAATAGCTGACATCCCTTGGAGTCTTATTATAGGAAATCCATAAATTGTCTAGTAAACATTTCTGGTTTTTATCAACTCTTGCTTCAGGTCTAATCTTGAAACTGAAATTGCTTTCCGGATAACAGATTAAATTGTGTCTGCCGAAATGAAGTCTTTCAATTGTCTGAGGAGTGGAAGTCTGAGACATATTTAATGAACTTAAAGGTCTGAAATGAGTATTACTTAAAAGTGTCTTTAAGTAATCGTCTGTAGCTGAGTCTGAGGAAGAAGCTTTAGCTTTTCCTTTGTCTGCCTTATCTGCCATGCTGCATAAGAAAACTAATTAGTAGTTTTTGAAATTAATCTGCTAAGTTTATCAGCTAAAATATTTTCTTTTCCTTTAATATGTTCAAATTTAATACTATAAATAGAAGTAGCATCAATAAAATTCAGCCATCTCCTTTTACTACTGTTTTTCTCACTAATTTTTTCATGAAATTTAACTATTGCTTCACAGTCTGTTCTTACTAATATTTCAGGTTTGTTTAAAATATATATCTTAAAACTATTAAGTCCATAAATTACCGCTAGTATTTCTGCGTCTATACTACTCATGTTACCTTGTTCTTTGTATTTGCCGCTTTGGTAAGCGCATATTCGTTCGTCTTTCTTATCGCTATATTTATTTTTCTTAGCTTTGAGGACAGCTCCCCATCCTTCAAAACTTCCATCAGTTTCAACTATTAAATAGTCTGTTTCTAGAGGTAATGCTAGGTCGGGTATATCTTTTATCATTTCTTTTAATTTTTGAACTAACTTTATATCTTCAGTATTAAAAGTTTTTTGTCCTTTAGTACCTGTCTTAGCATAAAGAGGTCCTGCTACCTTTCCTAAATTTTTAATAAATTGTCTAGCATAATTTAATATTCCTAAGAATTTTTGTAGATCTTTAGTCTTTTCTAACTTGTCTGGCATTTCTAGAGCTTTCTTTGCTATATGAGGTTGTAACTTAATTTTACCATTTCCTATAGTAATTCCTAAAAAGTTAATATAAGGTTTACATAGTTCCATCTTTTTCTTACTAATGATTATTCCATGTTCTATAAATAGATTAAAGACCTTCTGTAAATGTTCTAAGTGTTCTTTTAGGTTATAACTAAATACTAAAATGTCATCTACATATACCAGCACAAAATGTTTATATTTTCCAAAAATGTTATCCATCTTTCGTTGAAAAATTGGTGGTGCTGTCTTTAGGCCAAATGGCATGACTAGCCATTCAAAATGACCCTCTGGACAAGTAAAAGCTGTCCAGTCAATACTATCTTTATGCATCTTAATTTGCCAATAGCCTGACTTGCAATCAAACTTACTGAACATCGTTCTTTCTTGGATCCTATTAATTAATTCAGTCTTATCTGGAAGCTTATAAGCATCCATAACAGTATTGTCATTAAGTCTTTTATAATTAATTACCATTCTAGCCTTTCCTCTAACTATTTCACTATGGTTTCTGACCATAAAAGCTGCTGATCTATGTCTTGATTTTGATCTTCTAATTACTCCTAATGTAAGAAGTTCTTTGATTTGTATCTCAAAATCTTTTAAGTCTTCATTAGTGGCTTTTCCTCTAAATAGAGGATAGATGGAATAAAAGAGACGGTGTAGTACAGAATCCAACAGCCAGATGGTCAATAGGACATAGAATACAACATATTATGGATATATTACAAGAAAAGTGTACTAACATACAAATACAGAAACAACTAAAGAAAGGAGAGACAAATTTCTGTAAGACTATTTACACTACACAAAGTTATGATAACAATCCTCAAAAGAAAAAATATAAGAAGTATAAAAAACCATATAAACAAAATAATTATAAACAGAAAAATTATTATTTAAGAAAGTCATCTGCGAGAAAACCATATCTCAATAAAGACAAGCATGTAAGAAAATATAAGGATAATCGAAGTTATAAGAATACTTTAGAATGTTTTACTTGTGGCAGTTCAGATCATCTAGCTAATACTTGCCCTAAAAGAAATAATACTAGAACTAGAAATTCTCAATTAATAGAAGACTTTAATGAGACTTTAATAAATGTAGATGAATATATGTCCGATACAGAAAGCATATATTCTATCATTAGTATAGATTATAATAAAGACCCAAATTCTTCAGATACAGACGACGATATAGGGCTAGAGAATTTAAATACTGCTATAATTAATTGTAATCTAGTTAACATTCTAGAATCAAATCAGTGTTTTCATGAATTCGAAAAGAATAAAGGATTAGACAGTAACCAGTGCTTTATTTGTCATTGGTATCCTAGTAGAATTAAGCGAGCTAAATGCAGCAAGTGTTTCCTTGAAGGATGCATTTCTTGTATAGAAAAGACTATAGGAAAAGGAGTAATACAATCAACACCAATACTACCAATAGAAAAGAAACAGGCTGTTATAATTGCAACAGATAATACAACAGAAACTAGAATACATAATCTAGAAGTAAAAGTAAGTGAATTAGAAGATAGAATAAGATATTTAGAAAAAGGGAAATTAATTCCTCAAGAATCTACAAAAACAAATGTTCACGAATCAAGAGGCATAATAATAGAAGATTGTGAAGATACAGAATTACTAAATCAGTCTTTTGAAGGATTAATATGTAATGAAGATGTAAAATTAAGCTCCGTTAAAGTAATGACAAAGATAGTAATACACGATTATGAAATAGAAACCTTAGGGTTAGTAGACTCAGGATGCACTCAGTGCATAATAAATCAAGACATATTACCAAAACATCTGTTAAATCAATTTACTAAACCCCAGAAAGCCATGCAAATGGATGGCTCTCATAATACTTATACCCACTATGTAAAAAATGCAATAATTAGTTTCAATAATACTTGTTCAAATTATAAGACAAAATACAAGTTAGGCTACATGTTAACCAGAAAACTAGATATAAAAGCAGATTTTGTTATAGGATTAGACTTTATGGTCCGAAATAATGGAGGATGTTTTATTACTAGAGATGGTGTAATTTTTACAAAAAATATTACAATAACTCCATCATTTTTTGGTAGAAATATACAAAGAGATACGAAGGTTATCAAAGACTCGAAAAGAAAACCCATAACTCCAGACTCCGTTTGTGATAAAGGAACGGACTGTACCTGCAATACAAGTTTATTATCAGAAATAATAGAAGACGATTGGATAGATATAGAGGAAGAAATAGAAAAGAATTATAATCTAATTGAAATACAAGAAGGCAAATATATTTTTAAAAATACCATAGGAACTATCCAAAACCAAGCAGACTTGCAAAAGATAATCCAAAGACTAGATGATATAGATATTATAGGAGAAAAGCCTTTACAACATTGGGGAAATAACCAGATAGAATGCAAGTTAGAAATTATAAACCCCGAATATACTATAAAAACGGCAGCTATACAAGCCACTAATGAAGACTTAAAAGATTTTGAGATACAAATCAAAGAACTTCTTACATTAGGAGTAATTAGAAGATCAAAATCAAGACATAGATCAGCAGCTTTTATGGTCAGAAACCATAGTGAAATAGTTAGAGGAAAGGCTAGAATGGTAATTAATTATAAAAGACTTAATGACAATACAACATATTATGGATATATTATCAACTCTTGCTTCAGGTCTAATCTTGAAACTGAAATTGCTTTCCGGATAACAGATTAAATTGTGTCTGCCGAAATGAAGTCTTTCAATTGTCTGAGGAGTGGAAGTCTGAGACATATTTAATGAACTTAAAGGTCTGAAATGAGTATTACTTAAAAGTGTCTTTAAGTAATCGTCTGTAGCTGAGTCTGAGGAAGAAGCTTTAGCTTTTCCTTTGTCTGCCTTATCTGCCATGCTGCATAAGAAAACTAATTAGTAGTTTTTGAAATTAATCTGCTAAGTTTATCAGCTAAAATATTTTCTTTTCCTTTAATATGTTCAAATTTAATACTATAAATAGAAGTAGCATCAATAAAATTCAGCCATCTCCTTTTACTACTGTTTTTCTCACTAATTTTTTCATGAAATTTAACTATTGCTTCACAGTCTGTTCTTACTAATATTTCAGGTTTGTTTAAAATATATATCTTAAAACTATTAAGTCCATAAATTACCGCTAGTATTTCTGCGTCTATACTACTCATGTTACCTTGTTCTTTGTATTTGCCGCTTTGGTAAGCGCATATTCGTTCGTCTTTCTTATCGCTATATTTATTTTTCTTAGCTTTGAGGACAGCTCCCCATCCTTCAAAACTTCCATCAGTTTCAACTATTAAATAGTCTGTTTCTAGAGGTAATGCTAGGTCGGGTATATCTTTTATCATTTCTTTTAATTTTTGAACTAACTTTATATCTTCAGTATTAAAAGTTTTTTGTCCTTTAGTACCTGTCTTAGCATAAAGAGGTCCTGCTACCTTTCCTAAATTTTTAATAAATTGTCTAGCATAATTTAATATTCCTAAGAATTTTTGTAGATCTTTAGTCTTTTCTAACTTGTCTGGCATTTCTAGAGCTTTCTTTGCTATATGAGGTTGTAACTTAATTTTACCATTTCCTATAGTAATTCCTAAAAAGTTAATATAAGGTTTACATAGTTCCATCTTTTTCTTACTAATGATTATTCCATGTTCTATAAATAGATTAAAGACCTTCTGTAAATGTTCTAAGTGTTCTTTTAGGTTATAACTAAATACTAAAATGTCATCTACATATACCAGCACAAAATGTTTATATTTTCCAAAAATGTTATCCATCTTTCGTTGAAAAATTGGTGGTGCTGTCTTTAGGCCAAATGGCATGACTAGCCATTCAAAATGACCCTCTGGACAAGTAAAAGCTGTCCAGTCAATACTATCTTTATGCATCTTAATTTGCCAATAGCCTGACTTGCAATCAAACTTACTGAACATCGTTCTTTCTTGGATCCTATTAATTAATTCAGTCTTATCTGGAAGCTTATAAGCATCCATAACAGTATTGTCATTAAGTCTTTTATAATTAATTACCATTCTAGCCTTTCCTCTAACTATTTCACTATGGTTTCTGACCATAAAAGCTGCTGATCTATGTCTTGATTTTGATCTTCTAATTACTCCTAATGTAAGAAGTTCTTTGATTTGTATCTCAAAATCTTTTAAGTCTTCATTAGTGGCTTGTATAGCTGCCGTTTTTATAGTATATTCGGGGTTTATAATTTCTAACTTGCATTCTATCTGGTTATTTCCCCAATGTTGTAAAGGCTTTTCTCCTATAATATCTATATCATCTAGTCTTTGGATTATCTTTTGCAAGTCTGCTTGGTTTTGGATAGTTCCTATGGTATTTTTAAAAATATATTTGCCTTCTTGTATTTCAATTAGATTATAATTCTTTTCTATTTCTTCCTCTATATCTATCCAATCGTCTTCTATTATTTCTGATAATAAACTTGTATTGCAGGTACAGTCCGTTCCTTTATCACAAACGGAGTCTGGAGTTATGGGTTTTCTTTTCGAGTCTTTGATAACCTTCGTATCTCTTTGTATATTTCTACCAAAAAATGATGGAGTTATTGTAATATTTTTTGTAAAAATTACACCATCTCTAGTAATAAAACATCCTCCATTATTTCGGACCATAAAGTCTAATCCTATAACAAAATCTGCTTTTATATCTAGTTTTCTGGTTAACATGTAGCCTAACTTGTATTTTGTCTTATAATTTGAACAAGTATTATTGAAACTAATTATTGCATTTTTTACATAGTGGGTATAAGTATTATGAGAGCCATCCATTTGCATGGCTTTCTGGGGTTTAGTAAATTGATTTAACAGATGTTTTGGTAATATGTCTTGATTTATTATGCACTGAGTGCATCCTGAGTCTACTAACCCTAAGGTTTCTATTTCATAATTGTGTATTACTATCTTTGTCATTACTTTAACGGAGCTTAATTTTACATCTTCATTACATATTAATCCTTCAAAAGACTGATTTAGTAATTCTGTATCTTCACAATCTTCTATTATTATGCCTCTTGATTCGTGAACATTTGTTTTTGTAGATTCTTGAGGAATTAATTTCCCTTTTTCTAAATATCTTATTCTATCTTCTAATTCACTTACTTTTACTTCTAGATTATGTATTCTAGTTTCTGTTGTATTATCTGTTGCAATTATAACAGCCTGTTTCTTTTCTATTGGTAGTATTGGTGTTGATTGTATTACTCCTTTTCCTATAGTCTTTTCTATACAAGAAATGCATCCTTCAAGGAAACACTTGCTGCATTTAGCTCGCTTAATTCTACTAGGATACCAATGACAAATAAAGCACTGGTTACTGTCTAATCCTTTATTCTTTTCGAATTCATGAAAACACTGATCTGATTCTAGAATGTTAACTAGATTACAATTAATTATAGCAGTATTTAAATTCTCTAGCCCTATATCGTCGTCTGTATCTGAAGAATTTGGGTCTTTATTATAATCTATACTAATGATAGAATATATGCTTTCTGTATCGGACATATATTCATCTACATTTATTAAAGTCTCATTAAAGTCTTCTATTAATTGAGAATTTCTAGTTCTAGTATTATTTCTTTTAGGGCAAGTATTAGCTAGATGATCTGAACTGCCACAAGTAAAACATTCTAAAGTATTCTTATAACTTCGATTATCCTTATATTTTCTTACATGCTTGTCTTTATTGAGATATGGTTTTCTCGCAGATGACTTTCTTAAATAATAATTTTTCTGTTTATAATTATTTTGTTTATATGGTTTTTTATACTTCTTATATTTTTTCTTTTGAGGATTGTTATCATAACTTTGTGTAGTGTAAATAGTCTTACAGAAATTTGTCTCTCCTTAAAAATCCTACTCGGTACTTCCTCCTCCTTGTATCTACTTTATGTATGATAGCTATGTTTCCTTAGATTTCTAAGTATATTTCTGGATATCTTTGTCTACGTCAATTACTTCATCTAATTGTTGAGAAGTAGAAGCAGAATGTCTTCGTGAAATCATTATGTTAGATATTAAATTATTACTTAAGCTGTTTTGGGTGTAGCTATGTCGTGGTCTTTCGTTGTTTTGATATTAAATTTTTACGAAATAGAGTAAGATATTTTCCTTTAGGATAAAAATTTATGCATTATTCTAGACATATTATTAAAAAATATCGCAAAAAATATACAGAATTAAGTAAAAGACTATATTATATTCAACAAGGACAAAATTATATACATTTCTTAGAACATAAATTAGAAAACGCTTTCTCTAGATTTAAAATATATTCAGAAATAAATATAGAAACACATTTAAGACATCAAATTGTAGATTATTGTAGTTTTATACAAAAAGAAATAAAACAAGTTAAAATAGACATACAAGCCCCCGAATATACTATAAAAACGGCAGCTATACAAGCCACTAATGAAGACTTAAAAGATTTTGAGATACAAATCAAAGAACTTCTTACATTAGGAGTAATTAGAAGATCAAAATCAAGACATAGATCAGCAGCTTTTATGGTCAGAAACCATAGTGAAATAGTTAGAGGAAAGGCTAGAATGGTAATTAATTATAAAAGACTTAATGACAATACTGTTATGGATGCTTATAAGCTTCCAGATAAGACTGAATTAATTAATAGGATCCAAGAAAGAACGATGTTCAGTAAGTTTGATTGCAAGTCAGGCTATTGGCAAATTAAGATGCATAAAGATAGTATTGACTGGACAGCTTTTACTTGTCCAGAGGGTCATTTTGAATGGCTAGTCATGCCATTTGGCCTAAAGACAGCACCACCAATTTTTCAACGAAAGATGGATAACATTTTTGGAAAATATAAACATTTTGTGCTGGTATATGTAGATGACATTTTAGTATTTAGTTATAACCTAAAAGAACACTTAGAACATTTACAGAAGGTCTTTAATCTATTTATAGAACATGGAATAATCATTAGTAAGAAAAAGATGGAACTATGTAAACCTTATATTAACTTTTTAGGAATTACTATAGGAAATGGTAAAATTAAGTTACAACCTCATATAGCAAAGAAAGCTCTAGAAATGCCAGACAAGTTAGAAAAGACTAAAGATCTACAAAAATTCTTAGGAATATTAAATTATGCTAGACAATTTATTAAAAATTTAGGAAAGGTAGCAGGACCTCTTTATGCTAAGACAGGTACTAAAGGACAAAAAACTTTTAATACTGAAGATATAAAGTTAGTTCAAAAATTAAAAGAAATGATAAAAGATATACCCGACCTAGCATTACCTCTAGAAACAGACTATTTAATAGTTGAAACTGATGGAAGTTTTGAAGGATGGGGAGCTGTCCTCAAAGCTAAGAAAAATAAATATAGCGATAAGAAAGACGAACGAATATGCGCTTACCAAAGCGGCAAATACAAAGAACAAGGTAACATGAGTAGTATAGACGCAGAAATACTAGCGGTAATTTATGGACTTAATAGTTTTAAGATATATATTTTAAACAAACCTGAAATATTAGTAAGAACAGACTGTGAAGCAATAGTTAAATTTCATGAAAAAATTAGTGAGAAAAACAGTAGTAAAAGGAGATGGCTGAATTTTATTGATGCTACTTCTATTTATAGTATTAAATTTGAACATATTAAAGGAAAAGAAAATATTTTAGCTGATAAACTTAGCAGATTAATTTCAAAAACTACTAATTAGTTTTCTTATGCAGCATGGCAGATAAGGCAGACAAAGGAAAAGCTAAAGCTTCTTCCTCAGACTCAGCTACAGACGATTACTTAAAGACACTTTTAAGTAATACTCATTTCAGACCTTTAAGTTCATTAAATATGTCTCAGACTTCCACTCCTCAGACAATTGAAAGACTTCATTTCGGCAGACACAATTTAATCTGTTATCCGGAAAGCAATTTCAGTTTCAAGATTAGACCTGAAGCAAGAGTTGATAAAAACCAGAAATGTTTACTAGACAATTTATGGATTTCCTATAATAAGACTCCAAGGGATGTCAGCTATTTCTTAGCTGTAATGAACGCCCTGGCTCAATATTTTACTGAAAAGAATCTAACCAATAAGTTTAAGTTTTATGTGATCATACAGGGAAGAACTCCAGGAATATACCAGACATGGATACAAGTGATAGATGCTATCAAAGGGTTCAAAGACCCATTATATAAAGGTTTTAACAATTTTCATGAGGCATTAGATTATGCCAGAGGTAACTTAGGACCCAATTTTTATGTTGTACCAGAACTTCAAAATCAGACAAAAATTCCTCAGTATAACATTCAGAAAGACACCAACAAAATAATTTTTTGTGATCACTGTACCTCTATGACCGAAAATTTTAGAAGACTTAACCATAAAAATGAGATTTTAGAAAAAGAAAGAAACGAGTTAATTAGACAAAACATGATTTTACAAGATTATATTAGAGATATAGAAAAAACTCAAGAACAAGCTTCTTTTTCAAATACAGCTACTCAGACCAATTTTCAAACCCCAGTGAGTTCTCCAACTCCACTCAAAAGAAATCTTAGAGATACTATAGAAAGACAAAAACTTTTTAAAGAATATTTAGCCAACTGCCCGTTAGGATAATAGTTAATGAAAACTCATCCATTTGCTAGACAGATACAGGCCAACAATATCTTATATATTACTCAATTAATAAGACTAGTGTACTCAACGAAGAAACGAACAATATTAAAACAATCTTTAAAAAGACTACAAGATCTGAATTTAAAAGATTTTGATCAAATAACTAGTAACCTTAGTTGGGAATTACAAGGAATAGAACAAGACATAGCAACCTATAAAGACTGGTTAGAGTGGTATAAAAGTAAACCAAACTGGATAGCGTTAGGCTAAATAATATAGACAAAATAACAAATCTTAAAAAGCTCGAATATTTAGATCTACAATTAATTCCAGAGAAAAAATATAAAAGATTAAAAGACAACTCTTTACTTAGGTGTAATTTTGCTAGTGGAGACCATAGTTTACATAACGAAGATCCGCAATTAAATAGTATAGTAGATTTAGTACTAAATCTAGGGGTAGCGTTAGGCTAAATAATATAGACAAAATAACAAATCTTAAAAAGCTCGAATATTTAGATCTACAATTAATTCCAGAGAAAAAATATAAAAGATTAAAAGACAACTCTTTACTTAGGTGTAATTTTGCTAGTGGAGACCATAGTTTACATAACGAAGATCCGCAATTAAATAGTATAGTAGATTTAGTACTAAATCTAGGGGATAATATACATAGAGATAATACTTTAATATTAGAAATCCTTAGAGACATTCAGGCTAAGCTAACAAATATAAAGTATCAAGTAGAAGAAAAGTTAGATTTTTTAAAGACGCAAAATACAGAAATAGAAAAAAGACAACATTATAAAGAACCTCAGAATAATACTTTACTTACCGAAATTAAACAAAACCTAGAACAAATAAAACTTATAATTCTTTCATGAACGATCCTTTATACACCGAAATCCTTAAACAAGCAGAACAAATAGCACCAAACCCAGAAGGTTTAAGTAATCATACCCCTCAAAGTAAAACAGACCAGACAATTATTAAACAGAATAATACTATAATATTATTACTTTTAAAACTAAACGAAAATATAGAAAGATTAATTAAAGGAAAAACTATAGAAGATCATCAAGACCTATTAAAACAACATCTAGACCAACTAAACAAAATTAAATATCCACCGGTTCCTGAAGACACTTTAAACGATTTAATAGATCAGCTTAAAAGAACTGAAGTCACCCCTTTAAAAGAAAGACCTCCACCGCGAAAGGCAAAACCATGGACTTTTTATCAGGTAGGAGACAAAACAACGAAAGACCACGACATAGCTACACCCAAAACAGCTTAAGTAATAATTTAATATCTAACATAATGATTTCACGAAGACATTCTGCTTCTACTTCTCAACAATTAGATGAAGTAATTGACGTAGACAAAGATATCCAGATTTTTCAACAGAATAAATTAAATTTATTAAATCCTAAAGTATTATATAGTGCAGGTTTATTTTCACAAAAAGCCCTTCTATACAGACATTATAGAGAAGAACAAATATGTGTAACAGGAGATAGACAAGAGAATCTTACATTAATTAGTCCAGAATCCTCAGAAGAAATCAAAAAAAGACAAATGAATCTAATGCATATGGGTTTAATAATAATAGGACTAAAAGGACTAACAAGAAAGAATTTAGGAACAAAAGCATTAATAACTATTTATGATGATAGATGGTCAGACTCTCAAAGATCACTTATAGGATTAACTGAAGTAGACATGACTAATAACGGAGGAATATTTTATTGTAGTCCAGACTTTATGATTAATGCATCAGAATTTGGAACATATATAAAAATAGGTATCCAGACCAAAGGATATGAAGACATGACCAAAGGAAATAATCTTTTAGTTTGCGTAGGCTTCTTAGGAAAGTTAGCTAATAATAGTGGTAGCAGATTTAAATTAAAAGTTGATGATGTAGTAGGATTAATGGGAAATAAAGGTATTAAATTAATGAAACCTATAAAGATAGACTCACAAATTTATGCTGGTTTAGAATGGAACTTAGACCATAAAGATAAAGATAAACAAGAAACTCTAAAACCTACAGACCATTTAATGTATACAAATAAAAAAGGAGAAACTTCTATTAGATTTATCGATTATCAAAAGACAAATCAAGATGAAATAGAAGAAGAAGTTGAACAAACAGAACAGACTGAACGAAAAGAATTTATGAACATGTTTGAATTAGAAGAATTTGAAGTAGATAAAACTATACAGAAGGCACGAGAAATATATACAAAAGATAATAAAAGACGCTTTAAATGTAGTGGATGTAAGTTAGGACACTTGGAAATTTTTGAAGTAGACGACCACTTTAGAACATGTACTTTAAGGACAGATAATATACGATATAGAGAATTATTTGATAATTCAGACGATATAGTTTCAGAAACAGATAAAAGTATTAAAGAATTTATGGAATCAGCTTCTACTAGTTCAAGTCCCTTCCAAAGAACCAGTCAAATACATACAGTAGAAACTAATACTGGAAATGTTCCAAGACATAGGGTATATAGACAAAACCCAGAATTTGAATTAGAAAGTGTAAGACCAATAGGAAAAAGAATGCCGATAGAAGAACCTATCACTCTCCAAGCAGGTGGTGATAAAGGAAAAATACTTAATATAGCTGCACATGACCCGCAGAATTGGAATACAGTTATAGATTTATGGAAAGGAATTGTAGTAGCAGACTATATTAAGACATACACCGAAACAGACTCAGAAACTATGTATAAATATTTAGAGACATTTTTAGGAGAATCAACTAAAGGTTTATGGGAAAGTTTTAAAAGAGAATTTCCCAACGAATTCGGAGAATTATTAGCCTTTGGGGCTAATCCATATAACTTTACCAATAAAGTACATAGCTTAATAACAGGAGAAGACCCCAATAGCGGATTATTAATCTTACAACAGAAAGCTTTAATAAAATTAGAACAATTAAGCATAAGTAGTTGGCATCATATTAAACCTTTTTTATTAGACTATTTTTATTATACAACCATAAGTGGTAATGCTTTTGATGTAGGAATAGGTAAGAAATTATTCAATAAATTGCCAGGAGCTTTAGGACGAGAAATAGAGGATAGATGGAATAAAAGAGACGGTGTAGTACAGAATCCAACAGCCAGATGGTCAATAGGACATAGAATACAACATATTATGGATATATTACAAGAAAAGTGTACTAACATACAAATACAGAAACAACTAAAGAAAGGAGAGACAAATTTCTGTAAGACTATTTACACTACACAAAGTTATGATAACAATCCTCAAAAGAAAAAATATAAGAAGTATAAAAAACCATATAAACAAAATAATTATAAACAGAAAAATTATTATTTAAGAAAGTCATCTGCGAGAAAACCATATCTCAATAAAGACAAGCATGTAAGAAAATATAAGGATAATCGAAGTTATAAGAATACTTTAGAATGTTTTAATGTTGTCGAGTTGCGTTTTTAAATTCTTCTATATGGTGAATAAGGTCGTCTCGTACTGTTTCTAATCTTTTTTCTTCAATAACTAACTCACGTATCTGTATATTATAATGCGTTATATAATAGCAGTAGTTATCACTTCTTCGCATGAAAAGAAATTACGATTGCAGTTACTAAATATTCTTGGGCTTGTATGTCTATTTTAACTTGTTTTATTTCTTTTTGTATAAAACTACAATAATCTACAATTTGATGTCTTAAATGTGTTTCTATATTTATTTCTGAATATATTTTAAATCTAGAGAAAGCGTTTTCTAATTTATGTTCTAAGAAATGTATATAATTTTGTCCTTGTTGAATATAATATAGTCTTTTACTTAATTCTGTATATTTTTTGCGATATTTTTTAATAATATGTCTAGAATAATGCATAAATTTTTATCCTAAAGGAAAATATCTTACTCTATTTCGTAAAAATTTAATATAATTTCTAATATTTTTAATTTCGCGTTCTATTTGGATTAGGTCTTGCGTATGAGGTAATGATTCTTTAAGTATTATAGTTTGTCTTAATTCTTGTTTAAAGTCGTATATTTCTCTATAATGATAGGCTATATAATTTGTATAACAGAGATGTTTCATATATTTAATAGTCTGAATAATTGTTGGTATCTATGACGATTTCTTATATTTTGAAGTGAATACTGACTATGTCTTGGTAAGGTATATCTAAGCAGTTTTTTCTGATAAAGTCTAATTTCGGTAATGCACGAAGGAATTCTTTGGTTTTGTATTATACCGTCTATTACTTGAGGATTAGTATATAAAGTTTGTAATTCTAAGTATAGTTGGTTTATTTTTCTTTTAGCTTCGTTATATTCGTAATAATTAGTAATTGGTCTATTCATGAATTTATCCTAATGGAAAGTTTTGGATATAGCGTTTAAGTTTTGTTATTTTAATAGTCTGAAATCTTATATGAAAAGATGATCGTTCAATACTCCTACACATATAATTTAGAATATTTATAGCATTTATTTCGTTATCTCTAATTTGGTCTTGAAAAATTAACTGATAGTAATTGTATCTTATTAGAAGATCTATTTTGTCTTGTGCTAAAAATTTTAAATGATCAGTCCTAGCGTTTAGTTGATTGTTAAAAGATTTTAATTGTTTTGCTAAATGAGATTTTTTCATCAACCTAAAGGATAGTGTTGAATTTTAGTTGTTATTCGTCTTATTATACTGTGTTGTGTACTTATTCTAAGGTTAATTCGAGTAACGGAGTCTTGATAAAACTGGACTAATTGTACGATTGGTGTATAATTATCTGCTATTTCTTTGCTACAATTAACTACATAGTAATCTAATTCTTGCTGAAGTCTATCAGATTCTTGTTCTAAATGTTTAAGTATTTCTTTATTATATACTAACCACGATCTCTGTGCTTTCAAATATCTAGCTAGTCTACTTCTTCTCATGTATTTAGGCCTAGAAACTTCTGGCTCTGAACATTTCCATGACTTTGAACCCTTTTATGGATAATAACAGGATTCTATACAGAATTGGTATTGTTCTACCTCCTCGATTCAGCAGTGAAGATTCACAAGGAATCGTAAGGTTTCCCAACCAATTTGTACATCCTCATGTTATGTCTCCTTTTTTTTTTTTTTTTTTTTTTTTTTTTTTTTTTTTTTGTATCATACCCTGTTCATCTCTTCTTCTTAGACTGTATACTTAAGAACTGCTTCTTAACCGCACCCCGGAACCGCTTATTTCAGCATATCTATACCTTCCCTTTTCATCTCTTTCTCTTGAACTTAGTACTTTAAGAACCGTTTCTTTGACCACACCCTGGAAACACAGTCCTGCAGCTATAACGGACTTTTACATCCTAGGTATTTACAGGTCAATCCATCAGGGTTCTTTAAGCATTCAAGAGACTAACCATATACTAGGGGGAGGCATAAATCATCCTAGGAATTTACCGGTTATCCATGGGAGTTACTTAAGCATCTAAGAAGAGAACCATATACTAGGGGGAGGAAGTACCGAGTAGGATTTTTACAACTATACGAGCAAACCCTTCAAATCAATCAACTCCAACATTTTCCTAAGCAAGCAACGCTTATTCAACCTTCAAATAGTGAAACATTTTCAAAACATTTTCAAATCTAAGTAATCCTTTTCTTTTGGTATCAGAGCCAGAAGTTTCTAGGCCTAAATACATGAGAAGAAGTAGACTAGCTAGATATTTGAAAGCACAGAGATCGTGGTTAGTATATAATAAAGAAATACTTAAACATTTAGAACAAGAATCTGATAGACTTCAGCAAGAATTAGATTACTATGTAGTTAATTGTAGCAAAGAAATAGCAGATAATTATACACCAATCGTACAATTAGTCCAGTTTTATCAAGACTCCGTTACTCGAATTAACCTTAGAATAAGTACACAACACAGTATAATAAGACGAATAACAACTAAAATTCAGCACTATCCTTTAGGTTGATGAAAAAATCTCATTTAGCAAAACAATTAAAATCTTTTAACAATCAACTAAACGCTAGGACTGATCATTTAAAATTTTTAGCACAAGACAAAATAGATCTTCTAATAAGATACAATTACTATCAGTTAATTTTTCAAGACCAAATTAGAGATAACGAAATAAATGCTATAAATATTCTAAATTATATGTGTAGGAGTATTGAACGATCATCTTTTCATATAAGATTTCAGACTATTAAAATAACAAAACTTAAACGCTATATCCAAAACTTTCCATTAGGATAAATTCATGAATAGACCAATTACTAATTATTACGAATATAACGAAGCTAAAAGAAAAATAAACCAACTATACTTAGAATTACAAACTTTATATACTAATCCTCAAGTAATAGACGGTATAATACAAAACCAAAGAATTCCTTCGTGCATTACCGAAATTAGACTTTATCAGAAAAAACTGCTTAGATATACCTTACCAAGACATAGTCAGTATTCACTTCAAAATATAAGAAATCGTCATAGATACCAACAATTATTCAGACTATTAAATATATGAAACATCTCTGTTATACAAATTATATAGCCTATCATTATAGAGAAATATACGACTTTAAACAAGAATTAAGACAAACTATAATACTTAAAGAATCATTACCTCATACGCAAGACCTAATCCAAATAGAACGCGAAATTAAAAATATTAGAAATTATATTAAATTTTTACGAAATAGAGTAAGATATTTTCCTTTAGGATAAAAATTTATGCATTATTCTAGACATATTATTAAAAAATATCGCAAAAAATATACAGAATTAAGTAAAAGACTATATTATATTCAACAAGGACAAAATTATATACATTTCTTAGAACATAAATTAGAAAACGCTTTCTCTAGATTTAAAATATATTCAGAAATAAATATAGAAACACATTTAAGACATCAAATTGTAGATTATTGTAGTTTTATACAAAAGAAATAATAGAAGACGATTGGATAGATATAGAGGAAGAAATAGAAAAGAATTATAATCTAATTGAAATACAAGAAGGCAAATATATTTTTAAAAATACCATAGGAACTATCCAAAACCAAGCAGACTTGCAAAAGATAATCCAAAGACTAGATGATATAGATATTATAGGAGAAAAGCCTTTACAACATTGGGGAAATAACCAGATAGAATGCAAGTTAGAAATTATAAACCCCGAATATACTATAAAAACGGCAGCTATACAAGCCACTAATGAAGACTTAAAAGATTTTGAGATACAAATCAAAGAACTTCTTACATTAGGAGTAATTAGAAGATCAAAATCAAGACATAGATCAGCAGCTTTTATGGTCAGAAACCATAGTGAAATAGTTAGAGGAAAGGCTAGAATGGTAATTAATTATAAAAGACTTAATGACAATACTGTTATGGATGCTTATAAGCTTCCAGATAAGACTGAATTAATTAATAGGATCCAAGAAAGAACGATGTTCAGTAAGTTTGATTGCAAGTCAGGCTATTGGCAAATTAAGATGCATAAAGATAGTATTGACTGGACAGCTTTTACTTGTCCAGAGGGTCATTTTGAATGGCTAGTCATGCCATTTGGCCTAAAGACAGCACCACCAATTTTTCAACGAAAGATGGATAACATTTTTGGAAAATATAAACATTTTGTGCTGGTATATGTAGATGACATTTTAGTATTTAGTTATAACCTAAAAGAACACTTAGAACATTTACAGAAGGTCTTTAATCTATTTATAGAACATGGAATAATCATTAGTAAGAAAAAGATGGAACTATGTAAACCTTATATTAACTTTTTAGGAATTACTATAGGAAATGGTAAAATTAAGTTACAACCTCATATAGCAAAGAAAGCTCTAGAAATGCTAGACAAGTTAGAAAAGACTAAAGATCTACAAAAATTCTTAGGAATATTAAATTATGCTAGACAATTTATTAAAAATTTAGGAAAGGTAGCAGGACCTCTTTATGCTAAGACAGGTACTAAAGGACAAAAAACTTTTAATACTGAAGATATAAAGTTAGTTCAAAAATTAAAAGAAATGATAAAAGATATACCCGACCTAGCATTACCTCTAGAAACAGACTATTTAATAGTTGAAACTGATGGAAGTTTTGAAGGATGGGGAGCTGTCCTCAAAGCTAAGAAAAATAAATATAGCGATAAGAAAGACGAACGAATATGCGCTTACCAAAGCGGCAAATACAAAGAACAAGGTAACATGAGTAGTATAGACGCAGAAATACTAGCGGTAATTTATGGACTTAATAGTTTTAAGATATATATTTTAAACAAACCTGAAATATTAGTAAGAACAGACTGTGAAGCAATAGTTAAATTTCATGAAAAAATTAGTGAGAAAAACAGTAGTAAAAGGAGATGGCTGAATTTTATTGATGCTACTTCTATTTATAGTATTAAATTTGAACATATTAAAGGAAAAGAAAATATTTTAGCTGATAAACTTAGCAGATTAATTTCAAAAACTACTAATTAGTTTTCTTATGCAGCATGGCAGATAAGGCAGACAAAGGAAAAGCTAAAGCTTCTTCCTCAGACTCAGCTACAGACGATTACTTAAAGACACTTTTAAGTAATACTCATTTCAGACCTTTAAGTTCATTAAATATGTCTCAGACTTCCACTCCTCAGACAATTGAAAGACTTCATTTCGGCAGACACAATTTAATCTGTTATCCGGAAAGCAATTTCAGTTTCAAGATTAGACCTGAAGCAAGAGTTGATAAAAACCAGAAATGTTTACTAGACAATTTATGGATTTCCTATAATAAGACTCCAAGGGATGTCAGCTATTTCTTAGCTGTAATGAACGCCCTGGCTCAATATTTTACTGAAAAGAATCTAACCAATAAGTTTAAGTTTTATGTGATCATACAGGGAAGAACTCCAGGAATATACCAGACATGGATACAAGTGATAGATGCTATCAAAGGGTTCAAAGACCCATTATATAAAGGTTTTAACAATTTTCATGAGGCATTAGATTATGCCAGAGGTAACTTAGGACCCAATTTTTATGTTGTACCAGAACTTCAAAATCAGACAAAAATTCCTCAGTATAACATTCAGAAAGACACCAACAAAATAATTTTTTGTGATCACTGTACCTCTATGACCGAAAATTTTAGAAGACTTAACCATAAAAATGAGATTTTAGAAAAAGAAAGAAACGAGTTAATTAGACAAAACATGATTTTACAAGATTATATTAGGGATATAGAAAAAACTCAAGAACAAGCTTCTTTTTCAAATACAGCTACTCAGACCAATTTTCAAACCCCAGTGAGTTCTCCAACTCCACTCAAAATGGATCAGATGGGTGTACATTCCCCTGTGAATGTAAATAGACCTACTGTATCAGGTAACGGTACAGCTAGTCCAGTTCAAACGGCAACTGGTAAAGACACATCAAGTCCGTTAATGGCTGACACTTTGCCAAAAAGTGTAAGACGCTTACCTACAAGTTTCAATTTAGAAGCCTCAAGCTCAAAGACACGAAAATCAAAAATAAAAAATAGAACCAGTACCAAGACAATTGAAAATATTATTGGACAAACTCTAATGAGACTCCTACAGGATGTGAAACCTACAGAGACAAGTGAAGAAACCAAAAATATAATTATACCCCCAAAGCCAGAAACAGAAGACTCAGACATTCCTAATTCAGACTCTGACTATGATCCCACAACTGAACAATTTGCTCAGGACCCTCATGAAGATGATGATTCAGGCATGAGTTTTGATTCTGTGGCACTACACAATCTAGACACCATTGGATGAAGACAGACGTAAGCAGCTACGTCAGCTATTTTAAATTTTGGCAGATACGTAAGCAATGACGTTTCAAAAAGACAGGTGGCCTCAATATTCAAAAAGAAAGAGAAGAAAGCGACAGCCACCACACTACTTTGAAGATTTTTCAACAAATACACAGTAAGACGGGACCCAAGACAAAGACAAGTTCAATAATTCAGATTCTTTTGCTGAAATTTATTTCATTTTGAAATCCGCCTCTTCACTCCTTTACCTATATATACCCCTCATTCCACTCAGACAGAGATCATCAAGAAATCAAGAGAGAACATCAAGAAGATCTTCAATATTAGAGCAAAAGTTATTTCTCATATTTTGTAAGAGTGTAAAAAAAAAAAAAAAAAAAAAAAAAAAGAGAGAAAGAGAGTGTTGTAAGTAAGAAAAGTGTGTGAGTGTTTATTTTCCAGTTCAACCAGGAGCACTTCGGGGACTCCCGAAAGGGAACCCTCTCTCCTCTACAATATGTAAGTAGGTTATGGCTTTCTTAGAACTAGGTATTTTCCCCAGTATGTACAGTATGTTTGTATGAATTAACTAGTATGCATGTACCAATGTAACTAGTTATGGTTGTTTATATAAATATGTGTTTTCTTTAAACGTTTGTTTTCATAAAAGCTTTACCCCTAGTATATGGTTCTCTTCTTAGATGCTTAAGTAACTCCCATGGATAACCGGTAAATTCCTAGGATGATTTATGCCTCCCCCTAGTATATGGTTAGTCTCTTGAATGCTTAAAGAACCCTGATGGATTGACCTGTAAATACCTAGGATGTAAAAGTCCGTTATAGCTGCAGGACTGTGTTTCCAGGGTGTGGTCAAAGAAACGGTTCTTAAAGTACTAAGTTCAAGAGAAAGAGATGAAAAGGGAAGGTATAGATATGCTGAAATAAGCGGTTCCGGGGTGCGGTTAAGAAGCAGTTCTTAAGTATACAGTCTAAGAAGAAGAGATGAACAGGGTATGATACAAAAAAAAAAAAAAAAAAAAAAAAAAAAAAAAAAAAAAAAAAAAAAAAAAAAAAAAAAAAAGGAGACATAACATGAGGATGTACAAATTGGTTGGGAAACCTTACGATTCCTTGTGAATCTTCACTGCTGAATCGAGGAGGTAGAACAATACCAATTCTGTGTATAGAATCCTGTTATTATCCATAAAAACAAAAATTTAGTCAAATTTTGGGGAAATATACTTAGAAATCTAAGGAAACATAGCTATCATACATAAAGTAGATACAAGGAGGAGGAAGTACCGAGTAGGATTTTTACAACTATACGAGCAAACCCTTCAAATCAATCAACTCCAACATTTTCCTAAGCAAGCAACGCTTATTCAACCTTCAAATAGTGAAACATTTTCAAATCTAAGTAATCCTTTTCTTTTGAAAATTTAGGAAAGGTAGCAGGACCTCTTTATGCTAAGACAGGTACTAAAGGACAAAAAACTTTTAATACTGAAGATATAAAGTTAGTTCAAAAATTAAAAGAAATGATAAAAGATATACCCGACCTAGCATTACCTCTAGAAACAGACTATTTAATAGTTGAAACTGATGGAAGTTTTGAAGGATGGGGAGCTGTCCTCAAAGCTAAGAAAAATAAATATAGCGATAAGAAAGACGAACGAATATGCGCTTACCAAAGCGGCAAATACAAAGAACAAGGTAACATGAGTAGTATAGACGCAGAAATACTAGCGGTAATTTATGGACTTAATAGTTTTAAGATATATATTTTAAACAAACCTGAAATATTAGTAAGAACAGACTGTGAAGCAATAGTTAAATTTCATGAAAAAATTAGTGAGAAAAACAGTAGTAAAAGGAGATGGCTGAATTTTATTGATGCTACTTCTATTTATAGTATTAAATTTGAACATATTAAAGGAAAAGAAAATATTTTAGCTGATAAACTTAGCAGATTAATTTCAAAAACTACTAATTAGTTTTCTTATGCAGCATGGCAGATAAGGCAGACAAAGGAAAAGCTAAAGCTTCTTCCTCAGACTCAGCTACAGACGATTACTTAAAGACACTTTTAAGTAATACTCATTTCAGACCTTTAAGTTCATTAAATATGTCTCAGACTTCCACTCCTCAGACAATTGAAAGACTTCATTTCGGCAGACACAATTTAATCTGTTATCCGGAAAGCAATTTCAGTTTCAAGATTAGACCTGAAGCAAGAGTTGATAAAAACCAGAAATGTTTACTAGACAATTTATGGATTTCCTATAATAAGACTCCAAGGGATGTCAGCTATTTCTTAGCTGTAATGAACGCCCTGGCTCAATATTTTACTGAAAAGAATCTAACCAATAAGTTTAAGTTTTATGTGATCATACAGGGAAGAACTCCAGGAATATACCAGACATGGATACAAGTGATAGATGCTATCAAAGGGTTCAAAGACCCATTATATAAAGGTTTTAACAATTTTCATGAGGCATTAGATTATGCCAGAGGTAACCTAGGACCCAATTTTTATGTTATACCAGAACTTCAAAATCAGACAAAAATTCCTCAGTATAACATTCAGAAAGACACCAACAAAATAATTTTTTGTGATCACTGTACCTCTATGACCGAAAATTTTAGAAGACTTAACCATAAAAATGAGATTTTAGAAAAAGAAAGAAACGAGTTAATTAGACAAAACATGATTTTACAAGATTATATTAGGGATATAGAAAAAACTCAAGAACAAGCTTCTTTTTCAAATACAGCTACTCAGACCAATTTTCAAACCCCAGTGAGTTCTCCAACTCCACTCAAAATGGATCAGATGGGTGTACATTCCCCTGTGAATGTAAATAGACCTACTGTATCAGGTAACGGTACAGCTAGTCCAGTTCAAACGGCAACTGGTAAAGACACATCAAGTCCGTTAATGGCTGACACTTTGCCAAAAAGTGTAAGACGCTTACCTACAAGTTTCAATTTAGAAGCCTCAAGCTCAAAGACACGAAAATCAAAAATAAAAAATAGAACCAGTACCAAGACAATTGAAAATATTATTGGACAAACTCTAATGAGACTCCTACAGGATGTGAAACCTACAGAGACAAGTGAAGAAACCAAAAATATAATTATACCCCCAAAGCCAGAAACAGAAGACTCAGACATTCCTAATTCAGACTCTGACTATGATCCCACAACTGAACAATTTGCTCAGGACCCTCATGAAGATGATGATTCAGGCATGAGTTTTGATTCTGTGGCACTACACAATCTAGACACCATTGGATGAAGACAGACGTAAGCAGCTACGTCAGCTATTTTAAATTTTGGCAGATACGTAAGCAATGACGTTTCAAAAAGACAGGTGGCCTCAATATTCAAAAAGAAAGAGAAGAAAGCGACAGCCACCACACTACTTTGAAGATTTTTCAACAAATACACAGTAAGACGGGACCCAAGACAAAGACAAGTTCAATAATTCAGATTCTTTTGCTGAAATTTATTTCATTTTGAAATCCGCCTCTTCACTCCTTTACCTATATATACCCCTCATTCCACTCAGACAGAGATCATCAAGAAATCAAGAGAGAACATCAAGAAGATCTTCAATATTAGAGCAAAAGTTATTTCTCATATTTTGTAAGAGTGTAAAAAAAAAAAAAAAAAAAAAAAACAAAAAAAAAAAAAGAGAGAAAGAGAGTGTTGTAAGTAAGAAAAGTGTGTGAGTGTTTATTTTCCAGTTCAACCAGGAGCACTTCGGGGACTCCCGAAAGGGAACCCTCTCTCCTCTACAATATGTAAGTAGGTTATGGCTTTCTTAGAACTAGGTATTTTCCCCAGTATGTACAGTATGTTTGTATGAATTAACTAGTATGCATGTACCAATGTAACTAGTTATGGTTGTTTATATAAATATGTGTTTTCTTTAAACGTTTGTTTTCATAAAAGCTTTACCCCTAGTATATGGTTCTCTTCTTAGATGCTTAAGTAACTCCCATGGATAACCGGTAAATTCCTAGGATGATTTATGCCTCCCCCTAGTATATGGTTAGTCTCTTGAATGCTTAAAGAACCCTGATGGATTGACCTGTAAATACCTAGGATGTAAAAGTCCGTTATAGCTGCAGGACTGTGTTTCCAGGGTGTGGTCAAAGAAACGGTTCTTAAAGTACTAAGTTCAAGAGAAAGAGATGAAAAGGGAAGGTATAGATATGCTGAAATAAGCGGTTCCGGGGTGCGGTTAAGAAGCAGTTCTTAAGTATACAGTCTAAGAAGAAGAGATGAACAGGGTATGATACAAAAAAAAAAAAAAAAAAAAAAAAAAGGAGACATAACATGAGGATGTACAAATTGGTTGGGAAACCTTACGATTCCTTGTGAATCTTCACTGCTGAATCGAGGAGGTAGAACAATACCAATTCTGTGTATAGAATCCTGTTATTATCCATAAAAACAAAAATTTAGTCAAATTTTGGGGAAATATACTTAGAAATCTAAGGAAACATAGCTATCATACATAAAGTAGATACAAGGAGGAGGAAGTACCGAGTAGGATTTTTACAACTATACGAGCAAACCCTTCAAATCAATCAACTCCAACATTTTCCTAAGCAAGCAACGCTTATTCAACCTTCAAATAGTGAAACATTTTCAAATCTAAGTAATCTAAGTAATGGGTCTTTGAACCCTTTGATAGCATCTATCACTTGTATCCATGTCTGGTATATTCCTGGAGTTCTTCCCTGTATGATCACATAAAACTTAAACTTATTGGTTAGATTCTTTTCAGTAAAATATTGAGCCAGGGCGTTCATTACAGCTAAGAAATAGCTGACATCCCTTGGAGTCTTATTATAGGAAATCCATAAATTGTCTAGTAAACATTTCTGGTTTTTATCAACTCTTGCTTCAGGTCTAATCTTGAAACTGAAATTGCTTTCCGGATAACAGATTAAATTGTGTCTGCCGAAATGAAGTCTTTCAATTGTCTGAGGAGTGGAAGTCTGAGACATATTTAATGAACTTAAAGGTCTGAAATGAGTATTACTTAAAAGTGTCTTTAAGTAATCGTCTGTAGCTGAGTCTGAGGAAGAAGCTTTAGCTTTTCCTTTGTCTGCCTTATCTGCCATGCTGCATAAGAAAACTAATTAGTAGTTTTTGAAATTAATCTGCTAAGTTTATCAGCTAAAATATTTTCTTTTCCTTTAATATGTTCAAATTTAATACTATAAATAGAAGTAGCATCAATAAAATTCAGCCATCTCCTTTTACTACTGTTTTTCTCACTAATTTTTTCATGAAATTTAACTATTGCTTCACAGTCTGTTCTTACTAATATTTCAGGTTTGTTTAAAATATATATCTTAAAACTATTAAGTCCATAAATTACCGCTAGTATTTCTGCGTCTATACTACTCATGTTACCTTGTTCTTTGTATTTGCCGCTTTGGTAAGCGCATATTCGTTCGTCTTTCTTATCGCTATATTTATTTTTCTTAGCTTTGAGGACAGCTCCCCATCCTTCAAAACTTCCATCAGTTTCAACTATTAAATAGTCTGTTTCTAGAGGTAATGCTAGGTCGGGTATATCTTTTATCATTTCTTTTAATTTTTGAACTAACTTTATATCTTCAGTATTAAAAGTTTTTTGTCCTTTAGTACCTGTCTTAGCATAAAGAGGTCCTGCTACCTTTCCTAAATTTTTAATAAATTGTCTAGCATAATTTAATATTCCTAAGAATTTTTGTAGATCTTTAGTCTTTTCTAACTTGTCTGGCATTTCTAGAGCTTTCTTTGCTATATGAGGTTGTAACTTAATTTTACCATTTCCTATAGTAATTCCTAAAAAGTTAATATAAGGTTTACATAGTTCCATCTTTTTCTTACTAATGATTATTCCATGTTCTATAAATAGATTAAAGACCTTCTGTAAATGTTCTAAGTGTTCTTTTAGGTTATAACTAAATACTAAAATGTCATCTACATATACCAGCACAAAATGTTTATATTTTCCAAAAATGTTATCCATCTTTCGTTGAAAAATTGGTGGTGCTGTCTTTAGGCCAAATGGCATGACTAGCCATTCAAAATGACCCTCTGGACAAGTAAAAGCTGTCCAGTCAATACTATCTTTATGCATCTTAATTTGCCAATAGCCTGACTTGCAATCAAACTTACTGAACATCGTTCTTTCTTGGATCCTATTAATTAATTCAGTCTTATCTGGAAGCTTATAAGCATCCATAACAGTATTGTCATTAAGTCTTTTATAATTAATTACCATTCTAGCCTTTCCTCTAACTATTTCACTATGGTTTCTGACCATAAAAGCTGCTGATCTATGTCTTGATTTTGATCTTCTAATTACTCCTAATGTAAGAAGTTCTTTGATTTGTATCTCAAAATCTTTTAAGTCTTCATTAGTGGCTTGTATAGCTGCCGTTTTTATAGTATATTCGGGGTTTATAATTTCTAACTTGCATTCTATCTGGTTATTTCCCCAATGTTGTAAAGGCTTTTCTCCTATAATATCTATATCATCTAGTCTTTGGATTATCTTTTGCAAGTCTGCTTGGTTTTGGATAGTTCCTATGGTATTTTTAAAAATATATTTGCCTTCTTGTATTTCAATTAGATTATAATTCTTTTCTATTTCTTCCTCTATATCTATCCAATCGTCTTCTATTATTTCTGATAATAAACTTGTATTGCAGGTACAGTCCGTTCCTTTATCACAAACGGAGTCTGGAGTTATGGGTTTTCTTTTCGAGTCTTTGATAACCTTCGTATCTCTTTGTATATTTCTACCAAAAAATGATGGAGTTATTGTAATATTTTTTGTAAAAATTACACCATCTCTAGTAATAAAACATCCTCCATTATTTCGGACCATAAAGTCTAATCCTATAACAAAATCTGCTTTTATATCTAGTTTTCTGGTTAACATGTAGCCTAACTTGTATTTTGTCTTATAATTTGAACAAGTATTATTGAAACTAATTATTGCATTTTTTACATAGTGGGTATAAGTATTATGAGAGCCATCCATTTGCATGGCTTTCTGGGGTTTAGTAAATTGATTTAACAGATGTTTTGGTAATATGTCTTGATTTATTATGCACTGAGTGCATCCTGAGTCTACTAACCCTAAGGTTTCTATTTCATAATCGTGTATTACTATCTTTGTCATTACTTTAACGGAGCTTAATTTTACATCTTCATTACATATTAATCCTTCAAAAGACTGATTTAGTAATTCTGTATCTTCACAATCTTCTATTATTATGCCTCTTGATTCGTGAACATTTGTTTTTGTAGATTCTTGAGGAATTAATTTCCCTTTTTCTAAATATCTTATTCTATCTTCTAATTCACTTACTTTTACTTCTAGATTATGTATTCTAGTTTCTGTTGTATTATCTGTTGCAATTATAACAGCCTGTTTCTTTTCTATTGGTAGTATTGGTGTTGATTGTATTACTCCTTTTCCTATAGTCTTTTCTATACAAGAAATGCATCCTTCAAGGAAACACTTGCTGCATTTAGCTCGCTTAATTCTACTAGGATACCAATGACAAATAAAGCACTGGTTACTGTCTAATCCTTTATTCTTTTCGAATTCATGAAAACACTGATCTGATTCTAGAATGTTAACTAGATTACAATTAATTATAGCAGTATTTAAATTCTCTAGCCCTATATCGTCGTCTGTATCTGAAGAATTTGGGTCTTTATTATAATCTATACTAATGATAGAATATATGCTTTCTGTATCGGACATATATTCATCTACATTTATTAAAGTCTCATTAAAGTCTTCTATTAATTGAGAATTTCTAGTTCTAGTATTATTTCTTTTAGGGCAAGTATTAGCTAGATGATCTGAACTGCCACAAGTAAAACATTCTAAAGTATTCTTATAACTTCGATTATCCTTATATTTTCTTACATGCTTGTCTTTATTGAGATATGGTTTTCTCGCAGATGACTTTCTTAAATAATAATTTTTCTGTTTATAATTATTTTGTTTATATGGTTTTTTATACTTCTTATATTTTTTCTTTTGAGGATTGTTATCATAACTTTGTGTAGTGTAAATAGTCTTACAGAAATTTGTCTCTCCTTTCTTTAGTTGTTTCTGTATTTGTATGTTAGTACACTTTTCTTGTAATATATCCATAATATGTTGTATTCTATGTCCTATTGACCATCTGGCTGTTGGATTCTGTACTACACCGTCTCTTTTATTCCATCTATCCTCTATTTCTCGTCCTAAAGCTCCTGGCAATTTATTGAATAATTTCTTACCTATTCCTACATCAAAAGCATTACCACTTATGGTTGTATAATAAAAATAGTTTAATAAAAAAGGTTTAATATGATGCCAACTACTTATGCTTAATTGTTCTAATTTTATTAAAGCTTTCTGTTGTAAGATTAATAATCCGCTATTGGGGTCTTCTCCTGTTATTAAGCTATGTACTTTATTGGTAAAGTTATATGGATTAGCCCCAAAGGCTAATAATTCTCCGAATTCGTTGGGAAATTCTCTTTTAAAACTTTCCCATAAACCTTTAGTTGATTCTCCTAAAAATGTCTCTAAATATTTATACATAGTTTCTGAGTCTGTTTCGGTGTATGTCTTAATATAGTCTGCTACTACAATTCCTTTCCATAAATCTATAACTGTATTCCAATTCTGCGGGTCATGTGCAGCTATATTAAGTATTTTTCCTTTATCACCACCTGCTTGGAGAGTGATAGGTTCTTCTATCGGCATTCTTTTTCCTATTGGTCTTACACTTTCTAATTCAAATTCTGGGTTTTGTCTATATACCCTATGTCTTGGAACATTTCCAGTATTAGTTTCTACTGTATGTATTTGACTGGTTCTTTGGAAGGGACTTGAACTAGTAGAAGCTGATTCCATAAATTCTTTAATACTTTTATCTGTTTCTGAAACTATATCGTCTGAATTATCAAATAATTCTCTATATCGTATATTATCTGTCCTTAAAGTACATGTTCTAAAGTGGTCGTCTACTTCAAAAATTTCCAAGTGTCCTAACTTACATCCACTACATTTAAAGCGTCTTTTATTATCTTTTGTATATATTTCTCGTGCCTTCTGTATAGTTTTATCTACTTCAAATTCTTCTAATTCAAACATGTTCATAAATTCTTTTCGTTCAGTCTGTTCTGTTTGTTCAACTTCTTCTTCTATTTCATCTTGATTTGTCTTTTGATAATCGATAAATCTAATAGAAGTTTCTCCTTTTTTATTTGTATACATTAAATGGTCTGTTGGTTTTAGAGTTTCTTGTTTATCTTTATCTTTATGGTCTAAGTTCCATTCTAAACCAGCATAAATTTGTGAGTCTATCTTTATAGGTTTCATTAATTTAATACCTTTATTTCCCATTAATCCTACTACATCATCAACTTTTAATTTAAATCTGCTACCACTATTATTAGCTAACTTTCCTAAGAAGCCTACGCAAACTAAAAGATTATTTCCTTTGGTCATGTCTTCATATCCTTTGGTCTGGATACCTATTTTTATATATGTTCCAAATTCTGATGCATTAATCATAAAGTCTGGACTACAATAAAATATTCCTCCGTTATTAGTCATGTCTACTTCAGTTAATCCTATAAGTGATCTTTGAGAGTCTGACCATCTATCATCATAAATAGTTATTAATGCTTTTGTTCCTAAATTCTTTCTTGTTAGTCCTTTTAGTCCTATTATTATTAAACCCATATGCATTAGATTCATTTGTCTTTTTTGGATTTCTTCTGAGGATTCTGGACTAATTAATGTAAGATTCTCTTGTCTATCTCCTGTTACACATATTTGTTCTTCTCTATAATGTCTGTATAGAAGGGCTTTTTGTGAAAATAAACCTGCACTATATAATACTTTAGGATTTAATAAATTTAATTTATTCTGTTGAAAAATCTGGATATCTTTGTCTACGTCAATTACTTCATCTAATTGTTGAGAAGTAGAAGCAGAATGTCTTCGTGAAATCATTATGTTAGATATTAAATTATTACTTAAGCTGTTTTGGGTGTAGCTATGTCGTGGTCTTTCGTTGTTTTGTCTCCTACCTGATAAAAAGTCCATGGTTTTGCCTTTCGCGGTGGAGGTCTTTCTTTTAAAGGGGTGACTTCAGTTCTTTTAAGCTGATCTATTAAATCGTTTAAAGTGTCTTCAGGAACCGGTGGATATTTAATTTTGTTTAGTTGGTCTAGATGTTGTTTTAATAGGTCTTGATGATCTTCTATAGTTTTTCCTTTAATTAATCTTTCTATATTTTCGTTTAGTTTTAAAAGTAATAATATTATAGTATTATTCTGTTTAATAATTGTCTGGTCTGTTTTACTTTGAGGGGTATGATTACTTAAACCTTCTGGGTTTGGTGCTATTTGTTCTGCTTGTTTAAGGATTTCGGTGTATAAAGGATCGTTCATGAAAGAATTATAAGTTTTATTTGTTCTAGGTTTTGTTTAATTTCGGTAAGTAAAGTATTATTCTGAGGTTCTTTATAATGTTGTCTTTTTTCTATTTCTGTATTTTGCGTCTTTAAAAAATCTAACTTTTCTTCTACTTGATACTTTATATTTGTTAGCTTAGCCTGAATGTCTCTAAGGATTTCTAATATTAAAGTATTATCTCTATGTATATTATCCCCTAGATTTAGTACTAAATCTACTATACTATTTAATTGCGGATCTTCGTTATGTAAACTATGGTCTCCACTAGCAAAATTACACCTAAGTAAAGAGTTGTCTTTTAATCTTTTATATTTTTTCTCTGGAATTAATTGTAGATCTAAATATTCGAGCTTTTTAAGATTTGTTATTTTGTCTATATTATTTAGCCTAACGCTATCCAGTTTGGTTTACTTTTATACCACTCTAACCAGTCTTTATAGGTTGCTATGTCTTGTTCTATTCCTTGTAATTCCCAACTAAGGTTACTAGTTATTTGATCAAAATCTTTTAAATTCAGATCTTGTAGTCTTTTTAAAGATTGTTTTAATATTGTTCGTTTCTTCGTTGAGTACACTAGTCTTATTAATTGAGTAATATATAAGATATTGTTGGCCTGTATCTGTCTAGCAAATGGATGAGTTTTCATTAACTATTATCCTAACGGGCAGTTGGCTAAATATTCTTTAAAAAGTTTTTGTCTTTCTATAGTATCTCTAAGATTTCTTTTAATAGTTAATAATCTAGTTTGTAATCTGTTCAAATGTGCGCACCTATTATGGTAATCTCCTATGTCTCTATAATGTTGTCGAGTTGCGTTTTTAAATTCTTCTATATGGTGAATAAGGTCGTCTCGTACTGTTTCTAATCTTTTTTCTTCAATAACTAACTCACGTATCTGTATATTATAATGCGTTATATAATAGCAGTAGTTATCACTTCTTCGCATGAAAAGAAATTACGATTGCAGTTACTAAATATTCTTGGGCTTGTATGTCTATTTTAACTTGTTTTATTTCTTTTTGTATAAAACTACAATAATCTACAATTTGATGTCTTAAATGTGTTTCTATATTTATTTCTGAATATATTTTAAATCTAGAGAAAGCGTTTTCTAATTTATGTTCTAAGAAATGTATATAATTTTGTCCTTGTTGAATATAATATAGTCTTTTACTTAATTCTGTATATTTTTTGCGATATTTTTTAATAATATGTCTAGAATAATGCATAAATTTTTATCCTAAAGGAAAATATCTTACTCTATTTCGTAAAAATTTAATATAATTTCTAATATTTTTAATTTCGCGTTCTATTTGGATTAGGTCTTGCGTATGAGGTAATGATTCTTTAAGTATTATAGTTTGTCTTAATTCTTGTTTAAAGTCGTATATTTCTCTATAATGATAGGCTATATAATTTGTATAACAGAGATGTTTAACGGACTGTACCTGCAATACAAGTTTATTATCAGAAATAATAGAAGACGATTGGATAGATATAGAGGAAGAAATAGAAAAGAATTATAATCTAATTGAAATACAAGAAGGCAAATATATTTTTAAAAATACCATAGGAACTATCCAAAACCAAGCAGACTTGCAAAAGATAATCCAAAGACTAGATGATATAGATATTATAGGAGAAAAGCCTTTACAACATTGGGGAAATAACCAGATAGAATGCAAGTTAGAAATTATAAACCCCGAATATACTATAAAAACGGCAGCTATACAAGCCACTAATGAAGACTTAATATGATGCCAACTACTTATGCTTAATTGTTCTAATTTTATTAAAGCTTTCTGTTGTAAGATTAATAATCCGCTATTGGGGTCTTCTCCTGTTATTAAGCTATGTACTTTATTGGTAAAGTTATATGGATTAGCCCCAAAGGCTAATAATTCTCCGAATTCGTTGGGAAATTCTCTTTTAAAACTTTCCCATAAACCTTTAGTTGATTCTCCTAAAAATGTCTCTAAATATTTATACATAGTTTCTGAGTCTGTTTCGGTGTATGTCTTAATATAGTCTGCTACTACAATTCCTTTCCATAAATCTATAACTGTATTCCAATTCTGCGGGTCATGTGCAGCTATATTAAGTATTTTTCCTTTATCACCACCTGCTTGGAGAGTGATAGGTTCTTCTATCGGCATTCTTTTTCCTATTGGTCTTACACTTTCTAATTCAAATTCTGGGTTTTGTCTATATACCCTATGTCTTGGAACATTTCCAGTATTAGTGAATTTTAGTTGTTATTCGTCTTATTATACTGTGTTGTGTACTTATTCTAAGGTTAATTCGAGTAACGGAGTCTTTCTGAATGTTATACTGAGGAATTTTTGTCTGATTTTGAAGTTCTGGTACAACATAAAAATTGGGTCCTAAGTTACCTCTGGCATAATCTAATGCCTCATGAAAATTGTTAAAACCTTTATATAATGGGTCTTTGAACCCTTTGATAGCATCTATCACTTGTATCCATGTCTGGTATATTCCTGGAGTTCTTCCCTGTATGATCACATAAAACTTAAACTTATTGGTTAGATTCTTTTCAGTAAAATATTGAGCCAGGGCGTTCATTACAGCTAAGAAATAGCTGACATCCCTTGGAGTCTTATTATAGGAAATCCATAAATTGTCTAGTAAACATTTCTGGTTTTTATCAACTCTTGCTTCAGGTCTAATCTTGAAACTGAAATTGCTTTCCGGATAACAGATTAAATTGTGTCTGCCGAAATGAAGTCTTTCAATTGTCTGAGGAGTGGAAGTCTGAGACATATTTAATGAACTTAAAGGTCTGAAATGAGTATTACTTAAAAGTGTCTTTAAGTAATCGTCTGTAGCTGAGTCTGAGGAAGAAGCTTTAGCTTTTCCTTTGTCTGCCTTATCTGCCATGCTGCATAAGAAAACTAATTAGTAGTTTTTGAAATTAATCTGCTAAGTTTATCAGCTAAAATATTTTCTTTTCCTTTAATATGTTCAAATTTAATACTATAAATAGAAGTAGCATCAATAAAATTCAGCCATCTCCTTTTACTACTGTTTTTCTCACTAATTTTTTCATGAAATTTAACTATTGCTTCACAGTCTGTTCTTACTAATATTTCAGGTTTGTTTAAAATATATATCTTAAAACTATTAAGTCCATAAATTACCGCTAGTATTTCTGCGTCTATACTACTCATGTTACCTTGTTCTTTGTATTTGCCGCTTTGGTAAGCGCATATTCGTTCGTCTTTCTTATCGCTATATTTATTTTTCTTAGCTTTGAGGACAGCTCCCCATCCTTCAAAACTTCCATCAGTTTCAACTATTAAATAGTCTGTTTCTAGAGGTAATGCTAGGTCGGGTATATCTTTTATCATTTCTTTTAATTTTTGAACTAACTTTATATCTTCAGTATTAAAAGTTTTTTGTCCTTTAGTACCTGTCTTAGCATAAAGAGGTCCTGCTACCTTTCCTAAATTTTTAATAAATTGTCTAGCATAATTTAATATTCCTAAGAATTTTTGTAGATCTTTAGTCTTTTCTAACTTGTCTGGCATTTCTAGAGCTTTCTTTGCTATATGAGGTTGTAACTTAATTTTACCATTTCCTATAGTAATTCCTAAAAAGTTAATATAAGGTTTACATAGTTCCATCTTTTTCTTACTAATGATTATTCCATGTTCTATAAATAGATTAAAGACCTTCTGTAAATGTTCTAAGTGTTCTTTTAGGTTATAACTAAATACTAAAATGTCATCTACATATACCAGCACAAAATGTTTATATTTTCCAAAAATGTTATCCATCTTTCGTTGAAAAATTGGTGGTGCTGTCTTTAGGCCAAATGGCATGACTAGCCATTCAAAATGACCCTCTGGACAAGTAAAAGCTGTCCAGTCAATACTATCTTTATGCATCTTAATTTGCCAATAGCCTGACTTGCAATCAAACTTACTGAACATCGTTCTTTCTTGGATCCTATTAATTAATTCAGTCTTATCTGGAAGCTTATAAGCATCCATAACAGTATTGTCATTAAGTCTTTTATAATTAATTACCATTCTAACCTTTCCTCTAACTATTTCACTATGGTTTCTGACCATAAAAGCTGCTGATCTATGTCTTGATTTTGATCTTCTAATTACTCCTAATGTAAGAAGTTCTTTGATTTGTATCTCAAAATCTTTTAAGTCTTCATTAGTGGCTTGTATAGCTGCCGTTTTTATAGTATATTCGGGGTTTATAATTTCTAACTTGCATTCTATCTGGTTATTTCCCCAATGTTGTAAAGGCTTTTCTCCTATAATATCTATATCATCTAGTCTTTGGATTATCTTTTGCAAGTCTGCTTGGTTTTGGATAGTTCCTATGGTATTTTTAAAAATATATTTGCCTTCTTGTATTTCAATTAGATTATAATTCTTTTCTATTTCTTCCTCTATATCTATCCAATCGTCTTCTATTATTTCTGATAATAAACTTGTATTGCAGGTACAGTCCGTTCCTTTATCACAAACGGAGTCTGGAGTTATGGGTTTTCTTTTCGAGTCTTTGATAACCTTCGTATCTCTTTGTATATTTCTACCAAAAAATGATGGAGTTATTGTAATATTTTTTGTAAAAATTACACCATCTCTAGTAATAAAACATCCTCCATTATTTCGGACCATAAAGTCTAATCCTATAACAAAATCTGCTTTTATATCTAGTTTTCTGGTTAACATGTAGCCTAACTTGTATTTTGTCTTATAATTTGAACAAGTATTATTGAAACTAATTATTGCATTTTTTACATAGTGGGTATAAGTATTATGAGAGCCATCCATTTGCATGGCTTTCTGGGGTTTAGTAAATTGATTTAACAGATGTTTTGGTAATATGTCTTGATTTATGGTTCCGTTTGTGATAAAGGAACGGACTGTACCTGCAATACAAGTTTATTATCAGAAATAATAGAAGACGATTGGATAGATATAGAGGAAGAAATAGAAAAGAATTATAATCTAATTGAAATACAAGAAGGCAAATATATTTTTAAAAATACCATAGGAACTATCCAAAACCAAGCAGACTTGCAAAAGATAATCCAAAGACTAGATGATATAGAAAATAAACACTCACACACTTTTCTTACTTACAACACTCTCTTTCTCTCATTTTTTAAATGATTTTGAGTAACTAGTTACTAACGATATATGAGTATTAACTCGTTAGTAATAATTTACTAGAAGAAATTATAACCATATGCTAGACAGTTTAAGTAATTTATATACAGATCTTAATACTCAAGTCCATGGTTTTGCTATCAGGAACTGTATACTAGATTACAATTAATTATAGCAGTATTTAAATTCTCTAGCCCATATAAACAAAATAATTATAAACAGAAAAATTATTATTTAAGAAAGTCATCTGCGAGAAAACCATATCTCAATAAAGACAAGCATGTAAGAAAATATAAGGATAATCGAAGTTATAAGAATACTTTAGAATGTTTTACTTGTGGCAGTTCAGATCATCTAGCTAATACTTGCCCTAAAAGAAATAATACTAGAACTAGAAATTCTCAATTAATAGAAGACTTTAATGAGACTTTAATAAATGTAGATGAATATATGTCCGATACAGAAAGCATATATTCTATCATTAGTATAGATTATAATAAAGACCCAAATTCTTCAGATACAGACGACGATATAGGGCTAGAGAATTTAAATACTGCTATAATTAATTGTAATCTAGTTAACATTCTAGAATCAGATCAGTGTTTTCATGAATTCGAAAAGAATAAAGGATTAGACAGTAACCAGTGCTTTATTTGTCATTGGTATCCTAGTAGAATTAAGCGAGCTAAATGCAGCAAGTGTTTCCTTGAAGGATGCATTTCTTGTATAGAAAAGACTATAGGAAAAGGAGTAATACAATCAACACCAATACTACCAATAGAAAAGAAACAGGCTGTTATAATTGCAACAGATAATACAACAGAAACTAGAATACATAATCTAGAAGTAAAAGTAAGTGAATTAGAAGATAGAATAAGATATTTAGAAAAAGGGAAATTAATTCCTCAAGAATCTACAAAAACAAATGTTCACGAATCAAGAGGCATAATAATAGAAGATTGTGAAGATACAGAATTACTAAATCAGTCTTTTGAAGGATTAATATGTAATGAAGATGTAAAATTAAGCTCCGTTAAAGTAATGACAAAGATAGTAATACACGATTATGAAATAGAAACCTTAGGGTTAGTAGACTCAGGATGCACTCAGTGCATAATAAATCAAGACATATTACCAAAACATCTGTTAAATCAATTTACTAAACCCCAGAAAGCCATGCAAATGGATGGCTCTCATAATACTTATACCCACTATGTAAAAAATGCAATAATTAGTTTCAATAATACTTGTTCAAATTATAAGACAAAATACAAGTTAGGCTACATGTTAACCAGAAAACTAGATATAAAAGCAGATTTTGTTATAGGATTAGACTTTATGGTCCGAAATAATGGAGGATGTTTTATTACTAGAGATGGTGTAATTTTTACAAAAAATATTACAATAACTCCATCATTTTTTGGTAGAAATATACAAAGAGATACGAAGGTTATCAAAGACTCGAAAAGAAAACCCATAACTCCAGACTCCGTTTGTGATAAAGGAACGGACTGTACCTGCAATACAAGTTTATTATCAGAAATAATAGAAGACGATTGGATAGATATAGAGGAAGAAATAGAAAAGAATTATAATCTAATTGAAATACAAGAAGGCAAATATATTTTTAAAAATACCATAGGAACTATCCAAAACCAAGCAGACTTGCAAAAGATAATCCAAAGACTAGATGATATAGATATTATAGGAGAAAAGCCTTTACAACATTGGGGAAATAACCAGATAGAATGCAAGTTAGAAATTATAAACCCCGAATATACTATAAAAACGGCAGCTATACAAGCCACTAATGAAGACTTAAAGATAATCGAAGTTATAAGAATACTTTAGAATGTTTTACTTGTGGCAGTTCAATCCATTTGCTAGACAGATACAGGCCAACAATATCTTATATAACTCATCCTGGAAAGGTAGCAGGACCTCTTTATGCTAAGACAGGTACTTTTTTTTTTTTTTTTTTTTTTTTTTTTTTTTTTTTTTTTTTTTTTTTTTTTTTTTTTGTATCATACCCTGTTCATCTCTTCTTCTTAGACTGTATACTTAAGAACTGCTTCTTAAATTTAGTCTTATTAGTTCATGGTTTTGCTATCAGGAATTATACTTCATCTAATTTATGACTAGTTACTATAGAAAGACAATCTATAAATCAAAATTTATAATAGAAAAATTGTCTTCATTTACTTCATCTAATTGTTGAGAAGTAGAAGCAGAATGTCTTCGTGAAATCATTATGTTAGATATTAAATTATTACTTAAGCTGTTTTGGGTGTAGCTATGTCGTGGTCTTTCGTTGTTTTGTCTCCTACCTGATAAAAAGTCCATGGTTTTGCCTTTCGCGGTGGAGGTCTTTCTTTTAAAGGGGTGACTTCAGTTCTTTTAAGCTGATCTATTAAATCGTTTAAAGTGTCTTCAGGAACCGGTGGATATTTAATTTTGTTTAGTTGGTCTAGATGTTGTTTTAATAGGTCTTGATGATCTTCTATAGTTTTTCCTTTAATTAATCTTTCTATATTTTCGTTTAGTTTTAAAAGTAATAATATTATAGTATTATTCTGTTTAATAATTGTCTGGTCTGTTTTACTTTGAGGGGTATGATTACTTAAACCTTCTGGGTTTGGTGCTATTTGTTCTGCTTGTTTAAGGATTTCGGTGTATAAAGGATCGTTCATGAAAGAATTATAAGTTTTATTTGTTCTAGGTTTTGTTTAATTTCGGTAAGTAAAGTATTATTCTGAGGTTCTTTATAATGTTGTCTTTTTTCTATTTCTGTATTTTGCGTCTTTAAAAAATCTAACTTTTCTTCTACTTGATACTTTATATTTGTTAGCTTAGCCTGAATGTCTCTAAGGATTTCTAATATTAAAGTATTATCTCTATGTATATTATCATGCGTTATATAATAGCAGTAGTTATCACTTCTTCGCATGAAAAGAAATTACGATTGCAGTTACTAAATATTCTTGGGCTTGTATGTCTATTTTAACTTGTTTTATTTCTTTTTGTATAAAACTACAATAATCTACAATTTTTAATCTCTAAGACTTCCATAAACCTATAAGAACTGTATATAAAGTGTCTTTTTGAGTGTTTCAATTATATATCCTTAATATGAAACATTTTCATATTATATGGATTAGCCCCAAAGGCTAATAATTCAGACTCCTACAGGATGTGAAACCTACAGAGACAAGTGAAGAAACCAAAAATATAATTATACCCCCAAAGCCAGAGACAGAAGACTCAGACATTCCTAATTCAGACTCTGACTATGATCCCACAACTGAACAATTTGCTCAGGACCCTCATGAAGATGATGATTCAGGCATGAGTTTTGATTCTGTGGCACTACACAATCTAGACACCATTGGATGAAGACAGACGTAAGCAGCTACGTCAGCTAGGGTATAAAGTAGAAATAGTTTTGACAACCACTTGGACTTGCATCACTGCCAACAGCCCAAACAAAGTTTTCTCGAGTAGGTGCTGGTGGTGGAGAATGACGATTGCAATGGAAGATTTGGTGACGCCAGGGAAAGAATTGGGTAAAGCATCACAGTTGAAAGCCGGAAAGGGTGCTTACGTTTCAACAGAAAACGGCACCGTTTACGCCTCTCTCACTGGATTCCCTTCTCTTATACCTCCACCTTCCGACTCTCTTGACCAGAGATCAACAGTCGAAGTTACTGGTCATAAAGCCCATGGAGCAGTTCCTCAGCCTGGTTCCATTGTTTTTGCTAGAGTTACTAAGGTGATGGCTAGAACGGCTTCAGCAGACATAGTGTGTGTTGATTCCAAATCTGTGCTTGAGAAATTCACCGGCATTATTAGGCAACAAGATGTCAGAGCAACTGAGATTGACAAAGTTGACATGCATTTGTCCTTCCGCCCGGGTGATATTGTTCGTGCATTGGTGCTATCACTTGGAGATGCACGAGCTTATTATCTGTCAACTGCTAAAAATGAGCTGGGTGTTGTATCTGCTGAAAGTGTGGTTGGTGGTACCATGGTTCCAATTAGTTGGACAGAAATGCAGTGCCCTCTAACTGGTCAAGTAGAACCGAGAAAGGTGGCCAAAGTTGAAGCTTGAGTAAAATCAAATCACATTGTGTTGCTATTTACTGCAGCCACCGATTTCATTTAAACTGGAGTACTGATTTCCCCAAAGAATGTATCACATCTTTAACCTCCATAGCTGCCCTATTTTGCTCTTGTATTATGATTAGTTTTGGATAGATTTGTTACTTCATCTTTTCGTGCGTTAGCTTTACATTTTGTTAGTTTTGGATACGATAGTTTAGGTGAAGCTCAATGAAGTAATGTTTATTTTGTATTGATCACTATCATTAGACCATTTTTGTAAAAAAAAAAAGACTTAAAGTGTCTTCAGGAACCGGTGGATATAAAGTGTAAGACCAAAGATGGATTAGCTAGATGTTATTAAATAATTCAAGTATAGTTTTTCCTTTAATTAATCTTTCTATATTTTCGTTTAGTTTTAAAAGTAATAATATTATAGTATTATTCTGTTTAATAATTGTCTGGTCTGTTTTACTTTGAGGGGTATGATTACTTAAACCTTCTGGGTTTGGTGCTATTTGTTCTGCTTGTTTAAGGATTTCGGTGTATAAAGGATCGTTCATGAAAGAATTATAAGTTTTATTTGTTCTAGGTTTTGTTTAATTTCGGTAAGTAAAGTATTATTCTGAGGTTCTTTATAATGTTGTCTTTTTTCTATTTCTGTATTTTGCGTCTTTAAAAAATCTAACTTTTCTTCTACTTGATACTTTATATTTGTTAGCTTAGCCTGAATGTCTCTAAGGATTTCTAATATTAAAGTATTATCTCTATGTATATTATCCCCTAGATTTAGTACTAAATCTACTATACTATTTAATTGCGGATCTTCGTTATGTAAACTATGGTCTCCACTAGCAAAATTACACCTAAGTAAAGAGTTGTCTTTTAATCTTTTATATTTTTTCTCTGGAATTAATTGTAGATCTAAATATTCGAGCTTTTTAAGATTTGTTATTTTGTCTATATTATTTAGCCTAACGCTATCCAGTTTGGTTTACTTTTATACCACTCTAACCAGTCTTTATAGGTTGCTATGTCTTGTTCTATTCCTTGTAATTCCCAACTAAGGTTACTAGTTATTTGATCAAAATCTTTTAAATTCAGATCTTGTAGTCTTTTTAAAGATTGTTTTAATATTGTTCGTTTCTTCGTTGAGTACACTAGTCTTATTAATTGAGTAATATATAAGATATTGTTGGCCTGTATCTGTCTAGCAAATGGATGAGTTTTCATTAACTATTATCCTAACGGGCAGTTGGCTAAATATTCTTTAAAAAGTTTTTGTCTTTCTATAGTATCTCTAAGATTTCTTTTAATAGTTAATAATCTAGTTTGTAATCTGTTCAAATGTGCGCACCTATTATGGTAATCTCCTATGTCTCTATAATGTTGTCGAGTTGCGTTTTTAAATTCTTCTATATGGTGAATAAGGTCGTCTCGTACTGTTTCTAATCTTTTTTCTTCAATAACTAACTCACGTATCTGTATATTATAATGCGTTATATAATAGCAGTAGTTATCACTTCTTCGCATGAAAAGAAATTACGATTGCAGTTACTAAATATTCTTGGGCTTGTATGTCTATTTTAACTTGTTTTATTTCTTTTTGTATAAAACTACAATAATCTACAATTTGATGTCTTAAATGTGTTTCTATATTTATTTCTGAATATATTTTAAATCTAGAGAAAGCGTTTTCTAATTTATGTTCTAAGAAATGTATATAATTTTGTCCTTGTTGAATATAATATAGTCTTTTACTTAATTCTGTATATTTTTTGCGATATTTTTTAATAATATGTCTAGAATAATGCATAAATTTTTATCCTAAAGGAAAATATCTTACTCTATTTCGTAAAAATTTAATATAATTTCTAATATTTTTAATTTCGCGTTCTATTTGGATTAGGTCTTGCGTATGAGGTAATGATTCTTTAAGTATTATAGTTTGTCTTAATTCTTGTTTAAAGTCGTATATTTCTCTATAATGATAGGCTATATAATTTGTATAACAGAGATGTTTCATATATTTAATAGTCTGAATAATTGTTGGTATCTATGACGATTTCTAGACTAGCTGTACCGTTACCTGATACAGTAGGTCTATTTACATTCACAGGGGAATGTACACCCATCTGATCCATTTTGAGTGGAGTTGGAGAACTCACTGGGGTTTGAAAATTGTTCCATAAATCTATAACTGTATTCCAATTCTGCGGGTCATGTGCAGCTATATTATCCTTTATTCTTTTCGAATTCATGAAAACACTGATCTGATTCTAGAATGTTAACTAGATTACAATTAATTATAGCAGTATTTAAATTCTCTAGCCCTATATCGTCGTCTGTATCTGAAGAATTTGGGTCTTTATTATAATCTATACTAATGATAGAATATATGCTTTCTGTATTCCAATTCTGCGGGTCATGTGCAGCTATATGTTTCTGGCTTTGGGGGTATAATTATATTTTTGGTTTCTTCACTTGTCTCTGTAGGTTTCACATCCTGTAGGAGTCTCATTAGAGTTTGTCCAATAATATTTTCAATTGTCTTGGTACTGGTTCTATTTTTTATTTTTGATTTTCGTGTCTTTGAGCTTGAGGCTTCTAAATTGAAACTTGTAGGTAAGCGTCTTACACTTTTTGGCAAAGTGTCAGCCATTAACGGACTTGATGTGTCTTTACCAGTTGCCGTTTGAACTGGACTAGCTGTACCGTTACCTGATACAGTAGGTCTATTTACATTCACAGGGGAATGTACACCCATCTGATCCATTTTGAGTGGAGTTGGAGAACTCACTGGGGTTTGAAAATTGGTCTGAGTAGCTGTATTTGAAAAAGAAGCTTGTTCTTGAGTTTTTTCTATATCCCTAATATAATCTTGTAAAATCATGTTTTGTCTAATTAACTCGTTTCTTTCTTTTTCTAAAATCTCATTTTTATGGTTAAGTCTTCTAAAATTTTCGGTCATAGAGGTACAGTGATCACAAAAAATTATTTTGTTGGTGTCTTTCTGAATGTTATACTGAGGAATTTTTGTCTGATTTTGAAGTTCTGGTACAACATAAAAATTGGGTCCTAAGTTACCTCTGGCATAATCTAATGCCTCATGAAAATTGTTAAAACCTTTATATAATGGGTCTTTGAACCCTTTGATAGCATCTATCACTTGTATCCATGTCTGGTATATTCCTGGAGTTCTTCCCTGTATGATCACATAAAACTTAAACTTATTGGTTAGATTCTTTTCAGTAAAATATTGAGCCAAGTATTATCTCTATGTATATTATCCCCTAGATTTAGTACTAAATCTACTATACTATTTAATTGCGGATGTTATGTAAACTATGGTCTCCACTAGCAAAATTACACCTAAGTAAAGAGTTGTCTTTTAATCTTTTATATTTTTTCTCTGGAATTAATTGTAGATCTAAATATTCGAGCTTTTTAAGATTTGTTATTTTGTCTATATTATTTAGCCTAACGCTATCCAGTTTGGTTTACTTTTATACCACTCTAACCAGTCTTTATAGGTTGCTATGTCTTGTTCTATTCCTTGTAATTCCCAACTAAGGTTACTAGTTATTTGATCAAAATCTTTTAAATTCAGATCTTGTAGTCTTTTTAAAGATTGTTTTAATATTGTTCGTTTCTTCGTTGAGTACACTAGTCTTATTAATTGAGTAATATATAAGATATTGTTGGCCTGTATCTGTCTAGCAAATGGATGAGTTTTCATTAACTATTATCCTAACGGGCAGTTGGCTAAATATTCTTTAAAAAGTTTTTGTCTTTCTATAGTATCTCTAAGATTTCTTTTAATAGTTAATAATCTAGTTTGTAATCTGTTCAAATGTGCGCACCTATTATGGTAATCTCCTATGTCTCTATAATGTTGTCGAGTTGCGTTTTTAAATTCTTCTATATGGTGAATAAGGTCGTCTCGTACTGTTTCTAATCTTTTTTCTTCAATAACTAACTCACGTATCTGTATATTATAATGCGTTATATAATAGCAGTAGTTATCACTTCTTCGCATGAAAAGAAATTACGATTGCAGTTACTAAATATTCTTGGGCTTGTATGTCTATTTTAACTTGTTTTATTTCTTTTTGTATAAAACTACAATAATCTACAATTTGATGTCTTAAATGTGTTTCTATTAATTGAGAATTTCTAGTTCTAGTATTATTTCTTTTAGGGCAAGTATTAGCTAGATGATCTGAACTGCCACAAGTAAAACATTCTAAAGTATTCTTATAACTTCGATTATCCTTATATTTTCTTACATGCTTGTCTTTATTGAGATATGGTTTTCTCGCAGATGACTTTCTTAAATAATAATTTTTCTGTTTATAATTATTTTGTTTATATGGTTTTTTATACTTCTTATATTTTTTCTTTTGAGGATTGTTATCATAACTTTGTGTAGTGTAAATAGTCTTACAGAAATTTGTCTCTCCTTTCTTTAGTTGTTTCTGTATTTGTATGTTAGTACACTTTTCTTGTAATATATCCATAATATGTTGTATTCTATGTCCTATTGACCATCTGGCTGTTGGATTCTGTACTACACCGTCTCTTTTATTCCATCTATCCTCTATTTCTCGTCCTAAAGCTCCTGGCAATTTATTGAATAATTTCTTACCTATTCCTACATCAAAAGCATTACCACTTATGGTTGTATAATAAAAATAGTCTAATAAAAAAGGTTTAATATGATGCCAACTACTTATGCTTAATTGTTCTAATTTTATTAAAGCTTTCTGTTGTAAGATTAATAATCCGCTATTGGGGTCTTCTCCTGTTATTAAGCTATGTACTTTATTGGTAAAGTTATAAGAAATAGCTGACATCCCTTGGAGTCTTATTATAGGAAATCCATAAATTGTCTAGTAAACATTTCTGGTTTTTATCAACTCTTGCTTCAGGTCTAATCTTGAAACTGAAATTGCTTTCCGGATGGTTTAGAAACCTATAAGAACTTATGGATAAATTTCATAAATTTATCTATATAGCAAAAATATATTAGACATATAATTGTTGAACAATATGTCTTCAGTATTAAAAGTTTATAATTCTATTTCTGTGATATACAACTAATGGACTTAATATATCTTCAACATTTGTCTTCAAGATTCTAGAATGTTAACTAGATTACAATTAATTATAGCAGTATTTAAATTCTCTAGCCCTATATCGTCGTCTGTATCTGAAGAATTTGGGTCTTTATTATAATCTATACTAATGATAGAATATATGCTTTCTGTATCGGACATATATTCATCTACATTTATTAAAGTCTCATTAAAGTCTTCTATTAATTGAGAATTTCTAGTTCTAGTATTATTTCTTTTAGGGCAAGTATTAGCTAGATGATCTGAACTGCCACAAGTAAAACATTCTAAAGTATTCTTATAACTTCGATTATCCTTATATTTTCTTACATGCTTGTCTTTATTGAGATATGGTTTTCTCGCAGATGACTTTCTTAAATAATAATTTTTCTGTTTATAATTATTTTGTTTATATGGTTTTTTATACTTCTTATATTTTTTCTTTTGAGGATTGTTATCATAACTTTGTGTAGTGTAAATAGTCTTACAGAAATTTGTCTCTCCTTTCTTTAGTTGTTTCTGTATTTGTATGTTAGTACACTTTTCTTGTAATATATCCATAATATGTTGTATTCTATGTCCTATTGACCATCTGGCTGTTGGATTCTGTACTACACCGTCTCTTTTATTCCATCTATCCTCTATTTCTCGTCCTAAAGCTCCTGGCAATTTATTGAATAATTTCTTACCTATTCCTACATCAAAAGCATTACCACTTATGGTTGTATAATAAAAATAGTCTAATAAAAAAGGTTTAATATGATGCCAACTACTTATGCTTAATTGTTCTAATTTTATTAAAGCTTTCTGTTGTAAGATTAATAATCCGCTATTGGGGTCTTCTCCTGTTATTAAGCTATGTACTTTATTGGTAAAGTTATATGGATTAGCCCCAAAGGCTAATAATTCTCCGAATTCGTTGGGAAATTCTCTTTTAAAACTTTCCCATAAACCTTTAGTTGATTCTCCTAAAAATGTCTCTAAATATTTATACATAGTTTCTGAGTCTGTTTCGGTGTATGTCTTAATATAGTCTGCTACTACAATTCCTTTCCATAAATCTATAACTGTATTCCAATTCTGCGGGTCATGTGCAGCTATATTAAGTATTTTTCCTTTATCACCACCTGCTTGGAGAGTGATAGGTTCTTCTATCGGCATTCTTTTTCCTATTGGTCTTACACTTTCTAATTCAAATTCTGGGTTTTGTCTATATACCCTATGTCTTGGAACATTTCCAGTATTAGTTTCTACTGTATGTATTTGACTGGTTCTTTGGAAGGGACTTGAACTAGTAGAAGCTGATTCCATAAATTCTTTAATACTTTTATCTGTTTCTGAAACTATATCGTCTGAATTATCAAATAATTCTCTATATCGTATATTATCTGTCCTTAAAGTACATGTTCTAAAGTGGTCGTCTACTTCAAAAATTTCCAAGTGTCCTAACTTACATCCACTACATTTAAAGCGTCTTTTATTATCTTTTGTATATATTTCTCGTGCCTTCTGTATAGTTTTATCTACTTCAAATTCTTCTAATTCAAACATGTTCATAAATTCTTTTCGTTCAGTCTGTTCTGTTTGTTCAACTTCTTCTTCTATTTCATCTTGATTTGTCTTTTGATAATCGATAATTATAGAGATCATTACTTAAACATTTAAACAAACCTGAAATATTAGTAAGAACAGACTGTGAAGCAATAGTTAAATTTCATGAAAAAATTAGTGAGAAAAACAGTAGTAAAAGGAGATGGCTGAATTTTATTGATGCTACTTCTATTTATAGTATTAAATTTGAACATATTAAAGGAAAAGAAAATATTTTAGCTGATAAACTTAGCAGATTAATTTCAAAAACTACTAATTAGTTTTCTTATGCAGCATGGCAGATAAGGCAGACAAAGGAAAAGCTAAAGCTTCTTCCTCAGACTCAGCTACAGACGATTACTTAAAGACACTTTTAAGTAATACTCATTTCAGACCTTTAAGTTCATTAAATATGTCTCAGACTTCCACTCCTCAGACAATTGAAAGACTTCATTTCGGCAGACACAATTTAATCTGTTATCCGGAAAGCAATTTCAGTTTCAAGATTAGACCTGAAGCAAGAGTTGATAAAAACCAGAAATGTTTACTAGACAATTTATGGATTTCCTATAATAAGACTCCAAGGGATGTCAGCTATTTCTTAGCTGTAATGAACGCCCTGGCTCAATATTTTACTGAAAAGAATCTAACCAATAAGTTTAAGTTTTATGTGATCATACAGGGAAGAACTCCAGGAATATACCAGACATGGATACAAGTGATAGATGCTATCAAAGGGTTCAAAGACCCATTATATAAAGGTTTTAACAATTTTCATGAGGCATTAGATTATGCCAGAGGTAACTTAGGACCCAATTTTTATGTTGTACCAGAACTTCAACATACTCAAAGACTGATTTAGTAATTCTGTATCTTCACAATCTTCTATTATTATGCCTCTTGATTCGTGAACATTTGTTTTTGTAGATTCTTGAGGAATTAATTTCCCTTTTTCTAAATATCTTATTCTATCTTCTAATTCACTTACTTTTACTTCTAGATTATGTATTCTAGTTTCTGTTGTATTATCTGTTGCAATTATAACAGCCTGTTTCTTTTCTATTGGTAGTATTGGTGTTGATTGTATTACTCCTTTTCCTATAGTCTTTTCTATACAAGAAATGCATCCTTCAAGGAAACACTTGCTGCATTTAGCTCGCTTAATTCTACTAGGATACCAATGACAAATAAAGCACTGGTTACTGTCTAATCCTTTATTCTTTTCGAATTCATGAAAACACTGATCTGATTCTAGAATGTTAACTAGATTACAATTAATTATAGCAGTATTTAAATTCTCTAGCCCTATATCGTCGTCTGTATCTGAAGAATTTGGGTCTTTATTATAATCTATACTAATGATAGAATATATGCTTTCTGTATCGGACATATATTCATCTACATTTATTAAAGTCTCATTAAAGTCTTCTATTAATTGAGAATTTCTAGTTCTAGTATTATTTCTTTTAGGGCTATTGGCAAATTAAGATGCATAAAGATAGTATTGACTGGACAGCTTTTACTTGTCCAGAGGGTCATTTTGAATGGCTAGTCATGCCATTTGGCCTAAAGACAGCACCACCAATTTTTCAACGAAAGATGGATAACATTTTTGGAAAATATAAACATTTTGTGCTGGTATATGTAGATGACATTTTAGTATTTAGTTATAACCGGCACTACACAATCTAGACACCATTGGATGAAGACAGACGTAAGCAGCTACGTCAGCTATTTTAAATTTTGGCAGATACGTAAGCAATGACGTTTCAAAAAGACAGGTGGCCTCAATATTCAAAAAGAAAGAGAAGAAAGCGACAGCCACCACACTACTTTGAAGATTTTTCAACAAATACACAGTAAGACGGGACCATAAAGATAAAGATAAACAAGAAACTCTAAAACCTACAGACCATTTAATGTATAGATGAACCCATTAAATGGTCTTGATGCATTGGTACATGCATACTAGTTAATTCATACAAACATACTGTACATACTGGGGAAAATACCTAGTTCTAAGAAAGCCATAACCTACTTACATATTGTAGAGGAGAGAGGGTTCCCTTTCGGGAGTCCCCGAAGTGCTCCTGGTTGAACTGGAAAATAAACACTCACACACTTTTCTTACTTACAACACTCTCTTTCTCTCTTTTTTTTTTTGTTTTTTTTTTTTTTTTTTTTTTTTACACTCTTACAAAATATGAGAAATAATTTTTGCTCTAATATTGAAGATCTTCTTGATGTTCTCTCTTGATTTCTTGATGATCTCTGTCTGAGTGGAATGAGGGGTATATATAGGTAAAGGAGTGAAGAGGCGGATTTCAAAATGAAATAAATTTCAGCAAAAGAATCTGAATTATTGAACTTGTCTTTGTCTTGGGTCCCGTCTTACTGTGTATTTGTTGAAAAATCTTCAAAGTAGTGTGGTGGCTGTCGCTTTCTTCTCTTTCTTTTTGAATATTGAGGCCACCTGTCTTTTTGAAACGTCATTGCTTACGTATCTGCCAAAATTTAAAATAGCTGACGTAGCTGCTTACGTCTGTCTTCATCCAATGGTGTCTAGATTGTGTAGTGCCACAGAATCAAAACTCATGCCTGAATCATCATCTTCATGAGGGTCCTGAGCAAATTGTTCAGTTGTGGGATCATAGTCAGAGTCTGAATTAGGAATGTCTGAGTCTTCTGTTTCTGGCTTTGGGGGTATAATTATATTTTTGGTTTCTTCACTTGTCTCTGTAGGTTTCACATCCTGTAGGAGTCTCATTAGAGTTTGTCCAATAATATTTTCAATTGTCTTGGTACTGGTTCTATTTTTTATTTTTGATTTTCGTGTCTTTGAGCTTGAGGCTTCTAAATTGAAACTTGTAGGTAAGCGTCTTACACTTTTTGGCAAAGTGTCAGCCATTAACGGACTTGATGTGTCTTTACCAGTTGCCGTTTGAACTGGACTAGCTGTACCGTTACCTGATACAGTAGGTCTATTTACATTCACAGGGGAATGTACACCCATCTGATCCATTTTGAGTGGAGTTGGAGAACTCACTGGGGTTTGAAAATTGGTCTGAGTAGCTGTATTTGAAAAAGAAGCTTGTTCTTGAGTTTTTTCTATATCCCTAATATAATCTTGTAAAATCATGTTTTGTCTAATTAACTCGTTTCTTTCTTTTTCTAAAATCTCATTTTTATGGTTAAGTCTTCTAAAATTTTCGGTCATAGAGGTACAGTGATCACAAAAAATTATTTTGTTGGTGTCTTTCTGAATGTTATACTGAGGAATTTTTGTCTGATTTTGAAGTTCTGGTATAACATAAAAATTGGGTCCTAGGTTACCTCTGGCATAATCTAATGCCTCATGAAAATTGTTAAAACCTTTATATAATGGGTCTTTGAACCCTTTGATAGCATCTATCACTTGTATCCATGTCTGGTATATTCCTGGAGTTCTTCCCTGTATGATCACATAAAACTTAAACTTATTGGTTAGATTCTTTTCAGTAAAATATTGAGCCAGGGCGTTCATTACAGCTAAGAAATAGCTGACATCCCTTGGAGTCTTATTATAGGAAATCCATAAATTGTCTAGTAAACATTTCTGGTTTTTATCAACTCTTGCTTCAGGTCTAGCCTACGCAAACTAAAAGATTATTTCCTTTGGTCATGTCTTCATATCCTTTGGTCTGTCATGTCTTCATATCCTTTGGTCTGGATACTTTAATTGTTTTGCTAAATGAGATTTTTTCATCAACCTAAAGGATAGTGTTGAATTTTAGTTGTTATTCGTCTTATTATACTGTGTTGTGTACTTATTCTAAGGTTAATTCGAGTAACGGAGTCTTGATAAAACTGGACTAATTGTACGATTGGTGTATAATTATCTGCTATTTCTTTGCTACAATTAACTACATAGTAATCTAATTCTTGCTGAAGTCTATCAGATTCTTGTTCTAAATGTTTAAGTATTTCTTTATTATATACTAACCACGATCTCTGTGCTTTCAAATATCTAGCTAGTCTACTTCTTCTCATGTATTTAGGCCTAGAAACTTCTGGCTCTGATACCAAAAGAAAAGGATTACTTAGATTTGAAAATGTTTTGAAAATGTTTCACTATTTGAAGGTTGAATAAGCGTTGCTTGCTTAGGAAAATGTTGGAGTTGATTGATTTGAAGGGTTTGCTCGTATAGTTGTAAAAATCCTACTCGGTACTTCCTCCTCCTTGTATCTACTTTATGTATGATAGCTATGTTTCCTTAGATTTCTAAGTATATTTCCCCAAAATTTGACTAAATTTTTGTTTTTATGGATAATAACAGGATTCTATACACAGAATTGGTATTGTTCTACCTCCTCGATTCAGCAGTGAAGATTCACAAGGAATCGTAAGGTTTCCCAACCAATTTGTACATCCTCATGTTATGTCTCCTTTTTTTTTTTTTTTTTTTTTTTTTTTTTTTTTTTTTTTTTTTTTTTTTTTTTTTTTTTTTTTTTTTTTTGTATCATACCCTGTTCATCTCTTCTTCTTAGACTGTATACTTAAGAACTGCTTCTTAACCGCACCCCGGAACCGCTTATTTCAGCATATCTATACCTTCCCTTTTCATCTCTTTCTCTTGAACTTAGTACTTTAAGAACCGTTTCTTTGACCACACCCTGGAAACACAGTCCTGCAGCTATAACGGACTTTTACATCCTAGGTATTTACAGGTCAATCCATCAGGGTTTGTATCCAGACCAAAGGATATGAAGACATGACAGACCAAAGGATATGAAGACATGACCAAAGGAAATAATCTTTTAGTTTGCGTAGGCTATTATAACAGCCTGTTTCTTTTCTATTGGTAGTATTGGTGTTGATTGTATTACTCCTTTTCCTATAGTCTTTTCTATACAAGAAATGCATCCTTCAAGGAAACACTTGCTGCATTTAGCTCGCTTAATTCTACTAGGATACCAATGACAAATAAAGATTTGTTATTTTGTCTATATTATTTAGCCTAACGCTATCCAGTTTGGTTTACTTTTATACCACTCTAACCAGTCTTTATAGGTTGCTATGTCTTGTTCTATTCCTTGTAATTCCCAACTAAGGTTACTAGTTATTTGATCAAAATCTTTTAAATTCAGATCTTGTAGTCTTTTTAAAGATTGTTTTAATATTGTTCGTTTCTTCGTTGAGTACACTAGTCTTATTAATTGAGTAATATATAAGATATTGTTGGCCTGTATCTGTCTAGCAAATGGATGAGTTTTCATTAACTATTATCCTAACGGGCAGTTGGCTAAATATTCTTTAAAAAGTTTTTGTCTTTCTATAGTATCTCTAAGATTTCTTTTAATAGTTAATAATCTAGTTTGTAATCTGTTCAAATGTGCGCACCTATTATGGTAATCTCCTATGTCTCTATAATGTTGTCGAGTTGCGTTTTTAAATTCTTCTATATGGTGAATAAGGTCGTCTCGTACTGTTTCTAATCTTTTTTCTTCAATAACTAACTCACGTATCTGTATATTATAATGCGTTATATAATAGCAGTAGTTATCACTTCTTCGCATGAAAAGAAATTACGATTGCAGTTACTAAATATTCTTGGGCTTGTATGTCTATTTTAACTTGTTTTATTTCTTTTTATCTGAACATTCCACCGCGAAAGGCAAAACCATGGACTTTTTATCAGGTAGGAGACAAAACAACGAAAGACCACGACATAGCTACACCGACTAGCTGTACCGTTACCTGATACAGTAGGTCTATTTACATTCACAGGGGAATGTACACCCATCTGATCCATTTTGAGTGGAGTTGGAGAACTCACTGGGGTTTGAAAATTGGTCTGAGTAGCTGTATTTGAAAAAGAAGCTTGTTCTTGAGTTTTTTCTATATCCCTAATATAATCTTGTAAAATCATGTTTTGTCTGTAATCTGTTCAAATGTGCGCACCTATTATGGTAATCTCCTATGTCTCTATAATGTTGTCGAGTTGCGTTTTTAAATTCTTCTATATGGTGAATAAGGTCGTCTCGTACTGTTTCTAATCTTTTTTCTTCAATAACTAACTCACGTATCTGTATATTATAATGCGTTATATAATAGCAGTAGTTATCACTTCTTCGCATGAAAAGAAATTACGATTGCAGTTACTAAATATTCTTGGGCTTGTATGTCTATTTTAACTTGTTTTATTTCTTTTTGTATAAAACTACAATAATCTACAATTTGATGTCTTAAATGTGTTTCTATATTTATTTCTGAATATATTTTAAATCTAGAGAAAGCGTTTTCTAATTTATGTTCTAAGAAATGTATATAATTTTGTCCTTGTTGAATATAATATAGTCTTTTACTTAATTCTGTATATTTTTTGCGATATTTTTTAATAATATGTCTAGAATAATGCATAAATTTTTATCCTATAAACTATATAAGGCACGATAGAGGAAAAGATCTGTATATAAATTACTTAAACTGTCTAGCATATGGTTATAATTTCTTCTAGTAAATTATTACAAACGAGTTAATACTCATATATCGTTAGTAACTAGTTACTCAAAATCATTTAAAAAAAGAGAGAAAGAGAGTGTTGTAAGTAAGAAAAGTGTGTGAGTGTTTATTTTCCAGTTCAACCAGGAGCACTTCGGGGACTCCCGAAAGGGAACCCTCTCTCCTCTACAATATGTAAGTAGGTTATAGCTTTCTTAGAACTAGGTATTTTCCCCAGTATGTACAGTATGTTTGTATGAATTAACTAGTATGCATGTACCAATGTAACTAGTTATGGTTGTTTATATAAATATGTGTTTTCTTTAAACGTTTGTTTTCATAAAAGCTTTACCCCTAGTATATGGTTCTCTTCTTAGATGCTTAAGTAACTCCCATGGATAACCGGTAAATTCCTAGGATGATTTATGCCTCCCCCTAGTATATGGTTAGTCTCTTGAATGCTTAAAGAACCCTGATGGATTGACCTGTAAATACCTAGGATGTAAAAGTCCGTTATAGCTGCAGGACTGTGTTTCCAGGGTGTGGTCAAAGAAACGGTTCTTAAAGTACTAAGTTCAAGAGAAAGAGATGAAAAGGGAAGGTATAGATATGCTGAAATAAGCGGTTCCGGGGTGCGGTTAAGAAGCAGTTCTTAAGTATACAGTCTAAGAAGAAGAGATGAACAGGGTATGATACAAAAAAAAAAAAAAAAAAAAAAAAAAAAAAAAAAAAAAAAAAAAAAAAAAAAAAAAAAAAAAAAGGAGACATAACATGAGGATGTACAAATTGGTTGGGAAACCTTACGATTCCTTGTGAATCTTCACTGCTGAATCGAGGAGGTAGAACAATACCAATTCTGTGTATAGAATCCTGTTATTATCCATAAAAACAAAAATTTAGTCAAATTTTGGGGAAATATACTTAGAAATCTAAGGAAACATAGCTATCATACATAAAGTAGATACAAGGAGGAGGAAGTACCGAGTAGGATTTTTACAACTATACGAGCAAACCCTTCAAATCAATCAACTCCAACATTTTCCTAAGCAAGCAACGCTTATTCAACCTTCAAATAGTGAAACATTTTCAAATCTAAGTAATCCTTTTCTTTTTGGTATCAGAGCCAGAAGTTTCTAGGCCTAAATACATGAGAAGAAGTAGACTAGCTAGATATTTGAAAGCACAGAGATCGTGGTTAGTATATAATAAAGAAATACTTAAACATTTAGAACAAGAATCTGATAGACTTCAGCAAGAATTAGATTACTATGTAGTTAATTGTAGCAAAGAAATAGCAGATAATTATACACCAATCGTACAATTAGTCCAGTTTTATCAAGACTCCGTTACTCGAATTAACCTTAGAATAAGTACACAACACAGTATAATAAGACGAATAACAACTAAAATTCAGCACTATCCTTTAGGTTGATGAAAAAATCTCATTTAGCAAAACAATTAAAATCTTTTAACAATCAACTAAACGCTAGGACTGATCATTTAAAATTTTTAGCACAAGACAAAATAGATCTTCTAATAAGATACAATTACTATCAGTTAATTTTTCAAGACCAAATTAGAGATAACGAAATAAATGCTATAAATATTCTAAATTATATGTGTAGGAGTATTGAACGATCATCTTTTCATATAAGATTTCAGACTATTAAAATAACAAAACTTAAACGCTATATCCAAAACTTTCCATTAGGATAAATTCATGAATAGACCAATTACTAATTATTACGAATATAACGAAGCTAAAAGAAAAATAAACCAACTATACTTAGAATTACAAACTTTATATACTAATCCTCAAGTAATAGACGGTATAATACAAAACCAAAGAATTCCTTCGTGCATTACCGAAATTAGACTTTATCAGAAAAAACTGCTTAGATATACCTTACCAAGACATAGTCAGTATTCACTTCAAAATATAAGAAATCGTCATAGATACCAACAATTATTCAGACTATTAAATATATGAAACATCTCTGTTATACAAATTATATAGCCTATCATTATAGAGAAATATACGACTTTAAACAAGAATTAAGACAAACTATAATACTTAAAGAATCATTACCTCATACGCAAGACCTAATCCAAATAGAACGCGAAATTAAAAATATTAGAAATTATATTAAATTTTTACGAAATAGAGTAAGATATTTTCCTTTAGGATAAAAATTTATGCATTATTCTAGACATATTATTAAAAAATATCGCAAAAAATATACAGAATTAAGTAAAAGACTATATTATATTCAACAAGGACAAAATTATATACATTTCTTAGAACATAAATTAGAAAACGCTTTCTCTAGATTTAAAATATATTCAGAAATAAATATAGAAACACATTTAAGACATCAAATTGTAGATTATTGTAGTTTTATACAAAAAGAAATAAAACAAGTTAAAATAGACATACAAGCCCAAGAATATTTAGTAACTGCAATCGTAATTTCTTTTCATGCGAAGAAGTGATAACTACTGCTATTATATAACGCATTATAATATACAGATACGTGAGTTAGTTATTGAAGAAAAAAGATTAGAAACAGTACGAGACGACCTTATTCACCATATAGAAGAATTTAAAAACGCAACTCGACAACATTATAGAGACATAGGAGATTACCATAATAGGTGCGCACATTTGAACAGATTACAAACTAGATTATTAACTATTAAAAGAAATCTTAGAGATACTATAGAAAGACAAAAACTTTTTAAAGAATATTTAGCCAACTGCCCGTTAGGATAATAGTTAATGAAAACTCATCCATTTGCTAGACAGATACAGGCCAACAATATCTTATATATTACTCAATTAATAAGACTAGTGTACTCAACGAAGAAACGAACAATATTAAAACAATCTTTAAAAAGACTACAAGATCTGAATTTAAAAGATTTTGATCAAATAACTAGTAACCTTAGTTGGGAATTACAAGGAATAGAACAAGACATAGCAACCTATAAAGACTGGTTAGAGTGGTATAAAAGTAAACCAAACTGGATAGCGTTAGGCTAAATAATATAGACAAAATAACAAATCTTAAAAAGCTCGAATATTTAGATCTACAATTAATTCCAGAGAAAAAATATAAAAGATTAAAAGACAACTCTTTACTTAGGTGTAATTTTGCTAGTGGAGACCATAGTTTACATAACATCCGCAATTAAATAGTATAGTAGATTTAGTACTAAATCTAGGGGATAATATACATAGAGATAATACTTTAATATTAGAAATCCTTAGAGACATTCAGGCTAAGCTAACAAATATAAAGTATCAAGTAGAAGAAAAGTTAGATTTTTTAAAGACGCAAAATACAGAAATAGAAAAAAGACAACATTATAAAGAACCTCAGAATAGTACTTTACTTACCGAAATTAAACAAAACCTAGAACAAATAAAACTTATAATTCTTTCATGAACGATCCTTTATACACCGAAATCCTTAAACAAGCAGAACAAATAGCACCAAACCCAGAAGGTTTAAGTAATCATACCCCTCAAAGTAAAACAGACCAGACAATTATTAAACAGAATAATACTATAATATTATTACTTTTAAAACTAAACGAAAATATAGAAAGATTAATTAAAGGAAAAACTATAGAAGATCATCAAGACCTATTAAAACAACATCTAGACCAACTAAACAAAATTAAATATCCACCGGTTCCTGAAGACACTTTAAACGATTTAATAGATCAGCTTAAAAGAACTGAAGTCACCCCTTTAAAAGAAAGACCTCCACCGCGAAAGGCAAAACCATGGACTTTTTATCAGGTAGGAGACAAAACAACGAAAGACCACGACATAGCTACACCCAAAACAGCTTAAGTAATAATTTAATATCTAACATAATGATTTCACGAAGACATTCTGCTTCTACTTCTCAACAATTAGATGAAGTAATTGACGTAGACAAAGATATCCAGATTTTTCAACAGAATAAATTAAATTTATTAAATCCTAAAGTATTATATAGTGCAGGTTTATTTTCACAAAAAGCCCTTCTATACAGACATTATAGAGAAGAACAAATATGTGTAACAGGAGATAGACAAGAGAATCTTACATTAATTAGTCCAGAATCCTCAGAAGAAATCCAAAAAAGACAAATGAATCTAATGCATATGGGTTTAATAATAATAGGACTAAAAGGACTAACAAGAAAGAATTTAGGAACAAAAGCATTAATAACTATTTATGATGATAGATGGTCAGACTCTCAAAGATCACTTATAGGATTAACTGAAGTAGACATGACTAATAACGGAGGAATATTTTATTGTAGTCCAGACTTTATGATTAATGCATCAGAATTTGGAACATATATAAAAATAGGTATCCAGACCAAAGGATATGAAGACATGACCAAAGGAAATAATCTTTTAGTTTGCGTAGGCTTCTTAGGAAAGTTAGCTAATAATAGTGGTAGCAGATTTAAATTAAAAGTTGATGATGTAGTAGGATTAATGGGAAATAAAGGTATTAAATTAATGAAACCTATAAAGATAGACTCACAAATTTATGCTGGTTTAGAATGGAACTTAGACCATAAAGATAAAGATAAACAAGAAACTCTAAAACCTACAGACCATTTAATGTATACAAATAAAAAAGGAGAAACTTCTATTAGATTTATCGATTATCAAAAGACAAATCAAGATGAAATAGAAGAAGAAGTTGAACAAACAGAACAGACTGAACGAAAAGAATTTATGAACATGTTTGAATTAGAAGAATTTGAAGTAGATAAAACTATACAGAAGGCACGAGAAATATATACAAAAGATAATAAAAGACGCTTTAAATGTAGTGGATGTAAGTTAGGACACTTGGAAATTTTTGAAGTAGACGACCACTTTAGAACATGTACTTTAAGGACAGATAATATACGATATAGAGAATTATTTGATAATTCAGACGATATAGTTTCAGAAACAGATAAAAGTATTAAAGAATTTATGGAATCAGCTTCTACTAGTTCAAGTCCCTTCCAAAGAACCAGTCAAATACATACAGTAGAAACTAATACTGGAAATGTTCCAAGACATAGGGTATATAGACAAAACCCAGAATTTGAATTAGAAAGTGTAAGACCAATAGGAAAAAGAATGCCGATAGAAGAACCTATCACTCTCCAAGCAGGTGGTGATAAAGGAAAAATACTTAATATAGCTGCACATGACCCGCAGAATTGGAATACAGTTATAGATTTATGGAAAGGAATTGTAGTAGCAGACTATATTAAGACATACACCGAAACAGACTCAGAAACTATGTATAAATATTTAGAGACATTTTTAGGAGAATCAACTAAAGGTTTATGGGAAAGTTTTAAAAGAGAATTTCCCAACGAATTCGGAGAATTATTAGCCTTTGGGGCTAATCCATATAACTTTACCAATAAAGTACATAGCTTAATAACAGGAGAAGACCCCAATAGCGGATTATTAATCTTACAACAGAAAGCTTTAATAAAATTAGAACAATTAAGCATAAGTAGTTGGCATCATATTAAACCTTTTTTATTAGACTATTTTTATTATACAACCATAAGTGGTAATGCTTTTGATGTAGGAATAGGTAAGAAATTATTCAATAAATTGCCAGGAGCTTTAGGACGAGAAATAGAGGATAGATGGAATAAAAGAGACGGTGTAGTACAGAATCCAACAGCCAGATGGTCAATAGGACATAGAATACAACATATTATGGATATATTACAAGAAAAGTGTACTAACATACAAATACAGAAACAACTAAAGAAAGGAGAGACAAATTTCTGTAAGACTATTTACACTACACAAAGTTATGATAACAATCCTCAAAAGAAAAAATATAAGAAGTATAAAAAACCATATAAACAAAATAATTATAAACAGAAAAATTATTATTTAAGAAAGTCATCTGCGAGAAAACCATATCTCAATAAAGACAAGCATGTAAGAAAATATAAGGATAATCGAAGTTATAAGAATACTTTAGAATGTTTTACTTGTGGCAGTTCAGATCATCTAGCTAATACTTGCCCTAAAAGAAATAATACTAGAACTAGAAATTCTCAATTAATAGAAGACTTTAATGAGACTTTAATAAATGTAGATGAATATATGTCCGATACAGAAAGCATATATTCTATCATTAGTATAGATTATAATAAAGACCCAAATTCTTCAGATACAGACGACGATATAGGGCTAGAGAATTTAAATACTGCTATAATTAATTGTAATCTAGTTAACATTCTAGAATCAGATCAGTGTTTTCATGAATTCGAAAAGAATAAAGGATTAGACAGTAACCAGTGCTTTATTTGTCATTGGTATCCTAGTAGAATTAAGCGAGCTAAATGCAGCAAGTGTTTCCTTGAAGGATGCATTTCTTGTATAGAAAAGACTATAGGAAAAGGAGTAATACAATCAACACCAATACTACCAATAGAAAAGAAACAGGCTGTTATAATTGCAACAGATAATACAACAGAAACTAGAATACATAATCTAGAAGTAAAAGTAAGTGAATTAGAAGATAGAATAAGATATTTAGAAAAAGGGAAATTAATTCCTCAAGAATCTACAAAAACAAATGTTCACGAATCAAGAGGCATAATAATAGAAGATTGTGAAGATACAGAATTACTAAATCAGTCTTTTGAAGGATTAATATGTAATGAAGATGTAAAATTAAGCTCCGTTAAAGTAATGACAAAGATAGTAATACACAATTATGAAATAGAAACCTTAGGGTTAGTAGACTCAGGATGCACTCAGTGCATAATAAATCAAGACATATTACCAAAACATCTGTTAAATCAATTTACTAAACCCCAGAAAGCCATGCAAATGGATGGCTCTCATAATACTTATACCCACTATGTAAAAAATGCAATAATTAGTTTCAATAATACTTGTTCAAATTATAAGACAAAATACAAGTTAGGCTACATGTTAACCAGAAAACTAGATATAAAAGCAGATTTTGTTATAGGATTAGACTTTATGGTCCGAAATAATGGAGGATGTTTTATTACTAGAGATGGTGTAATTTTTACAAAAAATATTACAATAACTCCATCATTTTTTGGTAGAAATATACAAAGAGATACGAAGGTTATCAAAGACTCGAAAAGAAAACCCATAACTCCAGACTCCGTTTGTGATAAAGGAACGGACTGTACCTGCAATACAAGTTTATTATCAGAAATAATAGAAGACGATTGGATAGATATAGAGGAAGAAATAGAAAAGAATTATAATCTAATTGAAATACAAGAAGGCAAATATATTTTTAAAAATACCATAGGAACTATCCAAAACCAAGCAGACTTGCAAAAGATAATCCAAAGACTAGATGATATAGATATTATAGGAGAAAAGCCTTTACAACATTGGGGAAATAACCAGATAGAATGCAAGTTAGAAATTATAAACCCCGAATATACTATAAAAACGGCAGCTATACAAGCCACTAATGAAGACTTAAAAGATTTTGAGATACAAATCAAAGAACTTCTTACATTAGGAGTAATTAGAAGATCAAGAAATCAAGAGAGAACATCAAGAAGATCTTCAATATTAGAGCAAAAGTTATTTCTCATATTTTGTAAGAGTGAAAAAAAAAAAAAAAAAAAAAAAAAAAAACAAAAAAAAAAAAGAGAGAAAGAGAGTGTTGTAAGTAAGAAAAGTGTGTGAGTGTTTATTTTCCAGTTCAACCAGGAGCACTTCGGGGACTCCCGAAAGGGAACCCTCTCTCCTCTACAATATGTAAGTAGGTTATGGCTTTCTTAGAACTAGGTATTTTCCCCAGTATGTACAGTATGTTTGTATGAATTAACTAGTATGCATGTACCAATGTAACTAGTTATGGTTGTTTATATAAATATGTGTTTTCTTTAAACGTTTGTTTTCATAAAAGCTTTACCCCTAGTATATGGTTCTCTTCTTAGATGCTTAAGTAACTCCCATGGATAACCGGTAAATTCCTAGGATGATTTATGCCTCCCCCTAGTATATGGTTAGTCTCTTGAATGCTTAAAGAACCCTGATGGATTGACCTGTAAATACCTAGGATGTAAAAGTCCGTTATAGCTGCAGGACTGTGTTTCCAGGGTGTGGTCAAAGAAACGGTTCTTAAAGTACTAAGTTCAAGAGAAAGAGATGAAAAGGGAAGGTATAGATATGCTGAAATAAGCGGTTCCGGGGTGCGGTTAAGAAGCAGTTCTTAAGTATACAGTCTAAGAAGAAGAGATGAACAGGGTATGATACAAAAAAAAAAAAAAAAAAAAAAAAAAAAAAAAAAAAAAAAAAAAAAAAAAAAAAAAAAAAAAAAAAAAAAAAAAAAGGAGACATAACATGAGGATGTACAAATTGGTTGGGAAACCTTACGATTCCTTGTGAATCTTCACTGCTGAATCGAGGAGGTAGAACAATACCAATTCTGTGTATAGAATCCTGTTATTATCCATAAAAACAAAAATTTAGTCAAATTTTGGGGAAATATACTTAGAAATCTAAGGAAACATAGCTATCATACATAAAGTAGATACAAGGAGGAGGAAGTACCGAGTAGGATTTTTACAACTATACGAGCAAACCCTTCAAATCAATCAACTCCAACATTTTCCTAAGCAAGCAACGCTTATTCAACCTTCAAATAGTGAAACATTTTCAAATCTAAGTAATCCTTTTCTTTTTGGTATCAGAGCCAGAAGTTTCTAGGCCTAAATACATGAGAAGAAGTAGACTAGCTAGATATTTGAAAGCACAGAGATCGTGGTTAGTATATAATAAAGAAATACTTAAACATTTAGAACAAGAATCTGATAGACTTCAGCAAGAATTAGATTACTATGTAGTTAATTGTAGCAAAGAAATAGCAGATAATTATACACCAATCGTACAATTAGTCCAGTTTTATCAAGACTCCGTTACTCGAATTAACCTTAGAATAAGTACACAACACAGTATAATAAGACGAATAACAACTAAAATTCAGCACTATCCTTTAGGTTGATGAAAAAATCTCATTTAGCAAAACAATTAAAATCTTTTAACAATCAACTAAACGCTAGGACTGATCATTTAAAATTTTTAGCACAAGACAAAATAGATCTTCTAATAAGATACAATTACTATCAGTTAATTTTTCAAGACCAAATTAGAGATAACGAAATAAATGCTATAAATATTCTAAATTATATGTGTAGGAGTATTGAACGATCATCTTTTCATATAAGATTTCAGACTATTAAAATAACAAAACTTAAACGCTATATCCAAAACTTTCCATTAGGATAAATTCATGAATAGACCAATTACTAATTATTACGAATATAACGAAGCTAAAAGAAAAATAAACCAACTATACTTAGAATTACAAACTTTATATACTAATCCTCAAGTAATAGACGGTATAATACAAAACCAAAGAATTCCTTCGTGCATTACCGAAATTAGACTTTATCAGAAAAAACTGCTTAGATATACCTTACCAAGACATAGTCAGTATTCACTTCAAAATATAAGAAATCGTCATAGATACCAACAATTATTCAGACTATTAAATATATGAAACATCTCTGTTATACAAATTATATAGCCTATCATTATAGAGAAATATACGACTTTAAACAAGAATTAAGACAAACTATAATACTTAAAGAATCATTACCTCATACGCAAGACCTAATCCAAATAGAACGCGAAATTAAAAATATTAGAAATTATATTAAATTTTTACGAAATAGAGTAAGATATTTTCCTTTAGGATAAAAATTTATGCATTATTCTAGACATATTATTAAAAAATATCGCAAAAAATATACAGAATTAAGTAAAAGACTATATTATATTCAACAAGGACAAAATTATATACATTTCTTAGAACATAAATTAGAAAACGCTTTCTCTAGATTTAAAATATATTCAGAAATAAATATAGAAACACATTTAAGACATCAAATTGTAGATTATTGTAGTTTTATACAAAAAGAAATAAAACAAGTTAAAATAGACATACAAGCCCAAGAATATTTAGTAACTGCAATCGTAATTTCTTTTCATGCGAAGAAGTGATAACTACTGCTATTATATAACGCATTATAATATACAGATACGTGAGTTAGTTATTGAAGAAAAAAGATTAGAAACAGTACGAGACGACCTTATTCACCATATAGAAGAATTTAAAAACGCAACTCGACAACATTATAGAGACATAGGAGATTACCATAATAGGTGCGCACATTTGAACAGATTACAAACTAGATTATTAACTATTAAAAGAAATCTTAGAGATACTATAGAAAGACAAAAACTTTTTAAAGAATATTTAGCCAACTGCCCGTTAGGATAATAGTTAATGAAAACTCATCCATTTGCTAGACAGATACAGGCCAACAATATCTTATATATTACTCAATTAATAAGACTAGTGTACTCAACGAAGAAACGAACAATATTAAAACAATCTTTAAAAAGACTACAAGATCTGAATTTAAAAGATTTTGATCAAATAACTAGTAACCTTAGTTGGGAATTACAAGGAATAGAACAAGACATAGCAACCTATAAAGACTGGTTAGAGTGGTATAAAAGTAAACCAAACTGGATAGCGTTAGGCTAAATAATATAGACAAAATAACAAATCTTAAAAAGCTCGAATATTTAGATCTACAATTAATTCCAGAGAAAAAATATAAAAGATTAAAAGACAACTCTTTACTTAGGTGTAATTTTGCTAGTGGAGACCATAGTTTACATAACGAAGATCCGCAATTAAATAGTATAGTAGATTTAGTACTAAATCTAGGGGATAATATACATAGAGATAATACTTTAATATTAGAAATCCTTAGAGACATTCAGGCTAAGCTAACAAATATAAAGTATCAAGTAGAAGAAAAGTTAGATTTTTTAAAGACGCAAAATACAGAAATAGAAAAAAGACAACATTATAAAGAACCTCAGAATAGTACTTTACTTACCGAAATTAAACAAAACCTAGAACAAATAAAACTTATAATTCTTTCATGAACGATCCTTTATACACCGAAATCCTTAAACAAGCAGAACAAATAGCACCAAACCCAGAAGGTTTAAGTAATCATACCCCTCAAAGTAAAACAGACCAGACAATTATTAAACAGAATAATACTATAATATTATTACTTTTAAAACTAAACGAAAATATAGAAAGATTAATTAAAGGAAAAACTATAGAAGATCATCAAGACCTATTAAAACAACATCTAGACCAACTAAACAAAATTAAATATCCACCGGTTCCTGAAGACACTTTAAACGATTTAATAGATCAGCTTAAAAGAACTGAAGTCACCCCTTTAAAAGAAAGACCTCCACCGCGAAAGGCAAAACCATGGACTTTTTATCAGGTAGGAGACAAAACAACGAAAGACCACGACATAGCTACACCCAAAACAGCTTAAGTAATAATTTAATATCTAACATAATGATTTCACGAAGACATTCTGCTTCTACTTCTCAACAATTAGATGAAGTAATTGACGTAGACAAAGATATCCAGATTTTTCAACAGAATAAATTAAATTTATTAAATCCTAAAGTATTATATAGTGCAGGTTTATTTTCACAAAAAGCCCTTCTATACAGACATTATAGAGAAGAACAAATATGTGTAACAGGAGATAGACAAGAGAATCTTACATTAATTAGTCCAGAATCCTCAGAAGAAATCAAAAAAAGACAAATGAATCTAATGCATATGGGTTTAATAATAATAGGACTAAAAGGACTAACAAGAAAGAATTTAGGAACAAAAGCATTAATAACTATTTATGATGATAGATGGTCAGACTCTCAAAGATCACTTATAGGATTAACTGAAGTAGACATGACTAATAACGGAGGAATATTTTATTGTAGTCCAGACTTTATGATTAATGCATCAGAATTTGGAACATATATAAAAATAGGTATCCAGACCAAAGGATATGAAGACATGACCAAAGGAAATAATCTTTTAGTTTGCGTAGGCTTCTTAGGAAAGTTAGCTAATAATAGTGGTAGCAGATTTAAATTAAAAGTTGATGATGTAGTAGGATTAATGGGAAATAAAGGTATTAAATTAATGAAACCTATAAAGATAGACTCACAAATTTATGCTGGTTTAGAATGGAACTTAGACCATAAAGATAAAGATAAACAAGAAACTCTAAAACCTACAGACCATTTAATGTATACAAATAAAAAAGGAGAAACTTCTATTAGATTTATCGATTATCAAAAGACAAATCAAGATGAAATAGAAGAAGAAGTTGAACAAACAGAACAGACTGAACGAAAAGAATTTATGAACATGTTTGAATTAGAAGAATTTGAAGTAGATAAAACTATACAGAAGGCACGAGAAATATATACAAAAGATAATAAAAGACGCTTTAAATGTAGTGGATGTAAGTTAGGACACTTGGAAATTTTTGAAGTAGACGACCACTTTAGAACATGTACTTTAAGGACAGATAATATACGATATAGAGAATTATTTGATAATTCAGACGATATAGTTTCAGAAACAGATAAAAGTATTAAAGAATTTATGGAATCAGCTTCTACTAGTTCAAGTCCCTTCCAAAGAACCAGTCAAATACATACAGTAGAAACTAATACTGGAAATGTTCCAAGACATAGGGTATATAGACAAAACCCAGAATTTGAATTAGAAAGTGTAAGACCAATAGGAAAAAGAATGCCGATAGAAGAACCTATCACTCTCCAAGCAGGTGGTGATAAAGGAAAAATACTTAATATAGCTGCACATGACCCGCAGAATTGGAATACAGTTATAGATTTATGGAAAGGAATTGTAGTAGCAGACTATATTAAGACATACACCGAAACAGACTCAGAAACTATGTATAAATATTTAGAGACATTTTTAGGAGAATCAACTAAAGGTTTATGGGAAAGTTTTAAAAGAGAATTTCCCAACGAATTCGGAGAATTATTAGCCTTTGGGGCTAATCCATATAACTTTACCAATAAAGTACATAGCTTAATAACAGGAGAAGACCCCAATAGCGGATTATTAATCTTACAACAGAAAGCTTTAATAAAATTAGAACAATTAAGCATAAGTAGTTGGCATCATATTAAACCTTTTTTATTAGACTATTTTTATTATACAACCATAAGTGGTAATGCTTTTGATGTAGGAATAGGTAAGAAATTATTCAATAAATTGCCAGGAGCTTTAGGACGAGAAATAGAGGATAGATGGAATAAAAGAGACGGTGTAGTACAGAATCCAACAGCCAGATGGTCAATAGGACATAGAATACAACATATTATGGATATATTACAAGAAAAGTGTACTAACATACAAATACAGAAACAACTAAAGAAAGGAGAGACAAATTTCTGTAAGACTATTTACACTACACAAAGTTATGATAACAATCCTCAAAAGAAAAAATATAAGAAGTATAAAAAACCATATAAACAAAATAATTATAAACAGAAAAATTATTATTTAAGAAAGTCATCTGCGAGAAAACCATATCTCAATAAAGACAAGCATGTAAGAAAATATAAGGATAATCGAAGTTATAAGAATACTTTAGAATGTTTTACTTGTGGCAGTTCAGATCATCTAGCTAATACTTGCCCTAAAAGAAATAATACTAGAACTAGAAATTCTCAATTAATAGAAGACTTTAATGAGACTTTAATAAATGTAGATGAATATATGTCCGATACAGAAAGCATATATTCTATCATTAGTATAGATTATAATAAAGACCCAAATTCTTCAGATACAGACGACGATATAGGGCTAGAGAATTTAAATACTGCTATAATTAATTGTAATCTAGTTAACATTCTAGAATCAGATCAGTGTTTTCATGAATTCGAAAAGAATAAAGGATTAGACAGTAACCAGTGCTTTATTTGTCATTGGTATCCTAGTAGAATTAAGCGAGCTAAATGCAGCAAGTGTTTCCTTGAAGGATGCATTTCTTGTATAGAAAAGACTATAGGAAAAGGAGTAATACAATCAACACCAATACTACCAATAGAAAAGAAACAGGCTGTTATAATTGCAACAGATAATACAACAGAAACTAGAATACATAATCTAGAAGTAAAAGTAAGTGAATTAGAAGATAGAATAAGATATTTAGAAAAAGGGAAATTAATTCCTCAAGAATCTACAAAAACAAATGTTCACGAATCAAGAGGCATAATAATAGAAGATTGTGAAGATACAGAATTACTAAATCAGTCTTTTGAAGGATTAATATGTAATGAAGATGTAAAATTAAGCTCCGTTAAAGTAATGACAAAGATAGTAATACACGATTATGAAATAGAAACCTTAGGGTTAGTAGACTCAGGATGCACTCAGTGCATAATAAATCAAGACATATTACCAAAACATCTGTTAAATCAATTTACTAAACCCCAGAAAGCCATGCAAATGGATGGCTCTCATAATACTTATACCCACTATGTAAAAAATGCAATAATTAGTTTCAATAATACTTGTTCAAATTATAAGACAAAATACAAGTTAGGCTACATGTTAACCAGAAAACTAGATATAAAAGCAGATTTTGTTATAGGATTAGACTTTATGGTCCGAAATAATGGAGGATGTTTTATTACTAGAGATGGTGTAATTTTTACAAAAAATATTACAATAACTCCATCATTTTTTGGTAGAAATATACAAAGAGATACGAAGGTTATCAAAGACTCGAAAAGAAAACCCATAACTCCAGACTCCGTTTGTGATAAAGGAACGGACTGTACCTGCAATACAAGTTTATTATCAGAAATAATAGAAGACGATTGGATAGATATAGAGGAAGAAATAGAAAAGAATTATAATCTAATTGAAATACAAGAAGGCAAATATATTTTTAAAAATACCATAGGAACTATCCAAAACCAAGCAGACTTGCAAAAGATAATCCAAAGACTAGATGATATAGATATTATAGGAGAAAAGCCTTTACAACATTGGGGAAATAACCAGATAGAATGCAAGTTAGAAATTATAAACCCCGAATATACTATAAAAACGGCAGCTATACAAGCCACTAATGAAGACTTAAAAGATTTTGAGATACAAATCAAAGAACTTCTTACATTAGGAGTAATTAGAAGATCAAAATCAAGACATAGATCAGCAGCTTTTATGGTCAGAAACCATAGTGAAATAGTTAGAGGAAAGGCTAGAATGGTAATTAATTATAAAAGACTTAATGACAATACTGTTATGGATGCTTATAAGCTTCCAGATAAGACTGAATTAATTAATAGGATCCAAGAAAGAACGATGTTCAGTAAGTTTGATTGCAAGTCAGGCTATTGGCAAATTAAGATGCATAAAGATAGTATTGACTGGACAGCTTTTACTTGTCCAGAGGGTCATTTTGAATGGCTAGTCATGCCATTTGGCCTAAAGACAGCACCACCAATTTTTCAACGAAAGATGGATAACATTTTTGGAAAATATAAACATTTTGTGCTGGTATATGTAGATGACATTTTAGTATTTAGTTATAACCTAAAAGAACACTTAGAACATTTACAGAAGGTCTTTAATCTATTTATAGAACATGGAATAATCATTAGTAAGAAAAAGATGGAACTATGTAAACCTTATATTAACTTTTTAGGAATTACTATAGGAAATGGTAAAATTAAGTTACAACCTCATATAGCAAAGAAAGCTCTAGAAATGCCAGACAAGTTAGAAAAGACTAAAGATCTACAAAAATTCTTAGGAATATTAAATTATGCTAGACAATTTATTAAAAATTTAGGAAAGGTAGCAGGACCTCTTTATGCTAAGACAGGTACTAAAGGACAAAAAACTTTTAATACTGAAGATATAAAGTTAGTTCAAAAATTAAAAGAAATGATAAAAGATATACCCGACCTAGCATTACCTCTAGAAACAGACTATTTAATAGTTGAAACTGATGGAAGTTTTGAAGGATGGGGAGCTGTCCTCAAAGCTAAGAAAAATAAATATAGCGATAAGAAAGACGAACGAATATGCGCTTACCAAAGCGGCAAATACAAAGAACAAGGTAACATGAGTAGTATAGACGCAGAAATACTAGCGGTAATTTATGGACTTAATAGTTTTAAGATATATATTTTAAACAAACCTGAAATATTAGTAAGAACAGACTGTGAAGCAATAGTTAAATTTCATGAAAAAATTAGTGAGAAAAACAGTAGTAAAAGGAGATGGCTGAATTTTATTGATGCTACTTCTATTTATAGTATTAAATTTGAACATATTAAAGGAAAAGAAAATATTTTAGCTGATAAACTTAGCAGATTAATTTCAAAAACTACTAATTAGTTTTCTTATGCAGCATGGCAGATAAGGCAGACAAAGGAAAAGCTAAAGCTTCTTCCTCAGACTCAGCTACAGACGATTACTTAAAGACACTTTTAAGTAATACTCATTTCAGACCTTTAAGTTCATTAAATATGTCTCAGACTTCCACTCCTCAGACAATTGAAAGACTTCATTTCGGCAGACACAATTTAATCTGTTATCCGGAAAGCAATTTCAGTTTCAAGATTAGACCTGAAGCAAGAGTTGATAAAAACCAGAAATGTTTACTAGACAATTTATGGATTTCCTATAATAAGACTCCAAGGGATGTCAGCTATTTCTTAGCTGTAATGAACGCCCTGGCTCAATATTTTACTGAAAAGAATCTAACCAATAAGTTTAAGTTTTATGTGATCATACAGGGAAGAACTCCAGGAATATACCAGACATGGATACAAGTGATAGATGCTATCAAAGGGTTCAAAGACCCATTATATAAAGGTTTTAACAATTTTCATGAGGCATTAGATTATGCCAGAGGTAACTTAGGACCCAATTTTTATGTTGTACCAGAACTTCAAAATCAGACAAAAATTCCTCAGTATAACATTCAGAAAGACACCAACAAAATAATTTTTTGTGATCACTGTACCTCTATGACCGAAAATTTTAGAAGACTTAACCATAAAAATGAGATTTTAGAAAAAGAAAGAAACGAGTTAATTAGACAAAACATGATTTTACAAGATTATATTAGAGATATAGAAAAAACTCAAGAACAAGCTTCTTTTTCAAATACAGCTACTCAGACCAATTTTCAAACCCCAGTGAGTTCTCCAACTCCACTCAAAATGGATCAGATGGGTGTACATTCCCCTGTGAATGTAAATAGACCTACTGTATCAGGTAACGGTACAGCTAGTCCAGTTCAAACGGCAACTGGTAAAGACACATCAAGTCCGTTAATGGCTGACACTTTGCCAAAAAGTGTAAGACGCTTACCTACAAGTTTCAATTTAGAAGCCTCAAGCTCAAAGACACGAAAATCAAAAATAAAAAATAGAACCAGTACCAAGACAATTGAAAATATTATTGGACAAACTCTAATGAGACTCCTACAGGATGTGAAACCTACAGAGACAAGTGAAGAAACCAAAAATATAATTATACCCCCAAAGCCAGAGACAGAAGACTCAGACATTCCTAATTCAGACTCTGACTATGATCCCACAACTGAACAATTTGCTCAGGACCCTCATGAAGATGATGATTCAGGCATGAGTTTTGATTCTGTGGCACTACACAATCTAGACACCATTGGATGAAGACAGACGTAAGCAGCTACGTCAGCTATTTTAAATTTTGGCAGATACGTAAGCAATGACGTTTCAAAAAGACAGGTGGCCTCAATATTCAAAAAGAAAGAGAAGAAAGCGACAGCCACCACACTACTTTGAAGATTTTTCAACAAATACACAGTAAGACGGGACCCAAGACAAAGACAAGTTCAATAATTCAGATTCTTTTGCTGAAATTTATTTCATTTTGAAATCCGCCTCTTCACTCCTTTACCTATATATACCCCTCATTCCACTCAGACAGAGATCATCAAGAAATCAAGAGAGAACATCAAGAAGATCTTCAATATTAGAGCAAAAGTTATTTCTCATATTTTGTAAGAGTGTAAAAAAAAAAAAAAAAAAAAAAAAACAAAAAAAAAAAGAGAGAAAGAGAGTGTTGTAAGTAAGAAAAGTGTGTGAGTGTTTATTTTCCAGTTCAACCAGGAGCACTTCGGGGACTCCCGAAAGGGAACCCTCTCTCCTCTACAATATGTAAGTAGGTTATGGCTTTCTTAGAACTAGGTATTTTCCCCAGTATGTACAGTATGTTTGTATGAATTAACTAGTATGCATGTACCAATGTAACTAGTTATGGTTGTTTATATAAATATGTGTTTTCTTTAAACGTTTGTTTTCATAAAAGCTTTACCCCTAGTATATGGTTCTCTTCTTAGATGCTTAAGTAACTCCCATGGATAACCGGTAAATTCCTAGGATGATTTATGCCTCCCCCTAGTATATGGTTAGTCTCTTGAATGCTTAAAGAACCCTGATGGATTGACCTGTAAATACCTAGGATGTAAAAGTCCGTTATAGCTGCAGGACTGTGTTTCCAGGGTGTGGTCAAAGAAACGGTTCTTAAAGTACTAAGTTCAAGAGAAAGAGATGAAAAGGGAAGGTATAGATATGCTGAAATAAGCGGTTCCGGGGTGCGGTTAAGAAGCAGTTCTTAAGTATACAGTCTAAGAAGAAGAGATGAACAGGGTATGATACAAAAAAAAAAAAAAAAAAAAAAAAAAAAAAAAAAAAAAAAAAAAAAAAAAAAAAAAAAAAAAAAAAAAAAAAAGGAGACATAACATGAGGATGTACAAATTGGTTGGGAAACCTTACGATTCCTTGTGAATCTTCACTGCTGAATCGAGGAGGTAGAACAATACCAATTCTGTGTATAGAATCCTGTTATTATCCATAAAAACAAAAATTTAGTCAAATTTTGGGGAAATATACTTAGAAATCTAAGGAAACATAGCTATCATACATAAAGTAGATACAAGGAGGAGGAAGTACCGAGTAGGATTTTTACAACTATACGAGCAAACCCTTTAAATCAATCAACTCCAACATTTTCCTAAGCAAGCAACGCTTATTCAACCTTCAAATAGTGAAACATTTTCAAATCTAAGTAATCCTTTTCTTTTTGGTATCAAAGCCAGAAGTTTCTAGGCCTAAATACATGAGAAGAAGTAGACTAGCTAGATATTTGAAAGCACAGAGATCGTGGTTAGTATATAATAAAGAAATACTTAAACATTTAGAACAAGAATCTGATAGACTTCAGCAAGAATTAGATTACTATGTAGTTAATTGTAGCAAAGAAATAGCAGATAATTATACACCAATCGTACAATTAGTCCAGTTTTATCAAGACTCCGTTACTCGAATTAACCTTAGAATAAGTACACAACACAGTATAATAAGACGAATAACAACTAAAATTCAACACTATCCTTTAGGTTGATGAAAAAATCTCATTTAGCAAAACAATTAAAATCTTTTAACAATCAACTAAACGCTAGGACTGATCATTTAAAATTTTTAGCACAAGACAAAATAGATCTTCTAATAAGATACAATTACTATCAGTTAATTTTTCAAGACCAAATTAGAGATAACGAAATAAATGCTATAAATATTCTAAATTATATGTGTAGGAGTATTGAACGATCATCTTTTCATATAAGATTTCAGACTATTAAAATAACAAAACTTAAACGCTATATCCAAAACTTTCCATTAGGATAAATTCATGAATAGACCAATTACTAATTATTACGAATATAACGAAGCTAAAAGAAAAATAAACCAACTATACTTAGAATTACAAACTTTATATACTAATCCTCAAGTAATAGACGGTATAATACAAAACCAAAGAATTCCTTCGTGCATTACCGAAATTAGACTTTATCAGAAAAAACTGCTTAGATATACCTTACCAAGACATAGTCAGTATTCACTTCAAAATATAAGAAATCGTCATAGATACCAACAATTATTCAGACTATTAAATATATGAAACATCTCTGTTATACAAATTATATAGCCTATCATTATAGAGAAATATACGACTTTAAACAAGAATTAAGACAAACTATAATACTTAAAGAATCATTACCTCATACGCAAGACCTAATCCAAATAGAACGCGAAATTAAAAATATTAGAAATTATATTAAATTTTTACGAAATAGAGTAAGATATTTTCCTTTAGGATAAAAATTTATGCATTATTCTAGACATATTATTAAAAAATATCGCAAAAAATATACAGAATTAAGTAAAAGACTATATTATATTCAACAAGGACAAAATTATATACATTTCTTAGAACATAAATTAGAAAACGCTTTCTCTAGATTTAAAATATATTCAGAAATAAATATAGAAACACATTTAAGACATCAAATTGTAGATTATTGTAGTTTTATACAAAAAGAAATAAAACAAGTTAAAATAGACATACAAGCCCAAGAATATTTAGTAACTGCAATCGTAATTTCTTTTCATGCGAAGAAGTGATAACTACTGCTATTATATAACGCATTATAATATACAGATACGTGAGTTAGTTATTGAAGAAAAAAGATTAGAAACAGTACGAGACGACCTTATTCACCATATAGAAGAATTTAAAAACGCAACTCGACAACATTATAGAGACATAGGAGATTACCATAATAGGTGCGCACATTTGAACAGATTACAAACTAGATTATTAACTATTAAAAGAAATCTTAGAGATACTATAGAAAGACAAAAACTTTTTAAAGAATATTTAGCCAACTGCCCGTTAGGATAATAGTTAATGAAAACTCATCCATTTGCTAGACAGATACAGGCCAACAATATCTTATATATTACTCAATTAATAAGACTAGTGTACTCAACGAAGAAACGAACAATATTAAAACAATCTTTAAAAAGACTACAAGATCTGAATTTAAAAGATTTTGATCAAATAACTAGTAACCTTAGTTGGGAATTACAAGGAATAGAACAAGACATAGCAACCTATAAAGACTGGTTAGAGTGGTATAAAAGTAAACATAGCAACCTATAAAGACTGGTTAGAGTGGTATAAAAGTAAACCAAACTGGATAGCGTTAGGCTAAATAATATAGACAAAATAACAAATCTTAAAAAGCTCGAATATTTAGATCTACAATTAATTCCAGAGAAAAAATATAAAAGATTAAAAGACAACTCTTTACTTAGGTGTAATTTTGCTAGTGGAGACCATAGTTTACATAACGAAGATCCGCAATTAAATAGTATAGTAGATTTAGTACTAAATCTAGGGGATAATATACATAGAGATAATACTTTAATATTAGAAATCCTTAGAGACATTCAGGCTAAGCTAACAAATATAAAGTATCAAGTAGAAGAAAAGTTAGATTTTTTAAAGACGCAAAATACAGAAATAGAAAAAAGACAACATTATAAAGAACCTCAGAATAATACTTTACTTACCGAAATTAAACAAAACCTAGAACAAATAAAACTTATAATTCTTTCATGAACGATCCTTTATACACCGAAATCCTTAAACAAGCAGAACAAATAGCACCAAACCCAGAAGGTTTAAGTAATCATACCCCTCAAAGTAAAACAGACCAGACAATTATTAAACAGAATAATACTATAATATTATTACTTTTAAAACTAAACGAAAATATAGAAAGATTAATTAAAGGAAAAACTATAGAAGATCATCAAGACCTATTAAAACAACATCTAGACCAACTAAACAAAATTAAATATCCACCGGTTCCTGAAGACACTTTAAACGATTTAATAGATCAGCTTAAAAGAACTGAAGTCACCCCTTTAAAAGAAAGACCTCCACCGCGAAAGGCAAAACCATGGACTTTTTATCAGGTAGGAGACAAAACAACGAAAGACCACGACATAGCTACACCCAAAACAGCTTAAGTAATAATTTAATATCTAACATAATGATTTCACGAAGACATTCTGCTTCTACTTCTCAACAATTAGATGAAGTAATTGACGTAGACAAAGATATCCAGATTTTTCAACAGAATAAATTAAATTTATTAAATCCTAAAGTATTATATAGTGCAGGTTTATTTTCACAAAAAGCCCTTCTATACAGACATTATAGAGAAGAACAAATATGTGTAACAGGAGATAGACAAGAGAATCTTACATTAATTAGTCCAGAATCCTCAGAAGAAATCAAAAAAAGACAAATGAATCTAATGCATATGGGTTTAATAATAATAGGACTAAAAGGACTAACAAGAAAGAATTTAGGAACAAAAGCATTAATAACTATTTATGATGATAGATGGTCAGACTCTCAAAGATCACTTATAGGATTAACTGAAGTAGACATGACTAATAACGGAGGAATATTTTATTGTAGTCCAGACTTTATGATTAATGCATCAGAATTTGGAACATATATAAAAATAGGTATCCAGACCAAAGGATATGAAGACATGACCAAAGGAAATAATCTTTTAGTTTGCGTAGGCTTCTTAGGAAAGTTAGCTAATAATAGTGGTAGCAGATTTAAATTAAAAGTTGATGATGTAGTAGGATTAATGGGAAATAAAGGTATTAAATTAATGAAACCTATAAAGATAGACTCACAAATTTATGCTGGTTTAGAATGGAACTTAGACCATAAAGATAAAGATAAACAAGAAACTCTAAAACCTACAGACCATTTAATGTATACAAATAAAAAAGGAGAAACTTCTATTAGATTTATCGATTATCAAAAGACAAATCAAGATGAAATAGAAGAAGAAGTTGAACAAACAGAACAGACTGAACGAAAAGAATTTATGAACATGTTTGAATTAGAAGAATTTGAAGTAGATAAAACTATACAGAAGGCACGAGAAATATATACAAAAGATAATAAAAGACGCTTTAAATGTAGTGGATGTAAGTTAGGACACTTGGAAATTTTTGAAGTAGACGACCACTTTAGAACATGTACTTTAAGGACAGATAATATACGATATAGAGAATTATTTGATAATTCAGACGATATAGTTTCAGAAACAGATAAAAGTATTAAAGAATTTATGGAATCAGCTTCTACTAGTTCAAGTCCCTTCCAAAGAACCAGTCAAATACATACAGTAGAAACTAATACTGGAAATGTTCCAAGACATAGGGTATATAGACAAAACCCAGAATTTGAATTAGAAAGTGTAAGACCAATAGGAAAAAGAATGCCGATAGAAGAACCTATCACTCTCCAAGCAGGTGGTGATAAAGGAAAAATACTTAATATAGCTGCACATGACCCGCAGAATTGGAATACAGTTATAGATTTATGGAAAGGAATTGTAGTAGCAGACTATATTAAGACATACACCGAAACAGACTCAGAAACTATGTATAAATATTTAGAGACATTTTTAGGAGAATCAACTAAAGGTTTATGGGAAAGTTTTAAAAGAGAATTTCCCAACGAATTCGGAGAATTATTAGCCTTTGGGGCTAATCCATATAACTTTACCAATAAAGTACATAGCTTAATAACAGGAGAAGACCCCAATAGCGGATTATTAATCTTACAACAGAAAGCTTTAATAAAATTAGAACAATTAAGCATAAGTAGTTGGCATCATATTAAACCTTTTTTATTAGACTATTTTTATTATACAACCATAAGTGGTAATGCTTTTGATGTAGGAATAGGTAAGAAATTATTCAATAAATTGCCAGGAGCTTTAGGACGAGAAATAGAGGATAGATGGAATAAAAGAGACGGTGTAGTACAGAATCCAACAGCCAGATGGTCAATAGGACATAGAATACAACATATTATGGATATATTACAAGAAAAGTGTACTAACATACAAATACAGAAACAACTAAAGAAAGGAGAGACAAATTTCTGTAAGACTATTTACACTACACAAAGTTATGATAACAATCCTCAAAAGAAAAAATATAAGAAGTATAAAAAACCATATAAACAAAATAATTATAAACAGAAAAATTATTATTTAAGAAAGTCATCTGCGAGAAAACCATATCTCAATAAAGACAAGCATGTAAGAAAATATAAGGATAATCGAAGTTATAAGAATACTTTAGAATGTTTTACTTGTGGCAGTTCAGATCATCTAGCTAATACTTGCCCTAAAAGAAATAATACTAGAACTAGAAATTCTCAATTAATAGAAGACTTTAATGAGACTTTAATAAATGTAGATGAATATATGTCCGATACAGAAAGCATATATTCTATCATTAGTATAGATTATAATAAAGACCCAAATTCTTCAGATACAGACGACGATATAGGGCTAGAGAATTTAAATACTGCTATAATTAATTGTAATCTAGTTAACATTCTAGAATCAGATCAGTGTTTTCATGAATTCGAAAAGAATAAAGGATTAGACAGTAACCAGTGCTTTATTTGTCATTGGTATCCTAGTAGAATTAAGCGAGCTAAATGCAGCAAGTGTTTCCTTGAAGGATGCATTTCTTGTATAGAAAAGACTATAGGAAAAGGAGTAATACAATCAACACCAATACTACCAATAGAAAAGAAACAGGCTGTTATAATTGCAACAGATAATACAACAGAAACTAGAATACATAATCTAGAAGTAAAAGTAAGTGAATTAGAAGATAGAATAAGATATTTAGAAAAAGGGAAATTAATTCCTCAAGAATCTACAAAAACAAATGTTCACGAATCAAGAGGCATAATAATAGAAGATTGTGAAGATACAGAATTACTAAATCAGTCTTTTGAAGGATTAATATGTAATGAAGATGTAAAATTAAGCTCCGTTAAAGTAATGACAAAGATAGTAATACACGATTATGAAATAGAAACCTTAGGGTTAGTAGACTCAGGATGCACTCAGTGCATAATAAATCAAGACATATTACCAAAACATCTGTTAAATCAATTTACTAAACCCCAGAAAGCCATGCAAATGGATGGCTCTCATAATACTTATACCCACTATGTAAAAAATGCAATAATTAGTTTCAATAATACTTGTTCAAATTATAAGACAAAATACAAGTTAGGCTACATGTTAACCAGAAAACTAGATATAAAAGCAGATTTTGTTATAGGATTAGACTTTATGGTCCGAAATAATGGAGGATGTTTTATTACTAGAGATGGTGTAATTTTTACAAAAAATATTACAATAACTCCATCATTTTTTGGTAGAAATATACAAAGAGATACGAAGGTTATCAAAGACTCGAAAAGAAAACCCATAACTCCAGACTCCGTTTGTGATAAAGGAACGGACTGTACCTGCAATACAAGTTTATTATCAGAAATAATAGAAGACGATTGGATAGATATAGAGGAAGAAATAGAAAAGAATTATAATCTAATTGAAATACAAGAAGGCAAATATATTTTTAAAAATACCATAGGAACTATCCAAAACCAAGCAGACTTGCAAAAGATAATCCAAAGACTAGATGATATAGATATTATACGAGAAAAGCCTTTACAACATTGGGGAAATAACCAGATAGAATGCAAGTTAGAAATTATAAACCCCGAATATACTATAAAAACGGCAGCTATACAAGCCACTAATGAAGACTTAAAAGATTTTGAGATACAAATCAAAGAACTTCTTACATTAGGAGTAATTAGAAGATCAAAATCAAGACATAGATCAGCAGCTTTTATGGTCAGAAACCATAGTGAAATAGTTAGAGGAAAGGCTAGAATGGTAATTAATTATAAAAGACTTAATGACAATACTGTTATGGATGCTTATAAGCTTCCAGATAAGACTGAATTAATTAATAGGATCCAAGAAAGAACGATGTTCAGTAAGTTTGATTGCAAGTCAGGCTATTGGCAAATTAAGATGCATAAAGATAGTATTGACTGGACAGCTTTTACTTGTCCAGAGGGTCATTTTGAATGGCTAGTCATGCCATTTGGCCTAAAGACAGCACCACCAATTTTTCAACGAAAGATGGATAACATTTTTGGAAAATATAAACATTTTGTGCTGGTATATGTAGATGACATTTTAGTATTTAGTTATAACCTAAAAGAACACTTAGAACATTTACAGAAGGTCTTTAATCTATTTATAGAACATGGAATAATCATTAGTAAGAAAAAGATGGAACTATGTAAACCTTATATTAACTTTTTAGGAATTACTATAGGAAATGGTAAAATTAAGTTACAACCTCATATAGCAAAGAAAGCTCTAGAAATGCCAGACAAGTTAGAAAAGACTAAAGATCTACAAAAATTCTTAGGAATATTAAATTATGCTAGACAATTTATTAAAAATTTAGGAAAGGTAGCAGGACCTCTTTATGCTAAGACAGGTACTAAAGGACAAAAAACTTTTAATACTGAAGATATAAAGTTAGTTCAAAAATTAAAAGAAATGATAAAAGATATACCCGACCTAGCATTACCTCTAGAAACAGACTATTTAATAGTTGAAACTGATGGAAGTTTTGAAGGATGGGGAGCTGTCCTCAAAGCTAAGAAAAATAAATATAGCGATAAGAAAGACGAACGAATATGCGCTTACCAAAGCGGCAAATACAAAGAACAAGGTAACATGAGTAGTATAGACGCAGAAATACTAGCGGTAATTTATGGACTTAATAGTTTTAAGATATATATTTTAAACAAACCTGAAATATTAGTAAGAACAGACTGTGAAGCAATAGTTAAATTTCATGAAAAAATTAGTGAGAAAAACAGTAGTAAAAGGAGATGGCTGAATTTTATTGATGCTACTTCTATTTATAGTATTAAATTTGAACATATTAAAGGAAAAGAAAATATTTTAGCTGATAAACTTAGCAGATTAATTTCAAAAACTACTAATTAGTTTTCTTATGCAGCATGGCAGATAAGGCAGACAAAGGAAAAGCTAAAGCTTCTTCCTCAGACTCAGCTACAGACGATTACTTAAAGACACTTTTAAGTAATACTCATTTCAGACCTTTAAGTTCATTAAATATGTCTCAGACTTCCACTCCTCAGACAATTGAAAGACTTCATTTCGGCAGACACAATTTAATCTGTTATCCGGAAAGCAATTTCAGTTTCAAGATTAGACCTGAAGCAAGAGTTGATAAAAACCAGAAATGTTTACTAGACAATTTATGGATTTCCTATAATAAGACTCCAAGGGATGTCAGCTATTTCTTAGCTGTAATGAACGCCCTGGCTCAATATTTTACTGAAAAGAATCTAACCAATAAGTTTAAGTTTTATGTGATCATACAGGGAAGAACTCCAGGAATATACCAGACATGGATACAAGTGATAGATGCTATCAAAGGGTTCAAAGACCCATTATATAAAGGTTTTAACAATTTTCATGAGGCATTAGATTATGCCAGAGGTAACTTAGGACCCAATTTTTATGTTGTACCAGAACTTCAAAATCAGACAAAAATTCCTCAGTATAACATTCAGAAAGACACCAACAAAATAATTTTTTGTGATCACTGTACCTCTATGACCGAAAATTTTAGAAGACTTAACCATAAAAATGAGATTTTAGAAAAAGAAAGAAACGAGTTAATTAGACAAAACATGATTTTACAAGATTATATTAGAGATATAGAAAAAACTCAAGAACAAGCTTCTTTTTCAAATACAGCTACTCAGACCAATTTTCAAACCCCAGTGAGTTCTCCAACTCCACTCAAAATGGATCAGATGGGTGTACATTCCCCTGTGAATGTAAATAGACCTACTGTATCAGGTAACGGTACAGCTAGTCCAGTTCAAACGGCAACTGGTAAAGACACATCAAGTCCGTTAATGGCTGACACTTTGCCAAAAAGTGTAAGACGCTTACCTACAAGTTTCAATTTAGAAGCCTCAAGCTCAAAGACACGAAAATCAAAAATAAAAAATAGAACCAGTACCAAGACAATTGAAAATATTATTGGACAAACTCTAATGAGACTCCTACAGGATGTGAAACCTACAGAGACAAGTGAAGAAACCAAAAATATAATTATACCCCCAAAGCCAGAGACAGAAGACTCAGACATTCCTAATTCAGACTCTGACTATGATCCCACAACTGAACAATTTGCTCAGGACCCTCATGAAGATGATGATTCAGGCATGAGTTTTGATTCTGTGGCACTACACAATCTAGACACCATTGGATGAAGACAGACGTAAGCAGCTACGTCAGCTATTTTAAATTTTGGCAGATACGTAAGCAATGACGTTTCAAAAAGACAGGTGGCCTCAATATTCAAAAAGAAAGAGAAGAAAGCGACAGCCACCACACTACTTTGAAGATTTTTCAACAAATACACAGTAAGACGGGACCCAAGACAAAGACAAGTTCAATAATTCAGATTCTTTTGCTGAAATTTATTTCATTTTGAAATCCGCCTCTTCACTCCTTTACCTATATATACCCCTCATTCCACTCAGACAGAGATCATCAAGAAATCAAGAGAGAACATCAAGAAGATCTTCAATATTAGAGCAAAAGTTATTTCTCATATTTTGTAAGAGTGTAAAAAAAAAAAAAAAAAAAAAAAAAAAAAAAAAAAAAGAGAGAAAGAGAGTGTTGTAAGTAAGAAAAGTGTGTGAGTGTTTATTTTCCAGTTCAACCAGGAGCACTTCGGGGACTCCCGAAAGGGAACCCTCTCTCCTCTACAATATGTAAGTAGGTTATGGCTTTCTTAGAACTAGGTATTTTCCCCAGTATGTACAGTATGTTTGTATGAATTAACTAGTATGCATGTACCAATGTAACTAGTTATGGTTGTTTATATAAATATGTGTTTTCTTTAAACGTTTGTTTTCATAAAAGCTTTACCCCTAGTATATGGTTCTCTTCTTAGATGCTTAAGTAACTCCCATGGATAACCGGTAAATTCCTAGGATGATTTATGCCTCCCCCTAGTATATGGTTAGTCTCTTGAATGCTTAAAGAACCCTGATGGATTGACCTGTAAATACCTAGGATGTAAAAGTCCGTTATAGCTGCAGGACTGTGTTTCCAGGGTGTGGTCAAAGAAACGGTTCTTAAAGTACTAAGTTCAAGAGAAAGAGATGAAAAGGGAAGGTATAGATATGCTGAAATAAGCGGTTCCGGGGTGCGGTTAAGAAGCAGTTCTTAAGTATACAGTCTAAGAAGAAGAGATGAACAGGGTATGATACAAAAAAAAAAAAAAAAAAAAAAAAAAAAAAAAAAAAAAAAAAAAAAAAAAAAAAAAAAAAAAAAAAAAAAAAAAAGGAGACATAACATGAGGATGTACAAATTGGTTGGGAAACCTTACGATTCCTTGTGAATCTTCACTGCTGAATCGAGGAGGTAGAACAATACCAATTCTGTGTATAGAATCCTGTTATTATCCATAAAAACAAAAATTTAGTCAAATTTTGGGGAAATATACTTAGAAATCTAAGGAAACATAGCTATCATACATAAAGTAGATACAAGGAGGAGGAAGTACCGAGTAGGATTTTTACAACTATACGAGCAAACCCTTTAAATCAATCAACTCCAACATTTTCCTAAGCAAGCAACGCTTATTCAACCTTCAAATAGTGAAACATTTTCAAATCTAAGTAATCCTTTTCTTTTTGGTATCAGAGCCAGAAGTTTCTAGGCCTAAATACATGAGAAGAAGTAGACTAGCTAGATATTTGAAAGCACAGAGATCAAGCAAGCATATACATAGAGATAATACTAGTCGTATATTTCTCTATAATGATAGGCTAGAGGTTGTAACTTAATTTTACCATTTCCTATAGTAATTCCTAAAAAGTTAATATAAGGTTTACATAGTTCCATCTTTTTCTTACTAATGATTATTCCATGTTCTATAAATAGATTAAAGACCTTCTGTAAATGTTCTAAGTGTTCTTTTAGGTTATAACTAAATACTAAAATGTCATCTACATATACCAGCACAAAATGTTTATATTTTCCAAAAATGTTATCCATCTTTCGTTGAAAAATTGGTGGTGCTGTCTTTAGGCCAAATGGCATGACTAGCCATTCAAAATGACCCTCTGGACAAGTAAAAGCTGTCCAGTCAATACTATCTTTATGCATCTTAATTTGCCAATAGCCTGACTGAGTATTACTTAAAAGTGTCTTTAAGTAATCGTCTGTAGCTGAGTCTGAGGAAGAAGCTTTAGCTTTTCCTTTGTCTGCCTTATCTGCCATGCTGCATAAGAAAACTAATTAGTAGTTTTTGAAATTAATCTGCTAAGTTTATCAGCTAAAATATTTTCTTTTCCTTTAATATGTTCAAATTTAATACTATAAATAGAAGTAGCATCAATAAAATTCAGCCATCTCCTTTTACTACTGTTTTTCTCACTAATTTTTTCATGAAATTTAACTATTGCTTCACAGTCTGTTCTTACTAATATTTCAGGTTTGTTTCTTGTTCTTGAGTTTTTTCTATATCTCTAATATAATCTTGTAAAATCATGTTTTGTCTAATTAACTCGTTTCTTTCTTTTTCTAAAATCTCATTTTTATGGTTAAGTCTTCTAAAATTTTCGGTCATGGCCTAAATACATGAGAAGAAGTAGACTAGCTAGATATTTGAAAGCACAGAGATCGTGGTTAGTATATAATAAAGAAATACTTAAACATTTAGAACAAGAATCTGATAGACTTCAGCAAGAATTAGATTACTATGTAGTTAATTGTAGCAAAGAAATAGCAGATAATTATACACCAATCGTACAATTAGTCCAGTTTTATCAAGACTCCGTTACTCGAATTAACCTTAGAATAAGTACACAACACAGTATAATAAGACGAATAACAACTAAAATTCAGCACTATCCTTTAGGTTGATGAAAAAATCTCATTTAGCAAAACAATTAAAATCTTTTAACAATCAACTAAACGCTAGGACTGATCATTTAAAATTTTTAGCACAAGACAAAATAGATCTTCTAATAAGATACAATTACTATCAGTTAATTTTTCAAGACCAAATTAGAGATAACGAAATAAATGCTATAAATATTCTAAATTATATGTGTAGGAGTATTGAACGATCATCTTTTCATATAAGATTTCAGACTATTAAAATAACAAAACTTAAACGCTATATCCAAAACTTTCCATTAGGATAAATTCATGAATAGACCAATTACTAATTATTACGAATATAACGAAGCTAAAAGAAAAATAAACCAACTATACTTAGAATTACAAACTTTATATACTAATCCTCAAGTAATAGACGGTATAATACAAAACCAAAGAATTCCTTCGTGCATTACCGAAATTAGACTTTATCAGAAAAAACTGCTTAGATATACCTTACCAAGACATAGTCAGTATTCACTTCAAAATATAAGAAATCGTCATAGATACCACTGCTACCACTATTATTAGCTAACTTTCCTAAGAAGCCTACGCAAACTAAAAGATTATTTCCTTTGGTCATGTCTTCATAACCAAAAAGAAAAGGATTACTTAGATTTGAAAATGTTTCACTATTTGAAGGTTGAATAAGCGTTGCTTGCTTAGGAAAATGTTGGAGTTGATTGATTTAAAGGGTTTGCTCGTATAGTTGTAAAAATCCTACTCGGTACTTCCTCCTCCTTGTATCTACTTTATGTATGATAGCTATGTTTCCTTAGATTTCTAAGTATATTTCCCCAAAATTTGACTAAATTTTTGTTTTTATGGATAATAACAGGATTCTATACACAGAATTGGTATTGTTCTACCTCCTCGATTCAGCAGTGAAGATTCACAAGGAATCGTAAGGTTTCCCAACCAATTTGTACATCCTCATGTTATGTCTCCTTTTTTTTTTTTTTTTTTTTTTTTTTTTTTTTTTTTTTTTTTTTTTTTTTTTTTTTTTTTTTTTTTTTTTTGTATCATACCCTGTTCATCTCTTCTTCTTAGACTGTATACTTAAGAACTGCTTCTTAACCGCACCCCGGAACCGCTTATTTCAGCATATCTATACCTTCCCTTTTCATCTCTTTCTCTTGAACTTAGTACTTTAAGAACCGTTTCTTTGACCACACCCTGGAAACACAGTCCTGCAGCTATAACGGACTTTTACATCCTAGGTATTTACAGGTCAATCCATCAGGGTTCTTTAAGCATTCAAGAGACTAACCATATACTAGGGGGAGGCATAAATCATCCTAGGAATTTACCGGTTATCCATGGGAGTTACTTAAGCATCTAAGAAGAGAACCATATACTAGGGGTAAAGCTTTTATGAAAACAAACGTTTAAAGAAAACACATATTTATATAAACAACCATAACTAGTTACATTGGTACATGCATACTAGTTAATTCATACAAACATACTGTACATACTGGGGAAAATACCTAGTTCTAAGAAAGCCATAACCTACTTACATATTGTAGAGGAGAGAGGGTTCCCTTTCGGGAGTCCCCGAAGTGCTCCTGGTTGAACTGGAAAATAAACACTCACACACTTTTCTTACTTACAACACTCTCTTTCTCTCTTTTTTTTTTTGTTTTTTTTTTTTTTTTTTTTTTTTTTTACACTCTTACAAAATATGAGAAATAACTTTTGCTCTAATATTGAAGATCTTCTTGATGTTCTCTCTTGATTTCTTGATGATCTCTGTCTGAGTGGAATGAGGGGTATATATAGGTAAAGGAGTGAAGAGGCGGATTTCAAAATGAAATAAATTTCAGCAAAAGAATCTGAATTATTGAACTTGTCTTTGTCTTGGGTCCCGTCTTACTGTGTATTTGTTGAAAAATCTTCAAAGTAGTGTGGTGGCTGTCGCTTTCTTCTCTTTCTTTTTGAATATTGAGGCCACCTGTCTTTTTGAAACGTCATTGCTTACGTATCTGCCAAAATTTAAAATAGCTGACGTAGCTGCTTACGTCTGTCTTCATCCAATGGTGTCTAGATTGTGTAGTGCCACAGAATCAAAACTCATGCCTGAATCATCATCTTCATGAGGGTCCTGAGCAAATTGTTCAGTTGTGGGATCATAGTCAGAGTCTGAATTAGGAATGTCTGAGTCTTCTGTCTCTGGCTTTGGGGGTATAATTATATTTTTGGTTTCTTCACTTGTCTCTGTAGGTTTCACATCCTGTAGGAGTCTCATTAGAGTTTGTCCAATAATATTTTCAATTGTCTTGGTACTGGTTCTATTTTTTATTTTTGATTTTCGTGTCTTTGAGCTTGAGGCTTCTAAATTGAAACTTGTAGGTAAGCGTCTTACACTTTTTGGCAAAGTGTCAGCCATTAACGGACTTGATGTGTCTTTACCAGTTGCCGTTTGAACTGGACTAGCTGTACCGTTACCTGATACAGTAGGTCTATTTACATTCACAGGGGAATGTACACCCATCTGATCCATTTTGAGTGGAGTTGGAGAACTCACTGGGGTTTGAAAATTGGTCTGAGTAGCTGTATTTGAAAAAGAAGCTTGTTCTTGAGTTTTTTCTATATCTCTAATATAATCTTGTAAAATCATGTTTTGTCTAATTAACTCGTTTCTTTCTTTTTCTAAAATCTCATTTTTATGGTTAAGTCTTCTAAAATTTTCGGTCATAGAGGTACAGTGATCACAAAAAATTATTTTGTTGGTGTCTTTCTGAATGTTATACTGAGGAATTTTTGTCTGATTTTGAAGTTCTGGTACAACATAAAAATTGGGTCCTAAGTTACCTCTGGCATAATCTAATGCCTCATGAAAATTGTTAAAACCTTTATATAATGGGTCTTTGAACCCTTTGATAGCATCTATCACTTGTATCCATGTCTGGTATATTCCTGGAGTTCTTCCCTGTATGATCACATAAAACTTAAACTTATTGGTTAGATTCTTTTCAGTAAAATATTGAGCCAGGGCGTTCATTACAGCTAAGAAATAGCTGACATCCCTTGGAGTCTTATTATAGGAAATCCATAAATTGTCTAGTAAACATTTCTGGTTTTTATCAACTCTTGCTTCAGGTCTAATCTTGAAACTGAAATTGCTTTCCGGATAACAGATTAAATTGTGTCTGCCGAAATGAAGTCTTTCAATTGTCTGAGGAGTGGAAGTCTGAGACATATTTAATGAACTTAAAGGTCTGAAATGAGTATTACTTAAAAGTGTCTTTAAGTAATCGTCTGTAGCTGAGTCTGAGGAAGAAGCTTTAGCTTTTCCTTTGTCTGCCTTATCTGCCATGCTGCATAAGAAAACTAATTAGTAGTTTTTGAAATTAATCTGCTAAGTTTATCAGCTAAAATATTTTCTTTTCCTTTAATATGTTCAAATTTAATACTATAAATAGAAGTAGCATCAATAAAATTCAGCCATCTCCTTTTACTACTGTTTTTCTCACTAATTTTTTCATGAAATTTAACTATTGCTTCACAGTCTGTTCTTACTAATATTTCAGGTTTGTTTAAAATATATATCTTAAAACTATTAAGTCCATAAATTACCGCTAGTATTTCTGCGTCTATACTACTCATGTTACCTTGTTCTTTGTATTTGCCGCTTTGGTAAGCGCATATTCGTTCGTCTTTCTTATCGCTATATTTATTTTTCTTAGCTTTGAGGACAGCTCCCCATCCTTCAAAACTTCCATCAGTTTCAACTATTAAATAGTCTGTTTCTAGAGGTAATGCTAGGTCGGGTATATCTTTTATCATTTCTTTTAATTTTTGAACTAACTTTATATCTTCAGTATTAAAAGTTTTTTGTCCTTTAGTACCTGTCTTAGCATAAAGAGGTCCTGCTACCTTTCCTAAATTTTTAATAAATTGTCTAGCATAATTTAATATTCCTAAGAATTTTTGTAGATCTTTAGTCTTTTCTAACTTGTCTGGCATTTCTAGAGCTTTCTTTGCTATATGAGGTTGTAACTTAATTTTACCATTTCCTATAGTAATTCCTAAAAAGTTAATATAAGGTTTACATAGTTCCATCTTTTTCTTACTAATGATTATTCCATGTTCTATAAATAGATTAAAGACCTTCTGTAAATGTTCTAAGTGTTCTTTTAGGTTATAACTAAATACTAAAATGTCATCTACATATACCAGCACAAAATGTTTATATTTTCCAAAAATGTTATCCATCTTTCGTTGAAAAATTGGTGGTGCTGTCTTTAGGCCAAATGGCATGACTAGCCATTCAAAATGACCCTCTGGACAAGTAAAAGCTGTCCAGTCAATACTATCTTTATGCATCTTAATTTGCCAATAGCCTGACTTGCAATCAAACTTACTGAACATCGTTCTTTCTTGGATCCTATTAATTAATTCAGTCTTATCTGGAAGCTTATAAGCATCCATAACAGTATTGTCATTAAGTCTTTTATAATTAATTACCATTCTAGCCTTTCCTCTAACTATTTCACTATGGTTTCTGACCATAAAAGCTGCTGATCTATGTCTTGATTTTGATCTTCTAATTACTCCTAATGTAAGAAGTTCTTTGATTTGTATCTCAAAATCTTTTAAGTCTTCATTAGTGGCTTGTATAGCTGCCGTTTTTATAGTATATTCGGGGTTTATAATTTCTAACTTGCATTCTATCTGGTTATTTCCCCAATGTTGTAAAGGCTTTTCTCGTATAATATCTATATCATCTAGTCTTTGGATTATCTTTTGCAAGTCTGCTTGGTTTTGGATAGTTCCTATGGTATTTTTAAAAATATATTTGCCTTCTTGTATTTCAATTAGATTATAATTCTTTTCTATTTCTTCCTCTATATCTATCCAATCGTCTTCTATTATTTCTGATAATAAACTTGTATTGCAGGTACAGTCCGTTCCTTTATCACAAACGGAGTCTGGAGTTATGGGTTTTCTTTTCGAGTCTTTGATAACCTTCGTATCTCTTTGTATATTTCTACCAAAAAATGATGGAGTTATTGTAATATTTTTTGTAAAAATTACACCATCTCTAGTAATAAAACATCCTCCATTATTTCGGACCATAAAGTCTAATCCTATAACAAAATCTGCTTTTATATCTAGTTTTCTGGTTAACATGTAGCCTAACTTGTATTTTGTCTTATAATTTGAACAAGTATTATTGAAACTAATTATTGCATTTTTTACATAGTGGGTATAAGTATTATGAGAGCCATCCATTTGCATGGCTTTCTGGGGTTTAGTAAATTGATTTAACAGATGTTTTGGTAATATGTCTTGATTTATTATGCACTGAGTGCATCCTGAGTCTACTAACCCTAAGGTTTCTATTTCATAATCGTGTATTACTATCTTTGTCATTACTTTAACGGAGCTTAATTTTACATCTTCATTACATATTAATCCTTCAAAAGACTGATTTAGTAATTCTGTATCTTCACAATCTTCTATTATTATGCCTCTTGATTCGTGAACATTTGTTTTTGTAGATTCTTGAGGAATTAATTTCCCTTTTTCTAAATATCTTATTCTATCTTCTAATTCACTTACTTTTACTTCTAGATTATGTATTCTAGTTTCTGTTGTATTATCTGTTGCAATTATAACAGCCTGTTTCTTTTCTATTGGTAGTATTGGTGTTGATTGTATTACTCCTTTTCCTATAGTCTTTTCTATACAAGAAATGCATCCTTCAAGGAAACACTTGCTGCATTTAGCTCGCTTAATTCTACTAGGATACCAATGACAAATAAAGCACTGGTTACTGTCTAATCCTTTATTCTTTTCGAATTCATGAAAACACTGATCTGATTCTAGAATGTTAACTAGATTACAATTAATTATAGCAGTATTTAAATTCTCTAGCCCTATATCGTCGTCTGTATCTGAAGAATTTGGGTCTTTATTATAATCTATACTAATGATAGAATATATGCTTTCTGTATCGGACATATATTCATCTACATTTATTAAAGTCTCATTAAAGTCTTCTATTAATTGAGAATTTCTAGTTCTAGTATTATTTCTTTTAGGGCAAGTATTAGCTAGATGATCTGAACTGCCACAAGTAAAACATTCTAAAGTATTCTTATAACTTCGATTATCCTTATATTTTCTTACATGCTTGTCTTTATTGAGATATGGTTTTCTCGCAGATGACTTTCTTAAATAATAATTTTTCTGTTTATAATTATTTTGTTTATATGGTTTTTTATACTTCTTATATTTTTTCTTTTGAGGATTGTTATCATAACTTTGTGTAGTGTAAATAGTCTTACAGAAATTTGTCTCTCCTTTCTTTAGTTGTTTCTGTATTTGTATGTTAGTACACTTTTCTTGTAATATATCCATAATATGTTGTATTCTATGTCCTATTGACCATCTGGCTGTTGGATTCTGTACTACACCGTCTCTTTTATTCCATCTATCCTCTATTTCTCGTCCTAAAGCTCCTGGCAATTTATTGAATAATTTCTTACCTATTCCTACATCAAAAGCATTACCACTTATGGTTGTATAATAAAAATAGTCTAATAAAAAAGGTTTAATATGATGCCAACTACTTATGCTTAATTGTTCTAATTTTATTAAAGCTTTCTGTTGTAAGATTAATAATCCGCTATTGGGGTCTTCTCCTGTTATTAAGCTATGTACTTTATTGGTAAAGTTATATGGATTAGCCCCAAAGGCTAATAATTCTCCGAATTCGTTGGGAAATTCTCTTTTAAAACTTTCCCATAAACCTTTAGTTGATTCTCCTAAAAATGTCTCTAAATATTTATACATAGTTTCTGAGTCTGTTTCGGTGTATGTCTTAATATAGTCTGCTACTACAATTCCTTTCCATAAATCTATAACTGTATTCCAATTCTGCGGGTCATGTGCAGCTATATTAAGTATTTTTCCTTTATCACCACCTGCTTGGAGAGTGATAGGTTCTTCTATCGGCATTCTTTTTCCTATTGGTCTTACACTTTCTAATTCAAATTCTGGGTTTTGTCTATATACCCTATGTCTTGGAACATTTCCAGTATTAGTTTCTACTGTATGTATTTGACTGGTTCTTTGGAAGGGACTTGAACTAGTAGAAGCTGATTCCATAAATTCTTTAATACTTTTATCTGTTTCTGAAACTATATCGTCTGAATTATCAAATAATTCTCTATATCGTATATTATCTGTCCTTAAAGTACATGTTCTAAAGTGGTCGTCTACTTCAAAAATTTCCAAGTGTCCTAACTTACATCCACTACATTTAAAGCGTCTTTTATTATCTTTTGTATATATTTCTCGTGCCTTCTGTATAGTTTTATCTACTTCAAATTCTTCTAATTCAAACATGTTCATAAATTCTTTTCGTTCAGTCTGTTCTGTTTGTTCAACTTCTTCTTCTATTTCATCTTGATTTGTCTTTTGATAATCGATAAATCTAATAGAAGTTTCTCCTTTTTTATTTGTATACATTAAATGGTCTGTAGGTTTTAGAGTTTCTTGTTTATCTTTATCTTTATGGTCTAAGTTCCATTCTAAACCAGCATAAATTTGTGAGTCTATCTTTATAGGTTTCATTAATTTAATACCTTTATTTCCCATTAATCCTACTACATCATCAACTTTTAATTTAAATCTGCTACCACTATTATTAGCTAACTTTCCTAAGAAGCCTACGCAAACTAAAAGATTATTTCCTTTGGTCATGTCTTCATATCCTTTGGTCTGGATACCTATTTTTATATATGTTCCAAATTCTGATGCATTAATCATAAAGTCTGGACTACAATAAAATATTCCTCCGTTATTAGTCATGTCTACTTCAGTTAATCCTATAAGTGATCTTTGAGAGTCTGACCATCTATCATCATAAATAGTTATTAATGCTTTTGTTCCTAAATTCTTTCTTGTTAGTCCTTTTAGTCCTATTATTATTAAACCCATATGCATTAGATTCATTTGTCTTTTTTTTGATTTCTTCTGAGGATTCTGGACTAATTAATGTAAGATTCTCTTGTCTATCTCCTGTTACACATATTTGTTCTTCTCTATAATGTCTGTATAGAAGGGCTTTTTGTGAAAATAAACCTGCACTATATAATACTTTAGGATTTAATAAATTTAATTTATTCTGTTGAAAAATCTGGATATCTTTGTCTACGTCAATTACTTCATCTAATTGTTGAGAAGTAGAAGCAGAATGTCTTCGTGAAATCATTATGTTAGATATTAAATTATTACTTAAGCTGTTTTGGGTGTAGCTATGTCGTGGTCTTTCGTTGTTTTGTCTCCTACCTGATAAAAAGTCCATGGTTTTGCCTTTCGCGGTGGAGGTCTTTCTTTTAAAGGGGTGACTTCAGTTCTTTTAAGCTGATCTATTAAATCGTTTAAAGTGTCTTCAGGAACCGGTGGATATTTAATTTTGTTTAGTTGGTCTAGATGTTGTTTTAATAGGTCTTGATGATCTTCTATAGTTTTTCCTTTAATTAATCTTTCTATATTTTCGTTTAGTTTTAAAAGTAATAATATTATAGTATTATTCTGTTTAATAATTGTCTGGTCTGTTTTACTTTGAGGGGTATGATTACTTAAACCTTCTGGGTTTGGTGCTATTTGTTCTGCTTGTTTAAGGATTTCGGTGTATAAAGGATCGTTTATGAAAGAATTATAAGTTTTATTTGTTCTAGGTTTTGTTTAATTTCGGTAAGTAAAGTACTATTCTGAGGTTCTTTATAATGTTGTCTTTTTTCTATTTCTGTATTTTGCGTCTTTAAAAAATCTAACTTTTCTTCTACTTGATACTTTATATTTGTTAGCTTAGCCTGAATGTCTCTAAGGATTTCTAATATTAAAGTATTATCTCTATGTATATTATCCCCTAGATTTAGTACTAAATCTACTATACTATTTAATTGCGGATCTTCGTTATGTAAACTATGGTCTCCACTAGCAAAATTACACCTAAGTAAAGAGTTGTCTTTTAATCTTTTATATTTTTTCTCTGGAATTAATTGTAGATCTAAATATTCGAGCTTTTTAAGATTTGTTATTTTGTCTATATTATTTAGCCTAACGCTATCCAGTTTGGTTTACTTTTATACCACTCTAACCAGTCTTTATAGGTTGCTATGTCTTGTTCTATTCCTTGTAATTCCCAACTAAGGTTACTAGTTATTTGATCAAAATCTTTTAAATTCAGATCTTGTAGTCTTTTTAAAGATTGTTTTAATATTGTTCGTTTCTTCGTTGAGTACACTAGTCTTATTAATTGAGTAATATATAAGATATTGTTGGCCTGTATCTGTCTAGCAAATGGATGAGTTTTCATTAACTATTATCCTAACGGGCAGTTGGCTAAATATTCTTTAAAAAGTTTTTGTCTTTCTATAGTATCTCTAAGATTTCTTTTAATAGTTAATAATCTAGTTTGTAATCTGTTCAAATGTGCGCACCTATTATGGTAATCTCCTATGTCTCTATAATGTTGTCGAGTTGCGTTTTTAAATTCTTCTATATGGTGAATAAGGTCGTCTCGTACTGTTTCTAATCTTTTTTCTTCAATAACTAACTCACGTATCTGTATATTATAATGCGTTATATAATAGCAGTAGTTATCACTTCTTCGCATGAAAAGAAATTACGATTGCAGTTACTAAATATTCTTGGGCTTGTATGTCTATTTTAACTTGTTTTATTTCTTTTTGTATAAAACTACAATAATCTACAATTTGATGTCTTAAATGTGTTTCTATATTTATTTCTGAATATATTTTAAATCTAGAGAAAGCGTTTTCTAATTTATGTTCTAAGAAATGTATATAATTTTGTCCTTGTTGAATATAATATAGTCTTTTACTTAATTCTGTATATTTTTTGCGATATTTTTTAATAATATGTCTAGAATAATGCATAAATTTTTATCCTAAAGGAAAATATCTTACTCTATTTCGTAAAAATTTAATATAATTTCTAATATTTTTAATTTCGCGTTCTATTTGGATTAGGTCTTGCGTATGAGGTAATGATTCTTTAAGTATTATAGTTTGTCTTAATTCTTGTTTAAAGTCGTATATTTCTCTATAATGATAGGCTATATAATTTGTATAACAGAGATGTTTCATATATTTAATAGTCTGAATAATTGTTGGTATCTATGACGATTTCTTATATTTTGAAGTGAATACTGACTATGTCTTGGTAAGGTATATCTAAGCAGTTTTTTCTGATAAAGTCTAATTTCGGTAATGCACGAAGGAATTCTTTGGTTTTGTATTATACCGTCTATTACTTGAGGATTAGTATATAAAGTTTGTAATTCTAAGTATAGTTGGTTTATTTTTCTTTTAGCTTCGTTATATTCGTAATAATTAGTAATTGGTCTATTCATGAATTTATCCTAATGGAAAGTTTTGGATATAGCGTTTAAGTTTTGTTATTTTAATAGTCTGAAATCTTATATGAAAAGATGATCGTTCAATACTCCTACACATATAATTTAGAATATTTATAGCATTTATTTCGTTATCTCTAATTTGGTCTTGAAAAATTAACTGATAGTAATTGTATCTTATTAGAAGATCTATTTTGTCTTGTGCTAAAAATTTTAAATGATCAGTCCTAGCGTTTAGTTGATTGTTAAAAGATTTTAATTGTTTTGCTAAATGAGATTTTTTCATCAACCTAAAGGATAGTGCTGAATTTTAGTTGTTATTCGTCTTATTATACTGTGTTGTGTACTTATTCTAAGGTTAATTCGAGTAACGGAGTCTTGATAAAACTGGACTAATTGTACGATTGGTGTATAATTATCTGCTATTTCTTTGCTACAATTAACTACATAGTAATCTAATTCTTGCTGAAGTCTATCAGATTCTTGTTCTAAATGTTTAAGTATTTCTTTATTATATACTAACCACGATCTCTGTGCTTTCAAATATCTAGCTAGTCTACTCTAAGAAGAGAACCATATACTAGGGGTAAAGCTTTTATGAAAACAAACGTTTAAAGAAAACACATATTTATATAAACAACCATAACTAGTTACATTGGTACATGCATACTAGTTAATTCATACAAACATACTGTACATACTGGGGAAAATACCTAGTTCTAAGAAAGCCATAACCTACTTACATATTGTAGAGGAGAGAGGGTTCCCTTTCGGGAGTCCCCGAAGTGCTCCTGGTTGAACTGGAAAATAAACACTCACACACTTTTCTTACTTACAACACTCTCTTTCTCTCTTTTTTTTTTTTGTTTTTTTTTTTTTTTTTTTTTTTTTTTTCACTCTTACAAAATATGAGAAATAACTTTTGCTCTAATATTGAAGATCTTCTTGATGTTCTCTCTTGATTTCTTGATGATCTCTGTCTGAGTGGAATGAGGAGTATATATAGGTAAAGGAGTGAAGAGGCGGATTTCAAAATGAAATAAATTTCAGCAAAAGAATCTGAATTATTGAACTTGTCTTTGTCTTGGGTCCCGTCTTACTGTGTATTTGTTGAAAAATCTTCAAAGTAGTGTGGTGGCTGTCGCTTTCTTCTCTTTCTTTTTGAATATTGAGGCCACCTGTCTTTTTGAAACGTCATTGCTTACGTATCTGCCAAAATTTAAAATAGCTGACGTAGCTGCTTACGTCTGTCTTCATCCAATGGTGTCTAGATTGTGTAGTGCCACAGAATCAAAACTCATGCCTGAATCATCATCTTCATGAGGGTCCTGAGCAAATTGTTCAGTTGTGGGATCATAGTCAGAGTCTGAATTAGGAATGTCTGAGTCTTCTGTCTCTGGCTTTGGGGGTATAATTATATTTTTGGTTTCTTCACTTGTCTCTGTAGGTTTCACATCCTGTAGGAGTCTCATTAGAGTTTGTCCAATAATATTTTCAATTGTCTTGGTACTGGTTCTATTTTTTATTTTTGATTTTCGTGTCTTTGAGCTTGAGGCTTCTAAATTGAAACTTGTAGGTAAGCGTCTTACACTTTTTGGCAAAGTGTCAGCCATTAACGGACTTGATGTGTCTTTACCAGTTGCCGTTTGAACTGGACTAGCTGTACCGTTACCTGATACAGTAGGTCTATTTACATTCACAGGGGAATGTACACCCATCTGATCCATTTTGAGTGGAGTTGGAGAACTCACTGGGGTTTGAAAATTGGTCTGAGTAGCTGTATTTGAAACTCTGACTATGATCCCACAACTGAACAATTTGCTCAGAGGCGGATTTCAAAATGAAATAAATTTCAGCAAAAGAATCTGAATTATTGAACTTGTCTTTGTCTTGGGTCCCGTCTTACTGTGTATTTGTTGAAAAATCTTCAAAGTAGTGTGGTGGCTGTCGCTTTCTTCTCTTTCTTTTTGAATATTGAGGCCACCTGTCTTTTTGAAACGTCATTGCTTACGTATCTGCCAAAATTTAAAATAGCTGACGTAGCTGCTTACGTCTGTCTTCATCCAATGGTGTCTAGATTGTGTAGTGCCACAGAATCAAAACTTCTAATAAGATACAATTACTATCAGTTAATTTTTCAAGACCAAATTAGAGATAACGAAATAAATGCTATAAATATTCTAAATTATATGTGTAGGAGTATTGAACGATCATCTTTTCATATAAGATTTCAGACTATTAAAATAACAAAACTTAAACGCTATATCCAAAACTTTCCATTAGGATAAATTCATGAATAGACCAATTACTAATTATTACGAATATAACGAAGCTAAAAGAAAAATAAACCAACTATACTTAGAATTACAAACTTTATATACTAATCCTCAAGTAATAGACGGTATAATACAAAACCAAAGAATTCCTTCGTGCATTACCGAAATTAGACTTTATCAGAAAAAACTGCTTAGATATACCTTACCAAGACATAGTCAGTATTCACTTCAAAATATAAGAAATCGTCATAGATACCAACAATTATTCAGACTATTAAATATATGAAACATCTCTGTTATACAAATTATATAGCCTATCATTATAGAGAAATATACGACTTTAAACAAGAATTAAGACAAACTATAATACTTAAAGAATCATTACCTCATACGCAAGACCTAATCCAAATAGAACGCGAAATTAAAAATATTAGAAATTATATTAAATTTTTACGAAATAGAGTAAGATATTTTCCTTTAGGATAAAAATTTATGCATTATTCTAGACATATTATTAAAAAATATCGCAAAAAATATACAGAATTAAGTAAAAGACTATATTATATTCAACAAGGACAAAATTATATACATTTCTTAGAACATAAATTAGAAAACGCTTTCTCTAGATTCCTCTTGATTCGTGAACATTTGTTTTTGTAGATTCTTGAGGAATTAATTTCCCTTTTTCTAAATATCTTATTCTATCTTCTAATTCACTTACTTTTACTTCTAGATTATGTATTCTAGTTTCTGTTGTATTATCTGTTGCAATTATAACAGCCTGTTTCTTTTCTATTGGTAGTATTGGTGTTGATTGTATTACTCCTTTTCCTATAGTCTTTTCTATACAAGAAATGCATCCTTCAAGGAAACACTTGCTGCATTTAGCTCGCTTAATTCTACTAGGATACCAATGACAAATAAAGCACTGGTTACTGTCTAATCCTTTATTCTTTTCGAATTCATGAAAACACTGATCTGATTCTAGAATGTTAACTAGATTACAATTAATTATAGCAGTATTTAAATTCTCTAGCCCTATATCGTCGTCTGTATCTGAAGAATTTGGGTCTTTATTATAATCTATACTAATGATAGAATATATGCTTTCTGTATCGGACATATATTCATCTACATTTATTAAAGTCTCATTAAAGTCGGATTGACCTGTAAATACCTAGGATGTAAAAGTCCGTTATAGCTGCAGGACTGTGTTTCCAGGGTGTGGTCAAAGAAACGGTTCTTAAAGTACTAAGTTCAAGAGAAAGAGATGAAAAGGGAAGGTATAGATATGCTGAAATAAGCGGTTCCGGGGTGCGGTTAAGAAGCAGTTCTTAAGTATACAGTCTAAGAAGAAGAGATGAACAGGGTATGATACAAAAAAAAAAAAAAAAAAAAAAAAAAAAAAAAAAAAAAAAAAAAAAAAAAAAAAAAAAAAAAAAAAAAAAAAGGAGACATAACATGAGGATGTACAAATTGGTTGGGAAACCTTACGATTCCTTGTGAATCTTCACTGCTGAATCGAGGAGGTAGAACAATACCAATTCTGTGTATAGAATCCTGTTATTATCCATAAAAACAAAAATTTAGTCAAATTTTGGGGAAATATACTTAGAAATCTAAGGAAACATAGCTATCATACATAAAGTAGATACAAGGAGGAGGAAGTACCGAGTAGGATTTTTACAACTATACGAGCAAACCCTTCAAATCAATCAACTCCAACATTTTCCTAAGCAAGCAACGCTTATTCAGGTCCTGCTACCTTTCCTAAATTTTTAATAAATTGTCTAGCATAATTTAATATTCCTAAGAATTTTTGTAGATCTTTAGTCTTTTCTAACTTGTCTGGCATTTCTAGAGCTTGGTGTGGCTGATAACTTCGATTATCCTTATATTTTCTTACATGCTTGTCTTTATTGAGATATGGTTTTCTGTCTGGCATTTCTAGAGCTTTCTTTGCTATATGAGGTTGTAACAGGGTATGATACAAAAAAAAAAAAAAAAAAAAAAAGTCCCTTCCAAAGAACCAGTCAAATACATACAGTAGAAACTAATACTGGAAATGTTCCAAGACATAGGGTATATAGACAAAACCCAGAATTTGAATTAGAAAGTGTAAGACCAATAGGAAAAAGAATGCCGATAGAAGAACCTATCACTCTCCAAGCAGGTGGTGATAAAGGAAAAATACTTAATATAGCTGCACATGACCCGCAGAATTGGAATACAGTTATAGATTTATGGAAAGGAATTGTAGTAGCAGACTATATTAAGACATACACCGAAACAGACTCAGAAACTATGTATAAATATTTAGAGACATTTTTAGGAGAATCAACTAAAGGTTTATGGGAAAGTTTTAAAAGAGAATTTCCCAACGAATTCGGAGAATTATTAGCCTTTGGGGCTAATCCATATAACTTTACCAATAAAGTACATAGCTTAATAACAGGAGAAGACCCCAATAGCGGATTATTAATCTTACAACAGAAAGCTTTAATAAAATTAGAACAATTAAGCATAAGTAGTTGGCATCATATTAAACCTTTTTTATTAGACTATTTTTATTATACAACCATAAGTGGTAATGCTTTTGATGTAGGAATAGGTAAGAAATTATTCAATAAATTGCCAAGAAACTCTAAAACCTACAGACCATTTAATGTATACAAATAAAAAAGGAGAAACTTCTATTAGATTTATCGATTATCAAAAGACAAATCAAGATGAAATAGAAGAAGAAGTTGAACAAACAGAACAGACTGAACGAAAAGAATTTATGAACATGTTTGAATTAGAAGAATTTGAAGTAGATAAAACTATACAGAAGGCACGAGAAATATATACAAAAGATAATAAAAGACGCTTTAAATGTAGTGGATGTAAGTTAGGACACTTGGAAATTTTTGAAGTAGACGACCACTTTAGAACATGTACTTTAAGGACAGATAATATACGATATAGAGAATTATTTGATAATTCAGACGATATAGTTTCAGAAACAGATAAAAGTATTAAAGAATTTATGGAATCAGCTTCTACTAGTTCAAGTCCCTTCCAAAGAACCAGTCAAATACATACAGTAGAAACTAATACTGGAAATGTTCCAAGACATAGGGTATATAGACAAAACCCAGAATTTGAATTAGAAAGTGTAAGACCAATAGGAAAAAGAATGCCGATAGAAGAACCTATCACTCTCCAAGCAGGTGGTGATAAAGGAAAAATACTTAATATAGCTGCACATGACCCGCAGAATTGGAATACAGTTATAGATTTATGGAAAGGAATTGTAGTAGCAGACTATATTAAGACATACACCGAAACAGACTCAGAAACTATGTATAAATATTTAGAGACATTTTTAGGAGAATCAACTAAAGGTTTATGGGAAAGTTTTAAAAGAGAATTTCCCAACGAATTCGGAGAATTATTAGCCTTTGGGGCTAATCCATATAACTTTACCAATAAAGTACATAGCTTAATAACAGGAGAAGACCCCAATAGCGGATTATTAATCTTACAACAGAAAGCTTTAATAAAATTAGAACAATTAAGCATAAGTAGTTGGCATCATATTAAACCTTTTTTATTAGACTATTTTTATTATACAACCATAAGTGGTAATGCTTTTGATGTAGGAATAGGTAAGAAATTATTCAATAAATTGCCAGGAGCTTTAGGACGAGAAATAGAGGATAGATGGAATAAAAGAGACGGTGTAGTACAGAATCCAACAGCCAGATGGTCAATAGGACATAGAATACAACATATTATGGATATATTACAAGAAAAGTGTACTAACATACAAATACAGAAACAACTAAAGAAAGGAGAGACAAATTTCTGTAAGACTATTTACACTACACAAAGTTATGATAACAATCAACACCAATACTACCAATAGAAAAGAAACAGGCTGTTATAATTGCAACAGATAATACAACAGAAACTAGAATACATAATCTAGAAGTAAAAGTAAGTGAATTAGAAGATAGAATAAGATATTTAGAAAAAGGGAAATTAATTCCTCAAGAATCTACAAAAACAAATGTTCACGAATCAAAAGGCATAATAATAGAAGATTGTGAAGATACAGAATTACTAAATCAGTCTTTTGAAGGATTAATATGTAATGAAGATGTAAAATTAAGCTCCGTTAAAGTAATGACAAAGATAGTAATACACAATTATGAAATAGAAACCTTAGGGTTAGTAGACTCAGGATGCACTCAGTGCATAATAAATCAAGACATATTACCAAAACATCTGTTAAATCAATTTACTAAACCCCAGAAAGCCATGCAAATGGATGGCTCTCATAATACTTATACCCACTATGTAAAAAATGCAATAATTAGTTTCAATAATACTTGTTCAAATTATAAGACAAAATACAAGTTAGGCTACATGTTAACCAGAAAACTAGATATAAAAGCAGATTTTGTTATAGGATTAGACTTTATGGTCCGAAATAATGGAGGATGTTTTATTACTAGAGATGGTGTAATTTTTACAAAAAATATTACAATAACTCCATCATTTTTTGGTAGAAATATACAAAGAGATACGAAGGTTATCAAAGACTCGAAAAGAAAACCCATAACTCCAGACTCCGTTTGTGATAAAGGAACGGACTGTACCTGCAATACAAGTTTATTATCAGAAATAATAGAAGACGATTGGATAGATATAGAGGAAGAAATAGAAAAGAATTATAATCTAATTGAAATACAAGAAGGCAAATATATTTTTAAAAATACCATAGGAACTATCCAAAACCAAGCAGACTTGCAAAAGATAATCCAAAGACTAGATGATATAGATATTATAGGAGAAAAGCCTTTACAACATTGGGGAAATAACCAGATAGAATGCAAGTTAGAAATTATAAACCCCGAATATACTATAAAAACGGCAGCTATACAAGCCACTAATGAAGACTTAAAAGATTTTGAGATACAAATCAAAGAACTTCTTACATTAGGAGTAATTAGAAGATCAAAATCAAGACATAGATCAGCAGCTTTTATGGTCAGAAACCATAGTGAAATAGTTAGAGGAAAGGCTAGAATGGTAATTAATTATAAAAGACTTAATGACAATACTGTTATGGATGCTTATAAGCTTCCAGATAAGACTGAATTAATTAATAGGATCCAAGAAAGAACGATGTTCAGTAAGTTTGATTGCAAGTCAGGCTATTGGCAAATTAAGATGCATAAAGATAGTATTGACTGGACAGCTTTTACTTGTCCAGAGGGTCATTTTGAATGGCTAGTCATGCCATTTGGCCTAAAGACAGCACCACCAATTTTTCAACGAAAGATGGATAACATTTTTGGAAAATATAAACATTTTGTGCTGGTATATGTAGATGACATTTTAGTATTTAGTTATAACCTAAAAGAACACTTAGAACATTTACAGAAGGTCTTTAATCTATTTATAGAACATGGAATAATCATTAGTAAGAAAAAGATGGAACTATGTAAACCTTATATTAACTTTTTAGGAATTACTATAGGAAATGGTAAAATTAAGTTACAACCTCATATAGCAAAGAAAGCTCTAGAAATGCCAGACAAGTTAGAAAAGACTAAAGATCTACAAAAATTCTTAGGAATATTAAATTATGCTAGACAATTTATTAAAAATTTAGGAAAGGTAGCAGGACCTCTTTATGCTAAGACAGGTACTAAAGGACAAAAAACTTTTAATACTGAAGATATAAAGTTAGTTCAAAAATTAAAAGAAATGATAAAAGATATACCCGACCTAGCATTACCTCTAGAAACAGACTATTTAATAGTTGAAACTGATGGAAGTTTTGAAGGATGGGGAGCTGTCCTCAAAGCTAAGAAAAATAAATATAGCGATAAGAAAGACGAACGAATATGCGCTTACCAAAGCGGCAAATACAAAGAACAAGGTAACATGAGTAGTATAGACGCAGAAATACTAGCGGTAATTTATGGACTTAATAGTTTTAAGATATATATTTTAAACAAACCTGAAATATTAGTAAGAACAGACTGTGAAGCAATAGTTAAATTTCATGAAAAAATTAGTGAGAAAAACAGTAGTAAAAGGAGATGGCTGAATTTTATTGATGCTACTTCTATTTATAGTATTAAATTTGAACATATTAAAGGAAAAGAAAATATTTTAGCTGATAAACTTAGCAGATTAATTTCAAAAACTACTAATTAGTTTTCTTATGCAGCATGGCAGATAAGGCAGACAAAGGAAAAGCTAAAGCTTCTTCCTCAGACTCAGCTACAGACGATTACTTAAAGACACTTTTAAGTAATACTCATTTCAGACCTTTAAGTTCATTAAATATGTCTCAGACTTCCACTCCTCAGACAATTGAAAGACTTCATTTCGGCAGACACAATTTAATCTGTTATCCGGAAAGCAATTTCAGTTTCAAGATTAGACCTGAAGCAAGAGTTGATAAAAACCAGAAATGTTTACTAGACAATTTATGGATTTCCTATAATAAGACTCCAAGGGATGTCAGCTATTTCTTAGCTGTAATGAACGCCCTGGCTCAATATTTTACTGAAAAGAATCTAACCAATAAGTTTAAGTTTTATGTGATCATACAGGGAAGAACTCCAGGAATATACCAGACATGGATACAAGTGATAGATGCTATCAAAGGGTTCAAAGACCCATTATATAAAGGTTTTAACAATTTTCATGAGGCATTAGATTATGCCAGAGGTAACTTAGGACCCAATTTTTATGTTGTACCAGAACTTCAAAATCAGACAAAAATTCCTCAGTATAACATTCAGAAAGACACCAACAAAATAATTTTTTGTGATCACTGTACCTCTATGACCGAAAATTTTAGAAGACTTAACCATAAAAATGAGATTTTAGAAAAAGAAAGAAACGAGTTAATTAGACAAAACATGATTTTACAAGATTATATTAGAGATATAGAAAAAACTCAAGAACAAGCTTCTTTTTCAAATACAGCTACTCAGACCAATTTTCAAACCCCAGTGAGTTCTCCAACTCCACTCAAAATGGATCAGATGGGTGTACATTCCCCTGTGAATGTAAATAGACCTACTGTATCAGGTAACGGTACAGCTAGTCCAGTTCAAACGGCAACTGGTAAAGACACATCAAGTCCGTTAATGGCTGACACTTTGCCAAAAAGTGTAAGACGCTTACCTACAAGTTTCAATTTAGAAGCCTCAAGCTCAAAGACACGAAAATCAAAAATAAAAAATAGAACCAGTACCAAGACAATTGAAAATATTATTGGACAAACTCTAATGAGACTCCTACAGGATGTGAAACCTACAGAGACAAGTGAAGAAACCAAAAATATAATTATACCCCCAAAGCCAGAGACAGAAGACTCAGACATTCCTAATTCAGACTCTGACTATGATCCCACAACTGAACAATTTGCTCAGGACCCTCATGAAGATGATGATTCAGGCATGAGTTTTGATTCTGTGGCACTACACAATCTAGACACCATTGGATGAAGACAGACGTAAGCAGCTACGTCAGCTATTTTAAATTTTGGCAGATACGTAAGCAATGACGTTTCAAAAAGACAGGTGGCCTCAATATTCAAAAAGAAAGAGAAGAAAGCGACAGCCACCACACTACTTTGAAGATTTTTCAACAAATACACAGTAAGACGGGACCCAAGACAAAGACAAGTTCAATAATTCAGATTCTTTTGCTGAAATTTATTTCATTTTGAAATCCGCCTCTTCACTCCTTTACCTATATATACCCCTCATTCCACTCAGACAGAGATCATCAAGAAATCAAGAGAGAACATCAAGAAGATCTTCAATATTAGAGCAAAAGTTATTTCTCATATTTTGTAAGAGTGTAAAAAAAAAAAAAAAAAAAAAAAAAAGAGAGAAAGAGAGTGTTGTAAGTAAGAAAAGTGTGTGAGTGTTTATTTTCCAGTTCAACCAGGAGCACTTCGGGGACTCCCGAAAGGGAACCCTCTCTCCTCTACAATATGTAAGTAGGTTATGGCTTTCTTAGAACTAGGTATTTTCCCCAGTATGTACAGTATGTTTGTATGAATTAACTAGTATGCATGTACCAATGTAACTAGTTATGGTTGTTTATATAAATATGTGTTTTCTTTAAACGTTTGTTTTCATAAAAGCTTTACCCCTAGTATATGGTTCTCTTCTTAGATGCTTAAGTAACTCCCATGGATAACCGGTAAATTCCTAGGATGATTTATGCCTCCCCCTAGTATATGGTTAGTCTCTTGAATGCTTAAAGAACCCTGATGGATTGACCTGTAAATACCTAGGATGTAAAAGTCCGTTATAGCTGCAGGACTGTGTTTCCAGGGTGTGGTCAAAGAAACGGTTCTTAAAGTACTAAGTTCAAGAGAAAGAGATGAAAAGGGAAGGTATAGATATGCTGAAATAAGCGGTTCCGGGGTGCGGTTAAGAAGCAGTTCTTAAGTATACAGTCTAAGAAGAAGAGATGAACAGGGTATGATACAAAAAAAAAAAAAAAAAAAAAAAAAAAAAAAAAAAAAGGAGACATAACATGAGGATGTACAAATTGGTTGGGAAACCTTACGATTCCTTGTGAATCTTCACTGCTGAATCGAGGAGGTAGAACAATACCAATTCTGTGTATAGAATCCTGTTATTATCCATAAAAACAAAAATTTAGTCAAATTTTGGGGAAATATACTTAGAAATCTAAGGAAACATAGCTATCATACATAAAGTAGATACAAGGAGGAGGAAGTACCGAGTAGGATTTTTACAACTATACGAGCAAACCCTTTAAATCAATCAACTCCAACATTTTCCTAAGCAAGCAACGCTTATTCAACCTTCAAATAGTGAAACATTTTCAAATCTAAGTAATCCTTTTCTTTTTGGTATCAGAGCCAGAAGTTTCTAGGCCTAAATACATGAGAAGAAGTAGACTAGCTAGATATTTGAAAGCACAGAGATCGTGGTTAGTATATAATAAAGAAATACTTAAACATTTAGAACAAGAATCTGATAGACTTCAGCAAGAATTAGATTACTATGTAGTTAATTGTAGCAAAGAAATAGCAGATAATTATACACCAATCGTACAATTAGTCCAGTTTTATCAAGACTCCGTTACTCGAATTAACCTTAGAATAAGTACACAACACAGTATAATAAGACGAATAACAACTAAAATTCAGCACTATCCTTTAGGTTGATGAAAAAATCTCATTTAGCAAAACAATTAAAATCTTTTAACAATCAACTAAACGCTAGGACTGATCATTTAAAATTTTTAGCACAAGACAAAATAGATCTTCTAATAAGATACAATTACTATCAGTTAATTTTTCAAGACCAAATTAGAGATAACGAAATAAATGCTATAAATATTCTAAATTATATGTGTAGGAGTATTGAACGATCATCTTTTCATATAAGATTTCAGACTATTAAAATAACAAAACTTAAACGCTATATCCAAAACTTTCCATTAGGATAAATTCATGAATAGACCAATTACTAATTATTACGAATATAACGAAGCTAAAAGAAAAATAAACCAACTATACTTAGAATTACAAACTTTATATACTAATCCTCAAGTAATAGACGGTATAATACAAAACCAAAGAATTCCTTCGTGCATTACCGAAATTAGACTTTATCAGAAAAAACTGCTTAGATATACCTTACCAAGACATAGTCAGTATTCACTTCAAAATATAAGAAATCGTCATAGATACCAACAATTATTCAGACTATTAAATATATGAAACATCTCTGTTATACAAATTATATAGCCTATCATTATAGAGAAATATACGACTTTAAACAAGAATTAAGACAAACTATAATACTTAAAGAATCATTACCTCATACGCAAGACCTAATCCAAATAGAACGCGAAATTAAAAATATTAGAAATTATATTAAATTTTTACGAAATAGAGTAAGATATTTTCCTTTAGGATAAAAATTTATGCATTATTCTAGACATATTATTAAAAAATATCGCAAAAAATATACAGAATTAAGTAAAAGACTATATTATATTCAACAAGGACAAAATTATATACATTTCTTAGAACATAAATTAGAAAACGCTTTCTCTAGATTTAAAATATATTCAGAAATAAATATAAAAACACATTTAAGACATCAAATTGTAGATTATTGTAGTTTTATACAAAAAGAAATAAAACAAGTTAAAATAGACATACAAGCCCAAGAATATTTAGTAACTGCAATCGTAATTTCTTTTCATGCGAAGAAGTGATAACTACTGCTATTATATAACGCATTATAATATACAGATACGTGAGTTAGTTATTGAAGAAAAAAGATTAGAAACAGTACGAGACGACCTTATTCACCATATAGAAGAATTTAAAAACGCAACTCGACAACATTATAGAGACATAGGAGATTACCATAATAGGTGCGCACATTTGAACAGATTACAAACTAGATTATTAACTATTAAAAGAAATCTTAGAGATACTATAGAAAGACAAAAACTTTTTAAAGAATATTTAGCCAACTGCCCGTTAGGATAATAGTTAATGAAAACTCATCCATTTGCTAGACAGATACAGGCCAACAATATCTTATATATTACTCAATTAATAAGACTAGTGTACTCAACGAAGAAACGAACAATATTAAAACAATCTTTAAAAAGACTACAAGATCTGAATTTAAAAGATTTTGATCAAATAACTAGTAACCTTAGTTGGGAATTACAAGGAATAGAACAAGACATAGCAACCTATAAAGACTGGTTAGAGTGGTATAAAAGTAAACCAAACTGGATAGCGTTAGGCTAAATAATATAGACAAAATAACAAATCTTAAAAAGCTCGAATATTTAGATCTACAATTAATTCCAGAGAAAAAATATAAAGGATTAAAAGACAACTCTTTACTTAGGTGTAATTTTGCTAGTGGAGACCATAGTTTACATAACGAAGATCCGCAATTAAATAGTATAGTAGATTTAGTACTAAATCTAGGGGATAATATACATAGAGATAATACTTTAATATTAGAAATCCTTAGAGACATTCAGGCTAAGCTAACAAATATAAAGTATCAAGTAGAAGAAAAGTTAGATTTTTTAAAGACGCAAAATACAGAAATAGAAAAAAGACAACATTATAAAGAACCTCAGAATAATACTTTACTTACCGAAATTAAACAAAACCTAGAACAAATAAAACTTATAATTCTTTCATGAACGATCCTTTATACACCGAAATCCTTAAACAAGCAGAACAAATAGCACCAAACCCAGAAGGTTTAAGTAATCATACCCCTCAAAGTAAAACAGACCAGACAATTATTAAACAGAATAATACTATAATATTATTACTTTTAAAACTAAACGAAAATATAGAAAGATTAATTAAAGGAAAAACTATAGAAGAACATCAAGAAGATCTTCAATATTAGAGCAAAAGTTATTTCTCATATTTTGTAAGAGTGTAAAAAAAAAAAAAAAAAAAAAAAAAAGAGAGAAAGAGAGTGTTGTAAGTAAGAAAAGTGTGTGAGTGTTTATTTTCCAGTTCAACCAGGAGCACTTCGGGGACTCCCGAAAGGGAACCCTCTCTCCTCTACAATATGTAAGTAGGTTATGGCTTTCTTAGAACTAGGTATTTTCCCCAGTATGTACAGTATGTTTGTATGAATTAACTAGTATGCATGTACCAATGTAACTAGTTATGGTTGTTTATATAAATATGTGTTTTCTTTAAACGTTTGTTTTCATAAAAGCTTTACCCCTAGTATATGGTTCTCTTCTTAGATGCTTAAGTAACTCCCATGGATAACCGGTAAATTCCTAGGATGATTTATGCCTCCCCCTAGTATATGGTTAGTCTCTTGAATGCTTAAAGAACCCTGATGGATTGACCTGTAAATACCTAGGATGTAAAAGTCCGTTATAGCTGCAGGACTGTGTTTCCAGGGTGTGGTCAAAGAAACGGTTCTTAAAGTACTAAGTTCAAGAGAAAGAGATGAAAAGGGAAGGTATAGATATGCTGAAATAAGCGGTTCCGGGGTGCGGTTAAGAAGCAGTTCTTAAGTATACAGTCTAAGAAGAAGAGATGAACAGGGTATGATACAAAAAAAAAAAAAAAAAAAAAAAAAAAAAAAAAAAAAAAAAAGGAGACATAACATGAGGATGTACAAATTGGTTGGGAAACCTTACGATTCCTTGTGAATCTTCACTGCTGAATCGAGGAGGTAGAACAATACCAATTCTGTGTATAGAATCCTGTTATTATCCATAAAAACAAAAATTTAGTCAAATTTTGGGGAAATATACTTAGAAATCTAAGGAAACATAGCTATCATACATAAAGTAGATACAAGGAGGAGGAAGTACCGAGTAGGATTTTTACAACTATACGAGCAAACCCTTCAAATCAATCAACTCCAACATTTTCCTAAGCAAGCAACGCTTATTCAACCTTCAAATAGTGAAACATTTTCAAAACATTTTCAAATCTAAGTAATCCTTTTCTTTTGTGCTTGTCTTTATTGAGATATGGTTTTCTCGCAGATGACTTTCTTAAATAATAATTTTTCTGTTTATAATTATTTTGTTTATATGGTTTTTTATACTTCTTATATTTTTTCTTTTGAGGATTGTTATCATAACTTTGTGTAGTGTAAATAGTCTTACAGAAATTTGTCTCTCCTTTCTTTAGTTGTTTCTGTATTTGTATGTTAGTACACTTTTCTTGTAATATATCCATAATATGTTGTATTCTATGTCCTATTGACCATCTGGCTGTTGGATTCTGTACTACACCGTCTCTTTTATTCCATCTATCCTCTATTTCTCGTCCTAATAGTCTGCTACTACAATTCCTTTCCATAAATCTATAACTGTATTCCAATTCTGCGGGTCATGTGCAGCTATATTAAGTATTTTTCCTTTATCACCACCTGCTTGGAGAGTGATAGGTTCTTCTATCGGCATTCTTTTTCCTATTGGTCTTACACTTTCTAATTCAAATTCTGGGTTTTGTCTATATACCCTATGTCTTGGAACATTTCCAGTATTAGTTTCTACTGTATGTATTTGACTGGTTCTTTGGAAGGGACTTGAACTAGTAGAAGCTGATTCCATAAATTCTTTAATACTTTTATCTGTTTCTGAAACTATATCGTCTGAATTATCAAATAATTCTCTATATCGTATATTATCTGTCCTTAAAGTACATGTTCTAAAGTGGTCGTCTACTTCAAAAATTTCCAAGTGTCCTAACTTACATCCACTACATTTAAAGCGTCTTTTATTATCTTTTGTATATATTTCTCGTGCCTTCTGTATAGTTTTATCTACTTCAAATTCTTCTAATTCAAACATGTTCATAAATTCTTTTCGTTCAGTCTGTTCTGTTTGTTCAACTTCTTCTTCTATTTCATCTTGATTTGTCTTTTGATAATCGATAAATCTAATAGAAGTTTCTCCTTTTTTATTTGTATACATTAAATGGTCTGTAGGTTTTAGAGTTTCTTGTTTATCTTTATCTTTATGGTCTAAGTTCCATTCTAAACCAGCATAAATTTGTGAGTCTATCTTTATAGGTTTCATTAATTTAATACCTTTATTTCCCATTAATCCTTCTGGGTTTGGTGCTATTTGTTCTGCTTGTTTAAGGATTTCGGTGTATAAAGGATCGTTCATGAAAGAATTATAAGTTTTATTTGTTCTAGGTTTTGTTTAATTTCGGTAAGTAAAGTACTATTCTGAGGTTCTTTATAATGTTGTCTTTTTTCTATTTCTGTATTTTGCGTCTTTAAAAAATCTAACTTTTCTTCTACTTGATACTTTATATTTGTTAGCTTAGCCTGAATGTCTCTAAGGATTTCTAATATTAAAGTATTATCTCTATGTATATTATCCCCTAGATTTGGTCTATTCATGAATTTATCCTAATGGAAAGTTTTGGATATAGCGTTTAAGTTTTGTTATTTTAATAGTCTGAAATCTTATATGAAAAGATGATCGTTCAATACTCCTACACATATAATTTAGAATATTTATAGCTATCCTCTATTTCTCGTCCTAAAGCTCCTGGCAATTTATTGAATAATTTCTTACCTATTCCTACATCAAAAGCATTACCACTTATGGTTGTATAATAAAAATAGTCTAATAAAAAAGGTTTAATATGATGCCAACTACTTATGCTTAATTGTTCTAATTTTATTAAAGCTTTCTGTTGTAAGATTAATAATCCGCTATTGGGGTCTTCTCCTGTTATTAAGCTATGTACTTTATTGGTAAAGTTATATGGATTAGCCCCAAAGGCTAATAATTCTCCGAATTCGTTGGGAAATTCTCTTTTAAAACTTTCCCATAAACCTTTAGTTGATTCTCCTAAAAATGTCTCTAAATATTTATACATAGTTTCTGAGTCTGTTTCGGTGTATGTCTTAATATAGTCTGCTACTACAATTCCTTTCCATAAATCTATAACTGTATTCCAATTCTGCGGGTCATGTGCAGCTATATTAAGTATTTTTCCTTTATCACCACCTGCTTGGAGAGTGATAGGTTCTTCAGTCTTATCTGGAAGCTTATAAGCATCCATAACAGTATTGTCATTAAGTCTTTTATAATTAATTACCATTCTAGCCTTTCCTCTAACTATTTCACTATGGTTTCTGACCATAAAAGCTGCTGATCTATGTCTTGATTTTGATCTTCTAATTACTCCTAATGTAAGAAGTTCTTTGAGAAGAAGTAGACTAGCTAGATATTTGAAAGCACAGAGATCGTGTTTAGTATATAATAAAGAAATACTTAAACATTTAGAACAAGAATCTGATAGACTTCAGCAAGAATTAGATTACTATGTAGTTAATTGTAGCAAAGAAATAGCAGATAATTATACACCAATCGTACAATTAGTCCAGTTTTATCAAGACTCCGTTACTCGAATTAACCTTAGAATAAGTACACAACACAGTATAATAAGACGAATAACAACTAAAATTCAGCACTATCCTTTAGGTTGATGAAAAAATCTCATTTAGCAAAACAATTAAAATCTTTTAACAATCAACTAAACGCTAGGACTGATCATTTAAAATTTTTAGCACAAGACAAAATAGATCTTCTAATAAGATACAATTACTATCAGTTAATTTTTCAAGACCAAATTAGAGATAACGAAATAAATGCTATAAATATTCTAAATTATATGTGTAGGAGTATTGAACGATCATCTTTTCATATAAGATTTCAGACTATTAAAATAACAAAACTTAAACGCTATATCCAAAACTTTCCATTAGGATAAATTCATGAATAGACCAATTACTAATTATTACGAATATAACGAAGCTAAAAGAAAAATAAACCAACTATACTTAGAATTACAAACTTTATATACTAATCCTCAAGTAATAGACGGTATAATACAAAACCAAAGAATTCCTTCGTGCATTACCGAAATTAGACTTTATCAGAAAAAACTGCTTAGATATACCTTACCAAGACATAGTCAGTATTCACTTCAAAATATAAGAAATCGTCATAGATACCAACAATTATTCAGACTATTAAATATATGAAACATCTCTGTTATACAAATTATATAGCCTATCATTATAGAGAAATATACGACTTTAAACAAGAATTAAGACAAACTATAATACTTAAAGAATCATTACCTCATACGCAAGACCTAATCCAAATAGAACGCGAAATTAAAAATATTAGAAATTATATTAAATTTTTACGAAATAGAGTAAGATATTTTCCTTTAGGATAAAAATTTATGCATTATTCTAGACATATTATTAAAAAATATCGCAAAAAATATACAGAATTAAGTAAAAGACTATATTATATTCAACAAGGACAAAATTATATACATTTCTTAGAACATAAATTAGAAAACGCTTTCTCTAGATTTAAAATATATTCAGAAATAAATATAAAAACACATTTAAGACATCAAATTGTAGATTATTGTAGTTTTATACAAAAAGAAATAAAACAAGTTAAAATAGACATACAAGCCCAAGAATATTTAGTAACTGCAATCGTAATTTCTTTTCATGCGAAGAAGTGATAACTACTGCTATTATATAACGCATTATAATATACAGATACGTGAGTTAGTTATTGAAGAAAAAAGATTAGAAACAGTACGAGACGACCTTATTCACCATATAGAAGAATTTAAAAACGCAACTCGACAACATTATAGAGACATAGGAGATTACCATAATAGGTGCGCACATTTGAACAGATTACAAACTAGATTATTAACTATTAAAAGAAATCTTAGAGATACTATAGAAAGACAAAAACTTTTTAAAGAATATTTAGCCAACTGCCCGTTAGGATAATAGTTAATGAAAACTCATCCATTTGCTAGACAGATACAGGCCAACAATATCTTATATATTACTCAATTAATAAGACTAGTGTACTCAACGAAGAAACGAACAATATTAAAACAATCTTTAAAAAGACTACAAGATCTGAATTTAAAAGATTTTGATCAAATAACTAGTAACCTTAGTTGGGAATTACAAGGAATAGAACAAGACATAGCAACCTATAAAGACTGGTTAGAGTGGTATAAAAGTAAACATAGCAACCTATAAAGACTGGTTAGAGTGGTATAAAAGTAAACCAAACTGGATAGCGTTAGGCTAAATAATATAGACAAAATAACAAATCTTAAAAAGCTCGAATATTTAGATCTACAATTAATTCCAGAGAAAAAATATAAAAGATTAAAAGACAACTCTTTACTTAGGTGTAATTTTGCTAGTGGAGACCATAGTTTACATAACGAAGATCCGCAATTAAATAGTATAGTAGATTTAGTACTAAATCTAGGGGATAATATACATAGAGATAATACTTTAATATTAGAAATCCTTAGAGACATTCAGGCTAAGCTAACAAATATAAAGTATCAAGTAGAAGAAAAGTTAGATTTTTTAAAGACGCAAAATACAGAAATAGAAAAAAGACAACATTATAAAGAACCTCAGAATAATACTTTACTTACCGAAATTAAACAAAACCTAGAACAAATAAAACTTATAATTCTTTCATGAACGATCCTTTATACACCGAAATCCTTAAACAAGCAGAACAAATAGCACCAAACCCAGAAGGTTTAAGTAATCATACCCCTCAAAGTAAAACAGACCAGACAATTATTAAACAGAATAATACTATAATATTATTACTTTTAAAACTAAACGAAAATATAGAAAGATTAATTAAAGGAAAAACTATAGAAGATCATCAAGACCTATTAAAACAACATCTAGACCAACTAAACAAAATTAAATATCCACCGGTTCCTGAAGACACTTTAAACGATTTAATAGATCAGCTTAAAAGAACTGAAGTCACCCCTTTAAAAGAAAGACCTCCACCGCGAAAGGCAAAACCATGGACTTTTTATCAGGTAGGAGACAAAACAACGAAAGACCACGACATAGCTACACCCAAAACAGCTTAAGTAATAATTTAATATCTAACATAATGATTTCACGAAGACATTCTGCTTCTACTTCTCAACAATTAGATGAAGTAATTGACGTAGACAAAGATATCCAGATTTTTCAACAGAATAAATTAAATTTATTAAATCCTAAAGTATTATATAGTGCAGGTTTATTTTCACAAAAAGCCCTTCTATACAGACATTATAGAGAAGAACAAATATGTGTAACAGGAGATAGACAAGAGAATCTTACATTAATTAGTCCAGAATCCTCAGAAGAAATCCAAAAAAGACAAATGAATCTAATGCATATGGGTTTAATAATAATAGGACTAAAAGGACTAACAAGAAAGAATTTAGGAACAAAAGCATTAATAACTATTTATGATGATAGATGGTCAGACTCTCAAAGATCACTTATAGGATTAACTGAAGTAGACATGACTAATAACGGAGGAATATTTTATTGTAGTCCAGACTTTATGATTAATGCATCAGAATTTGGAACATATATAAAAATAGGTATCCAGACCAAAGGATATGAAGACATGACCAAAGGAAATAATCTTTTAGTTTGCGTAGGCTTCTTAGGAAAGTTAGCTAATAATAGTGGTAGCAGATTTAAATTAAAAGTTGATGATGTAGTAGGATTAATGGGAAATAAAGGTATTAAATTAATGAAACCTATAAAGATAGACTCACAAATTTATGCTGGTTTAGAATGGAACTTAGACCATAAAGATAAAGATAAACAAGAAACTCTAAAACCAACAGACCATTTAATGTATACAAATAAAAAAGGAGAAACTTCTATTAGATTTATCGATTATCAAAAGACAAATCAAAATGAAATAGAAGAAGAAGTTGAACAAACAGAACAGACTGAACGAAAAGAATTTATGAACATGTTTGAATTAGAAGAATTTGAAGTAGATAAAACTATACAGAAGGCACGAGAAATATATACAAAAGATAATAAAAGACGCTTTAAATGTAGTGGATGTAAGTTAGGACACTTGGAAATTTTTGAAGTAGACGACCACTTTAGAACATGTACTTTAAGGACAGATAATATACGATATAGAGAATTATTTGATAATTCAGACGATATAGTTTCAGAAACAGATAAAAGTATTAAAGAATTTATGGAATCAGCTTCTACTAGTTCAAGTCCCTTCCAAAGAACCAGTCAAATACATACAGTAGAAACTAATACTGGAAATGTTCCAAGACATAGGGTATATAGACAAAACCCAGAATTTGAATTAGAAAGTGTAAGACCAATAGGAAAAAGAATGCCGATAGAAGAACCTATCACTCTCCAAGCAGGTGGTGATAAAGGAAAAATACTTAATATAGCTGCACATGACCCGCAGAATTGGAATACAGTTATAGATTTATGGAAAGGAATTGTAGTAGCAGACTATATTAAGACATACACCGAAACAGACTCAGAAACTATGTATAAATATTTAGAGACATTTTTAGGAGAATCAACTAAAGGTTTATGGGAAAGTTTTAAAAGAGAATTTCCCAACGAATTCGGAGAATTATTAGCCTTTGGGGCTAATCCATATAACTTTACCAATAAAGTACATAGCTTAATAACAGGAGAAGACCCCAATAGCGGATTATTAATCTTACAACAGAAAGCTTTAATAAAATTAGAACAATTAAGCATAAGTAGTTGGCATCATATTAAACCTTTTTTATTAGACTATTTTTATTATACAACCATAAGTGGTAATGCTTTTGATGTAGGAATAGGTAAGAAATTATTCAATAAATTGCCAGGAGCTTTAGGACGAGAAATAGAGGATAGATGGAATAAAAGAGACGGTGTAGTACAGAATCCAACAGCCAGATGGTCAATAGGACATAGAATACAACATATTATGGATATATTACAAGAAAAGTGTACTAACATACAAATACAGAAACAACTAAAGAAAGGAGAGACAAATTTCTGTAAGACTATTTACACTACACAAAGTTATGATAACAATCCTCAAAAGAAAAAATATAAGAAGTATAAAAAACCATATAAACAAAATAATTATAAACAGAAAAATTATTATTTAAGAAAGTCATCTGCGAGAAAACCATATCTCAATAAAGACAAGCATGTAAGAAAATATAAGGATAATCGAAGTTATAAGAATACTTTAGAATGTTTTACTTGTGGCAGTTCAGATCATCTAGCTAATACTTGCCCTAAAAGAAATAATACTAGAACTAGAAATTCTCAATTAATAGAAGACTTTAATGAGACTTTAATAAATGTAGATGAATATATGTCCGATACAGAAAGCATATATTCTATCATTAGTATAGATTATAATAAAGACCCAAATTCTTCAGATACAGACGACGATATAGGGCTAGAGAATTTAAATACTGCTATAATTAATTGTAATCTAGTTAACATTCTAGAATCAGATCAGTGTTTTCATGAATTCGAAAAGAATAAAGGATTAGACAGTAACCAGTGCTTTATTTGTCATTGGTATCCTAGTAGAATTAAGCGAGCTAAATGCAGCAAGTGTTTCCTTGAAGGATGCATTTCTTGTATAGAAAAGACTATAGGAAAAGGAGTAATACAATCAACACCAATACTACCAATAGAAAAGAAACAGGCTGTTATAATTGCAACAGATAATACAACAGAAACTAGAATACATAATCTAGAAGTAAAAGTAAGTGAATTAGAAGATAGAATAAGATATTTAGAAAAAGGGAAATTAATTCCTCAAGAATCTACAAAAACAAATGTTCACGAATCAAGAGGCATAATAATAGAAGATTGTGAAGATACAGAATTACTAAATCAGTCTTTTGAAGGATTAATATGTAATGAAGATGTAAAATTAAGCTCCGTTAAAGTAATGACAAAGATAGTAATACACGATTATGAAATAGAAACCTTAGGGTTAGTAGACTCAGGATGCACTCAGTGCATAATAAATCAAGACATATTACCAAAACATCTGTTAAATCAATTTACTAAACCCCAGAAAGCCATGCAAATGGATGGCTCTCATAATACTTATACCCACTATGTAAAAAATGCAATAATTAGTTTCAATAATACTTGTTCAAATTATAAGACAAAATACAAGTTAGGCTACATGTTAACCAGAAAACTAGATATAAAAGCAGATTTTGTTATAGGATTAGACTTTATGGTCCGAAATAATGGAGGATGTTTTATTACTAGAGATGGTGTAATTTTTACAAAAAATATTACAATAACTCCATCATTTTTTGGTAGAAATATACAAAGAGATACGAAGGTTATCAAAGACTCGAAAAGAAAACCCATAACTCCAGACTCCGTTTATGATAAAGGAACGGACTGTACCTGCAATACAAGTTTATTATCAGAAATAATAGAAGACGATTGGATAGATATAGAGGAAGAAATAGAAAAGAATTATAATCTAATTGAAATACAAGAAGGCAAATATATTTTTAAAAATACCATAGGAACTATCCAAAACCAAGCAGACTTGCAAAAGATAATCCAAAGACTAGATGATATAGATATTATAGGAGAAAAGCCTTTACAACATTGGGGAAATAACCAGATAGAATGCAAGTTAGAAATTATAAACCCCGAATATACTATAAAAACGGCAGCTATACAAGCCACTAATGAAGACTTAAAAGATTTTGAGATACAAATCAAAGAACTTCTTACATTAGGAGTAATTAGAAGATCAAAATCAAGACATAGATCAGCAGCTTTTATGGTCAGAAACCATAGTGAAATAGTTAGAGGAAAGGCTAGAATGGTAATTAATTATAAAAGACTTAATGACAATACTGTTATGGATGCTTATAAGCTTCCAGATAAGACTGAATTAATTAATAGGATCCAAGAAAGAACGATGTTCAGTAAGTTTGATTGCAAGTCAGGCTATTGGCAAATTAAGATGCATAAAGATAGTATTGACTGGACAGCTTTTACTTGTCCAGAGGGTCATTTTGAATGGCTAGTCATGCCATTTGGCCTAAAGACAGCACCACCAATTTTTCAACGAAAGATGGATAACATTTTTGGAAAATATAAACATTTTGTGCTGGTATATGTAGATGACATTTTAGTATTTAGTTATAACCTAAAAGAACACTTAGAACATTTACAGAAGGTCTTTAATCTATTTATAGAACATGGAATAATCATTAGTAAGAAAAAGATGGAACTATGTAAACCTTATATTAACTTTTTAGGAATTACTATAGGAAATGGTAAAATTAAGTTACAACCTCATATAGCAAAGAAAGCTCTAGAAATGCCAGACAAGTTAGAAAAGACTAAAGATCTACAAAAATTCTTAGGAATATTAAATTATGCTAGACAATTTATTAGAAATCTAAGGAAACATAGCTATCATACATAAAGTAGATACAAGGAGGAGGAAGTACCGAGTAGGATTTTTACAACTATACGAGCAAACCCTTCAAATCAATCAACTCCAACATTTTCCTAAGCAAGCAACGCTTATTCAACCTTCAAATAGTGAAACATTTTCAAATCTAAGTAATCCTTTTCTTTTTGGTATCAGAGCCAGAAGTTTCTAGGCCTAAATACATGAGAAGAAGTAGACTAGCTAGATATTTGAAAGCACAGAGATCGTGGTTAGTATATAATAAAGAAATACTTAAACATTTAGAACAAGAATCTGATAGACTTCAGCAAGAATTAGATTACTATGTAGTTAATTGTAGCAAAGAAATAGCAGATAATTATACACCAATCGTACAATTAGTCCAGTTTTATCAAGACTCCGTTACTCGAATTAACCTTAGAATAAGTACACAACACAGTATAATAAGACGAATAACAACTAAAATTCAGCACTATCCTTTAGGTTGATGAAAAAATCTCATTTAGCAAAACAATTAAAATCTTTTAACAATCAACTAAACGCTAGGACTGATCATTTAAAATTTTTAGCACAAGACAAAATAGATCTTCTAATAAGATACAATTACTATCAGTTAATTTTTCAAGACCAAATTAGAGATAACGAAATAAATGCTATAAATATTCTAAATTATATGTGTAGGAGTATTGAACGATCATCTTTTCATATAAGATTTCAGACTATTAAAATAACAAAACTTAAACGCTATATCCAAAACTTTCCATTAGGATAAATTCATGAATAGACCAATTACTAATTATTACGAATATAACGAAGCTAAAAGAAAAATAAACCAACTATACTTAGAATTACAAACTTTATATACTAATCCTCAAGTAATAGACGGTATAATACAAAACCAAAGAATTCCTTCGTGCATTACCGAAATTAGACTTTATCAGAAAAAACTGCTTAGATATACCTTACCAAGACATAGTCAGTATTCACTTCAAAATATAAGAAATCGTCATAGATACCAACAATTATTCAGACTATTAAATATATGAAACATCTCTGTTATACAAATTATATAGCCTATCATTATAGAGAAATATACGACTTTAAACAAGAATTAAGACAAACTATAATACTTAAAGAATCATTACCTCATACGCAAGACCTAATCCAAATAGAACGCGAAATTAAAAATATTAGAAATTATATTAAATTTTTACGAAATAGAGTAAGATATTTTCCTTTAGGATAAAAATTTATGCATTATTCTAGACATATTATTAAAAAATATCGCAAAAAATATACAGAATTAAGTAAAAGACTATATTATATTCAACAAGGACAAAATTATATACATTTCTTAGAACATAAATTAGAAAACGCTTTCTCTAGATTTAAAATATATTCAGAAATAAATATAGAAACACATTTAAGACATCAAATTGTAGATTATTGTAGTTTTATACAAAAAGAAATAAAACAAGTTAAAATAGACATACAAGCCCAAGAATATTTAGTAACTGCAATCGTAATTTCTTTTCATGCGAAGAAGTGATAACTACTGCTATTATATAACGCATTATAATATACAGATACGTGAGTTAGTTATTGAAGAAAAAAGATTAGAAACAGTACGAGACGACCTTATTCACCATATAGAAGAATTTAAAAACGCAACTCGACAACATTATAGAGACATAGGAGATTACCATAATAGGTGCGCACATTTGAACAGATTACAAACTAGATTATTAACTATTAAAAGAAATCTTAGAGATACTATAGAAAGACAAAAACTTTTTAAAGAATATTTAGCCAACTGCCCGTTAGGATAATAGTTAATGAAAACTCATCCATTTGCTAGACAGATACAGGCCAACAATATCTTATATATTACTCAATTAATAAGACTAGTGTACTCAACGAAGAAACGAACAATATTAAAACAATCTTTAAAAAGACTACAAGATCTGAATTTAAAAGATTTTGATCAAATAACTAGTAACCTTAGTTGGGAATTACAAGGAATAGAACAAGACATAGCAACCTATAAAGACTGGTTAGAGTGGTATAAAAGTAAACCAAACTGGATAGCGTTAGGCTAAATAATATAGACAAAATAACAAATCTTAAAAAGCTCGAATATTTAGATCTACAATTAATTCCAGAGAAAAAATATAAAAGATTAAAAGACAACTCTTTACTTAGGTGTAATTTTGCTAGTGGAGACCATAGTTTACATAACGAAGATCCGCAATTAAATAGTATAGTAGATTTAGTACTAAATCTAGGGGATAATATACATAGAGATAATACTTTAATATTAGAAATCCTTAGAGACATTCAGGCTAAGCTAACAAATATAAAGTATCAAGTAGAAGAAAAGTTAGATTTTTTAAAGACGCAAAATACAGAAATAGAAAAAAGACAACATTATAAAGAACCTCAGAATAGTACTTTACTTACCGAAATTAAACAAAACCTAGAACAAATAAAACTTATAATTCTTTCATGAACGATCCTTTATACACCGAAATCCTTAAACAAGCAGAACAAATAGCACCAAACCCAGAAGGTTTAAGTAATCATACCCCTCAAAGTAAAACAGACCAGACAATTATTAAACAGAATAATACTATAATATTATTACTTTTAAAACTAAACGAAAATATAGAAAGATTAATTAAAGGAAAAACTATAGAAGATCATCAAGACCTATTAAAACAACATCTAGACCAACTAAACAAAATTAAATATCCACCGGTTCCTGAAGACACTTTAAACGATTTAATAGATCAGCTTAAAAGAACTGAAGTCACCCCTTTAAAAGAAAGACCTCCACCGCGAAAGGCAAAACCATGGACTTTTTATCAGGTAGGAGACAAAACAACGAAAGACCACGACATAGCTACACCCAAAACAGCTTAAGTAATAATTTAATATCTAACATAATGATTTCACGAAGACATTCTGCTTCTACTTCTCAACAATTAGATGAAGTAATTGACGTAGACAAAGATATCCAGATTTTTCAACAGAATAAATTAAATTTATTAAATCCTAAAGTATTATATAGTGCAGGTTTATTTTCACAAAAAGCCCTTCTATACAGACATTATAGAGAAGAACAAATATGTGTAACAGGAGATAGACAAGAGAATCTTACATTAATTAGTCCAGAATCCTCAGAAGAAATCAAAAAAAAAGACAAATGAATCTAATGCATATGGGTTTAATAATAATAGGACTAAAAGGACTAACAAGAAAGAATTTAGGAACAAAAGCATTAATAACTATTTATGATGATAGATGGTCAGACTCTCAAAGATCACTTATAGGATTAACTGAAGTAGACATGACTAATAACGGAGGAATATTTTATTGTAGTCCAGACTTTATGATTAATGCATCAGAATTTGGAACATATATAAAAATAGGTATCCAGACCAAAGGATATGAAGACATGACCAAAGGAAATAATCTTTTAGTTTGCGTAGGCTTCTTAGGAAAGTTAGCTAATAATAGTGGTAGCAGATTTAAATTAAAAGTTGATGATGTAGTAGGATTAATGGGAAATAAAGGTATTAAATTAATGAAACCTATAAAGATAGACTCACAAATTTATGCTGGTTTAGAATGGAACTTAGACCATAAAGATAAAGATAAACAAGAAACTCTAAAACCTACAGACCATTTAATGTATACAAATAAAAAAGGAGAAACTTCTATTAGATTTATCGATTATCAAAAGACAAATCAAGATGAAATAGAAGAAGAAGTTGAACAAACAGAACAGACTGAACGAAAAGAATTTATGAACATGTTTGAATTAGAAGAATTTGAAGTAGATAAAACTATACAGAAGGCACGAGAAATATATACAAAAGATAATAAAAGACGCTTTAAATGTAATGGATGTAAGTTAGGACACTTGGAAATTTTTGAAGTAGACGACCACTTTAGAACATGTACTTTAAGGACAGATAATATACGATATAGAGAATTATTTGATAATTCAGACGATATAGTTTCAGAAACAGATAAAAGTATTAAAGAATTTATGGAATCAGCTTCTACTAGTTCAAGTCCCTTCCAAAGAACCAGTCAAATACATACAGTAGAAACTAATACTGGAAATGTTCCAAGACATAGGGTATATAGACAAAACCCAGAATTTGAATTAGAAAGTGTAAGACCAATAGGAAAAAGAATGCCGATAGAAGAACCTATCACTCTCCAAGCAGGTGGTGATAAAGGAAAAATACTTAATATAGCTGCACATGACCCGCAGAATTGGAATACAGTTATAGATTTATGGAAAGGAATTGTAGTAGCAGACTATATTAAGACATACACCGAAACAGACTCAGAAACTATGTATAAATATTTAGAGACATTTTTAGGAGAATCAACTAAAGGTTTATGGGAAAGTTTTAAAAGAGAATTTCCCAACGAATTCGGAGAATTATTAGCCTTTGGGGCTAATCCATATAACTTTACCAATAAAGTACATAGCTTAATAACAGGAGAAGACCCCAATAGCGGATTATTAATCTTACAACAGAAAGCTTTAATAAAATTAGAACAATTAAGCATAAGTAGTTGGCATCATATTAAACCTTTTTTATTAGACTATTTTTATTATACAACCATAAGTGGTAATGCTTTTGATGTAGGAATAGGTAAGAAATTATTCAATAAATTGCCAGGAGCTTTAGGACGAGAAATAGAGGATAGATGGAATAAAAGAGACGGTGTAGTACAGAATCCAACAGCCAGATGGTCAATAGGACATAGAATACAACATATTATGGATATATTACAAGAAAAGTGTACTAACATACAAATACAGAAACAACTAAAGAAAGGAGAGACAAATTTCTGTAAGACTATTTACACTACACAAAGTTATGATAACAATCCTCAAAAGAAAAAATATAAGAAGTATAAAAAACCATATAAACAAAATAATTATAAACAGAAAAATTATTATTTAAGAAAGTCATCTGCGAGAAAACCATATCTCAATAAAGACAAGCATGTAAGAAAATATAAGGATAATCGAAGTTATAAGAATACTTTAGAATGTTTTACTTGTGGCAGTTCAGATCATCTAGCTAATACTTGCCCTAAAAGAAATAATACTAGAACTAGAAATTCTCAATTAATAGAAGACTTTAATGAGACTTTAATAAATGTAGATGAATATATGTCCGATACAGAAAGCATATATTCTATCATTAGTATAGATTATAATAAAGACCCAAATTCTTCAGATACAGACGACGATATAGGGCTAGAGAATTTAAATACTGCTATAATTAATTGTAATCTAGTTAACATTCTAGAATCAGATCAGTGTTTTCATGAATTCGAAAAGAATAAAGGATTAGACAGTAACCAGTGCTTTATTTGTCATTGGTATCCTAGTAGAATTAAGCGAGCTAAATGCAGCAAGTGTTTCCTTGAAGGATGCATTTCTTGTATAGAAAAGACTATAGGAAAAGGAGTAATACAATCAACACCAATACTACCAATAGAAAAGAAACAGGCTGTTATAATTGCAACAGATAATACAACAGAAACTAGAATACATAATCTAGAAGTAAAAGTAAGTGAATTAGAAGATAGAATAAGATATTTAGAAAAAGGGAAATTAATTCCTCAAGAATCTACAAAAACAAATGTTCACGAATCAAGAGGCATAATAATAGAAGATTGTGAAGATACAGAATTACTAAATCAGTCTTTTGAAGGATTAATATGTAATGAAGATGTAAAATTAAGCTCCGTTAAAGTAATGACAAAGATAGTAATACACAATTATGAAATAGAAACCTTAGGGTTAGTAGACTCAGGATGCACTCAGTGCATAATAAATCAAGACATATTACCAAAACATCTGTTAAATCAATTTACTAAACCCCAGAAAGCCATGCAAATGGATGGCTCTCATAATACTTATACCCACTATGTAAAAAATGCAATAATTAGTTTCAATAATACTTGTTCAAATTATAAGACAAAATACAAGTTAGGCTACATGTTAACCAGAAAACTAGATATAAAAGCAGATTTTGTTATAGGATTAGACTTTATGGTCCGAAATAATGGAGGATGTTTTATTACTAGAGATGGTGTAATTTTTACAAAAAATATTACAATAACTCCATCATTTTTTGGTAGAAATATACAAAGAGATACGAAGGTTATCAAAGACTCGAAAAGAAAACCCATAACTCCAGACTCCGTTTGTGATAAAGGAACGGACTGTACCTGCAATACAAGTTTATTATCAGAAATAATAGAAGACGATTGGATAGATATAGAGGAAGAAATAGAAAAGAATTATAATCTAATTGAAATACAAGAAGGCAAATATATTTTTAAAAATACCATAGGAACTATCCAAAACCAAGCAGACTTGCAAAAGATAATCCAAAGACTAGATGATATAGATATTATAGGAGAAAAGCCTTTACAACATTGGGGAAATAACCAGATAGAATGCAAGTTAGAAATTATAAACCCCGAATATACTATAAAAACGGCAGCTATACAAGCCACTAATGAAGACTTAAAAGATTTTGAGATACAAATCAAAGAACTTCTTACATTAGGAGTAATTAGAAGATCAAAATCAAGACATAGATCAGCAGCTTTTATGGTCAGAAACCATAGTGAAATAGTTAGAGGAAAGGCTAGAATGGTAATTAATTATAAAAGACTTAATGACAATACTGTTATGGATGCTTATAAGCTTCCAGATAAGACTGAATTAATTAATAGGATCCAAGAAAGAACGATGTTCAGTAAGTTTGATTGCAAGTCAGGCTATTGGCAAATTAAGATGCATAAAGATAGTATTGACTGGACAGCTTTTACTTGTCCAGAGGGTCATTTTGAATGGCTAGTCATGCCATTTGGCCTAAAGACAGCACCACCAATTTTTCAACGAAAGATGGATAACATTTTTGGAAAATATAAACATTTTGTGCTGGTATATGTAGATGACATTTTAGTATTTAGTTATAACCTAAAAGAACACTTAGAACATTTACAGAAGGTCTTTAATCTATTTATAGAACATGGAATAATCATTAGTAAGAAAAAGATGGAACTATGTAAACCTTATATTAACTTTTTAGGAATTACTATAGGAAATGGTAAAATTAAGTTACAACCTCATATAGCAAAGAAAGCTCTAGAAATGCCAGACAAGTTAGAAAAGACTAAAGATCTACAAAAATTCTTAGGAATATTAAATTATGCTAGACAATTTATTAAAAATTTAGGAAAGGTAGCAGGACCTCTTTATGCTAAGACAGGTACTAAAGGACAAAAAACTTTTAATACTGAAGATATAAAGTTAGTTCAAAAATTAAAAGAAATGATAAAAGATATACCCGACCTAGCATTACCTCTAGAAACAGACTATTTAATAGTTGAAACTGATGGAAGTTTTGAAGGATGGGGAGCTGTCCTCAAAGCTAAGAAAAATAAATATAGCGATAAGAAAGACGAACGAATATGCGCTTACCAAAGCGGCAAATACAAAGAACAAGGTAACATGAGTAGTATAGACGCAGAAATACTAGCGGTAATTTATGGACTTAATAGTTTTAAGATATATATTTTAAACAAACCTGAAATATTAGTAAGAACAGACTGTGAAGCAATAGTTAAATTTCATGAAAAAATTAGTGAGAAAAACAGTAGTAAAAGGAGATGGCTGAATTTTATTGATGCTACTTCTATTTATAGTATTAAATTTGAACATATTAAAGGAAAAGAAAATATTTTAGCTGATAAACTTAGCAGATTAATTTCAAAAACTACTAATTAGTTTTCTTATGCAGCATGGCAGATAAGGCAGACAAAGGAAAAGCTAAAGCTTCTTCCTCAGACTCAGCTACAGACGATTACTTAAAGACACTTTTAAGTAATACTCATTTCAGACCTTTAAGTTCATTAAATATGTCTCAGACTTCCACTCCTCAGACAATTGAAAGACTTCATTTCGGCAGACACAATTTAATCTGTTATCCGGAAAGCAATTTCAGTTTCAAGATTAGACCTGAAGCAAGAGTTGATAAAAACCAGAAATGTTTACTAGACAATTTATGGATTTCCTATAATAAGACTCCAAGGGATGTCAGCTATTTCTTAGCTGTAATGAACGCCCTGGCTCAATATTTTACTGAAAAGAATCTAACCAATAAGTTTAAGTTTTATGTGATCATACAGGGAAGAACTCCAGGAATATACCAGACATGGATACAAGTGATAGATGCTATCAAAGGGTTCAAAGACCCATTATATAAAGGTTTTAACAATTTTCATGAGGCATTAGATTATGCCAGAGGTAACTTAGGACCCAATTTTTATGTTGTACCAGAACTTCAAAATCAGACAAAAATTCCTCAGTATAACATTCAGAAAGACACCAACAAAATAATTTTTTGTGATCACTGTACCTCTATGACCGAAAATTTTAGAAGACTTAACCATAAAAATGAGATTTTAGAAAAAGAAAGAAACGAGTTAATTAGACAAAACATGATTTTACAAGATTATATTAGAGATATAGAAAAAACTCAAGAACAAGCTTCTTTTTCAAATACAGCTACTCAGACCAATTTTCAAACCCCAGTGAGTTCTCCAACTCCACTCAAAATGGATCAGATGGGTGTACATTCCCCTGTGAATGTAAATAGACCTACTGTATCAGGTAACGGTACAGCTAGTCCAGTTCAAACGGCAACTGGTAAAGACACATCAAGTCCGTTAATGGCTGACACTTTGCCAAAAAGTGTAAGACGCTTACCTACAAGTTTCAATTTAGAAGCCTCAAGCTCAAAGACACGAAAATCAAAAATAAAAAATAGAACCAGTACCAAGACAATTGAAAATATTATTGGACAAACTCTAATGAGACTCCTACAGGATGTGAAACCTACAGAGACAAGTGAAGAAACCAAAAATATAATTATACCCCCAAAGCCAGAGACAGAAGACTCAGACATTCCTAATTCAGACTCTGACTATGATCCCACAACTGAACAATTTGCTCAGGACCCTCATGAAGATGATGATTCAGGCATGAGTTTTGATTCTGTGGCACTACACAATCTAGACACCATTGGATGAAGACAGACGTAAGCAGCTACGTCAGCTATTTTAAATTTTGGCAGATACGTAAGCAATGACGTTTCAAAAAGACAGGTGGCCTCAATATTCAAAAAGAAAGAGAAGAAAGCGACAGCCACCACACTACTTTGAAGATTTTTCAACAAATACACAGTAAGACGGGACCCAAGACAAAGACAAGTTCAATAATTCAGATTCTTTTGCTGAAATTTATTTCATTTTGAAATCCGCCTCTTCACTCCTTTACCTATATATACCCCTCATTCCACTCAGACAGAGATCATCAAGAAATCAAGAGAGAACATCAAGAAGATCTTCAATATTAGAGCAAAAGTTATTTCTCATATTTTGTAAGAGTGTAAAAAAAAAAAAAAAAAAAAAAAACAAAAAAAAAAAGAGAGAAAGAGAGTGTTGTAAGTAAGAAAAGTGTGTGAGTGTTTATTTTCCAGTTCAACCAGGAGCACTTCGGGGACTCCCGAAAGGGAACCCTCTCTCCTCTACAATATGTAAGTAGGTTATGGCTTTCTTAGAACTAGGTATTTTCCCCAGTATGTACAGTATGTTTGTATGAATTAACTAGTATGCATGTACCAATGTAACTAGTTATGGTTGTTTATATAAATATGTGTTTTCTTTAAACGTTTGTTTTCATAAAAGCTTTACCCCTAGTATATGGTTCTCTTCTTAGATGCTTAAGTAACTCCCATGGATAACCGGTAAATTCCTAGGATGATTTATGCCTCCCCCTAGTATATGGTTAGTCTCTTGAATGCTTAAAGAACCCTGATGGATTGACCTGTAAATACCTAGGATGTAAAAGTCCGTTATAGCTGCAGGACTGTGTTTCCAGGGTGTGGTCAAAGAAACGGTTCTTAAAGTACTAAGTTCAAGAGAAAGAGATGAAAAGGGAAGGTATAGATATGCTGAAATAAGCGGTTCCGGGGTGCGGTTAAGAAGCAGTTCTTAAGTATACAGTCTAAGAAGAAGAGATGAACAGGGTATGATACAAAAAAAAAAAAAAAAAAAAAAAAAAAAAAAAAAAAAAAAAAAAAAAAAAAAAAAAAAAAAAAAAAAAAAAAAAAAAAAAAGGAGACATAACATGAGGATGTACAAATTGGTTGGGAAACCTTACGATTCCTTGTGAATCTTCACTGCTGAATCGAGGAGGTAGAACAATACCAATTCTGTGTATAGAATCCTGTTATTATCCATAAAAACAAAAATTTAGTCAAATTTTGGGGAAATATACTTAGAAATCTAAGGAAACATAGCTATCATACATAAAGTAGATACAAGGAGGAGGAAGTACCGAGTAGGATTTTTACAACTATACGAGCAAACCCTTCAAATCAATCAACTCCAACATTTTCCTAAGCAAGCAACGCTTATTCAACCTTCAAATAGTGAAACATTTTCAAAACATTTTCAAATCTAAGTAATCCTTTTCTTTTGGTATCAGAGCCAGAAGTTTCTAAATCTAGGGGATAATATACATAGAGATAATACTTTAATAATAGTGGTAGCAGATTTAAATTAAAAGTTGATGATGTAGTAGGATTAATGGGAAATAAAGGTATTAAATTAATGAAACCTATAAAGATAGACTCACAAATTTATGCTGGTTTAGAATGGAACTTAGACCATAAAGATAAAGATAAACAAGAAACTCTAAAACCTACAGACCATTTAATGTATACAAATAAAAAAGGAGAAACTTCTATTAGATTTATCGATTATCAAAAGACAAATCAAGATGAAATAGAAGAAGAAGTTGAACAAACAGAACAGACTGAACGAAAAGAATTTATGAACATGTTTGAATTAGAAGAATTTGAAGTAGATAAAACTATACAGAAGGCACGAGAAATATATACAAAAGATAATAAAAGACGCTTTAAATGTAGTGGATGTAAGTTAGGACACTTGGAAATTTTTGAAGTAGACGACCACTTTAGAACATGTACTTTAAGGACAGATAATATACGATATAGAGAATTATTTGATAATTCAGACGATATAGTTTCAGAAACAGATAAAAGTATTAAAGAATTTATGGAATCAGCTTCTGGTTTTGTCTATATACCCTATGTCTTGGAACATTTCCAGTATTAGTTTCTACTGTATGTATTTGACTGGTTCTTTGGAAGGGACTTGAACTAGTAGAAGCTGATTCCATAAATTCTTTAATACTTTTATCTGTTTCTGAAACTATATCGTCTGAATTATCAAATAATTCTCTATATCGTATATTATCTGTCCTTAAAGTACATGTTCTAAAGTGGTCGTCTACTTCAAAAATTTCCAAGTGTCCTAACTTACATCCACTACATTTAAAGCGTCTTTTATTATCTTTTGTATATATTTCTCGTGCCTTCTGTATAGTTTTATCTACTTCAAATTCTTCTAATTCAAACATGTTCATAAATTCTTATGCATTATTCTAGACATATTATTAAAAAATATCGCAAAAAATATACAGAATTAAGTAAAAGACTATATTATATTCAACAAGGACAAAATTATATACATTTCTTAGAACATAAATTAGAAAACGCTTTCTCTAGATTTAAAATATATTCAGAAATAAATATAGAAACACATTTAAGACATCAAATTGTAGATTATTGTAGTTTTATACAAAAAGAAATAAAACAAGTTAAAATAGACATACAAGCCCAAGAATATTTAGTAACTGCAATCGTAATTTCTTTTCATGCGAAGAAGTGATAACTACTGCTATTATATAACGCATTATAATATACAGATACGTGAGTTAGTTATTGAAGAAAAAAGATTAGAAGTGATAGATGCTATCAAAGGGTTCAAAGACCTCACGTATCTGTATATTATAATGCGTTATATAATAGCAGTAGTTATCACTTCTTCGCATGAAAAGAAATTACGATTGCAGTTACTAAATATTCTTGGGCTTGTATGTCTATTTTAACTTGTTTTATTTCTTTTTGTATAAAACTACAATAATCTACAATTTGATGTCTTAAATGTGTTTCTATATTTATTTCTGAATATATTTTAAATCTAGAGAAAGCGTTTTCTAATTTATGTTCTAAGAAATGTATATAATTTTGTCCTTGTTGAATATAATATAGTCTTTTACTTAATTCTGTATATTTTTTGCGATATTTTTTAATAATATGTCTAGAATAATGCATAAATTTTTATCCTAAAGGAAAATATCTTACTCTATTTCGTAAAAATTTAATATAATTTCTAATATTTTTAATTTCGCGTTCTATTTGGATTAGGTCTTGCGTATGAGGTAATGATTCTTTAAGTATTATAGTTTGTCTTAATTCTTGTTTAAAGTCGTATATTTCTCTATAATGATAGGCTATATAATTTGTATAACAGAGATGTTTCATATATTTAATAGTCTGAATAATTGTTGGTATCTATGACGATTTCTTATATTTTGAAGTGAATACTGACTATGTCTTGGTAAGGTATATCTAAGCAGTTTTTTCTGATAAAGTCTAATTTCGGTAATGCACGAAGGAATTCTTTGGTTTTGTATTATACCGTCTATTACTTGAGGATTAGTATATAAAGTTTGTAATTCTAAGTATAGTTGGTTTATTTTTCTTTTAGCTTCGTTATATTCGTAATAATTAGTAATTGGTCTATTCATGAATTTATCCTAATGGAAAGTTTTGGATATAGCGTTTAAGTTTTGTTATTTTAATAGTCTGAAATCTTATATGAAAAGATGATCGTTCAATACTCCTACACATATAATTTAGAATATTTATAGCATTTATTTCGTTATCTCTAATTTGGTCTTGAAAAATTAACTGATAGTAATTGTATCTTATTAGAAGATCTATTTTGTCTTGTGCTAAAAATTTTAAATGATCAGTCCTAGCGTTTAGTTGATTGTTAAAAGATTTTAATTGTTTTGCTAAATGAGATTTTTTCATCAACCTAAAGGATAGTGCTGAATTTTAGTTGTTATTCGTCTTATTATACTGTGTTGTGTACTTATTCTAAGGTTAATTCGAGTAACGGAGTCTTGATAAAACTGGACTAATTGTACGATTGGTGTATAATTATCTGCTATTTCTTTGCTACAATTAACTACATAGTAATCTAATTCTTGCTGAAGTCTATCAGATTCTTGTTCTAAATGTTTGATCTTCAATATTAGAGCAAAAGTTATTTCTCATATTTTGTAAGAGTGTAAAAAAAAAAAAAAAAAAAAAAAAAAAACAAAAAAAAAAAGAGAGAAAGAGAGTGTTGTAAGTAAGAAAAGTGTGTGAGTGTTTATTTTCCAGTTCAACCAGGAGCACTTCGGGGACTCCCGAAAGGGAACCCTCTCTCCTCTACAATATGTAAGTAGGTTATGGCTTTCTTAATAGTTGTAAAAATCCTACTCGGTACTTCCTCCTCCTTGTATCTACTTTATGTATGATAGCTATGTTTCCTTAGATTTCTAAGTATATTTCCCCAAAATTTGACTAAATTTTTGTTTTTATGGATAATAACAGGATTCTATACACAGAATTGGTATTGTTCTACCTCCTCGATTCAGCAGTGAAGATTCACAAGGAATCGTAAGGTTTCCCAACCAATTTGTACATCCTCATGTTATGTCTCCTTTTTTTTTTTTTTTTTTTTTTTTTTTTTTTTTTTTTTTTTTTTTTTTTTTTTTTTTTTTTTTTTTGTATCATACCCTGTTCATCTCTTCTTCTTAGACTGTATACTTAAGAACTGCTTCTTAACCGCACCCCGGAACCGCTTATTTCAGCATATCTATACCTTCCCTTTTCATCTCTTTCTCTTGAACTTAGTACTTTAAGAACCGTTTCTTTGACCACACCCTGGAAACACAGTCCTGCAGCTATAACGGACTTTTACATCCTAGGTATTTACAGGTCAATCCATCAGGGTTCTTTAAGCATTCAAGAGACTAACCATATACTAGGGGGAGGCATAAATCATCCTAGGAATTTACCGGTTATCCATGGGAGTTACTTAAGCATCTAAGAAGAGAACCATATACTAGGGGTAAAGCTTTTATGAAAACAAACGTTTAAAGAAAACACATATTTATATAAACAACCATAACTAGTTACATTGGTACATGCATACTAGTTAATTCATACAAACATACTGTACATACTGGGGAAAATACCTAGTTCTAAGAAAGCCATAACCTACTTACATATTGTAGAGGAGAGAGGGTTCCCTTTCGGGAGTCCCCGAAGTGCTCCTGGTTGAACTGGAAAATAAACACTCACACACTTTTCTTACTTACAACACTCTCTTTCTCTCTTTTTTTTTTTTTTTTTTTTTTTTTTTTTTTTTTTTTACACTCTTACAAAATATGAGAAATAACTTTTGCTCTAATATTGAAGATCTTCTTGATGTTCTCTCTTGATTTCTTGATGATCTCTGTCTGAGTGGAATGAGGGGTATATATAGGTAAAGGAGTGAAGAGGCGGATTTCAAAATGAAATAAATTTCAGCAAAAGAATCTGAATTATTGAACTTGTCTTTGTCTTGGGTCCCGTCTTACTGTGTATTTGTTGAAAAATCTTCAAAGTAGTGTGGTGGCTGTCGCTTTCTTCTCTTTCTTTTTGAATATTGAGGCCACCTGTCTTTTTGAAACGTCATTGCTTACGTATCTGCCAAAATTTAAAATAGCTGACGTAGCTGCTTACGTCTGTCTTCATCCAATGGTGTCTAGATTGTGTAGTGCCACAGAATCAAAACTCATGCCTGAATCATCATCTTCATGAGGGTCCTGAGCAAATTGTTCAGTTGTGGGATCATAGTCAGAGTCTGAATTAGGAATGTCTGAGTCTTCTGTCTCTGGCTTTGGGGGTATAATTATATTTTTGGTTTCTTCACTTGTCTCTGTAGGTTTCACATCCTGTAGGAGTCTCATTAGAGTTTGTCCAATAATATTTTCAATTGTCTTGGTACTGGTTCTATTTTTTATTTTTGATTTTCGTGTCTTTGAGCTTGAGGCTTCTAAATTGAAACTTGTAGGTAAGCGTCTTACACTTTTTGGCAAAGTGTCAGCCATTAACGGACTTGATGTGTCTTTACCAGTTGCCGTTTGAACTGGACTAGCTGTACCGTTACCTGATACAGTAGGTCTATTTACATTCACAGGGGAATGTACACCCATCTGATCCATTTTGAGTGGAGTTGGAGAACTCACTGGGGTTTGAAAATTGGTCTGAGTAGCTGTATTTGAAAAAGAAGCTTGTTCTTGAGTTTTTTCTATATCTCTAATATAATCTTGTAAAATCATGTTTTGTCTAATTAACTCGTTTCTTTCTTTTTCTAAAATCTCATTTTTATGGTTAAGTCTTCTAAAATTTTCGGTCATAGAGGTACAGTGATCACAAAAAATTATTTTGTTGGTGTCTTTCTGAATGTTATACTGAGGAATTTTTGTCTGATTTTGAAGTTCTGGTACAACATAAAAATTGGGTCCTAAGTTACCTCTGGCATAATCTAATGCCTCATGAAAATTGTTAAAACCTTTATATAATGGGTCTTTGAACCCTTTGATAGCATCTATCACTTGTATCCATGTCTGGTATATTCCTGGAGTTCTTCCCTGTATGATCACATAAAACTTAAACTTATTGGTTAGATTCTTTTCAGTAAAATATTGAGCCAGGGCGTTCATTACAGCTAAGAAATAGCTGACATCCCTTGGAGTCTTATTATAGGAAATCCATAAATTGTCTAGTAAACATTTCTGGTTTTTATCAACTCTTGCTTCAGGTCTAATCTTGAAACTGAAATTGCTTTCCGGATAACAGATTAAATTGTGTCTGCCGAAATGAAGTCTTTCAATTGTCTGAGGAGTGGAAGTCTGAGACATATTTAATGAACTTAAAGGTCTGAAATGAGTATTACTTAAAAGTGTCTTTAAGTAATCGTCTGTAGCTGAGTCTGAGGAAGAAGCTTTAGCTTTTCCTTTGTCTGCCTTATCTGCCATGCTGCATAAGAAAACTAATTAGTAGTTTTTGAAATTAATCTGCTAAGTTTATCAGCTAAAATATTTTCTTTTCCTTTAATATGTTCAAATTTAATACTATAAATAGAAGTAGCATCAATAAAATTCAGCCATCTCCTTTTACTACTGTTTTTCTCACTAATTTTTTCATGAAATTTAACTATTGCTTCACAGTCTGTTCTTACTAATATTTCAGGTTTGTTTAAAATATATATCTTAAAACTATTAAGTCCATAAATTACCGCTAGTATTTCTGCGTCTATACTACTCATGTTACCTTGTTCTTTGTATTTGCCGCTTTGGTAAGCGCATATTCGTTCGTCTTTCTTATCGCTATATTTATTTTTCTTAGCTTTGAGGACAGCTCCCCATCCTTCAAAACTTCCATCAGTTTCAACTATTAAATAGTCTGTTTCTAGAGGTAATGCTAGGTCGGGTATATCTTTTATCATTTCTTTTAATTTTTGAACTAACTTTATATCTTCAGTATTAAAAGTTTTTTGTCCTTTAGTACCTGTCTTAGCATAAAGAGGTCCTGCTACCTTTCCTAAATTTTTAATAAATTGTCTAGCATAATTTAATATTCCTAAGAATTTTTGTAGATCTTTAGTCTTTTCTAACTTGTCTGGCATTTCTAGAGCTTTCTTTGCTATATGAGGTTGTAACTTAATTTTACCATTTCCTATAGTAATTCCTAAAAAGTTAATATAAGGTTTACATAGTTCCATCTTTTTCTTACTAATGATTATTCCATGTTCTATAAATAGATTAAAGACCTTCTGTAAATGTTCTAAGTGTTCTTTTAGGTTATAACTAAATACTAAAATGTCATCTACATATACCAGCACAAAATGTTTATATTTTCCAAAAATGTTATCCATCTTTCGTTGAAAAATTGGTGGTGCTGTCTTTAGGCCAAATGGCATGACTAGCCATTCAAAATGACCCTCTGGACAAGTAAAAGCTGTCCAGTCAATACTATCTTTATGCATCTTAATTTGCCAATAGCCTGACTTGCAATCAAACTTACTGGACATCGTTCTTTCTTGGATCCTATTAATTAATTCAGTCTTATCTGGAAGCTTATAAGCATCCATAACAGTATTGTCATTAAGTCTTTTATAATTAATTACCATTCTAGCCTTTCCTCTAACTATTTCACTATGGTTTCTGACCATAAAAGCTGCTGATCTATGTCTTGATTTTGATCTTCTAATTACTCCTAATGTAAGAAGTTCTTTGATTTGTATCTCAAAATCTTTTAAGTCTTCATTAGTGGCTTGTATAGCTGCCGTTTTTATAGTATATTCGGGGTTTATAATTTCTAACTTGCATTCTATCTGGTTATTTCCCCAATGTTGTAAAGGCTTTTCTCCTATAATATCTATATCATCTAGTCTTTGGATTATCTTTTGCAAGTCTGCTTGGTTTTGGATAGTTCCTATGGTATTTTTAAAAATATATTTGCCTTCTTGTATTTCAATTAGATTATAATTCTTTTCTATTTCTTCCTCTATATCTATCCAATCGTCTTCTATTATTTCTGATAATAAACTTGTATTGCAGGTACAGTCCGTTCCTTTATCACAAACGGAGTCTGGAGTTATGGGTTTTCTTTTCGAGTCTTTGATAACCTTCGTATCTCTTTGTATATTTCTACCAAAAAATGATGGAGTTATTGTAATATTTTTTGTAAAAATTACACCATCTCTAGTAATAAAACATCCTCCATTATTTCGGACCATAAAGTCTAATCCTATAACAAAATCTGCTTTTATATCTAGTTTTCTGGTTAACATGTAGCCTAACTTGTATTTTGTCTTATAATTTGAACAAGTATTATTGAAACTAATTATTGCATTTTTTACATAGTGGGTATAAGTATTATGAGAGCCATCCATTTGCATGGCTTTCTGGGGTTTAGTAAATTGATTTAACAGATGTTTTGGTAATATGTCTTGATTTATTATGCACTGAGTGCATCCTGAGTCTACTAACCCTAAGGTTTCTATTTCATAATTGTGTATTACTATCTTTGTCATTACTTTAACGGAGCTTAATTTTACATCTTCATTACATATTAATCCTTCAAAAGACTGATTTAGTAATTCTGTATCTTCACAATCTTCTATTATTATGCCTCTTGATTCGTGAACATTTGTTTTTGTAGATTCTTGAGGAATTAATTTCCCTTTTTCTAAATATCTTATTCTATCTTCTAATTCACTTACTTTTACTTCTAGATTATGTATTCTAGTTTCTGTTGTATTATCTGTTGCAATTATAACAGCCTGTTTCTTTTCTATTGGTAGTATTGGTGTTGATTGTATTACTCCTTTTCCTATAGTCTTTTCTATACAAGAAATGCATCCTTCAAGGAAACACTTGCTGCATTTAGCTCGCTTAATTCTACTAGGATACCAATGACAAATAAAGCACTGGTTACTGTCTAATCCTTTATTCTTTTCGAATTCATGAAAACACTGATCTGATTCTAGAATGTTAACTAGATTACAATTAATTATAGCAGTATTTAAATTCTCTAGCCCTATATCGTCGTCTGTATCTGAAGAATTTGGGTCTTTATTATAATCTATACTAATGATAGAATATATGCTTTCTGTATCGGACATATATTCATCTACATTTATTAAAGTCTCATTAAAGTCTTCTATTAATTGAGAATTTCTAGTTCTAGTATTATTTCTTTTAGGGCAAGTATTAGCTAGATGATCTGAACTGCCACAAGTAAAACATTCTAAAGTATTCTTATAACTTCGATTATCCTTATATTTTCTTACATGCTTGTCTTTATTGAGATATGGTTTTCTCGCAGATGACTTTCTTAAATAATAATTTTTCTGTTTATAATTATTTTGTTTATATGGTTTTTTATACTTCTTATATTTTTTCTTTTGAGGATTGTTATCATAACTTTGTGTAGTGTAAATAGTCTTACAGAAATTTGTCTCTCCTTTCTTTAGTTGTTTCTGTATTTGTATGTTAGTACACTTTTCTTGTAATATATCCATAATATGTTGTATTCTATGTCCTATTGACCATCTGGCTGTTGGATTCTGTACTACACCGTCTCTTTTATTCCATCTATCCTCTATTTCTCGTCCTAAAGCTCCTGGCAATTTATTGAATAATTTCTTACCTATTCCTACATCAAAAGCATTACCACTTATGGTTGTATAATAAAAATAGTCTAATAAAAAAGGTTTAATATGATGCCAACTACTTATGCTTAATTGTTCTAATTTTATTAAAGCTTTCTGTTGTAAGATTAATAATCCGCTATTGGGGTCTTCTCCTGTTATTAAGCTATGTACTTTATTGGTAAAGTTATATGGATTAGCCCCAAAGGCTAATAATTCTCCGAATTCGTTGGGAAATTCTCTTTTAAAACTTTCCCATAAACCTTTAGTTGATTCTCCTAAAAATGTCTCTAAATATTTATACATAGTTTCTGAGTCTGTTTCGGTGTATGTCTTAATATAGTCTGCTACTACAATTCCTTTCCATAAATCTATAACTGTATTCCAATTCTGCGGGTCATGTGCAGCTATATTAAGTATTTTTCCTTTATCACCACCTGCTTGGAGAGTGATAGGTTCTTCTATCGGCATTCTTTTTCCTATTGGTCTTACACTTTCTAATTCAAATTCTGGGTTTTGTCTATATACCCTATGTCTTGGAACATTTCCAGTATTAGTTTCTACTGTATGTATTTGACTGGTTCTTTGGAAGGGACTTGAACTAGTAGAAGCTGATTCCATAAATTCTTTAATACTTTTATCTGTTTCTGAAACTATATCGTCTGAATTATCAAATAATTCTCTATATCGTATATTATCTGTCCTTAAAGTACATGTTCTAAAGTGGTCGTCTACTTCAAAAATTTCCAAGTGTCCTAACTTACATCCACTACATTTAAAGCGTCTTTTATTATCTTTTGTATATATTTCTCGTGCCTTCTGTATAGTTTTATCTACTTCAAATTCTTCTAATTCAAACATGTTCATAAATTCTTTTCGTTCAGTCTGTTCTGTTTGTTCAACTTCTTCTTCTATTTCATCTTGATTTGTCTTTTGATAATCGATAAATCTAATAGAAGTTTCTCCTTTTTTATTTGTATACATTAAATGGTCTGTAGGTTTTAGAGTTTCTTGTTTATCTTTATCTTTATGGTCTAAGTTCCATTCTAAACCAGCATAAATTTGTGAGTCTATCTTTATAGGTTTCATTAATTTAATACCTTTATTTCCCATTAATCCTACTACATCATCAACTTTTAATTTAAATCTGCTACCACTATTATTAGCTAACTTTCCTAAGAAGCCTACGCAAACTAAAAGATTATTTCCTTTGGTCATGTCTTCATATCCTTTGGTCTGGATACCTATTTTTATATATGTTCCAAATTCTGATGCATTAATCATAAAGTCTGGACTACAATAAAATATTCCTCCGTTATTAGTCATGTCTACTTCAGTTAATCCTATAAGTGATCTTTGAGATGGCTGTTGGATTCTGTACTACACCGTCTCTTTTATTCCATCTATCCTCTATTTCTCGTCCTAAAGCTCCTGGCAATTTATTGAATAATTTCTTACCTATTCCTACATCAAAAGCATTACCACTTATGGTTGTATAATAAAAATAGTCTAATAAAAAAGGTTTAATATGATGCCAACTACTTATGCTTAATTGTTCTAATTTTATTAAAGCTTTCTGTTGTAAGATTAATAATCCGCTATTGGGGTCTTCTCCTGTTATTAAGCTATGTACTTTATTGGTAAAGTTATATGGATTAGCCCCAAAGGCTAATAATTCTCCGAATTCGTTGGGAAATTCTCTTTTAAAACTTTCCCATAAACCTTTAGTTGATTCTCCTAAAAATGTCTCTAAATATTTATACATAGTTTCTGAGTCTGTTTCGGTGTATGTCTTAATATAGTCTGCTACTACAATTCCTTTCCATAAATCTATAACTGTATTCCAATTCTGCGGGTCATGTGCAGCTATATTAAGTATTTTTCCTTTATCACCACCTGCTTGGAGAGTGATAGGTTCTTCTATCGGCATTCTTTTTCCTATTGGTCTTACACTTTCTAATTCAAATTCTGGGTTTTGTCTATATACCCTATGTCTTGGAACATTTCCAGTATTAGTTTCTACTGTATGTATTTGACTGGTTCTTTGGAAGGGACTTGAACTAGTAGAAGCTGATTCCATAAATTCTTTAATACTTTTATCTGTTTCTGAAACTATATCGTCTGAATTATCAAATAATTCTCTATATCGTATATTATCTGTCCTTAAAGTACATGTTCTAAAGTGGTCGTCTACTTCAAAAATTTCCAAGTGTCCTAACTTACATCCACTACATTTAAAGCGTCTTTTATTATCTTTTGTATATATTTCTCGTGCCTTCTGTATAGTTTTATCTACTTCAAATTCTTCTAATTCAAACATGTTCATAAATTCTTTTCGTTCAGTCTGTTCTGTTTGTTCAACTTCTTCTTCTATTTCATCTTGATTTGTCTTTTGATAATCGATAAATCTAATAGAAGTTTCTCCTTTTTTATTTGTATACATTAAATGGTCTGTAGGTTTTAGAGTTTCTTGTTTATCTTTATCTTTATGGTCTAAGTTCCATTCTAAACCAGCATAAATTTGTGAGTCTATCTTTATAGGTTTCATTAATTTAATACCTTTATTTCCCATTAATCCTACTACATCATCAACTTTTAATTTAAATCTGCTACCACTATTATTAGCTAACTTTCCTAAGAAGCCTACGCAAACTAAAAGATTATTTCCTTTGGTCATGTCTTCATATCCTTTGGTCTGGATACCTATTTTTATATATGTTCCAAATTCTGATGCATTAATCATAAAGTCTGGACTACAATAAAATATTCCTCCGTTATTAGTCATGTCTACTTCAGTTAATCCTATAAGTGATCTTTGAGATGGCTGTTGGATTCTGTACTACACCGTCTCTTTTATTCCATCTATCCTCTATTTCTCGTCCTAAAGCTCCTGGCAATTTATTGAATAATTTCTTACCTATTCCTACATCAAAAGCATTACCACTTATGGTTGTATAATAAAAATAGTCTAATAAAAAAGGTTTAATATGATGCCAACTACTTATGCTTAATTGTTCTAATTTTATTAAAGCTTTCTGTTGTAAGATTAATAATCCGCTATTGGGGTCTTCTCCTGTTATTAAGCTATGTACTTTATTGGTAAAGTTATATGGATTAGCCCCAAAGGCTAATAATTCTCCGAATTCGTTGGGAAATTCTCTTTTAAAACTTTCCCATAAACCTTTAGTTGATTCTCCTAAAAATGTCTCTAAATATTTATACATAGTTTCTGAGTCTGTTTCGGTGTATGTCTTAATATAGTCTGCTACTACAATTCCTTTCCATAAATCTATAACTGTATTCCAATTCTGCGGGTCATGTGCAGCTATATTAAGTATTTTTCCTTTATCACCACCTGCTTGGAGAGTGATAGGTTCTTCTATCGGCATTCTTTTTCCTATTGGTCTTACACTTTCTAATTCAAATTCTGGGTTTTGTCTATATACCCTATGTCTTGGAACATTTCCAGTATTAGTTTCTACTGTATGTATTTGACTGGTTCTTTGGAAGGGACTTGAACTAGTAGAAGCTGATTCCATAAATTCTTTAATACTTTTATCTGTTTCTGAAACTATATCGTCTGAATTATCAAATAATTCTCTATATCGTATATTATCTGTCCTTAAAGTACATGTTCTAAAGTGGTCGTCTACTTCAAAAATTTCCAAGTGTCCTAACTTACATCCACTACATTTAAAGCGTCTTTTATTATCTTTTGTATATATTTCTCGTGCCTTCTGTATAGTTTTATCTACTTCAAATTCTTCTAATTCAAACATGTTCATAAATTCTTTTCGTTCAGTCTGTTCTGTTTGTTCAACTTCTTCTTCTATTTCATCTTGATTTGTCTTTTGATAATCGATAAATCTAATAGAAGTTTCTCCTTTTTTATTTGTATACATTAAATGGTCTGTAGGTTTTAGAGTTTCTTGTTTATCTTTATCTTTATGGTCTAAGTTCCATTCTAAACCAGCATAAATTTGTGAGTCTATCTTTATAGGTTTCATTAATTTAATACCTTTATTTCCCATTAATCCTACTACATCATCAACTTTTAATTTAAATCTGCTACCACTATTATTAGCTAACTTTCCTAAGAAGCCTACGCAAACTAAAAGATTATTTCCTTTGGTCATGTCTTCATATCCTTTGGTCTGGATACCTATTTTTATATATGTTCCAAATTCTGATGCATTAATCATAAAGTCTGGACTACAATAAAATATTCCTCCGTTATTAGTCATGTCTACTTCAGTTAATCCTATAAGTGATCTTTGAGAGTCTGACCATCTATCATCATAAATAGTTATTAATGCTTTTGTTCCTAAATTCTTTCTTGTTAGTCCTTTTAGTCCTATTATTATTAAACCCATATGCATTAGATTCATTTGTCTTTTTTTTGATTTCTTCTGAGGATTCTGGACTAATTAATGTAAGATTCTCTTGTCTATCTCCTGTTACACATATTTGTTCTTCTCTATAATGTCTGTATAGAAGGGCTTTTTGTGAAAATAAACCTGCACTATATAATACTTTAGGATTTAATAAATTTAATTTATTCTGTTGAAAAATCTGGATATCTTTGTCTACGTCAATTACTTCATCTAATTGTTGAGAAGTAGAAGCAGAATGTCTTCGTGAAATCATTATGTTAGATATTAAATTATTACTTAAGCTGTTTTGGGTGTAGCTATGTCGTGGTCTTTCGTTGTTTTGTCTCCTACCTGATAAAAAGTCCATGGTTTTGCCTTTCGCGGTGGAGGTCTTTCTTTTAAAGGGGTGACTTCAGTTCTTTTAAGCTGATCTATTAAATCGTTTAAAGTGTCTTCAGGAACCGGTGGATATTTAATTTTGTTTAGTTGGTCTAGATGTTGTTTTAATAGGTCTTGATGATCTTCTATAGTTTTTCCTTTAATTAATCTTTCTATATTTTCGTTTAGTTTTAAAAGTAATAATATTATAGTATTATTCTGTTTAATAATTGTCTGGTCTGTTTTACTTTGAGGGGTATGATTACTTAAACCTTCTGGGTTTGGTGCTATTTGTTCTGCTTGTTTAAGGATTTCGGTGTATAAAGGATCGTTCATGAAAGAATTATAAGTTTTATTTGTTCTAGGTTTTGTTTAATTTCGGTAAGTAAAGTATTATTCTGAGGTTCTTTATAATGTTGTCTTTTTTCTATTTCTGTATTTTGCGTCTTTAAAAAATCTAACTTTTCTTCTACTTGATACTTTATATTTGTTAGCTTAGCCTGAATGTCTCTAAGGATTTCTAATATTAAAGTATTATCTCTATGTATATTATCCCCTAGATTTAGTACTAAATCTACTATACTATTTAATTGCGGATCTTCGTTATGTAAACTATGGTCTCCACTAGCAAAATTACACCTAAGTAAAGAGTTGTCTTTTAATCCTTTATATTTTTTCTCTGGAATTAATTGTAGATCTAAATATTCGAGCTTTTTAAGATTTGTTATTTTGTCTATATTATTTAGCCTAACGCTATCCAGTTTGGTTTACTTTTATACCACTCTAACCAGTCTTTATAGGTTGCTATGTCTTGTTCTATTCCTTGTAATTCCCAACTAAGGTTACTAGTTATTTGATCAAAATCTTTTAAATTCAGATCTTGTAGTCTTTTTAAAGATTGTTTTAATATTGTTCGTTTCTTCGTTGAGTACACTAGTCTTATTAATTGAGTAATATATAAGATATTGTTGGCCTGTATCTGTCTAGCAAATGGATGAGTTTTCATTAACTATTATCCTAACGGGCAGTTGGCTAAATATTCTTTAAAAAGTTTTTGTCTTTCTATAGTATCTCTAAGATTTCTTTTAATAGTTAATAATCTAGTTTGTAATCTGTTCAAATGTGCGCACCTATTATGGTAATCTCCTATGTCTCTATAATGTTGTCGAGTTGCGTTTTTAAATTCTTCTATATGGTGAATAAGGTCGTCTCGTACTGTTTCTAATCTTTTTTCTTCAATAACTAACTCACGTATCTGTATATTATAATGCGTTATATAATAGCAGTAGTTATCACTTCTTCGCATGAAAAGAAATTACGATTGCAGTTACTAAATATTCTTGGGCTTGTATGTCTATTTTAACTTGTTTTATTTCTTTTTGTATAAAACTACAATAATCTACAATTTGATGTCTTAAATGTGTTTCTATATTTATTTCTGAATATATTTTAAATCTAGAGAAAGCGTTTTCTAATTTATGTTCTAAGAAATGTATATAATTTTGTCCTTGTTGAATATAATATAGTCTTTTACTTAATTCTGTATATTTTTTGCGATATTTTTTAATAATATGTCTAGAATAATGCATAAATTTTTATCCTAAAGGAAAATATCTTACTCTATTTCGTAAAAATTTAATATAATTTCTAATATTTTTAATTTCGCGTTCTATTTGGATTAGGTCTTGCGTATGAGGTAATGATTCTTTAAGTATTATAGTTTGTCTTAATTCTTGTTTAAAGTCGTATATTTCTCTATAATGATAGGCTATATAATTTGTATAACAGAGATGTTTCATATATTTAATAGTCTGAATAATTGTTGGTATCTATGACGATTTCTTATATTTTGAAGTGAATACTGACTATGTCTTGGTAAGGTATATCTAAGCAGTTTTTTCTGATAAAGTCTAATTTCGGTAATGCACGAAGGAATTCTTTGGTTTTGTATTATACCGTCTATTACTTGAGGATTAGTATATAAAGTTTGTAATTCTAAGTATAGTTGGTTTATTTTTCTTTTAGCTTCGTTATATTCGTAATAATTAGTAATTGGTCTATTCATGAATTTATCCTAATGGAAAGTTTTGGATATAGCGTTTAAGTTTTGTTATTTTAATAGTCTGAAATCTTATATGAAAAGATGATCGTTCAATACTCCTACACATATAATTTAGAATATTTATAGCATTTATTTCGTTATCTCTAATTTGGTCTTGAAAAATTAACTGATAGTAATTGTATCTTATTAGAAGATCTATTTTGTCTTGTGCTAAAAATTTTAAATGATCAGTCCTAGCGTTTAGTTGATTGTTAAAAGATTTTAATTGTTTTGCTAAATGAGATTTTTTCATCAACCTAAAGGATAGTGCTGAATTTTAGTTGTTATTCGTCTTATTATACTGTGTTGTGTACTTATTCTAAGGTTAATTCGAGTAACGGAGTCTTGATAAAACTGGACTAATTGTACGATTGGTGTATAATTATCTGCTATTTCTTTGCTACAATTAACTACATAGTAATCTAATTCTTGCTGAAGTCTATCAGATTCTTGTTCTAAATGTTTAAGTATTTCTTTATTATATACTAACCACGATCTCTGTGCTTTCAAATATCTAGCTAGTCTACTTCTTCTCATGTATTTAGGCCTAGAAACTTCTGGCTCTGATACCAAAAGAAAAGGATTACTTAGATTTGAAAATGTTTCACTATTTGAAGGTTGAATAAGCGTTGCTTGCTTAGGAAAATGTTGGAGTTGATTGATTTGAAGGGTTTGCTCGTATAGTTGTAAAAATCCTACTCGGTACTTCCTCCTCCTTGTATCTACTTTATGTATGATAGCTATGTTTCCTTAGATTTCTAAGTATATTTCCCCAAAATTTGACTAAATTTTTGTTTTTATGGATAATAACAGGATTCTATACACAGAATTGGTATTGTTCTACCTCCTCGATTCAGCAGTGAAGATTCACAAGGAATCGTAAGGTTTCCCAACCAATTTGTACATCCTCATGTTATGTCTCCTTTTTTTTTTTTTTTTTTTTTTTTTTTTTTTTTTTTTTTTTTTTTTTTTTTTTGTATCATACCCTGTTCATCTCTTCTTCTTAGACTGTATACTTAAGAACTGCTTCTTAACCGCACCCCGGAACCGCTTATTTCAGCATATCTATACCTTCCCTTTTCATCTCTTTCTCTTGAACTTAGTACTTTAAGAACCGTTTCTTTGACCACACCCTGGAAACACAGTCCTGCAGCTATAACGGACTTTTACATCCTAGGTATTTACAGGTCAATCCATCAGGGTTCTTTAAGCATTCAAGAGACTAACCATATACTAGGGGGAGGCATAAATCATCCTAGGAATTTACCGGTTATCCATGGGAGTTACTTAAGCATCTAAGAAGAGAACCATATACTAGGGGTAAAGCTTTTATGAAAACAAACGTTTAAAGAAAACACATATTTATATAAACAACCATAACTAGTTACATTGGTACATGCATACTAGTTAATTCATACAAACATACTGTACATACTGGGGAAAATACCTAGTTCTAAGAAAGCCATAACCTACTTACATATTGTAGAGGAGAGAGGGTTCCCTTTCGGGAGTCCCCGAAGTGCTCCTGGTTGAACTGGAAAATAAACACTCACACACTTTTCTTACTTACAACACTCTCTTTCTCTCTCTTTTTTTTTTTTTTTTTTTTTTTTTTTTTTTTTTTTTTTACACTCTTACAAAATATGAGAAATAACTTTTGCTCTAATATTGAAGATCTTCTTGATGTTCTCTCGTGATTTCTTGATGATCTCTGTCTGAGTGGAATGAGGGGTATATATAGGTAAAGGAGTGAAGAGGCGGATTTCAAAATGAAATAAATTTCAGCAAAAGAATCTGAATTATTGAACTTGTCTTTGTCTTGGGTCCCGTCTTACTGTGTATTTGTTGAAAAATCTTCAAAGTAGTGTGGTGGCTGTCGCTTTCTTCTCTTTCTTTTTGAATATTGAGGCCACCTGTCTTTTTGAAACGTCATTGCTTACGTATCTGCCAAAATTTAAAATAGCTGACGTAGCTGCTTACGTCTGTCTTCATCCAATGGTGTCTAGATTGTGTAGTGCCACAGAATCAAAACTCATGCCTGAATCATCATCTTCATGAGGGTCCTGAGCAAATTGTTCAGTTGTGGGATCATAGTCAGAGTCTGAATTAGGAATGTCTGAGTCTTCTGTCTCTGGCTTTGGGGGTATAATTATATTTTTGGTTTCTTCACTTGTCTAAACTTTCCATTAGGATAAATTCATGAATAGACCAATTACTAATTATTACGAATATAACGAAGCTAAAAGAAAAATAAACCAACTATACTTAGAATTACAAACTTTATATACTAATCCTCAAGTAATAGACGGTATAATACAAAACCAAAGAATTCCTTCGTGCATTACCGAAATTAAGACTCCAAGGGATGTCAGCTATTTCTTAGCTGTAATGAACGCCCTGGCTCAATATTTTACTGAAAAGAATCTAACCAATAAGTTTAAGTTTTATGTGATCATACAGGGAAGAACTCCAGGAATATACCAGACATGGATACAAGTGATAGATGCTATCAAAGGGTTCAAAGACCCATTATATAAAGGTTTTAACAATTTTCATGAGGCATTAGATTATGCCAGAGGTAACCTAGGACCCAATTTTTATGTTATACCAGAACTTCAAGAAAGAATTTAGGAACAAAAGCATTAATAACTATTTATGATGATAGATGGTCAGACTCTCAAAGATCACTTATAGGATTAACTGAAGTAGACATGACTAATAACGGAGGAATATTTTATTGTAGTCCAGACTTTATGATTAATGCATCAGAATTTGGAACATATATAAAAATAGGTATCCAGACCAAAGGATATGAAGACATGACCAAAGGAAATAATCTTTTAGTTTGCGTAGGCTTCTTAGGAAAGTTAGCTAATAATAGTGGTAGCAGATTTAAATTAAAAGTTGATGATGTAGTAGGATTAATGGGAAATAAAGGTATTAAATTAATGAAACCTATAAAGATAGACTCACAAATTTATGCTGGTTTAGAATGGAACTTAGACCATAAAGATAAAGATAATACAACAGAAACTAGAATACATAATCTAGAAGTAAAAGTAAGTGAATTAGAAGATAGAATAAGATATTTAGAAAAAGGGAAATTAATTCCTCAAGAATCTACAAAAACAAATGTTCACGAATCAAGAGGCATAATAATAGAAGATTGTGAAGATACAGAATTACTAAATCAGTCTTTTGAAGGATTAATATGTAATGAAGATGTAAAATTAAGCTCCGTTAAAGTAATGACAAAGATAGTAATACACGATTATGAAATAGAAACCTTAGGGTTAGTAGACTCAGGATGCACTCAGTGCATAATAAATCAAGACATATTACCAAAACATCTGTTAAATCAATTTACTAAACCCCAGAAAGCCATGCAAATGGATGGCTCTCATAATACTTATACCCACTATGTAAAAAATGCAATAATTAGTTTCAATAATACTTGTTCAAATTATAAGACAAAATACAAGTTAGGCTACATGTTAACCAGAAAACTAGATATAAAAGCAGATTTTGTTATAGGATTAGACTTTATGGTCCGAAATAATGGAGGATGTTTTATTACTAGAGATGGTGTAATTTTTACAAAAAATATTACAATAACTCCATCATTTTTTGGTAGAAATATACAAAGAGATACGAAGGTTATCAAAGACTCGAAAAGAAAACCCATAACTCCAGACTCCGTTTGTGATAAAGGAACGGACTGTACCTGCAATACAAGTTTATTATCAGAAATAATAGAAGACGATTGGATAGATATAGAGGAAGAAATAGAAAAGAATTATAATCTAATTGAAATACAAGAAGGCAAATATATTTTTAAAAATACCATAGGAACTATCCAAAACCAAGCAGACTTGCAAAAGATAATCCAAAGACTAGATGATATAGATATTATAGGAGAAAAGCCTTTACAACATTGGGGAAATAACCAGATAGAATGCAAGTTAGAAATTATAAACCCCGAATATACTATAAAAACGGCAGCTATACAAGCCACTAATGAAGACTTAAAAGATTTTGAGATACAAATCAAAGAACTTCTTACATTAGGAGTAATTAGAAGATCAAAATCAAGACATAGATCAGCAGCTTTTATGGTCAGAAACCATAGTGAAATAGTTAGAGGAAAGGCTAGAATGGTAATTAATTATAAAAGACTTAATGACAATACTGTTATGGATGCTTATAAGCTTCCAGATAAGACTGAATTAATTAATAGGATCCAAGAAAGAACGATGTTCAGTAAGTTTGATTGCAAGTCAGGCTATTGGCAAATTAAGATGCATAAAGATAGTATTGACTGGACAGCTTTTACTTGTCCAGAGGGTCATTTTGAATGGCTAGTCATGCCATTTGGCCTAAAGACAGCACCACCAATTTTTCAACGAAAGATGGATAACATTTTTGGAAAATATAAACATTTTGTGCTGGTATATGTAGATGACATTTTAGTATTTAGTTATAACCTAAAAGAACACTTAGAACATTTACAGAAGGTCTTTAATCTATTTATAGAACATGGAATAATCATTAGTAAGAAAAAGATGGAACTATGTAAACCTTATATTAACTTTTTAGGAATTACTATAGGAAATGGTAAAATTAAGTTACAACCTCATATAGCAAAGAAAGCTCTAGAAATGCCAGACAAGTTAGAAAAGACTAAAGATCTACAAAAATTCTTAGGAATATTAAATTATGCTAGACAATTTATTAAAAATTTAGGAAAGGTAGCAGGACCTCTTTATGCTAAGACAGGTACTAAAGGACAAAAAACTTTTAATACTGAAGATATAAAGTTAGTTCAAAAATTAAAAGAAATGATAAAAGATATACCCGACCTAGCATTACCTCTAGAAACAGACTATTTAATAGTTGAAACTGATGGAAGTTTTGAAGGATGGGGAGCTGTCCTCAAAGCTAAGAAAAATAAATATAGCGATAAGAAAGACGAACGAATATGCGCTTACCAAAGCGGCAAATACAAAGAACAAGGTAACATGAGTAGTATAGACGCAGAAATACTAGCGGTAATTTATGGACTTAATAGTTTTAAGATATATATTTTAAACAAACCTGAAATATTAGTAAGAACAGACTGTGAAGCAATAGTTAAATTTCATGAAAAAATTAGTGAGAAAAACAGTAGTAAAAGGAGATGGCTGAATTTTATTGATGCTACTTCTATTTATAGTATTAAATTTGAACATATTAAAGGAAAAGAAAATATTTTAGCTGATAAACTTAGCAGATTAATTTCAAAAACTACTAATTAGTTTTCTTATGCAGCATGGCAGATAAGGCAGACAAAGGAAAAGCTAAAGCTTCTTCCTCAGACTCAGCTACAGACGATTACTTAAAGACACTTTTAAGTAATACTCATTTCAGACCTTTAAGTTCATTAAATATGTCTCAGACTTCCACTCCTCAGACAATTGAAAGACTTCATTTCGGCAGACACAATTTAATCTGTTATCCGGAAAGCAATTTCAGTTTCAAGATTAGACCTGAAGCAAGAGTTGATAAAAACCAGAAATGTTTACTAGACAATTTATGGATTTCCTATAATAAGACTCCAAGGGATGTCAGCTATTTCTTAGCTGTAATGAACGCCCTGGCTCAATATTTTACTGAAAAGAATCTAACCAATAAGTTTAAGTTTTATGTGATCATACAGGGAAGAACTCCAGGAATATACCAGACATGGATACAAGTGATAGATGCTATCAAAGGGTTCAAAGACCCATTATATAAAGGTTTTAACAATTTTCATGAGGCATTAGATTATGCCAGAGGTAACCTAGGACCCAATTTTTATGTTATACCAGAACTTCAAAATCAGACAAAAATTCCTCAGTATAACATTCAGAAAGACACCAACAAAATAATTTTTTGTGATCACTGTACCTCTATGACCGAAAATTTTAGAAGACTTAACCATAAAAATGAGATTTTAGAAAAAGAAAGAAACGAGTTAATTAGACAAAACATGATTTTACAAGATTATATTAGGGATATAGAAAAAACTCAAGAACAAGCTTCTTTTTCAAATACAGCTACTCAGACCAATTTTCAAACCCCAGTGAGTTCTCCAACTCCACTCAAAATGGATCAGATGGGTGTACATTCCCCTGTGAATGTAAATAGACCTACTGTATCAGGTAACGGTACAGCTAGTCCAGTTCAAACGGCAACTGGTAAAGACACATCAAGTCCGTTAATGGCTGACACTTTGCCAAAAAGTGTAAGACGCTTACCTACAAGTTTCAATTTAGAAGCCTCAAGCTCAAAGACACGAAAATCAAAAATAAAAAATAGAACCAGTACCAAGACAATTGAAAATATTATTGGACAAACTCTAATGAGACTCCTACAGGATGTGAAACCTACAGAGACAAGTGAAGAAACCAAAAATATAATTATACCCCCAAAGCCAGAAACAGAAGACTCAGACATTCCTAATTCAGACTCTGACTATGATCCCACAACTGAACAATTTGCTCAGGACCCTCATGAAGATGATGATTCAGGCATGAGTTTTGATTCTGTGGCACTACACAATCTAGACACCATTGGATGAAGACAGACGTAAGCAGCTACGTCAGCTATTTTAAATTTTGGCAGATACGTAAGCAATGACGTTTCAAAAAGACAGGTGGCCTCAATATTCAAAAAGAAAGAGAAGAAAGCGACAGCCACCACACTACTTTGAAGATTTTTCAACAAATACACAGTAAGACGGGACCCAAGACAAAGACAAGTTCAATAATTCAGATTCTTTTGCTGAAATTTATTTCATTTTGAAATCCGCCTCTTCACTCCTTTACCTATATATACCCCTCATTCCACTCAGACAGAGATCATCAAGAAATCAAGAGAGAACATCAAGAAGATCTTCAATATTAGAGCAAAAGTTATTTCTCATATTTTGTAAGAGTGTAAAAAAAAAAAAAAAAAAAAAAGAGAGAAAGAGAGTGTTGTAAGTAAGAAAAGTGTGTGAGTGTTTATTTTCCAGTTCAACCAGGAGCACTTCGGGGACTCCCGAAAGGGAACCCTCTCTCCTCTACAATATGTAAGTAGGTTATGGCTTTCTTAGAACTAGGTATTTTCCCCAGTATGTACAGTATGTTTGTATGAATTAACTAGTATGCATGTACCAATGTAACTAGTTATGGTTGTTTATATAAATATGTGTTTTCTTTAAACGTTTGTTTTCATAAAAGCTTTACCCCTAGTATATGGTTCTCTTCTTAGATGCTTAAGTAACTCCCATGGATAACCGGTAAATTCCTAGGATGATTTATGCCTCCCCCTAGTATATGGTTAGTCTCTTGAATGCTTAAAGAACCCTGATGGATTGACCTGTAAATACCTAGGATGTAAAAGTCCGTTATAGCTGCAGGACTGTGTTTCCAGGGTGTGGTCAAAGAAACGGTTCTTAAAGTACTAAGTTCAAGAGAAAGAGATGAAAAGGGAAGGTATAGATATGCTGAAATAAGCGGTTCCGGGGTGCGGTTAAGAAGCAGTTCTTAAGTATACAGTCTAAGAAGAAGAGATGAACAGGGTATGATACAAAAAAAAAAAAAAAAAAAAAAAAAAAAAAAAAAAAAAAAAAAAAAAAAAAAAAGGAGACATAACATGAGGATGTACAAATTGGTTGGGAAACCTTACGATTCCTTGTGAATCTTCACTGCTGAATCGAGGAGGTAGAACAATACCAATTCTGTGTATAGAATCCTGTTATTATCCATAAAAACAAAAATTTAGTCAAATTTTGGGGAAATATACTTAGAAATCTAAGGAAACATAGCTATCATACATAAAGTAGATACAAGGAGGAGGAAGTACCGAGTAGGATTTTTACAACTATACGAGCAAACCCTTCAAATCAATCAACTCCAACATTTTCCTAAGCAAGCAACGCTTATTCAACCTTCAAATAGTGAAACATTTTCAAATCTAAGTAATCCTTTTCTTTTGGTATCAGAGCCAGAAGTTTCTAGGCCTAAATACATGAGAAGAAGTAGACTAGCTAGATATTTGAAAGCACAGAGATCGTGGTTAGTATATAATAAAGAAATACTTAAACATTTAGAACAAGAATCTGATAGACTTCAGCAAGAATTAGATTACTATGTAGTTAATTGTAGCAAAGAAATAGCAGATAATTATACACCAATCGTACAATTAGTCCAGTTTTATCAAAAGACAAATCAAGATGAAATAGAAGAAGAAGTTGAACAAACAGAACAGACTGAACGAAAAGAATTTATGAACATGTTTGAATTAGAAGAATTTGAAGTAGATAAAACTATACAGAAGGCACGAGAAATATATACAAAAGATAATAAAAGACGCTTTAAATGTAGTGGATGTAAGTTAGGACACTTGGAAATTTTTGAAGTAGACGACCACTTTAGAACATGTACTTTAAGGACAGATAATATACGATATAGAGAATTATTTGATAATTCAGACGATATAGTTTCAGAAACAGATAAAAGTATTAAAGAATTTATGGAATCAGCTTCTACTAGTTCAAGTCCCTTCCAAAGAACCAGTCAAATACATACAGTAGAAACTAATACTGGAAATGTTCCAAGACATAGGGTATATAGACAAAACCCAGAATTTGAATTAGAAAGTGTAAGACCAATAGGAAAAAGAATGCCGATAGAAGAACCTATCACTCTCCAAGCAGGTGGTGATAAAGGAAAAATACTTAATATAGCTGCACATGACCCGCAGAATTGGAATACAGTTATAGATTTATGGAAAGGAATTGTAGTAGCAGACTATATTAAGACATACACCGAAACAGACTCAGAAACTATGTATAAATATTTAGAGACATTTTTAGGAGAATCAACTAAAGGTTTATGGGAAAGTTTTAAAAGAGAATTTCCCAACGAATTCGGAGAATTATTAGCCTTTGGGGCTAATCCATATAACTTTACCAATAAAGTACATAGCTTAATAACAGGAGAAGACCCCAATAGCGGATTATTAATCTTACAACAGAAAGCTTTAATAAAATTAGAACAATTAAGCATAAGTAGTTGGCATCATATTAAACCTTTTTTATTAGACTATTTTTATTATACAACCATAAGTGGTAATGCTTTTGATGTAGGAATAGGTAAGAAATTATTCAATAAATTGCCAGGAGCTTTAGGACGAGAAATAGAGGATAGATGGAATAAAAGAGACGGTGTAGTACAGAATCCAACAGCCAGATGGTCAATAGGACATAGAATACAACATATTATGGATATATTACAAGAAAAGTGTACTAACATACAAATACAGAAACAACTAAAGAAAGGAGAGACAAATTTCTGTAAGACTATTTACACTACACAAAGTTATGATAACAATCCTCAAAAGAAAAAATATAAGAAGTATAAAAAACCATATAAACAAAATAATTATAAACAGAAAAATTATTATTTAAGAAAGTCATCTGCGAGAAAACCATATCTCAATAAAGACAAGCATGTAAGAAAATATAAGGATAATCGAAGTTATAAGAATACTTTAGAATGTTTTACTTGTGGCAGTTCAGATCATCTAGCTAATACTTGCCCTAAAAGAAATAATACTAGAACTAGAAATTCTCAATTAATAGAAGACTTTAATGAGACTTTAATAAATGTAGATGAATATATGTCCGATACAGAAAGCATATATTCTATCATTAGTATAGATTATAATAAAGACCCAAATTCTTCAGATACAGACGACGATATAGGGCTAGAGAATTTAAATACTGCTATAATTAATTGTAATCTAGTTAACATTCTAGAATCAGATCAGTGTTTTCATGAATTCGAAAAGAATAAAGGATTAGACAGTAACCAGTGCTTTATTTGTCATTGGTATCCTAGTAGAATTAAGCGAGCTAAATGCAGCAAGTGTTTCCTTGAAGGATGCATTTCTTGTATAGAAAAGACTATAGGAAAAGGAGTAATACAATCAACACCAATACTACCAATAGAAAAGAAACAGGCTGTTATAATTGCAACAGATAATACAACAGAAACTAGAATACATAATCTAGAAGTAAAAGTAAGTGAATTAGAAGATAGAATAAGATATTTAGAAAAAGGGAAATTAATTCCTCAAGAATCTACAAAAACAAATGTTCACGAATCAAGAGGCATAATAATAGAAGATTGTGAAGATACAGAATTACTAAATCAGTCTTTTGAAGGATTAATATGTAATGAAGATGTAAAATTAAGCTCCGTTAAAGTAATGACAAAGATAGTAATACACGATTATGAAATAGAAACCTTAGGGTTAGTAGACTCAGGATGCACTCAGTGCATAATAAATCAAGACATATTACCAAAACATCTGTTAAATCAATTTACTAAACCCCAGAAAGCTATGCAAATGGATGGCTCTCATAATACTTATACCCACTATGTAAAAAATGCAATAATTAGTTTCAATAATACTTGTTCAAATTATAAGACAAAATACAAGTAAACCTTATATTAACTTTTTAGGAATTACTATAGGAAATGGTAAAATTAAGTTACAACCTCATATAGCAAAGAAAGCTCTAGAAATGCCAGACAAGTTAGAAAAGACTAAAGATCTACAAAAATTCTTAGGAATATTAAATTATGCTAGACAATTTATTAAAAATTTAGGAAAGGTAGCAGGACCTCTTTATGCTAAGACAGGTACTAAAGGACAAAAAACTTTTAATACTGAAGATATAAAGTTAGTTCAAAAATTAAAAGAAATGATAAAAGATATACCCGACCTAGCATTACCTCTAGAAACAGACTATTTAATAGTTGAAACTGATGGAAGTTTTGAAGGATGGGGAGCTGTCCTCAAAGCTAAGAAAAATAAATATAGCGATAAGAAAGACGAACGAATATGCGCTTACCAAAGCGGCAAATACAAAGAACAAGGTAACATGAGTAGTATAGACGCAGAAATACTAGCGGTAATTTATGGACTTAATAGTTTTAAGATATATATTTTAAACAAACCTGAAATATTAGTAAGAACAGACTGTGAAGCAATAGTTAAATTTCATGAAAAAATTAGTGAGAAAAACAGTAGTAAAAGGAGATGGCTGAATTTTATTGATGCTACTTCTATTTATAGTATTAAATTTGAACATATTAAAGGAAAAGAAAATATTTTAGCTGATAAACTTAGCAGATTAATTTCAAAAACTACTAATTAGTTTTCTTATGCAGCATGGCAGATAAGGCAGACAAAGGAAAAGCTAAAGCTTCTTCCTCAGACTCAGCTACAGACGATTACTTAAATTTGAAAATGTTTTGAAAATGTTTCACTATTTGAAGGTTGAATAAGCGTTGCTTGCTTAGGAAAATGTTGGAGTTGATTGATTTGAAGGGTTTGCTCGTATAGTTGTAAAAATCCTACTCGGTACTTCCTCCTCCTTGTATCTACTTTATGTATGATAGCTATGTTTCCTTAGATTTCTAAGTATATTTCCCCAAAATTTGACTAAATTTTTGTTTTTATGGATAATAACAGGATTCTATACACAGAATTGGTATTGTTCTACCTCCTCGATTCAGCAGTGAAGATTCACAAGGAATCGTAAGGTTTCCCAACCAATTTGTACATCCTCATGTTATGTCTCCTTTTTTTTTTTTTTTTTTTTTTTTTTTTTTTTTTTTTTTTTTTTTTTTTTTTTTTTTTTTTTTTTTTGTATCATACCCTGTTCATCTCTTCTTCTTAGACTGTATACTTAAGAACTGCTTCTTAACCGCACCCCGGAACCGCTTATTTCAGCATATCTATACCTTCCCTTTTCATCTCTTTCTCTTGAACTTAGTACTTTAAGAACCGTTTCTTTGACCACACCCTGGAAACACAGTCCTGCAGCTATAACGGACTTTTACATCCTAGGTATTTACAGGTCAATCCATCAGGGTTCTTTAAGCATTCAAGAGACTAACCATATACTAGGGGGAGGCATAAATCATCCTAGGAATTTACCGGTTATCCATGGGAGTTACTTAAGCATCTAAGAAGAGAACCATATACTAGGGGTAAAGCTTTTATGAAAACAAACGTTTAAAGAAAACACATATTTATATAAACAACCATAACTAGTTACATTGGTACATGCATACTAGTTAATTCATACAAACATACTGTACATACTGGGGAAAATACCTAGTTCTAAGAAAGCCATAACCTACTTACATATTGTAGAGGAGAGAGGGTTCCCTTTCGGGAGTCCCCGAAGTGCTCCTGGTTGAACTGGAAAATAAACACTCACACACTTTTCTTACTTACAACACTCTCTTTCTCTCTTTTTTTTTTTTTTTTTTTTTTTTTTTTTTTTTTACACTCTTACAAAATATGAGAAATAACTTTTGCTCTAATATTGAAGATCTTCTTGATGTTCTCTCTTGATTTCTTGATGATCTCTGTCTGAGTGGAATGAGGGGTATATATAGGTAAAGGAGTGAAGAGGCGGATTTCAAAATGAAATAAATTTCAGCAAAAGAATCTGAATTATTGAACTTGTCTTTGTCTTGGGTCCCGTCTTACTGTGTATTTGTTGAAAAATCTTCAAAGTAGTGTGGTGGCTGTCGCTTTCTTCTCTTTCTTTTTGAATATTGAGGCCACCTGTCTTTTTGAAACGTCATTGCTTACGTATCTGCCAAAATTTAAAATAGCTGACGTAGCTGCTTACGTCTGTCTTCATCCAATGGTGTCTAGATTGTGTAGTGCCACAGAATCAAAACTCATGCCTGAATCATCATCTTCATGAGGGTCCTGAGCAAATTGTTCAGTTGTGGGATCATAGTCAGAGTCTGAATTAGGAATGTCTGAGTCTTCTGTCTCTGGCTTTGGGGGTATAATTATATTTTTGGTTTCTTCACTTGTCTCTGTAGGTTTCACATCCTGTAGGAGTCTCATTAGAGTTTGTCCAATAATATTTTCAATTGTCTTGGTACTGGTTCTATTTTTTATTTTTGATTTTCGTGTCTTTGAGCTTGAGGCTTCTAAATTGAAACTTGTAGGTAAGCGTCTTACACTTTTTGGCAAAGTGTCAGCCATTAACGGACTTGATGTGTCTTTACCAGTTGCCGTTTGAACTGGACTAGCTGTACCGTTACCTGATACAGTAGGTCTATTTACATTCACAGGGGAATGTACACCCATCTGATCCATTTTGAGTGGAGTTGGAGAACTCACTGGGGTTTGAAAATTGGTCTGAGTAGCTGTATTTGAAAAAGAAGCTTGTTCTTGAGTTTTTTCTATATCTCTAATATAATCTTGTAAAATCATGTTTTGTCTAATTAACTCGTTTCTTTCTTTTTCTAAAATCTCATTTTTATGGTTAAGTCTTCTAAAATTTTCGGTCATAGAGGTACAGTGATCACAAAAAATTATTTTGTTGGTGTCTTTCTGAATGTTATACTGAGGAATTTTTGTCTGATTTTGAAGTTCTGGTACAACATAAAAATTGGGTCCTAAGTTACCTCTGGCATAATCTAATGCCTCATGAAAATTGTTAAAACCTTTATATAATGGGTCTTTGAACCCTTTGATAGCATCTATCACTTGTATCCATGTCTGGTATATTCCTGGAGTTCTTCCCTGTATGATCACATAAAACTTAAACTTATTGGTTAGATTCTTTTCAGTAAAATATTGAGCCAGGGCGTTCATTACAGCTAAGAAATAGCTGACATCCCTTGGAGTCTTATTATAGGAAATCCATAAATTGTCTAGTAAACATTTCTGGTTTTTATCAACTCTTGCTTCAGGTCTAATCTTGAAACTGAAATTGCTTTCCGGATAACAGATTAAATTGTGTCTGCCGAAATGAAGTCTTTCAATTGTCTGAGGAGTGGAAGTCTGAGACATATTTAATGAACTTAAAGGTCTGAAATGAGTATTACTTAAAAGTGTCTTTAAGTAATCGTCTGTAGCTGAGTCTGAGGAAGAAGCTTTAGCTTTTCCTTTGTCTGCCTTATCTGCCATGCTGCATAAGAAAACTAATTAGTAGTTTTTGAAATTAATCTGCTAAGTTTATCAGCTAAAATATTTTCTTTTCCTTTAATATGTTCAAATTTAATACTATAAATAGAAGTAGCATCAATAAAATTCAGCCATCTCCTTTTACTACTGTTTTTCTCACTAATTTTTTCATGAAATTTAACTATTGCTTCACAGTCTGTTCTTACTAATATTTCAGGTTTGTTTAAAATATATATCTTAAAACTATTAAGTCCATAAATTACCGCTAGTATTTCTGCGTCTATACTACTCATGTTACCTTGTTCTTTGTATTTGCCGCTTTGGTAAGCGCATATTCGTTCGTCTTTCTTATCGCTATATTTATTTTTCTTAGCTTTGAGGACAGCTCCCCATCCTTCAAAACTTCCATCAGTTTCAACTATTAAATAGTCTGTTTCTAGAGGTAATGCTAGGTCGGGTATATCTTTTATCATTTCTTTTAATTTTTGAACTAACTTTATATCTTCAGTATTAAAAGTTTTTTGTCCTTTAGTACCTGTCTTAGCATAAAGAGGTCCTGCTACCTTTCCTAAATTTTTAATAAATTGTCTAGCATAATTTAATATTCCTAAGAATTTTTGTAGATCTTTAGTCTTTTCTAACTTGTCTGGCATTTCTAGAGCTTTCTTTGCTATATGAGGTTGTAACTTAATTTTACCATTTCCTATAGTAATTCCTAAAAAGTTAATATAAGGTTTACATAGTTCCATCTTTTTCTTACTAATGATTATTCCATGTTCTATAAATAGATTAAAGACCTTCTGTAAATGTTCTAAGTGTTCTTTTAGGTTATAACTAAATACTAAAATGTCATCTACATATACCAGCACAAAATGTTTATATTTTCCAAAAATGTTATCCATCTTTCGTTGAAAAATTGGTGGTGCTGTCTTTAGGCCAAATGGCATGACTAGCCATTCAAAATGACCCTCTGGACAAGTAAAAGCTGTCCAGTCAATACTATCTTTATGCATCTTAATTTGCCAATAGCCTGACTTGCAATCAAACTTACTGGACATCGTTCTTTCTTGGATCCTATTAATTAATTCAGTCTTATCTGGAAGCTTATAAGCATCCATAACAGTATTGTCATTAAGTCTTTTATAATTAATTACCATTCTAGCCTTTCCTCTAACTATTTCACTATGGTTTCTGACCATAAAAGCTGCTGATCTATGTCTTGATTTTGATCTTCTAATTACTCCTAATGTAAGAAGTTCTTTGATTTGTATCTCAAAATCTTTTAAGTCTTCATTAGTGGCTTGTATAGCTGCCGTTTTTATAGTATATTCGGGGTTTATAATTTCTAACTTGCATTCTATCTGGTTATTTCCCCAATGTTGTAAAGGCTTTTCTCCTATAATATCTATATCATCTAGTCTTTGGATTATCTTTTGCAAGTCTGCTTGGTTTTGGATAGTTCCTATGGTATTTTTAAAAATATATTTGCCTTCTTGTATTTCAATTAGATTATAATTCTTTTCTATTTCTTCCTCTATATCTATCCAATCGTCTTCTATTATTTCTGATAATAAACTTGTATTGCAGGTACAGTCCGTTCCTTTATCACAAACGGAGTCTGGAGTTATGGGTTTTCTTTTCGAGTCTTTGATAACCTTCGTATCTCTTTGTATATTTCTACCAAAAAATGATGGAGTTATTGTAATATTTTTTGTAAAAATTACACCATCTCTAGTAATAAAACATCCTCCATTATTTCGGACCATAAAGTCTAATCCTATAACAAAATCTGCTTTTATATCTAGTTTTCTGGTTAACATGTAGCCTAACTTGTATTTTGTCTTATAATTTGAACAAGTATTATTGAAACTAATTATTGCATTTTTTGCATAGTGGGTATAAGTATTATGAGAGCCATCCATTTGCATGGCTTTCTGGGGTTTAGTAAATTGATTTAACAGATGTTTTGGTAATATGTCTTGATTTATTATGCACTGAGTGCATCCTGAGTCTACTAACCCTAAGGTTTCTATTTCATAATCGTGTATTACTATCTTTGTCATTACTTTAACGGAGCTTAATTTTACATCTTCATTACATATTAATCCTTCAAAAGACTGATTTAGTAATTCTGTATCTTCACAATCTTCTATTATTATGCCTCTTGATTCGTGAACATTTGTTTTTGTAGATTCTTGAGGAATTAATTTCCCTTTTTCTAAATATCTTATTCTATCTTCTAATTCACTTACTTTTACTTCTAGATTATGTATTCTAGTTTCTGTTGTATTATCTGTTGCAATTATAACAGCCTGTTTCTTTTCTATTGGTAGTATTGGTGTTGATTGTATTACTCCTTTTCCTATAGTCTTTTCTATACAAGAAATGCATCCTTCAAGGAAACACTTGCTGCATTTAGCTCGCTTAATTCTACTAGGATACCAATGACAAATAAAGCACTGGTTACTGTCTAATCCTTTATTCTTTTCGAATTCATGAAAACACTGATCTGATTCTAGAATGTTAACTAGATTACAATTAATTATAGCAGTATTTAAATTCTCTAGCCCTATATCGTCGTCTGTATCTGAAGAATTTGGGTCTTTATTATAATCTATACTAATGATAGAATATATGCTTTCTGTATCGGACATATATTCATCTACATTTATTAAAGTCTCATTAAAGTCTTCTATTAATTGAGAATTTCTAGTTCTAGTATTATTTCTTTTAGGGCAAGTATTAGCTAGATGATCTGAACTGCCACAAGTAAAACATTCTAAAGTATTCTTATAACTTCGATTATCCTTATATTTTCTTACATGCTTGTCTTTATTGAGATATGGTTTTCTCGCAGATGACTTTCTTAAATAATAATTTTTCTGTTTATAATTATTTTGTTTATATGGTTTTTTATACTTCTTATATTTTTTCTTTTGAGGATTGTTATCATAACTTTGTGTAGTGTAAATAGTCTTACAGAAATTTGTCTCTCCTTTCTTTAGTTGTTTCTGTATTTGTATGTTAGTACACTTTTCTTGTAATATATCCATAATATGTTGTATTCTATGTCCTATTGACCATCTGGCTGTTGGATTCTGTACTACACCGTCTCTTTTATTCCATCTATCCTCTATTTCTCGTCCTAAAGCTCCTGGCAATTTATTGAATAATTTCTTACCTATTCCTACATCAAAAGCATTACCACTTATGGTTGTATAATAAAAATAGTCTAATAAAAAAGGTTTAATATGATGCCAACTACTTATGCTTAATTGTTCTAATTTTATTAAAGCTTTCTGTTGTAAGATTAATAATCCGCTATTGGGGTCTTCTCCTGTTATTAAGCTATGTACTTTATTGGTAAAGTTATATGGATTAGCCCCAAAGGCTAATAATTCTCCGAATTCGTTGGGAAATTCTCTTTTAAAACTTTCCCATAAACCTTTAGTTGATTCTCCTAAAAATGTCTCTAAATATTTATACATAGTTTCTGAGTCTGTTTCGGTGTATGTCTTAATATAGTCTGCTACTACAATTCCTTTCCATAAATCTATAACTGTATTCCAATTCTGCGGGTCATGTGCAGCTATATTAAGTATTTTTCCTTTATCACCACCTGCTTGGAGAGTGATAGGTTCTTCTATCGGCATTCTTTTTCCTATTGGTCTTACACTTTCTAATTCAAATTCTGGGTTTTGTCTATATACCCTATGTCTTGGAACATTTCCAGTATTAGTTTCTACTGTATGTATTTGACTGGTTCTTTGGAAGGGACTTGAACTAGTAGAAGCTGATTCCATAAATTCTTTAATACTTTTATCTGTTTCTGAAACTATATCGTCTGAATTATCAAATAATTCTCTATATCGTATATTATCTGTCCTTAAAGTACATGTTCTAAAGTGGTCGTCTACTTCAAAAATTTCCAAGTGTCCTAACTTACATCCACTACATTTAAAGCGTCTTTTATTATCTTTTGTATATATTTCTCGTGCCTTCTGTATAGTTTTATCTACTTCAAATTCTTCTAATTCAAACATGTTCATAAATTCTTTTCGTTCAGTCTGTTCTGTTTGTTCAACTTCTTCTTCTATTTCATCTTGATTTGTCTTTTGATAATCGATAAATCTAATAGAAGTTTCTCCTTTTTTATTTGTATACATTAAATGGTCTTGCGTATGAGGTAATGATTCTTTAAGTATTATAGTTTGTCTTAATTCTTGTTTAAAGTCGTATATTTCTCTATAATGATAGGCTATATAATTTGTATAACAGAGATGTTTCATATATTTAATAGTCTGAATAATTGTTGGTATCTATGACGATTTCTTATATTTTGAAGTGAATACTGACTATGTCTTGGTAAGGTATATCTAAGCAGTTTTTTCTGATAAAGTCTAATTTCGGTAATGCACGAAGGAATTCTTTGGTTTTGTATTATACCGTCTATTACTTGAGGATTAGTATATAAAGTTTGTAATTCTAAGTATAGTTGGTTTATTTTTCTTTTAGCTTCGTTATATTCGTAATAATTAGTAATTGGTCTATTCATGAATTTATCCTAATGGAAAGTTTTGGATATAGCGTTTAAGTTTTGTTATTTTAATAGTCTGAAATCTTATATGAAAAGATGATCGTTCAATACTCCTACACATATAATTTAGAATATTTATAGCATTTATTTCGTTATCTCTAATTTGGTCTTGAAAAATTAACTGATAGTAATTGTATCTTATTAGAAGATCTATTTTGTCTTGTGCTAAAAATTTTAAATGATCAGTCCTAGCGTTTAGTTGATTGTTAAAAGATTTTAATTGTTTTGCTAAATGAGATTTTTTCATCAACCTAAAGGATAGTGCTGAATTTTAGTTGTTATTCGTCTTATTATACTGTGTTGTGTACTTATTCTAAGGTTAATTCGAGTAACGGAGTCTTGATAAAACTGGACTAATTGTACGATTGGTGTATAATTATCTGCTATTTCTTTGCTACAATTAACTACATAGTAATCTAATTCTTGCTGAAGTCTATCAGATTCTTGTTCTAAATGTTTAAGTATTTCTTTATTATATACTAACCACGATCTCTGTGCTTTCAAATATCTAGCTAGTCTACTTCTTCTCATGTATTTAGGCCTAGAAACTTCTGGCTCTGATACCAAAAGAAAAGGATTACTTAGATTTGAAAATGTTTTGAAAATGTTTCACTATTTGAAGGTTGAATAAGCGTTGCTTGCTTAGGAAAATGTTGGAGTTGATTGATTTGAAGGGTTTGCTCGTATAGTTGTAAAAATCCTACTCGGTACTTCCTCCTCAAAAAAGAAAAGGATTACTTAGATTTGAAAATGTTTTGAAAATGTTTCACTATTTGAAGGTTGAATAAGCGTTGCTTGCTTAGGAAAATGTTGGAGTTGATTGATTTGAAGGGTTTGCTCGTATAGTTGAAAAAATCCTACTCGGTACTTCCTCCTCCTTGTATCTACTTTATGTATGATAGCTATGTTTCCTTAGATTTCTAAGTATATTTCCCCAAAATTTGACTAAATTTTTGTTTTTATGGATAATAACAGGATTCTATACACAGAATTGGTATTGTTCTACCTCCTCGATTCAGCAGTGAAGATTCACAAGGAATCGTAAGGTTTCCCAACCAATTTGTACATCCTCATGTTATGTCTCCTTTTTTTTTTTTTTTTTTTTTTTTTTTTTTTTTTTTTTTTTTTTTTTTTTTTTTTTTTTTTTTTTTTTTTTTGTATCATACCCTGTTCATCTCTTCTTCTTAGACTGTATACTTAAGAACTGCTTCTTAACCGCACCCCGGAACCGCTTATTTCAGCATATCTATACCTTCCCTTTTCATCTCTTTCTCTTGAACTTAGTACTTTAAGAACCGTTTCTTTGACCACACCCTGGAAACACAGTCCTGCAGCTATAACGGACTTTTACATCCTAGGTATTTACAGGTCAATCCATCAGGGTTCTTTAAGCATTCAAGAGACTAACCATATACTAGGGGGAGGCATAAATCATCCTAGGAATTTACCGGTTATCCATGGGAGTTACTTAAGCATCTAAGAAGAGAACCATATACTAGGGGTAAAGCTTTTATGAAAACAAACGTTTAAAGAAAACACATATTTATATAAACAACCATAACTAGTTACATTGGTACATGCATACTAGTTAATTCATACAAACATACTGTACATACTGGGGAAAATACCTAGTTCTAAGAAAGCCATAACCTACTTACATATTGTAGAGGAGAGAGGGTTCCCTTTCGGGAGTCCCCGAAGTGCTCCTGGTTGAACTGGAAAATAAACACTCACACACTTTTCTTACTTACAACACTCTCTTTCTCTCTTTTTTTTTTTTTTTTTTTTTTTTTTTTTTTTTTTTTTTTTACACTCTTACAAAATATGAGAAATAACTTTTGCTCTAATATTGAAGATCTTCTTGATGTTCTCTCTTGATTTCTTGATGATCTCTGTCTGAGTGGAATGAGGGGTATATATAGGTAAAGGAGTGAAGAGGCGGATTTCAAAATGAAATAAATTTCAGCAAAAGAATCTGAATTATTGAACTTGTCTTTGTCTTGGGTCCCGTCTTACTGTGTATTTGTTGAAAAATCTTCAAAGTAGTGTGGTGGCTGTCGCTTTCTTCTCTTTCTTTTTGAATATTGAGGCCACCTGTCTTTTTGAAACGTCATTGCTTACGTATCTGCCAAAATTTAAAATAGCTGACGTAGCTGCTTACGTCTGTCTTCATCCAATGGTGTCTAGATTGTGTAGTGCCACAGAATCAAAACTCATGCCTGAATCATCATCTTCATGAGGGTCCTGAGCAAATTGTTCAGTTGTGGGATCATAGTCAGAGTCTGAATTAGGAATGTCTGAGTCTTCTGTCTCTGGCTTTGGGGGTATAATTATATTTTTGGTTTCTTCACTTGTCTCTGTAGGTTTCACATCCTGTAGGAGTCTCATTAGAGTTTGTCCAATAATATTTTCAATTGTCTTGGTACTGGTTCTATTTTTTATTTTTGATTTTCGTGTCTTTGAGCTTGAGGCTTCTAAATTGAAACTTGTAGGTAAGCGTCTTACACTTTTTGGCAAAGTGTCAGCCATTAACGGACTTGATGTGTCTTTACCAGTTGCCGTTTGAACTGGACTAGCTGTACCGTTACCTGATACAGTAGGTCTATTTACATTCACAGGGGAATGTACACCCATCTGATCCATTTTGAGTGGAGTTGGAGAACTCACTGGGGTTTGAAAATTGGTCTGAGTAGCTGTATTTGAAAAAGAAGCTTGTTCTTGAGTTTTTTCTATATCTCTAATATAATCTTGTAAAATCATGTTTTGTCTAATTAACTCGTTTCTTTCTTTTTCTAAAATCTCATTTTTATGGTTAAGTCTTCTAAAATTTTCGGTCATAGAGGTACAGTGATCACAAAAAATTATTTTGTTGGTGTCTTTCTGAATGTTATACTGAGGAATTTTTGTCTGATTTTGAAGTTCTGGTACAACATAAAAATTGGGTCCTAAGTTACCTCTGGCATAATCTAATGCCTCATGAAAATTGTTAAAACCTTTATATAATGGGTCTTTGAACCCTTTGATAGCATCTATCACTTGTATCCATGTCTGGTATATTCCTGGAGTTCTTCCCTGTATGATCACATAAAACTTAAACTTATTGGTTAGATTCTTTTCAGTAAAATATTGAGCCAGGGCGTTCATTACAGCTAAGAAATAGCTGACATCCCTTGGAGTCTTATTATAGGAAATCCATAAATTGTCTAGTAAACATTTCTGGTTTTTATCAACTCTTGCTTCAGGTCTAATCTTGAAACTGAAATTGCTTTCCGGATAACAGATTAAATTGTGTCTGCCGAAATGAAGTCTTTCAATTGTCTGAGGAGTGGAAGTCTGAGACATATTTAATGAACTTAAAGGTCTGAAATGAGTATTACTTAAAAGTGTCTTTAAGTAATCGTCTGTAGCTGAGTCTGAGGAAGAAGCTTTAGCTTTTCCTTTGTCTGCCTTATCTGCCATGCTGCATAAGAAAACTAATTAGTAGTTTTTGAAATTAATCTGCTAAGTTTATCAGCTAAAATATTTTCTTTTCCTTTAATATGTTCAAATTTAATACTATAAATAGAAGTAGCATCAATAAAATTCAGCCATCTCCTTTTACTACTGTTTTTCTCACTAATTTTTTCATGAAATTTAACTATTGCTTCACAGTCTGTTCTTACTAATATTTCAGGTTTGTTTAAAATATATATCTTAAAACTATTAAGTCCATAAATTACCGCTAGTATTTCTGCGTCTATACTACTCATGTTACCTTGTTCTTTGTATTTGCCGCTTTGGTAAGCGCATATTCGTTCGTCTTTCTTATCGCTATATTTATTTTTCTTAGCTTTGAGGACAGCTCCCCATCCTTCAAAACTTCCATCAGTTTCAACTATTAAATAGTCTGTTTCTAGAGGTAATGCTAGGTCGGGTATATCTTTTATCATTTCTTTTAATTTTTGAACTAACTTTATATCTTCAGTATTAAAAGTTTTTTGTCCTTTAGTACCTGTCTTAGCATAAAGAGGTCCTGCTACCTTTCCTAAATTTTTAATAAATTGTCTAGCATAATTTAATATTCCTAAGAATTTTTGTAGATCTTTAGTCTTTTCTAACTTGTCTGGCATTTCTAGAGCTTTCTTTGCTATATGAGGTTGTAACTTAATTTTACCATTTCCTATAGTAATTCCTAAAAAGTTAATATAAGGTTTACATAGTTCCATCTTTTTCTTACTAATGATTATTCCATGTTCTATAAATAGATTAAAGACCTTCTGTAAATGTTCTAAGTGTTCTTTTAGGTTATAACTAAATACTAAAATGTCATCTACATATACCAGCACAAAATGTTTATATTTTCCAAAAATGTTATCCATCTTTCGTTGAAAAATTGGTGGTGCTGTCTTTAGGCCAAATGGCATGACTAGCCATTCAAAATGACCCTCTGGACAAGTAAAAGCTGTCCAGTCAATACTATCTTTATGCATCTTAATTTGCCAATAGCCTGACTTGCAATCAAACTTACTGAACATCGTTCTTTCTTGGATCCTATTAATTAATTCAGTCTTATCTGGAAGCTTATAAGCATCCATAACAGTATTGTCATTAAGTCTTTTATAATTAATTACCATTCTAGCCTTTCCTCTAACTATTTCACTATGGTTTCTGACCATAAAAGCTGCTGATCTATGTCTTGATTTTGATCTTCTAATTACTCCTAATGTAAGAAGTTCTTTGATTTGTATCTCAAAATCTTTTAAGTCTTCATTAGTGGCTTGTATAGCTGCCGTTTTTATAGTATATTCGGGGTTTATAATTTCTAACTTGCATTCTATCTGGTTATTTCCCCAATGTTGTAAAGGCTTTTCTCCTATAATATCTATATCATCTAGTCTTTGGATTATCTTTTGCAAGTCTGCTTGGTTTTGGATAGTTCCTATGGTATTTTTAAAAATATATTTGCCTTCTTGTATTTCAATTAGATTATAATTCTTTTCTATTTCTTCCTCTATATCTATCCAATCGTCTTCTATTATTTCTGATAATAAACTTGTATTGCAGGTACAGTCCGTTCCTTTATCACAAACGGAGTCTGGAGTTATGGGTTTTCTTTTCGAGTCTTTGATAACCTTCGTATCTCTTTGTATATTTCTACCAAAAAATGATGGAGTTATTGTAATATTTTTTGTAAAAATTACACCATCTCTAGTAATAAAACATCCTCCATTATTTCGGACCATAAAGTCTAATCCTATAACAAAATCTGCTTTTATATCTAGTTTTCTGGTTAACATGTAGCCTAACTTGTATTTTGTCTTATAATTTGAACAAGTATTATTGAAACTAATTATTGCATTTTTTACATAGTGGGTATAAGTATTATGAGAGCCATCCATTTGCATGGCTTTCTGGGGTTTAGTAAATTGATTTAACAGATGTTTTGGTAATATGTCTTGATTTATTATGCACTGAGTGCATCCTGAGTCTACTAACCCTAAGGTTTCTATTTCATAATCGTGTATTACTATCTTTGTCATTACTTTAACGGAGCTTAATTTTACATCTTCATTACATATTAATCCTTCAAAAGACTGATTTAGTAATTCTGTATCTTCACAATCTTCTATTATTATGCCTCTTGATTCGTGAACATTTGTTTTTGTAGATTCTTGAGGAATTAATTTCCCTTTTTCTAAATATCTTATTCTATCTTCTAATTCACTTACTTTTACTTCTAGATTATGTATTCTAGTTTCTGTTGTATTATCTGTTGCAATTATAACAGCCTGTTTCTTTTCTATTGGTAGTATTGGTGTTGATTGTATTACTCCTTTTCCTATAGTCTTTTCTATACAAGAAATGCATCCTTCAAGGAAACACTTGCTGCATTTAGCTCGCTTAATTCTACTAGGATACCAATGACAAATAAAGCACTGGTTACTGTCTAATCCTTTATTCTTTTCGAATTCATGAAAACACTGATCTGATTCTAGAATGTTAACTAGATTACAATTAATTATAGCAGTATTTAAATTCTCTAGCCCTATATCGTCGTCTGTATCTGAAGAATTTGGGTCTTTATTATAATCTATACTAATGATAGAATATATGCTTTCTGTATCGGACATATATTCATCTACATTTATTAAAGTCTCATTAAAGTCTTCTATTAATTGAGAATTTCTAGTTCTAGTATTATTTCTTTTAGGGCAAGTATTAGCTAGATGATCTGAACTGCCACAAGTAAAACATTCTAAAGTATTCTTATAACTTCGATTATCCTTATATTTTCTTACATGCTTGTCTTTATTGAGATATGGTTTTCTCGCAGATGACTTTCTTAAATAATAATTTTTCTGTTTATAATTATTTTGTTTATATGGTTTTTTATACTTCTTATATTTTTTCTTTTGAGGATTGTTATCATAACTTTGTGTAGTGTAAATAGTCTTACAGAAATTTGTCTCTCCTTTCTTTAGTTGTTTCTGTATTTGTATGTTAGTACACTTTTCTTGTAATATATCCATAATATGTTGTATTCTATGTCCTATTGACCATCTGGCTGTTGGATTCTGTACTACACCGTCTCTTTTATTCCATCTATCCTCTATTTCTCGTCCTAAAGCTCCTGGCAATTTATTGAATAATTTCTTACCTATTCCTACATCAAAAGCATTACCACTTATGGTTGTATAATAAAAATAGTCTAATAAAAAAGGTTTAATATGATGCCAACTACTTATGCTTAATTGTTCTAATTTTATTAAAGCTTTCTGTTGTAAGATTAATAATCCGCTATTGGGGTCTTCTCCTGTTATTAAGCTATGTACTTTATTGGTAAAGTTATATGGATTAGCCCCAAAGGCTAATAATTCTCCGAATTCGTTGGGAAATTCTCTTTTAAAACTTTCCCATAAACCTTTAGTTGATTCTCCTAAAAATGTCTCTAAATATTTATACATAGTTTCTGAGTCTGTTTCGGTGTATGTCTTAATATAGTCTGCTACTACAATTCCTTTCCATAAATCTATAACTGTATTCCAATTCTGCGGGTCATGTGCAGCTATATTAAGTATTTTTCCTTTATCACCACCTGCTTGGAGAGTGATAGGTTCTTCTATCGGCATTCTTTTTCCTATTGGTCTTACACTTTCTAATTCAAATTCTGGGTTTTGTCTATATACCCTATGTCTTGGAACATTTCCAGTATTAGTTTCTACTGTATGTATTTGACTGGTTCTTTGGAAGGGACTTGAACTAGTAGAAGCTGATTCCATAAATTCTTTAATACTTTTATCTGTTTCTGAAACTATATCGTCTGAATTATCAAATAATTCTCTATATCGTATATTATCTGTCCTTAAAGTACATGTTCTAAAGTGGTCGTCTACTTCAAAAATTTCCAAGTGTCCTAACTTACATCCACTACATTTAAAGCGTCTTTTATTATCTTTTGTATATATTTCTCGTGCCTTCTGTATAGTTTTATCTACTTCAAATTCTTCTAATTCAAACATGTTCATAAATTCTTTTCGTTCAGTCTGTTCTGTTTGTTCAACTTCTTCTTCTATTTCATTTTGATTTGTCTTTTGATAATCGATAAATCTAATAGAAGTTTCTCCTTTTTTATTTGTATACATTAAATGGTCTGTTGGTTTTAGAGTTTCTTGTTTATCTTTATCTTTATGGTCTAAGTTCCATTCTAAACCAGCATAAATTTGTGAGTCTATCTTTATAGGTTTCATTAATTTAATACCTTTATTTCCCATTAATCCTACTACATCATCAACTTTTAATTTAAATCTGCTACCACTATTATTAGCTAACTTTCCTAAGAAGCCTACGCAAACTAAAAGATTATTTCCTTTGGTCATGTCTTCATATCCTTTGGTCTGGATACCTATTTTTATATATGTTCCAAATTCTGATGCATTAATCATAAAGTCTGGACTACAATAAAATATTCCTCCGTTATTAGTCATGTCTACTTCAGTTAATCCTATAAGTGATCTTTGAGAGTCTGACCATCTATCATCATAAATAGTTATTAATGCTTTTGTTCCTAAATTCTTTCTTGTTAGTCCTTTTAGTCCTATTATTATTAAACCCATATGCATTAGATTCATTTGTCTTTTTTGGATTTCTTCTGAGGATTCTGGACTAATTAATGTAAGATTCTCTTGTCTATCTCCTGTTACACATATTTGTTCTTCTCTATAATGTCTGTATAGAAGGGCTTTTTGTGAAAATAAACCTGCACTATATAATACTTTAGGATTTAATAAATTTAATTTATTCTGTTGAAAAATCTGGATATCTTTGTCTACGTCAATTACTTCATCTAATTGTTGAGAAGTAGAAGCAGAATGTCTTCGTGAAATCATTATGTTAGATATTAAATTATTACTTAAGCTGTTTTGGGTGTAGCTATGTCGTGGTCTTTCGTTGTTTTGTCTCCTACCTGATAAAAAGTCCATGGTTTTGCCTTTCGCGGTGGAGGTCTTTCTTTTAAAGGGGTGACTTCAGTTCTTTTAAGCTGATCTATTAAATCGTTTAAAGTGTCTTCAGGAACCGGTGGATATTTAATTTTGTTTAGTTGGTCTAGATGTTGTTTTAATAGGTCTTGATGATCTTCTATAGTTTTTCCTTTAATTAATCTTTCTATATTTTCGTTTAGTTTTAAAAGTAATAATATTATAGTATTATTCTGTTTAATAATTGTCTGGTCTGTTTTACTTTGAGGGGTATGATTACTTAAACCTTCTGGGTTTGGTGCTATTTGTTCTGCTTGTTTAAGGATTTCGGTGTATAAAGGATCGTTCATGAAAGAATTATAAGTTTTATTTGTTCTAGGTTTTGTTTAATTTCGGTAAGTAAAGTATTATTCTGAGGTTCTTTATAATGTTGTCTTTTTTCTATTTCTGTATTTTGCGTCTTTAAAAAATCTAACTTTTCTTCTACTTGATACTTTATATTTGTTAGCTTAGCCTGAATGTCTCTAAGGATTTCTAATATTAAAGTATTATCTCTATGTATATTATCCCCTAGATTTAGTACTAAATCTACTATACTATTTAATTGCGGATCTTCGTTATGTAAACTATGGTCTCCACTAGCAAAATTACACCTAAGTAAAGAGTTGTCTTTTAATCTTTTATATTTTTTCTCTGGAATTAATTGTAGATCTAAATATTCGAGCTTTTTAAGATTTGTTATTTTGTCTATATTATTTAGCCTAACGCTATCCAGTTTGGTTTACTTTTATACCACTCTAACCAGTCTTTATAGGTTGCTATGTCTTGTTCTATTCCTTGTAATTCCCAACTAAGGTTACTAGTTATTTGATCAAAATCTTTTAAATTCAGATCTTGTAGTCTTTTTAAAGATTGTTTTAATATTGTTCGTTTCTTCGTTGAGTACACTAGTCTTATTAATTGAGTAATATATAAGATATTGTTGGCCTGTATCTGTCTAGCAAATGGATGAGTTTTCATTAACTATTATCCTAACGGGCAGTTGGCTAAATATTCTTTAAAAAGTTTTTGTCTTTCTATAGTATCTCTAAGATTTCTTTTAATAGTTAATAATCTAGTTTGTAATCTGTTCAAATGTGCGCACCTATTATGGTAATCTCCTATGTCTCTATAATGTTGTCGAGTTGCGTTTTTAAATTCTTCTATATGGTGAATAAGGTCGTCTCGTACTGTTTCTAATCTTTTTTCTTCAATAACTAACTCACGTATCTGTATATTATAATGCGTTATATAATAGCAGTAGTTATCACTTCTTCGCATGAAAAGAAATTACGATTGCAGTTACTAAATATTCTTGGGCTTGTATGTCTATTTTAACTTGTTTTATTTCTTTTTGTATAAAACTACAATAATCTACAATTTGATGTCTTAAATGTGTTTCTATATTTATTTCTGAATATATTTTAAATCTAGAGAAAGCGTTTTCTAATTTATGTTCTAAGAAATGTATATAATTTTGTCCTTGTTGAATATAATATAGTCTTTTACTTAATTCTGTATATTTTTTGCGATATTTTTTAATAATATGTCTAGAATAATGCATAAATTTTTATCCTAAAGGAAAATATCTTACTCTATTTCGTAAAAATTTAATATAATTTCTAATATTTTTAATTTCGCGTTCTATTTGGATTAGGTCTTGCGTATGAGGTAATGATTCTTTAAGTATTATAGTTTGTCTTAATTCTTGTTTAAAGTCGTATATTTCTCTATAATGATAGGCTATATAATTTGTATAACAGAGATGTTTCATATATTTAATAGTCTGAATAATTGTTGGTATCTATGACGATTTCTTATATTTTGAAGTGAATACTGACTATGTCTTGGTAAGGTATATCTAAGCAGTTTTTTCTGATAAAGTCTAATTTCGGTAATGCACGAAGGAATTCTTTGGTTTTGTATTATACCGTCTATTACTTGAGGATTAGTATATAAAGTTTGTAATTCTAAGTATAGTTGGTTTATTTTTCTTTTAGCTTCGTTATATTCGTAATAATTAGTAATTGGTCTATTCATGAATTTATCCTAATGGAAAGTTTTGGATATAGCGTTTAAGTTTTGTTATTTTAATAGTCTGAAATCTTATATGAAAAGATGATCGTTCAATACTCCTACACATATAATTTAGAATATTTATAGCATTTATTTCGTTATCTCTAATTTGGTCTTGAAAAATTAACTGATAGTAATTGTATCTTATTAGAAGATCTATTTTGTCTTGTGCTAAAAATTTTAAATGATCAGTCCTAGCGTTTAGTTGATTGTTAAAAGATTTTAATTGTTTTGCTAAATGAGATTTTTTCATCAACCTAAAGGATAGTGCTGAATTTTAGTTGTTATTCGTCTTATTATACTGTGTTGTGTACTTATTCTAAGGTTAATTCGAGTAACGGAGTCTTGATAAAACTGGACTAATTGTACGATTGGTGTATAATTATCTGCTATTTCTTTGCTACAATTAACTACATAGTAATCTAATTCTTGCTGAAGTCTATCAGATTCTTGTTCTAAATGTTTAAGTATTTCTTTATTATATACTAACCACGATCTCTGTGCTTTCAAATATCTAGCTAGTCTACTTCTTCTCATGTATTTAGGCCTAGAAACTTCTGGCTCTGATACCAAAAGAAAAGGATTACTTAGATTTGAAAATGTTTTGAAAATGTTTCACTGCAGATTTGAAAATGTTTCACTATTTGAAGGTTGAATAAGCGTTGCTTGCTTAGGAAAATGTTGGAGTTGATTGATTTGAAGGGTTTGCTCGTATAGTTGTAAAAATCCTACTCGGTACTTCCTCCTCCTTGTATCTACTTTATGTATGATAGCTATGTTTCCTTAGATTTCTAAGTATATTTCCCCAAAATTTGACTAAATTTTTGTTTTTATGGATAATAACAGGATTCTATACACAGAATTGGTATTGTTCTACCTCCTCGATTCAGCAGTGAAGATTCACAAGGAATCGTAAGGTTTCCCAACCAATTTGTACATCCTCATGTTATGTCTCCTTTTTTTTTTTTTTTTTTTTTTTTTTTTTGTATCATACCCTGTTCATCTCTTCTTCTTAGACTGTATACTTAAGAACTGCTTCTTAACCGCACCCCGGAACCGCTTATTTCAGCATATCTATACCTTCCCTTTTCATCTCTTTCTCTTGAACTTAGTACTTTAAGAACCGTTTCTTTGACCACACCCTGGAAACACAGTCCTGCAGCTATAACGGACTTTTACATCCTAGGTATTTACAGGTCAATCCATCAGGGTTCTTTAAGCATTCAAGAGACTAACCATATACTAGGGGGAGGCATAAATCATCCTAGGAATTTACCGGTTATCCATGGGAGTTACTTAAGCATCTAAGAAGAGAACCATATACTAGGGGTAAAGCTTTTATGAAAACAAACGTTTAAAGAAAACACATATTTATATAAACAACCATAACTAGTTACATTGGTACATGCATACTAGTTAATTCATACAAACATACTGTACATACTGGGGAAAATACCTAGTTCTAAGAAAGCCATAACCTACTTACATATTGTAGAGGAGAGAGGGTTCCCTTTCGGGAGTCCCCGAAGTGCTCCTGGTTGAACTGGAAAATAAACACTCACACACTTTTCTTACTTACAACACTCTCTTTCTCTCTTTTTTTTTTTTGTTTTTTTTTTTTTTTTTTTTTTTTTTTTTTTCACTCTTACAAAATATGAGAAATAACTTTTGCTCTAATATTGAAGATCTTCTTGATGTTCTCTCTTGATTTCTTGATGATCTCTGTCTGAGTGGAATGAGGGGTATATATAGGTAAAGGAGTGAAGAGGCGGATTTCAAAATGAAATAAATTTCAGCAAAAGAATCTGAATTATTGAACTTGTCTTTGTCTTGGGTCCCGTCTTACTGTGTATTTGTTGAAAAATCTTCAAAGTAGTGTGGTGGCTGTCGCTTTCTTCTCTTTCTTTTTGAATATTGAGGCCACCTGTCTTTTTGAAACGTCATTGCTTACGTATCTGCCAAAATTTAAAATAGCTGACGTAGCTGCTTACGTCTGTCTTCATCCAATGGTGTCTAGATTGTGTAGTGCCACAGAATCAAAACTCATGCCTGAATCATCATCTTCATGAGGGTCCTGAGCAAATTGTTCAGTTGTGGGATCATAGTCAGAGTCTGAATTAGGAATGTCTGAGTCTTCTGTCTCTGGCTTTGGGGGTATAATTATATTTTTGGTTTCTTCACTTGTCTCTGTAGGTTTCACATCCTGTAGGAGTCTCATTAGAGTTTGTCCAATAATATTTTCAATTGTCTTGGTACTGGTTCTATTTTTTATTTTTGATTTTCGTGTCTTTGAGCTTGAGGCTTCTAAATTGAAACTTGTAGGTAAGCGTCTTACACTTTTTGGCAAAGTGTCAGCCATTAACGGACTTGATGTGTCTTTACCAGTTGCCGTTTGAACTGGACTAGCTGTACCGTTACCTGATACAGTAGGTCTATTTACATTCACAGGGGAATGTACACCCATCTGATCCATTTTGAGTGGAGTTGGAGAACTCACTGGGGTTTGAAAATTGGTCTGAGTAGCTGTATTTGAAAAAGAAGCTTGTTCTTGAGTTTTTTCTATATCTCTAATATAATCTTGTAAAATCATGTTTTGTCTAATTAACTCGTTTCTTTCTTTTTCTAAAATCTCATTTTTATGGTTAAGTCTTCTAAAATTTTCGGTCATAGAGGTACAGTGATCACAAAAAATTATTTTGTTGGTGTCTTTCTGAATGTTATACTGAGGAATTTTTGTCTGATTTTGAAGTTCTGGTACAACATAAAAATTGGGTCCTAAGTTACCTCTGGCATAATCTAATGCCTCATGAAAATTGTTAAAACCTTTATATAATGGGTCTTTGAACCCTTTGATAGCATCTATCACTTGTATCCATGTCTGGTATATTCCTGGAGTTCTTCCCTGTATGATCACATAAAACTTAAACTTATTGGTTAGATTCTTTTCAGTAAAATATTGAGCCAGGGCGTTCATTACAGCTAAGAAATAGCTGACATCCCTTGGAGTCTTATTATAGGAAATCCATAAATTGTCTAGTAAACATTTCTGGTTTTTATCAACTCTTGCTTCAGGTCTAATCTTGAAACTGAAATTGCTTTCCGGATAACAGATTAAATTGTGTCTGCCGAAATGAAGTCTTTCAATTGTCTGAGGAGTGGAAGTCTGAGACATATTTAATGAACTTAAAGGTCTGAAATGAGTATTACTTAAAAGTGTCTTTAAGTAATCGTCTGTAGCTGAGTCTGAGGAAGAAGCTTTAGCTTTTCCTTTGTCTGCCTTATCTGCCATGCTGCATAAGAAAACTAATTAGTAGTTTTTGAAATTAATCTGCTAAGTTTATCAGCTAAAATATTTTCTTTTCCTTTAATATGTTCAAATTTAATACTATAAATAGAAGTAGCATCAATAAAATTCAGCCATCTCCTTTTACTACTGTTTTTCTCACTAATTTTTTCATGAAATTTAACTATTGCTTCACAGTCTGTTCTTACTAATATTTCAGGTTTGTTTAAAATATATATCTTAAAACTATTAAGTCCATAAATTACCGCTAGTATTTCTGCGTCTATACTACTCATGTTACCTTGTTCTTTGTATTTGCCGCTTTGGTAAGCGCATATTCGTTCGTCTTTCTTATCGCTATATTTATTTTTCTTAGCTTTGAGGACAGCTCCCCATCCTTCAAAACTTCCATCAGTTTCAACTATTAAATAGTCTGTTTCTAGAGGTAATGCTAGGTCGGGTATATCTTTTATCATTTCTTTTAATTTTTGAACTAACTTTATATCTTCAGTATTAAAAGTTTTTTGTCCTTTAGTACCTGTCTTAGCATAAAGAGGTCCTGCTACCTTTCCTAAATTTTTAATAAATTGTCTAGCATAATTTAATATTCCTAAGAATTTTTGTAGATCTTTAGTCTTTTCTAACTTGTCTGGCATTTCTAGAGCTTTCTTTGCTATATGAGGTTGTAACTTAATTTTACCATTTCCTATAGTAATTCCTAAAAAGTTAATATAAGGTTTACATAGTTCCATCTTTTTCTTACTAATGATTATTCCATGTTCTATAAATAGATTAAAGACCTTCTGTAAATGTTCTAAGTGTTCTTTTAGGTTATAACTAAATACTAAAATGTCATCTACATATACCAGCACAAAATGTTTATATTTTCCAAAAATGTTATCCATCTTTCGTTGAAAAATTGGTGGTGCTGTCTTTAGGCCAAATGGCATGACTAGCCATTCAAAATGACCCTCTGGACAAGTAAAAGCTGTCCAGTCAATACTATCTTTATGCATCTTAATTTGCCAATAGCCTGACTTGCAATCAAACTTACTGAACATCGTTCTTTCTTGGATCCTATTAATTAATTCAGTCTTATCTGGAAGCTTATAAGCATCCATAACAGTATTGTCATTAAGTCTTTTATAATTAATTACCATTCTAGCCTTTCCTCTAACTATTTCACTATGGTTTCTGACCATAAAAGCTGCTGATCTATGTCTTGATTTTGATCTTCTAATTACTCCTAATGTAAGAAGTTCTTTGATTTGTATCTCAAAATCTTTTAAGTCTTCATTAGTGGCTTGTATAGCTGCCGTTTTTATAGTATATTCGGGGTTTATAATTTCTAACTTGCATTCTATCTGGTTATTTCCCCAATGTTGTAAAGGCTTTTCTCCTATAATATCTATATCATCTAGTCTTTGGATTATCTTTTGCAAGTCTGCTTGGTTTTGGATAGTTCCTATGGTATTTTTAAAAATATATTTGCCTTCTTGTATTTCAATTAGATTATAATTCTTTTCTATTTCTTCCTCTATATCTATCCAATCGTCTTCTATTATTTCTGATAATAAACTTGTATTGCAGGTACAGTCCGTTCCTTTATCACAAACGGAGTCTGGAGTTATGGGTTTTCTTTTCGAGTCTTTGATAACCTTCGTATCTCTTTGTATATTTCTACCAAAAAATGATGGAGTTATTGTAATATTTTTTGTAAAAATTACACCATCTCTAGTAATAAAACATCCTCCATTATTTCGGACCATAAAGTCTAATCCTATAACAAAATCTGCTTTTATATCTAGTTTTCTGGTTAACATGTAGCCTAACTTGTATTTTGTCTTATAATTTGAACAAGTATTATTGAAACTAATTATTGCATTTTTTACATAGTGGGTATAAGTATTATGAGAGCCATCCATTTGCATGGCTTTCTGGGGTTTAGTAAATTGATTTAACAGATGTTTTGGTAATATGTCTTGATTTATCATGCACTGAGTGCATCCTGAGTCTACTAACCCTAAGGTTTCTATTTCATAATTGTGTATTACTATCTTTGTCATTACTTTAACGGAGCTTAATTTTACATCTTCATTACATATTAATCCTTCAAAAGACTGATTTAGTAATTCTGTATCTTCACAATCTTCTATTATTATGCCTCTTGATTCGTGAACATTTGTTTTTGTAGATTCTTGAGGAATTAATTTCCCTTTTTCTAAATATCTTATTCTATCTTCTAATTCACTTACTTTTACTTCTAGATTATGTATTCTAGTTTCTGTTGTATTATCTGTTGCAATTATAACAGCCTGTTTCTTTTCTATTGGTAGTATTGGTGTTGATTGTATTACTCCTTTTCCTATAGTCTTTTCTATACAAGAAATGCATCCTTCAAGGAAACACTTGCTGCATTTAGCTCGCTTAATTCTACTAGGATACCAATGACAAATAAAGCACTGGTTACTGTCTAATCCTTTATTCTTTTCGAATTCATGAAAACACTGATCTGATTCTAGAATGTTAACTAGATTACAATTAATTATAGCAGTATTTAAATTCTCTAGCCCTATATCGTCGTCTGTATCTGAAGAATTTGGGTCTTTATTATAATCTATACTAATGATAGAATATATGCTTTCTGTATCGGACATATATTCATCTACATTTATTAAAGTCTCATTAAAGTCTTCTATTAATTGAGAATTTCTAGTTCTAGTATTATTTCTTTTAGGGCAAGTATTAGCTAGATGATCTGAACTGCCACAAGTAAAACATTCTAAAGTATTCTTATAACTTCGATTATCCTTATATTTTCTTACATGCTTGTCTTTATTGAGATATGGTTTTCTCGCAGATGACTTTCTTAAATAATAATTTTTCTGTTTATAATTATTTTGTTTATATGGTTTTTTATACTTCTTATATTTTTTCTTTTGAGGATTGTTATCATAACTTTGTGTAGTGTAAATAGTCTTACAGAAATTTGTCTCTCCTTTCTTTAGTTGTTTCTGTATTTGTATGTTAGTACACTTTTCTTGTAATATATCCATAATATGTTGTATTCTATGTCCTATTGACCATCTGGCTGTTGGATTCTGTACTACACCGTCTCTTTTATTCCATCTATCCTCTATTTCTCGTCCTAAAGCTCCTGGCAATTTATTGAATAATTTCTTACCTATTCCTACATCAAAAGCATTACCACTTATGGTTGTATAATAAAAATAGTCTAATAAAAAAGGTTTAATATGATGCCAACTACTTATGCTTAATTGTTCTAATTTTATTAAAGCTTTCTGTTGTAAGATTAATAATCCGCTATTGGGGTCTTCTCCTGTTATTAAGCTATGTACTTTATTGGTAAAGTTATATGGATTAGCCCCAAAGGCTAATAATTCTCCGAATTCGTTGGGAAATTCTCTTTTAAAACTTTCCCATAAACCTTTAGTTGATTCTCCTAAAAATGTCTCTAAATATTTATACATAGTTTCTGAGTCTGTTTCGGTGTATGTCTTAATATAGTCTGCTACTACAATTCCTTTCCATAAATCTATAACTGTATTCCAATTCTGCGGGTCATGTGCAGCTATATTAAGTATTTTTCCTTTATCACCACCTGCTTGGAGAGTGATAGGTTCTTCTATCGGCATTCTTTTTCCTATTGGTCTTACACTTTCTAATTCAAATTCTGGGTTTTGTCTATATACCCTATGTCTTGGAACATTTCCAGTATTAGTTTCTACTGTATGTATTTGACTGGTTCTTTGGAAGGGACTTGAACTAGTAGAAGCTGATTCCATAAATTCTTTAATACTTTTATCTGTTTCTGAAACTATATCGTCTGAATTATCAAATAATTCTCTATATCGTATATTATCTGTCCTTAAAGTACATGTTCTAAAGTGGTCGTCTACTTCAAAAATTTCCAAGTGTCCTAACTTACATCCACTACATTTAAAGCGTCTTTTATTATCTTTTGTATATATTTCTCGTGCCTTCTGTATAGTTTTATCTACTTCAAATTCTTCTAATTCAAACATGTTCATAAATTCTTTTCGTTCAGTCTGTTCTGTTTGTTCAACTTCTTCTTCTATTTCATCTTGATTTGTCTTTTGATAATCGATAAATCTAATAGAAGTTTCTCCTTTTTTATTTGTATACATTAAATGGTCTGTAGGTTTTAGAGTTTCTTGTTTATCTTTATCTTTATGGTCTAAGTTCCATTCTAAACCAGCATAAATTTGTGAGTCTATCTTTATAGGTTTCATTAATTTAATACCTTTATTTCCCATTAATCCTACTACATCATCAACTTTTAATTTAAATCTGCTACCACTATTATTAGCTAACTTTCCTAAGAAGCCTACGCAAACTAAAAGATTATTTCCTTTGGTCATGTCTTCATATCCTTTGGTCTGGATACCTATTTTTATATATGTTCCAAATTCTGATGCATTAATCATAAAGTCTGGACTACAATAAAATATTCCTCCGTTATTAGTCATGTCTACTTCAGTTAATCCTATAAGTGATCTTTGAGAGTCTGACCATCTATCATCATAAATAGTTATTAATGCTTTTGTTCCTAAATTCTTTCTTGTTAGTCCTTTTAGTCCTATTATTATTAAACCCATATGCATTAGATTCATTTGTCTTTTTTTGATTTCTTCTGAGGATTCTGGACTAATTAATGTAAGATTCTCTTGTCTATCTCCTGTTACACATATTTGTTCTTCTCTATAATGTCTGTATAGAAGGGCTTTTTGTGAAAATAAACCTGCACTATATAATACTTTAGGATTTAATAAATTTAATTTATTCTGTTGAAAAATCTGGATATCTTTGTCTACGTCAATTACTTCATCTAATTGTTGAGAAGTAGAAGCAGAATGTCTTCGTGAAATCATTATGTTAGATATTAAATTATTACTTAAGCTGTTTTGGGTGTAGCTATGTCGTGGTCTTTCGTTGTTTTGTCTCCTACCTGATAAAAAGTCCATGGTTTTGCCTTTCGCGGTGGAGGTCTTTCTTTTAAAGGGGTGACTTCAGTTCTTTTAAGCTGATCTATTAAATCGTTTAAAGTGTCTTCAGGAACCGGTGGATATTTAATTTTGTTTAGTTGGTCTAGATGTTGTTTTAATAGGTCTTGATGATCTTCTATAGTTTTTCCTTTAATTAATCTTTCTATATTTTCGTTTAGTTTTAAAAGTAATAATATTATAGTATTATTCTGTTTAATAATTGTCTGGTCTGTTTTACTTTGAGGGGTATGATTACTTAAACCTTCTGGGTTTGGTGCTATTTGTTCTGCTTGTTTAAGGATTTCGGTGTATAAAGGATCGTTCATGAAAGAATTATAAGTTTTATTTGTTCTAGGTTTTGTTTAATTTCGGTAAGTAAAGTACTATTCTGAGGTTCTTTATAATGTTGTCTTTTTTCTATTTCTGTATTTTGCGTCTTTAAAAAATCTAACTTTTCTTCTACTTGATACTTTATATTTGTTAGCTTAGCCTGAATGTCTCTAAGGATTTCTAATATTAAAGTATTATCTCTATGTATATTATCCCCTAGATTTAGTACTAAATCTACTATACTATTTAATTGCGGATGTTATGTAAACTATGGTCTCCACTAGCAAAATTACACCTAAGTAAAGAGTTGTCTTTTAATCTTTTATATTTTTTCTCTGGAATTAATTGTAGATCTAAATATTCGAGCTTTTTAAGATTTGTTATTTTGTCTATATTATTTAGCCTAACGCTATCCAGTTTGGTTTACTTTTATACCACTCTAACCAGTCTTTATAGGTTGCTATGTCTTGTTCTATTCCTTGTAATTCCCAACTAAGGTTACTAGTTATTTGATCAAAATCTTTTAAATTCAGATCTTGTAGTCTTTTTAAAGATTGTTTTAATATTGTTCGTTTCTTCGTTGAGTACACTAGTCTTATTAATTGAGTAATATATAAGATATTGTTGGCCTGTATCTGTCTAGCAAATGGATGAGTTTTCATTAACTATTATCCTAACGGGCAGTTGGCTAAATATTCTTTAAAAAGTTTTTGTCTTTCTATAGTATCTCTAAGATTTCTTTTAATAGTTAATAATCTAGTTTGTAATCTGTTCAAATGTGCGCACCTATTATGGTAATCTCCTATGTCTCTATAATGTTGTCGAGTTGCGTTTTTAAATTCTTCTATATGGTGAATAAGGTCGTCTCGTACTGTTTCTAATCTTTTTTCTTCAATAACTAACTCACGTATCTGTATATTATAATGCGTTATATAATAGCAGTAGTTATCACTTCTTCGCATGAAAAGAAATTACGATTGCAGTTACTAAATATTCTTGGGCTTGTATGTCTATTTTAACTTGTTTTATTTCTTTTTGTATAAAACTACAATAATCTACAATTTGATGTCTTAAATGTGTTTCTATATTTATTTCTGAATATATTTTAAATCTAGAGAAAGCGTTTTCTAATTTATGTTCTAAGAAATGTATATAATTTTGTCCTTGTTGAATATAATATAGTCTTTTACTTAATTCTGTATATTTTTTGCGATATTTTTTAATAATATGTCTAGAATAATGCATAAATTTTTATCCTAAAGGAAAATATCTTACTCTATTTCGTAAAAATTTAATATAATTTCTAATATTTTTAATTTCGCGTTCTATTTGGATTAGGTCTTGCGTATGAGGTAATGATTCTTTAAGTATTATAGTTTGTCTTAATTCTTGTTTAAAGTCGTATATTTCTCTATAATGATAGGCTATATAATTTGTATAACAGAGATGTTTCATATATTTAATAGTCTGAATAATTGTTGGTATCTATGACGATTTCTTATATTTTGAAGTGAATACTGACTATGTCTTGGTAAGGTATATCTAAGCAGTTTTTTCTGATAAAGTCTAATTTCGGTAATGCACGAAGGAATTCTTTGGTTTTGTATTATACCGTCTATTACTTGAGGATTAGTATATAAAGTTTGTAATTCTAAGTATAGTTGGTTTATTTTTCTTTTAGCTTCGTTATATTCGTAATAATTAGTAATTGGTCTATTCATGAATTTATCCTAATGGAAAGTTTTGGATATAGCGTTTAAGTTTTGTTATTTTAATAGTCTGAAATCTTATATGAAAAGATGATCGTTCAATACTCCTACACATATAATTTAGAATATTTATAGCATTTATTTCGTTATCTCTAATTTGGTCTTGAAAAATTAACTGATAGTAATTGTATCTTATTAGAAGATCTATTTTGTCTTGTGCTAAAAATTTTAAATGATCAGTCCTAGCGTTTAGTTGATTGTTAAAAGATTTTAATTGTTTTGCTAAATGAGATTTTTTCATCAACCTAAAGGATAGTGCTGAATTTTAGTTGTTATTCGTCTTATTATACTGTGTTGTGTACTTATTCTAAGGTTAATTCGAGTAACGGAGTCTTGATAAAACTGGACTAATTGTACGATTGGTGTATAATTATCTGCTATTTCTTTGCTACAATTAACTACATAGTAATCTAATTCTTGCTGAAGTCTATCAGATTCTTGTTCTAAATGTTTAAGTATTTCTTTATTATATACTAACGAAAGACCACGACATAGCTACACCCAAAACAGCTTAAATAATAATTTAATATCTAACATAATGATTTCACGAAGACATTCTGCTTCTACTTCTCAACAATTAGATGAAGTAATTGACGTAGACAAAGATATCCAGATTTTTCAACAGAATAAATTAAATTTATTAAATCCTAAAGTATTATATAGTGCAGGTTTATTTTCACAAAAAGCCCTTCTATACAGACATTATAGAGAAGAACAAATATGTGTAACAGGAGATAGACAAGAGAATCTTACATTAATTAGTCCAGAATCCTCAGAAGAAATCAAAAAAAGACAAATGAATCTAATGCATATGGGTTTAATAATAATAGGACTAAAAGGACTAACAAGAAAGAATTTAGGAACAAAAGCATTAATAACTATTTATGATGATAGATGGTCAGACTCTCAAAGATCACTTATAGGATTAACTGAAGTAGACATGACTAATAACGGAGGAATATTTTATTGTAGTCCAGACTTTATGATTAATGCATCAGAATTTGGAACATATATAAAAATAGGTATCCAGACCAAAGGATATGAAGACATGACCAAAGGAAATAATCTTTTAGTTTGCGTAGGCTTCTTAGGAAAGTTAGCTAATAATAGTGGTAGCAGATTTAAATTAAAAGTTGATGATGTAGTAGGATTAATGGGAAATAAAGGTATTAAATTAATGAAACCTATAAAGATAGACTCACAAATTTATGCTGGTTTAGAATGGAACTTAGACCATAAAGATAAAGATAAACAAGAAACTCTAAAACCTACAGACCATTTAATGTATACAAATAAAAAAGGAGAAACTTCTATTAGATTTATCGATTATCAAAAGACAAATCAAGATGAAATAGAAGAAGAAGTTGAACAAACAGAACAGACTGAACGAAAAGAATTTATGAACATGTTTGAATTAGAAGAATTTGAAGTAGATAAAACTATACAGAAGGCACGAGAAATATATACAAAAGATAATAAAAGACGCTTTAAATGTAGTGGATGTAAGTTAGGACACTTGGAAATTTTTGAAGTAGACGACCACTTTAGAACATGTACTTTAAGGACAGATAATATACGATATAGAGAATTATTTGATAATTCAGACGATATAGTTTCAGAAACAGATAAAAGTATTAAAGAATTTATGGAATCAGCTTCTACTAGTTCAAGTCCCTTCCAAAGAACCAGTCAAATACATACAGTAGAAACTAATACTGGAAATGTTCCAAGACATAGGGTATATAGACAAAACCCAGAATTTGAATTAGAAAGTGTAAGACCAATAGGAAAAAGAATGCCGATAGAAGAACCTATCACTCTCCAAGCAGGTGGTGATAAAGGAAAAATACTTAATATAGCTGCACATGACCCGCAGAATTGGAATACAGTTATAGATTTATGGAAAGGAATTGTAGTAGCAGACTATATTAAGACATACACCGAAACAGACTCAGAAACTATGTATAAATATTTAGAGACATTTTTAGGAGAATCAACTAAAGGTTTATGGGAAAGTTTTAAAAGAGAATTTCCCAACGAATTCGGAGAATTATTAGCCTTTGGGGCTAATCCATATAACTTTACCAATAAAGTACATAGCTTAATAACAGGAGAAGACCCCAATAGCGGATTATTAATCTTACAACAGAAAGCTTTAATAAAATTAGAACAATTAAGCATAAGTAGTTGGCATCATATTAAACCTTTTTTATTAGACTATTTTTATTATACAACCATAAGTGGTAATGCTTTTGATGTAGGAATAGGTAAGAAATTATTCAATAAATTGCCAGGAGCTTTAGGACGAGAAATAGAGGATAGATGGAATAAAAGAGACGGTGTAGTACAGAATCCAACAGCCAGATGGTCAATAGGACATAGAATACAACATATTATGGATATATTACAAGAAAAGTGTACTAACATACAAATACAGAAACAACTAAAGAAAGGAGAGACAAATTTCTGTAAGACTATTTACACTACACAAAGTTATGATAACAATCCTCAAAAGAAAAAATATAAGAAGTATAAAAAACCATATAAACAAAATAATTATAAACAGAAAAATTATTATTTAAGAAAGTCATCTGCGAGAAAACCATATCTCAATAAAGACAAGCATGTAAGAAAATATAAGGATAATCGAAGTTATAAGAATACTTTAGAATGTTTTACTTGTGGCAGTTCAGATCATCTAGCTAATACTTGCCCTAAAAGAAATAATACTAGAACTAGAAATTCTCAATTAATAGAAGACTTTAATGAGACTTTAATAAATGTAGATGAATATATGTCCGATACAGAAAGCATATATTCTATCATTAGTATAGATTATAATAAAGACCCAAATTCTTCAGATACAGACGACGATATAGGGCTAGAGAATTTAAATACTGCTATAATTAATTGTAATCTAGTTAACATTCTAGAATCAGATCAGTGTTTTCATGAATTCGAAAAGAATAAAGGATTAGACAGTAACCAGTGCTTTATTTGTCATTGGTATCCTAGTAGAATTAAGCGAGCTAAATGCAGCAAGTGTTTCCTTGAAGGATGCATTTCTTGTATAGAAAAGACTATAGGAAAAGGAGTAATACAATCAACACCAATACTACCAATAGAAAAGAAACAGGCTGTTATAATTGCAACAGATAATACAACAGAAACTAGAATACATAATCTAGAAGTAAAAGTAAGTGAATTAGAAGATAGAATAAGATATTTAGAAAAAGGGAAATTAATTCCTCAAGAATCTACAAAAACAAATGTTCACGAATCAAGAGGCATAATAATAGAAGATTGTGAAGATACAGAATTACTAAATCAGTCTTTTGAAGGATTAATATGTAATGAAGATGTAAAATTAAGCTCCGTTAAAGTAATGACAAAGATAGTAATACACGATTATGAAATAGAAACCTTAGGGTTAGTAGACTCAGGATGCACTCAGTGCATAATAAATCAAGACATATTACCAAAACATCTGTTAAATCAATTTACTAAACCCCAGAAAGCCATGCAAATGGATGGCTCTCATAATACTTATACCCACTATGTAAAAAATGCAATAATTAGTTTCAATAATACTTGTTCAAATTATAAGACAAAATACAAGTTAGGCTACATGTTAACCAGAAAACTAGATATAAAAGCAGATTTTGTTATAGGATTAGACTTTATGGTCCGAAATAATGGAGGATGTTTTATTACTAGAGATGGTGTAATTTTTACAAAAAATATTACAATAACTCCATCATTTTTTGGTAGAAATATACAAAGAGATACGAAGGTTATCAAAGACTCGAAAAGAAAACCCATAACTCCAGACTCCGTTTGTGATAAAGGAACGGACTGTACCTGCAATACAAGTTTATTATCAGAAATAATAGAAGACGATTGGATAGATATAGAGGAAGAAATAGAAAAGAATTATAATCTAATTGAAATACAAGAAGGCAAATATATTTTTAAAAATACCATAGGAACTATCCAAAACCAAGCAGACTTGCAAAAGATAATCCAAAGACTAGATGATATAGATATTATAGGAGAAAAGCCTTTACAACATTGGGGAAATAACCAGATAGAATGCAAGTTAGAAATTATAAACCCCGAATATACTATAAAAACGGCAGCTATACAAGCCACTAATGAAGACTTAAAAGATTTTGAGATACAAATCAAAGAACTTCTTACATTAGGAGTAATTAGAAGATCAAAATCAAGACATAGATCAGCAGCTTTTATGGTCAGAAACCATAGTGAAATAGTTAGAGGAAAGGCTAGAATGGTAATTAATTATAAAAGACTTAATGACAATACTGTTATGGATGCTTATAAGCTTCCAGATAAGACTGAATTAATTAATAGGATCCAAGAAAGAACGATGTTCAGTAAGTTTGATTGCAAGTCAGGCTATTGGCAAATTAAGATGCATAAAGATAGTATTGACTGGACAGCTTTTACTTGTCCAGAGGGTCATTTTGAATGGCTAGTCATGCCATTTGGCCTAAAGACAGCACCACCAATTTTTCAACGAAAGATGGATAACATTTTTGGAAAATATAAACATTTTGTGCTGGTATATGTAGATGACATTTTAGTATTTAGTTATAACCTAAAAGAACACTTAGAACATTTACAGAAGGTCTTTAATCTATTTATAGAACATGGAATAATCATTAGTAAGAAAAAGATGGAACTATGTAAACCTTATATTAACTTTTTAGGAATTACTATAGGAAATGGTAAAATTAAGTTACAACCTCATATAGCAAAGAAAGCTCTAGAAATGCCAGACAAGTTAGAAAAGACTAAAGATCTACAAAAATTCTTAGGAATATTAAATTATGCTAGACAATTTATTAAAAATTTAGGAAAGGTAGCAGGACCTCTTTATGCTAAGACAGGTACTAAAGGACAAAAAACTTTTAATACTGAAGATATAAAGTTAGTTCAAAAATTAAAAGAAATGATAAAAGATATACCCGACCTAGCATTACCTCTAGAAACAGACTATTTAATAGTTGAAACTGATGGAAGTTTTGAAGGATGGGGAGCTGTCCTCAAAGCTAAGAAAAATAAATATAGCGATAAGAAAGACGAACGAATATGCGCTTACCAAAGCGGCAAATACAAAGAACAAGGTAACATGAGTAGTATAGACGCAGAAATACTAGCGGTAATTTATGGACTTAATAGTTTTAAGATATATATTTTAAACAAACCTGAAATATTAGTAAGAACAGACTGTGAAGCAATAGTTAAATTTCATGAAAAAATTAGTGAGAAAAACAGTAGTAAAAGGAGATGGCTGAATTTTATTGATGCTACTTCTATTTATAGTATTAAATTTGAACATATTAAAGGAAAAGAAAATATTTTAGCTGATAAACTTAGCAGATTAATTTCAAAAACTACTAATTAGTTTTCTTATGCAGCATGGCAGATAAGGCAGACAAAGGAAAAGCTAAAGCTTCTTCCTCAGACTCAGCTACAGACGATTACTTAAAGACACTTTTAAGTAATACTCATTTCAGACCTTTAAGTTCATTAAATATGTCTCAGACTTCCACTCCTCAGACAATTGAAAGACTTCATTTCGGCAGACACAATTTAATCTGTTATCCGGAAAGCAATTTCAGTTTCAAGATTAGACCTGAAGCAAGAGTTGATAAAAACCAGAAATGTTTACTAGACAATTTATGGATTTCCTATAATAAGACTCCAAGGGATGTCAGCTATTTCTTAGCTGTAATGAACGCCCTGGCTCAATATTTTACTGAAAAGAATCTAACCAATAAGTTTAAGTTTTATGTGATCATACAGGGAAGAACTCCAGGAATATACCAGACATGGATACAAGTGATAGATGCTATCAAAGGGTTCAAAGACCCATTATATAAAGGTTTTAACAATTTTCATGAGGCATTAGATTATGCCAGAGGTAACTTAGGACCCAATTTTTATGTTGTACCAGAACTTCAAAATCAGACAAAAATTCCTCAGTATAACATTCAGAAAGACACCAACAAAATAATTTTTTGTGATCACTGTACCTCTATGACCGAAAATTTTAGAAGACTTAACCATAAAAATGAGATTTTAGAAAAAGAAAGAAACGAGTTAATTAGACAAAACATGATTTTACAAGATTATATTAGAGATATAGAAAAAACTCAAGAACAAGCTTCTTTTTCAAATACAGCTACTCAGACCAATTTTCAAACCCCAGTGAGTTCTCCAACTCCACTCAAAATGGATCAGATGGGTGTACATTCCCCTGTGAATGTAAATAGACCTACTGTATCAGGTAACGGTACAGCTAGTCCAGTTCAAACGGCAACTGGTAAAGACACATCAAGTCCGTTAATGGCTGACACTTTGCCAAAAAGTGTAAGACGCTTACCTACAAGTTTCAATTTAGAAGCCTCAAGCTCAAAGACACGAAAATCAAAAATAAAAAATAGAACCAGTACCAAGACAATTGAAAATATTATTGGACAAACTCTAATGAGACTCCTACAGGATGTGAAACCTACAGAGACAAGTGAAGAAACCAAAAATATAATTATACCCCCAAAGCCAGAGACAGAAGACTCAGACATTCCTAATTCAGACTCTGACTATGATCCCACAACTGAACAATTTGCTCAGGACCCTCATGAAGATGATGATTCAGGCATGAGTTTTGATTCTGTGGCACTACACAATCTAGACACCATTGGATGAAGACAGACGTAAGCAGCTACGTCAGCTATTTTAAATTTTGGCAGATACGTAAGCAATGACGTTTCAAAAAGACAGGTGGCCTCAATATTCAAAAAGAAAGAGAAGAAAGCGACAGCCACCACACTACTTTGAAGATTTTTCAACAAATACACAGTAAGACGGGACCCAAGACAAAGACAAGTTCAATAATTCAGATTCTTTTGCTGAAATTTATTTCATTTTGAAATCCGCCTCTTCACTCCTTTACCTATATATACCCCTCATTCCACTCAGACAGAGATCATCAAGAAATCAAGAGAGAACATCAAGAAGATCTTCAATATTAGAGCAAAAATTATTTCTCATATTTTGTAAGAGTGTAAAAAAAAAAAAAAAAAAAAAAAAAAAAAAAAAAAAAGAGAGAAAGAGAGTGTTGTAAGTAAGAAAAGTGTGTGAGTGTTTATTTTCCAGTTCAACCAGGAGCACTTCGGGGACTCCCGAAAGGGAACCCTCTCTCCTCTACAATATGTAAGTAGGTTATGGCTTTCTTAGAACTAGGTATTTTCCCCAGTATGTACAGTATGTTTGTATGAATTAACTAGTATGCATGTACCAATGTAACTAGTTATGGTTGTTTATATAAATATGTGTTTTCTTTAAACGTTTGTTTTCATAAAAGCTTTACCCCTAGTATATGGTTCTCTTCTTAGATGCTTAAGTAACTCCCATGGATAACCGGTAAATTCCTAGGATGATTTATGCCTCCCCCTAGTATATGGTTAGTCTCTTGAATGCTTAAAGAACCCTGATGGATTGACCTGTAAATACCTAGGATGTAAAAGTCCGTTATAGCTGCAGGACTGTGTTTCCAGGGTGTGGTCAAAGAAACGGTTCTTAAAGTACTAAGTTCAAGAGAAAGAGATGAAAAGGGAAGGTATAGATATGCTGAAATAAGCGGTTCCGGGGTGCGGTTAAGAAGCAGTTCTTAAGTATACAGTCTAAGAAGAAGAGATGAACAGGGTATGATACAAAAAAAAAAAAAAAAAAAAAAAAAAAAAAAAAAAAAAAAAAAAAAAAAAAAAAAAAAAAAAAAAAAAAAAAAAAAAAGGAGACATAACATGAGGATGTACAAATTGGTTGGGAAACCTTACGATTCCTTGTGAATCTTCACTGCTGAATCGAGGAGGTAGAACAATACCAATTCTGTGTATAGAATCCTGTTATTATCCATAAAAACAAAAATTTAGTCAAATTTTGGGGAAATATACTTAGAAATCTAAGGAAACATAGCTATCATACATAAAGTAGATACAAGGAGGAGGAAGTACCGAGTAGGATTTTTACAACTATACGAGCAAACCCTTTAAATCAATCAACTCCAACATTTTCCTAAGCAAGCAACGCTTATTCAACCTTCAAATAGTGAAACATTTTCAAATCTATTTCATAATCGTGTATTACTATCTTTGTCATTACTTTAACGGAGCTTAATTTTACATCTTCATTACATATTAATCCTTCAAAAGACTGATTTAGTAATTCTGTATCTTCACAATCTTCTATTATTATGCCTCTTGATTCGTGAACATTTGTTTTTGTAGATTCTTGAGGAATTAATTTCCCTTTTTCTAAATATCTTATTCTATCTTCTAATTCACTTACTTTTACTTCTAGATTATGTATTCTAGTTTCTGTTGTATTATCTGTTGCAATTATAACAGCCTGTTTCTTTTCTATTGGTAGTATTGGTGTTGATTGTATTACTCCTTGCATTAGATTCATTTGTCTTTTTTTGATTTCTTCTGAGGATTCTGGACTAATTAATGTAAGATTCTCTTGTCTATCTCCTGTTACACATATTTGTTCTTCTCTATAATGTCTGTATAGAAGGGCTTTTTGTGAAAATAAACCTGCACTATATAATACTTTAGGATTTAATAAATTTAATTTATTCTGTTGAAAAATCTGGATATCTTTGTCTACGTCAATTACTTCATCTAATTGTTGAGAAGTAGAAGCAGAATGTCTTCGTGAAATCATTATGTTAGATATTAAATTATTACTTAAGCTGTTTTGGGTGTAGCTATGTCGTGGTCTTTCGTTGTTTTGTCTCCTACCTGATAAAAAGTCCATGGTTTTGCCTTTCGCGGTGGAGGTCTTTCTTTTAAAGGGGTGACTTCAGTTCTTTTAAGCTGATCTATTAAATCGTTTAAAGTGTCTTCAGGAACCGGTGGATATTTAATTTTGTTTAGTTGGTCTAGATGTTGTTTTAATAGGTCTTGATGATCTTCTATAGTTTTTCCTTTAATTAATCTTTCTATATTTTCGTTTAGTTTTAAAAGTAATAATATTATAGTATTATTCTGTTTAATAATTGTCTGGTCTGTTTTACTTTGAGGGGTATGATTACTTAAACCTTCTGGGTTTGGTGCTATTTGTTCTGCTTGTTTAAGGATTTCGGTGTATAAAGGATCGTTCATGAAAGAATTATAAGTTTTATTTGTTCTAGGTTTTGTTTAATTTCGGTAAGTAAAGTACTATTCTGAGGTTCTTTATAATGTTGTCTTTTTTCTATTTCTGTATTTTGCGTCTTTAAAAAATCTAACTTTTCTTCTACTTGATACTTTATATTTGTTAGCTTAGCCTGAATGTCTCTAAGGATTTCTAATATTAAAGTATTATCTCTATGTATATTATCCCCTAGATTTAGTACTAAATCTACTATACTATTTAATTGCGGATGTTATGTAAACTATGGTCTCCACTAGCAAAATTACACCTAAGTAAAGAGTTGTCTTTTAATCTTTTATATTTTTTCTCTGGAATTAATTGTAGATCTAAATATTCGAGCTTTTTAAGATTTGTTATTTTGTCTATATTATTTAGCCTAACGCTATCCAGTTTGGTTTACTTTTATACCACTCTAACCAGTCTTTATAGGTTGCTATGTCTTGTTCTATTCCTTGTAATTCCCAACTAAGGTTACTAGTTATTTGATCAAAATCTTTTAAATTCAGATCTTGTAGTCTTTTTAAAGATTGTTTTAATATTGTTCGTTTCTTCGTTGAGTACACTAGTCTTATTAATTGAGTAATATATAAGATATTGTTGGCCTGTATCTGTCTAGCAAATGGATGAGTTTTCATTAACTATTATCCTAACGGGCAGTTGGCTAAATATTCTTTAAAAAGTTTTTGTCTTTCTATAGTATCTCTAAGATTTCTTTTAATAGTTAATAATCTAGTTTGTAATCTGTTCAAATGTGCGCACCTATTATGGTAATCTCCTATGTCTCTATAATGTTGTCGAGTTGCGTTTTTAAATTCTTCTATATGGTGAATAAGGTCGTCTCGTACTGTTTCTAATCTTTTTTCTTCAATAACTAACTCACGTATCTGTATATTATAATGCGTTATATAATAGCAGTAGTTATCACTTCTTCGCATGAAAAGAAATTACGATTGCAGTTACTAAATATTCTTGGGCTTGTATGTCTATTTTAACTTGTTTTATTTCTTTTTGTATAAAACTACAATAATCTACAATTTGATGTCTTAAATGTGTTTCTATATTTATTTCTGAATATATTTTAAATCTAGAGAAAGCGTTTTCTAATTTATGTTCTAAGAAATGTATATAATTTTGTCCTTGTTGAATATAATATAGTCTTTTACTTAATTCTGTATATTTTTTGCGATATTTTTTAATAATATGTCTAGAATAATGCATAAATTTTTATCCTAAAGGAAAATATCTTACTCTATTTCGTAAAAATTTAATATAATTTCTAATATTTTTAATTTCGCGTTCTATTTGGATTAGGTCTTGCGTATGAGGTAATGATTCTTTAAGTATTATAGTTTGTCTTAATTCTTGTTTAAAGTCGTATATTTCTCTATAATGATAGGCTATATAATTTGTATAACAGAGATGTTTCATATATTTAATAGTCTGAATAATTGTTGGTATCTATGACGATTTCTTATATTTTGAAGTGAATACTGACTATGTCTTGGTAAGGTATATCTAAGCAGTTTTTTCTGATAAAGTCTAATTTCGGTAATGCACGAAGGAATTCTTTGGTTTTGTATTATACCGTCTATTACTTGAGGATTAGTATATAAAGTTTGTAATTCTAAGTATAGTTGGTTTATTTTTCTTTTAGCTTCGTTATATTCGTAATAATTAGTAATTGGTCTATTCATGAATTTATCCTAATGGAAAGTTTTGGATATAGCGTTTAAGTTTTGTTATTTTAATAGTCTGAAATCTTATATGAAAAGATGATCGTTCAATACTCCTACACATATAATTTAGAATATTTATAGCATTTATTTCGTTATCTCTAATTTGGTCTTGAAAAATTAACTGATAGTAATTGTATCTTATTAGAAGATCTATTTTGTCTTGTGCTAAAAATTTTAAATGATCAGTCCTAGCGTTTAGTTGATTGTTAAAAGATTTTAATTGTTTTGCTAAATGAGATTTTTTCATCAACCTAAAGGATAGTGCTGAATTTTAGTTGTTATTCGTCTTATTATACTGTGTTGTGTACTTATTCTAAGGTTAATTCGAGTAACGGAGTCTTGATAAGACTGGACTAATTGTACGATTGGTGTATAATTATCTGCTATTTCTTTGCTACAATTAACTACATAGTAATCTAATTCTTGCTGAAGTCTATCAGATTCTTGTTCTAAATGTTTAAGTATTTCTTTATTATATACTAACCACGATCTCTGTGCTTTCAAATATCTAGCTAGTCTACTTCTTCTCATGTATTTAGGCCGGTTTTCTTTTCGAGTCTTTGATAACCTTCGTATCTCTTTGTATATTTCTACCAAAAAATGATGGAGTTATTGTAATATTTTTTGTAAAAATTACACCATCTCTAGTAATAAAACATCCTCCATTATTTCGGACCATAAAGTCTAATCCTATAACAAAATCTGCTTTTATATCTAGTTTTCTGGTTAACATGTAGCCTAACTTGTATTTTGTCTTATAATTTGAACAAGTATTATTGAAACTAATTATTGCATTTTTTACATAGTGGGTATAAGTATTATGAGAGCCATCCATTTGCATGGCTTTCTGGGGTTTAGTAAATTGATTTAACAGATGTTTTGGTAATATGTCTTGATTTATTATGCACTGAGTGCATCCTGAGTCTACTAACCCTAAGGTTTCTATTTCATAATTGTGTATTACTATCTTTGTCATTACTTTAACGGAGCTTAATTTTACATCTTCATTACATATTAATCCTTCAAAAGACTGATTTAGTAATTCTGTATCTTCACAATCTTCTATTATTATGCCTCTTGATTCGTGAACATTTGTTTTTGTAGATTCTTGAGGAATTAATTTCCCTTTTTCTAAATATCTTATTCTATCTTCTAATTCACTTACTTTTACTTCTAGATTATGTATTCTAGTTTCTGTTGTATTATCTGTTGCAATTATAACAGCCTGTTTCTTTTCTATTGGTAGTATTGGTGTTGATTGTATTACTCCTTTTCCTATAGTCTTTTCTATACAAGAAATGCATCCTTCAAGGAAACACTTGCTGCATTTAGCTCGCTTAATTCTACTAGGATACCAATGACAAATAAAGCACTGGTTACTGTCTAATCCTTTATTCTTTTCGAATTCATGAAAACACTGATCTGATTCTAGAATGTTAACTAGATTACAATTAATTATAGCAGTATTTAAATTCTCTAGCCCTATATCGTCGTCTGTATCTGAAGAATTTGGGTCTTTATTATAATCTATACTAATGATAGAATATATGCTTTCTGTATCGGACATATATTCATCTACATTTATTAAAGTCTCATTAAAGTCTTCTATTAATTGAGAATTTCTAGTTCTAGTATTATTTCTTTTAGGGCAAGTATTAGCTAGATGATCTGAACTGCCACAAGTAAAACATTCTAAAGTATTCTTATAACTTCGATTATCCTTATATTTTCTTACATGCTTGTCTTTATTGAGATATGGTTTTCTCGCAGATGACTTTCTTAAATAATAATTTTTCTGTTTATAATTATTTTGTTTATATGGTTTTAAATGGTTGTTTTATTTCTTTTTGTATAAAACTACAATAATCTACAATTTGATGTCTTAAATGTGTTTCTATATTTATTTCTGACTATATTTTAAATCTAGAGAAAGCGTTTTCTAATTTATGTTCTAAGAAATGTATATAATTTTGTCCTTGTTGAATATAATATAGTCTTTTACTTAATTCTGTATATTTTTTGCGATATTTTTTAATAATATGTCTAGAATAATGCGTAGGCTTCTTAGGAAAGTTAGCTAATAATAGTGGTAGCAGATTTAAATTAAAAGTTGATGATGTAGTAGGATTAATGGGAAATAAAGGTATTAAATTAATGAAACCTATAAAGATAGACTCACAAATTTATGCTGGTTTAGAATGGAACTTAGACCATAAAGATAAAGATAAACAAGAAACTCTAAAACCTACAGACCATTTAATGTATACAAATAAAAAAGGAGAAACTTCTATTAGATTTATCGATTATCAAAAGACAAATCAAGATGAAATAGAAGAAGAAGTTGAACAAACAGAACAGACTGAACGAAAAGAATTTATGAACATGTTTGAATTAGAAGAATTTGAAGTAGATAAAACTATACAGAAGGCACGAGAAATATATACAAAAGATAATAAAAGACGCTTTAAATGTAGTGGATGTAAGTTAGGACACTTGGAAATTTTTGAAGTAGACGACCACTTTAGAACATGTACTTTAAGGACAGATAATATACGATATAGAGAATTATTTGATAATTCAGACGATATAGTTTCAGAAACAGATAAAAGTATTAAAGAATTTATGGAATCAGCTGATCATCTAGCTAATACTTGCCCTAAAAGAAATAATACTAGAACTAGAAATTCTCAATTAATAGAAGACTTTAATGAGACTTTAATAAATGTAGATGAATATATGTCCGATACAGAAAGCATATATTCTATCATTAGTATAGATTATAATAAAGACCCGACTGAATTAATTAATAGGATCCAAGAAAGAACGATGTTCAGTAAGTTTGATTGCAAGTCAGGCTATTGGCAAATTAAGATGCATAAAGATAGTATTGACTGGACAGCTTTTACTTGTCCAGAGGGTCATTTTGAATGGCTAGTCATGCCATTTGGCCTAAAGACAGCACCACCAATTTTTCAACGAAAGATGGATAACATTTTTGGAAAATATAAACATTTTGTGCTGGTATATGTAGATGACATTTTAGTATTTAGTTATAACCTAAAAGAACACTTAGAACATTTACAGAAGGTCTTTAATCTATTTATAGAACATGGAATAATCATTAGTAAGAAAAAGATGGAACTATGTAAACCTTATATTAACTTTTTAGGAATTACTATAGGAAATGGTAAAATTAAGTTACAACCTCATATAGCAAAGAAAGCTCTAGAAATGCCAGACAAGTTAGAAAAGACTAAAGATCTACAAAAATTCTTAGGAATATTAAATTATGCTAGACAATTTATTAAAAATTTAGGAAAGGTAGCAGGACCTCTTTATGCTAAGACAGGTACTAAAGGACAAAAAACTTTTAATACTGAAGATATAAAGTTAGTTCAAAAATTAAAAGAAATGATAAAAGATATACCCGACCTAGCATTACCTCTAGAAACAGACTATTTAATAGTTGAAACTGATGGAAGTTTTGAAGGATGGGGAGCTGTCCTCAAAGCTAAGAAAAATAAATATAGCGATAAGAAAGACGAACGAATATGCGCTTACCAAAGCGGCAAATACAAAGAACAAGGTAACATGAGTAGTATAGACGCAGAAATACTAGCGGTAATTTATGGACTTAATAGTTTTAAGATATATATTTTAAACAAACCTGAAATATTAGTAAGAACAGACTGTGAAGCAATAGTTAAATTTCATGAAAAAATTAGTGAGAAAAACAGTAGTAAAAGGAGATGGCTGAATTTTATTGATGCTACTTCTATTTATAGTATTAAATTTGAACATATTAAAGGAAAAGAAAATATTTTAGCTGATAAACTTAGCAGATTAATTTCAAAAACTACTAATTAGTTTTCTTATGCAGCATGGCAGATAAGGCAGACAAAGGAAAAGCTAAAGCTTCTTCCTCAGACTCAGCTACAGACGATTACTTAAAGACACTTTTAAGTAATACTCATTTCAGACCTTTAAGTTCATTAAATATGTCTCAGACTTCCACTCCTCAGACAATTGAAAGACTTCATTTCGGCAGACACAATTTAATCTGTTATCCGGAAAGCAATTTCAGTTTCAAGATTAGACCTGAAGCAAGAGTTGATAAAAACCAGAAATGTTTACTAGACAATTTATGGATTTCCTATAATAAGACTCCAAGGGATGTCAGCTATTTCTTAGCTGTAATGAACGCCCTGGCTCAATATTTTACTGAAAAGAATCTAACCAATAAGTTTAAGTTTTATGTGATCATACAGGGAAGAACTCCAGGAATATACCAGACATGGATACAAGTGATAGATGCTATCAAAGGGTTCAAAGACCCATTATATAAAGGTTTTAACAATTTTCATGAGGCATTAGATTATGCCAGAGGTAACTTAGGACCCAATTTTTATGTTGTACCAGAACTTCAAAATCAGACAAAAATTCCTCAGTATAACATTCAGAAAGACACCAACAAAATAATTTTTTGTGATCACTGTACCTCTATGACCGAAAATTTTAGAAGACTTAACCATAAAAATGAGATTTTAGAAAAAGAAAGAAACGAGTTAATTAGACAAAACATGATTTTACAAGATTATATTAGAGATATAGAAAAAACTCAAGAACAAGCTTCTTTTTCAAATACAGCTACTCAGACCAATTTTCAAACCCCAGTGAGTTCTCCAACTCCACTCAAAATGGATCAGATGGGTGTACATTCCCCTGTGAATGTAAATAGACCTACTGTATCAGGTAACGGTACAGCTAGTCCAGTTCAAACGGCAACTGGTAAAGACACATCAAGTCCGTTAATGGCTGACACTTTGCCAAAAAGTGTAAGACGCTTACCTACAAGTTTCAATTTAGAAGCCTCAAGCTCAAAGACACGAAAATCAAAAATAAAAAATAGAACCAGTACCAAGACAATTGAAAATATTATTGGACAAACTCTAATGAGACTCCTACAGGATGTGAAACCTACAGAGACAAGTGAAGAAACCAAAAATATAATTATACCCCCAAAGCCAGAGACAGAAGACTCAGACATTCCTAATTCAGACTCTGACTATGATCCCACAACTGAACAATTTGCTCAGGACCCTCATGAAGATGATGATTCAGGCATGAGTTTTGATTCTGTGGCACTACACAATCTAGACACCATTGGATGAAGACAGACGTAAGCAGCTACGTCAGCTATTTTAAATTTTGGCAGATACGTAAGCAATGACGTTTCAAAAAGACAGGTGGCCTCAATATTCAAAAAGAAAGAGAAGAAAGCGACAGCCACCACACTACTTTGAAGATTTTTCAACAAATACACAGTAAGACGGGACCCAAGACAAAGACAAGTTCAATAATTCAGATTCTTTTGCTGAAATTTATTTCATTTTGAAATCCGCCTCTTCACTCCTTTACCTATATATACCCCTCATTCCACTCAGACAGAGATCATCAAGAAATCAAGAGAGAACATCAAGAAGATCTTCAATATTAGAGCAAAAGTTATTTCTCATATTTTGTAAGAGTGTAAAAAAAAAAAAAAAAAAAAAAACAAAAAAAAAAAGAGAGAAAGAGAGTGTTGTAAGTAAGAAAAGTGTGTGAGTGTTTATTTTCCAGTTCAACCAGGAGCACTTCGGGGACTCCCGAAAGGGAACCCTCTCTCCTCTACAATATGTAAGTAGGTTATGGCTTTCTTAGAACTAGGTATTTTCCCCAGTATGTACAGTATGTTTGTATGAATTAACTAGTATGCATGTACCAATGTAACTAGTTATGGTTGTTTATATAAATATGTGTTTTCTTTAAACGTTTGTTTTCATAAAAGCTTTACCCCTAGTATATGGTTCTCTTCTTAGATGCTTAAGTAACTCCCATGGATAACCGGTAAATTCCTAGGATGATTTATGCCTCCCCCTAGTATATGGTTAGTCTCTTGAATGCTTAAAGAACCCTGATGGATTGACCTGTAAATACCTAGGATGTAAAAGTCCGTTATAGCTGCAGGACTGTGTTTCCAGGGTGTGGTCAAAGAAACGGTTCTTAAAGTACTAAGTTCAAGAGAAAGAGATGAAAAGGGAAGGTATAGATATGCTGAAATAAGCGGTTCCGGGGTGCGGTTAAGAAGCAGTTCTTAAGTATACAGTCTAAGAAGAAGAGATGAACAGGGTATGATACAAAAAAAAAAAAAAAAAAAAAAAAAAAAAAAAAAAAAAAAAAAAAAAAAAAAAAAAAAAAAAGGAGACATAACATGAGGATGTACAAATTGGTTGGGAAACCTTACGATTCCTTGTGAATCTTCACTGCTGAATCGAGGAGGTAGAACAATACCAATTCTGTGTATAGAATCCTGTTATTATCCATAAAAACAAAAATTTAGTCAAATTTTGGGGAAATATACTTAGAAATCTAAGGAAACATAGCTATCATACATAAAGTAGATACAAGGAGGAGGAAGTACCGAGTAGGATTTTTACAACTATACGAGCAAACCCTTCAAATCAATCAACTCCAACATTTTCCTAAGCAAGCAACGCTTATTCAACCTTCAAATAGTGAAACATTTTCAAAACATTTTCAAATCTAAGTAATCCTTTTCTTTTGGTATCAGAGCCAGAAGTTTCTAGGCCTAAATACATGAGAAGAAGTAGACTAGCTAGATATTTGAAAGCACAGAGATCGTGGTTAGTATATAATAAAGAAATACTTAAACATTTAGAACAAGAATCTGATAGACTTCAGCAAGAATTAGATTACTATGTAGTTAATTGTAGCAAAGAAATAGCAGATAATTATACACCAATCGTACAATTAGTCCAGTTTTATCAAGACTCCGTTACTCGAATTAACCTTAGAATAAGTACACAACACAGTATAATAAGACGAATAACAACTAAAATTCAACACTATCCTTTAGGTTGATGAAAAAATCTCATTTAGCAAAACAATTAAAATCTTTTAACAATCAACTAAACGCTAGGACTGATCATTTAAAATTTTTAGCACAAGACAAAATAGATCTTCTAATAAGATACAATTACTATCAGTTAATTTTTCAAGACCAAATTAGAGATAACGAAATAAATGCTATAAATATTCTAAATTATATGTGTAGGAGTATTGAACGATCATCTTTTCATATAAGATTTCAGACTATTAAAATAACAAAACTTAAACGCTATATCCAAAACTTTCCATTAGGATAAATTCATGAATAGACCAATTACTAATTATTACGAATATAACGAAGCTAAAAGAAAAATAAACCAACTATACTTAGAATTACAAACTTTATATACTAATCCTCAAGTAATAGACGGTATAATACAAAACCAAAGAATTCCTTCGTGCATTACCGAAATTAGACTTTATCAGAAAAAACTGCTTAGATATACCTTACCAAGACATAGTCAGTATTCACTTCAAAATATAAGAAATCGTCATAGATACCAACAATTATTCAGACTATTAAATATATGAAACATCTCTGTTATACAAATTATATAGCCTATCATTATAGAGAAATATACGACTTTAAACAAGAATTAAGACAAACTATAATACTTAAAGAATCATTACCTCATACGCAAGACCTAATCCAAATAGAACGCGAAATTAAAAATATTAGAAATTATATTAAATTTTTACGAAATAGAGTAAGATATTTTCCTTTAGGATAAAAATTTATGCATTATTCTAGACATATTATTAAAAAATATCGCAAAAAATATACAGAATTAAGTAAAAGACTATATTATATTCAACAAGGACAAAATTATATACATTTCTTAGAACATAAATTAGAAAACGCTTTCTCTAGATTTAAAATATATTCAGAAATAAATATAGAAACACATTTAAGACATCAAATTGTAGATTATTGTAGTTTTATACAAAAAGAAATAAAACAAGTTAAAATAGACATACAAGCCCAAGAATATTTAGTAACTGCAATCGTAATTTCTTTTCATGCGAAGAAGTGATAACTACTGCTATTATATAACGCATTATAATATACAGATACGTGAGTTAGTTATTGAAGAAAAAAGATTAGAAACAGTACGAGACGACCTTATTCACCATATAGAAGAATTTAAAAACGCAACTCGACAACATTATAGAGACATAGGAGATTACCATAATAGGTGCGCACATTTGAACAGATTACAAACTAGATTATTAACTATTAAAAGAAATCTTAGAGATACTATAGAAAGACAAAAACTTTTTAAAGAATATTTAGCCAACTGCCCGTTAGGATAATAGTTAATGAAAACTCATCCATTTGCTAGACAGATACAGGCCAACAATATCTTATATATTACTCAATTAATAAGACTAGTGTACTCAACGAAGAAACGAACAATATTAAAACAATCTTTAAAAAGACTACAAGATCTGAATTTAAAAGATTTTGATCAAATAACTAGTAACCTTAGTTGGGAATTACAAGGAATAGAACAAGACATAGCAACCTATAAAGACTGGTTAGAGTGGTATAAAAGTAAACCAAACTGGATAGCGTTAGGCTAAATAATATAGACAAAATAACAAATCTTAAAAAGCTCGAATATTTAGATCTACAATTAATTCCAGAGAAAAAATATAAAAGATTAAAAGACAACTCTTTACTTAGGTGTAATTTTGCTAGTGGAGACCATAGTTTACATAACGAAGATCCGCAATTAAATAGTATAGTAGATTTAGTACTAAATCTAGGGGATAATATACATAGAGATAATACTTTAATATTAGAAATCCTTAGAGACATTCAGGCTAAGCTAACAAATATAAAGTATCAAGTAGAAGAAAAGTTAGATTTTTTAAAGACGCAAAATACAGAAATAGAAAAAAGACAACATTATAAAGAACCTCAGAATAATACTTTACTTACCGAAATTAAACAAAACCTAGAACAAATAAAACTTATAATTCTTTCATGAACGATCCTTTATACACCGAAATCCTTAAACAAGCAGAACAAATAGCACCAAACCCAGAAGGTTTAAGTAATCATACCCCTCAAAGTAAAACAGACCAGACAATTATTAAACAGAATAATACTATAATATTATTACTTTTAAAACTAAACGAAAATATAGAAAGATTAATTAAAGGAAAAACTATAGAAGATCATCAAGACCTATTAAAACAACATCTAGACCAACTAAACAAAATTAAATATCCACCGGTTCCTGAAGACACTTTAAACGATTTAATAGATCAGCTTAAAAGAACTGAAGTCACCCCTTTAAAAGAAAGACCTCCACCGCGAAAGGCAAAACCATGGACTTTTTATCAGGTAGGAGACAAAACAACGAAAGACCACGACATAGCTACACCCAAAACAGCTTAAGTAATAATTTAATATCTAACATAATGATTTCACGAAGACATTCTGCTTCTACTTCTCAACAATTAGATGAAGTAATTGACGTAGACAAAGATATCCAGATTTTTCAACAGAATAAATTAAATTTATTAAATCCTAAAGTATTATATAGTGCAGGTTTATTTTCACAAAAAGCCCTTCTATACAGACATTATAGAGAAGAACAAATATGTGTAACAGGAGATAGACAAGAGAATCTTACATTAATTAGTCCAGAATCCTCAGAAGAAATCCAAAAAAGACAAATGAATCTAATGCATATGGGTTTAATAATAATAGGACTAAAAGGACTAACAAGAAAGAATTTAGGAACAAAAGCATTAATAACTATTTATGATGATAGATGGTCAGACTCTCAAAGATCACTTATAGGATTAACTGAAGTAGACATGACTAATAACGGAGGAATATTTTATTGTAGTCCAGACTTTATGATTAATGCATCAGAATTTGGAACATATATAAAAATAGGTATCCAGACCAAAGGATATGAAGACATGACCAAAGGAAATAATCTTTTAGTTTGCGTAGGCTTCTTAGGAAAGTTAGCTAATAATAGTGGTAGCAGATTTAAATTAAAAGTTGATGATGTAGTAGGATTAATGGGAAATAAAGGTATTAAATTAATGAAACCTATAAAGATAGACTCACAAATTTATGCTGGTTTAGAATGGAACTTAGACCATAAAGATAAAGATAAACAAGAAACTCTAAAACCTACAGACCATTTAATGTATACAAATAAAAAAGGAGAAACTTCTATTAGATTTATCGATTATCAAAAGACAAATCAAGATGAAATAGAAGAAGAAGTTGAACAAACAGAACAGACTGAACGAAAAGAATTTATGAACATGTTTGAATTAGAAGAATTTGAAGTAGATAAAACTATACAGAAGGCACGAGAAATATATACAAAAGATAATAAAAGACGCTTTAAATGTAGTGGATGTAAGTTAGGACACTTGGAAATTTTTGAAGTAGACGACCACTTTAGAACATGTACTTTAAGGACAGATAATATACGATATAGAGAATTATTTGATAATTCAGACGATATAGTTTCAGAAACAGATAAAAGTATTAAAGAATTTATGGAATCAGCTTCTACTAGTTCAAGTCCCTTCCAAAGAACCAGTCAAATACATACAGTAGAAACTAATACTGGAAATGTTCCAAGACATAGGGTATATAGACAAAACCCAGAATTTGAATTAGAAAGTGTAAGACCAATAGGAAAAAGAATGCCGATAGAAGAACCTATCACTCTCCAAGCAGGTGGTGATAAAGGAAAAATACTTAATATAGCTGCACATGACCCGCAGAATTGGAATACAGTTATAGATTTATGGAAAGGAATTGTAGTAGCAGACTATATTAAGACATACACCGAAACAGACTCAGAAACTATGTATAAATATTTAGAGACATTTTTAGGAGAATCAACTAAAGGTTTATGGGAAAGTTTTAAAAGAGAATTTCCCAACGAATTCGGAGAATTATTAGCCTTTGGGGCTAATCCATATAACTTTACCAATAAAGTACATAGCTTAATAACAGGAGAAGACCCCAATAGCGGATTATTAATCTTACAACAGAAAGCTTTAATAAAATTAGAACAATTAAGCATAAGTAGTTGGCATCATATTAAACCTTTTTTATTAGACTATTTTTATTATACAACCATAAGTGGTAATGCTTTTGATGTAGGAATAGGTAAGAAATTATTCAATAAATTGCCAGGAGCTTTAGGACGAGAAATAGAGGATAGATGGAATAAAAGAGACGGTGTAGTACAGAATCCAACAGCCAGATGGTCAATAGGACATAGAATACAACATATTATGGATATATTACAAGAAAAGTGTACTAACATACAAATACAGAAACAACTAAAGAAAGGAGAGACAAATTTCTGTAAGACTATTTACACTACACAAAGTTATGATAACAATCCTCAAAAGAAAAAATATAAGAAGTATAAAAAACCATATAAACAAAATAATTATAAACAGAAAAATTATTATTTAAGAAAGTCATCTGCGAGAAAACCATATCTCAATAAAGACAAGCATGTAAGAAAATATAAGGATAATCGAAGTTATAAGAATACTTTAGAATGTTTTACTTGTGGCAGTTCAGATCATCTAGCTAATACTTGCCCTAAAAGAAATAATACTAGAACTAGAAATTCTCAATTAATAGAAGACTTTAATGAGACTTTAATAAATGTAGATGAATATATGTCCGATACAGAAAGCATATATTCTATCATTAGTATAGATTATAATAAAGACCCAAATTCTTCAGATACAGACGACGATATAGGGCTAGAGAATTTAAATACTGCTATAATTAATTGTAATCTAGTTAACATTCTAGAATCAGATCAGTGTTTTCATGAATTCGAAAAGAATAAAGGATTAGACAGTAACCAGTGCTTTATTTGTCATTGGTATCCTAGTAGAATTAAGCGAGCTAAATGCAGCAAGTGTTTCCTTGAAGGATGCATTTCTTGTATAGAAAAGACTATAGGAAAAGGAGTAATACAATCAACACCAATACTACCAATAGAAAAGAAACAGGCTGTTATAATTGCAACAGATAATACAACAGAAACTAGAATACATAATCTAGAAGTAAAAGTAAGTGAATTAGAAGATAGAATAAGATATTTAGAAAAAGGGAAATTAATTCCTCAAGAATCTACAAAAACAAATGTTCACGAATCAAGAGGCATAATAATAGAAGATTGTGAAGATACAGAATTACTAAATCAGTCTTTTGAAGGATTAATATGTAATGAAGATGTAAAATTAAGCTCCGTTAAAGTAATGACAAAGATAGTAATACACGATTATGAAATAGAAACCTTAGGGTTAGTAGACTCAGGATGCACTCAGTGCATAATAAATCAAGACATATTACCAAAACATCTGTTAAATCAATTTACTAAACCCCAGAAAGCCATGCAAATGGATGGCTCTCATAATACTTATACCCACTATGTAAAAAATGCAATAATTAGTTTCAATAATACTTGTTCAAATTATAAGACAAAATACAAGTTAGGCTACATGTTAACCAGAAAACTAGATATAAAAGCAGATTTTGTTATAGGATTAGACTTTATGGTCCGAAATAATGGAGGATGTTTTATTACTAGAGATGGTGTAATTTTTACAAAAAATATTACAATAACTCCATCATTTTTTGGTAGAAATATACAAAGAGATACGAAGGTTATCAAAGACTCGAAAAGAAAACCCATAACTCCAGACTCCGTTTGTGATAAAGGAACGGACTGTACCTGCAATACAAGTTTATTATCAGAAATAATAGAAGACGATTGGATAGATATAGAGGAAGAAATAGAAAAGAATTATAATCTAATTGAAATACAAGAAGGCAAATATATTTTTAAAAATACCATAGGAACTATCCAAAACCAAGCAGACTTGCAAAAGATAATCCAAAGACTAGATGATATAGATATTATAGGAGAAAAGCCTTTACAACATTGGGGAAATAACCAGATAGAATGCAAGTTAGAAATTATAAACCCCGAATATACTATAAAAACGGCAGCTATACAAGCCACTAATGAAGACTTAAAAGATTTTGAGATACAAATCAAAGAACTTCTTACATTAGGAGTAATTAGAAGATCAAAATCAAGACATAGATCAGCAGCTTTTATGGTCAGAAACCATAGTGAAATAGTTAGAGGAAAGGCTAGAATGGTAATTAATTATAAAAGACTTAATGACAATACTGTTATGGATGCTTATAAGCTTCCAGATAAGACTGAATTAATTAATAGGATCCAAGAAAGAACGATGTTCAGTAAGTTTGATTGCAAGTCAGGCTATTGGCAAATTAAGATGCATAAAGATAGTATTGACTGGACAGCTTTTACTTGTCCAGAGGGTCATTTTGAATGGCTAGTCATGCCATTTGGCCTAAAGACAGCACCACCAATTTTTCAACGAAAGATGGATAACATTTTTGGAAAATATAAACATTTTGTGCTGGTATATGTAGATGACATTTTAGTATTTAGTTATAACCTAAAAGAACACTTAGAACATTTACAGAAGGTCTTTAATCTATTTATAGAACATGGAATAATCATTAGTAAGAAAAAGATGGAACTATGTAAACCTTATATTAACTTTTTAGGAATTACTATAGGAAATGGTAAAATTAAGTTACAACCTCATATAGCAAAGAAAGCTCTAGAAATGCCAGACAAGTTAGAAAAGACTAAAGATCTACAAAAATTCTTAGGAATATTAAATTATGCTAGACAATTTATTAAAAATTTAGGAAAGGTAGCAGGACCTCTTTATGCTAAGACAGGTACTAAAGGACAAAAAACTTGTTTTAATAGGTCTTATTAATCTTTCTATATTTTTTGAAAAATCTATAATATGCTTAAAGAACAATATGTCTTCAGTATTTATCAAAAATGATAAATCAAATAATGTTATGACTAGTTCACAGTCTTCTATTACTAACGAGAAATAGAAGTTATAGCATATGTCTATTAAAAGTTGATGATGTAGTAGGATTAATGGGAAATAAAGGTATTAAATTAATGAAACCTATAAAGATAGACTCACAAATTTATGCTGGTTTAGAATGGAACTTAGACCATAAAGATAAAGATAAACAAGAAACTCTACACCATCTCTAGTAATAAAACATCCTCCATTATTTCGGACCATAAAGTCTAATCCTATAACAAAATCTGCTTTTATATCTAGTTTTCTGGTTAACATGTAGCCTAACTTGTATTTTGTCTTATAATTTGAACAAGTATTATTGAAACTAATTATTGCATTTTTTACATAGTGGGTATAAGTATTATGAGAGCCATCCATTTGCATGGCTTTCTGGGGTTTAGTAAATTGATTTAACAGATGTTTTGGTAATATGTCTTGATTTATTATGCACTGAGTGCATCCTGAGTCTACTAACCCTAAGGTTTCTATTTCATAATCGTGTATTACTATCTTTGTCATTACTTTAACGGAGCTTAATTTTACATCTTCATTACATATTAATCCTTCAAAAGACTGATTTAGTAATTCTGTATCTTCACAATCTTCTATTATTATGCCTCTTGATTCGTGAACATTTGTTTTTGTAGATTCTTGAGGAATTAATTTCCCTTTTTCTAAATATCTTATTCTATCTTCTAATTCACTTACTTTTACTTCTAGATTATGTATTCTAGTTTCTGTTGTATTATCTGTTGCAATTATAACAGCCTGTTTCTTTTCTATTGGTAGTATTGGTGTTGATTGTATTACTCCTTTTCCTATAGTCTTTTCTATACAAGAAATGCATCCTTCAAGGAAACACTTGCTGCATTTAGCTCGCTTAATTCTACTAGGATACCAATGACTATTAAAATAACAAAACTTAAACGCTATATCCAAAACTTTCCATTAGATGCCTATCATTATAGAGAAATATACGACTTTAAACAAGAATTAAGACAAACTAGCCTCAAGCTCAAAGACACGAAAATCAAAAATAAAAAATAGAACCAGTACCAAGACAATTGAAAATATTATTGGACAAACTCTAATGAGACTCCTACAGGATGTGAAACCTACAGAGACAAGTGAAGAAACCAAAAATATAATTATACCCCCAAAGCCAGAGACAGAAGACTTTAGAAGCCTCAAGCTCAAAGACACGAAAATCAAAAATAAAAAATAGAACCAGTACCAAGACAATTGAAAATATTATTGGACAAACTCTAATGAGACTCCTACAGGATGTGAAACCTACAGAGACAAGTGAAGAAACCAAAAATATAATTATACCCCCAAAGCCAGAGACAGAAGACTCAGACATTCCTAATTCAGACTCTGACTATGATCCCACAACTGAACAATTTGCTCAGGACCCTCATGAAGATGATGATTCAGGCATGAGTTTTGATTCTGTGGCACTACACAATCTAGACACCATTGGATGAAGACAGACGTAAGCAGCTACGTCAGCTATTTTAAATTTTGGCAGATACGTAAGCAATGACGTTTCAAAAAGACAGGTGGCCTCAATATTCAAAAAGAAAGAGAAGAAAGCGACAGCCACCACACTACTTTGAAGATTTTTCAACAAATACACAGTAAGACGGGACCCAAGACAAAGACAAGTTCAATAATTCAGATTCTTTTGCTGAAATTTATTTCATTTTGAAATCCGCCTCTTCACTCCTTTACCTATATATACCCCTCATTCCACTCAGACAGAGATCATCAAGAAATCAAGAGAGAACATCAAGAAGATCTTCAATATTAGAGCAAAAGTTATTTCTCATATTTTGTAAGAGTGTAAAAAAAAAAAAAAAAAAAAAAAAAAAAAAAAAAAAACAAAAAAAAAAGAGAGAAAGAGAGTGTTGTAAGTAAGAAAAGTGTGTGAGTGTTTATTTTCCAGTTCAACCAGGAGCACTTCGGGGACTCCCGAAAGGGAACCCTCTCTCCTCTACAATATGTAAGTAGGTTATGGCTTTCTTAGAACTAGGTATTTTCCCCAGTATGTACAGTATGTTTGTATGAATTAACTAGTATGCATGTACCAATGTAACTAGTTATGGTTGTTTATATAAATATGTGTTTTCTTTAAACGTTTGTTTTCATAAAAGCTTTACCCCTAGTATATGGTTCTCTTCTTAGATGCTTAAGTAACTCCCATGGATAACCGGTAAATTCCTAGGATGATTTATGCCTCCCCCTAGTATATGGTTAGTCTCTTGAATGCTTAAAGAACCCTGAATTGTATATTCAGTTAATATAGTTTATAGTTTATAAATTGTCTTAAATCAAAAATGGTTTTATATGAGTATACAATTACTCAAAATACACATCAACATGTTTAAGTATCTGAAGAATAATGCATAAATTTTTATCCTAAAGGAAAATATCTTACTCTATTTCGTAAAAATTTAATATAATTTCTAATATTTTTAATTTCGCGTTCTATTTGGATTAGGTCTTGCGTATGAGGTAATGATTCTTTAAGTATTATAGTTTGTCTTAATTCTTGTTTAAAGTCGTATATTTCTCTATAATGATAGGCTATATAATTTGTATAACAGAGATGTTTCATATATTTAATAGTCTGAATAATTGTTGGTATCTATGACGATTTCTTATATTTTGAAGTGAATACTGACTATGTCTTGGTAAGGTATATCTAAGCAGTTTTTTCTGATAAAGTCTAATTTCGGTAATGCACGAAGGAATTCTTTGGTTTTGTATTATACCGTCTATTACTTGAGGATTAGTATATAAAGTTTGTAATTCTAAGTATAGTTGGTTTATTTTTCTTTTAGCTTCGTTATATTCGTAATAATTAGTAATTGGTCTATTCATGAATTTATCCTAATGGAAAGTTTTGGATATAGCGTTTAAGTTTTGTTATTTTAATAGTCTGAAATCTTATATGAAAAGATGATCGTTCAATACTCCTACACATATAATTTAGAATATTTATAGCATTTATTTCGTTATCTCTAATTTGGTCTTGAAAAATTAACTGATAGTAATTGTATCTTATTAGAAGATCTATTTTGTCTTGTGCTAAAAATTTTAAATGATCAGTCCTAGCGTTTAGTTGATTGTTAAAAGATTTTAATTGTTTTGCTAAATGAGATTTTTTCATCAACCTAAAGGATAGTGCTGAATTTTAGTTGTTATTCGTCTTATTATACTGTGTTGTGTACTTATTCTAAGGTTAATTCGAGTAACGGAGTCTTGATAAAACTGGACTAATTGTACGATTGGTGTATAATTATCTGCTATTTCTTTGCTACAATTAACTACATAGTAATCTAATTCTTGCTGAAGTCTATCAGATTCTTGTTCTAAATGTTTAAGTATTTCTTTATTAGTGGAGAATAACGAAATTTATATACAGATCATTTAAAATCTGTATATATAAACTAGTATAGCAAATTTATGAAGATTAGACAAAATATATAGCTTAAATTATGTTTTATATGGTTTTGCTATAACTACGCAAAAAAATATACATAAATTTTTTTTTTGTATCATACCCTGTTCATCTCTTAATACTAATAGAAAAGAATTATAATCTAAGTTCATCTCTAAGAACTTTTGGGGATTCTGTATAGAACATAGATAGGATTAAATGGTCTGTATATACTGAGGAATTATATATCCTAAAGTATTATATAGTGCAGGTTTATTTTCACAAAAAGCCCTTCTATACAGACATTATAGAGAAGAACAAATATGTGTAACAGGAGATAGACAAGAGAATCTTACATTAATTAGTCCAGAATCCTCAGAAGAAATCAAAAAAAGACAAATGAATCTAATGCATATGGGTTTAATAATAATAGGACTAAAAGGACTAACAAGAAAGAATTTAGGAACAAAAGCATTAATAACTATTTATGATGATAGATGGTCAGACTCTCAAAGATCACTTATAGGATTAACTGAAGTAGACATGACTAATAACGGAGGAATATTTTATTGTAGTCCAGACTTTATGATTAATGCATCAGAATTTGGAACATATATAAAAATAGGTATCCAGACCAAAGGATATGAAGACATGACCAAAGGAAATAATCTTTTAGTTTGCGTAGGCTTCTTAGGAAAGTTAGCTAATAATAGTGGTAGCAGATTTAAATTAAAAGTTGATGATGTAGTAGGATTAATGGGAAATAAAGGTATTAAATTAATGAAACCTATAAAGATAGACTCACAAATTTATGCTGGTTTAGAATGGAACTTAGACCATAAAGATAAAGATAAACAAGAAACTCTAAAACCTACAGACCATTTAATGTATACAAATAAAAAAGGAGAAACTTCTATTAGATTTATCGATTATCAAAAGACAAATCAAGATGAAATAGAAGAAGAAGTTGAACAAACAGAACAGACTGAACGAAAAGAATTTATGAACATGTTTGAATTAGAAGAATTTGAAGTAGATAAAACTATACAGAAGGCACGAGAAATATATACAAAAGATAATAAAAGACGCTTTAAATGTAGTGGATGTAAGTTAGGACACTTGGAAATTTTTGAAGTAGACGACCACTTTAGAACATGTACTTTAAGGACAGATAATATACGATATAGAGAATTATTTGATAATTCAGACGATATAGTTTCAGAAACAGATAAAAGTATTAAAGAATTTATGGAATCAGCTTCTACTAGTTCAAGTCCCTTCCAAAGAACCAGTCAAATACATACAGTAGAAACTAATACTGGAAATGTTCCAAGACATAGGGTATATAGACAAAACCCAGAATTTGAATTAGAAAGTGTAAGACCAATAGGAAAAAGAATGCCGATAGAAGAACCTATCACTCTCCAAGCAGGTGGTGATAAAGGAAAAATACTTAATATAGCTGCACATGACCCGCAGAATTGGAATACAGTTATAGATTTATGGAAAGGAATTGTAGTAGCAGACTATATTAAGACATACACCGAAACAGACTCAGAAACTATGTATAAATATTTAGAGACATTTTTAGGAGAATCAACTAAAGGTTTATGGGAAAGTTTTAAAAGAGAATTTCCCAACGAATTCGGAGAATTATTAGCCTTTGGGGCTAATCCATATAACTTTACCAATAAAGTACATAGCTTAATAACAGGAGAAGACCCCAATAGCGGATTATTAATCTTACAACAGAAAGCTTTAATAAAATTAGAACAATTAAGCATAAGTAGTTGGCATCATATTAAACCTTTTTTATTAGACTATTTTTATTATACAACCATAAGTGGTAATGCTTTTGATGTAGGAATAGGTAAGAAATTATTCAATAAATTGCCAGGAGCTTTAGGACGAGAAATAGAGGATAGATGGAATAACTCATGCCTGAATCATCATCTTCATGAGGGTCCTGAGCAAATTGTTCAGTTGTGGGATCATAGTCAGAGTCTGAATTAGGAATGTCTGAGTCTTCTGTCTCTGGCTTTGGGGGTATAATTATATTTTTGGTTTCTTCACTTGTCTCTGTAGGTTTCACATCCTGTAGGAGTCTCATTAGAGTTTGTCCAATAATATTTTCAATTGTCTTGGTACTGGTTCTATTTTTTATTTTTGATTTTCGTGTCTTTGAGCTTGAGGCTTCTAAATTGAAACTTGTAGGTAAGCGTCTTACACTCAAAGACTAATAAGACTTTTGGGGATTTATGTATAGAACATAAATTTGTCTAGAATTGTATATGATACTATAAACGGGTTTTATATGGTAGTATTAACTCACACAATTTCTGAGAAATAAAACAAGTTAAAACCATTTTTGCGTAATCTAAATTGTCTTTTTTCTATTTCTGTATTTTGCGTCTTTAAAAAATCTAACTTTTCTTCTACTTGATACTTTATATTTGTTAGCTTAGCCTGAATGTCTCTAAGGATTTCTAATATTAAAGTATTATCTCTATGTATATTATCCCCTAGATTTAGTACTAAATCTACTATACTATTTAATTGCGGATCTTCGTTATGTAAACTATGGTCTCCACTAGCAAAATTACACCTAAGTAAAGAGTTGTCTTTTAATCTTTTATATTTTTTCTCTGGAATTAATTGTAGATCTAAATATTCGAGCTTTTTAAGATTTGTTATTTTGTCTATATTATTTAGCCTAACGCTATCCAGTTTGGTTTACTTTTATACCACTCTAACCAGTCTTTATAGGTTGCTATGTCTTGTTCTATTCCTTGTAATTCCCAACTAAGGTTACTAGTTATTTGATCAAAATCTTTTAAATTCAGATCTTGTAGTCTTTTTAAAGATTGTTTTAATATTGTTCGTTTCTTCGTTGAGTACACTAGTCTTATTAATTGAGTAATATATAAGATATTGTTGGCCTGTATCTGTCTAGCAAATGGATGAGTTTTCATTAACTATTATCCTAACGGGCAGTTGGCTAAATATTCTTTAAAAAGTTTTTGTCTTTCTATAGTATCTCTAAGATTTCTTTTAATAGTTAATAATCTAGTTTGTAATCTGTTCAAATGTGCGCACCTATTATGGTAATCTCCTATGTCTCTATAATGTTGTCGAGTTGCGTTTTTAAATTCTTCTATATGGTGAATAAGGTCGTCTCGTACTGTTTCTAATCTTTTTTCTTCAATAACTAACTCACGTATCTGTATATTATAATGCGTTATATAATAGCAGTAGTTATCACTTCTTCGCATGAAAAGAAATTACGATTGCAGTTACTAAATATTCTTGGGCTTGTATGTCTATTTTAACTTGTTTTATTTCTTTTTGTATAAAACTACAATAATCTACAATTTGATGTCTTAAATGTGTTTCTATATTTATTTCTGAATATATTTTAAATCTAGAGAAAGCGTTTTCTAATTTATGTTCTAAGAAATGTATATAATTTTGTCCTTGTTGAATATAATATAGTCTTTTACTTAATTCTGTATATTTTTTGCGATATTTTTTAATAATATGTCTAGAATAATGCATAAATTTTTATCCTAAAGGAAAATATCTTACTCTATTTCGTAAAAATTTAATATAATTTCTAATATTTTTAATTTCGCGTTCTATTTGGATTAGGTCTTGCGTATGAGGTAATGATTCTTTAAGTATTATACCATTTAATGTATACAAATAAAAAAGGAGAAACTTCTATTAGATTTATCGATTATCAAAAGACAAATCAAAATGAAATAGAAGAAGAAGTTGAACAAACAGAACAGACTGAACGAAAAGAATTTATGAACATGTTTGAATTAGAAGAATTTGAAGTAGATAAAACTATACAGAAGGCACGAGAAATATATACAAAAGATAATAAAAGACGCTTTAAATGTAGTGGATGTAAGTTAGGACACTTGGAAATTTTTGAAGTAGACGACCACTTTAGAACATGTACTTTAAGGACAGATAATATACGATATAGAGAATTATTTGATAATTCAGACGATATAGTTTCAGAAACAGATAAAAGTATTAAAGAATTTATGGAATCAGCTTCTACTAGTTCAAGTCCCTTCCAAAGAACCAGTCAAATACATACAGTAGAAACTAATACTGGAAATGTTCCAAGACATAGGGTATATAGACAAAACCCAGAATTTGAATTAGAAAGTGTAAGACCAATAGGAAAAAGAATGCCGATAGAAGAACCTATCACTCTCCAAGCAGGTGGTGATAAAGGAAAAATACTTAATATAGCTGCACATGACCCGCAGAATTGGAATACAGTTATAGATTTATGGAAAGGAATTGTAGTAGCAGACTATATTAAGACATACACCGAAACAGACTCAGAAACTATGTATAAATATTTAGAGACATTTTTAGGAGAATCAACTAAAGGTTTATGGGAAAGTTTTAAAAGAGAATTTCCCAACGAATTCGGAGAATTATTAGCCTTTGGGGCTAATCCATATAACTTTACCAATAAAGTACATAGCTTAATAACAGGAGAAGACCCCAATAGCGGATTATTAATCTTACAACAGAAAGCTTTAATAAAATTAGAACAATTAAGCATAAGTAGTTGGCATCATATTAAACCTTTTTTATTAGACTATTTTTATTATACAACCATAAGTGGTAATGCTTTTGATGTAGGAATAGGTAAGAAATTATTCAATAAATTGCCAGGAGCTTTAGGACGAGAAATAGAGGATAGATGGAATAAAAGAGACGGTGTAGTACAGAATCCAACAGCCAGATGGTCAATAGGACATAGAATACAACATATTATGGATATATTACAAGAAAAGTGTACTAACATACAAATACAGAAACAACTAAAGAAAGGAGAGACAAATTTCTGTAAGACTATTTACACTACACAAAGTTATGATAACAATCCTCAAAAGAAAAAATATAAGAAGTATAAAAAACCATATAAACAAAATAATTATAAACAGAAAAATTATTATTTAAGAAAGTCATCTGCGAGAAAACCATATCTCAATAAAGACAAGCATGTAAGAAAATATAAGGATAATCGAAGTTATAAGAATACTTTAGAATGTTTTACTTGTGGCAGTTCAGATCATCTAGCTAATACTTGCCCTAAAAGAAATAATACTAGAACTAGAAATTCTCAATTAATAGAAGACTTTAATGAGACTACATTTATTAAAGTCTCATTAAAGTCTTCTATTAATTGAGAATTTCTAGTTCTAGTATTATTTCTTTTAGGGCAAGTATTCATAGACAACATTATAAAGAACCCATCATCAAGAAATCAAGAGAGAACATCAAGAAGATCTTCAATATTAGAGCAAAAGTTATTTCTAGACACCAACAAAATAATTTTTTGTGATCACTGTACCTCTATGACCGAAAATTTTAGAAGACTTAACCATAAAAATGAGATTTTAGAAAAAGAAAGAAACGAGTTAATTAGACAAAACATAGTCTGGCTCTGGTTACTTTATGAAAACAAACGTTTAAAGAAAACACATATTTATATAAACAACCATAACTAGTTACATTGGTACATGCATACTAGTTAATTCATACAAACATACTGTACATACTGGGGAAAATACCTAGTTCTAAGAAAGCCATAACCTACTTACATATTGTAGAGGAGAGAGGGTTCCCTTTCGGGAGTCCCCGAAGTGCTCCTGGTTGAACTGGAAAATAAACACTCACACACTTTTCTTACTTACAACACTCTCTTTCTCTCTTTTTTTTTTTTGTTTTTTTTTTTTTTTTTTTTTTTTTTTTACACTCTTACAAAATATGAGAAATAACTTTTGCTCTAATATTGAAGATCTTCTTGATGTTCTCTCTTGATTTCTTGATGATCTCTGTCTGAGTGGAATGAGGGGTATATATAGGTAAAGGAGTGAAGAGGCGGATTTCAAAATGAAATAAATTTCAGCAAAAGAATCTGAATTATTGAACTTGTCTTTGTCTTGGGTCCCGTCTTACTGTGTATTTGTTGAAAAATCTTCAAAGTAGTGTGGTGGCTGTCGCTTTCTTCTCTTTCTTTTTGAATATTGAGGCCACCTGTCTTTTTGAAACGTCATTGCTTACGTATCTGCCAAAATTTAAAATAGCTGACGTAGCTGCTTACGTCTGTCTTCATCCAATGGTGTCTAGATTGTGTAGTGCCACAGAATCAAAACTCATGCCTGAATCATCATCTTCATGAGGGTCCTGAGCAAATTGTTCAGTTGTGGGATCATAGTCAGAGTCTGAATTAGGAATGTCTGAGTCTTCTGTTTCTGGCTTTGGGGGTATAATTATATTTTTGGTTTCTTCACTTGTCTCTGTAGGTTTCACATCCTGTAGGAGTCTCATTAGAGTTTGTCCAATAATATTTTCAATTGTCTTGGTACTGGTTCTATTTTTTATTTTTGATTTTCGTGTCTTTGAGCTTGAGGCTTCTAAATTGAAACTTGTAGGTAAGCGTCTTACACTTTTTGGCAAAGTGTCAGCCATTAACGGACTTGATGTGTCTTTACCAGTTGCCGTTTGAACTGGACTAGCTGTACCGTTACCTGATACAGTAGGTCTATTTACATTCACAGGGGAATGTACACCCATCTGATCCATTTTGAGTGGAGTTGGAGAACTCACTGGGGTTTGAAAATTGGTCTGAGTAGCTGTATTTGAAAAAGAAGCTTGTTCTTGAGTTTTTTCTATATCCCTAATATAATCTTGTAAAATCATGTTTTGTCTAATTAACTCGTTTCTTTCTTTTTCTAAAATCTCATTTTTATGGTTAAGTCTTCTAAAATTTTCGGTCATAGAGGTACAGTGATCACAAAAAATTATTTTGTTGGTGTCTTTCTGAATGTTATACTGAGGAATTTTTGTCTGATTTTGAAGTTCTGGTATAACATAAAAATTGGGTCCTAGGTTACCTCTGGCATAATCTAATGCCTCATGAAAATTGTTAAAACCTTTATATAATGGGTCTTTGAACCCTTTGATAGCATCTATCACTTGTATCCATGTCTGGTATATTCCTGGAGTTCTTCCCTGTATGATCACATAAAACTTAAACTTATTGGTTAGATTCTTTTCAGTAAAATATTGAGCCAGGGCGTTCATTACAGCTAAGAAATAGCTGACATCCCTTGGAGTCTTATTATAGGAAATCCATAAATTGTCTAGTAAACATTTCTGGTTTTTATCAACTCTTGCTTCAGGTCTAATCTTGAAACTGAAATTGCTTTCCGGATAACAGATTAAATTGTGTCTGCCGAAATGAAGTCTTTCAATTGTCTGAGGAGTGGAAGTCTGAGACATATTTAATGAACTTAAAGGTCTGAAATGAGTATTACTTAAAAGTGTCTTTAAGTAATCGTCTGTAGCTGAGTCTGAGGAAGAAGCTTTAGCTTTTCCTTTGTCTGCCTTATCTGCCATGCTGCATAAGAAAACTAATTAGTAGTTTTTGAAATTAATCTGCTAAGTTTATCAGCTAAAATATTTTCTTTTCCTTTAATATGTTCAAATTTAATACTATAAATAGAAGTAGCATCAATAAAATTCAGCCATCTCCTTTTACTACTGTTTTTCTCACTAATTTTTTCATGAAATTTAACTATTGCTTCACAGTCTGTTCTTACTAATATTTCAGGTTTGTTTAAAATATATATCTTAAAACTATTAAGTCCATAAATTACCGCTAGTATTTCTGCGTCTATACTACTCATGTTACCTTGTTCTTTGTATTTGCCGCTTTGGTAAGCGCATATTCGTTCGTCTTTCTTATCGCTATATTTATTTTTCTTAGCTTTGAGGACAGCTCCCCATCCTTCAAAACTTCCATCAGTTTCAACTATTAAATAGTCTGTTTCTAGAGGTAATGCTAGGTCGGGTATATCTTTTATCATTTCTTTTAATTTTTGAACTAACTTTATATCTTCAGTATTAAAAGTTTTTTGTCCTTTAGTACCTGTCTTAGCATAAAGAGGTCCTGCTACCTTTCCTAAATTTTTAATAAATTGTCTAGCATAATTTAATATTCCTAAGAATTTTTGTAGATCTTTAGTCTTTTCTAACTTGTCTGGCATTTCTAGAGCTTTCTTTGCTATATGAGGTTGTAACTTAATTTTACCATTTCCTATAGTAATTCCTAAAAAGTTAATATAAGGTTTACATAGTTCCATCTTTTTCTTACTAATGATTATTCCATGTTCTATAAATAGATTAAAGACCTTCTGTAAATGTTCTAAGTGTTCTTTTAGGTTATAACTAAATACTAAAATGTCATCTACATATACCAGCACAAAATGTTTATATTTTCCAAAAATGTTATCCATCTTTTGTTGAAAAATTGGTGGTGCTGTCTTTAGGCCAAATGGCATGACTAGCCATTCAAAATGACCCTCTGGACAAGTAAAAGCTGTCCAGTCAATACTATCTTTATGCATCTTAATTTGCCAATAGCCTGACTTGCAATCAAACTTACTGAACATCGTTCTTTCTTGGATCCTATTAATTAATTCAGTCTTATCTGGAAGCTTATAAGCATCCATAACAGTATTGTCATTAAGTCTTTTATAATTAATTACCATTCTAGCCTTTCCTCTAACTATTTCACTATGGTTTCTGACCATAAAAGCTGCTGATCTATGTCTTGATTTTGATCTTCTAATTACTCCTAATGTAAGAAGTTCTTTGATTTGTATCTCAAAATCTTTTAAGTCTTCATTAGTGGCTTGTATAGCTGCCGTTTTTATAGTATATTCGGGGTTTATAATTTCTAACTTGCATTCTATCTGGTTATTTCCCCAATGTTGTAAAGGCTTTTCTCCTATAATATCTATATCATCTAGTCTTTGGATTATCTTTTGCAAGTCTGCTTGGTTTTGGATAGTTCCTATGGTATTTTTAAAAATATATTTGCCTTCTTGTATTTCAATTAGATTATAATTCTTTTCTATTTCTTCCTCTATATCTATCCAATCGTCTTCTATTATTTCTGATAATAAACTTGTATTGCAGGTACAGTCCGTTCCTTTATCACAAACGGAGTCTGGAGTTATGGGTTTTCTTTTCGAGTCTTTGATAACCTTCGTATCTCTTTGTATATTTCTACCAAAAAATGATGGAGTTATTGTAATATTTTTTGTAAAAATTACACCATCTCTAGTAATAAAACATCCTCCATTATTTCGGACCATAAAGTCTAATCCTATAACAAAATCTGCTTTTATATCTAGTTTTCTGGTTAACATGTAGCCTAACTTGTATTTTGTCTTATAATTTGAACAAGTATTATTGAAACTAATTATTGCATTTTTTACATAGTGGGTATAAGTATTATGAGAGCCATCCATTTGCATGGCTTTCTGGGGTTTAGTAAATTGATTTAACAGATGTTTTGGTAATATGTCTTGATTTATTATGCACTGAGTGCATCCTGAGTCTACTAACCCTAAGGTTTCTATTTCATAATCGTGTATTACTATCTTTGTCATTACTTTAACGGAGCTTAATTTTACATCTTCATTACATATTAATCCTTCAAAAGACTGATTTAGTAATTCTGTATCTTCACAATCTTCTATTATTATGCCTCTTGATTCGTGAACATTTGTTTTTGTAGATTCTTGAGGAATTAATTTCCCTTTTTCTAAATATCTTATTCTATCTTCTAATTCACTTACTTTTACTTCTAGATTATGTATTCTAGTTTCTGTTGTATTATCTGTTGCAATTATAACAGCCTGTTTCTTTTCTATTGGTAGTATTGGTGTTGATTGTATTACTCCTTTTCCTATAGTCTTATCAAGACTCCGTTACTCGAATTAACCTTAGAATAAGTACACAACACAGTATAATAAGACGAATAACAACTAAAATTCAACACTATCCTTTAGGTTGATGAAAAAATCTCATTTAGCAAAACAATTAAAATCTTTTAACAATCAACTAAACGCTAGGACTGATCATTTAAAATTTTTAGCACAAGACAAAATAGATCTTCTAATAAGATACAATTACTATCAGTTAATTTTTCAAGACCAAATTAGAGATAACGAAATAAATGCTATAAATATTCTAAATTATATGTGTAGGAGTATTGAACGATCATCTTTTCATATAAGATTTCAGACTATTAAAATAACAAAACTTAAACGCTATATCCAAAACTTTCCATTAGGATAAATTCATGAATAGACCAATTACTAATTATTACGAATATAACGAAGCTAAAAGAAAAATAAACCAACTATACTTAGAATTACAAACTTTATATACTAATCCTCAAGTAATAGACGGTATAATACAAAACCAAAGAATTCCTTCGTGCATTACCGAAATTAGACTTTATCAGAAAAAACTGCTTAGATATACCTTACCAAGACATAGTCAGTATTCACTTCAAAATATAAGAAATCGTCATAGATACCAACAATTATTCAGACTATTAAATATATGAAACATCTCTGTTATACAAATTATATAGCCTATCATTATAGAGAAATATACGACTTTAAACAAGAATTAAGACAAACTATAATACTTAAAGAATCATTACCTCATACGCAAGACCTAATCCAAATAGAACGCGAAATTAAAAATATTAGAAATTATATTAAATTTTTACGAAATAGAGTAAGATATTTTCCTTTAGGATAAAAATTTATGCATTATTCTAGACATATTATTAAAAAATATCGCAAAAAATATACAGAATTAAGTAAAAGACTATATTATATTCAACAAGGACAAAATTATATACATTTCTTAGAACATAAATTAGAAAACGCTTTCTCTAGATTTAAAATATATTCAGAAATAAATATAGAAACACATTTAAGACATCAAATTGTAGATTATTGTAGTTTTATACAAAAAGAAATAAAACAAGTTAAAATAGACATACAAGCCCAAGAATATTTAGTAACTGCAATCGTAATTTCTTTTCATGCGAAGAAGTGATAACTACTGCTATTATATAACGCATTATAATATACAGATACGTGAGTTAGTTATTGAAGAAAAAAGATTAGAAACAGTACGAGACGACCTTATTCACCATATAGAAGAATTTAAAAACGCAACTCGACAACATTATAGAGACATAGGAGATTACCATAATAGGTGCGCACATTTGAACAGATTACAAACTAGATTATTAACTATTAAAAGAAATCTTAGAGATACTATAGAAAGACAAAAACTTTTTAAAGAATATTTAGCCAACTGCCCGTTAGGATAATAGTTAATGAAAACTCATCCATTTGCTAGACAGATACAGGCCAACAATATCTTATATATTACTCAATTAATAAGACTAGTGTACTCAACGAAGAAACGAACAATATTAAAACAATCTTTAAAAAGACTACAAGATCTGAATTTAAAAGATTTTGATCAAATAACTAGTAACCTTAGTTGGGAATTACAAGGAATAGAACAAGACATAGCAACCTATAAATACTCCTACACATATAATTTAGAATATTTATAGCATTTATTTCGTTATCTCTAATTTGGTCTTGAAAAATTAACTGATAGTAATTGTATCTTATTAGAAGATCTATTTTGTCTTGTGCTAAAAATTTTAAATGATCAGTCCTAGCGTTTAGTTGATTGTTAAAAGATTTTAATTGTTTTGCTAAATGAGATTTTTTCATCAACCTAAACATTTAGAACAAGAATCTGATAGACTTCAGCAAGAATGGATAAAAATTTATGCATTATTCTAGACATATTATTAAAAAATATCGCAAAAAATATACAGAATTAAGTAAAAGACTATATTATATTCAACAAGGACAAAATTATATACATTTCTTAGAACATAAATTAGAAAACGCTTTCTCTAGATTTAAAATATATTCAGAAATAAATATAGAAACACATTTAAGACATCAAATTGTAGATTATTGTAGTTTTATACAAAAAGAAATAAAACAAGTTAAAATAGACATACAAGCCCAAGAATATTTAGTAACTGCAATCGTAATTTCTTTTCATGCGAAGAAGTGATAACTACTGCTATTATATAACGCATTATAATATACAGATACGTGAGTTAGTTATTGAAGAAAAAAGATTAGAAACAGTACGAGACGACCTTATTCACCATATAGAAGAATTTAAAAACGCAACTCGACAACATTATAGAGACATAGGAGATTACCATAATAGGTGCGCACATTTGAACAGATTACAAACTAGATTATTAACTATTAAAAGAAATCTTAGAGATACTATAGAAAGACAAAAACTTTTTAAAGAATATTTAGCCAACTGCCCGTTAGGATAATAGTTAATGAAAACTCATCCATTTGCTAGACAGATACAGGCCAACAATATCTTATATATTACTCAATTAATAAGACTAGTGTACTCAACGAAGAAACGAACAATATTAAAACAATCTTTAAAAAGACTACAAGATCTGAATTTAAAAGATTTTGATCAAATAACTAGTAACCTTAGTTGGGAATTACAAGGAATAGAACAAGACATAGCAACCTATAAAGACTGGTTAGAGTGGTATAAAAGTAAACCAAACTGGATAGCGTTAGGCTAAATAATATAGACAAAATAACAAATCTTAAAAAGCTCGAATATTTAGATCTACAATTAATTCCAGAGAAAAAATATAAAAGATTAAAAGACAACTCTTTACTTAGGTGTAATTTTGCTAGTGGAGACCATAGTTTACATAACGAAGATCCGCAATTAAATAGTATAGTAGATTTAGTACTAAATCTAGGGGATAATATACATAGAGATAATACTTTAATATTAGAAATCCTTAGAGACATTCAGGCTAAGCTAACAAATATAAAGTATCAAGTAGAAGAAAAGTTAGATTTTTTAAAGACGCAAAATACAGAAATAGAAAAAAGACAACATTATAAAGAACCTCAGAATAATACTTTACTTACCGAAATTAAACAAAACCTAGAACAAATAAAACTTATAATTCTTTCATGAACGATCCTTTATACACCGAAATCCTTAAACAAGCAGAACAAATAGCACCAAACCCAGAAGGTTTAAGTAATCATACCCCTCAAAGTAAAACAGACCAGACAATTATTAAACAGAATAATACTATAATATTATTACTTTTAAAACTAAACGAAAATATAGAAAGATTAATTAAAGGAAAAACTATAGAAGATCATCAAGACCTATTAAAACAACATCTAGACCAACTAAACAAAATTAAATATCCACCGGTTCCTGAAGACACTTTAAACGATTTAATAGATCAGCTTAAAAGAACTGAAGTCACCCCTTTAAAAGAAAGACCTCCACCGCGAAAGGCAAAACCATGGACTTTTTATCAGGTAGGAGACAAAACAACGAAAGACCACGACATAGCTACACCCAAAACAGCTTAAGTAATAATTTAATATCTAACATAATGATTTCACGAAGACATTCTGCTTCTACTTCTCAACAATTAGATGAAGTAATTGACGTAGACAAAGATATCCAGATTTTTCAACAGAATAAATTAAATTTATTAAATCCTAAAGTATTATATAGTGCAGGTTTATTTTCACAAAAAGCCCTTCTATACAGACATTATAGAGAAGAACAAATATGTGTAACAGGAGATAGACAAGAGAATCTTACATTAATTAGTCCAGAATCCTCAGAAGAAATCCAAAAAAGACAAATGAATCTAATGCATATGGGTTTAATAATAATAGGACTAAAAGGACTAACAAGAAAGAATTTAGGAACAAAAGCATTAATAACTATTTATGATGATAGATGGTCAGACTCTCAAAGATCACTTATAGGATTAACTGAAGTAGACATGACTAATAACGGAGGAATATTTTATTGTAGTCCAGACTTTATGATTAATGCATCAGAATTTGGAACATATATAAAAATAGGTATCCAGACCAAAGGATATGAAGACATGACCAAAGGAAATAATCTTTTAGTTTGCGTAGGCTTCTTAGGAAAGTTAGCTAATAATAGTGGTAGCAGATTTAAATTAAAAGTTGATGATGTAGTAGGATTAATGGGAAATAAAGGTATTAAATTAATGAAACCTATAAAGATAGACTCACAAATTTATGCTGGTTTAGAATGGAACTTAGACCATAAAGATAAAGATAAACAAGAAACTCTAAAACCAACAGACCATTTAATGTATACAAATAAAAAAGGAGAAACTTCTATTAGATTTATCGATTATCAAAAGACAAATCAAGATGAAATAGAAGAAGAAGTTGAACAAACAGAACAGACTGAACGAAAAGAATTTATGAACATGTTTGAATTAGAAGAATTTGAAGTAGATAAAACTATACAGAAGGCACGAGAAATATATACAAAAGATAATAAAAGACGCTTTAAATGTAGTGGATGTAAGTTAGGACACTTGGAAATTTTTGAAGTAGACGACCACTTTAGAACATGTACTTTAAGGACAGATAATATACGATATAGAGAATTATTTGATAATTCAGACGATATAGTTTCAGAAACAGATAAAAGTATTAAAGAATTTATGGAATCAGCTTCTACTAGTTCAAGTCCCTTCCAAAGAACCAGTCAAATACATACAGTAGAAACTAATACTGGAAATGTTCCAAGACATAGGGTATATAGACAAAACCCAGAATTTGAATTAGAAAGTGTAAGACCAATAGGAAAAAGAATGCCGATAGAAGAACCTATCACTCTCCAAGCAGGTGGTGATAAAGGAAAAATACTTAATATAGCTGCACATGACCCGCAGAATTGGAATACAGTTATAGATTTATGGAAAGGAATTGTAGTAGCAGACTATATTAAGACATAGGGGAAGAAGAGATGAACAGGGTATGATACAAAAAAAAAAAAAAAAAAAAAAAAAAAAAAAAAAAAAAAAAAAAAAAAAAAAAAAAAAAAAAAAAAAAAAAGGAGACATAACATGAGGATGTACAAATTGGTTGGGAAACCTTACGATTCCTTGTGAATCTTCACTGCTGAATCGAGGAGGTAGAACAATACCAATTCTGTGTATAGAATCCTGTTATTATCCATAAAAACAAAAATTTAGTCAAATTTTGGGGAAATATACTTAGAAATCTAAGGAAACATAGCTATCATACATAAAGTAGATACAAGGAGGAGGAAGTACCGAGTAGGATTTTTACAACTATACGAGCAAACCCTTCAAATCAATCAACTCCAACATTTTCCTAAGCAAGCAACGCTTATTCAACCTTCAAATAGTTTGTAATCTGTTCAAATGTGCGCACCTATTATGGTAATCTCCTATGTCTCTATAATGTTGTCGAGTTGCGTTTTTAAATTCTTCTATATGGTGAATAAGGTCGTCTCGTACTGTTTCTAATCTTTTTTCTTCAATAACTAACTCACGTATCTGTATATTATAATGCGTTATATAATAGCAGTAGTTATCACTTCTTCGCATGAAAAGAAATTACGATTGCAGTTACTAAATATTCTTGGGCTTGTATGTCTATTTTAACTTGTTTTATTTCTTTTTGTATAAAACTACAATAATCTACAATTTGATGTCTTAAATGTGTTTCTATATTTATTTCTGAATATATTTTAAATCTAGAGAAAGCGTTTTCTAATTTATGTTCTAAGAAATGTATATAATTTTGTCCTTGTTGAATATAATATAGTCTTTTACTTAATTCTGTATATTTTTTGCGATATTTTTTAATAATATGTCTAGAATAATGCATAAATTTTTATCCTAAAGGAAAATATCTTACTCTATTTCGTAAAAATTTAATATAATTTCTAATATTTTTAATTTCGCGTTCTATTTGGATTAGGTCTTGCGTATGAGGTAATGATTCTTTAAGTATTATAGTTTGTCTTAATTCTTGTTTAAAGTCGTATATTTCTCTATAATGATAGGCTATATAATTTGTATAACAGAGATGTTTCATATATTTAATAGTCTGAATAATTGTTGGTATCTATGACGATTTCTTATATTTTGAAGTGAATACTGACTATGTCTTGGTAAGGTATATCTAAGCAGTTTTTTCTGATAAAGTCTAATTTCGGTAATGCACGAAGGAATTCTTTGGTTTTGTATTATACCGTCTATTACTTGAGGATTAGTATATAAAGTTTGTAATTCTAAGTATAGTTGGTTTATTTTTCTTTTAGCTTCGTTATATTCGTAATAATTAGTAATTGGTCTATTCATGAATTTATCCTAATGGAAAGTTTTGGATATAGCGTTTAAGTTTTGTTATTTTAATAGTCTGAAATCTTATATGAAAAGATGATCGTTCAATACTCCTACACATATAATTTAGAATATTTATAGCATTTATTTCGTTATCTCTAATTTGGTCTTGAAAAATTAACTGATAGTAATTGTATCTTATTAGAAGATCTATTTTGTCTTGTGCTAAAAATTTTAAATGATCAGTCCTAGCGTTTAGTTGATTGTTAAAAGATTTTAATTGTTTTGCTAAATGAGATTTTTTCATCAACCTAAAGGATAGTGCTGAATTTTAGTTGTTATTCGTCTTATTATACTGTGTTGTGTACTTATTCTAAGGTTAATTCGAGTAACGGAGTCTTGATAAAACTGGACTAATTGTACGATTGGTGTATAATTATCTGCTATTTCTTTGCTACAATTAACTACATAGTAATCTAATTCTTGCTGAAGTCTATCAGATTCTTGTTCTAAATGTTTAAGTATTTCTTTATTATATACTAACCACGATCTCTGTGCTTTCAAATATCTAGCTAGTCTACTTCTTCTCATGTATTTAGGCCTAGAAACTTCTGGCTCTGATACCAAAAGAAAAGGATTACTTAGATTTGAAAATGTTTTGAAAATGTTTCACTATTTGAAGGTTGAATAAGCGTTGCTTGCTTAGGAAAATGTTGGAGTTGATTGATTTGAAGGGTTTGCTCGTATAGTTGTAAAAATCCTACTCGGTACTTCCTCCTCCTTGTATCTACTTTATGTATGATAGCTATGTTTCCTTAGATTTCTAAGTATATTTCCCCAAAATTTGACTAAATTTTTGTTTTTATGGATAATAACAGGATTCTATACACAGAATTGGTATTGTTCTACCTCCTCGATTCAGCAGTGAAGATTCACAAGGAATCGTAAGGTTTCCCAACCAATTTGTACATCCTCATGTTATGTCTCCTTTTTTTTTTTTTTTTTTTTTTTTTTTTTTTTTTTTTTTTTTTTTTTTTTTTTTTTTTTTGTATCATACCCTGTTCATCTCTTCTTCTTAGACTGTATACTTAAGAACTGCTTCTTAACCGCACCCCGGAACCGCTTATTTCAGCATATCTATACCTTCCCTTTTCATCTCTTTCTCTTGAACTTAGTACTTTAAGAACCGTTTCTTTGACCACACCCTGGAAACACAGTCCTGCAGCTATAACGGACTTTTACATCCTAGGTATTTACAGGTCAATCCATCAGGGTTCTTTAAGCATTCAAGAGACTAACCATATACTAGGGGGAGGCATAAATCATCCTAGGAATTTACCGGTTATCCATGGGAGTTACTTAAGCATCTAAGAAGAGAACCATATACTAGGGGTAAAGCTTTTATGAAAACAAACGTTTAAAGATACCAGGTCCTAGGTTACCTCTGGCATAATCTAATGCCTCATGAAAATTGTTAAAACCTTTATATAATGGGTCTTTGAACCCTTTGATAGCATCTATCACTTGTATCCATGTCTGGTATATTCCTGGAGTTCTTCCCTGTATGATCACATAAAACTTAAACTTATTGGTTAGATTCTTTTCAGTAAAATATTGAGCCAGGGCGTTCATTACAGCTAAGAAATAGCTGACATCCCTTGGAGTCTTATTATAGGAAATCCATAAATTGTCTAGTAAACATTTCTGGTTTTTATCAACTCTTGCTTCAGGTCTAATCTTGAAACTGAAATTGCTTTCCGGATAACAGATTAAATTGTGTCTGCCGAAATGAAGTCTTTCAATTGTCTGAGGAGTGGAAGTCTGAGACATATTTAATGAACTTAAAGGTCTGAAATGAGTATTACTTAAAAGTGTCTTTAAGTAATCGTCTGTAGCTGAGTCTGAGGAAGAAGCTTTAGCTTTTCCTTTGTCTGCCTTATCTGCCATGCTGCATAAGAAAACTAATTAGTAGTTTTTGAAATTAATCTGCTAAGTTTATCAGCTAAAATATTTTCTTTTCCTTTAATATGTTCAAATTTAATACTATAAATAGAAGTAGCATCAATAAAATTCAGCCATCTCCTTTTACTACTGTTTTTCTCACTAATTTTTTCATGAAATTTAACTATTGCTTCACAGTCTGTTCTTACTAATATTTCAGGTTTGTTTAAAATATATATCTTAAAACTATTAAGTCCATAAATTACCGCTAGTATTTCTGCGTCTATACTACTCATGTTACCTTGTTCTTTGTATTTGCCGCTTTGGTAAGCGCATATTCGTTCGTCTTTCTTATCGCTATATTTATTTTTCTTAGCTTTGAGGACAGCTCCCCATCCTTCAAAACTTCCATCAGTTTCAACTATTAAATAGTCTGTTTCTAGAGGTAATGCTAGGTCGGGTATATCTTTTATCATTTCTTTTAATTTTTGAACTAACTTTATATCTTCAGTATTAAAAGTTTTTTGTCCTTTAGTACCTGTCTTAGCATAAAGAGGTCCTGCTACCTTTCCTAAATTTTTAATAAATTGTCTAGCATAATTTAATATTCCTAAGAATTTTTGTAGATCTTTAGTCTTTTCTAACTTGTCTGGCATTTCTAGAGCTTTCTTTGCTATATGAGGTTGTAACTTAATTTTACCATTTCCTATAGTAATTCCTAAAAAGTTAATATAAGGTTTACATAGTTCCATCTTTTTCTTACTAATGATTATTCCATGTTCTATAAATAGATTAAAGACCTTCTGTAAATGTTCTAAGTGTTCTTTTAGGTTATAACTAAATACTAAAATGTCATCTACATATACTAGCACAAAATGTTTATATTTTCCAAAAATGTTATCCATCTTTCGTTGAAAAATTGGTGGTGCTGTCTTTAGGCCAAATGGCATGACTAGCCATTCAAAATGACCCTCTGGACAAGTAAAAGCTGTCCAGTCAATACTATCTTTATGCATCTTAATTTGCCAATAGCCTGACTTGCAATCAAACTTACTGAACATCGTTCTTTCTTGGATCCTATTAATTAATTCAGTCTTATCTGGAAGCTTATAAGCATCCATAACAGTATTGTCATTAAGTCTTTTATAATTAATTACCATTCTAGCCTTTCCTCTAACTATTTCACTATGGTTTCTGACCATAAAAGCTGCTGATCTATGTCTTGATTTTGATCTTCTAATTACTCCTAATGTAAGAAGTTCTTTGATTTGTATCTCAAAATCTTTTAAGTCTTCATTAGTGGCTTGTATAGCTGCCGTTTTTATAGTATATTCGGGGTTTATAATTTCTAACTTGCATTCTATCTGGTTATTTCCCCAATGTTGTAAAGGCTTTTCTCCTATAATATCTATATCATCTAGTCTTTGGATTATCTTTTGCAAGTCTGCTTGGTTTTGGATAGTTCCTATGGTATTTTTAAAAATATATTTGCCTTCTTGTATTTCAATTAGATTATAATTCTTTTCTATTTCTTCCTCTATATCTATCCAATCGTCTTCTATTATTTCTGATAATAAACTTGTATTGCAGGTACAGTCCGTTCCTTTATCACAAACGGAGTCTGGAGTTATGGGTTTTCTTTTCGAGTCTTTGATAACCTTCGTATCTCTTTGTATATTTCTACCAAAAAATGATGGAGTTATTGTAATATTTTTTGTAAAAATTACACCATCTCTAGTAATAAAACATCCTCCATTATTTCGGACCATAAAGTCTAATCCTATAACAAAATCTGCTTTTATATCTAGTTTTCTGGTTAACATGTAGCCTAACTTGTATTTTGTCTTATAATTTGAACAAGTATTATTGAAACTAATTATTGCATTTTTTACATAGTGGGTATAAGTATTATGAGAGCCATCCATTTGCATGGCTTTCTGGGGTTTAGTAAATTGATTTAACAGATGTTTTGGTAATATGTCTTGATTTATTATGCACTGAGTGCATCCTGAGTCTACTAACCCTAAGGTTTCTATTTCATAATCGTGTATTACTATCTTTGTCATTACTTTAACGGAGCTTAATTTTACATCTTCATTACATATTAATCCTTCAAAAGACTGATTTAGTAATTCTGTATCTTCACAATCTTCTATTATTATGCCTCTTGATTCGTGAACATTTGTTTTTGTAGATTCTTGAGGAATTAATTTCCCTTTTTCTAAATATCTTATTCTATCTTCTAATTCACTTACTTTTACTTCTAGATTATGTATTCTAGTTTCTGTTGTATTATCTGTTGCAATTATAACAGCCTGTTTCTTTTCTATTGGTAGTATTGGTGTTGATTGTATTACTCCTTTTCCTATAGTCTTTTCTATACAAGAAATGCATCCTTCAAGGAAACACTTGCTGCATTTAGCTCGCTTAATTCTACTAGGATACCAATGACAAATAAAGCACTGGTTACTGTCTAATCCTTTATTCTTTTCGAATTCATGAAAACACTGATCTGATTCTAGAATGTTAACTAGATTACAATTAATTATAGCAGTATTTAAATTCTCTAGCCCTATATCGTCGTCTGTATCTGAAGAATTTGGGTCTTTATTATAATCTATACTAATGATAGAATATATGCTTTCTGTATCGGACATATATTCATCTACATTTATTAAAGTCTCATTAAAGTCTTCTATTAATTGAGAATTTCTAGTTCTAGTATTATTTCTTTTAGGGCAAGTATTAGCTAGATGATCTGAACTGCCACAAGTAAAACATTCTAAAGTATTCTTATAACTTCGATTATCCTTATATTTTCTTACATGCTTGTCTTTATTGAGATATGGTTTTCTCGCAGATGACTTTCTTAAATAATAATTTTTCTGTTTATAATTATTTTGTTTATATGGTTTTTTATAGTTTACATAACGAAGATCCGCAATTAAATAGTATAGTAGATTTAGTACTAAATCTAGGGGATAATATACATAGAGATAATACTTTAATATTAGAAATCCTTAGAGACATTCAGGCTAAGCTAACAAATATAAAGTATCAAGTAGAAGAAAAGTTAGATTTTTTAAAGACGCAAAATACAGAAATAGAAAAAAGACAACATTATAAAGAACCTCAGAATAGTACTTTACTTACCGAAATTAAACAAAACCTAGAACAAATAAAACTTATAATTCTTTCATGAACGATCCTTTATACACCGAAATCCTTAAACAAGCAGAACAAATAGCACCAAACCCAGAAGGTTTAAGTAATCATACCCCTCAAAGTAAAACAGACCAGACAATTATTAAACAGAATAATACTATAATATTATTACTTTTAAAACTAAACGAAAATATAGAAAGATTAATTAAAGGAAAAACTATAGAAGATCATCAAGACCTATTAAAACAACATCTAGACCAACTAAACAAAATTAAATATCCACCGGTTCCTGAAGACACTTTAAACGATTTAATAGATCAGCTTAAAAGAACTGAAGTCACCCCTTTAAAAGAAAGACCTCCACCGCGAAAGGCAAAACCATGGACTTTTTATCAGGTAGGAGACAAAACAACGAAAGACCACGACATAGCTACACCCAAAACAGCTTAAGTAATAATTTAATATCTAACATAATGATTTCACGAAGACATTCTGCTTCTACTTCTCAACAATTAGATGAAGTAATTGACGTAGACAAAGATATCCAGATTTTTCAACAGAATAAATTAAATTTATTAAATCCTAAAGTATTATATAGTGCAGGTTTATTTTCACAAAAAGCCCTTCTATACAGACATTATAGAGAAGAACAAATATGTGTAACAGGAGATAGACAAGAGAATCTTACATTAATTAGTCCAGAATCCTCAGAAGAAATCCAAAAAAGACAAATGAATCTAATGCATATGGGTTTAATAATAATAGGACTAAAAGGACTAACAAGAAAGAATTTAGGAACAAAAGCATTAATAACTATTTATGATGATAGATGGTCAGACTCTCAAAGATCACTTATAGGATTAACTGAAGTAGACATGACTAATAACGGAGGAATATTTTATTGTAGTCCAGACTTTATGATTAATGCATCAGAATTTGGAACATATATAAAAATAGGTATCCAGACCAAAGGATATGAAGACATGACCAAAGGAAATAATCTTTTAGTTTGCGTAGGCTTCTTAGGAAAGTTAGCTAATAATAGTGGTAGCAGATTTAAATTAAAAGTTGATGATGTAGTAGGATTAATGGGAAATAAAGGTATTAAATTAATGAAACCTATAAAGATAGACTCACAAATTTATGCTGGTTTAGAATGAAACTTAGACCATAAAGATAAAGATAAACAAGAAACTCTAAAACCTACAGACCATTTAATGTATACAAATAAAAAAGGAGAAACTTCTATTAGATTTATCGATTATCAAAAGACAAATCAAGATGAAATAGAAGAAGAAGTTGAACAAACAGAACAGACTGAACGAAAAGAATTTATGAACATGTTTGAATTAGAAGAATTTGAAGTAGATAAAACTATACAGAAGGCACGAGAAATATATACAAAAGATAATAAAAGACGCTTTAAATGTAGTGGATGTAAGTTAGGACACTTGGAAATTTTTGAAGTAGACGACCACTTTAGAACATGTACTTTAAGGACAGATAATATACGATATAGAGAATTATTTGATAATTCAGACGATATAGTTTCAGAAACAGATAAAAGTATTAAAGAATTTATGGAATCAGCTTCTACTAGTTCAAGTCCCTTCCAAAGAACCAGTCAAATACATACAGTAGAAACTAATACTGGAAATGTTCCAAGACATAGGGTATATAGACAAAACCCAGAATTTGAATTAGAAAGTGTAAGACCAATAGGAAAAAGAATGCCGATAGAAGAACCTATCACTCTCCAAGCAGGTGGTGATAAAGGAAAAATACTTAATATAGCTGCACATGACCCGCAGAATTGGAATACAGTTATAGATTTATGGAAAGGAATTGTAGTAGCAGACTATATTAAGACATACACCGAAACAGACTCAGAAACTATGTATAAATATTTAGAGACATTTTTAGGAGAATCAACTAAAGGTTTATGGGAAAGTTTTAAAAGAGAATTTCCCAACGAATTCGGAGAATTATTAGCCTTTGGGGCTAATCCATATAACTTTACCAATAAAGTACATAGCTTAATAACAGGAGAAGACCCCAATAGCGGATTATTAATCTTACAACAGAAAGCTTTAATAAAATTAGAACAATTAAGCATAAGTAGTTGGCATCATATTAAACCTTTTTTATTAGACTATTTTTATTATACAACCATAAGTGGTAATGCTTTTGATGTAGGAATAGGTAAGAAATTATTCAATAAATTGCCAGGAGCTTTAGGACGAGAAATAGAGGATAGATGGAATAAAAGAGACGGTGTAGTACAGAATCCAACAGCCAGATGGTCAATAGGACATAGAATACAACATATTATGGATATATTACAAGAAAAGTGTACTAACATACAAATACAGAAACAACTAAAGAAAGGAGAGACAAATTTCTGTAAGACTATTTACACTACACAAAGTTATGATAACAATCCTCAAAAGAAAAAATATAAGAAGTATAAAAAACCATATAAACAAAATAATTATAAACAGAAAAATTATTATTTAAGAAAGTCATCTGCGAGAAAACCATATCTCAATAAAGACAAGCATGTAAGAAAATATAAGGATAATCGAAGTTATAAGAATACTTTAGAATGTTTTACTTGTGGCAGTTCAGATCATCTAGCTAATACTTGCCCTAAAAGAAATAATACTAGAACTAGAAATTCTCAATTAATAGAAGACTTTAATGAGACTTTAATAAATGTAGATGAATATATGTCCGATACAGAAAGCATATATTCTATCATTAGTATAGATTATAATAAAGACCCAAATTCTTCAGATACAGACGACGATATAGGGCTAGAGAATTTAAATACTGCTATAATTAATTGTAATCTAGTTAACATTCTAGAATCAGATCAGTGTTTTCATGAATTCGAAAAGAATAAAGGATTAGACAGTAACCAGTGCTTTATTTGTCATTGGTATCCTAGTAGAATTAAGCGAGCTAAATGCAGCAAGTGTTTCCTTGAAGGATGCATTTCTTGTATAGAAAAGACTATAGGAAAAGGAGTAATACAATCAACACCAATACTACCAATAGAAAAGAAACAGGCTGTTATAATTGCAACAGATAATACAACAGAAACTAGAATACATAATCTAGAAGTAAAAGTAAGTGAATTAGAAGATAGAATAAGATATTTAGAAAAAGGGAAATTAATTCCTCAAGAATCTACAAAAACAAATGTTCACGAATCAAGAGGCATAATAATAGAAGATTGTGAAGATACAGAATTACTAAATCAGTCTTTTGAAGGATTAATATGTAATGAAGATGTAAAATTAAGCTCCGTTAAAGTAATGACAAAGATAGTAATACACAATTATGAAATAGAAACCTTAGGGTTAGTAGACTCAGGATGCACTCAGTGCATAATAAATCAAGACATATTACCAAAACATCTGTTAAATCAATTTACTAAACCCCAGAAAGCCATGCAAATGGATGGCTCTCATAATACTTATACCCACTATGTAAAAAATGCAATAATTAGTTTCAATAATACTTGTTCAAATTATAAGACAAAATACAAGTTAGGCTACATGTTAACCAGAAAACTAGATATAAAAGCAGATTTTGTTATAGGATTAGACTTTATGGTCCGAAATAATGGAGGATGTTTTATTACTAGAGATGGTGTAATTTTTACAAAAAATATTACAATAACTCCATCATTTTTTGGTAGAAATATACAAAGAGATACGAAGGTTATCAAAGACTCGAAAAGAAAACCCATAACTCCAGACTCCGTTTGTGATAAAGGAACGGACTGTACCTGCAATACAAGTTTATTATCAGAAATAATAGAAGACGATTGGATAGATATAGAGGAAGAAATAGAAAAGAATTATAATCTAATTGAAATACAAGAAGGCAAATATATTTTTAAAAATACCATAGGAACTATCCAAAACCAAGCAGACTTGCAAAAGATAATCCAAAGACTAGATGATATAGATATTATAGGAGAAAAGCCTTTACAACATTGGGGAAATAACCAGATAGAATGCAAGTTAGAAATTATAAACCCCGAATATACTATAAAAACGGCAGCTATACAAGCCACTAATGAAGACTTAAAAGATTTTGAGATACAAATCAAAGAACTTCTTACATTAGGAGTAATTAGAAGATCAAAATCAAGACATAGATCAGCAGCTTTTATGGTCAGAAACCATAGTGAAATAGTTAGAGGAAAGGCTAGAATGGTAATTAATTATAAAAGACTTAATGACAATACTGTTATGGATGCTTATAAGCTTCCAGATAAGACTGAATTAATTAATAGGATCCAAGAAAGAACGATGTTCAGTAAGTTTGATTGCAAGTCAGGCTATTGGCAAATTAAGATGCATAAAGATAGTATTGACTGGACAGCTTTTACTTGTCCAGAGGGTCATTTTGAATGGCTAGTCATGCCATTTGGCCTAAAGACAGCACCACCAATTTTTCAACGAAAGATGGATAACATTTTTGGAAAATATAAACATTTTGTGCTGGTATATGTAGATGACATTTTAGTATTTAGTTATAACCTAAAAGAACACTTAGAACATTTACAGAAGGTCTTTAATCTATTTATAGAACATGGAATAATCATTAGTAAGAAAAAGATGGAACTATGTAAACCTTATATTAACTTTTTAGGAATTACTATAGGAAATGGTAAAATTAAGTTACAACCTCATATAGCAAAGAAAGCTCTAGAAATGCCAGACAAGTTAGAAAAGACTAAAGATCTACAAAAATTCTTAGGAATATTAAATTATGCTAGACAATTTATTAAAAATTTAGGAAAGGTAGCAGGACCTCTTTATGCTAAGACAGGTACTAAAGGACAAAAAACTTTTAATACTGAAGATATAAAGTTAGTTCAAAAATTAAAAGAAATGATAAAAGATATACCCGACCTAGCATTACCTCTAGAAACAGACTATTTAATAGTTGAAACTGATGGAAGTTTTGAAGGATGGGGAGCTGTCCTCAAAGCTAAGAAAAATAAATATAGCGATAAGAAAGACGAACGAATATGCGCTTACCAAAGCGGCAAATACAAAGAACAAGGTAACATGAGTAGTATAGACGCAGAAATACTAGCGGTAATTTATGGACTTAATAGTTTTAAGATATATATTTTAAACAAACCTGAAATATTAGTAAGAACAGACTGTGAAGCAATAGTTAAATTTCATGAAAAAATTAGTGAGAAAAACAGTAGTAAAAGGAGATGGCTGAATTTTATTGATGCTACTTCTATTTATAGTATTAAATTTGAACATATTAAAGGAAAAGAAAATATTTTAGCTGATAAACTTAGCAGATTAATTTCAAAAACTACTAATTAGTTTTCTTATGCAGCATGGCAGATAAGGCAGACAAAGGAAAAGCTAAAGCTTCTTCCTCAGACTCAGCTACAGACGATTACTTAAAGACACTTTTAAGTAATACTCATTTCAGACCTTTAAGTTCATTAAATATGTCTCAGACTTCCACTCCTCAGACAATTGAAAGACTTCATTTCGGCAGACACAATTTAATCTGTTATCCGGAAAGCAATTTCAGTTTCAAGATTAGACCTGAAGCAAGAGTTGATAAAAACCAGAAATGTTTACTAGACAATTTATGGATTTCCTATAATAAGACTCCAAGGGATGTCAGCTATTTCTTAGCTGTAATGAACGCCCTGGCTCAATATTTTACTGAAAAGAATCTAACCAATAAGTTTAAGTTTTATGTGATCATACAGGGAAGAACTCCAGGAATATACCAGACATGGATACAAGTGATAGATGCTATCAAAGGGTTCAAAGACCCATTATATAAAGGTTTTAACAATTTTCATGAGGCATTAGATTATGCCAGAGGTAACTTAGGACCCAATTTTTATGTTGTACCAGAACTTCAAAATCAGACAAAAATTCCTCAGTATAACATTCAGAAAGACACCAACAAAATAATTTTTTGTGATCACTGTACCTCTATGACCGAAAATTTTAGAAGACTTAACCATAAAAATGAGATTTTAGAAAAAGAAAGAAACGAGTTAATTAGACAAAACATGATTTTACAAGATTATATTAGAGATATAGAAAAAACTCAAGAACAAGCTTCTTTTTCAAATACAGCTACTCAGACCAATTTTCAAACCCCAGTGAGTTCTCCAACTCCACTCAAAATGGATCAGATGGGTGTACATTCCCCTGTGAATGTAAATAGACCTACTGTATCAGGTAACGGTACAGCTAGTCCAGTTCAAACGGCAACTGGTAAAGACACATCAAGTCCGTTAATGGCTGACACTTTGCCAAAAAGTGTAAGACGCTTACCTACAAGTTTCAATTTAGAAGCCTCAAGCTCAAAGACACGAAAATCAAAAATAAAAAATAGAACCAGTACCAAGACAATTGAAAATATTATTGGACAAACTCTAATGAGACTCCTACAGGATGTGAAACCTACAGAGACAAGTGAAGAAACCAAAAATATAATTATACCCCCAAAGCCAGAGACAGAAGACTCAGACATTCCTAATTCAGACTCTGACTATGATCCCACAACTGAACAATTTGCTCAGGACCCTCATGAAGATGATGATTCAGGCATGAGTTTTGATTCTGTGGCACTACACAATCTAGACACCATTGGATGAAGACAGACGTAAGCAGCTACGTCAGCTATTTTAAATTTTGGCAGATACGTAAGCAATGACGTTTCAAAAAGACAGGTGGCCTCAATATTCAAAAAGAAAGAGAAGAAAGCGACAGCCACCACACTACTTTGAAGATTTTTCAACAAATACACAGTAAGACGGGACCCAAGACAAAGACAAGTTCAATAATTCAGATTCTTTTGCTGAAATTTATTTCATTTTGAAATCCGCCTCTTCACTCCTTTACCTATATATACCCCTCATTCCACTCAGACAGAGATCATCAAGAAATCAAGAGAGAACATCAAGAAGATCTTCAATATTAGAGCAAAAGTTATTTCTCATATTTTGTAAGAGTGTAAAAAAAAAAAAAAAAAAAAGAGAGAAAGAGAGTGTTGTAAGTAAGAAAAGTGTGTGAGTGTTTATTTTCCAGTTCAACCAGGAGCACTTCGGGGACTCCCGAAAGGGAACCCTCTCTCCTCTACAATATGTAAGTAGGTTATGGCTTTCTTAGAACTAGGTATTTTCCCCAGTATGTACAGTATGTTTGTATGAATTAACTAGTATGCATGTACCAATGTAACTAGTTATGGTTGTTTATATAAATATGTGTTTTCTTTAAACGTTTGTTTTCATAAAAGCTTTACCCCTAGTATATGGTTCTCTTCTTAGATGCTTAAGTAACTCCCATGGATAACCGGTAAATTCCTAGGATGATTTATGCCTCCCCCTAGTATATGGTTAGTCTCTTGAATGCTTAAAGAACCCTGATGGATTGACCTGTAAATACCTAGGATGTAAAAGTCCGTTATAGCTGCAGGACTGTGTTTCCAGGGTGTGGTCAAAGAAACGGTTCTTAAAGTACTAAGTTCAAGAGAAAGAGATGAAAAGGGAAGGTATAGATATGCTGAAATAAGCGGTTCCGGGGTGCGGTTAAGAAGCAGTTCTTAAGTATACAGTCTAAGAAGAAGAGATGAACAGGGTATGATACAAAAAAAAAAAAAAAAAAAAAAAAAAAAAAAAAAAAAAAAAAAAAAAAAAAAAAAAAAAGGAGACATAACATGAGGATGTACAAATTGGTTGGGAAACCTTACGATTCCTTGTGAATCTTCACTGCTGAATCGAGGAGGTAGAACAATACCAATTCTGTGTATAGAATCCTGTTATTATCCATAAAAACAAAAATTTAGTCAAATTTTGGGGAAATATACTTAGAAATCTAAGGAAACATAGCTATCATACATAAAGTAGATACAAGGAGGAGGAAGTACCGAGTAGGATTTTTACAACTATACGAGCAAACCCTTTAAATCAATCAACTCCAACATTTTCCTAAGCAAGCAACGCTTATTCAACCTTCAAATAGTGAAACATTTTCAAATCTAAGTAATCCTTTTCTTTTTGGTATCAGAGCCAGAAGTTTCTAGGCCTAAATACATGAGAAGAAGTAGACTAGCTAGATATTTGAAAGCACAGAGATCGTGGTTAGTATATAATAAAGAAATACTTAAACATTTAGAACAAGAATCTGATAGACTTCAGCAAGAATTAGATTACTATGTAGTTAATTGTAGCAAAGAAATAGCAGATAATTATACACCAATCGTACAATTAGTCCAGTTTTATCAAGACTCCGTTACTCGAATTAACCTTAGAATAAGTACACAACACAGTATAATAAGACGAATAACAACTAAAATTCAGCACTATCCTTTAGGTTGATGAAAAAATCTCATTTAGCAAAACAATTAAAATCTTTTAACAATCAACTAAACGCTAGGACTGATCATTTAAAATTTTTAGCACAAGACAAAATAGATCTTCTAATAAGATACAATTACTATCAGTTAATTTTTCAAGACCAAATTAGAGATAACGAAATAAATGCTATAAATATTCTAAATTATATGTGTAGGAGTATTGAACGATCATCTTTTCATATAAGATTTCAGACTATTAAAATAACAAAACTTAAACGCTATATCCAAAACTTTCCATTAGGATAAATTCATGAATAGACCAATTACTAATTATTACGAATATAACGAAGCTAAAAGAAAAATAAACCAACTATACTTAGAATTACAAACTTTATATACTAATCCTCAAGTAATAGACGGTATAATACAAAACCAAAGAATTCCTTCGTGCATTACCGAAATTAGACTTTATCAGAAAAAACTGCTTAGATATACCTTACCAAGACATAGTCAGTATTCACTTCAAAATATAAGAAATCGTCATAGATACCAACAATTATTCAGACTATTAAATATATGAAACATCTCTGTTATACAAATTATATAGCCTATCATTATAGAGAAATATACGACTTTAAACAAGAATTAAGACAAACTATAATACTTAAAGAATCATTACCTCATACGCAAGACCTAATCCAAATAGAACGCGAAATTAAAAATATTAGAAATTATATTAAATTTTTACGAAATAGAGTAAGATATTTTCCTTTAGGATAAAAATTTATGCATTATTCTAGACATATTATTAAAAAATATCGCAAAAAATATACAGAATTAAGTAAAAGACTATATTATATTCAACAAGGACAAAATTATATACATTTCTTAGAACATAAATTAGAAAACGCTTTCTCTAGATTTAAAATATATTCAGAAATAAATATAGAAACACATTTAAGACATCAAATTGTAGATTATTGTAGTTTTATACAAAAAGAAATAAAACAAGTTAAAATAGACATACAAGCCCAAGAATATTTAGTAACTGCAATCGTAATTTCTTTTCATGCGAAGAAGTGATAACTACTGCTATTATATAACGCATTATAATATACAGATACGTGAGTTAGTTATTGAAGAAAAAAGATTAGAAACAGTACGAGACGACCTTATTCACCATATAGAAGAATTTAAAAACGCAACTCGACAACATTATAGAGACATAGGAGATTACCATAATAGGTGCGCACATTTGAACAGATTACAAACTAGATTATTAACTATTAAAAGAAATCTTAGAGATACTATAGAAAGACAAAAACTTTTTAAAGAATATTTAGCCAACTGCCCGTTAGGATAATAGTTAATGAAAACTCATCCATTTGCTAGACAGATACAGGCCAACAATATCTTATATATTACTCAATTAATAAGACTAGTGTACTCAACGAAGAAACGAACAATATTAAAACAATCTTTAAAAAGACTACAAGATCTGAATTTAAAAGATTTTGATCAAATAACTAGTAACCTTAGTTGGGAATTACAAGGAATAGAACAAGACATAGCAACCTATAAAGACTGGTTAGAGTGGTATAAAAGTAAACCAAACTGGATAGCGTTAGGCTAAATAATATAGACAAAATAACAAATCTTAAAAAGCTCGAATATTTAGATCTACAAAAAGAAAAGGATTACTTAGATTTGAAAATGTTTCACTATTTGAAGGTTGAATAAGCGTTGCTTGCTTAGGAAAATGTTGGAGTTGATTGATTTAAAGGGTTTGCTCGTATAGTTGTAAAAATCCTACTCGGTACTTCCTCCTCCTTGTATCTACTTTATGTATGATAGCTATGTTTCCTTAGATTTCTAAGTATATTTCCCCAAAATTTGACTAAATTTTTGTTTTTATGGATAATAACAGGATTCTATACACAGAATTGGTATTGTTCTACCTCCTCGATTCAGCAGTGAAGATTCACAAGGAATCGTAAGGTTTCCCAACCAATTTGTACATCCTCATGTTATGTCTCCCTTTTTTTTTTTTTTTTTTTTTTTTTTTTTTTTTTTTTTTTTTTTTTTTTTTTTTTTTTTTTTTTTTTTTGTATCATACCCTGTTCATCTCTTCTTCTTAGACTGTATACTTAAGAACTGCTTCTTAACCGCACCCCGGAACCGCTTATTTCAGCATATCTATACCTTCCCTTTTCATCTCTTTCTCTTGAACTTAGTACTTTAAGAACCGTTTCTTTGACCACACCCTGGAAACACAGTCCTGCAGCTATAACGGACTTTTACATCCTAGGTATTTACAGGTCAATCCATCAGGGTTCTTTAAGCATTCAAGAGACTAACCATATACTAGGGGGAGGCATAAATCATCCTAGGAATTTACCGGTTATCCATGGGAGTTACTTAAGCATCTAAGAAGAGAACCATATACTAGGGGTAAAGCTTTTATGAAAACAAACGTTTAAAGAAAACACATATTTATATAAACAACCATAACTAGTTACATTGGTACATGCATACTAGTTAATTCATACAAACATACTGTACATACTGGGGAAAATACCTAGTTCTAAGAAAGCCATAACCTACTTACATATTGTAGAGGAGAGAGGGTTCCCTTTCGGGAGTCCCCGAAGTGCTCCTGGTTGAACTGGAAAATAAACACTCACACACTTTTCTTACTTACAACACTCTCTTTCTCTCTTTTTTTTTTTGTTTTTTTTTTTTTACACTCTTACAAAATATGAGAAATAACTTTTGCTCTAATATTGAAGATCTTCTTGATGTTCTCTCTTGATTTCTTGATGATCTCTGTCTGAGTGGAATGAGGGGTATATATAGGTAAAGGAGTGAAGAGGCGGATTTCAAAATGAAATAAATTTCAGCAAAAGAATCTGAATTATTGAACTTGTCTTTGTCTTGGGTCCCGTCTTACTGTGTATTTGTTGAAAAATCTTCAAAGTAGTGTGGTGGCTGTCGCTTTCTTCTCTTTCTTTTTGAATATTGAGGCCACCTGTCTTTTTGAAACGTCATTGCTTACGTATCTGCCAAAATTTAAAATAGCTGACGTAGCTGCTTACGTCTGTCTTCATCCAATGGTGTCTAGATTGTGTAGTGCCACAGAATCAAAACTCATGCCTGAATCATCATCTTCATGAGGGTCCTGAGCAAATTGTTCAGTTGTGGGATCATAGTCAGAGTCTGAATTAGGAATGTCTGAGTCTTCTGTCTCTGGCTTTGGGGGTATAATTATATTTTTGGTTTCTTCACTTGTCTCTGTAGGTTTCACATCCTGTAGGAGTCTCATTAGAGTTTGTCCAATAATATTTTCAATTGTCTTGGTACTGGTTCTATTTTTTATTTTTGATTTTCGTGTCTTTGAGCTTGAGGCTTCTAAATTGAAACTTGTAGGTAAGCGTCTTACACTTTTTGGCAAAGTGTCAGCCATTAACGGACTTGATGTGTCTTTACCAGTTGCCGTTTGAACTGGACTAGCTGTACCGTTACCTGATACAGTAGGTCTATTTACATTCACAGGGGAATGTACACCCATCTGATCCATTTTGAGTGGAGTTGGAGAACTCACTGGGGTTTGAAAATTGGTCTGAGTAGCTGTATTTGAAAAAGAAGCTTGTTCTTGAGTTTTTTCTATATCTCTAATATAATCTTGTAAAATCATGTTTTGTCTAATTAACTCGTTTCTTTCTTTTTCTAAAATCTCATTTTTATGGTTAAGTCTTCTAAAATTTTCGGTCATAGAGGTACAGTGATCACAAAAAATTATTTTGTTGGTGTCTTTCTGAATGTTATACTGAGGAATTTTTGTCTGATTTTGAAGTTCTGGTACAACATAAAAATTGGGTCCTAAGTTACCTCTGGCATAATCTAATGCCTCATGAAAATTGTTAAAACCTTTATATAATGGGTCTTTGAACCCTTTGATAGCATCTATCACTTGTATCCATGTCTGGTATATTCCTGGAGTTCTTCCCTGTATGATCACATAAAACTTAAACTTATTGGTTAGATTCTTTTCAGTAAAATATTGAGCCAGGGCGTTCATTACAGCTAAGAAATAGCTGACATCCCTTGGAGTCTTATTATAGGAAATCCATAAATTGTCTAGTAAACATTTCTGGTTTTTATCAACTCTTGCTTCAGGTCTAATCTTGAAACTGAAATTGCTTTCCGGATAACAGATTAAATTGTGTCTGCCGAAATGAAGTCTTTCAATTGTCTGAGGAGTGGAAGTCTGAGACATATTTAATGAACTTAAAGGTCTGAAATGAGTATTACTTAAAAGTGTCTTTAAGTAATCGTCTGTAGCTGAGTCTGAGGAAGAAGCTTTAGCTTTTCCTTTGTCTGCCTTATCTGCCATGCTGCATAAGAAAACTAATTAGTAGTTTTTGAAATTAATCTGCTAAGTTTATCAGCTAAAATATTTTCTTTTCCTTTAATATGTTCAAATTTAATACTATAAATAGAAGTAGCATCAATAAAATTCAGCCATCTCCTTTTACTACTGTTTTTCTCACTAATTTTTTCATGAAATTTAACTATTGCTTCACAGTCTGTTCTTACTAATATTTCAGGTTTGTTTAAAATATATATCTTAAAACTATTAAGTCCATAAATTACCGCTAGTATTTCTGCGTCTATACTACTCATGTTACCTTGTTCTTTGTATTTGCCGCTTTGGTAAGCGCATATTCGTTCGTCTTTCTTATCGCTATATTTATTTTTCTTAGCTTTGAGGACAGCTCCCCATCCTTCAAAACTTCCATCAGTTTCAACTATTAAATAGTCTGTTTCTAGAGGTAATGCTAGGTCGGGTATATCTTTTATCATTTCTTTTAATTTTTGAACTAACTTTATATCTTCAGTATTAAAAGTTTTTTGTCCTTTAGTACCTGTCTTAGCATAAAGAGGTCCTGCTACCTTTCCTAAATTTTTAATAAATTGTCTAGCATAATTTAATATTCCTAAGAATTTTTGTAGATCTTTAGTCTTTTCTAACTTGTCTGGCATTTCTAGAGCTTTCTTTGCTATATGAGGTTGTAACTTAATTTTACCATTTCCTATAGTAATTCCTAAAAAGTTAATATAAGGTTTACATAGTTCCATCTTTTTCTTACTAATGATTATTCCATGTTCTATAAATAGATTAAAGACCTTCTGTAAATGTTCTAAGTGTTCTTTTAGGTTATAACTAAATACTAAAATGTCATCTACATATACCAGCACAAAATGTTTATATTTTCCAAAAATGTTATCCATCTTTCGTTGAAAAATTGGTGGTGCTGTCTTTAGGCCAAATGGCATGACTAGCCATTCAAAATGACCCTCTGGACAAGTAAAAGCTGTCCAGTCAATACTATCTTTATGCATCTTAATTTGCCAATAGCCTGACTTGCAATCAAACTTACTGAACATCGTTCTTTCTTGGATCCTATTAATTAATTCAGTCTTATCTGGAAGCTTATAAGCATCCATAACAGTATTGTCATTAAGTCTTTTATAATTAATTACCATTCTAGCCTTTCCTCTAACTATTTCACTATGGTTTCTGACCATAAAAGCTGCTGATCTATGTCTTGATTTTGATCTTCTAATTACTCCTAATGTAAGAAGTTCTTTGATTTGTATCTCAAAATCTTTTAAGTCTTCATTAGTGGCTTGTATAGCTGCCGTTTTTATAGTATATTCGGGGTTTATAATTTCTAACTTGCATTCTATCTGGTTATTTCCCCAATGTTGTAAAGGCTTTTCTCCTATAATATCTATATCATCTAGTCTTTGGATTATCTTTTGCAAGTCTGCTTGGTTTTGGATAGTTCCTATGGTATTTTTAAAAATATATTTGCCTTCTTGTATTTCAATTAGATTATAATTCTTTTCTATTTCTTCCTCTATATCTATCCAATCGTCTTCTATTATTTCTGATAATAAACTTGTATTGCAGGTACAGTCCGTTCCTTTATCACAAACGGAGTCTGGAGTTATGGGTTTTCTTTTCGAGTCTTTGATAACCTTCGTATCTCTTTGTATATTTCTACCAAAAAATGATGGAGTTATTGTAATATTTTTTGTAAAAATTACACCATCTCTAGTAATAAAACATCCTCCATTATTTCGGACCATAAAGTCTAATCCTATAACAAAATCTGCTTTTATATCTAGTTTTCTGGTTAACATGTAGCCTAACTTGTATTTTGTCTTATAATTTGAACAAGTATTATTGAAACTAATTATTGCATTTTTTACATAGTGGGTATAAGTATTATGAGAGCCATCCATTTGCATGGCTTTCTGGGGTTTAGTAAATTGATTTAACAGATGTTTTGGTAATATGTCTTGATTTATTATGCACTGAGTGCATCCTGAGTCTACTAACCCTAAGGTTTCTATTTCATAATCGTGTATTACTATCTTTGTCATTACTTTAACGGAGCTTAATTTTACATCTTCATTACATATTAATCCTTCAAAAGACTGATTTAGTAATTCTGTATCTTCACAATCTTCTATTATTATGCCTCTTGATTCGTGAACATTTGTTTTTGTAGATTCTTGAGGAATTAATTTCCCTTTTTCTAAATATCTTATTCTATCTTCTAATTCACTTACTTTTACTTCTAGATTATGTATTCTAGTTTCTGTTGTATTATCTGTTGCAATTATAACAGCCTGTTTCTTTTCTATTGGTAGTATTGGTGTTGATTGTATTACTCCTTTTCCTATAGTCTTTTCTATACAAGAAATGCATCCTTCAAGGAAACACTTGCTGCATTTAGCTCGCTTAATTCTACTAGGATACCAATGACAAATAAAGCACTGGTTACTGTCTAATCCTTTATTCTTTTCGAATTCATGAAAACACTGATCTGATTCTAGAATGTTAACTAGATTACAATTAATTATAGCAGTATTTAAATTCTCTAGCCCTATATCGTCGTCTGTATCTGAAGAATTTGGGTCTTTATTATAATCTATACTAATGATAGAATATATGCTTTCTGTATCGGACATATATTCATCTACATTTATTAAAGTCTCATTAAAGTCTTCTATTAATTGAGAATTTCTAGTTCTAGTATTATTTCTTTTAGGGCAAGTATTAGCTAGATGATCTGAACTGCCACAAGTAAAACATTCTAAAGTATTCTTATAACTTCGATTATCCTTATATTTTCTTACATGCTTGTCTTTATTGAGATATGGTTTTCTCGCAGATGACTTTCTTAAATAATAATTTTTCTGTTTATAATTATTTTGTTTATATGGTTTTTTATACTTCTTATATTTTTTCTTTTGAGGATTGTTATCATAACTTTGTGTAGTGTAAATAGTCTTACAGAAATTTGTCTCTCCTTTCTTTAGTTGTTTCTGTATTTGTATGTTAGTACACTTTTCTTGTAATATATCCATAATATGTTGTATTCTATGTCCTATTGACCATCTGGCTGTTGGATTCTGTACTACACCGTCTCTTTTATTCCATCTATCCTCTATTTCTCGTCCTAAAGCTCCTGGCAATTTATTGAATAATTTCTTACCTATTCCTACATCAAAAGCATTACCACTTATGGTTGTATAATAAAAATAGTCTAATAAAAAAGGTTTAATATGATGCCAACTACTTATGCTTAATTGTTCTAATTTTATTAAAGCTTTCTGTTGTAAGATTAATAATCCGCTATTGGGGTCTTCTCCTGTTATTAAGCTATGTACTTTATTGGTAAAGTTATATGGATTAGCCCCAAAGGCTAATAATTCTCCGAATTCGTTGGGAAATTCTCTTTTAAAACTTTCCCATAAACCTTTAGTTGATTCTCCTAAAAATGTCTCTAAATATTTATACATAGTTTCTGAGTCTGTTTCGGTGTATGTCTTAATATAGTCTGCTACTACAATTCCTTTCCATAAATCTATAACTGTATTCCAATTCTGCGGGTCATGTGCAGCTATATTAAGTATTTTTCCTTTATCACCACCTGCTTGGAGAGTGATAGGTTCTTCTATCGGCATTCTTTTTCCTATTGGTCTTACACTTTCTAATTCAAATTCTGGGTTTTGTCTATATACCCTATGTCTTGGAACATTTCCAGTATTAGTTTCTACTGTATGTATTTGACTGGTTCTTTGGAAGGGACTTGAACTAGTAGAAGCTGATTCCATAAATTCTTTAATACTTTTATCTGTTTCTGAAACTATATCGTCTGAATTATCAAATAATTCTCTATATCGTATATTATCTGTCCTTAAAGTACATGTTCTAAAGTGGTCGTCTACTTCAAAAATTTCCAAGTGTCCTAACTTACATCCACTACATTTAAAGCGTCTTTTATTATCTTTTGTATATATTTCTCGTGCCTTCTGTATAGTTTTATCTACTTCAAATTCTTCTAATTCAAACATGTTCATAAATTCTTTTCGTTCAGTCTGTTCTGTTTGTTCAACTTCTTCTTCTATTTCATCTTGATTTGTCTTTTGATAATCGATAAATCTAATAGAAGTTTCTCCTTTTTTATTTGTATACATTAAATGGTCTGTAGGTTTTAGAGTTTCTTGTTTATCTTTATCTTTATGGTCTAAGTTCCATTCTAAACCAGCATAAATTTGTGAGTCTATCTTTATAGGTTTCATTAATTTAATACCTTTATTTCCCATTAATCCTACTACATCATCAACTTTTAATTTAAATCTGCTACCACTATTATTAGCTAACTTTCCTAAGAAGCCTACGCAAACTAAAAGATTATTTCCTTTGGTCATGTCTTCATATCCTTTGGTCTGGATACCTATTTTTATATATGTTCCAAATTCTGATGCATTAATCATAAAGTCTGGACTACAATAAAATATTCCTCCGTTATTAGTCATGTCTACTTCAGTTAATCCTATAAGTGATCTTTGAGAGTCTGACCATCTATCATCATAAATAGTTATTAATGCTTTTGTTCCTAAATTCTTTCTTGTTAGTCCTTTTAGTCCTATTATTATTAAACCCATATGCATTAGATTCATTTGTCTTTTTTGGATTTCTTCTGAGGATTCTGGACTAATTAATGTAAGATTCTCTTGTCTATCTCCTGTTACACATATTTGTTCTTCTCTATAATGTCTGTATAGAAGGGCTTTTTGTGAAAATAAACCTGCACTATATAATACTTTAGGATTTAATAAATTTAATTTATTCTGTTGAAAAATCTGGATATCTTTGTCTACGTCAATTACTTCATCTAATTGTTGAGAAGTAGAAGCAGAATGTCTTCGTGAAATCATTATGTTAGATATTAAATTATTACTTAAGCTGTTTTGGGTGTAGCTATGTCGTGGTCTTTCGTTGTTTTGTCTCCTACCTGATAAAAAGTCCATGGTTTTGCCTTTCGCGGTGGAGGTCTTTCTTTTAAAGGGGTGACTTCAGTTCTTTTAAGCTGATCTATTAAATCGTTTAAAGTGTCTTCAGGAACCGGTGGATATTTAATTTTGTTTAGTTGGTCTAGATGTTGTTTTAATAGGTCTTGATGATCTTCTATAGTTTTTCCTTTAATTAATCTTTCTATATTTTCGTTTAGTTTTAAAAGTAATAATATTATAGTATTATTCTGTTTAATAATTGTCTGGTCTGTTTTACTTTGAGGGGTATGATTACTTAAACCTTCTGGGTTTGGTGCTATTTGTTCTGCTTGTTTAAGGATTTCGGTGTATAAAGGATCGTTCATGAAAGAATTATAAGTTTTATTTGTTCTAGGTTTTGTTTAATTTCGGTAAGTAAAGTACTATTCTGAGGTTCTTTATAATGTTGTCTTTTTTCTATTTCTGTATTTTGCGTCTTTAAAAAATCTAACTTTTCTTCTACTTGATACTTTATATTTGTTAGCTTAGCCTGAATGTCTCTAAGGATTTCTAATATTAAAGTATTATCTCTATGTATATTATCCCCTAGATTTAGTACTAAATCTACTATACTATTTAATTACGGATCTTCGTTATGTAAACTATGGTCTCCACTAGCAAAATTACACCTAAGTAAAGAGTTGTCTTTTAATCTTTTATATTTTTTCTCTGGAATTAATTGTAGATCTAAATATTCGAGCTTTTTAAGATTTGTTATTTTGTCTATATTATTTAGCCTAACGCTATCCAGTTTGGTTTACTTTTATACCACTCTAACCAGTCTTTATAGGTTGCTATGTCTTGTTCTATTCCTTGTAATTCCCAACTAAGGTTACTAGTTATTTGATCAAAATCTTTTAAATTCAGATCTTGTAGTCTTTTTAAAGATTGTTTTAATATTGTTCGTTTCTTCGTTGAGTACACTAGTCTTATTAATTGAGTAATATATAAGATATTGTTGGCCTGTATCTGTCTAGCAAATGGATGAGTTTTCATTAACTATTATCCTAACGGGCAGTTGGCTAAATATTCTTTAAAAAGTTTTTGTCTTTCTATAGTATCTCTAAGATTTCTTTTAATAGTTAATAATCTAGTTTGTAATCTGTTCAAATGTGCGCACCTATTATGGTAATCTCCTATGTCTCTATAATGTTGTCGAGTTGCGTTTTTAAATTCTTCTATATGGTGAATAAGGTCGTCTCGTACTGTTTCTAATCTTTTTTCTTCAATAACTAACTCACGTATCTGTATATTATAATGCGTTATATAATAGCAGTAGTTATCACTTCTTCGCATGAAAAGAAATTACGATTGCAGTTACTAAATATTCTTGGGCTTGTATGTCTATTTTAACTTGTTTTATTTCTTTTTGTATAAAACTACAATAATCTACAATTTGATGTCTTAAATGTGTTTCTATATTTATTTCTGAATATATTTTAAATCTAGAGAAAGCGTTTTCTAATTTATGTTCTAAGAAATGTATATAATTTTGTCCTTGTTGAATATAATATAGTCTTTTACTTAATTCTGTATATTTTTTGCGATATTTTTTAATAATATGTCTAGAATAATGCATAAATTTTTATCCTAAAGGAAAATATCTTACTTTATTTCGTAAAAATTTAATATAATTTCTAATATTTTTAATTTCGCGTTCTATTTGGATTAGGTCTTGCGTATGAGGTAATGATTCTTTAAGTATTATAGTTTGTCTTAATTCTTGTTTAAAGTCGTATATTTCTCTATAATGATAGGCTATATAATTTGTATAACAGAGATGTTTCATATATTTAATAGTCTGAATAATTGTTGGTATCTATGACGATTTCTTATATTTTGAAGTGAATACTGACTATGTCTTGGTAAGGTATATCTAAGCAGTTTTTTCTGATAAAGTCTAATTTCGGTAATGCACGAAGGAATTCTTTGGTTTTGTATTATACCGTCTATTACTTGAGGATTAGTATATAAAGTTTGTAATTCTAAGTATAGTTGGTTTATTTTTCTTTTAGCTTCGTTATATTCGTAATAATTAGTAATTGGTCTATTCATGAATTTATCCTAATGGAAAGTTTTGGATATAGCGTTTAAGTTTTGTTATTTTAATAGTCTGAAATCTTATATGAAAAGATGATCGTTCAATACTCCTACACATATAATTTAGAATATTTATAGCATTTATTTCGTTATCTCTAATTTGGTCTTGAAAAATTAACTGATAGTAATTGTATCTTATTAGAAGATCTATTTTGTCTTGTGCTAAAAATTTTAAATGATCAGTCCTAGCGTTTAGTTGATTGTTAAAAGATTTTAATTGTTTTGCTAAATGAGATTTTTTCATCAACCTAAAGGATAGTGCTGAATTTTAGTTGTTATTCGTCTTATTATACTGTGTTGTGTACTTATTCTAAGGTTAATTCGAGTAACGGAGTCTTGATAAAACTGGACTAATTGTACGATTGGTGTATAATTATCTGCTATTTCTTTGCTACAATTAACTACATAGTAATCTAATTCTTGCTGAAGTCTATCAGATTCTTGTTCTAAATGTTTAAGTATTTCTTTATTATATACTAAATTAGAAACCCATATGCATTAGATTCATTTGTCTTTTTTTGATTTCTTCTGAGGATTCTGGACTAATTAATGTAAGATTCTCTTGTCTATCTCCTGTTACACATATTTGTTCTTCTCTATAATGTCTGTATAGAAGGGCTTTTTGTGAAAATAAACCTGCACTATATAATACTTTAGGATTTAATAAATTTAATTTATTCTGTTGAAAAATCTGGATATCTTTGTCTACGTCAATTACTTCATCTAATTGTTGAGAAGTAGAAGCAGAATGTCTTCGTGAAATCATTATGTTAGATATTAAATTATTACTTAAGCTGTTTTGGGTGTAGCTATGTCGTGGTCTTTCGTTGTTTTGTCTCCTACCTGATAAAAAGTCCATGGTTTTGCCTTTCGCGGTGGAGGTCTTTCTTTTAAAGGGGTGACTTCAGTTCTTTTAAGCTGATCTATTAAATCGTTTAAAGTGTCTTCAGGAACCGGTGGATATTTAATTTTGTTTAGTTGGTCTAGATGTTGTTTTAATAGGTCTTGATGATCTTCTATAGTTTTTCCTTTAATTAATCTTTCTATATTTTCGTTTAGTTTTAAAAGTAATAATATTATAGTATTATTCTGTTTAATAATTGTCTGGTCTGTTTTACTTTGAGGGGTATGATTACTTAAACCTTCTGGGTTTGGTGCTATTTGTTCTGCTTGTTTAAGGATTTCGGTGTATAAAGGATCGTTCATGAAAGAATTATAAGTTTTATTTGTTCTAGGTTTTGTTTAATTTCGGTAAGTAAAGTACTATTCTGAGGTTCTTTATAATGTTGTCTTTTTTCTATTTCTGTATTTTGCGTCTTTAAAAAATCTAACTTTTCTTCTACTTGATACTTTATATTTGTTAGCTTAGCCTGAATGTCTCTAAGGATTTCTAATATTAAAGTATTATCTCTATGTATATTATCCCCTAGATTTAGTACTAAATCTACTATACTATTTAATTGCGGATGTTATGTAAACTATGGTCTCCACTAGCAAAATTACACCTAAGTAAAGAGTTGTCTTTTAATCTTTTATATTTTTTCTCTGGAATTAATTGTAGATCTAAATATTCGAGCTTTTTAAGATTTGTTATTTTGTCTATATTATTTAGCCTAACGCTATCCAGTTTGGTTTACTTTTATACCACTCTAACCAGTCTTTATAGGTTGCTATGTCTTGTTCTATTCCTTGTAATTCCCAACTAAGGTTACTAGTTATTTGATCAAAATCTTTTAAATTCAGATCTTGTAGTCTTTTTAAAGATTGTTTTAATATTGTTCGTTTCTTCGTTGAGTACACTAGTCTTATTAATTGAGTAATATATAAGATATTGTTGGCCTGTATCTGTCTAGCAAATGGATGAGTTTTCATTAACTATTATCCTAACGGGCAGTTGGCTAAATATTCTTTAAAAAGTTTTTGTCTTTCTATAGTATCTCTAAGATTTCTTTTAATAGTTAATAATCTAGTTTGTAATCTGTTCAAATGTGCGCACCTATTATGGTAATCTCCTATGTCTCTATAATGTTGTCGAGTTGCGTTTTTAAATTCTTCTATATGGTGAATAAGGTCGTCTCGTACTGTTTCTAATCTTTTTTCTTCAATAACTAACTCACGTATCTGTATATTATAATGCGTTATATAATAGCAGTAGTTATCACTTCTTCGCATGAAAAGAAATTACGATTGCAGTTACTAAATATTCTTGGGCTTGTATGTCTATTTTAACTTGTTTTATTTCTTTTTGTATAAAACTACAATAATCTACAATTTGATGTCTTAAATGTGTTTCTATATTTATTTCTGAATATATTTTAAATCTAGAGAAAGCGTTTTCTAATTTATGTTCTAAGAAATGTATATAATTTTGTCCTTGTTGAATATAATATAGTCTTTTACTTAATTCTGTATATTTTTTGCGATATTTTTTAATAATATGTCTAGAATAATGCATAAATTTTTATCCTAAAGGAAAATATCTTACTCTATTTCGTAAAAATTTAATATAATTTCTAATATTTTTAATTTCGCGTTCTATTTGGATTAGGTCTTGCGTATGAGGTAATGATTCTTTAAGTATTATAGTTTGTCTTAATTCTTGTTTAAAGTCGTATATTTCTCTATAATGATAGGCTATATAATTTGTATAACAGAGATGTTTCATATATTTAATAGTCTGAATAATTGTTGGTATCTATGACGATTTCTTATATTTTGAAGTGAATACTGACTATGTCTTGGTAAGGTATATCTAAGCAGTTTTTTCTGATAAAGTCTAATTTCGGTAATGCACGAAGGAATTCTTTGGTTTTGTATTATACCGTCTATTACTTGAGGATTAGTATATAAAGTTTGTAATTCTAAGTATAGTTGGTTTATTTTTCTTTTAGCTTCGTTATATTCGTAATAATTAGTAATTGGTCTATTCATGAATTTATCCTAATGGAAAGTTTTGGATATAGCGTTTAAGTTTTGTTATTTTAATAGTCTGAAATCTTATATGAAAAGATGATCGTTCAATACTCCTACACATATAATTTAGAATATTTATAGCATTTATTTCGTTATCTCTAATTTGGTCTTGAAAAATTAACTGATAGTAATTGTATCTTATTAGAAGATCTATTTTGTCTTGTGCTAAAAATTTTAAATGATCAGTCCTAGCGTTTAGTTGATTGTTAAAAGATTTTAATTGTTTTGCTAAATGAGATTTTTTCATCAACCTAAAGGATAGTGTTGAATTTTAGTTGTTATTCGTCTTATTATACTGTGTTGTGTACTTATTCTAAGGTTAATTCGAGTAACGGAGTCTTGATAAAACTGGACTAATTGTACGATTGGTGTATAATTATCTGCTATTTCTTTGCTACAATTAACTACATAGTAATCTAATTCTTGCTGAAGTCTATCAGATTCTTGTTCTAAATGTTTAAGTATTTCTTTATTATATACTAACCACGATCTCTGTGCTTTCAAATATCTAGCTAGTCTACTTCTTCTCATGTATTTAGGCCTAGAAACTTCTGGCTCTGATACCAAAAGAAAAGGATTACTTAGATTTGAAAATGTTTTGAAAATGTTTCACTATTTGAAGGTTGAATAAGCGTTGCTTGCTTAGGAAAATGTTGGAGTTGATTGATTTAAAGGGTTTGCTCGTATAGTTGTAAAAATCCTACTCGGTACTTCCTCCTCCTTGTATCTACTTTATGTATGATAGCTATGTTTCCTTAGATTTCTAAGTATATTTCCCCAAAATTTGACTAAATTTTTGTTTTTATGGATAATAACAGGATTCTATACACAGAATTGGTATTGTTCTACCTCCTCGATTCAGCAGTGAAGATTCACAAGGAATCGTAAGGTTTCCCAACCAATTTGTACATCCTCATGTTATGTCTCCTTTTTTTTTTTTTTTTTTTTTTTTTTTTTTTTTTTTTTTTTTTTTTTTTTTTTTTTTTTTTTTTTTTTTTTTTGTATCATACCCTGTTCATCTCTTCTTCTTAGACTGTATACTTAAGAACTGCTTCTTAACCGCACCCCGGAACCGCTTATTTCAGCATATCTATACCTTCCCTTTTCATCTCTTTCTCTTGAACTTAGTACTTTAAGAACCGTTTCTTTGACCACACCCTGGAAACACAGTCCTGCAGCTATAACGGACTTTTACATCCTAGGTATTTACAGGTCAATCCATCAGGGTTCTTTAAGCATTCAAGAGACTAACCATATACTAGGGGGAGGCATAAATCATCCTAGGAATTTACCGGTTATCCATGGGAGTTACTTAAGCATCTAAGAAGAGAACCATATACTAGGGGTAAAGCTTTTATGAAAACAAACGTTTAAAGAAAACACATATTTATATAAACAACCATAACTAGTTACATTGGTACATGCATACTAGTTAATTCATACAAACATACTGTACATACTGGGGAAAATACCTAGTTCTAAGAAAGCCATAACCTACTTACATATTGTAGAGGAGAGAGGGTTCCCTTTCGGGAGTCCCCGAAGTGCTCCTGGTTGAACTGGAAAATAAACACTCACACACTTTTCTTACTTACAACACTCTCTTTCTCTCTTTTTTTTTTTTTTTTTTTTTTACACTCTTACAAAATATGAGAAATAACTTTTGCTCTAATATTGAAGATCTTCTTGATGTTCTCTCTTGATTTCTTGATGATCTCTGTCTGAGTGGAATGAGGGGTATATATAGGTAAAGGAGTGAAGAGGCGGATTTCAAAATGAAATAAATTTCAGCAAAAGAATCTGAATTATTGAACTTGTCTTTGTCTTGGGTCCCGTCTTACTGTGTATTTGTTGAAAAATCTTCAAAGTAGTGTGGTGGCTGTCGCTTTCTTCTCTTTCTTTTTGAATATTGAGGCCACCTGTCTTTTTGAAACGTCATTGCTTACGTATCTGCCAAAATTTAAAATAGCTGACGTAGCTGCTTACGTCTGTCTTCATCCAATGGTGTCTAGATTGTGTAGTGCCACAGAATCAAAACTCATGCCTGAATCATCATCTTCATGAGGGTCCTGAGCAAATTGTTCAGTTGTGGGATCATAGTCAGAGTCTGAATTAGGAATGTCTGAGTCTTCTGTTTCTGGCTTTGGGGGTATAATTATATTTTTGGTTTCTTCACTTGTCTCTGTAGGTTTCACATCCTGTAGGAGTCTCATTAGAGTTTGTCCAATAATATTTTCAATTGTCTTGGTACTGGTTCTATTTTTTATTTTTGATTTTCGTGTCTTTGAGCTTGAGGCTTCTAAATTGAAACTTGTAGGTAAGCGTCTTACACTTTTTGGCAAAGTGTCAGCCATTAACGGACTTGATGTGTCTTTACCAGTTGCCGTTTGAACTGGACTAGCTGTACCGTTACCTGATACAGTAGGTCTATTTACATTCACAGGGGAATGTACACCCATCTGATCCATTTTGAGTGGAGTTGGAGAACTCACTGGGGTTTGAAAATTGGTCTGAGTAGCTGTATTTGAAAAAGAAGCTTGTTCTTGAGTTTTTTCTATATCCCTAATATAATCTTGTAAAATCATGTTTTGTCTAATTAACTCGTTTCTTTCTTTTTCTAAAATCTCATTTTTATGGTTAAGTCTTCTAAAATTTTCGGTCATAGAGGTACAGTGATCACAAAAAATTATTTTGTTGGTGTCTTTCTGAATGTTATACTGAGGAATTTTTGTCTGATTTTGAAGTTCTGGTATAACATAAAAATTGGGTCCTAGGTTACCTCTGGCATAATCTAATGCCTCATGAAAATTGTTAAAACCTTTATATAATGGGTCTTTGAACCCTTTGATAGCATCTATCACTTGTATCCATGTCTGGTATATTCCTGGAGTTCTTCCCTGTATGATCACATAAAACTTAAACTTATTGGTTAGATTCTTTTCAGTAAAATATTGAGCCAGGGCGTTCATTACAGCTAAGAAATAGCTGACATCCCTTGGAGTCTTATTATAGGAAATCCATAAATTGTCTAGTAAACATTTCTGGTTTTTATCAACTCTTGCTTCAGGTCTAATCTTGAAACTGAAATTGCTTTCCGGATAACAGATTAAATTGTGTCTGCCGAAATGAAGTCTTTCAATTGTCTGAGGAGTGGAAGTCTGAGACATATTTAATGAACTTAAAGGTCTGAAATGAGTATTACTTAAAAGTGTCTTTAAGTAATCGTCTGTAGCTGAGTCTGAGGAAGAAGCTTTAGCTTTTCCTTTGTCTGCCTTATCTGCCATGCTGCATAAGAAAACTAATTAGTAGTTTTTGAAATTAATCTGCTAAGTTTATCAGCTAAAATATTTTCTTTTCCTTTAATATGTTCAAATTTAATACTATAAATAGAAGTAGCATCAATAAAATTCAGCCATCTCCTTTTACTACTGTTTTTCTCACTAATTTTTTCATGAAATTTAACTATTGCTTCACAGTCTGTTCTTACTAATATTTCAGGTTTGTTTAAAATATATATCTTAAAACTATTAAGTCCATAAATTACCGCTAGTATTTCTGCGTCTATACTACTCATGTTACCTTGTTTTTTGTATTTGCCGCTTTGGTAAGCGCATATTCGTTCGTCTTTCTTATCGCTATATTTATTTTTCTTAGCTTTGAGGACAGCTCCCCATCCTTCAAAACTTCCATCAGTTTCAACTATTAAATAGTCTGTTTCTAGAGGTAATGCTAGGTCGGGTATATCTTTTATCATTTCTTTTAATTTTTGAACTAACTTTATATCTTCAGTATTAAAAGTTTTTTGTCCTTTAGTACCTGTCTTAGCATAAAGAGGTCCTGCTACCTTTCCTAAATTTTTAATAAATTGTCTAGCATAATTTAATATTCCTAAGAATTTTTGTAGATCTTTAGTCTTTTCTAACTTGTCTGGCATTTCTAGAGCTTTCTTTGCTATATGAGGTTGTAACTTAATTTTACCATTTCCTATAGTAATTCCTAAAAAGTTAATATAAGGTTTACATAGTTCCATCTTTTTCTTACTAATGATTATTCCATGTTCTATAAATAGATTAAAGACCTTCTGTAAATGTTCTAAGTGTTCTTTTAGGTTATAACTAAATACTAAAATGTCATCTACATATACCAGCACAAAATGTTTATATTTTCCAAAAATGTTATCCATCTTTCGTTGAAAAATTGGTGGTGCTGTCTTTAGGCCAAATGGCATGACTAGCCATTCAAAATGACCCTCTGGACAAGTAAAAGCTGTCCAGTCAATACTATCTTTATGCATCTTAATTTGCCAATAGCCTGACTTGCAATCAAACTTACTGAACATCGTTCTTTCTTGGATCCTATTAATTAATTCAGTCTTATCTGGAAGCTTATAAGCATCCATAACAGTATTGTCATTAAGTCTTTTATAATTAATTACCATTCTAGCCTTTCCTCTAACTATTTCACTATGGTTTCTGACCATAAAAGCTGCTGATCTATGTCTTGATTTTGATCTTCTAATTACTCCTAATGTAAGAAGTTCTTTGATTTGTATCTCAAAATCTTTTAAGTCTTCATTAGTGGCTTGTATAGCTGCCGTTTTTATAGTATATTCGGGGTTTATAATTTCTAACTTGCATTCTATCTGGTTATTTCCCCAATGTTGTAAAGGCTTTTCTCCTATAATATCTATATCATCTAGTCTTTGGATTATCTTTTGCAAGTCTGCTTGGTTTTGGATAGTTCCTATGGTATTTTTAAAAATATATTTGCCTTCTTGTATTTCAATTAGATTATAATTCTTTTCTATTTCTTCCTCTATATCTATCCAATCGTCTTCTATTATTTCTGATAATAAACTTGTATTGCAGGTACAGTCCGTTCCTTTATCACAAACGGAGTCTGGAGTTATGGGTTTTCTTTTCGAGTCTTTGATAACCTTCGTATCTCTTTGTATATTTCTACCAAAAAATGATGGAGTTATTGTAATATTTTTTGTAAAAATTACACCATCTCTAGTAATAAAACATCCTCCATTATTTCGGACCATAAAGTCTAATCCTATAACAAAATCTGCTTTTATATCTAGTTTTCTGGTTAACATGTAGCCTAACTTGTATTTTGTCTTATAATTTGAACAAGTATTATTGAAACTAATTATTGCATTTTTTACATAGTGGGTATAAGTATTATGAGAGCCATCCATTTGCATGGCTTTCTGGGGTTTAGTAAATTGATTTAACAGATGTTTTGGTAATATGTCTTGATTTATTATGCACTGAGTGCATCCTGAGTCTACTAACCCTAAGGTTTCTATTTCATAATCGTGTATTACTATCTTTGTCATTACTTTAACGGAGCTTAATTTTACATCTTCATTACATATTAATCCTTCAAAAGACTGATTTAGTAATTCTGTATCTTCACAATCTTCTATTATTATGCCTCTTGATTCGTGAACATTTGTTTTTGTAGATTCTTGAGGAATTAATTTCCCTTTTTCTAAATATCTTATTCTATCTTCTAATTCACTTACTTTTACTTCTAGATTATGTATTCTAGTTTCTGTTGTATTATCTGTTGCAATTATAACAGCCTGTTTCTTTTCTATTGGTAGTATTGGTGTTGATTGTATTACTCCTTTCCTATAGTCTTTTCTATACAAGAAATGCATCCTTCAAGGAAACACTTGCTGCATTTAGCTCGCTTAATTCTACTAGGATACCAATGACAAATAAAGCACTGGTTACTGTCTAATCCTTTATTCTTTTCGAATTCATGAAAACACTGATCTGATTCTAGAATGTTAACTAGATTACAATTAATTATAGCAGTATTTAAATTCTCTAGCCCTATATCGTCGTCTGTATCTGAAGAATTTGGGTCTTTATTATAATCTATACTAATGATAGAATATATGCTTTCTGTATCGGACATATATTCATCTACATTTATTAAAGTCTCATTAAAGTCTTCTATTAATTGAGAATTTCTAGTTCTAGTATTATTTCTTTTAGGGCAAGTATTAGCTAGATGATCTGAACTGCCACAAGTAAAACATTCTAAAGTATTCTTATAACTTCGATTATCCTTATATTTTCTTACATGCTTGTCTTTATTGAGATATGGTTTTCTCGCAGATGACTTTCTTAAATAATAATTTTTCTGTTTATAATTATTTTGTTTATATGGTTTTTTATACTTCTTATATTTTTTCTTTTGAGGATTGTTATCATAACTTTGTGTAGTGTAAATAGTCTTACAGAAATTTGTCTCTCCTTTCTTTAGTTGTTTCTGTATTTGTATGTTAGTACACTTTTCTTGTAATATATCCATAATATGTTGTATTCTATGTCCTATTGACCATCTGGCTGTTGGATTCTGTACTACACCGTCTCTTTTATTCCATCTATCCTCTATTTCTCGTCCTAAAGCTCCTGGCAATTTATTGAATAATTTCTTACCTATTCCTACATCAAAAGCATTACCACTTATGGTTGTATAATAAAAATAGTCTAATAAAAAAGGTTTAATATGATGCCAACTACTTATGCTTAATTGTTCTAATTTTATTAAAGCTTTCTGTTGTAAGATTAATAATCCGCTATTGGGGTCTTCTCCTGTTATTAAGCTATGTACTTTATTGGTAAAGTTATATGGATTAGCCCCAAAGGCTAATAATTCTCCGAATTCGTTGGGAAATTCTCTTTTAAAACTTTCCCATAAACCTTTAGTTGATTCTCCTAAAAATGTCTCTAAATATTTATACATAGTTTCTGAGTCTGTTTCGGTGTATGTCTTAATATAGTCTGCTACTACAATTCCTTTCCATAAATCTATAACTGTATTCCAATTCTGCGGGTCATGTGCAGCTATATTAAGTATTTTTCCTTTATCACCACCTGCTTGGAGAGTGATAGGTTCTTCTATCGGCATTCTTTTTCCTATTGGTCTTACACTTTCTAATTCAAATTCTGGGTTTTGTCTATATACCCTATGTCTTGGAACATTTCCAGTATTAGTTTCTACTGTATGTATTTGACTGGTTCTTTGGAAGGGACTTGAACTAGTAGAAGCTGATTCCATAAATTCTTTAATACTTTTATCTGTTTCTGAAACTATATCGTCTGAATTATCAAATAATTCTCTATATCGTATATTATCTGTCCTTAAAGTACATGTTCTAAAGTGGTCGTCTACTTCAAAAATTTCCAAGTGTCCTAACTTACATCCACTACATTTAAAGCGTCTTTTATTATCTTTTGTATATATTTCTCGTGCCTTCTGTATAGTTTTATCTACTTCAAATTCTTCTAATTCAAACATGTTCATAAATTCTTTCTTGTTAGTCCTTTTAGTCCTATTATTATTAAACCCATATGCATTAGATTCATTTGTCTTTTTTTGATTTCTTCTGAGGATTCTGGACTAATTAATGTAAGATTCTCTTGTCTATCTCCTGTTACACATATTTGTTCTTCTCTATAATGTCTGTATAGAAGGGCTTTTTGTGAAAATAAACCTGCACTATATAATACTTTAGGATTTAATAAATTTAATTTATTCTGTTGAAAAATCTGGATATCTTTGTCTACGTCAATTACTTCATCTAATTGTTGAGAAGTAGAAGCAGAATGTCTTCGTGAAATCATTATGTTAGATATTAAATTATTACTTAAGCTGTTTTGGGTGTAGCTATGTCGTGGTCTTTCGTTGTTTTGTCTCCTACCTGATAAAAAGTCCATGGTTTTGCCTTTCGCGGTGGAGGTCTTTCTTTTAAAGGGGTGACTTCAGTTCTTTTAAGCTGATCTATTAAATCGTTTAAAGTGTCTTCAGGAACCGGTGGATATTTAATTTTGTTTAGTTGGTCTAGATGTTGTTTTAATAGGTCTTGATGATCTTCTATAGTTTTTCCTTTAATTAATCTTTCTATATTTTCGTTTAGTTTTAAAAGTAATAATATTATAGTATTATTCTGTTTAATAATTGTCTGGTCTGTTTTACTTTGAGGGGTATGATTACTTAAACCTTCTGGGTTTGGTGCTATTTGTTCTGCTTGTTTAAGGATTTCGGTGTATAAAGGATCGTTCATGAAAGAATTATAAGTTTTATTTGTTCTAGGTTTTGTTTAATTTCGGTAAGTAAAGTACTATTCTGAGGTTCTTTATAATGTTGTCTTTTTTCTATTTCTGTATTTTGCGTCTTTAAAAAATCTAACTTTTCTTCTACTTGATACTTTATATTTGTTAGCTTAGCCTGAATGTCTCTAAGGATTTCTAATATTAAAGTATTATCTCTATGTATATTATCCCCTAGATTTAGTACTAAATCTACTATACTATTTAATTGCGGATCTTCGTTATGTAAACTATGGTCTCCACTAGCAAAATTACACCTAAGTAAAGAGTTGTCTTTTAATCTTTTATATTTTTTCTCTGGAATTAATTGTAGATCTAAATATTCGAGCTTTTTAAGATTTGTTATTTTGTCTATATTATTTAGCCTAACGCTATCCAGTTTGGTTTACTTTTATACCACTCTAACCAGTCTTTATAGGTTGCTATGTCTTGTTCTATTCCTTGTAATTCCCAACTAAGGTTACTAGTTATTTGATCAAAATCTTTTAAATTCAGATCTTGTAGTCTTTTTAAAGATTGTTTTAATATTGTTCGTTTCTTCGTTGAGTACACTAGTCTTATTAATTGAGTAATATATAAGATATTGTTGGCCTGTATCTGTCCGGTGGAGGTCTATTCCCCAGTATGTACAGTATGTTTGTATGAATTAACTAGTATGCATGTACCAATGTAACTAGTTATGGTTGTTTATATAAATATGTGTTTTCTTTAAACGTTTGTTTTCATAAAAGCTTTACCCCTAGTATATGGTTCTCTTCTTAGATGCTTAAGTAACTCCCATGGATAACCGGTAAATTCCTAGGATGATTTATGCCTCCCCCTAGTATATGGTTAGTCTCTTGAATGCTTAAAGAACCCTGATGGATTGACCTGTAAATACCTAGGATGTAAAAGTCCGTTATAGCTGCAGGACTGTGTTTCCAGGGTGTGGTCAAAGAAACGGTTCTTAAAGTACTAAGTTCAAGAGAAAGAGATGAAAAGGGAAGGTATAGATATGCTGAAATAAGCGGTTCCGGGGTGCGGTTAAGAAGCAGTTCTTAAGTATACAGTCTAAGAAGAAGAGATGAACAGGGTATGATACAAAAAAAAAAAAAAAAAAAAAAAAAAAAAAAAAAAAAAAAAAAAAAAAAAGGAGACATAACATGAGGATGTACAAATTGGTTGGGAAACCTTACGATTCCTTGTGAATCTTCACTGCTGAATCGAGGAGGTAGAACAATACCAATTCTGTGTATAGAATCCTGTTATTATCCATAAAAACAAAAATTTAGTCAAATTTTGGGGAAATATACTTAGAAATCTAAGGAAACATAGCTATCATACATAAAGTAGATACAAGGAGGAGGAAGTACCGAGTAGGATTTTTACAACTATACGAGCAAACCCTTTAAATCAATCAACTCCAACATTTTCCTAAGCAAGCAACGCTTATTCAACCTTCAAATAGTGAAACATTTTCAAATCTAAGTAATCCTTTTCTTTTTGGTATCAGAGCCAGAAGTTTCTAGGCCTAAATACATGAGAAGAAGTAGACTAGCTAGATATTTGAAAGCACAGAGATCGTGGTTAGTATATAATAAAGAAATACTTAAACATTTAGAACAAGAATCTGATAGACTTCAGCAAGAATTAGATTACTATGTAGTTAATTGTAGCAAAGAAATAGCAGATAATTATACACCAATCGTACAATTAGTCCAGTTTTATCAAGACTCCGTTACTCGAATTAACCTTAGAATAAGTACACAACACAGTATAATAAGACGAATAACAACTAAAATTCAGCACTATCCTTTAGGTTGATGAAAAAATCTCATTTAGCAAAACAATTAAAATCTTTTAACAATCAACTAAACGCTAGGACTGATCATTTAAAATTTTTAGCACAAGACAAAATAGATCTTCTAATAAGATACAATTACTATCAGTTAATTTTTCAAGACCAAATTAGAGATAACGAAATAAATGCTATAAATATTCTAAATTATATGTGTAGGAGTATTGAACGATCATCTTTTCATATAAGATTTCAGACTATTAAAATAACAAAACTTAAACGCTATATCCAAAACTTTCCATTAGGATAAATTCATGAATAGACCAATTACTAATTATTACGAATATAACGAAGCTAAAAGAAAAATAAACCAACTATACTTAGAATTACAAACTTTATATACTAATCCTCAAGTAATAGACGGTATAATACAAAACCAAAGAATTCCTTCGTGCATTACCGAAATTAGACTTTATCAGAAAAAACTGCTTAGATATACCTTACCAAGACATAGTCAGTATTCACTTCAAAATATAAGAAATCGTCATAGATACCAACAATTATTCAGACTATTAAATATATGAAACATCTCTGTTATACAAATTATATAGCCTATCATTATAGAGAAATATACGACTTTAAACAAGAATTAAGACAAACTATAATACTTAAAGAATCATTACCTCATACGCAAGACCTAATCCAAATAGAACGCGAAATTAAAAATATTAGAAATTATATTAAATTTTTACGAAATAGAGTAAGATATTTTCCTTTAGGATAAAAATTTATGCATTATTCTAGACATATTATTAAAAAATATCGCAAAAAATATACAGAATTAAGTAAAAGACTATATTATATTCAACAAGGACAAAATTATATACATTTCTTAGAACATAAATTAGAAAACGCTTTCTCTAGATTTAAAATATATTCAGAAATAAATATAGAAACACATTTAAGACATCAAATTGTAGATTATTGTAGTTTTATACAAAAAGAAATAAAACAAGTTAAAATAGACATACAAGCCCAAGAATATTTAGTAACTGCAATCGTAATTTCTTTTCATGCGAAGAAGTGATAACTACTGCTATTATATAACGCATTATAATATACAGATACGTGAGTTAGTTATTGAAGAAAAAAAGATTAGAAACAGTACGAGACGACCTTATTCACCATATAGAAGAATTTAAAAACGCAACTCGACAACTACCATAATAGGTGCGCACATTTGAACAGATTACAAACTAGATTATTAACTATTAAAAGAAATCTTAGAGATACTATAGAAAGACAAAAACTTTTTAAAGAATATTTAGCCAACTGCCCGTTAGGATAATAGTTAATGAAAACTCATCCATTTGCTAGACAGATACAGGCCAACAATATCTTATATATTACTCAATTAATAAGACTAGTGTACTCAACGAAGAAACGAACAATATTAAAACAATCTTTAAAAAGACTACAAGATCTGAATTTAAAAGATTTTGATCAAATAACTAGTAACCTTAGTTGGGAATTACAAGGAATAGAACAAGACATAGCAACCTATAAAGACTGGTTAGAGTGGTATAAAAGTAAACCAAACTGGATAGCGTTAGGCTAAATAATATAGACAAAATAACAAATCTTAAAAAGCTCGAATATTTAGATCTACAATTAATTCCAGAGAAAAAATATAAAAGATTAAAAGACAACTCTTTACTTAGGTGTAATTTTGCTAGTGGAGACCATAGTTTACATAACATCCGCAATTAAATAGTATAGTAGATTTAGTACTAAATCTAGGGGATAATATACATAGAGATAATACTTTAATATTAGAAATCCTTAGAGACATTCAGGCTAAGCTAACAAATATAAAGTATCAAGTAGAAGAAAAGTTAGATTTTTTAAAGACGCAAAATACAGAAATAGAAAAAAGACAACATTATAAAGAACCTCAGAATAGTACTTTACTTACCGAAATTAAACAAAACCTAGAACAAATAAAACTTATAATTCTTTCATGAACGATCCTTTATACACCGAAATCCTTAAACAAGCAGAACAAATAGCACCAAACCCAGAAGGTTTAAGTAATCATACCCCTCAAAGTAAAACAGACCAGACAATTATTAAACAGAATAATACTATAATATTATTACTTTTAAAACTAAACGAAAATATAGAAAGATTAATTAAAGGAAAAACTATAGAAGATCATCAAGACCTATTAAAACAACATCTAGACCAACTAAACAAAATTAAATATCCACCGGTTCCTGAAGACACTTTAAACGATTTAATAGATCAGCTTAAAAGAACTGAAGTCACCCCTTTAAAAGAAAGACCTCCACCGCGAAAGGCAAAACCATGGACTTTTTATCAGGTAGGAGACAAAACAACGAAAGACCACGACATAGCTACACCCAAAACAGCTTAAGTAATAATTTAATATCTAACATAATGATTTCACGAAGACATTCTGCTTCTACTTCTCAACAATTAGATGAAGTAATTGACGTAGACAAAGATATCCAGATTTTTCAACAGAATAAATTAAATTTATTAAATCCTAAAGTATTATATAGTGCAGGTTTATTTTCACAAAAAGCCCTTCTATACAGACATTATAGAGAAGAACAAATATGTGTAACAGGAGATAGACAAGAGAATCTTACATTAATTAGTCCAGAATCCTCAGAAGAAATCAAAAAAAGACAAATGAATCTAATGCATATGGGTTTAATAATAATAGGACTAAAAGGACTAACAAGAAAGAATTTAGGAACAAAAGCATTAATAACTATTTATGATGATAGATGGTCAGACTCTCAAAGATCACTTATAGGATTAACTGAAGTAGACATGACTAATAACGGAGGAATATTTTATTGTAGTCCAGACTTTATGATTAATGCATCAGAATTTGGAACATATATAAAAATAGGTATCCAGACCAAAGGATATGAAGACATGACCAAAGGAAATAATCTTTTAGTTTGCGTAGGCTTCTTAGGAAAGTTAGCTAATAATAGTGGTAGCAGATTTAAATTAAAAGTTGATGATGTAGTAGGATTAATGGGAAATAAAGGTATTAAATTAATGAAACCTATAAAGATAGACTCACAAATTTATGCTGGTTTAGAATGGAACTTAGACCATAAAGATAAAGATAAACAAGAAACTCTAAAACCTACAGACCATTTAATGTATACAAATAAAAAAGGAGAAACTTCTATTAGATTTATCGATTATCAAAAGACAAATCAAGATGAAATAGAAGAAGAAGTTGAACAAACAGAACAGACTGAACGAAAAGAATTTATGAACATGTTTGAATTAGAAGAATTTGAAGTAGATAAAACTATACAGAAGGCACGAGAAATATATACAAAAGATAATAAAAGACGCTTTAAATGTAGTGGATGTAAGTTAGGACACTTGGAAATTTTTGAAGTAGACGACCACTTTAGAACATGTACTTTAAGGACAGATAATATACGATATAGAGAATTATTTGATAATTCAGACGATATAGTTTCAGAAACAGATAAAAGTATTAAAGAATTTATGGAATCAGCTTCTACTAGTTCAAGTCCCTTCCAAAGAACCAGTCAAATACATACAGTAGAAACTAATACTGGAAATGTTCCAAGACATAGGGTATATAGACAAAACCCAGAATTTGAATTAGAAAGTGTAAGACCAATAGGAAAAAGAATGCCGATAGAAGAACCTATCACTCTCCAAGCAGGTGGTGATAAAGGAAAAATACTTAATATAGCTGCACATGACCCGCAGAATTGGAATACAGTTATAGATTTATGGAAAGGAATTGTAGTAGCAGACTATATTAAGACATACACCGAAACAGACTCAGAAACTATGTATAAATATTTAGAGACATTTTTAGGAGAATCAACTAAAGGTTTATGGGAAAGTTTTAAAAGAGAATTTCCCAACGAATTCGGAGAATTATTAGCCTTTGGGGCTAATCCATATAACTTTACCAATAAAGTACATAGCTTAATAACAGGAGAAGACCCCAATAGCGGATTATTAATCTTACAACAGAAAGCTTTAATAAAATTAGAACAATTAAGCATAAGTAGTTGGCATCATATTAAACCTTTTTTATTAGACTATTTTTATTATACAACCATAAGTGGTAATGCTTTTGATGTAGGAATAGGTAAGAAATTATTCAATAAATTGCCAGGAGCTTTAGGACGAGAAATAGAGGATAGATGGAATAAAAGAGACGGTGTAGTACAGAATCCAACAGCCAGATGGTCAATAGGACATAGAATACAACATATTATGGATATATTACAAGAAAAGTGTACTAACATACAAATACAGAAACAACTAAAGAAAGGAGAGACAAATTTCTGTAAGACTATTTACACTACACAAAGTTATGATAACAATCCTCAAAAGAAAAAATATAAGAAGTATAAAAAACCATATAAACAAAATAATTATAAACAGAAAAATTATTATTTAAGAAAGTCATCTGCGAGAAAACCATATCTCAATAAAGACAAGCATGTAAGAAAATATAAGGATAATCGAAGTTATAAGAATACTTTAGAATGTTTTACTTGTGGCAGTTCAGATCATCTAGCTAATACTTGCCCTAAAAGAAATAATACTAGAACTAGAAATTCTCAATTAATAGAAGACTTTAATGAGACTTTAATAAATGTAGATGAATATATGTCCGATACAGAAAGCATATATTCTATCATTAGTATAGATTATAATAAAGACCCAAATTCTTCAGATACAGACGACGATATAGGGCTAGAGAATTTAAATACTGCTATAATTAATTGTAATCTAGTTAACATTCTAGAATCAGATCAGTGTTTTCATGAATTCGAAAAGAATAAAGGATTAGACAGTAACCAGTGCTTTATTTGTCATTGGTATCCTAGTAGAATTAAGCGAGCTAAATGCAGCAAGTGTTTCCTTGAAGGATGCATTTCTTGTATAGAAAAGACTATAGGAAAAGGAGTAATACAATCAACACCAATACTACCAATAGAAAAGAAACAGGCTGTTATAATTGCAACAGATAATACAACAGAAACTAGAATACATAATCTAGAAGTAAAAGTAAGTGAATTAGAAGATAGAATAAGATATTTAGAAAAAGGGAAATTAATTCCTCAAGAATCTACAAAAACAAATGTTCACGAATCAAGAGGCATAATAATAGAAGATTGTGAAGATACAGAATTACTAAATCAGTCTTTTGAAGGATTAATATGTAATGAAGATGTAAAATTAAGCTCCGTTAAAGTAATGACAAAGATAGTAATACACGATTATGAAATAGAAACCTTAGGGTTAGTAGACTCAGGATGCACTCAGTGCATAATAAATCAAGACATATTACCAAAACATCTGTTAAATCAATTTACTAAACCCCAGAAAGCCATGCAAATGGATGGCTCTCATAATACTTATACCCACTATGTAAAAAATGCAATAATTAGTTTCAATAATACTTGTTCAAATTATAAGACAAAATACAAGTTAGGCTACATGTTAACCAGAAAACTAGATATAAAAGCAGATTTTGTTATAGGATTAGACTTTATGGTCCGAAATAATGGAGGATGTTTTATTACTAGAGATGGTGTAATTTTTACAAAAAATATTACAATAACTCCATCATTTTTTGGTAGAAATATACAAAGAGATACGAAGGTTATCAAAGACTCGAAAAGAAAACCCATAACTCCAGACTCCGTTTGTGATAAAGGAACGGACTGTACCTGCAATACAAGTTTATTATCAGAAATAATAGAAGACGATTGGATAGATATAGAGGAAGAAATAGAAAAGAATTATAATCTAATTGAAATACAAGAAGGCAAATATATTTTTAAAAATACCATAGGAACTATCCAAAACCAAGCAGACTTGCAAAAGATAATCCAAAGACTAGATGATATAGATATTATAGGAGAAAAGCCTTTACAACATTGGGGAAATAACCAGATAGAATGCAAGTTAGAAATTATAAACCCCGAATATACTATAAAAACGGCAGCTATACAAGCCACTAATGAAGACTTAAAAGATTTTGAGATACAAATCAAAGAACTTCTTACATTAGGAGTAATTAGAAGATCAAAATCAAGACATAGATCAGCAGCTTTTATGGTCAGAAACCATAGTGAAATAGTTAGAGGAAAGGCTAGAATGGTAATTAATTATAAAAGACTTAATGACAATACTGTTATGGATGCTTATAAGCTTCCAGATAAGACTGAATTAATTAATAGGATCCAAGAAAGAACGATGTCCAGTAAGTTTGATTGCAAGTCAGGCTATTGGCAAATTAAGATGCATAAAGATAGTATTGACTGGACAGCTTTTACTTGTCCAGAGGGTCATTTTGAATGGCTAGTCATGCCATTTGGCCTAAAGACAGCACCACCAATTTTTCAACGAAAGATGGATAACATTTTTGGAAAATATAAACATTTTGTGCTGGTATATGTAGATGACATTTTAGTATTTAGTTATAACCTAAAAGAACACTTAGAACATTTACAGAAGGTCTTTAATCTATTTATAGAACATGGAATAATCATTAGTAAGAAAAAGATGGAACTATGTAAACCTTATATTAACTTTTTAGGAATTACTATAGGAAATGGTAAAATTAAGTTACAACCTCATATAGCAAAGAAAGCTCTAGAAATGCCAGACAAGTTAGAAAAGACTAAAGATCTACAAAAATTCTTAGGAATATTAAATTATGCTAGACAATTTATTAAAAATTTAGGAAAGGTAGCAGGACCTCTTTATGCTAAGACAGGTACTAAAGGACAAAAAACTTTTAATACTGAAGATATAAAGTTAGTTCAAAAATTAAAAGAAATGATAAAAGATATACCCGACCTAGCATTACCTCTAGAAACAGACTATTTAATAGTTGAAACTGATGGAAGTTTTGAAGGATGGGGAGCTGTCCTCAAAGCTAAGAAAAATAAATATAGCGATAAGAAAGACGAACGAATATGCGCTTACCAAAGCGGCAAATACAAAGAACAAGGTAACATGAGTAGTATAGACGCAGAAATACTAGCGGTAATTTATGGACTTAATAGTTTTAAGATATATATTTTAAACAAACCTGAAATATTAGTAAGAACAGACTGTGAAGCAATAGTTAAATTTCATGAAAAAATTAGTGAGAAAAACAGTAGTAAAAGGAGATGGCTGAATTTTATTGATGCTACTTCTATTTATAGTATTAAATTTGAACATATTAAAGGAAAAGAAAATATTTTAGCTGATAAACTTAGCAGATTAATTTCAAAAACTACTAATTAGTTTTCTTATGCAGCATGGCAGATAAGGCAGACAAAGGAAAAGCTAAAGCTTCTTCCTCAGACTCAGCTACAGACGATTACTTAAAGACACTTTTAAGTAATACTCATTTCAGACCTTTAAGTTCATTAAATATGTCTCAGACTTCCACTCCTCAGACAATTGAAAGACTTCATTTCGGCAGACACAATTTAATCTGTTATCCGGAAAGCAATTTCAGTTTCAAGATTAGACCTGAAGCAAGAGTTGATAAAAACCAGAAATGTTTACTAGACAATTTATGGATTTCCTATAATAAGACTCCAAGGGATGTCAGCTATTTCTTAGCTGTAATGAACGCCCTGGCTCAATATTTTACTGAAAAGAATCTAACCAATAAGTTTAAGTTTTATGTGATCATACAGGGAAGAACTCCAGGAATATACCAGACATGGATACAAGTGATAGATGCTATCAAAGGGTTCAAAGACCCATTATATAAAGGTTTTAACAATTTTCATGAGGCATTAGATTATGCCAGAGGTAACTTAGGACCCAATTTTTATGTTGTACCAGAACTTCAAAATCAGACAAAAATTCCTCAGTATAACATTCAGAAAGACACCAACAAAATAATTTTTTGTGATCACTGTACCTCTATGACCGAAAATTTTAGAAGACTTAACCATAAAAATGAGATTTTAGAAAAAGAAAGAAACGAGTTAATTAGACAAAACATGATTTTACAAGATTATATTAGAGATATAGAAAAAACTCAAGAACAAGCTTCTTTTTCAAATACAGCTACTCAGACCAATTTTCAAACCCCAGTGAGTTCTCCAACTCCACTCAAAATGGATCAGATGGGTGTACATTCCCCTGTGAATGTAAATAGACCTACTGTATCAGGTAACGGTACAGCTAGTCCAGTTCAAACGGCAACTGGTAAAGACACATCAAGTCCGTTAATGGCTGACACTTTGCCAAAAAGTGTAAGACGCTTACCTACAAGTTTCAATTTAGAAGCCTCAAGCTCAAAGACACGAAAATCAAAAATAAAAAATAGAACCAGTACCAAGACAATTGAAAATATTATTGGACAAACTCTAATGAGACTCCTACAGGATGTGAAACCTACAGAGACAAGTGAAGAAACCAAAAATATAATTATACCCCCAAAGCCAGAGACAGAAGACTCAGACATTCCTAATTCAGACTCTGACTATGATCCCACAACTGAACAATTTGCTCAGGACCCTCATGAAGATGATGATTCAGGCATGAGTTTTGATTCTGTGGCACTACACAATCTAGACACCATTGGATGAAGACAGACGTAAGCAGCTACGTCAGCTATTTTAAATTTTGGCAGATACGTAAGCAATGACGTTTCAAAAAGACAGGTGGCCTCAATATTCAAAAAGAAAGAGAAGAAAGCGACAGCCACCACACTACTTTGAAGATTTTTCAACAAATACACAGTAAGACGGGACCCAAGACAAAGACAAGTTCAATAATTCAGATTCTTTTGCTGAAATTTATTTCATTTTGAAATCCGCCTCTTCACTCCTTTACCTATATATACCCCTCATTCCACTCAGACAGAGATCATCAAGAAATCAAGAGAGAACATCAAGAAGATCTTCAATATTAGAGCAAAAATTATTTCTCATATTTTGTAAGAGTGTAAAAAAAAAAAAAAAAAAAAAAAAACAAAAAAAAAAAAGAGAGAAAGAGAGTGTTGTAAGTAAGAAAAGTGTGTGAGTGTTTATTTTCCAGTTCAACCAGGAGCACTTCGGGGACTCCCGAAAGGGAACCCTCTCTCCTCTACAATATGTAAGTAGGTTATGGCTTTCTTAGAACTAGGTATTTTCCCCAGTATGTACAGTATGTTTGTATGAATTAACTAGTATGCATGTACCAATGTAACTAGTTATGGTTGTTTATATAAATATGTGTTTTCTTTAAACGTTTGTTTTCATAAAAGCTTTACCCCTAGTATATGGTTCTCTTCTTAGATGCTTAAGTAACTCCCATGGATAACCGGTAAATTCCTAGGATGATTTATGCCTCCCCCTAGTATATGGTTAGTCTCTTGAATGCTTAAAGAACCCTGATGGATTGACCTGTAAATACCTAGGATGTAAAAGTCCGTTATAGCTGCAGGACTGTGTTTCCAGGGTGTGGTCAAAGAAACGGTTCTTAAAGTACTAAGTTCAAGAGAAAGAGATGAAAAGGGAAGGTATAGATATGCTGAAATAAGCGGTTCCGGGGTGCGGTTAAGAAGCAGTTCTTAAGTATACAGTCTAAGAAGAAGAGATGAACAGGGTATGATACAAAAAAAAAAAAAAAAAAAAAAAAAAAAAAAAAAAAAAAAAAGGAGACATAACATGAGGATGTACAAATTGGTTGGGAAACCTTACGATTCCTTGTGAATCTTCACTGCTGAATCGAGGAGGTAGAACAATACCAATTCTGTGTATAGAATCCTGTTATTATCCATAAAAACAAAAATTTAGTCAAATTTTGGGGAGGACAAACTCTAATGAGACTCCTACAGGATGTGAAACCTACAGAGACAAGTGAAGAAACCAAAAATATAATTATACCCCCAAGTTGAGGCCTAAGAAGAAGATCAAGTAGTTGGTGATTTTGAATTCCTTTCTACATGTAGTTGCTGATGTTGAGATCGTTGAGAAACTGATTAGATATATTGTTGGGGTGCCTGTTCTATTTTATCCTAGAAACATTGATGAATTTGTGTTTTGAGCTATATCAAAGATTCTGAGTTATTTTGAAAAAAAAAAAAAAAAAAAAAAAAAAAAAAAGACGTAGCTGCTTACGTCTGTCAGCCTTTACAACATTGGGGAAATAACCAGATAGAATGCAAGTTAGAAATGACCTCCACCGCGAAAGGCAAAACCATGGACTTTTTATCAGGTAGGAGACAAAACAACGAAAGACCACGACATAGCTACACCCAAAACAGCTTAAGTAATAATTTAATATCTAACATAATGATTTCACGAAGACATTCTGCTTCTACTTCTCAACAATTAGATGAAGTAATTGACGTAGACAAAGATATCCAGATTTTTCAACAGAATAAATTAAATTTATTAAATCCTAAAGTATTATATAGTGCAGGTTTATTTTCACAAAAAGCCCTTCTATACAGACATTATAGAGAAGAACAAATATGTGTAACAGGAGATAGACAAGAGAATCTTACATTAATTAGTCCAGAATCCTCAGAAGAAATCAAAAAAAGACAAATGAATCTAATGCATATGGGTTTAATAATAATAGGACTAAAAGGACTAACAAGAAAGAATTTAGGAACAAAAGCATTAATAACTATTTATGATGATAGATGGTCAGACTCTCAAAGATCACTTATAGGATTAACTGAAGTAGACATGACTAATAACGGAGGAATATTTTATTGTAGTCCAGACTTTATGATTAATGCATCAGAATTTGGAACATATATAAAAATAGGTATCCAGACCAAAGGATATGAACGGCAACTGGTAAAGACACATCAAGTCCGTTAATGGCTGACACTTTGCCAAAAAGTGTAAGACGCTTACCTACAAGAATGTACACCCATCTGATCCATTTTGAGTGGAGTTGGAGAACTCACTGGGGTTTGAAAATTGGTCTGAGTAGCTGTATTTGAAAAAGAAGCTATCCATTTGCTAGACAGATACAGGCCAACAATATCTTATATATTACTCAATTAATAAGACTAGTGTACTCAACGAAGAAACGAACAATATTAAAACAATCTTTAAAAAGACTACAAGATCTGAATTTAAAAGATTTTGATCAAATAACTAGTAACCTTAGTTGGGAATTACAAGGAATAGAACAAGACATAGCAACCTATAAAGACTGGTTAGAGTGGTATAAAAGTAAACCAAACTGGATAGCGTTAGGCTAAATAATATAGACAAAATAACAAATCTTAAAAAGCTCGAATATTTAGATCTACAATTAATTCCAGAGAAAAAATATAAAGGATTAAAAGACAACTCTTTACTTAGGTGTAATTTTGCTAGTGGAGACCATAGTTTACATAACGAAGATCCGCAATTAAATAGTATAGTAGATTTAGTACTAAATCTAGGGGATAATATACATAGAGATAATACTTTAATATTAGAAATCCTTAGAGACATTCAGGCTAAGCTAACAAATATAAAGTATCAAGTAGAAGAAAAGTTAGATTTTTTAAAGACGCAAAATACAGAAATAGAAAAAAGACAACATTATAAAGAACCTCAGAATAATACTTTACTTACCGAAATTAAACAAAACCTAGAACAAATAAAACTTATAATTCTTTCATGAACGATCCTTTATACACCGAAATCCTTAAACAAGCAGAACAAATAGCACCAAACCCAGAAGGTTTAAGTAATCATACCCCTCAAAGTAAAACAGACCAGACAATTATTAAACAGAATAATACTATAATATTATTACTTTTAAAACTAAACGAAAATATAGAAAGATTAATTAAAGGAAAAACTATAGAAGATCATCAAGACCTATTAAAACAACATCTAGACCAACTAAACAAAATTAAATATCCACCGGTTCCTGAAGACACTTTAAACGATTTAATAGATCAGCTTAAAAGAACTGAAGTCACCCCTTTAAAAGAAAGACCTCCACCGCGAAAGGCAAAACCATGGACTTTTTATCAGGTAGGAGACAAAACAACGAAAGACCACGACATAGCTACACCCAAAACAGCTTAAGTAATAATTTAATATCTAACATAATGATTTCACGAAGACATTCTGCTTCTACTTCTCAACAATTAGATGAAGTAATTGACGTAGACAAAGATATCCAGATTTTTCAACAGAATAAATTAAATTTATTAAATCCTAAAGTATTATATAGTGCAGGTTTATTTTCACAAAAAGCCCTTCTATACAGACATTATAGAGAAGAACAAATATGTGTAACAGGAGATAGACAAGAGAATCTTACATTAATTAGTCCAGAATCCTCAGAAGAAATCCAAAAAAGACAAATGAATCTAATGCATATGGGTTTAATAATAATAGGACTAAAAGGACTAACAAGAAAGAATTTAGGAACAAAAGCATTAATAACTATTTATGATGATAGATGGTCAGACTCTCAAAGATCACTTATAGGATTAACTGAAGTAGACATGACTAATAACGGAGGAATATTTTATTGTAGTCCAGACTTTATGATTAATGCATCAGAATTTGGAACATATATAAAAATAGGTATCCAGACCAAAGGATATGAAGACATGACCAAAGGAAATAATCTTTTAGTTTGCGTAGGCTTCTTAGGAAAGTTAGCTAATAATAGTGGTAGCAGATTTAAATTAAAAGTTGATGATGTAGTAGGATTAATGGGAAATAAAGGTATTAAATTAATGAAACCTATAAAGATAGACTCACAAATTTATGCTGGTTTAGAATGGAACTTAGACCATAAAGATAAAGATAAACAAGAAACTCTAAAACCTACAGACCATTTAATGTATACAAATAAAAAAGGAGAAACTTCTATTAGATTTATCGATTATCAAAAGACAAATCAAGATGAAATAGAAGAAGAAGTTGAACAAACAGAACAGACTGAACGAAAAGAATTTATGAACATGTTTGAATTAGAAGAATTTGAAGTAGATAAAACTATACAGAAGGCACGAGAAATATATACAAAAGATAATAAAAGACGCTTTAAATGTAGTGGATGTAAGTTAGGACACTTGGAAATTTTTGAAGTAGACGACCACTTTAGAACATGTACTTTAAGGACAGATAATATACGATATAGAGAATTATTTGATAATTCAGACGATATAGTTTCAGAAACAGATAAAAGTATTAAAGAATTTATGGAATCAGCTTCTACTAGTTCAAGTCCCTTCCAAAGAACCAGTCAAATACATACAGTAGAAACTAATACTGGAAATGTTCCAAGACATAGGGTATATAGACAAAACCCAGAATTTGAATTAGAAAGTGTAAGACCAATAGGAAAAAGAATGCCGATAGAAGAACCTATCACTCTCCAAGCAGGTGGTGATAAAGGAAAAATACTTAATATAGCTGCACATGACCCGCAGAATTGGAATACAGTTATAGATTTATGGAAAGGAATTGTAGTAGCAGACTATATTAAGACATACACCGAAACAGACTCAGAAACTATGTATAAATATTTAGAGACATTTTTAGGAGAATCAACTAAAGGTTTATGGGAAAGTTTTAAAAGAGAATTTCCCAACGAATTCGGAGAATTATTAGCCTTTGGGGCTAATCCATATAACTTTACCAATAAAGTACATAGCTTAATAACAGGAGAAGACCCCAATAGCGGATTATTAATCTTACAACAGAAAGCTTTAATAAAATTAGAACAATTAAGCATAAGTAGTTGGCATCATATTAAACCTTTTTTATTAGACTATTTTTATTATACAACCATAAGTGGTAATGCTTTTGATGTAGGAATAGGTAAGAAATTATTCAATAAATTGCCAGGAGCTTTAGGACGAGAAATAGAGGATAGATGGAATAAAAGAGACGGTGTAGTACAGAATCCAACAGCCAGATGGTCAATAGGACATAGAATACAACATATTATGGATAGATTTCTTTTAATAGTTAATAATCTAGTTTGTAATCTGTTCAAATGTGCGCACCTATTATATACCTTTATTTCCCATTAATCCTACTACATCATCAACTTTTAATTTAAATCTGCTACCACTATTATTAGCTAACTTTCCTAAGAAGCCTACGCAAACTAAAAGATTATTTCCTTTGGTCATGTCTTCATATCCTTTGGTCTAGACAAACTATAATACTTAAAGAATCATTACCTCATACGCAAGACCTAATCCAAATAGAACGCGAAATTAAAAATATTAGAAATTATATTAAATTTTTACGAAATAGAGTAAGATATTTTCCTTTAGGATAAAAATTTATGCATTATTCTAGACATATTATTAAAAAATATCGCAAAAAATATACAGAATTAAGTAAAAGACTATATTATATTCAACAAGGACAAAATTATATACATTTCTTAGAACATAAATTAGAAAACGCTTTCTCTAGATTTAAAATATATTCAGAAATAAATATAGAAACACATTTAAGACATCAAATTGTAGATTATTGTAGTTTTATACAAAAAGAAATAAAACAAGTTAAAATAGACATACAAGCCCAAGAATATTTAGTAACTGCAATCGTAATTTCTTTTCATGCGAAGAAGTGATAACTACTGCTATTATATAACGCATTATAATATACAGATACGTGAGTTAGTTATTGAAGAAAAAAGACTAAAGATCTACAAAAATTCTTAGGAATATTAAATTATGCTAGACAATTTATTAAAAATTTAGGAAAGGTAGCAGGACCTCTTTATGCTAAGACAGGTACTAAAGGACAAAAAACTTTTAATACTGAAGATATAAAGTTAGTTCAAAAATTAAAAGAAATGATAAAAGATATACCCGACCTAGCATTACCTCTAGAAACAGACTATTTAATAGTTGAAACTGATGGAAGTTTTGAAGGATGGGGAGCTGTCCTCAAAGCTAAGAAAAATAAATATAGCGATAAGAAAGACGAACGAATATGCGCTTACCAAAGCGGCAAATACAAAGAACAAGGTAACATGAGTAGTATAGACGCAGAAATACTAGCGGTAATTTATGGACTTAATAGTTTTAAGATATATATTTTAAACAAACCTGAAATATTAGTAAGAACAGACTGTGAAGCAATAGTTAAATTTCATGAAAAAATTAGTGAGAAAAACAGTAGTAAAAGGAGATGGCTGAATTTTATTGATGCTACTTCTATTTATAGTATTAAATTTGAACATATTAAAGGAAAAGAAAATATTTTAGCTGATAAACTTAGCAGATTAATTTCAAAAACTACTAATTAGTTTTCTTATGCAGCATGGCAGATAAGGCAGACAATTACTTAAACCTTCTGGGTTTGGTGCTATTTGTTCTGCTTGTTTAAGGATTTCGGTGTATAAAGGATCGTTCATGAAAGAATTATAAGTTTTATTTGTTCTAGGTTTTGTTTAATTTCGGTAAGTAAAGTATTATTCTGAGGTTCTTTATAATGTTGTCTCGCACCTATTATGGTAATCTCCTATGTCTCTATAATGTTGTCGAGTTGCGTTTTTATAGAGAAATATACGACTTTAAACAAGAATTAAGACAAACTATAATACTTAAAGAATCATTACCTCATACGCAAGACCTAATCCAAATAGAACGCGAAATTAAAAATATTAGAAATTATATTAAATTTTTACGAAATAGAGTAAGATATTTTCCTTTAGGATAAAAATTTATGCATTATTCTAGACATATTATTAAAAAATATCGCAAAAAATATACAGAATTAAGTAAAAGACTATATTATATTCAACAAGGACAAAATTATATACATTTCTTAGAACATAAATTAGAAAACGCTTATAATCTAATTGAAATACAAGAAGGCAAATATATTTTTAAAAATACCATAGGAACTATCCAAAACCAAGCAGACTTGCAAAAGATAATCCAAAGACTAGATGATATAGATATTATAGGAGAAAAGCCTTTACAACATTGGGGAAATAACCAGATAGAATGCAAGTTAGAAATTATAAACCCCGAATATACTATAAAAACGGCAGCTATACAAGCCACTAATGAAGACTTAAAAGATTTTGAGATACAAATCAAAGAACTTCTTACATTAGGAGTAATTAGAAGATCAAAATCAAGACATAGATCAGCAGCTTTTATGGTCAGAAACCATAGTGAAATAGTTAGAGGAAAGGCTAGAATGGTAATTAATTATAAAAGACTTAATGACAATACTGTTATGGATGCTTATAAGCTTCCAGATAAGACTGAATTAATTAATAGGATCCAAGAAAGAACGATGTTCAGTAAGTTTGATTGCAAGTCAGGCTATTGGCAAATTAAGATGCATAAAGATAGTATTGACTGGACAGCTTTTACTTGTCCAGAGGGTCATTTTGAATGGCTAGTCATGCCATTTGGCCTAAAGACAGCACCACCAATTTTTCAACGAAAGATGGATAACATTTTTGGAAAATATAAACATTTTGTGCTGGTATATGTAGATGACATTTTAGTATTTAGTTATAACCTAAAAGAACACTTAGAACATTTACAGAAGGTCTTTAATCTATTTATAGAACATGGAATAATCATTAGTAAGAAAAAGATGGAACTATGTAAACCTTATATTAACTTTTTAGGAATTACTATAGGAAATGGTAAAATTAAGTTACAACCTCATATAGCAAAGAAAGCTCTAGAAATGCCAGACAAGTTAGAAAAGACTAAAGATCTACAAAAATTCTTAGGAATATTAAATTATGCTAGACAATTTATTAAAAATTTAGGAAAGGTAGCAGGACCTCTTTATGCTAAGACAGGTACTAAAGGACAAAAAACTTTTAATACTGAAGATATAAAGTTAGTTCAAAAATTAAAAGAAATGATAAAAGATATACCCGACCTAGCATTACCTCTAGAAACAGACTATTTAATAGTTGAAACTGATGGAAGTTTTGAAGGATGGGGAGCTGTCCTCAAAGCTAAGAAAAATAAATATAGCGATAAGAAAGACGAACGAATATGCGCTTACCAAAGCGGCAAATACAAAGAACAAGGTAACATGAGTAGTATAGACGCAGAAATACTAGCGGTAATTTATGGACTTAATAGTTTTAAGATATATATTTTAAACAAACCTGAAATATTAGTAAGAACAGACTGTGAAGCAATAGTTAAATTTCATGAAAAAATTAGTGAGAAAAACAGTAGTAAAAGGAGATGGCTGAATTTTATTGATGCTACTTCTATTTATAGTATTAAATTTGAACATATTAAAGGAAAAGAAAATATTTTAGCTGATAAACTTAGCAGATTAATTTCAAAAACTACTAATTAGTTTTCTTATGCAGCATGGCAGATAAGGCAGACAAAGGAAAAGCTAAAGCTTCTTCCTCAGACTCAGCTACAGACGATTACTTAAAGACACTTTTAAGTAATACTCATTTCAGACCTTTAAGTTCATTAAATATGTCTCAGACTTCCACTCCTCAGACAATTGAAAGACTTCATTTCGGCAGACACAATTTAATCTGTTATCCGGAAAGCAATTTCAGTTTCAAGATTAGACCTGAAGCAAGAGTTGATAAAAACCAGAAATGTTTACTAGACAATTTATGGATTTCCTATAATAAGACTCCAAGGGATGTCAGCTATTTCTTAGCTGTAATGAACGCCCTGGCTCAATATTTTACTGAAAAGAATCTAACCAATAAGTTTAAGTTTTATGTGATCATACAGGGAAGAACTCCTACTACATCATCAACTTTTAATTTAAATCTGCTACCACTATTATTAGCTAACTTTCCTAAGAAGCCTACGCAAACTAAAAGATTATTTCCTTTGGTCATGTCTTCATATCCTTTGGTCTGGATACCTATTTTTATATATGTTCCAAATTCTGATGCATTAATCATAAAGTCTGGACTACAATAAAATATTCCTCCGTTATTAGTCATGTCTACTTCAGTTAATCCTATAAGTGATCTTTGAGAGTCTGACCATCTATCATCATAAATAGTTATTAATGCTTTTGTTCCTAAATTCTTTCTTGTTAGTCCTTTTAGTCCAGTTGATAAAAACCAGAAATGTTTACTAGACAATTTATGGATTTCCACCGGTTATCCATGGGAGTTACTTAAGCATCTAAGAAGAGAACCATATACTAGGGGTAAAGCTTTTATGAAAACAAACGTTTAAAGAAAACACATATTTATATAAACAACCATAACTAGTTACATTGGTACATGCATACTAGTTAATTCATACAAACATACTGTACATACTGGGGAAAATACCTAGTTCTAAGAAAGCCATAACCTACTTACATATTGTAGAGGAGAGAGGGTTCCCTTTCGGGAGTCCCCGAAGTGCTCCTGGTTGAACTGGAAAATAAACACTCACACACTTTTCTTACTTACAACACTCTCTTTCTCTCTTTTTTTTTTTGTTTTTTTTTTTTTTTTTTTTTTTACACTCTTACAAAATATGAGAAATAACTTTTGCTCTAATATTGAAGATCTTCTTGATGTTCTCTCTTGATTTCTTGATGATCTCTGTCTGAGTGGAATGAGGGGTATATATAGGTAAAGGAGTGAAGAGGCGGATTTCAAAATGAAATAAATTTCAGCAAAAGAATCTGAATTATTGAACTTGTCTTTGTCTTGGGTCCCGTCTTACTGTGTATTTGTTGAAAAATCTTCAAAGTAGTGTGGTGGCTGTCGCTTTCTTCTCTTTCTTTTTGAATATTGAGGCCACCTGTCTTTTTGAAACGTCATTGCTTACGTATCTGCCAAAATTTAAAATAGCTGACGTAGCTGCTTACGTCTGTCTTCATCCAATGGTGTCTAGATTAATCGGTAATGTACGATTGGTGTATAATTATCTGCTATTTCTTTGCTACAATTAACTACATAGTAATCTAATTCTTGCTGAAGTCTATCAGATTCTTGTTCTAAATGTTTAAGTATTTCTTTATTATATACTAACCACGATCTCTGTGCTTTCAAATATCTAGCTAGTCTACTTCTTCTCATGTATTTAGGCCTAGAAACTTCTGGCTCTGATACCAAAAAGAAAAGGATTACTTAGATTTGAAAATGTTTCACTATTTGAAGGTTGAATAAGCGTTGCTTGCTTAGGAAAATGTTGGAGTTGATTGATTTAAAGGGTTTGCTCGTATAGTTGTAAAAATCCTACTCGGTACTTCCTCCTCCTTGTATCTACTTTATGTATGATAGCTATGTTTCCTTAGATTTCTAAGTATATTTCCCCAAAATTTGACTAAATTTTTGTTTTTATGGATAATAACAGGATTCTATACACAGAATTGGTATTGTTCTACCTCCTCGATTCAGCAGTGAAGATTCACAAGGAATCGTAAGGTTTCCCAACCAATTTGTACATCCTCATGTTATGTCTCCTTTTTTTTTTTTTTTTTTTTTTTTTTTTTTTTTTTTTTTTTTTTTTTTTTTTTTTTTTTTTTTTTTTTTTTTTTTTGTATCATACCCTGTTCATCTCTTCTTCTTAGACTGTATACTTAAGAACTGCTTCTTAACCGCACCCCGGAACCGCTTATTTCAGCATATCTATACCTTCCCTTTTCATCTCTTTCTCTTGAACTTAGTACTTTAAGAACCGTTTCTTTGACCACACCCTGGAAACACAGTCCTGCAGCTATAACGGACTTTTACATCCTAGGTATTTACAGGTCAATCCATCAGGGTTCTTTAAGCATTCAAGAGACTAACCATATACTAGGGGGAGGCATAAATCATCCTAGGAATTTACCGGTTATCCATGGGAGTTACTTAAGCATCTAAGAAGAGAACCATATACTAGGGGTAAAGCTTTTATGAAAACAAACGTTTAAAGAAAACACATATTTATATAAACAACCATAACTAGTTACATTGGTACATGCATACTAGTTAATTCATACAAACATACTGTACATACTGGGGAAAATACCTAGTTCTAAGAAAGCCATAACCTACTTACATATTGTAGAGGAGAGAGGGTTCCCTTTCGGGAGTCCCCGAAGTGCTCCTGGTTGAACTGGAAAATAAACACTCACACACTTTTCTTACTTACAACACTCTCTTTCTCTCTTTTTTTTTTTGTTTTTTTTTTTTTTTTTTTTTTTTTTACACTCTTACAAAATATGAGAAATAACTTTTGCTCTAATATTGAAGATCTTCTTGATGTTCTCTCTTGATTTCTTGATGATCTCTGTCTGAGTGGAATGAGGGGTATATATAGGTAAAGGAGTGAAGAGGCGGATTTCAAAATGAAATAAATTTCAGCAAAAGAATCTGAATTATTGAACTTGTCTTTGTCTTGGGTCCCGTCTTACTGTGTATTTGTTGAAAAATCTTCAAAGTAGTGTGGTGGCTGTCGCTTTCTTCTCTTTCTTTTTGAATATTGAGGCCACCTGTCTTTTTGAAACGTCATTGCTTACGTATCTGCCAAAATTTAAAATAACTGACGTAGCTGCTTACGTCTGTCTTCATCCAATGGTGTCTAGATTGTGTAGTGCCACAGAATCAAAACTCATGCCTGAATCATCATCTTCATGAGGGTCCTGAGCAAATTGTTCAGTTGTGGGATCATAGTCAGAGTCTGAATTAGGAATGTCTGAGTCTTCTGTCTCTGGCTTTGGGGGTATAATTATATTTTTGGTTTCTTCACTTGTCTCTGTAGGTTTCACATCCTGTAGGAGTCTCATTAGAGTTTGTCCAATAATATTTTCAATTGTCTTGGTACTGGTTCTATTTTTTATTTTTGATTTTCGTGTCTTTGAGCTTGAGGCTTCTAAATTGAAACTTGTAGGTAAGCGTCTTACACTTTTTGGCAAAGTGTCAGCCATTAACGGACTTGATGTGTCTTTACCAGTTGCCGTTTGAACTGGACTAGCTGTACCGTTACCTGATACAGTAGGTCTATTTACATTCACAGGGGAATGTACACCCATCTGATCCATTTTGAGTGGAGTTGGAGAACTCACTGGGGTTTGAAAATTGGTCTGAGTAGCTGTATTTGAAAAAGAAGCTTGTTCTTGAGTTTTTTCTATATCTCTAATATAATCTTGTAAAATCATGTTTTGTCTAATTAACTCGTTTCTTTCTTTTTCTAAAATCTCATTTTTATGGTTAAGTCTTCTAAAATTTTCGGTCATAGAGGTACAGTGATCACAAAAAATTATTTTGTTGGTGTCTTTCTGAATGTTATACTGAGGAATTTTTGTCTGATTTTGAAGTTCTGGTACAACATAAAAATTGGGTCCTAAGTTACCTCTGGCATAATCTAATGCCTCATGAAAATTGTTAAAACCTTTATATAATGGGTCTTTGAACCCTTTGATAGCATCTATCACTTGTATCCATGTCTGGTATATTCCTGGAGTTCTTCCCTGTATGATCACATAAAACTTAAACTTATTGGTTAGATTCTTTTCAGTAAAATATTGAGCCAGGGCGTTCATTACAGCTAAGAAATAGCTGACATCCCTTGGAGTCTTATTATAGGAAATCCATAAATTGTCTAGTAAACATTTCTGGTTTTTATCAACTCTTGCTTCAGGTCTAATCTTGAAACTGAAATTGCTTTCCGGATAACAGATTAAATTGTGTCTGCCGAAATGAAGTCTTTCAATTGTCTGAGGAGTGGAAGTCTGAGACATATTTAATGAACTTAAAGGTCTGAAATGAGTATTACTTAAAAGTGTCTTTAAGTAATCGTCTGTAGCTGAGTCTGAGGAAGAAGCTTTAGCTTTTCCTTTGTCTGCCTTATCTGCCATGCTGCATAAGAAAACTAATTAGTAGTTTTTGAAATTAATCTGCTAAGTTTATCAGCTAAAATATTTTCTTTTCCTTTAATATGTTCAAATTTAATACTATAAATAGAAGTAGCATCAATAAAATTCAGCCATCTCCTTTTACTACTGTTTTTCTCACTAATTTTTTCATGAAATTTAACTATTGCTTCACAGTCTGTTCTTACTAATATTTCAGGTTTGTTTAAAATATATATCTTAAAACTATTAAGTCCATAAATTACCGCTAGTATTTCTGCGTCTATACTACTCATGTTACCTTGTTCTTTGTATTTGCCGCTTTGGTAAGCGCATATTCGTTCGTCTTTCTTATCGCTATATTTATTTTTCTTAGCTTTGAGGACAGCTCCCCATCCTTCAAAACTTCCATCAGTTTCAACTATTAAATAGTCTGTTTCTAGAGGTAATGCTAGGTCGGGTATATCTTTTATCATTTCTTTTAATTTTTGAACTAACTTTATATCTTCAGTATTAAAAGTTTTTTGTCCTTTAGTACCTGTCTTAGCATAAAGAGGTCCTGCTACCTTTCCTAAATTTTTAATAAATTGTCTAGCATAATTTAATATTCCTAAGAATTTTTGTAGATCTTTAGTCTTTTCTAACTTGTCTGGCATTTCTAGAGCTTTCTTTGCTATATGAGGTTGTAACTTAATTTTACCATTTCCTATAGTAATTCCTAAAAAGTTAATATAAGGTTTACATAGTTCCATCTTTTTCTTACTAATGATTATTCCATGTTCTATAAATAGATTAAAGACCTTCTGTAAATGTTCTAAGTGTTCTTTTAGGTTATAACTAAATACTAAAATGTCATCTACATATACCAGCACAAAATGTTTATATTTTCCAAAAATGTTATCCATCTTTCGTTGAAAAATTGGTGGTGCTGTCTTTAGGCCAAATGGCATGACTAGCCATTCAAAATGACCCTCTGGACAAGTAAAAGCTGTCCAGTCAATACTATCTTTATGCATCTTAATTTGCCAATAGCCTGACTTGCAATCAAACTTACTGAACATCGTTCTTTCTTGGATCCTATTAATTAATTCAGTCTTATCTGGAAGCTTATAAGCATCCATAACAGTATTGTCATTAAGTCTTTTATAATTAATTACCATTCTAGCCTTTCCTCTAACTATTTCACTATGGTTTCTGACCATAAAAGCTGCTGATCTATGTCTTGATTTTGATCTTCTAATTACTCCTAATGTAAGAAGTTCTTTGATTTGTATCTCAAAATCTTTTAAGTCTTCATTAGTGGCTTGTATAGCTGCCGTTTTTATAGTATATTCGGGGTTTATAATTTCTAACTTGCATTCTATCTGGTTATTTCCCCAATGTTGTAAAGGCTTTTCTCCTATAATATCTATATCATCTAGTCTTTGGATTATCTTTTGCAAGTCTGCTTGGTTTTGGATAGTTCCTATGGTATTTTTAAAAATATATTTGCCTTCTTGTATTTCAATTAGATTATAATTCTTTTCTATTTCTTCCTCTATATCTATCCAATCGTCTTCTATTATTTCTGATAATAAACTTGTATTGCAGGTACAGTCCGTTCCTTTATCACAAACGGAGTCTGGAGTTATGGGTTTTCTTTTCGAGTCTTTGATAACCTTCGTATCTCTTTGTATATTTCTACCAAAAAATGATGGAGTTATTGTAATATTTTTTGTAAAAATTACACCATCTCTAGTAATAAAACATCCTCCATTATTTCGGACCATAAAGTCTAATCCTATAACAAAATCTGCTTTTATATCTAGTTTTCTGGTTAACATGTAGCCTAACTTGTATTTTGTCTTATAATTTGAACAAGTATTATTGAAACTAATTATTGCATTTTTTACATAGTGGGTATAAGTATTATGAGAGCCATCCATTTGCATGGCTTTCTGGGGTTTAGTAAATTGATTTAACAGATGTTTTGGTAATATGTCTTGATTTATTATGCACTGAGTGCATCCTGAGTCTACTAACCCTAAGGTTTCTATTTCATAATCGTGTATTACTATCTTTGTCATTACTTTAACGGAGCTTAATTTTACATCTTCATTACATATTAATCCTTCAAAAGACTGATTTAGTAATTCTGTATCTTCACAATCTTCTATTATTATGCCTCTTGATTCGTGAACATTTGTTTTTGTAGATTCTTGAGGAATTAATTTCCCTTTTTCTAAATATCTTATTCTATCTTCTAATTCACTTACTTTTACTTCTAGATTATGTATTCTAGTTTCTGTTGTATTATCTGTTGCAATTATAACAGCCTGTTTCTTTTCTATTGGTAGTATTGGTGTTGATTGTATTACTCCTTTTCCTATAGTCTTTTCTATACAAGAAATGCATCCTTCAAGGAAACACTTGCTGCATTTAGCTCGCTTAATTCTACTAGGATACCAATGACAAATAAAGCACTGGTTACTGTCTAATCCTTTATTCTTTTCGAATTCATGAAAACACTGATCTGATTCTAGAATGTTAACTAGATTACAATTAATTATAGCAGTATTTAAATTCTCTAGCCCTATATCGTCGTCTGTATCTGAAGAATTTGGGTCTTTATTATAATCTATACTAATGATAGAATATATGCTTTCTGTATCGGACATATATTCATCTACATTTATTAAAGTCTCATTAAAGTCTTCTATTAATTGAGAATTTCTAGTTCTAGTATTATTTCTTTTAGGGCAAGTATTAGCTAGATGATCTGAACTGCCACAAGTAAAACATTCTAAAGTATTCTTATAACTTCGATTATCCTTATATTTTCTTACATGCTTGTCTTTATTGAGATATGGTTTTCTCGCAGATGACTTTCTTAAATAATAATTTTTCTGTTTATAATTATTTTGTTTATATGGTTTTTTATACTTCTTATATTTTTTCTTTTGAGGATTGTTATCATAACTTTGTGTAGTGTAAATAGTCTTACAGAAATTTGTCTCTCCTTTCTTTAGTTGTTTCTGTATTTGTATGTTAGTACACTTTTCTTGTAATATATCCATAATATGTTGTATTCTATGTCCTATTGACCATCTGGCTGTTGGATTCTGTACTACACCGTCTCTTTTATTCCATCTATCCTCTATTTCTCGTCCTAAAGCTCCTGGCAATTTATTGAATAATTTCTTACCTATTCCTACATCAAAAGCATTACCACTTATGGTTGTATAATAAAAATAGTCTAATAAAAAAGGTTTAATATGATGCCAACTACTTATGCTTAATTGTTCTAATTTTATTAAAGCTTTCTGTTGTAAGATTAATAATCCGCTATTGGGGTCTTCTCCTGTTATTAAGCTATGTACTTTATTGGTAAAGTTATATGGATTAGCCCCAAAGGCTAATAATTCTCCGAATTCGTTGGGAAATTCTCTTTTAAAACTTTCCCATAAACCTTTAGTTGATTCTCCTAAAAATGTCTCTAAATATTTATACATAGTTTCTGAGTCTGTTTCGGTGTATGTCTTAATATAGTCTGCTACTACAATTCCTTTCCATAAATCTATAACTGTATTCCAATTCTGCGGGTCATGTGCAGCTATATTAAGTATTTTTCCTTTATCACCACCTGCTTGGAGAGTGATAGGTTCTTCTATCGGCATTCTTTTTCCTATTGGTCTTACACTTTCTAATTCAAATTCTGGGTTTTGTCTATATACCCTATGTCTTGGAACATTTCCAGTATTAGTTTCTACTGTATGTATTTGACTGGTTCTTTGGAAGGGACTTGAACTAGTAGAAGCTGATTCCATAAATTCTTTAATACTTTTATCTGTTTCTGAAACTATATCGTCTGAATTATCAAATAATTCTCTATATCGTATATTATCTGTCCTTAAAGTACATGTTCTAAAGTGGTCGTCTACTTCAAAAATTTCCAAGTGTCCTAACTTACATCCACTACATTTAAAGCGTCTTTTATTATCTTTTGTATATATTTCTCGTGCCTTCTGTATAGTTTTATCTACTTCAAATTCTTCTAATTCAAACATGTTCATAAATTCTTTTCGTTCAGTCTGTTCTGTTTGTTCAACTTCTTCTTCTATTTCATCTTGATTTGTCTTTTGATAATCGATAAATCTAATAGAAGTTTCTCCTTTTTTATTTGTATACATTAAATGGTCTGTAGGTTTTAGAGTTTCTTGTTTATCTTTATCTTTATGGTCTAAGTTCCATTCTAAACCAGCATAAATTTGTGAGTCTATCTTTATAGGTTTCATTAATTTAATACCTTTATTTCCCATTAATCCTACTACATCATCAACTTTTAATTTAAATCTGCTACCACTATTATTAGCTAACTTTCCTAAGAAGCCTACGCAAACTAAAAGATTATTTCCTTTGGTCATGTCTTCATATCCTTTGGTCTGGATACCTATTTTTATATATGTTCCAAATTCTGATGCATTAATCATAAAGTCTGGACTACAATAAAATATTCCTCCGTTATTAGTCATGTCTACTTCAGTTAATCCTATAAGTGATCTTTGAGAGTCTGACCATCTATCATCATAAATAGTTATTAATGCTTTTGTTCCTAAATTCTTTCTTGTTAGTCCTTTTAGTCCTATTATTATTAAACCCATATGCATTAGATTCATTTGTCTTTTTTGGATTTCTTCTGAGGATTCTGGACTAATTAATGTAAGATTCTCTTGTCTATCTCCTGTTACACATATTTGTTCTTCTCTATAATGTCTGTATAGAAGGGCTTTTTGTGAAAATAAACCTGCACTATATAATACTTTAGGATTTAATAAATTTAATTTATTCTGTTGAAAAATCTGGATATCTTTGTCTACGTCAATTACTTCATCTAATTGTTGAGAAGTAGAAGCAGAATGTCTTCGTGAAATCATTATGTTAGATATTAAATTATTACTTAAGCTGTTTTGGGTGTAGCTATGTCGTGGTCTTTCGTTGTTTTGTCTCCTACCTGATAAAAAGTCCATGGTTTTGCCTTTCGCGGTGGAGGTCTTTCTTTTAAAGGGGTGACTTCAGTTCTTTTAAGCTGATCTATTAAATCGTTTAAAGTGTCTTCAGGAACCGGTGGATATTTAATTTTGTTTAGTTGGTCTAGATGTTGTTTTAATAGGTCTTGATGATCTTCTATAGTTTTTCCTTTAATTAATCTTTCTATATTTTCGTTTAGTTTTAAAAGTAATAATATTATAGTATTATTCTGTTTAATAATTGTCTGGTCTGTTTTACTTTGAGGGGTATGATTACTTAAACCTTCTGGGTTTGGTGCTATTTGTTCTGCTTGTTTAAGGATTTCGGTGTATAAAGGATCGTTCATGAAAGAATTATAAGTTTTATTTGTTCTAGGTTTTGTTTAATTTCGGTAAGTAAAGTACTATTCTGAGGTTCTTTATAATGTTGTCTTTTTTCTATTTCTGTATTTTGCGTCTTTAAAAAATCTAACTTTTCTTCTACTTGATACTTTATATTTGTTAGCTTAGCCTGAATGTCTCTAAGGATTTCTAATATTAAAGTATTATCTCTATGTATATTATCCCCTAGATTTAGTACTAAATCTACTATACTATTTAATTGCGGATCTTCGTTATGTAAACTATGGTCTCCACTAGCAAAATTACACCTAAGTAAAGAGTTGTCTTTTAATCTTTTATATTTTTTCTCTGGAATTAATTGTAGATCTAAATATTCGAGCTTTTTAAGATTTGTTATTTTGTCTATATTATTTAGCCTAACGCTATCCAGTTTGGTTTACTTTTATACCACTCTAACCAGTCTTTATAGGTTGCTATGTCTTGTTCTATTCCTTGTAATTCCCAACTAAGGTTACTAGTTATTTGATCAAAATCTTTTAAATTCAGATCTTGTAGTCTTTTTAAAGATTGTTTTAATATTGTTCGTTTCTTCGTTGAGTACACTAGTCTTATTAATTGAGTAATATATAAGATATTGTTGGCCTGTATCTGTCTAGCAAATGGATGAGTTTTCATTAACTATTATCCTAACGGGCAGTTGGCTAAATATTCTTTAAAAAGTTTTTGTCTTTCTATAGTATCTCTAAGATTTCTTTTAATAGTTAATAATCTAGTTTGTAATCTGTTCAAATGTGCGCACCTATTATGGTAATCTCCTATGTCTCTATAATGTTGTCGAGTTGCGTTTTTAAATTCTTCTATATGGTGAATAAGGTCGTCTCGTACTGTTTCTAATCTTTTTTCTTCAATAACTAACTCACGTATCTGTATATTATAATGCGTTATATAATAGCAGTAGTTATCACTTCTTCGCATGAAAAGAAATTACGATTGCAGTTACTAAATATTCTTGGGCTTGTATGTCTATTTTAACTTGTTTTATTTCTTTTTGTATAAAACTACAATAATCTACAATTTGATGTCTTAAATGTGTTTCTATATTTATTTCTGAATATATTTTAAATCTAGAGAAAGCGTTTTCTAATTTATGTTCTAAGAAATGTATATAATTTTGTCCTTGTTGAATATAATATAGTCTTTTACTTAATTCTGTATATTTTTTGCGATATTTTTTAATAATATGTCTAGAATAATGCATAAATTTTTATCCTAAAGGAAAATATCTTACTCTATTTCGTAAAAATTTAATATAATTTCTAATATTTTTAATTTCGCGTTCTATTTGGATTAGGTCTTGCGTATGAGGTAATGATTCTTTAAGTATTATAGTTTGTCTTAATTCTTGTTTAAAGTCGTATATTTCTCTATAATGATAGGCTATATAATTTGTATAACAGAGATGTTTCATATATTTAATAGTCTGAATAATTGTTGGTATCTATGACGATTTCTTATATTTTGAAGTGAATACTGACTATGTCTTGGTAAGGTATATCTAAGCAGTTTTTTCTGATAAAGTCTAATTTCGGTAATGCACGAAGGAATTCTTTGGTTTTGTATTATACCGTCTATTACTTGAGGATTAGTATATAAAGTTTGTAACAATATTAAAACAATCTTTAAAAAGACTACAAGATCTGAATTTAAAAGATTTTGATCAAATAACTAGTAACCTTAGTTGGGAATTACAAGGAATAGAACAAGACATAGCAACCTATAAAGACAAATTAGAGATAACGAAATAAATGCTATAAATATTCTAAATTATATGTGTAGGAGTATTGAACGATCATCTTTTCATATAAGATTTCAGACTATTAAAATAACAAAACTTAAACGCTATATCCAAAACTTTCCATTAGGATAAATTCATGAATAGACCAATTACTAATTATTACGAATATAACGAAGCTAAAAGAAAAATAAACCAACTATACTTAGAATTACAAACTTTATATACTAATCCTCAAGTAATAGACGGTATAATACAAAACCAAAGAATTCCTTCGTGCATTACCGAAATTAGACTTTATCAGAAAAAACTGCTTAGATATACCTTACCAAGACATAGTCAGTATTCACTTCAAAATATAAGAAATCGTCATAGATACCAACAATTATTCAGACTATTAAATATATGAAACATCTCTGTTATACAAATTATATAGCCTATCATTATAGAGAAATATACGACTTTAAACAAGAATTAAGACAAACTATAATACTTAAAGAATCATTACCTCATACGCAAGACCTAATCCAAATAGAACGCGAAATTAAAAATATTAGAAATTATATTAAATTTTTACGAAATAGAGTAAGATATTTTCCTTTAGGATAAAAATTTATGCATTATTCTAGACATATTATTAAAAAATATCGCAAAAAATATACAGAATTAAGTAAAAGACTATATTATATTCAACAAGGACAAAATTATATACATTTCTTAGAACATAAATTAGAAAACGCTTTCTCTAGATTTAAAATATATTCAGAAATAAATATAGAAACATCTCTGTTATACAAATTATATAGCCTATCATTATAGAGAAATATACGACTTTAAACAAGAATTAAGACAAACTATAATACTTAAAGAATCATTACCTCATACGCAAGACCTAATCCAAATAGAACGCGAAATTAAAAATATTAGAAATTATATTAAATTTTTACGAAATAGAGTAAGATATTTTCCTTTAGGATAAAAATTTATGCATTATTCTAGACATATTATTAAAAAATATCGCAAAAAATATACAGAATTAAGTAAAAGACTATATTATATTCAACAAGGACAAAATTATATACATTTCTTAGAACATAAATTAGAAAACGCTTTCTCTAGATTTAAAATATATTCAGAAATAAATATAGAAACACATTTAAGACATCCTCATGTTATGTCTCCTTTTTTTTTTTTTTTTTTTTTTTTTTTTTTTTTTTTTTTTTTTTTTTTTTTTTTTTTTGTATCATACCCTGTTCATCTCTTCTTCTTAGACTGTATACTTAAGAACTGCTTCTTAACCGCACCCCGGAACCGCTTATTTCAGCATATCTATACCTTCCCTTTTCATCTCTTTCTCTTGAACTTAGTACTTTAAGAACCGTTTCTTTGACCACACCCTGGAAACACAGTCCTGCAGCTATAACTTCTATAATACAAAACCAAAGAATTCCTTCGTGCATTACCGAAATTAGACTTTATCAGAAAAAACTGCTTAGATATACCTTACCAAGACATAGTCAGTATTCACTTCAAAATATAAGAAATCGTCATAGATACCAACAATTATTCAGACTATTAAATATATGAAACATCTCTGTTATACAAATTATATAGCCTATCATTATAGAGAAATATACGACTTTAAACAAGAATTAAGACAAACTATAATACTTAAAGAATCATTACCTCATACGCAAGACCTAATCCAAATAGAACACGAAATTAAAAATATTAGAAATTATATTAAATTTTTACGAAATAGAGTAAGATATTTTCCTTTAGGATAAAAATTTATGCATTATTCTAGACATATTATTAAAAAATATCGCAAAAAATATACAGAATTAAGTAAAAGACTATATTATATTCAACAAGGACAAAATTATATACATTTCTTAGAACATAAATTAGAAAACGCTTTCTCTAGATTTAAAATATATTCAGAAATAAATATAGAAACACATTTAAGACATCAAATTGTAGATTATTGTAGTTTTATACAAAAAGAAATAAAACAAGTTAAAATAGACATACAAGCCCAAGAATATTTAGTAACTGCAATCGTAATTTCTTTTCATGCGAAGAAGTGATAACTACTGCTATTATATAACGCATTATAATATACAGATACGTGAGTTAGTTATTGAAGAAAAAAGATTAGAAACAGTACGAGACGACCTTATTCACCATATAGAAGAATTTAAAAACGCAACTCGACAACATTATAGAGACATAGGAGATTACCATAATAGGTGCGCACATTTGAACAGATTACAAACTAGATTATTAACTATTAAAAGAAATCTTAGAGATACTATAGAAAGACAAAAACTTTTTAAAGAATATTTAGCCAACTGCCCGTTAGGATAATAGTTAATGAAAACTCATCCATTTGCTAGACAGATACAGGCCAACAATATCTTATATATTACTCAATTAATAAGACTAGTGTACTCAACGAAGAAACGAACAATATTAAAACAATCTTTAAAAAGACTACAAGATCTGAATTTAAAAGATTTTGATCAAATAACTAGTAACCTTAGTTGGGAATTACAAGGAATAGAACAAGACATAGCAACCTATAAAGACTGGTTAGAGTGGTATAAAAGTAAACCAAACTGGATAGCGTTAGGCTAAATAATATAGACAAAATAACAAATCTTAAAAAGCTCGAATATTTAGATCTACAATTAATTCCAGAGAAAAAATATAAAAGATTAAAAGACAACTCTTTACTTAGGTGTAATTTTGCTAGTGGAGACCATAGTTTACATAACGAAGATCCGCAATTAAATAGTATAGTAGATTTAGTACTAAATCTAGGGGATAATATACATAGAGATAATACTTTAATATTAGAAATCCTTAGAGACATTCAGGCTAAGCTAACAAATATAAAGTATCAAGTAGAAGAAAAGTTAGATTTTTTAAAGACGCAAAATACAGAAATAGAAAAAAGACAACATTATAAAGAACCTCAGAATAATACTTTACTTACCGAAATTAAACAAAACCTAGAACAAATAAAACTTATAATTCTTTCATGAACGATCCTTTATACACCGAAATCCTTAAACAAGCAGAACAAATAGCACCAAACCCAGAAGGTTTAAGTAATCATACCCCTCAAAGTAAAACAGACCAGACAATTATTAAACAGAATAATACTATAATATTATTACTTTTAAAACTAAACGAAAATATAGAAAGATTAATTAAAGGAAAAACTATAGAAGATCATCAAGACCTATTAAAACAACATCTAGACCAACTAAACAAAATTAAATATCCACCGGTTCCTGAAGACACTTTAAACGATTTAATAGATCAGCTTAAAAGAACTGAAGTCACCCCTTTAAAAGAAAGACCTCCACCGCGAAAGGCAAAACCATGGACTTTTTATCAGGTAGGAGACAAAACAACGAAAGACCACGACATAGCTACACCCAAAACAGCTTAAGTAATAATTTAATATCTAACATAATGATTTCACGAAGACATTCTGCTTCTACTTCTCAACAATTAGATGAAGTAATTGACGTAGACAAAGATATCCAGATTTTTCAACAGAATAAATTAAATTTATTAAATCCTAAAGTATTATATAGTGCAGGTTTATTTTCACAAAAAGCCCTTCTATACAGACATTATAGAGAAGAACAAATATGTGTAACAGGAGATAGACAAGAGAATCTTACATTAATTAGTCCAGAATCCTCAGAAGAAATCCAAAAAAGACAAATGAATCTAATGCATATGGGTTTAATAATAATAGGACTAAAAGGACTAACAAGAAAGAATTTAGGAACAAAAGCATTAATAACTATTTATGATGATAGATGGTCAGACTCTCAAAGATCACTTATAGGATTAACTGAAGTAGACATGACTAATAACGGAGGAATATTTTATTGTAGTCCAGACTTTATGATTAATGCATCAGAATTTGGAACATATATAAAAATAGGTATCCAGACCAAAGGATATGAAGACATGACCAAAGGAAATAATCTTTTAGTTTGCGTAGGCTTCTTAGGAAAGTTAGCTAATAATAGTGGTAGCAGATTTAAATTAAAAGTTGATGATGTAGTAGGATTAATGGGAAATAAAGGTATTAAATTAATGAAACCTATAAAGATAGACTCACAAATTTATGCTGGTTTAGAATGGAACTTAGACCATAAAGATAAAGATAAACAAGAAACTCTAAAACCTACAGACCATTTAATGTATACAAATAAAAAAGGAGAAACTTCTATTAGATTTATCGATTATCAAAAGACAAATCAAGATGAAATAGAAGAAGAAGTTGAACAAACAGAACAGACTGAACGAAAAGAATTTATGAACATGTTTGAATTAGAAGAATTTGAAGTAGATAAAACTATACAGAAGGCACGAGAAATATATACAAAAGATAATAAAAGACGCTTTAAATGTAGTGGATGTAAGTTAGGACACTTGGAAATTTTTGAAGTAGACGACCACTTTAGAACATGTACTTTAAGGACAGATAATATACGATATAGAGAATTATTTGATAATTCAGACGATATAGTTTCAGAAACAGATAAAAGTATTAAAGAATTTATGGAATCAGCTTCTACTAGTTCAAGTCCCTTCCAAAGAACCAGTCAAATACATACAGTAGAAACTAATACTGGAAATGTTCCAAGACATAGGGTATATAGACAAAACCCAGAATTTGAATTAGAAAGTGTAAGACCAATAGGAAAAAGAATGCCGATAGAAGAACCTATCACTCTCCAAGCAGGTGGTGATAAAGGAAAAATACTTAATATAGCTGCACATGACCCGCAGAATTGGAATACAGTTATAGATTTATGGAAAGGAATTGTAGTAGCAGACTATATTAAGACATACACCGAAACAGACTCAGAAACTATGTATAAATATTTAGAGACATTTTTAGGAGAATCAACTAAAGGTTTATGGGAAAGTTTTAAAAGAGAATTTCCCAACGAATTCGGAGAATTATTAGCCTTTGGGGCTAATCCATATAACTTTACCAATAAAGTACATAGCTTAATAACAGGAGAAGACCCCAATAGCGGATTATTAATCTTACAACAGAAAGCTTTAATAAAATTAGAACAATTAAGCATAAGTAGTTGGCATCATATTAAACCTTTTTTATTAGACTATTTTTATTATACAACCATAAGTGGTAATGCTTTTGATGTAGGAATAGGTAAGAAATTATTCAATAAATTGCCAGGAGCTTTAGGACGAGAAATAGAGGATAGATGGAATAAAAGAGACGGTGTAGTACAGAATCCAACAGCCAGATGGTCAATAGGACATAGAATACAACATATTATGGATATATTACAAGAAAAGTGTACTAACATACAAATACAGAAACAACTAAAGAAAGGAGAGACAAATTTCTGTAAGACTATTTACACTACACAAAGTTATGATAACAATCCTCAAAAGAAAAAATATAAGAAGTATAAAAAACCATATAAACAAAATAATTATAAACAGAAAAATTATTATTTAAGAAAGTCATCTGCGAGAAAACCATATCTCAATAAAGACAAGCATGTAAGAAAATATAAGGATAATCGAAGTTATAAGAATACTTTAGAATGTTTTACTTGTGGCAGTTCAGATCATCTAGCTAATACTTGCCCTAAAAGAAATAATACTAGAACTAGAAATTCTCAATTAATAGAAGACTTTAATGAGACTTTAATAAATGTAGATGAATATATGTCCGATACAGAAAGCATATATTCTATCATTAGTATAGATTATAATAAAGACCCAAATTCTTCAGATACAGACGACGATATAGGGCTAGAGAATTTAAATACTGCTATAATTAATTGTAATCTAGTTAACATTCTAGAATCAGATCAGTGTTTTCATGAATTCGAAAAGAATAAAGGATTAGACAGTAACCAGTGCTTTATTTGTCATTGGTATCCTAGTAGAATTAAGCGAGCTAAATGCAGCAAGTGTTTCCTTGAAGGATGCATTTCTTGTATAGAAAAGACTATAGGAAAAGGAGTAATACAATCAACACCAATACTACCAATAGAAAAGAAACAGGCTGTTATAATTGCAACAGATAATACAACAGAAACTAGAATACATAATCTAGAAGTAAAAGTAAGTGAATTAGAAGATAGAATAAGATATTTAGAAAAAGGGAAATTAATTCCTCAAGAATCTACAAAAACAAATGTTCACGAATCAAGAGGCATAATAATAGAAGATTGTGAAGATACAGAATTACTAAATCAGTCTTTTGAAGGATTAATATGTAATGAAGATGTAAAATTAAGCTCCGTTAAAGTAATGACAAAGATAGTAATACACGATTATGAAATAGAAACCTTAGGGTTAGTAGACTCAGGATGCACTCAGTGCATAATAAATCAAGACATATTACCAAAACATCTGTTAAATCAATTTACTAAACCCCAGAAAGCCATGCAAATGGATGGCTCTCATAATACTTATACCCACTATGTAAAAAATGCAATAATTAGTTTCAATAATACTTGTTCAAATTATAAGACAAAATACAAGTTAGGCTACATGTTAACCAGAAAACTAGATATAAAAGCAGATTTTGTTATAGGATTAGACTTTATGGTCCGAAATAATGGAGGATGTTTTATTACTAGAGATGGTGTAATTTTTACAAAAAATATTACAATAACTCCATCATTTTTTGGTAGAAATATACAAAGAGATACGAAGGTTATCAAAGACTCGAAAAGAAAACCCATAACTCCAGACTCCGTTTGTGATAAAGGAACGGACTGTACCTGCAATACAAGTTTATTATCAGAAATAATAGAAGACGATTGGATAGATATAGAGGAAGAAATAGAAAAGAATTATAATCTAATTGAAATACAAGAAGGCAAATATATTTTTAAAAATACCATAGGAACTATCCAAAACCAAGCAGACTTGCAAAAGATAATCCAAAGACTAGATGATATAGATATTATAGGAGAAAAGCCTTTACAACATTGGGGAAATAACCAGATAGAATGCAAGTTAGAAATTATAAACCCCGAATATACTATAAAAACGGCAGCTATACAAGCCACTAATGAAGACTTAAAAGATTTTGAGATACAAATCAAAGAACTTCTTACATTAGGAGTAATTAGAAGATCAAAATCAAGACATAGATCAGCAGCTTTTATGGTCAGAAACCATAGTGAAATAGTTAGAGGAAAGGCTAGAATGGTAATTAATTATAAAAGACTTAATGACAATACTGTTATGGATGCTTATAAGCTTCCAGATAAGACTGAATTAATTAATAGGATCCAAGAAAGAACGATGTTCAGTAAGTTTGATTGCAAGTCAGGCTATTGGCAAATTAAGATGCATAAAGATAGTATTGACTGGACAGCTTTTACTTGTCCAGAGGGTCATTTTGAATGGCTAGTCATGCCATTTGGCCTAAAGACAGCACCACCAATTTTTCAACGAAAGATGGATAACATTTTTGGAAAATATAAACATTTTGTGCTGGTATATGTAGATGACATTTTAGTATTTAGTTATAACCTAAAAGAACACTTAGAACATTTACAGAAGGTCTTTAATCTATTTATAGAACATGGAATAATCATTAGTAAGAAAAAGATGGAACTATGTAAACCTTATATTAACTTTTTAGGAATTACTATAGGAAATGGTAAAATTAAGTTACAACCTCATATAGCAAAGAAAGCTCTAGAAATGCCAGACAAGTTAGAAAAGACTAAAGATCTACAAAAATTCTTAGGAATATTAAATTATGCTAGACAATTTATTAAAAATTTAGGAAAGGTAGCAGGACCTCTTTATGCTAAGACAGGTACTAAAGGACAAAAAACTTTTAATACTGAAGATATAAAGTTAGTTCAAAAATTAAAAGAAATGATAAAAGATATACCCGACCTAGCATTACCTCTAGAAACAGACTATTTAATAGTTGAAACTGATGGAAGTTTTGAAGGATGGGGAGCTGTCCTCAAAGCTAAGAAAAATAAATATAGCGATAAGAAAGACGAACGAATATGCGCTTACCAAAGCGGCAAATACAAAGAACAAGGTAACATGAGTAGTATAGACGCAGAAATACTAGCGGTAATTTATGGACTTAATAGTTTTAAGATATATATTTTAAACAAACCTGAAATATTAGTAAGAACAGACTGTGAAGCAATAGTTAAATTTCATGAAAAAATTAGTGAGAAAAACAGTAGTAAAAGGAGATGGCTGAATTTTATTGATGCTACTTCTATTTATAGTATTAAATTTGAACATATTAAAGGAAAAGAAAATATTTTAGCTGATAAACTTAGCAGATTAATTTCAAAAACTACTAATTAGTTTTCTTATGCAGCATGGCAGATAAGGCAGACAAAGGAAAAGCTAAAGCTTCTTCCTCAGACTCAGCTACAGACGATTACTTAAAGACACTTTTAAGTAATACTCATTTCAGACCTTTAAGTTCATTAAATATGTCTCAGACTTCCACTCCTCAGACAATTGAAAGACTTCATTTCGGCAGACACAATTTAATCTGTTATCCGGAAAGCAATTTCAGTTTCAAGATTAGACCTGAAGCAAGAGTTGATAAAAACCAGAAATGTTTACTAGACAATTTATGGATTTCCTATAATAAGACTCCAAGGGATGTCAGCTATTTCTTAGCTGTAATGAACGCCCTGGCTCAATATTTTACTGAAAAGAATCTAACCAATAAGTTTAAGTTTTATGTGATCATACAGGGAAGAACTCCAGGAATATACCAGACATGGATACAAGTGATAGATGCTATCAAAGGGTTCAAAGACCCATTATATAAAGGTTTTAACAATTTTCATGAGGCATTAGATTATGCCAGAGGTAACCTAGGACCCAATTTTTATGTTATACCAGAACTTCAAAATCAGACAAAAATTCCTCAGTATAACATTCAGAAAGACACCAACAAAATAATTTTTTGTGATCACTGTACCTCTATGACCGAAAATTTTAGAAGACTTAACCATAAAAATGAGATTTTAGAAAAAGAAAGAAACGAGTTAATTAGACAAAACATGATTTTACAAGATTATATTAGGGATATAGAAAAAACTCAAGAACAAGCTTCTTTTTCAAATACAGCTACTCAGACCAATTTTCAAACCCCAGTGAGTTCTCCAACTCCACTCAAAATGGATCAGATGGGTGTACATTCCCCTGTGAATGTAAATAGACCTACTGTATCAGGTAACGGTACAGCTAGTCCAGTTCAAACGGCAACTGGTAAAGACACATCAAGTCCGTTAATGGCTGACACTTTGCCAAAAAGTGTAAGACGCTTACCTACAAGTTTCAATTTAGAAGCCTCAAGCTCAAAGACACGAAAATCAAAAATAAAAAATAGAACCAGTACCAAGACAATTGAAAATATTATTGGACAAACTCTAATGAGACTCCTACAGGATGTGAAACCTACAGAGACAAGTGAAGAAACCAAAAATATAATTATACCCCCAAAGCCAGAAACAGAAGACTCAGACATTCCTAATTCAGACTCTGACTATGATCCCACAACTGAACAATTTGCTCAGGACCCTCATGAAGATGATGATTCAGGCATGAGTTTTGATTCTGTGGCACTACACAATCTAGACACCATTGGATGAAGACAGACGTAAGCAGCTACGTCAGCTATTTTAAATTTTGGCAGATACGTAAGCAATGACGTTTCAAAAAGACAGGTGGCCTCAATATTCAAAAAGAAAGAGAAGAAAGCGACAGCCACCACACTACTTTGAAGATTTTTCAACAAATACACAGTAAGACGGGACCCAAGACAAAGACAAGTTCAATAATTCAGATTCTTTTGCTGAAATTTATTTCATTTTGAAATCCGCCTCTTCACTCCTTTACCTATATATACCCCTCATTCCACTCAGACAGAGATCATCAAGAAATCAAGAGAGAACATCAAGAAGATCTTCAATATTAGAGCAAAAGTTATTTCTCATATTTTGTAAGAGTGTAAAAAAAAAAAAAAAAAAAAAAAAAAAAAAAGAGAGAAAGAGAGTGTTGTAAGTAAGAAAAGTGTGTGAGTGTTTATTTTCCAGTTCAACCAGGAGCACTTCGGGGACTCCCGAAAGGGAACCCTCTCTCCTCTACAATATGTAAGTAGGTTATGGCTTTCTTAGAACTAGGTATTTTCCCCAGTATGTACAGTATGTTTGTATGAATTAACTAGTATGCATGTACCAATGTAACTAGTTATGGTTGTTTATATAAATATGTGTTTTCTTTAAACGTTTGTTTTCATAAAAGCTTTACCCCTAGTATATGGTTCTCTTCTTAGATGCTTAAGTAACTCCCATGGATAACCGGTAAATTCCTAGGATGATTTATGCCTCCCCCTAGTATATGGTTAGTCTCTTGAATGCTTAAAGAACCCTGATGGATTGACCTGTAAATACCTAGGATGTAAAAGTCCGTTATAGCTGCAGGACTGTGTTTCCAGGGTGTGGTCAAAGAAACGGTTCTTAAAGTACTAAGTTCAAGAGAAAGAGATGAAAAGGGAAGGTATAGATATGCTGAAATAAGCGGTTCCGGGGTGCGGTTAAGAAGCAGTTCTTAAGTATACAGTCTAAGAAGAAGAGATGAACAGGGTATGATACAAAAAAAAAAAAAAAAAAAAAAAAAAAAAAAAAAAAAAAAAAAAAAAAAAAAAAAAAAAACTATTAAATAAAGACATAGCAACCTATAAAGACTGGTTAGAGTGGTATAAAAGTAAACCAAACTGGATAGCGTTAGGCTAAATAATATAGACAAAATAACAAATCTTAAAAAGCTCGAATATTTAGATCTACAATTAATTCCAGAGAAAAAATATAAAGGATTAAAAGACAACTCTTTACTTAGGTGTAATTTTGCTAGTGGAGACCATAGTTTACATAACGAAGATCCGCAATTAAATAGTATAGTAGATTTAGTACTAAATCTAGGGGATAATATACATAGAGATAATACTTTAATATTAGAAATCCTTAGAGACATTCAGGCTAAGCTAACAAATATAAAGTATCAAGTAGAAGAAAAGTTAGATTTTTTAAAGACGCAAAATACAGAAATAGAAAAAAGACAACATTATAAAGAACCTCAGAATAATACTTTACTTACCGAAATTAAACAAAACCTAGAACAAATAAAACTTATAATTCTTTCATGAACGATCCTTTATACACCGAAATCCTTAAACAAGCAGAACAAATAGCACCAAACCCAGAAGGTTTAAGTAATCATACCCCTCAAAGTAAAACAGACCAGACAATTATTAAACAGAATAATACTATAATATTATTACTTTTAAAACTAAACGAAAATATAGAAAGATTAATTAAAGGAAAAACTATAGAAGATCATCAAGACCTATTAAAACAACATCTAGACCAACTAAACAAAATTAAATATCCACCGGTTCCTGAAGACACTTTAAACGATTTAATAGATCAGCTTAAAAGAACTGAAGTCACCCCTTTAAAAGAAAGACCTCCACCGCGAAAGGCAAAACCATGGACTTTTTATCAGGTAGGAGACAAAACAACGAAAGACCACGACATAGCTACACCCAAAACAGCTTAAGTAATAATTTAATATCTAACATAATGATTTCACGAAGACATTCTGCTTCTACTTCTCAACAATTAGATGAAGTAATTGACGTAGACAAAGATATCCAGATTTTTCAACAGAATAAATTAAATTTATTAAATCCTAAAGTATTATATAGTGCAGGTTTATTTTCACAAAAAGCCCTTCTATACAGACATTATAGAGAAGAACAAATATGTGTAACAGGAGATAGACAAGAGAATCTTACATTAATTAGTCCAGAATCCTCAGAAGAAATCCAAAAAAGACAAATGAATCTAATGCATATGGGTTTAATAATAATAGGACTAAAAGGACTAACAAGAAAGAATTTAGGAACAAAAGCATTAATAACTATTTATGATGATAGATGGTCAGACTCTCAAAGATCACTTATAGGATTAACTGAAGTAGACATGACTAATAACGGAGGAATATTTTATTGTAGTCCAGACTTTATGATTAATGCATCAGAATTTGGAACATATATAAAAATAGGTATCCAGACCAAAGGATATGAAGACATGACCAAAGGAAATAATCTTTTAGTTTGCGTAGGCTTCTTAGGAAAGTTAGCTAATAATAGTGGTAGCAGATTTAAATTAAAAGTTGATGATGTAGTAGGATTAATGGGAAATAAAGGTATTAAATTAATGAAACCTATAAAGATAGACTCACAAATTTATGCTGGTTTAGAATGGAACTTAGACCATAAAGATAAAGATAAACAAGAAACTCTAAAACCTACAGACCATTTAATGTATACAAATAAAAAAGGAGAAACTTCTATTAGATTTATCGATTATCAAAAGACAAATCAAGATGAAATAGAAGAAGAAGTTGAACAAACAGAACAGACTGAACGAAAAGAATTTATGAACATGTTTGAATTAGAAGAATTTGAAGTAGATAAAACTATACAGAAGGCACGAGAAATATATACAAAAGATAATAAAAGACGCTTTAAATGTAGTGGATGTAAGTTAGGACACTTGGAAATTTTTGAAGTAGACGACCACTTTAGAACATGTACTTTAAGGACAGATAATATACGATATAGAGAATTATTTGATAATTCAGACGATATAGTTTCAGAAACAGATAAAAGTATTAAAGAATTTATGGAATCAGCTTCTACTAGTTCAAGTCCCTTCCAAAGAACCAGTCAAATACATACAGTAGAAACTAATACTGGAAATGTTCCAAGACATAGGGTATATAGACAAAACCCAGAATTTGAATTAGAAAGTGTAAGACCAATAGGAAAAAGAATGCCGATAGAAGAACCTATCACTCTCCAAGCAGGTGGTGATAAAGGAAAAATACTTAATATAGCTGCACATGACCCGCAGAATTGGAATACAGTTATAGATTTATGGAAAGGAATTGTAGTAGCAGACTATATTAAGACATACACCGAAACAGACTCAGAAACTATGTATAAATATTTAGAGACATTTTTAGGAGAATCAACTAAAGGTTTATGGGAAAGTTTTAAAAGAGAATTTCCCAACGAATTCGGAGAATTATTAGCCTTTGGGGCTAATCCATATAACTTTACCAATAAAGTACATAGCTTAATAACAGGAGAAGACCCCAATAGCGGATTATTAATCTTACAACAGAAAGCTTTAATAAAATTAGAACAATTAAGCATAAGTAGTTGGCATCATATTAAACCGGTCGTCTCGTACTGTTTCTAATCTTTTTTCTTCAATAACTAACTCACGTATCTGTATATTATAATGCGTTATATAATAGCAGTAGTTATCACTTCTTCGCATGAAAAGAAATTACGATTGCAGTTACTAAATATTCTTGGGCTTGTATGTCTATTTTAACTTGTTTTATTTCTTTTTGTATAAAACTACAATAATCTACAATTTGATGTCTTAAATGTGTTTCTATATTTATTTCTGAATATATTTTAAATCTAGAGAAAGCGTTTTCTAATTTATGTTCTAAGAAATGTATATAATTTTGTCCTTGTTGAATATAATATAGTCTTTTACTTAATTCTGTATATTTTTTGCGATATTTTTTAATAATATGTCTAGAATAATGCATAAATTTTTATCCTAAAGGAAAATATCTTACTCTATTTCGTAAAAATTTAATATAATTTCTAATATTTTTAATTTCGCGTTCTATTTGGATTAGGTCTTGCGTATGAGGTAATGATTCTTTAAGTATTATAGTTTGTCTTAATTCTTGTTTAAAGTCGTATATTTCTCTATAATGATAGGCTATATAATTTGTATAACAGAGATGTTTCATATATTTAATAGTCTGAATAATTGTTGGTATCTATGACGATTTCTTATATTTTGAAGTGAATACTGACTATGTCTTGGTAAGGTATATCTAAGCAGTTTTTTCTGATAAAGTCTAATTTCGGTAATGCACGAAGGAATTCTTTGGTTTTGTATTATACCGTCTATTACTTGAGGATTAGTATATAAAGTTTGTAATTCTAAGTATAGTTGGTTTATTTTTCTTTTAGCTTCGTTATATTCGTAATAATTAGTAATTGGTCTATTCATGAATTTATCCTAATGGAAAGTTTTGGATATAGCGTTTAAGTTTTGTTATTTTAATAGTCTGAAATCTTATATGAAAAGATGATCGTTCAATACTCCTACACATATAATTTAGAATATTTATAGCATTTATTTCGTTATCTCTAATTTGGTCTTGAAAAATTAACTGATAGTAATTGTATCTTATTAGAAGATCTATTTTGTCTTGTGCTAAAAATTTTAAATGATCAGTCCTAGCGTTTAGTTGATTGTTAAAAGATTTTAATTGTTTTGCTAAATGAGATTTTTTCATCAACCTAAAGGATAGTGTTGAATTTTAGTTGGATAATCGAAGTTATAAGAATACTTTAGAATGTTTTACTTGTGGCAGTTCAGATCATCTAGCTAATACTTGCCCTAAAAGAAATAATACTAGAACTAGAAATTCTCAATTAATAGAAGACTTTAATGAGACTTTAATAAATGTAGATGAATATATGTCCGATACAGAAAGCATATATTCTATCATTAGTATAGATTATAATAAAGACCCAAATTCTTCAGATACAGACGACGATATAGGGCTAGAGAATTTAAATACTGCTATAATTAATTGTAATCTAGTTAACATTCTAGAATCAGATCAGTGTTTTCATGAATTCGAAAAGAATAAAGGATTAGACAGTAACCAGTGCTTTATTTGTCATTGGTATCCTAGTAGAATTAAGCGAGCTAAATGCAGCAAGTGTTTCCTTGAAGGATGCATTTCTTGTATAGAAAAGACTAAGTATTAGCTAGATGATCTGAACTGCCACAAGTAAAACATTCTAAAGTATTCTTATAACTTCGATTATCCTTATATTTTCTTACATGCTTGTCTTTATTGAGATATGGTTTTCTCGCAGATGACTTTCTTAAATAATAATTTTTCTGTTTATAATTATTTTGTTTATATGGTTTTTTATACTTCTTATATTTTTTCTTTTGAGGATTGTTATCATAACTTTGTGTAGTGTAAATAGTCTTACAGAAATTTGTCTCTCCTTTCTTTAGTTGTTTCTGTATTTGTATGTTAGTACACTTTTCTTGTAATATATCCATAATATGTTGTATTCTATGTCCTATTGACCATCTGGCTGTTGGATTCTGTACTACACCGTCTCTTTTATTCCATCTATCCTCTATTTCTCGTCCTAAAGCTCCTGGCAATTTATTGAATAATTTCTTACCTATTCCTACATCAAAAGCATTACCACTTATGGTTGTATAATAAAAATAGTCTAATAAAAAAGGTTTAATATGATGCCAACTACTTATGCTTAATTGTTCTAATTTTATTAAAGCTTTCTGTTGTAAGATTAATAATCCGCTATTGGGGTCTTCTCCTGTTATTAAGCTATGTACTTTATTGATTCTGTCATTCAGACGATTCCAAAAGATAATGCATATGGGTTTAATACTTACAAAAGATTTGAAAATGTTTCACTATTTGAAGGTTGAATAAGCGTTGCTTGCTTAGGAAAATGTTGGAGTTGATTGATTTGAAGGGTTTGCTCGTATAGTTGTAAAAATCCTACTCGGTACTTCCTCCTCCTTGTATCTACTTTATGTATGATAGCTATGTTTCCTTAGATTTCTAAGTATATTTCCCCAAAATTTGACTAAATTTTTGTTTTTATGGATAATAACAGGATTCTATACACAGAATTGGTATTGTTCTACCTCCTGTTACACATATTTGTTCTTCTCTATAATGTCTGTATAGAAGGGCTTTTTGTGAAAATAAACCTGCACTATATAATACTTTAGGATTTAATAAATTTAATTTATTCTGTTGAAAAATCTGGATATCTTTGTCTACGTCAATTACTTCATCTAATTGTTGAGAAGTAGAAGCAGAATGTCTTCGTGAAATCATTATGTTAGATATTAAATTATTACTTAAGCTGTTTTGGGTGTAGCTATGTCGTGGTCTTTCGTTGTTTTGTCTCCTACCTGATAAAAAGTCCATGGTTTTGCCTTTCGCGGTGGAGGTCTTTCTTTTAAAGGGGTGACTTCAGTTCTTTTAAGCTGATCTATTAAATCGTTTAAAGTGTCTTCAGGAACCGGTGGATATTTAATTTTGTTTAGTTGGTCTAGATGTTGTTTTAATAGGTCTTGATGATCTTCTATAGTTTTTCCTTTAATTAATCTTTCTATATTTTCGTTTAGTTTTAAAAGTAATAATATTATAGTATTATTCTGTTTAATAATTGTCTGGTCTGTTTTACTTTGAGGGGTATGATTACTTAAACCTTCTGGGTTTGGTGCTATTTGTTCTGCTTGTTTAAGGATTTCGGTGTATAAAGGATCGTTCATGAAAGAATTATAAGTTTTATTTGTTCTAGGTTTTGTTTAATTTCGGTAAGTAAAGTACTATTCTGAGGTTCTTTATAATGTTGTCTTTTTTCTATTTCTGTATTTTGCGTCTTTAAAAAATCTAACTTTTCTTCTACTTGATACTTTATATTTGTTAGCTTAGCCTGAATGTCTCTAAGGATTTCTAATATTAAAGTATTATCTCTATGTATATTATCCCCTAGATTTAGTACTAAATCTACTATACTATTTAATTACGGATCTTCGTTATGTAAACTATGGTCTCCACTAGCAAAATTACACCTAAGTAAAGAGTTGTCTTTTAATCTTTTATATTTTTTCTCTGGAATTAATTGTAGATCTAAATATTCGAGCTTTTTAAGATTTGTTATTTTGTCTATATTATTTAGCCTAACGCTATCCAGTTTGGTTTACTTTTATACCACTCTAACCAGTCTTTATAGGTTGCTATGTCTTGTTCTATTCCTTGTAATTCCCAACTAAGGTTACTAGTTATTTGATCAAAATCTTTTAAATTCAGATCTTGTAGTCTTTTTAAAGATTGTTTTAATATTGTTCGTTTCTTCGTTGAGTACACTAGTCTTATTAATTGAGTAATATATAAGATATTGTTGGCCTGTATCTGTCTAGCAAATGGATGAGTTTTCATTAACTATTATCCTAACGGGCAGTTGGCTAAATATTCTTTAAAAAGTTTTTGTCTTTCTATAGTATCTCTAAGATTTCTTTTAATAGTTAATAATCTAGTTTGTAATCTGTTCAAATGTGCGCACCTATTATGGTAATCTCCTATGTCTCTATAATGTTGTCGAGTTGCGTTTTTAAATTCTTCTATATGGTGAATAAGGTCGTCTCGTACTGTTTCTAATCTTTTTTCTTCAATAACTAACTCACGTATCTGTATATTATAATGCGTTATATAATAGCAGTAGTTATCACTTCTTCGCATGAAAAGAAATTACGATTGCAGTTACTAAATATTCTTGGGCTTGTATGTCTATTTTAACTTGTTTTATTTCTTTTTGTATAAAACTACAATAATCTACAATTTGATGTCTTAAATGTGTTTCTATATTTATTTCTGAATATATTTTAAATCTAGAGAAAGCGTTTTCTAATTTATGTTCTAAGAAATGTATATAATTTTGTCCTTGTTGAATATAATATAGTCTTTTACTTAATTCTGTATATTTTTTGCGATATTTTTTAATAATATGTCTAGAATAATGCATAAATTTTTATCCTAAAGGAAAATATCTTACTTTATTTCGTAAAAATTTAATATAATTTCTAATATTTTTAATTTCGCGTTCTATTTGGATTAGGTCTTGCGTATGAGGTAATGATTCTTTAAGTATTATAGTTTGTCTTAATTCTTGTTTAAAGTCGTATATTTCTCTATAATGATAGGCTATATAATTTGTATAACAGAGATGTTTCATATATTTAATAGTCTGAATAATTGTTGGTATCTATGACGATTTCTTATATTTTGAAGTGAATACTGACTATGTCTTGGTAAGGTATATCTAAGCAGTTTTTTCTGATAAAGTCTAATTTCGGTAATGCACGAAGGAATTCTTTGGTTTTGTATTATACCGTCTATTACTTGAGGATTAGTATATAAAGTTTGTAATTCTAAGTATAGTTGGTTTATTTTTCTTTTAGCTTCGTTATATTCGTAATAATTAGTAATTGGTCTATTCATGAATTTATCCTAATGGAAAGTTTTGGATATAGCGTTTAAGTTTTGTTATTTTAATAGTCTGAAATCTTATATGAAAAGATGATCGTTCAATACTCCTACACATATAATTTAGAATATTTATAGCATTTATTTCGTTATCTCTAATTTGGTCTTGAAAAATTAACTGATAGTAATTGTATCTTATTAGAAGATCTATTTTGTCTTGTGCTAAAAATTTTAAATGATCAGTCCTAGCGTTTAGTTGATTGTTAAAAGATTTTAATTGTTTTGCTAAATGAGATTTTTTCATCAACCTAAAGGATAGTGCTGAATTTTAGTTGTTATTCGTCTTATTATACTGTGTTGTGTACTTATTCTAAGGTTAATTCGAGTAACGGAGTCTTGATAAAACTGGACTAATTGTACGATTGGTGTATAATTATCTGCTATTTCTTTGCTACAATTAACTACATAGTAATCTAATTCTTGCTGAAGTCTATCAGATTCTTGTTCTAAATGTTTAAGTATTTCTTTATTATATACTAACCACGATCTCTGTGCTTTCAAATATCTAGCTAGTCTACTTCTTCTCATGTATTTAGGCCTAGAAACTTCTGGCTCTGATACCAAAAAGAAAAGGATTACTTAGATTTGAAAATGTTTCACTATTTGAAGGTTGAATAAGCGTTGCTTGCTTAGGAAAATGTTGGAGTTGATTGATTTGAAGGGTTTGCTCGTATAGTTGTAAAAATCCTACTCGGTACTTCCTCCTCCTTGTATCTACTTTATGTATGATAGCTATGTTTCCTTAGATTTCTAAGTATATTTCCCCAAAATTTGACTAAATTTTTGTTTTTATGGATAATAACAGGATTCTATACACAGAATTGGTATTGTTCTACCTCCTGTTACACATATTTGTTCTTCTCTATAATGTCTGTATAGAAGGGCTTTTTGTGAAAATAAACCTGCACTATATAATACTTTAGGATTTAATAAATTTAATTTATTCTGTTGAAAAATCTGGATATCTTTGTCTACGTCAATTACTTCATCTAATTGTTGAGAAGTAGAAGCAGAATGTCTTCGTGAAATCATTATGTTAGATATTAAATTATTACTTAAGCTGTTTTGGGTGTAGCTATGTCGTGGTCTTTCGTTGTTTTGTCTCCTACCTGATAAAAAGTCCATGGTTTTGCCTTTCGCGGTGGAGGTCTTTCTTTTAAAGGGGTGACTTCAGTTCTTTTAAGCTGATCTATTAAATCGTTTAAAGTGTCTTCAGGAACCGGTGGATATTTAATTTTGTTTAGTTGGTCTAGATGTTGTTTTAATAGGTCTTGATGATCTTCTATAGTTTTTCCTTTAATTAATCTTTCTATATTTTCGTTTAGTTTTAAAAGTAATAATATTATAGTATTATTCTGTTTAATAATTGTCTGGTCTGTTTTACTTTGAGGGGTATGATTACTTAAACCTTCTGGGTTTGGTGCTATTTGTTCTGCTTGTTTAAGGATTTCGGTGTATAAAGGATCGTTCATGAAAGAATTATAAGTTTTATTTGTTCTAGGTTTTGTTTAATTTCGGTAAGTAAAGTACTATTCTGAGGTTCTTTATAATGTTGTCTTTTTTCTATTTCTGTATTTTGCGTCTTTAAAAAATCTAACTTTTCTTCTACTTGATACTTTATATTTGTTAGCTTAGCCTGAATGTCTCTAAGGATTTCTAATATTAAAGTATTATCTCTATGTATATTATCCCCTAGATTTAGTACTAAATCTACTATACTATTTAATTACGGATCTTCGTTATGTAAACTATGGTCTCCCAACCAATTTGTACATCCTCATGTTATGTCTCCTTTTTTTTTTTTTTTTTTTTTTTTTTTTTTTTTTTTTTTTGTATCATACCCTGTTCATCTATTCTTCTTAGACTGTATACTTAAGAACTGCTTCTTAACCGCACCCCGGAACCGCTTATTTCAGCATATCTATACCTTCCCTTTTCATCTCTTTCTCTTGAACTTAGTACTTTAAGAACCGTTTCTTTGACCACACCCTGGAAACACAGTCCTGCAGCTATAACGGACTTTTACATCCTAGGTATTTACAGGTCAATCCATCAGGGTTCTTTAAGCATTCAAGAGACTAACCATATACTAGGGGGAGGCATAAATCATCCTAGGAATTTACCGGTTATCCATGGGAGTTACTTAAGCATCTAAGAAGAGAACCATATACTAGGGGTAAAGCTTTTATGAAAACAAACGTTTAAAGAAAACACATATTTATATAAACAACCATAACTAGTTACATTGGTACATGCATACTAGTTAATTCATACAAACATACTGTACATACTGGGGAAAATACCTAGTTCTAAGAAAGCCATAACCTACTTACATATTGTAGAGGAGAGAGGGTTCCCTTTCGGGAGTCCCCGAAGTGCTCCTGGTTGAACTGGAAAATAAACACTCACACACTTTTCTTACTTACAACACTCTCTTTCTCTCTTTTTTTTTTTTGTTTTTTTTTTTTTTTTTTTTTTTTTTTACACTCTTACAAAATATGAGAAATAACTTTTGCTCTAATATTGAAGATCTTCTTGATGTTCTCTCTTGATTTCTTGATGATCTCTGTCTGAGTGGAATGAGGGGTATATATAGGTAAAGGAGTGAAGAGGCGGATTTCAAAATGAAATAAATTTCAGCAAAAGAATCTGAATTATTGAACTTGTCTTTGTCTTGGGTCCCGTCTTACTGTGTATTTGTTGAAAAATCTTCAAAGTAGTGTGGTGGCTGTCGCTTTCTTCTCTTTCTTTTTGAATATTGAGGCCACCTGTCTTTTTGAAACGTCATTGCTTACGTATCTGCCAAAATTTAAAATAGCTGACGTAGCTGCTTACGTCTGTCTTCATCCAATGGTGTCTAGATTGTGTAGTGCCACAGAATCAAAACTCATGCCTGAATCATCATCTTCATGAGGGTCCTGAGCAAATTGTTCAGTTGTGGGATCATAGTCAGAGTCTGAATTAGGAATGTCTGAGTCTTCTGTCTCTGGCTTTGGGGGTATAATTATATTTTTGGTTTCTTCACTTGTCTCTGTAGGTTTCACATCCTGTAGGAGTCTCATTAGAGTTTGTCCAATAATATTTTCAATTGTCTTGGTACTGGTTCTATTTTTTATTTTTGATTTTCGTGTCTTTGAGCTTGAGGCTTCTAAATTGAAACTTGTAGGTAAGCGTCTTACACTTTTTGGCAAAGTGTCAGCCATTAACGGACTTGATGTGTCTTTACCAGTTGCCGTTTGAACTGGACTAGCTGTACCGTTACCTGATACAGTAGGTCTATTTACATTCACAGGGGAATGTACACCCATCTGATCCATTTTGAGTGGAGTTGGAGAACTCACTGGGGTTTGAAAATTGGTCTGAGTAGCTGTATTTGAAAAAGAAGCTTGTTCTTGAGTTTTTTCTATATCTCTAATATAATCTTGTAAAATCATGTTTTGTCTAATTAACTCGTTTCTTTCTTTTTCTAAAATCTCATTTTTATGGTTAAGTCTTCTAAAATTTTCGGTCATAGAGGTACAGTGATCACAAAAAATTATTTTGTTGGTGTCTTTCTGAATGTTATACTGAGGAATTTTTGTCTGATTTTGAAGTTCTGGTACAACATAAAAATTGGGTCCTAAGTTACCTCTGGCATAATCTAATGCCTCATGAAAATTGTTAAAACCTTTATATAATGGGTCTTTGAACCCTTTGATAGCATCTATCACTTGTATCCATGTCTGGTATATTCCTGGAGTTCTTCCCTGTATGATCACATAAAACTTAAACTTATTGGTTAGATTCTTTTCAGTAAAATATTGAGCCAGGGCGTTCATTACAGCTAAGAAATAGCTGACATCCCTTGGAGTCTTATTATAGGAAATCCATAAATTGTCTAGTAAACATTTCTGGTTTTTATCAACTCTTGCTTCAGGTCTAATCTTGAAACTGAAATTGCTTTCCGGATAACAGATTAAATTGTGTCTGCCGAAATGAAGTCTTTCAATTGTCTGAGGAGTGGAAGTCTGAGACATATTTAATGAACTTAAAGGTCTGAAATGAGTATTACTTAAAAGTGTCTTTAAGTAATCGTCTGTAGCTGAGTCTGAGGAAGAAGCTTTAGCTTTTCCTTTGTCTGCCTTATCTGCCATGCTGCATAAGAAAACTAATTAGTAGTTTTTGAAATTAATCTGCTAAGTTTATCAGCTAAAATATTTTCTTTTCCTTTAATATGTTCAAATTTAATACTATAAATAGAAGTAGCATCAATAAAATTCAGCCATCTCCTTTTACTACTGTTTTTCTCACTAATTTTTTCATGAAATTTAACTATTGCTTCACAGTCTGTTCTTACTAATATTTCAGGTTTGTTTAAAATATATATCTTAAAACTATTAAGTCCATAAATTACCGCTAGTATTTCTGCGTCTATACTACTCATGTTACCTTGTTCTTTGTATTTGCCGCTTTGGTAAGCGCATATTCGTTCGTCTTTCTTATCGCTATATTTATTTTTCTTAGCTTTGAGGACAGCTCCCCATCCTTCAAAACTTCCATCAGTTTCAACTATTAAATAGTCTGTTTCTAGAGGTAATGCTAGGTCGGGTATATCTTTTATCATTTCTTTTAATTTTTGAACTAACTTTATATCTTCAGTATTAAAAGTTTTTTGTCCTTTAGTACCTGTCTTAGCATAAAGAGGTCCTGCTACCTTTCCTAAATTTTTAATAAATTGTCTAGCATAATTTAATATTCCTAAGAATTTTTGTAGATCTTTAGTCTTTTCTAACTTGTCTGGCATTTCTAGAGCTTTCTTTGCTATATGAGGTTGTAACTTAATTTTACCATTTCCTATAGTAATTCCTAAAAAGTTAATATAAGGTTTACATAGTTCCATCTTTTTCTTACTAATGATTATTCCATGTTCTATAAATAGATTAAAGACCTTCTGTAAATGTTCTAAGTGTTCTTTTAGGTTATAACTAAATACTAAAATGTCATCTACATATACCAGCACAAAATGTTTATATTTTCCAAAAATGTTATCCATCTTTCGTTGAAAAATTGGTGGTGCTGTCTTTAGGCCAAATGGCATGACTAGCCATTCAAAATGACCCTCTGGACAAGTAAAAGCTGTCCAGTCAATACTATCTTTATGCATCTTAATTTGCCAATAGCCTGACTTGCAATCAAACTTACTGAACATCGTTCTTTCTTGGATCCTATTAATTAATTCAGTCTTATCTGGAAGCTTATAAGCATCCATAACAGTATTGTCATTAAGTCTTTTATAATTAATTACCATTCTAGCCTTTCCTCTAACTATTTCACTATGGTTTCTGACCATAAAAGCTGCTGATCTATGTCTTGATTTTGATCTTCTAATTACTCCTAATGTAAGAAGTTCTTTGATTTGTATCTCAAAATCTTTTAAGTCTTCATTAGTGGCTTGTATAGCTGCCGTTTTTATAGTATATTCGGGGTTTATAATTTCTAACTTGCATTCTATCTGGTTATTTCCCCAATGTTGTAAAGGCTTTTCTCCTATAATATCTATATCATCTAGTCTTTGGATTATCTTTTGCAAGTCTGCTTGGTTTTGGATAGTTCCTATGGTATTTTTAAAAATATATTTGCCTTCTTGTATTTCAATTAGATTATAATTCTTTTCTATTTCTTCCTCTATATCTATCCAATCGTCTTCTATTATTTCTGATAATAAACTTGTATTGCAGGTACAGTCCGTTCCTTTATCACAAACGGAGTCTGGAGTTATGGGTTTTCTTTTCGAGTCTTTGATAACCTTCGTATCTCTTTGTATATTTCTACCAAAAAATGATGGAGTTATTGTAATATTTTTTGTAAAAATTACACCATCTCTAGTAATAAAACATCCTCCATTATTTCGGACCATAAAGTCTAATCCTATAACAAAATCTGCTTTTATATCTAGTTTTCTGGTTAACATGTAGCCTAACTTGTATTTTGTCTTATAATTTGAACAAGTATTATTGAAACTAATTATTGCATTTTTTACATAGTGGGTATAAGTATTATGAGAGCCATCCATTTGCATGGCTTTCTGGGGTTTAGTAAATTGATTTAACAGATGTTTTGGTAATATGTCTTGATTTATTATGCACTGAGTGCATCCTGAGTCTACTAACCCTAAGGTTTCTATTTCATAATCGTGTATTACTATCTTTGTCATTACTTTAACGGAGCTTAATTTTACATCTTCATTACATATTAATCCTTCAAAAGACTGATTTAGTAATTCTGTATCTTCACAATCTTCTATTATTATGCCTCTTGATTCGTGAACATTTGTTTTTGTAGATTCTTGAGGAATTAATTTCCCTTTTTCTAAATATCTTATTCTATCTTCTAATTCACTTACTTTTACTTCTAGATTATGTATTCTAGTTTCTGTTGTATTATCTGTTGCAATTATAACAGCCTGTTTCTTTTCTATTGGTAGTATTGGTGTTGATTGTATTACTCCTTTTCCTATAGTCTTTTCTATACAAGAAATGCATCCTTCAAGGAAACACTTGCTGCATTTAGCTCGCTTAATTCTACTAGGATACCAATGACAAATAAAGCACTGGTTACTGTCTAATCCTTTATTCTTTTCGAATTCATGAAAACACTGATCTGATTCTAGAATGTTAACTAGATTACAATTAATTATAGCAGTATTTAAATTCTCTAGCCCTATATCGTCGTCTGTATCTGAAGAATTTGGGTCTTTATTATAATCTATACTAATGATAGAATATATGCTTTCTGTATCGGACATATATTCATCTACATTTATTAAAGTCTCATTAAAGTCTTCTATTAATTGAGAATTTCTAGTTCTAGTATTATTTCTTTTAGGGCAAGTATTAGCTAGATGATCTGAACTGCCACAAGTAAAACATTCTAAAGTATTCTTATAACTTCGATTATCCTTATATTTTCTTACATGCTTGTCTTTATTGAGATATGGTTTTCTCGCAGATGACTTTCTTAAATAATAATTTTTCTGTTTATAATTATTTTGTTTATATGGTTTTTTATACTTCTTATATTTTTTCTTTTGAGGATTGTTATCATAACTTTGTGTAGTGTAAATAGTCTTACAGAAATTTGTCTCTCCTTTCTTTAGTTGTTTCTGTATTTGTATGTTAGTACACTTTTCTTGTAATATATCCATAATATGTTGTATTCTATGTCCTATTGACCATCTGGCTGTTGGATTCTGTACTACACCGTCTCTTTTATTCCATCTATCCTCTATTTCTCGTCCTAAAGCTCCTGGCAATTTATTGAATAATTTCTTACCTATTCCTACATCAAAAGCATTACCACTTATGGTTGTATAATAAAAATAGTCTAATAAAAAAGGTTTAATATGATGCCAACTACTTATGCTTAATTGTTCTAATTTTATTAAAGCTTTCTGTTGTAAGATTAATAATCCGCTATTGGGGTCTTCTCCTGTTATTAAGCTATGTACTTTATTGGTAAAGTTATATGGATTAGCCCCAAAGGCTAATAATTCTCCGAATTCGTTGGGAAATTCTCTTTTAAAACTTTCCCATAAACCTTTAGTTGATTCTCCTAAAAATGTCTCTAAATATTTATACATAGTTTCTGAGTCTGTTTCGGTGTATGTCTTAATATAGTCTGCTACTACAATTCCTTTCCATAAATCTATAACTGTATTCCAATTCTGCGGGTCATGTGCAGCTATATTAAGTATTTTTCCTTTATCACCACCTGCTTGGAGAGTGATAGGTTCTTCTATCGGCATTCTTTTTCCTATTGGTCTTACACTTTCTAATTCAAATTCTGGGTTTTGTCTATATACCCTATGTCTTGGAACATTTCCAGTATTAGTTTCTACTGTATGTATTTGACTGGTTCTTTGGAAGGGACTTGAACTAGTAGAAGCTGATTCCATAAATTCTTTAATACTTTTATCTGTTTCTGAAACTATATCGTCTGAATTATCAAATAATTCTCTATATCGTATATTATCTGTCCTTAAAGTACATGTTCTAAAGTGGTCGTCTACTTCAAAAATTTCCAAGTGTCCTAACTTACATCCACTACATTTAAAGCGTCTTTTATTATCTTTTGTATATATTTCTCGTGCCTTCTGTATAGTTTTATCTACTTCAAATTCTTCTAATTCAAACATGTTCATAAATTCTTTTCGTTCAGTCTGTTCTGTTTGTTCAACTTCTTCTTCTATTTCATCTTGATTTGTCTTTTGATAATCGATAAATCTAATAGAAGTTTCTCCTTTTTTATTTGTATACATTAAATGGTCTGTAGGTTTTAGAGTTTCTTGTTTATCTTTATCTTTATGGTCTAAGTTCCATTCTAAACCAGCATAAATTTGTGAGTCTATCTTTATAGGTTTCATTAATTTAATACCTTTATTTCCCATTAATCCTACTACATCATCAACTTTTAATTTAAATCTGCTACCACTATTATTAGCTAACTTTCCTAAGAAGCCTACGCAAACTAAAAGATTATTTCCTTTGGTCATGTCTTCATATCCTTTGGTCTGGATACCTATTTTTATATATGTTCCAAATTCTGATGCATTAATCATAAAGTCTGGACTACAATAAAATATTCCTCCGTTATTAGTCATGTCTACTTCAGTTAATCCTATAAGTGATCTTTGAGAGTCTGACCATCTATCATCATAAATAGTTATTAATGCTTTTGTTCCTAAATTCTTTCTTGTTAGTCCTTTTAGTCCTATTATTATTAAACCCATATGCATTAGATTCATTTGTCTTTTTTTGATTTCTTCTGAGGATTCTGGACTAATTAATGTAAGATTCTCTTGTCTATCTCCTGTTACACATATTTGTTCTTCTCTATAATGTCTGTATAGAAGGGCTTTTTGTGAAAATAAACCTGCACTATATAATACTTTAGGATTTAATAAATTTAATTTATTCTGTTGAAAAATCTGGATATCTTTGTCTACGTCAATTACTTCATCTAATTGTTGAGAAGTAGAAGCAGAATGTCTTCGTGAAATCATTATGTTAGATATTAAATTATTACTTAAGCTGTTTTGGGTGTAGCTATGTCGTGGTCTTTCGTTGTTTTGTCTCCTACCTGATAAAAAGTCCATGGTTTTGCCTTTCGCGGTGGAGGTCTTTCTTTTAAAGGGGTGACTTCAGTTCTTTTAAGCTGATCTATTAAATCGTTTAAAGTGTCTTCAGGAACCGGTGGATATTTAATTTTGTTTAGTTGGTCTAGATGTTGTTTTAATAGGTCTTGATGATCTTCTATAGTTTTTCCTTTAATTAATCTTTCTATATTTTCGTTTAGTTTTAAAAGTAATAATATTATAGTATTATTCTGTTTAATAATTGTCTGGTCTGTTTTACTTTGAGGGGTATGATTACTTAAACCTTCTGGGTTTGGTGCTATTTGTTCTGCTTGTTTAAGGATTTCGGTGTATAAAGGATCGTTCATGAAAGAATTATAAGTTTTATTTGTTCTAGGTTTTGTTTAATTTCGGTAAGTAAAGTACTATTCTGAGGTTCTTTATAATGTTGTCTTTTTTCTATTTCTGTATTTTGCGTCTTTAAAAAATCTAACTTTTCTTCTACTTGATACTTTATATTTGTTAGCTTAGCCTGAATGTCTCTAAGGATTTCTAATATTAAAGTATTATCTCTATGTATATTATCCCCTAGATTTAGTACTAAATCTACTATACTATTTAATTACGGATCTTCGTTATGTAAACTATGGTCTCCACTAGCAAAATTACACCTAAGTAAAGAGTTGTCTTTTAATCTTTTATATTTTTTCTCTGGAATTAATTGTAGATCTAAATATTCGAGCTTTTTAAGATTTGTTATTTTGTCTATATTATTTAGCCTAACGCTATCCAGTTTGGTTTACTTTTATACCACTCTAACCAGTCTTTATAGGTTGCTATGTCTTGTTCTATTCCTTGTAATTCCCAACTAAGGTTACTAGTTATTTGATCAAAATCTTTTAAATTCAGATCTTGTAGTCTTTTTAAAGATTGTTTTAATATTGTTCGTTTCTTCGTTGAGTACACTAGTCTTATTAATTGAGTAATATATAAGATATTGTTGGCCTGTATCTGTCTAGCAAATGGATGAGTTTTCATTAACTATTATCCTAACGGGCAGTTGGCTAAATATTCTTTAAAAAGTTTTTGTCTTTCTATAGTATCTCTAAGATTTCTTTTAATAGTTAATAATCTAGTTTGTAATCTGTTCAAATGTGCGCACCTATTATGGTAATCTCCTATGTCTCTATAATGTTGTCGAGTTGCGTTTTTAAATTCTTCTATATGGTGAATAAGGTCGTCTCGTACTGTTTCTAATCTTTTTTCTTCAATAACTAACTCACGTATCTGTATATTATAATGCGTTATATAATAGCAGTAGTTATCACTTCTTCGCATGAAAAGAAATTACGATTGCAGTTACTAAATATTCTTGGGCTTGTATGTCTATTTTAACTTGTTTTATTTCTTTTTGTATAAAACTACAATAATCTACAATTTGATGTCTTAAATGTGTTTCTATATTTATTTCTGAATATATTTTAAATCTAGAGAAAGCGTTTTCTAATTTATGTTCTAAGAAATGTATATAATTTTGTCCTTGTTGAATATAATATAGTCTTTTACTTAATTCTGTATATTTTTTGCGATATTTTTTAATAATATGTCTAGAATAATGCATAAATTTTTATCCTAAAGGAAAATATCTTACTTTATTTCGTAAAAATTTAATATAATTTCTAATATTTTTAATTTCGCGTTCTATTTGGATTAGGTCTTGCGTATGAGGTAATGATTCTTTAAGTATTATAGTTTGTCTTAATTCTTGTTTAAAGTCGTATATTTCTCTATAATGATAGGCTATATAATTTGTATAACAGAGATGTTTCATATATTTAATAGTCTGAATAATTGTTGGTATCTATGACGATTTCTTATATTTTGAAGTGAATACTGACTATGTCTTGGTAAGGTATATCTAAGCAGTTTTTTCTGATAAAGTCTAATTTCGGTAATGCACGAAGGAATTCTTTGGTTTTGTATTATACCGTCTATTACTTGAGGATTAGTATATAAAGTTTGTAATTCTAAGTATAGTTGGTTTATTTTTCTTTTAGCTTCGTTATATTCGTAATAATTAGTAATTGGTCTATTCATGAATTTATCCTAATGGAAAGTTTTGGATATAGCGTTTAAGTTTTTTTATTTTAATAGTCTGAAATCTTATATGAAAAGATGATCGTTCAATACTCCTACACATATAATTTAGAATATTTATAGCATTTATTTCGTTATCCTTTAGATTTATCGTATACATATATATACACACACACATATCTTCTTTTTCTGTTAGTTACACACAAGTATGTATACCATGTCAATTTTTTGATGTACATATGTATACAAATAACCGTCATAAATCTTTGAAGAAAAACTTTGAAGAAACGTTTTTTAATGTAATAAATTTTTGGGCAAAACACAAAAATATACTATTTAAGAGTCAATATAACAAAACCTACCAGTAGTTTCTACTTTTCAAGAAAAAAGATTGAAGAAGATGGTAAGAAATTTAAGAAGAGAGAGGTGTGAAGAGAGAGAAAAATCAAATAAATGGGAAAAGATATGTACAGATCAGTACATATTCTGAAAAGTGGCCAATTTTCAAAATTAAATCAAAAAATAAAATTAAGTGTTCAATTAAGTCAGCCAAAATTTAAGCTAATTAGATGAGAGAGATTAATTGTATGTTATACAAGCTATAATATTTGTATATGAGGTCCCACTTAAATAATAGTTCTTTAACTAACTTTTGACTATTCCAGATAATTATTTTAAACATTAACCATGATATATAATTAAGGACCCTTTATATCTATACTAGGTAATTTTTCCATAAAAAAATATACATCCATAGTCCGGAAATACATGCCAAATACCATTTGCTCTGATCCAAAACTTGTGTAGGTGACTCTTCAAATTAAAGTAACTGAATTTTGGTAAAATGTAGTTTTAGAAAATTTTAGGCACGTTTAGAAAATCATAAATCTTCTATTTCATAATACTTTTCATGTACTTCATTATTTCTTCTATTTCATCATTGTTTTCTTCTAAATTTAGTATTAAGTAGCTTTGACCTTAGCCGAGCTTAACCTTTGGATGACAAATATGGAAGATACTTTAGGACATATGGAGAACCTTTTGGTGTATTTAGTGCTAATGCACATAAAATTTCTTCCATGAATTTAGACGTGTTTTCTTTAAAATTGTCTCATCTACAAAGAAGCCAAAATAAGAAGAAAAAATTAAGAATACAAAACTATGCGATAAATTAATAATATTACTAAGAGGACAAGAAGGAGAGGTGGAGGCTAGCCCGCACCCTCTCTCTCCCACACACACAAAAAACGACATACCTACTAACGTTCGACCCTAATACTCGACCTCCATACCTTCATATCTAACTTTTTTGACTTGATTCAATTTCTCACCACCATTGTGTAGAAGAAGAAGACTTAAAAGGAAGAGGAAGCTCGGAAAGAAACAAAATATCATAACACAATACGATTAGATCTAACCTTTACACAAAAACTCCTTAAAGCCCGACCGAACATTGATCTACCATTTGTATAAGGCGAAAAACTAATAGCAGATAACAATAAATCAATAGAAACTATAACAAAATAACACGATAATCGAGATATCATAACAGTACGATTAAACCCAACCTTTACACAATAATTCTGTAAAGCCCGACAGAGCATTCATCTACCACCTGTATTAAACAGAAAAAATAGCAGACAACAAAATAACAGAAATTACAACAAAGCAATACAATTATTGAGATATCAAATCGATACAATTAAAGTTAACAAAGTAAAATAACAGAAACTACAACAAATCAATACGATAATTGAAATATCAAAATGATACAATTAAAGTTGACAAATTTGTGACGAAACTATTAATGAACCGGACTTCAAAACAAAACTAAGCTAAAATCGTTAAATAAGATTCTACAAATGAGACAAAATTATCTATAGTTGAGACACAGTTAATTTTACAACAATAGCAAGGTTCAAGGCACTGACCCACTTATTTTTAAATTTTCTTCTGTTAACCAAATCTAGTTGTTGCTTGATTGTTGATTCAATTATATCACATGGTAGTTTTCTTGACCTACTATTGCTTCGTGGAACGCAGTGTTGTTGGCATCCGATGTATGGACAAATTACGTTGGAGAAAATTTTCTCCCTCAATATATATAAGGAGTCTTAAACCTAAGAGGAATTAAAGTGAACTTTTCTTTACCTAAAATAATTTTAAAATAATTAATTACAATATTTAGCTGGTTTCAAAATCTTAAATATATTAAATTATTATTTTTAAATATTTAAAAAATAGTGAAAAAATGATTTTGCCTAACGTGAAGTGTTTTAATAAAGGACAAAAAGTTCGAATCACTTTTCTAAGGGTCTTCACACTTTTAACATATTATATAGATTCAAATTCAAATAACAAATAAACAAGAAACTAATTCCTAAGTTCAAGCCACACAGGAAACTAGTAAAAATAATTTAAAAATCCTAAAAGTTAGCTACTTTATTTCTGCAATATCTTAAGACATATTTTCAACACTCCTCCTTGGATCAGGAATTGTAGTGTCACGACCCAAAATTTAGACCGTGATGGAACCTATCCAACCCTCCGTGATAGGTAAGCCAAGAAGACAATCTCAAACATAATATTCCAAATGTATAGAAGTGGAAGAAATAAGAGCAAAATAAAACCCAAATAATCTCCCAAAGTGGATTAATAGAGTAGTGTAGTCAAAATATAGATAATCCCAGATCTGGTAGTCACAATACAAGCCTCTAAATACAGAAATTAAAGAAAGGTCTGAGTATCTCAAAATGCGAAAAATGCATAAAGATAAAGGTGGAGGAGATTTCAATAGTCTCTGAAATCAATAGTAGCTACCTTGAATCTCCAAAGATGCAAATACAGAAGAAACCACAGGAGTCAATGCCCAGAGGTCGTCGGATCGGTACCTGCACGTAAGGTACAGAAAAAGCAAGGGTGAGTACGAAACCATGTGTACTCAGCAAGTATCATCGACCGATCCTAATTCAAAGTGGTGACGAGTGACACCACGCCAAACCTCTAAAACAACCACACAACCTGCATTCGAAAAGCCACCCTAATCTAACAGAATAATCAAGTCTAACTGTAGACACGTGATTTTGACCCTTCCTTTCTTAACCTAATTTTAGCACTAAATATTATTATTATTATTATTATTATTTTAACTCTTTTTTATCTAATCTTTATTTTAGTTTTTACTTCATGTTTAGTAGGTTTTCTTTGAAAAGAATTAAGAAAAAATTTCAAAAAAAAAAAAAAAGAAGTCATATTTTAGTATAAGTTTTGTTTTTACTTTGCAGAATAAAAGAAATTTTTTTTTCTAAAAATATGCTCGGTTTTAATAAATAAGCTAGTAATTTTAATATTTTTCTTAGCCATATATTTTTAGGACTAGCTATTCAACTTTCTCTATATTTTTATTAATTTTAAATAGTTAGCAAATACTACTTTAATTATTTATGTAGTTTTATAAATTTATTTATTTATTTATTTATTTAAAAAATAAAAAATAATAAAAATCCTAAAACTACCTAACACCACCCCATCCCACGTCCCCTACCCTTTTCCCCACTCCCTCACAGCCCCCTCCACAATCTGCACACCACTAAACACCACTACACAACACACACATGCGCACTACTACATACTACACACACCTTACAACACACATACTATATATACACACTCACACAGACAATAGAAAAAAAACACGGACAGAAACAAGAGAATTAGAAGAAAAAAAAAGAGAGATACACGAAAAAACAAAAGAGAAAAAAAAAACAGATAGCAAGAGCAAGGAAAACATAGAAGATAGGGAGAAAAGTTCAAAAAAGACGACACGGACAGAAACAGTAGAAAAAAAAGAAAGGAGAAAAAAATAGGAAGATACATAAAGAAACAGTGAGGTACGAAAAAAAATAAATAGAGTGTTTCTTTCAAAAGTTCGTGGTTTGAAGTTCGAGTTCTGGTCCTTGTTTTGAGTTTTCGAAGACGGCATTCCTATTCTTATTTTCGTTTAGTTCATTATACAGGTTCTTATTCGATCCTACACTATTTATTTTATAAGTTTTTATTGTGAACCAAAATATGAAAAAGTTATCTAAATGATTTCATGCATTATTTAGCATGTGCGGTTGATTAATTACGCGAGGTTTTATCATAAATTGTATATATTTTGTTATCCAAATATTTCTATTGCGTAAAATAGTGAATCAAGAATTTAATTGGGACTGAAATTCTATAAAGTGGGTATTTAATAGAATTTAAAAGAAGAAAAAGAAGAAGAGAAAACAGTAAGGAAAAAGATAGCAAGATAGGATTTTAAAAAAAAAGGGATAGAAAAGATAGAAAGAAAAGAGGAAGAGAATACAGAGAGACAACACCTAAGGGAAAAAAGATAGAAGAGAGAAAACTAGGAAAAAGATAGAAGGGAGAAGAGAGAAAAAAAGATAGGGAGGTCGGAACACAATTAGAGAATAGAGCTTAGGAAAAAGGAGAAAAATACACAACAAGTAGGAAGCGTCTTTGAAGATCGTGGCTCGGAGTTTGAATTTTGGTCCTTGTTTTGAGTTTTCGGTGACGGCATTCTTGTCTCTGTATTCAATTTAGTCAGGTTCTTATTTAATTCCTTTGTATTTATTTTGTTATAATTGTATTACCGAAGCATGAACAAAGTTATTTAGACGATTTCATATGCTTCTTGGTACGTAATGATTGATTGTCTATGAGAGGTCCAATTTTGCCTCCGCTGTAGTCTATCTAAATTTTTTTCGTAGTTGTAGAATTTGTAGTTCCTAATTAGTGTTATCTTTTGACTAATACGTATCTTGTTTATTTTAATTCTGGTAGAGTGTGGTGGTATTTTTTTTTAGTAATCCTAAAATTTAAGAATTTCAAAGTTATGGAAAATAAGACGCTTCACCAAATGTGTACTTTAATCTCATTTACATATATATATATATTGAGTTGATAGGAATGAAAAGTTTAGTAGTTAAAGAAATATTTCAACGTGAATAATTTTTTTAGTCATTTATATGTTAGTTAACATGATGAGTGCTTGCTAACAATATTAAGACCATATGAAATTCTTATCATGTTGGCTAGCTTTATCTAATCAAGCATTAATTTTACGTAAAGTTTCAACTGATGTAAGTTTGTTGTCTATTTAACCATCTTGACCATTTTAATATATTCTCTTATTGTTATAGTATTTACTGATTCATAAATAAGTGTGAGGAGTGAGATGGATTATTATTATTTTTTTTTATTTTTTTTTGACCCATCGATATAAAGAAAAGAAAAGAGAGGAAAAACATTCGTAAAGGATGCGAGGTGAGTTGCGATTAATTCAAGACTCGTTGCATAACTGAAAAAAAAATAATAGCGAAAACAGAATAAGGTGAATAGGAAATTGTCTCGAGTTTACAAGAAATGAACAAATGCCTTTACGCTAGATAAGCTTTAGCCTCCCCATAAATTTGGTTTCGATTAAGAATGCAAGTATGCATCTTTCTCGATACGCTTAATAACAAATATGAAATTCGAGGATGCAAAATTGCGCCTTGACAAAGACCGTCCTAAAATTAATTTCCACTAGCTAAATGCAAGGGGTATAAACATATATTAGACATTAAAACGAGCGAATCAAGGCCCACAAACACAATTTATCCCAAAATAGTTAGAAGCTAAGTAGAAGTCAATAAAGCGACCGTGCTAAAACCACGGGATTCGAGGGATGCCTAACACCTTCCCCTCGGTCAATAGAATTCCTTACTCGGATTTCTAGTTCGCAGACCAATATTAAAGAGTCAACTTCCTTTTGATTAGGGATTCAAAAAGGTGACTTGGAACACCATAACTCAATTCCAAGTGGCGACTCTGTAAATAAAAATAATCCCTGTTCAATATCGTCACTTTAATTGGAGAAACCCTTCAACCACAGAGCGAAAAAGGGGTGTGACATCTCTGGCGACTCTGCTGGGGAATAACCAGAATTCGAGCTTTTGATATTGACTTGTACTTGCTTTAATTATTTAGCTATTGTGTTTGTTGGCCTAATGTGCTATTTGTTGCTCATTTATCGCTTTGATATTGTTGAATTGTATTATAAACTGTCTTCTCTCGCACACCCCTCTGAGTCTCTAAATATAGGATAGAAGGAATGTAAATCATGCATCCTACTTTCTTTTTGAGATAAAGCCAGAGTGTCAAGGCACATGGTGAAGGATTATTAGTCACACATGTTAGGCGGGGTTTGGACAAGCAACAAAGGCGGAATAGCTCTGCTACCGAACAAGTTGCCCCTCCCCGACTCGAGTGTCCGCTCGGGTAAGCCAGTCTAGACACCTATCTCCATCAGGATAAACCTAGTAGAACTGAAACTCAGACATGGCTATCCCTATAGGCTCCGCTTTATCTGCGTCATGTGTATTTGACTTAGCGGGACTCGACAAAGGGGTCGGGTCTGTCTAGGACAGGTGTTCCTCTTTATATGACCAACATGTGCATCTTATGTGCTTTTTGACATTTATTTGGAAGACCCATTTGATTGTTGACTGGCTTTAGGCAGTTTAGTGAAACAGAAGATAGCAACTTTTTCTCCAACTTTTATAACAGTTTCTTAGAAAAAAAAGAAATTTTTGGAAATTAAAAAATAAAATTAAAAAAAATATACAAATTTTGTTTTTTTTTATGGTCTTTTCGAACTACGCACACCTGATTCTCACCCAAATGAGATACGTAGGCAGCCTTTTTGGGTTCGGTGATCCTAAAAAAAAAAAATCAAACAAAAAGTTTTTATCTTTATTTAAAAATTCTTATTCAAAAAATTAAAAAAAAAAACAAAAAAACAAAGTTTGTTACCTTTATCTGAAATTTTTTGAACTACGTCTGACCTGATTCTTGTTTCAACAAGATACGTAGGTACCTCTTCTTTTGAGTTCGGTCTCACTTAAAAAAATATATATGTAAAATAATAATCTATTGATTTTGTTGGTACCAACATACTTAGAAATGTGCATGAGAAAAGAATAAGTGTTAAATTACTCGGCATAATGGATGGGCCAACTTTACTGTGAACCATAATTTCTTTTGGTACCTCTTGATTATGCTAAAGTGACACTTGAGAAATTCTCGCTCAAAATCAGGGTTAGAATAAATCTAAACTCATTGTTTCATGTGTATTGTGTGGTGAACTTTAGATAAAAAATTCAATGACATAGCTTCGTTGATCTAGAACTTGGCCCGAATGTTTGTTGAGGCGAAATTTTGAGGAACACTTGACTTGAGAAAGGATTGTAGGCTTTCTTTGCTCCGATTGTGCCTTTGAAGCCTACCAAATGAAATTTAATCCATAGACTCCCTCTTTTGAGCCTAAAGCCTTTTTATTGGACAACCAAATTTTAGCCTATATCTTTTTCAGTGCATAAATGCACTATCCCCCCTTTTAGCCCTGTCTTCTTGAGCGCACTAACAAAGATCTAAGTTGGATGGAAAAAAAAAAGATAGAAATGTGAAGGTTCAAGAAAAATACAAGACCAGAAAAAAAAAAAAGCAAGAAAAAGACTCAAAAAAAAAAATACTCAATAAAAAGTGAGGTGAAAAGTCAAAGAAAATGAGAAGAAGCATCAAAGCAAATGAAGAACAAGTGTGAAAATGCAAAATATTGAGCGCATAGTGCATAGTGCAATGCTTAAGGAGGGAATAGTCACTCTATCCCAAATGAATATCCTACCCAGCCCTAAGCCTATGTTACAAGTCAATGACAAGCCCTACTTGATCTCGTTTTTAGTGTTCTCATATTAGTGGATACTTACATGACGGTCAAGCATATGGTATCTATGTTGCATGCATTGAATATCTTTCTGAGTGTGAGTGGCTTCACCATGTCCTAAGATTTTAAACAATTCTTTTGTGAGTGAATTAGGACTTTATTTTTGGTAAGGGCACTTGAAACATGAGGATAGAAAATAATTTTAAACCCTTGATTAAGGTAAGATGAACATCTCTTGTCAATACTTAAGTATGTTTGATGTATCATTTGAAACTATAGGAGTTACTTCTAAGGTAACCCCGAATTCAGCCGAAAGTAATTGATAATGATTCCTATGTACAATACTAATTGTGGGTACCAACTGAAATCAAGACATGTTTGACCAACAAAGGAATTTCTTTCTCTTCATTCTCTGGTACTCTTTACAAAAAAAAAAATCCATAAAAAAGGGGCCAAAAAGACTTTTTTTTTTCTCTGAATTACGTTTGACCTGATTCTTGCTACGACAAGATACATAGGCAGCCCTACTCTGGGGTTTGGTCCAACCAAATAAAAAGTTCAAGTTGCCCAGTTTAAAAGAAACTGGGGCAAAAGTTATTTTCTTTGTGAGTCGATTCCAAATGTTGTAAGTCTCACCCTATATTAAGTGTCTTTTGAGCCTCATGCCACCCTTTCTTTCTAACCCTATCCAAAAGCCACGATACAACCAAAGAAAGACTTTCAAATCAATCTTTGAAAATGTCGAGGCTAAGCATGGTATGGCGACATGATGTTCTATATTTTGGGTCGCACTTGTCCTTATCAGCAGAAAGAAAATATGACAGAAATGAAAAATGAGAGAGTCTTATTGGTGAAAACTCTCACGGGCACCATAAGGCGATAGTGAGATGAGAGAAAATAAAGATGAGAGAGTCATATTGGTGAAAACCCCCACGGGCACCATAAGGCGATGGTGAGATGAGAGAAAATAAAAATGAGAGAGTCATATTGGTGAAAACCGTCACAGGCACCATAAAGCAATGATGATTTGAGAGAAAATGAAAATGAGATAGGTTCGCTGGTGAAAACTCTTTGAGGCTTCTCTAGCCGGATGAGGCTTGTGGTTTAGAGGCGACAGACTCAAAGCAAAACCCAGTTTTCAATTCAATAGGTTGGCAAAAGTTGATAAATGGTTGAGATTGGAAGGTCGGGTTGCTTGATCTCAAATGCATGTCATAATCACTAGAGCCGGCTATAACATTCAGATAAGTTTTCTGTCCTTCATTCTTTTGGAAATAGGGACGCTTGTTGCCTTTCTTTCCGTTCAATATTTCTATTTCATTTTTTGTCTTTGTTATCAAAATGGGAAATCACCGTACTCATTTTTCTGTCATCTTTGAGTCAAGTCCATGGCAAAACAAGTAAGAAAGGACTTCAAAACTTGCTACCAACTCCTTCAATGGTGCAAAGCAGGGGAAATGGCCAACACATAAAAGAAACATGATTCAAAGTGAAACAAAACACCTGAGAATGGTCATCATCTGACAGTTTCCGAATTCGTAAGAATACGAAGGGGCGACGGAAGTTAAAATTCAGAGGCGCCATGAAATGAAAATACGATTTGAGTTACAGTCATTGGGTAACCGAAATTTTGGGGTCGATAGTACAACAAGTTAATGATACTCATCAATGGCTCGAAACAAAGCTGAACATGACAAGTGCAGGAGCAATCGCATCAAAAGTCAAAAGCCATGAACCAACCACCATGTTGTAAAACTCACAATTTTTCTTTGTCTGAAACAGGATAGGTGTTGCCTGCAAATCAAAGGTTTCGTAGCCTGGATATCAGAAAGGGGCAATTCTTCACTTCAGCGAATGCAAGAAGCAATATTGTGATATAAGTTTGCTAGATTACAGTCATGGTAAAAATTTATTATCTTTTACCTTTGAGAGATGCACTTCCTGGAATGGGGCAGGGCTTGGATTCACCCTCTTCATTTTCAAATAGTTACGATTTTTCAAATACTCACAAAAATTATGCTACAAAATGGGGCAAAATTTTTTGTTCGTATTATTTGGGATTTTACTTTTCAGTTCAGGACCCTCATGAAAAATGGGACTTTAATTTTCAACTCAGGACCCCCCTGGAAAATGGGATCAACAGGACCCTCCTGGAAAATGGGATCAACAGGACCCTCCTGGATAATGAGATTTTACTTTTCTGCTCAGGACCCTCCTGGATAATGGGACTTTATTTTTTGTTCAGGACCCTCCTGGATAATGGGATTTTACTGTTCACCTCAGGACCCTCCTGGAAAATGGGACTTTAATTTTCAACTCAGGGCCCTCCTGAAAAATGGGATTTAGTTTAGCAGGACCCTCCTGGATAATGGGACTTTACCTTTCTGCTCAGGACCCTCCAGAAAAATGGGATCAACAGGACCCTCCTGAAAAATGGGACTTTATTTTTAGCTCAGGACCCTCCTGGAAAATGGGATCAACAGGACCCTCCTGGATAATGGGATTTTACTTTTCTGCTCAGGACCCTCCTGGATAATGGGACTTTATTTTTTGTTCAGGACCCTCCTGGATAATGGGATTTTACTGTTCACCTCAGGACCCTCTTGGAAAATGGGTTTTTACTTTTCTGCTCAGGACCCTCCTGAAAAATGGGACTTTAATTTTCAACTCAGGGCCCTCCTGGAAAATGGGATTTAGTTTAGCAGGACCCTCCTGGATAATGGGACTTTACCTTTCTGCTCAGGACCCTCCTGAAAAATGGGATCAACAGGACCCTCCTGGAAAATGGGACTTTATTTTTAGCTCAGGACCCTCCTGGAAAATGGGATCAACAGGACCCTCCTGAAAAATGGGACTTTATTCTTAGCTCAGGACCCTCCTGGAAAATGGGAGCAACAGGACCCTCCTGAATAATGGGACTTTACTTTTCTGCTCAGGACCCTCCTGGAAAATGGGATCAACAGGACCCTCCTGAAAAATGGGACTTTACCTTTTATGCTCAGGACCCTCCTGAAAAATGGGATTTAGTTTAGCAGGACCCTCTTGAAAAATGGGATTTACTTTTCTAGTTCACTATTTATTTTGAGTTCAGGAACACGTTTGGAGAACAGGGATTATTTTCAGTTTTGAAGCTCAGGAGCCCGCCTGGAGAATAGGGTCAATTTTCAATTCAAGTTCGGGAGCCATCCTGGAGAACATGGCGATTTTCGGATTCAAAGTCAGAAAAAGCAAGTGTCCGCGTGAAGAATGGGACCGATTTCAAGTTCATCTCCAATAACCGAAATCGACATGAATAAAAGTTCACTGTCGAGTTCAACTCAAGAGGAGAGCAAACATATTATTACTTGAGGAAGCATGAAGATTCAAGTCAAGATTCAACAGAAGCGGAATAGATAGGATCTTGTACTTGAAGGATCATTTTTATTCTCGTCTTTTATTTTAATGTAAAACAGGAGCTGCAAACCGGAGATTCGACGGGACCTCACTCGACCTCTAACTCATCGTCTCACCATTCCACCTCATTGAACTACACGTGACCTGATTCCCTTATAACCCGGGATATGTAGGCTGTCCAAAACCAAGACTCGGTCGCATCTTTTCCTTCTTTTCTTTTTCATTTCAAATAACAATAGGGTCAAAACTTGTCTCGCTGTCTACTTCTTTGTCTGAAAATACTTCGTATTCCCACGCAAAGAGGGGCAAATGTAGACACGTGATTTTGACCCTTCCTGTCTTAACCTAATTTTAGCACTAAATATTATTATTATTATTATTATTATTTTAACTCTTTTTTATCTAACTTTATTTTAGTTTTTACTTCATGTTTAGTAGGTTTTCTTTGAAAAGAATTAAGAAAAAATTTCAAAAAAAAAAAAAAGTCATATTTTAGTATAAGTTTTGTTTTTACTTTGCAGAATAAAAGAAATTTTTTTTTTCTAAAAATATGCTCGCTTTTAATTTAGGTTTTAATAAATAAGCTAGTAATTTTAATATTTTTCTTAGCCATATATTTTTAGGACTAGCTATTCAACTTTCTTTATATTTTTATTAATTTTAAATAGTTAGCAAATACTACTTTAATTATTTATGTAGTTTTATAAATTTATTTATTTAAAAAATAAAAAATAATAAAAATCCTAAAACTACCTAACACCACCCCATCCCACGTCCCCTACCCTTTTCCCCACTCCCTCACAGCCCCCTCCACAATCTGCACACCACTAAACACCACTACACAACACACACATGCGCACTACTACATACTACACACACCTTACAACACACATACTATATATACACACTCACACAGACAATAGAAAAAAAACACGGACAGAAACAAGAGAATTAGAAGAAAAAAAAAGAGAGATACACGAAAAAACAAAAGAGAAAAAAAAAACAGATAGCAAGAGCAAGGAAAACATAGAAGATAGGGAGAAAAGTTCAAAAAAGACGACACGGACAGAAACAGTAGAAAAAAAAGAAAGGAGAAAAAAATAGGAAGATACATAAAGAAACAGTGAGGTACGAAAAAAAATAAATAGAGTGTTTCTTTCAAAAGTTCGTGGTTTGAAGTTCGAGTTCTGGTCCTTGTTTTGAGTTTTCGGAGACGGCATTCCTATTCTTATTTTCGTTTAGTTCATTATACAGGTTCTTATTCGATCCTACACTATTTATTTTATAAGTTTTTATTGTGAACCAAAATATGAAAAAGTTATCTAAATGATTTCATGCATTATTTAGCATGTGCGGTTGATTAATTACGCGAGGTTTTATCATAAATTGTATATATTTTGTTATCCAAATATTTCTATTGCGTAAAATAGTGAATCAAGAATTTAATTGGGACTGAAATTCTATAAAGTGGGTATTTAATAGAATTTAAAAGAAGAAAAAGAAGAAGAGAAAACAGTAAGGAAAAAGATAGCAAGATAGGATTAAAAAAAAAAGGGATAGAAAAGATAGAAAGAAAAGAGGAAGAGAATACAGAGAGACAACACCTAAGGGAAAAAAGATAGAAGAGAGAAAACTAGGAAAAAGATAGAAGGGAGAAGAGAGAAAAAAAGATAGGGAGGTCGGAACACAATTAGAGAATAGAGCTTAGGAAAAAGGAGAAAAATACACAACAAGTAGGAAGCGTCTTTGAAGATCGTGGCTCGGAGTTTGAATTTTGGTCCTTGTTTTGAGTTTTCGGTGACGGCATTCTTGTCTCTATATTCAATTTAGTCAGGTTCTTATTTAATTCCTTTGTATTTATTTTGTTATAATTGTATTACCGAAGCATGAACAAAGTTATTTAGACGATTTCATATGCTTCTTGGTACGTAATGATTGATTGTCTATGAGAGGTCCAATTTTGCCTCCGCTGTAGTCTATCTAATTTTTTTTCGTAGTTGTAGAATTTGTAGTTCCTAATTAGTGTTATCTTTTGACTAATACGTATCTTGTTTATTTTAATTCTGGTAGAGTGTGGTGGTATTTTTTTTTTAGTAATCCTAAAATTTAAGAATTTCAAAGTTATGGAAAATAAGACGCTTCACCAAATGTGTACTTTAATCTCATTTACATATATATATATTGAGTTGATAGGAATGAAAAGTTTAGTGGTTAAAGAAATATTTCAACGTGAATAATTTTTTTAGTCATTTATATGTTAGTTAACATGATGAGTGCTTGCTAACAATATTAAGACCATATGGAATTCTTATCATGTTGGCTAGCTTTATCTGATCAAGCATTAATTTTACGTAAAGTTTCAACTGATGTAAGTTTGTTGTCTATTTAACCATCTTGACCATTTTAATATATTCTCTTATTGTTATAGTTGTCGCGATCCTTATTTTCATAAGGCGCAACTTCGGGGCTAAAATAAAAAATAAAAAAATAAACAAATAATTGTTTCAAAAAATTTAGAGTCGCCACCTAATTTTAGGAAAACTAGGAAACCTGTTAATTAAATTAAAAAAAAATTAGTCTGCGAAACCAATTAGATTCTAGGTAAGGGTTCAGGTTATTCCAAAGGGAAGGTGTTAGGCACCCTTCGGAATCCACAAAGGTGGGTCCCGACTGAATTCATTTTTTCAATTGAGGAGGAGATAAAAAATATTGTATGTATAAGAAAAATAAAGCATATACAAAATAAGATAAAGAACGAATAACGAAGACGACCTAATAGTTGCCTATCGTTAAACAAAATGATAATTACAATAAATAACTCAAAATGATTTTCGAATTTTGAATTCGATTGTCTTCTTCGGGAAGAAGCTCCATGTACCTGTAAAAACACTTGATAAAAATATTAGTAATGAACAAATATAAGTAAATAAAAATAAACTAAAGAAATAATAAATAAAAAATAAAACCCATCTTATATACATGGGAGGCCTTGGAAATCGATGAAAATTTCTTCATCAGCCAAGTATTAAAACTTGAATAAAATAGTTGAACTTAAAATAAAATCCGTCTTTGTAAATGGGAGGCCTCGAAAATCCGACGGAGAGATTTTATCATTGGCCAAGTATTGAAACTAGTTAGAGAAAACGCTTGAGCTAAAAATTAAAAATAGCAAAGTTACTTGAGAAAGTTCCAAAACAACAAAGTTAAGAAATGAGACGGTGAACAAAACTAACATGGTATGCCACTAAAAATTACACATATCATTGAAAATATTGAAAACAGTGTAAAGGTTAATACACAAATGACATAAACCAACATAAGCTTAATGTAATGACCAAGAACACTCCAATACAAAACAAACAGTAGCAAAATAATGGAGGTTGGCCAAATGAGTATCGGAGTTGCTGGATAAAGTCAAAAAATAGTGCCAAATCAAGAAGAAGAAAAAAAATAAAATAAAATAAAATACTCAGAATATTGACATAACAACAGCTAAATAAAAATGAAGGAACACTACTCAAAATGGAGCCAAAAACTAAATAGCATTTCAACTTGGTTCACTAGGGAGAGTGACACTCCACTAGAGTAAAATTTCCAAATAAAAATCAACACAAATTAGTAAAAGAAAAAAACAAACAAAACTGTCCCAAATTAGCGGTGAAGAAAAAGATAAATGTATGGCACCTAAAATTTACTCTAATCAAGACAAACAACCAAATAATGATGAAGTAGAGAGGGAGAAATTTCACCGATAAGGAAGTATTCTGGCCAGATTTGGACCTCGTCGGGGCTGGTGTCGCGTCTGGTGGTGGCCGTGAGAGCTCGGAGCTCATGGTTACTATTGGAACTTCGTGGCTCCTCGCTGGAGCTCGCTGGTTGCTGGTTTCTCCGGTGGGTTCTCTGGTTGGGACGAAGATGACGGATAAAGGAGGAGTAGAAGCTAGGATCTGGTGGTATTGTGGTTAGAGTTTTGGTGGTGTGTTGAACGGAGGTGGAGTTTAAAACTCCGAGCTCGCTGTTAATGGCGAAACTCGAGCAAGAGGAGAGGAAAATGGACCGGAGCTGTCTGGATTCTGGTGAAGGGGTTTGTGGGTTTGGTTCTTGCTCATCGGAGCTTATGTTGTTGTTGTTGTGTGCTCCGGTGGTGGAACGATGTTTGTTGTCATTTATCCGAAGGAGCTCGAAGCTCGGTGGTGTGGACAGTGACGGGGAGAGTGAAGGAAAAAAAGCTCGTTTGGTTTGTTGTTGATTTCTCCGGCGTCGTGAACTCGCCGGAGAAGATGAGGAGCAGCGGAGCTCATTTGGTTGTTTCCGGCCAGATCTGAAAGTAATGAGTGATGGGGGAGTTGGTCGGAGCGGACTGTTTGGGGGTGTTCCGGTGGTGGTGGATCACCGGAAAAAGAATAGAAGAAAGAGAAAAATTATCTTAGAGTTTTTTGCCAAATTTGGAAATTTCCACCACCATTAATTGTGAAGGGAGTGGGTTAGTTTTATAGAAAAAATCAAAACCACTCAAGAGCAAAATCATGTGCTCAATACCATGGTTTTGAAAAACCATGGGCTATCCAAAATCATGAGTCATCCAAAACAATGACTATTTGATCTTATCCAAAACTATGGATATTTAACTTATCTGTGCAAAAAATATCTTCTCCGTCTTTTATGAAATAACGGATAGTGATAAAAAAAAATGAACAAATGAATTTAATGCCAGATAAGAATATAGTTTGAGTTTAAAATAAAATTAAAGATTCAACAAGACTCAAACAACATTTGTTAATAAAAAATGACTGTGTAAACAATCAGTGACAGCCAATAATTAAAAATTGTAATAAATTGATAATATCCTAACATTTTCAAGAGAAAAAAAAAAAAAAAAAAAAAGATAATTATCAATAACTTGTGTTAAAATTGCACAAAATATGTAAAAAATCAAATTTTATGCTCTTTAACAAATAAAAAGCACAAAAAGTATTTATTTGAAAAATGTCGGTCCAAAATTGGGTGTCAACAATAGTATTTACTGATTCATAAATAAGTGTGAGGAGTGAGATGGATTATTATTATTATTTTTTATTTTTTTTTTGACCCATCGATATAAAGAAAAGAAAAGAGAGGAAAAACATTCGTAAAGGATGTGAGGTGAGTTGCGATTAATTCAAGACTCGTTGCATAATTGAAAAAAAAAAAAGAGCGAAAACAGAATAAGGTGAATAGGAAATTGTCTCGAGTTTACAAGAAATGAACAAATGTCTTTAACGCTAGATAAGCTTTAGCCTCCCCATAAATTTGGTTTCGATTAAGAATGCAAGTATGCATCTTTCTCGATACGCTTAATAACAAATATGAAATTCGAGGATGCAAAATTGCGCCTTGACAAAGACCGTCCTAAAATTAATTTCCACTAGCTAAATGCAAGGGGTATAAACATATATTAGACATTAAAACGAGCGAATCAAGGCCCACAAACACAATTTATCCCAAAATAGTTAGAAGCTAAGTAGAAGTCAATAAAGCGACCGTGCTAGAACCACGGGATTCGAGGGATGCCTAACACCTTCCCCTCGGTCAATAGAATTCCTTACTCGGATTTCTAGTTCGCAGACCAATATTAAAGAGTCAACTTCCTTTTGATTAGGGATTCAAAAAGGTGACTTGGAACACCATAACTCAATTCCAAGTGGCGACTCTGTAAATAAAAATAATCCCTGTTCAATATCGTCACTTTAATTGGAAAAACCCTTCAACCACAGAGCGAAAAAGGGGTGTGACACTAACAGTCATAAGGGTATCATAACACAGTCCAAGAAAGCCTCAATACAGTGAAATAAAGTAACATATATTCAAGTACTTATTAACTAGTACAAAATCAACAAATGCACCTTACTCAATCTGAAAAAGAAAAGGATGAGTGCAATGCAATGCATATATTGTGTACACACCTACCGAGCAATGGCTTCAAGGTCAGGACCCATGGAAGACTCACAAGGTCCATGTACTGTGCAGGCGTGCACTCCGATCCGAATAAATATATTGTGCAGGCGTGCACTCCGACCCTAATAATGGATAATAATAATAATAATAATAATAATAATAATAATAATAATAATAATAATAATAATAGTAATAATGTGTAGGCATGCACTCCGACCCCATATGAAATGTAATGCATGATGTGCATGCGTGCAACTCCGATCCCAATTCAACAATAAAATTAAGCAAAGCATTTCATGTCTTATGCCCAATAGATTTCAATTCCAAAATCAACTCAACTTATCAAGCGGGAGTATTCTCATTAACCCACATTTTCAACAATTTATTTACAATAGCAAATCTGCCCAATCATGCTAGCAAATATGGAAAAATCGTTCAAACAGTCAATTAACTGATTTTAACCCTTCAAATAACACCGGTACCCGCATAAATGCTCGTCACTTCATCTATATGGGACCCCATTCCCCATTACTCCCATTACACATAACTAACACATAAGCACTTCGAAAAAGAGTCTAAGAAAGTGTCAGCTTGCCTCAAACCGAAGGCAAGCGTCAATTAGCAAACTTGTCCTTATATAAAGCTTCCGAATGGTCAGAATCGGTTCAAAAGCATAATCCCTGTATCAAGAATTTTTACTCGTCAAAATCTTAATCCCAGATTATACTCATACTGAAGCAAAAATCTCAAATATGAGGCTAAGTATGGTGACTGTCTAATTTAAAGCTAAGAATGTAACCAGTATTCCAAATATACCAGCGGACACCATTAACTTCCAACTCAACTATCATCATTAGATTGGTAATCATTGTTTCACTTTTACATGTGACGTTATTAAGCAAATAAATTTGCACAATTGCACTAATTCACTGTAAGGTCACTCATTATAATTCAATTCACCCTAATTCTAATAGAAAACAATGGATAACTTCGCCATAATTGGCCACCGCCTGTCTCACGTTTCTCATGGCCACTATATATACTAGTAGGAACATAATCTATCAATCATTAGCCAATTATTGTCATCATTAGGTCAAAATCCATTCATTCTTTAATTCTACCTAATTCTAATTCACTGCACCTCTATATCATTACAGGACAAAAGCAATAATTAAGAATAACTCCATACAAAGTGTCTAACCTGAACCTGACGTTGTCAAGATTTTTTCTCTCAAGCTGTAAATGGAAAAATTCCACTGCTAACCGTCGTGCCCCTCTTGTCCCAAACTTCTGATGTTATGATTATTATTAGTAATAATTCCAAACCCTTCCCACTAAGTTCATTCTTGTATTGAGCACACAAGTAAATAAATTGTGGTTTTGACCCATTAAATTACTAATTAAACTAATTATCTAAAATATTCAAAAATTCTAATAAATTCTCAGAATTTATTCGGAATCCTATAGAAATAAATTAACTAAGTAAATTGATTAAAAAAGCACATTCCAAACCTATTGGAAACATTAAAACACCAATTTGGGGTCGTCTTGATCGAAAGTAGCCGTATTCACACTTAACATTCTTAAACTCAAGAATCCAACCAATGACTTAAATTGCTTCCGAACACCTCGAGGATCGACACTACCCCTCCTCGTAAGTCATAAATCACGTCTAAACACTACGAGGAGGGTAAAAATAAAAAGAATTCACAAAACGACTAGGAGGGTTGTTACATGTAGAATGTAGTCTCGGTTGAATTCAACCTCATGAATAAATCCGCCAATTGATCTACAGTCTTGCAAGGCTTGTGTGCAGCTACTGTTGGATTAAATTAGAAGGTTTTACCTCTCATTTCAACTTGTAAAATTTCCTGATCAGTGGAATCAAAGATTCGACAATATTTATCTCCAATTAATAATTTAAATCCTTCTTCCATTAGCTGGCCAACACTTAACAAACTTTTATCAATATCAGGCACGTAAAGGACATTTGAAATTATTTTTATACCTGAACTTGCTTTGATTGCAACAGTCCCTTTTCCTTTTGCAGGAATATAGTCACCATTCCCAATTCTGACTTTCTTATTTTTCATAGACACGAACTATTTAAAAAGAATTTTGTTATATGTCATGTGGTTCTACAACCACTATCAATCATCCAAAAATCAGATTTCTTAGTTGAAAAATATGTTGCCACAAATAAATGGTCTTCTTCTTCTTAATTGGTGACTTGGGCAGATTTGCTTTTGTAAATCACAGCTTCATGACCAAGCTAGTTGCAGATCTTGCTTGTGCATCTAGTCTCTTCCAACATTTAAATGGAGAATGACCTATTTTGCCACAGTGCTGGCAAGGTGGATAATTTTTCCTTGAATTATTACCCTTGCTTTGAGTCTGGTGGTTGGCAGCCAAGACTCCTTCAATCATACCATCCTGCTTAATAAGCCTTCTTCGCTTTTGTGCCTGCAATGTATTTAATAACTCTGCCAAGGTAATCTTGGACAGATCTTTTGTGTTTTCCAAGGTAGTTACAAATACTTCATATTTTTTAGGCAATGTAATAAGAACTTTTTCAACAATTCTTGAATTTTTAAATTTTGTGCCAAGCAATCTTACCTTGTTAACAATGCCAAGAAGTCGGTTTGAGTACTCTTTGACGGTCTCAAATTCCTTCATCTTTTACAATTCGAATTTCCTTATTAGATTCAACACCTTCATGCCTCGTTTTCTTTCATCTCCTGTGTATTCTTCCTTCAGATAATTCCAAACTTTTTTGCTGATTTGAGAGTCATAACTCTCGTGAAAGTTATTGCAGACACTCTAGCAAATAAAGTTGTTTTCGCCTTTGAGTTTTTGATTTTCTTTTCCTTTTGACTTTTGATTTGGGCCAACATGGGATTATGGGGCCGCGGAAGAACATCATAATCCTCCTCTACGGCCTCCCAAAGATCTAAAGCCTCAAGATAAATCTCCATTCTTACTGCCCAAAGTTGGTAATTCTCTCCATTAAAGACATGAGGAGCTATTTGAGAAAAGTTATTTTCAGAATTCTTCTCACTCACAGGTCGCTCAAGAAAATGGCTCTAGATACCAATTGTTGGTTTTTAGCTTTGAAATTAAGGAAATAACAGAGAAAGACTTACAGAAAAAATATTATAATTGTGTTGTTAAAGGGAATTGTTTTATTAATAAATCAGAAACATATATTTATAGCTACAATTTCTAACTAGAAAATAGAAAAATAAGCTACTACACTTATTCAGAAAATTCAAATTCAAATAACAAATAAACAGAAAACTAATTCCTAAGTTCAAACCATACAGGACTCTAATAAAAATAATTTAAAAATCCTAAAAGTTAGCTACTTTATTTCTGTAATATCTTGAGACATATTTTCAACACTATTGAATTTGACTCCTCTCCATTACACATTCCCTCCATTTCCTCAAGTGCATATTTAGATGAGTGACACTTGTCGTATTTAAAACGGTAAAGAGACAAATATACCCCTCACTATAATAAATGGTATGTATATACCCTCTGTCATACTTTGGATACACATATGCCCCTACCATTAATGAAATGATACGTATATGTCCCTCACACTAACGGTAGGGGCATATGTGTGCCCAAAGTATGACGGAGGGTATATACGTACCATTTATCATAGTTCGGAGGTATATTTGTCCCATTTTCATTTTAATTTTTTTATCCCAAATAATTAACCTAAACCCACTACCCAACCCGATCCCAATTAAAACCCAAGAGACATCTATCTAACAGACGCGTTTTTCTCACCCTTATAACGATATAACCCAAATATATATTTTTTTTTTAAAAAAGAGAGACCAACTTTATTTTTAAATAGTTTATTTTTAAACAGAAACTATTTAAAAATATTTTATTAATACCACTATCTACTATACAATATATTTTTTCCTCTCCATTTTTCTTTTCATTTCTGGCATAACTTTGTTCACCAAAAACTGTTTTCTTTTTACTTACAAAAGTTGAATTTTCAATTTTTTCCCTGTCAAAGGTAATTTACAAAATTTCAGCAAAAATAAAAAAAAGAATATAATGTTATATGTTTAACGTAATTCAAAAAAAAGTGGTCAAAAATGTTTTTGATACTAAATTTCTTCAAATAATTTTCTTGAGTTATTTTTGTATATCTTGTTTTCTACTTATTTTTTACTAAGGATATTCATAATTTGATTTAATTTTTAAATAAAATTAAAAGTAAAATCAAATCAATCATATCAAAAACATAATACAAACAAGTGTAATTCAAGTCATACTCAATATTAATGAGGAGTCAAATTAGTGGAAGATGAAATTCTTCTTACCAAAATTGGTGAATTCCTTTTCTAACTTGTTTTTTAATTATGGTTAAGAGGCTTGTTAAAGTAAATTAGTCTAAACCTTTAAATTTTAACTATGACAAATGTCACTCATCTAAATATGAAAATAGAGAAAAAGTGTAATGGAGGAGAGCAAAATCCATCATTTACGTATCATTCAAAGACTAACACCAATAATTTAACTGATAAAAAGTCTCAAAACACTAGAACATTTGTTGACTTCATAAGTATTTCTTAATTCTCCAAATTTTAGATTTCTTTGATTAGTCAATAGGTACCAGATAATTTTTTTTTTTTTTTTGGTGTAATACACCTCTGTGGACTCCAACACCAAATTCAAATAGCCATATTGAATTATAATCTAAGGTGACCTTTTTTTGTGCATCTCTGCCTTGAGCACTTTCTGATTTACAAGTCTTCAGATAGATGGCTGACATTCTTCTTACAGCAGTCATCGGCAAATGTGCAGAAATAGCTGAATATGTACTCAGTAAAGAAGGGCGGTGCTTATATTGGTTGAAAGAGGACATTGAATGGCTCCAACGAGAAGCTAGGCACATTCAAGCTTACCTAGGAGATGCAAATGAAAAGGTAGTTGGAGGGGATTTGAGGGTGAAAAACTTGATAAAGAAGTTTTTTCTAGAATTAGCTTGTATTTTTTGTCATACTCGTTTTTCCAAGAAGTTTTCTATGGAGATTGAGAAGATAAAAAGAAGAGTTAATGAGATTAATCGTGTGAGGACAACTTTTGGCATCACGGATACAAGTAACATTAACAATAATCAACGTGAATACATTCCAATGGACCGTGGAAGATTATTCCTTCATGCTGATGAAACAGAGGTTATTGATTTGGATGATGACTTCAATATGCTACAAGCCAAACTACTTGATCAAGATTTGCCATATGGAATCATTTCGATTGTTGGCATGCCTGGTGTGGGGAAAACAACTCTTGCGAAGAAACTTTGTAAGCATGTCTATCAGCAATTTGAGTGTTCAGCAATGGTCTATGTCTCACAGCAGCCGAGATTGGGAGAAATCTTTCTTGACATAGGCAAACAAGTCGGGCTAAAGGAAGAGGAAAGGAAAGATAACTTGGAGAACAATATACGATCACTTTTGAAAAGAAAAAGATATGTTATACTCCTGGATGATATTTGGAATGTTGAAATTTGGGATGATCTTAAACTTGTCCTTCCTGAATTTGATTCAAGAACTAGCAGTAAGATAATTATCACAACTCGAAATAGTAATATAGGCAGATACATCGGAAGAAATTGTTCGCTCCATGTGTTGGAACCCCTAGATTCAGAGAAAAGCTTTGCACTCTTTACCAATAGGATTTTCGCTTTTGATAATAATTATTGGGAGAATGTTTCATCAGACTTGGAAAACATCGGTAAAAAGATAGTTGAGAGATGTGATGGTATACCACTAGCCATTGTGTTGATTGCAGGCATGTTAAGGGAAAGGGAGAGAACTGAACACACATGGAATAGCGTACTTGAGACTATGGGTCAAAATATTCAAGATCAATGTGCTAATATATTGTCTGTAAGTTACAACGATTTGCCCATTGCATTAAGGCCATGCTTCTTGTACTTTGGTCTTTTTCCAGAGGACCATGAAATTCCTGCATCTGATATGACAAATATGTGGATTGCTGAGAAGTTCATAGTAGCAAGTACTGACAATAGGCGAGAGGTTGAGGATATAGCAGAGGATTTCTTAAGTGATTTGGTTTCAAGAAATCTTATTCAAGTTTCCAGGAGAACATTCCAGGGAAGAATTGCTAGTTGTCGCATACATGATTTGCTACATAGTTTGTGCATCACATTGGCCCGGGGAAGTAACTTCTTTCTCACCAAGGACAATACACAAGGTGATCTTGGTAGTATCACTAGGTTGAGAAGGCTTGCATTCTACTCTGGTGGTGTCGATGAATTCTTCTCTTCATTTCCCAAGTCTAAGAAGCTTCGTGCCCTCTTGTATTTTAGCGAAGACAATCACCCATTGTCTCTTAAGACTCATCTTAATATCAAGCTACTGCGAGTGTTGTCCATGCATATTCCTGAGAGTAATATTCGGAGGCCTGTCAGTATTCCAGAAGGAATTGCGAATTTGAGTTGCTTAGGCTATCTCAAATTTTGGGGTCCAAACTTCGTTGGACACATGCCACGTAGTGTTGTCAAGTTCAAACATTTATTGACTCTAGACATTGAATGGACCAATCTTCGCATTCCTTTTGATGTTATGGAGATGAAACAATTGAGACATCTTCGTATTTCACAATTCGTTCAGCCAATTTACATGTCTGCAGGCACAGTGTTCTCCTCGGTCAATGTGTTATTGCCAAACTTACGAACTCTAATTGGCATGGATGTGTGCTACTTGAAAGCAGGATGGTTGCACCAATTGACCAATTTAAGGAAATTGAGCTTGAATATAAACAAAAATTCTATTGTTGAACTGCTTTCAACTCCTCACGTGGTGATATTGCCAAAGCTGGAGGTTCTGAAGTTGAAAAGCTTGCTGCAAGACTACCAACATGACGAACAAATAAGCTTGTCTTCCTATGATAAACTTTATGAAATATGTGAAAGGATAATTGGTTGGTAATTTAGTTTCCTTAATATTGATCAAGCATCTTTATAATTCTCAGTAATTGTCTGCACTCTAATTATGGTTTGTACTTCATTTAATCTGTCTAATAAATTGCAGGGATTCAATTTTATGAAATATGTGAAAAAGTGCAAGGAATGGGGAGAATGGACTCTACTCTCTAGTTTGCAATGACGATGCCAATTAGCGTCAACTTTCAATAAGTACCCTAACATCAACATTGAGTTTGAAACGTACATGATGATATTACACGAAACAAATAATAAACGAAGATCAAATAATAGCAATGAGCTCATAGTCGACTGGAAAGTCATATTGCATTGAATATTAACAATAATATGTTGCGCCAGTTGAAACGTCTGAACACCTCCCTCATGTCTTTAAGCTGCCAACACCTTCTCCTAACTTCAAATGGTTGTCTAAGACAGCCTGTGCATACCCATCTATTCCATTAGGTACATGCATCCTCCTTCTGCAGAGTTTCAAACCCTGGCGTCCTATGGTCTTCGTTCCAGTATCATTGACCGCTAGATTGCATCCTTTGGTGTGGCGACGTTTTACAATAGGAACCACTGCATAAGGGTGCACCACGACAAATTAAACTACATTATGCAGGTTGTGGAGTGCTTATTCAGTTCTTCATGCCTTTGTGCTGCCAACATCTTTTATTACCTACCGAAGGTTTCCTTCTGCAAAAAGAACCATTACACAATGTTGCTCCACAAGTTGGAGAATGGTTGACTGATGGAATGTCTATATTCCAATACTTTTTTCCGCTGCTAATTTTGGCAGCTGAACCTGCAAATACACTTGGTATTTCAGCTCCTAATTGCTTAGAAATGGGCTCTTTAACCCTCATACCCTTGTGTCCCTCACACCGCTTTCTGCCTACTGCAGGGTGCCGGGTGCAAAAACTACCATCATTTAAATGAACTCCACATATGACATTGTGGTTCTGGTGGATAACAGAACTGGAGAAATCTTGAGAGTGTTGTGTATCAGTTCTACTAAATGAGATCTGTTGATAATCCTTACTAGAAGAAGCCCTGTATTCCAATATCGGATTGTAGGTCCACTGGCCAATTTTTTCTTTCATAGTCTGAGAAACGAAGCCTCGATTTCTCCCTCCCTTGTGCTCCAGACATCTTTTGTTTCTCTGGAATGGTTTTCTTGCACAAGGAGAACCACAATCCAAGATAAAACCACAAATTGGAGCATTTTCCTCACCTCTACTTTCGCAAGGTCTTGTGCTCTCATTTCCTTCTGCAATCAACTTCGGATTTACACTGTTTACCTTCATTCCCTTGTGCTCAGCACATCTTTTATTTCCTGTTATTGGAGGCCTTATACAAACAGATCCATGACCTAAAGCCACACCACAAATAGTATTTAGATGGCCATTTACACCAAAACTCAATGAAACTATCCTCGGTTGTGATCGCCCAAATTTGAAAATTTGGGGAAGGAAGTTGGTGCTTTTGAAGCAATCATGAAAATCAGATCCATTCTCCAATAAAAGGGGCTCGTACGCTTTGATTCTGACGCCCTTTTGTTTCTCAAGGGACAATTGAAGCTTCCTGATGAAAGCAGGAAGACGAGTTGCTCTTGAAATGCCATCAATCTTGCGGAGGACATCATTGTGACGACGTACACCATTACTGCCTTTATTCCAAGCATAATCAAATTTGTCAAGCAGCTGGGCTTCAGTTCTCTCAGCATCTTTATTGTCGTTTGTCTGTTAAATATTAAGAAACATTACCAAAACTTAAAATGGTTCATAGTAACTGAGGCACTTCAGGTACAAGTCAATACTGCATGCAATTACTTTCACTGAAACATGCTTAAATGCGCAACTTCATGGCTGGCAGACAGCTCACTTGTTCTTTTAGTGTATCCATCTATAGCTTAGGAAAAGAACAAAATAGTAGTAATTTATCAACAAGATCACAGAGTAAAACTAGGAGAGCTTTAATCGGAATACCAAATAGACTGACTAACGAGCAACTACTAATTGCAATTTTCTGTATAGGAAAAGTAACATTAGAAAATCTGGCTTCACAATATAAAAAAAAAAAACACTTTTACTTATTAACTCGCATGAGTGAGTACAAAACAATTTTTTTGCATTTCAATATCTAAAAGGAAATCAGAAATTAACACATCTGCAAGTTGCTTAACACTGTAGATAGGAGAAATATGTACTTACAGGTGCCCACCTATAAACAATAGAGGAGCCTCTTGAGAATGTTTCTGTAAATAATCCTGCTCTCTTTGAAGCAGATACATTTTCATTATCGTGCAGCTCACTATTGGAGCAGCCATTCTCTAAATGAGCGCCTTCACGGCCATATCGCTGTAGCCTAGTCCTAACATTGTCAGATTTTCCAACATATACAGGAACAATATAATCAGGGTCAAGTCTGGCAGCTTGGCGCCGTGACACAGCTATTCCCAGTTCATAAACTCCAGAGCACGAGGCGCAGTTTGGCAGATTCTGAGTCCTATATTTCTCTGTACCTTCCTTCCCTAGTAAATAATCTTCCCAATCATAAGGGCCAATTAAAATCTGGCAGTAAAACACGCATGATGAATCAGAAGAACAATAGCTAAGTTGCTAATATCAATTCATTTATCTTTCCAACTTGGAGAAAGAGATTTGAGCATTGTCAAAATTTTCTCCAACGATGTAGATTCTTTTGCCATTTTTGTACATAGGAGGAAACCCAAATTTATTTATCTTCTGTAATTGGATAATCCTTGCAAACTAATATGCTTGATGAAGAAGACTTATCCGCCTGAAGAATAGGCTACTGTTCACCAAAAAATATTTTCCTTCATTAAACAACTAGGGACGGGAGATTAGGGGAGATCCAGATGTAAATCTAAGCAACAAAAGTTAGACCTGAAGGTTAATGAAAATCTGCAACACTTCAAACACTTACTATATGCTTACAGCCATCAAATAATTAACGAGAAAAAGAGTTTGGATGGAACCTTCCAATCGGAGAAAGTCGGATCGTGTTTAGTGCGCTTACAGTCTTCTCTTTTGAGCCGACAGTTGAAGGATCTGTCAGCAGCTGCCATTGAGCTCTGCAGCTGCAGCTGCAGTCACGTTATTCACAATTTTATCCAGGGGAATATTTACCCAACACAGAACCGAGCTCAATAAATGACCTCACCTTTAATGGAAAACAGGCCAATCGTCAATTTTTTAAATGAATTAAACAACAAAAAGAATCTCAAGAATCTTACTTCTAAATTAAACTGAAATCCTTCATCCTCAAAAACGTGAAACTATTTCTAAAATTTCATTCGAACCATAAAAATTTTAACTTCTATAAGATCTCCCCTCAAGAATGAATCCGCGGAGTATTTAAAGCTATTACATCCACACACAAGGGCACAGTGAGGAAGAAGACTCCATGGAAAATAATGAGAATACCAATAGTGTAGCTGCAATACAGGAAAATAAAGAAACAGGTCAAGCAAAGCAAGATATAGTGCTATGACAAATTCAACCTGTTACAGATCAGCAGCAGCAGATACAAGCAGATGGAAATAAATCAACTCCTACTAGAGCACTTCATGAACTGGCGACACATCAAATAAAGGGTTGTTCAGTTTCTTTCTCTAATCAAGAGGAGCAGGTGACAGAGGATGGAGAAGAGGAGGATTCTAAAATGTGGGATCATGCTGAGAAACAAGCTATCTCCCCTAGAACTAACAAGAAGAGTGGAAAAAGAGGGAAGAAGCAGCCTGGTTCTGAAAGTCAACTACCCAAAAGGGTAGTACCAAAAAGAGGGTTTACAAGCAAGACAGTTAAATGATGAAGAAAGCTATCTTTTGGAACATTAGATCTGTTAACACTCAGCAGGCTTTTAATAGACTGCAAATGTTAAACAGACATCATAAAATTTTCCTTATAGCACTCATGGAGCCTTTTCAGAATGCTAGAAAATTACAACACTGCAAAAGAAGACTACAGATGAATACTGCTGGAGCTAATACAAATGGGCAGATTTGGTTTTTTGTAAGGGATGATGTAGAAGTGGAGATTATCAGTGATACAGATCAACAAATTACTATTAAGATTTTATCAGTGATGATGTTGTGGTGAAAAAATCAGTTTTTTCATGTGGAGGTTATGGAAGGCTAAGCTTCCAGTTGATGATATTTTGCAGAAATGTTGGATTAATCTAGTTTCTAGATGTAGATGTTGTTATATCCCACAACTAGAAACATTGGATCATCTGTTTATTACTAGTGAGTTTGCTAACAGTGCTTGGAACTACTTTGCAGTTTGTGCAGGAGTTGAAGGACCCTTTGTACAGTGTCATCAAACTCTTACACAGTGGTGGAACACAAAGGCTACTGGTAAGGTAAAAAACATTATTAAAGTTGTTCCCGGGATGATATGTTGGCACCTTTGGAAGAGGACAAATAAATTCAATCATGGTGGCTCTATGACTGGTAGAAGGGTTATATACGAGATTAGAAAGTCTTCATAGATTAACCCTATTTTTGTATCCTTGGTTGAAAGATGTACCCCAACCCTGGCCTCAATTGGTGGATTTTCTTCAGAGGTATAGGCCTCAAATTAGAGCTATACCGATAAAATGGAACCTACCTAGTCAGGGGTGGTTCAAGTGTAACACTGATGGAGCATCAAAAGGGAACCGTGGTCCTAGTTCAATAGCATTTTGTTTAAGAAATGATGAGGGTGATTTCTTGTATGCTAAATGTTGTCAGATGCCTGATTCTACAAGTATTGAAGCTGAAGCAAAAGCTCTGTTGGAGGGAAGTGAATTTTGTGTAGTAAATCAGTATGTTCCATTTATATTGGAAACTGATTCGTTAGCTTTAGTTAAAATGATTAAGGGTGACTGGGGCAGTCCCTGGAGCATTGCAGTGCAGATTAGGAGGATAAGAAAGCTACTGGAAGGAGGATTATTCCAAGTTCAACACACATTGAGAGAGGGAAACTCATTGGCGGATGTTTTTGACTAACTAGTGTTTGAGTTTTGCAGGTACACAAGAGTTTACATCGTTTAATTCCTTACCAAGACAAGCTAAGAGCATCATGTTACTAGATAAACAAGGTTTACCACATATGGAGCAAATCAGATTCATACATAAACAGGCACCAGACTGAGCAAAATGGAAGAGAAATTGCAACAACAATGGGAGAAAAATACAAAAACAAGCATGGTTAAAGCAACAAAGTGTAACATACAGACGGACAAGATTGAAACTTTAGCTTAGTAGATTCATTGTATAAATGCATAATCTTTTGTAAGGGTGGTATTAAGATTCATCCCTTTATAGAGGTTTATACAGGAGTACGCTTCATACCTTGACAGCTATTTCCTTTGATTAGATCTGAAGCAATCTGACCGATGGAACATCAAAGGCTTGGAGCAAGCTCCAGTTCGTCTCGTTTACACAGCACCTGGTGAGAGATTAAGGTGACTTCAAGTGTAAGCGACCAAAAGTAATGTATGTTTGTTATCTAAACTCGGATATTTGCAGACAAGATCGTTAAAAATCGAAGAAATCAAGAACAAAGATAGGCTCACCTGAAGCAGATGGAGTTCAGATCCCTTTTTAATTTTTTCTTTACTGTTTTTGTCAAGATATTTTGTTTTTTGTTTTCGGTTCTTGGGTCCAAGATTTGTAAATATTTTTGCTGCTGAAATAAAATGGGCTCTCAGGCCCACCTTTTAATTTTAAAAAAAAAAGTACAATGACATGCCTTCTGCAAAAAAGAATCGGAAATTACATGAAATATCCCTCATAAAGGATGACTTTGTATTTTTATCTCCCATAAGAAAAATCTTTAAAGACTAGTCTTCCTTCATTTTTCTGTAGACAACAAATATATTTTTGCCCATCTACACCTCAAATGTTTTTACTCTTTCCATGCTCATTTGTCTCTCAAATTTTTTTTATTTTTTTTGGTCTCATTTTTAATGTTACTTGATTTTTATTTTTTCTATTCTCTTTTCTCTTCTTTTTTTCTTGTTTTAATTCATTTGTCTCAACCTTTATTTTTTATTTTTTTCTTTTATTTCCTAAACATTATTTATTTTTCATTTCTCTTTTTTTAATTCATTGTCTCAACCTTTATTTTTTTTATTTTTTGTTTTTTCTTTTCACATTTTTTTTTATTTTCTCAAAATTTATTTTATTTTATTTTTTCTTCTCATTTTTTTCGCAACTTTTATTTTTTTATTTTTTTATTTTTTTTATTTTTCTCTTTTTTCTATTTTCTTAACCTTTATTTTTTTCTTCTCTTTTTTTCTTTTTTCTCAATCTTTATTTTTTCCCTTCTCTTTTTTCTTTTTTCTTTTTTCTCAACTTCTATTATAGTTTGCTAATGAATAGAAAGTTGGATAATCCGCAAAAAGGATATTCTTTCTTTGACATCAAAGTAAACTTAAGGGCGTGACTTGCCGTTTGGAAGTTCTGTGGGATAAGTCTTGCCTCTAAGGAAAGAGTTATAGAATATTAAATTGTTTTTTGTAAATCGTTGAACTAAGTCTTGCCTCTAGGGCAAGAGTTATAGAGTATTTCATAAATTAAGACATAATGAAATAGTGTTAACTCTTGTCCATGGGGAGTAATTTATTTTTTTGGGAGATTCTTGGGCTAAGTCTAGTTTTAGAGGCAAGACTTATAGAGCATCTCATAAATCAAAGACACAATGTGGTAGTGCTGACTTATGCCTATGGGGGCGTATAACTTGTTTTTTTTGAAAATCTTTGGACTAAGTCTTGCCTCTAAGGGAAGAGTTATAGAACATCTCATAAATCAAGACACAATGTGGTAGTTTCAACTCTTGCCCATTGGACGTAACTTGTCGTTTGAAAGTACTTGGGTTAAGTCTTGCCTCTAAGGCAAGAGTTATAGAGCATCTCATAAATCAAGACACAATGTGATAGTATCAACTCTTTCCCATGGGGCATAACTTGTTGTTTGAAAGTCTTTGGGTTAAGTCTTACCTCTAAGGCAAGAGTTATATAGCATCTCATAAATCAAGACACAATGTGATAGTGTCAACTCTTACCCAAGGGGTATAACTTGTTGTTTGAAAGTCCTTGGGTTAAGTCTTGCCTCTAAGGCAAGAGTTATAGAGTATCTCATAAATCAAGACAAAATGTAGTAGTGTCAACTCTTGCCCATGGGGCGTAACTTGTTGTTTGAAAGTCCTTGGGTTAAGTCTTGCCTCTAAGGCAAGAGTTATAGAGCATCTCATAAATCAAGACAAAATGTAATAGTGTCAACTCTTGCCCATGGGGCATAACTTGTTGTTTGAAAGTCCTTGGGCTAAGTCTTGCCTCTAAGAAGAGATTTATAGAGCATCTTATAAATCAATACATAACGTGGTAGTGTCAACTCTTGCCCATAGGGCATAACTTGTTGTTTGAAAGTCCTTGGGTTGAGTCTTGCCTCTAAGGCAAAGTTATAGAGCATCTCATAAATCAAGACTCAATGTGGTAGTGTCAACTCTTGCTCATGGGGCATAACTTGTTGTTTGAAAGTCCTTGGGCTAAGTCTTGCCTCTAAGGCAAGAGTTATAGAGCATCTCATAAATCAAAACACAATGTGGTAGTGCCAACTCTTGCCCATGTGGCATAACTTGTTGTTTCAAAGTCATTGGGTTAAGTCTTGCCTCTACGGCAAGAGTTTTAGAGCATTAAATAAGTCAAAACATTATGTGGTAGTGTCAACTCTTGCCAATGAGACGTAACTTGTTGTTTGAATGTCCTTAGGTTAAGTCTTGCCTCTAAGGCAAGAGTAATAGAACATCTCATAAATCAAGACACAATGTGGTAGTGTCAACTTTTGCCTATGGGGCGTGACTTGTTGTTTGGAAGAAATCGAAGAAAAGAAAAGAAAGAAAATAAAGGTTAAGAAAAAGAAAAAAAAAATAAAGAAAAAATAAAAAAATAAAGGCTGATAAAATTTAAAAAATCAAAGAAACTAAAAAAGAAAAAAAGAAAAAAAAAGAAGTTGAGAGAAGAAAAGGAAAAAAATAAGAAAGGTTGAGAAAAAATAAAAAAATAAAGAAAAAAGTCAAAATAAAAAATAAAAAATAAAAGAAAAATAAATGTTGAGAAAAAAAATGAGAAAATAAAAAATAAAATCAAAGAAAAATTAAAAAGAGAAAAAAAATAGAAGTTGAAAGGAGAAAAGGAAAAAAGTAAAGGTTGAGAAAAATTTAAAAAAAAATAAAAAATCAAAGTAAAATAAAATAGAAAAAAAAATTTGAAGTTGAAAGATAAATGAGTATGGAGAGTTGTTTGGAAATATTTGATATATAGAGGGACAAATATGTATTTGTTCTATACATAAAACCGAAGGAAGACTAGTTTTGTATGACTTTTGTTACGGAGGGCAAAAAAGCAAAGTCACCCACTGTGGAGGCTATTTATGTAGTTTACCCAAAAAAGACTCCTAAAATACCTGGCTTCTAAGATTATTATTATTTTTAGTTAAAATTTGCCTACTGCATAAATAGAACTAATTTTGAAATATTGATGGTGTAAAAAATTTAAAGTGAATCCTAACTTTAAAGTTGTATTCAATTTTTCCTCATCATATATTTTTAGAACTCCTTAATTATTAATTATTTTAATACCTCTTATTATATAGTTGTTCTTACCGAATATTTTAAAATTATTTAATTTGTAAAATAATTTCCTCTTACCATATATTTCAAAACTCTATAATTTTAAATATTATAAAGATAATTAACTAATAATTTTTGAAAAATAGTAAATATGATTTTATTTTTATAGAGTCTTTTAATTAACCAAAAGTAATTGCATTTATTATTTTATCGAAAGTTGTGTTGTGTACTTTGGCATAAATAGTTGTTTTGAAATTCATAGAAGTTAATTTCCTTTACATATATTCACGAAGAGAAGAAGAAAGAAATCTACCAATATTAATTCTCCTTTTCATATATTTTAGGAGTATTTTTGTAATTCTCCTTTCCACATATTTTAGAGTCCACATTAATTTTTTTAATTATCTTATCATATATTTTAGGACTTCTTAATTCTGTTAATATTATAAAGATAATTTAAAAATAATTTGAGGAAAAAAATAAAAGACAATTTAATACTATGTTGGGTTTCATATGCAATGGAGAGAAGTATTAAACTCAAAGAAACTTTCCGTGGTAAAAGTACTTTTACCTTTACCTTGCAGACAAAGGCGGAGTATAGTGAGTCTCTTCTCTACCACTAGACCAATAACACACTTCATTCATGGATTCCCAACTTATAATTCTTATATATTTACTAGATTTCTCAATATAAATACAAGATCAAAGTTACTAGGTTCCCGGGAACCACCACCTACCCCTGGATCCGCCCGCCCCTGCTTGCAGATCATCTTGCAGCTTGTTATGAGGTAAACATAATATGAGGTGGAAGGTTTCTTTGGGTTTAATTATACAACGAGAGGAAGTTTCTTTGGTAATCCTGATCATCTTGCAGCTTGTTATTAAAGTTATCTTTACCTCTTTCCTAGTTAGCTAACTTTATACAAACCACTTTCATACAAATCGAGCTTATTCGTCTAGACTCTCCGAGAAACAAACTAATCTAAGTAAAATATCGAATTAATTCAATCTAATTTAGCTTTAAATATTAGTCAAATTAACTCTTGAGTGCTTGCAAAGATTAACAAAAACACAACAAACAAACACATCACGAAACCAAAAAAACATCAAATTAAAATTATTGATATTCACAAAAATTATTGCAAAAAAATTAACAAAAGCATAAAAAACAAACAAATCATGTAACAAAAAAATACAAGTTTACTATCACTATAAATAATTAATATTTGAGAAAACTTAAATGCCTTTTTAGAGTCTTTTTCTTAGTTTTCTTTTTACACGTTTTTAAGTTACTTATATATATATATTCGGACCCCTAATTTGATAAAGAGTCTTACCATATATTTTAATTCTGATCCCATATATTTTAGGAGTTAATATTATAAAAGTAATTAAATAATAAATTGAGAAAAAAGTGAAGAGACAATTTTATTTAAAGCATAAACTTTTAATGAAAGACCAAAAACTTTTAATAAAAGACAAAAGGTTTAAATCATTTTTCTATCACACTTTTAATATATTGTAGATGTAGATTTTATATATATATTTATATATATAGGGTTTTGCTAACATACTACATGAAGGAAGTATGTTAGTAAGATACCCATTTTTATTTTGTCTAAAATACCCTTAGTAACACACTGACAACAAATGAGTTGAATGGTTTTTTTGTCTTTTTAGGCAATTATCCAATGTTGTTTCTTTTGCCCCACCCCCACAACCCCCATTACACCCAGCAAATCAATAATGAAACAGAGTCATTGCTACAAGCTCTCTCGTTACGAATTTCAACTCATATCTGTAGCTTCAATTTCCTTCTTGATGGATTGTAAATTGTATCTTTAAAAATTGAGATTCTTCCAACCACTAAATCAGTGTATTTTCAATTGAAGAGCATAAATTTGTTGGAAAAACTAATTTTGAAATCATATTTTAATTTTCTATAAGAAAAATCCAAAAACTAAACTCACTTTTAGAAGAAAAAATTTAACATATTGTTCTTTCGATAAGAAAAGGGAACCCATAATCTTAACAATGGACAAGTTACAAAAATGCACGATAATATCCTTAAAACTAAAGAGGCCATTGATTTCATATGTAACTCCATTAATGTTGTAGTATATCTTCCCTAAAACTGCTGCGAAATATCTACAAGAAAATACGAAAAAGAAAAAGATAATATGAGATTTAGTCTCATAGATCTAGGTATTAAAATTGAAAAATACTCTAGTTATTAGAGATTATAGGCACCTTTTATTTGATATTTAAGATAGGAAATGACAGAGAGGTTGAGGGAAGAAGAAGAGGATAGGGAAAGGGAGAAACTCTAAGAGAAATAGAGGAACGGGAAAATGGAGTACCAAAAAGTCGGGTTTAATATTATTTTTTTTGGTTAAAAGACCAAAAAACCTCACATATTATTATGTTCCAATAAGCCATTAGGGGTATTTTGGGCAAAATAAAAATGGTTATCTTGCTAACATACTTTCTTCATGTAGTATGTTAGAAAGACCCATATATATATATATATATATATATATAATATATATATATATATAATATATATATATATATATATATATATATATATATATATATATATATAATTAATATACATTTTCAATACAAAATAATAAATATTTTTTGTATATTTGGCCAGTGAATATAATTACTTTTGGCCTACCAGTTGTAACTTGCTCCCCAAAAAAGTCGATCCTCAAGGATCCAAATTCAAATCTCTTAAGTTATTTCATTAATATGGAAAAGGATTTTTGTAGCAAGGGAAGTGTCTGCAGTACCTTACTAATTCCTGTAGAAAAAGAGACAGAGGAGAATGGATTGTACTCTCTAGTATGCAATGAGGATGTCAATTAGCGTCAACTTTCAATAAGTACCCTAACATCAACATTGAGTTTGAAACATACATGATGATATTACACGAACCAAATTATAAACAAAGATCAAATAATAGCAATGAGCTCATAGTCTACTTGAAAGTCATATTGCATTGAATATTAACAATAATATGTTGCGCCAGTTGAAACGTCTGAACACCTCCCTCATGCCTTTAAGCTGGCAACACCTTCTCCTAACTTCAAATGGTTGTCTAAGACAGCCTGTGCATACCCATCTATTCCATTAGGTACATGCATCCTCCTTCTGTAGAGTTTCAAACCCTGGCGTCCTATGGTCTTCGTTCCAGTATCATTAACCGCTAGATTGCATCCTTTGGTTAGGCGACATTTTACAATAGGAACCACTGCGTAAGGGTGCACCACGGCAAATTAAACTACATTATGCAGGTGGTGGAGTGCCTATTCAGTTCTTCATGCCTTTGTGCTGCCAACATCTTTTATTACCTTCCGAAGGTTTCCTTCTGCAAAAAGAACCATTACACAATGTTGCTCCACAAGTTGGAGAATGGTTGACTGATGGAATGTCTATATTCCAATGCTTTTTCCGCTGCTAATTTTGGCAGTTGAACCTGCAAATACACTTGGTAGTACAACTCCTAATTGCTTAGAAATGGCTCTTTAACCCTCATACCCTTATGTCCTTCACACCGCTTCTTCCTACTTGTAACACCCCTTACATTTTCGAAACTTATACGATCAACCTAGCATGGATAAAAATATTTAAACTTGAGATAATTGGGACATATTTAAGCGTAAAGTTAAAGTTAAGTAGTGGATTAAGGTAGAAGGATTAAGACATTGGAAAAAGGGGAGAACATAAGTGAGGTGCTTCCGTGACTTAATTAAGATAGTAGGCGTATCACCTACTTAAACTATTGGGCTGCATTTGGGCATAAGTTAATGGACTCAATTGAGGCCCAAACTATGTACATAAAAATGGAAAGATGACCAGCCCAACACCTAAGATTAATTTAGGCTCAACATGACATGATCCAACTAAAAATAATCCAAGTAGGTGGGCTGTTTTGGACAGCTTAAATAAACCAAGTAGGTGCATCACCTACTTGGACTTTTTGGACAGCTTGTATAACCAAGTAGGTGTATCACCTACTTGAACTATTTTTGACCAAAAATTAGCTAAGAATGAGCTAAAAGAGACGGTTCAAGAGGGAGTATATAAAGCTCATTTCAGCTTATTTTCCATTCATTTTTTTTGCTGAAAAACAGTCTTTAAAATTAACACTTTCCTCTTTCTCTCAACCCTATCCAGCCGACCCATTTTCCCGTAGGGTTCTTGGACTAATCTTCCACTTTGCAAGCCTTGGTAAGTTTTTACCCTTATAGATTAATGTAATATATGTATAATAGGTTGTGGTAATCATGTTGGTTATGTTTAAAATGTATAGGGCAGTCTTTTTTTTTGGTGGCAATCCACTTGTGTTTAGTTTTAAAGGATTTGCCTTCCTTGTGGTTTAAGCTTGTAAAGGAACTTAAGGTCTTAAAGAAATTAAGTTGGAGGGATGAAATTTCAGTATGTTACAGTGTGGTTCTGTCCCTAATTCATTACTCCTTGTGTATGGCTTGGTGGAAATGTTTATACGTGTTTGTACATAGAACGTTTGGTGTAGTCAAAAGAGAATATTCTCTTGTTATGTTAAAGTGAATTATGAAACCATTGTGGACTGTTTTTGGTATGTTGTTATGGAGGTCATTTAGGTGTCTTGATGGAATAAATATGTGGAGTTGCATTAAGGTGGTAATATGAAGTATGAACATGGTAGGAAATCCTATTGGTTTGTAACGTTTGTGTTGGTTTGTGGACTGTTTTGGTGGTATTGTCGTTATGAGGCAGTAAGTTATAGTGTAAGAGGGTGGAATAAGGTTATATGGCAGTATAAAGAAGGGCGGAGTGATACACCATGTGTTTAGGAGGTTGGACGATTTTTACTTCCCGTTAAGTAACTAATTACCGTCTTGTAAACTTATAATGTAATTAGCTTTTAATGTTAGTTCCATTATGTACTTAAATTGTAGAGTAACACTTAAAGGAAGAGCTGAATCATTATAGGCACGTGGTGGGAAGATAAGGTATGTAAGGTTACTCTTTTCTTTATCCTTTGACAACATATAATGTCTACGTAGTTAGATTAGTTTGGTATTCCAATCTTAGTCAACTAAGATCTATCTATTAGTTTGGATCCTAAGCATTTCAATAGTGTACAAGTATTCTTTACTCTATGGCAATTACATCAAATGTTTATTCGCGTGTTTTCTTTACTCGAGCACTGTTATTCCAAAAATTCCATAATGTTATAACCACCAGTATAACAATTTCAAAGACTAAGTAAAGTAAGCAACTTAAAGCTGGTTATGTGCAGGTGGCAGCTCAGGGGAGAAATCCTTGCATGGGCCGATCCCGATTGATTTATGTGGGTGGCATCTCAGGGGCGTAAGCCTAGAATGGGCTGATCCTTATTGATTTATGTGGGTGGTAGCTCAGAGGCGTAAGCCTAGCATGGGCCGATCCCGATTTATATACCACTGATCAGTTGGTCATTTGTACTACATGGCTTATTAAATATTATAAAGAAAAGAAGGAAAAAGGAAAGTAAAGAATGTAATGTACGTGGTTTCCCAGATACCAGCTAAGGTGGGTTATTAACATTATCTATACACTTGTACTTGAGGTCACTTAAACTCTTTGGTTATGTACAATTGCTTTTAGCCTTATATACTCAGTACATTCTTTCGTACTGACGTCCCTCTTGGGGGACCTACCTTTCATGATGCAGGCACAAGAGCTAGTAGATCTCTCCAGTAGGAGTACCGGACATCTAAAGGCTATTGGTGAGCTCTAGGTTGATTTGGGGCTTTTCGAGTCAGTTGTATATATTTTTGGTATTGTGTAGTGGTTATGTGTAAGGCGGGGACCTATCCCGACCTTAACTAAGTCTATTTATCTTTTAGAGGCTTTGTAGACATTGTAAAGTTAAGCATGGTAGTGTCTTGTCTTTTAGAAGTTGTGGCCCCAACGACCAAGTCCTGTATATCTATTTTGTAATTACCTACCTGGTTCACTTTATCGATACATCATATCCATACACTGCAGCATATTCATTAACTTAATTACATGCATAAGAAGTATATGATCATAGGTTGGTTCTCTCAGGCCTTCACGGCTAAGGGTGTCGGTCCGCCGCAATGGGATTTGAGGCGTGACAAAAGTGGTATCAGAACGGATCGTCCTAGGGAGTTTATAAAGCCGTGTCTATGTAGAGTCTTACTTATGAGTGTGTTGTGCACCACATATATAGACAAGAGGCTATAGGACATTTAAGAGTTGTCTCTTTTTCTTCATATCTTAGATCGTGCAGTAGAGCCAAGATTGTAGGTAGAGTCATGTTTAACCACTGAATATGTTTTTTTTCCTCTTGATAGTAAAGATGTCATTTGCAAGAAGAAGTAAGGGTAAAAGTAAGAAGGTAGACATGGATGCCGGAGAAAGAACCAGTAAATCACCACCTAAACAAGTTAATTAAACTGGGGCTGAAGATGAGTTTGCATCGCGGACTTCTTCTACTCTTCCGTCTCCAAGAGAGCCAAGAAGGAGAAGAGTACCCCTAGAACCACTTATTAATGCTACTGAGCAGGATCTAAGGAATACGATGCAATTTTTGACTCATATAGTTCCTGCCCAAGGTCAAGGACAAACCGGTTCAACTACAGGTACGGGTGGTACGGATAGGGCAGCTGTTTACGGATACAGGATTTCCTCAAATTAGATCCTCCCACATTCACCGAATCAGATCTTAATGAAGATCCACAAGACTTTATGGATCAAATCCAAAGGGTTTTGGATGTCATGTATGTATCTGGTGCAGAGAAAGTTGAACTTGCAGCGTATAAATAAAAGGGGAGGCTATCTTATGGTATGAAGAATGGAAACGATCTAGAGGCACCGATGTACTTTTAGCTAGTTGGGAAGAATTCAAAACAACATTTCTTGATCATTACTGTCACGCCCCGTGTCCCAACGGGGTGGACTGGCACCCGAAGCCGATATGGCCCGGGAGAACCAATCTTTGCTCATGAACATTCGTATGCATATCCTCGTATGAATCTTGATATACCTCATGCAACTATGCGGAAAACATGAACATGAAACCATATGCTATATATATATATTTAGGAAACTTGGCCGTCGGGGCCATCAAGTCAAAACGAACATTTATCTCTTACATTCATAACCCACACATGTCTACAAAAGCCTCTAACAGATGTATTTACAAGACCAACTAACAGTCGGGACAAGTCCCCGCTTTATACTATATTTACAACATCAACACAACTGTACAACTATGACTCGAAAAATTCCGAAGCAACTGGGGCTCACCAAAGATCTGCAAATGGTCCACAGCCTACAGAGGGGGTCTACTAATGCCTGCACCTGCAACATTTAAGGTAATTCCCCCGAGGGGGTCAGTACGAAGAATGTACTGAGTATGTAAGGCTCATAAGAAATTCACCATACATAATAACAACAACAATGGAGTCAATATAAGAGAAATAGTGAATGTGTGTAAACTCTCTTTCTGTATGTGGGGAACCATGTATATTACGTTCTTTACTCCTCTTGTCTTCATATTTATTCATCTTTATTGTTCTACCCATGCTAGGCTGTTTTGTCGCCCCTGGGATGAGATTAACCCATGCTAGGTACTTTAACCCCTGGGATGTTATGTGAACCCATGCTAGGCTTTCGTGTCGCCCCTGGGATGTCATTAACCCATGCTAGGTACTGTGACCCCTGGGATGTTATCGTAACCCATGCTAGGCTTTCGTGTCGCCCCTGGGATTTACCGTCATAACCCATGCTAGGCTTTTATATCGCCCCTGGGATGTATTGGGATCGACCCATGCTAGGCTTTTCTGTCGCCCCTGGGATACCACCCGTGTTATTAGGATCGACCCATGCTAGGTATTTTAACCCTTGGGATACCACCCATGATTATTCATTAATTATACATTACTTCTTTCTTTTGTTATTCTTACTTCCATTCTTAAGAGTGATTGAGACATTGAGGATCATAACCTTATTTGAGGCACACTCACATACACATTTCACTTCACTCCTTTACTTCATGAGATTGGCATCTTCACTTATGAGAAAATAGATATATTAACTCCCACATCACCTCTCTTATTACTCTTATGAGATCTTATGAGATTGGTACTTTTACTTATGAAAGGTTGGTACAAGGATAATTATCATATTCTTGGATTTTGGAACATGACATGATTGGAAAATAGTTATTCAAGCATAAATAGATTCTCTTACATTATTACTCTCTTGAGACAGTTCTTTTAGAAATTACAATGTTATGACATCTTCGGAACTTCAATCAATGAACAAGAGATAAGTGGATCATAAGTCATCTAAGAATAGGACACATATGGATAACAATATACGTCAACCTGAATTGCTATACTTCAAGCCTCTCGAAATTGAAACAAGCCCAATGTCAATAGGAACAATATGTTGTAGAAGGATACGGAAAGAGTAACCTTACATACCTTTACTTCCACGTATAAGTACACAAGTCTATATATGAACATAACAGTCCAGCTTCTTCCTTATGTTTCACTCTACAACACAAGTACATAACGGAACCAACATTAACCACCAACTACTTTACAATGGCATATAATGACAATAAGTTACATGTTTGGCTTTAACATGCCATTTCCCCTTTGATAAAACCATTGATGAAATTATTATTCCAAAAATCCTCCAATAGTCCATACATTGACCAAGACATGATAATCAATACATTTCACCACAACACTTCTCCTTTACACTTTCTTACCCACACCACATCACAAATAATCCATCAAATTACCTTAATACACCTCATAGCACATATCGGCCAAAATCCCACAATTTACACTTTTAGAAAAATAACAAGTTTAATAACAAAATCACACCATACATGTTCATATTTTATCCATACCATGCTCTTTCATCAAAGTCACAAGTCATAGTTCAAGCTTGAATCTCATGGATCACAAATCTTATATAAAAACACAAAGTACCATGTCCACCATTTCCAAGCATAACCAACATGATATACATAATCTCCCATGCATATAATATGTTAAACCATAATAATAAACACTTACCCAATCTTGAAAGGTGATGATCTTCTCCAAAAGTTGACTTAGGGTTTTGAGAGCTAAAGGGGTTCTCTTGGAATTTTCTAGAAAAACATAGAAATACATGTGTGTTTGTAATGGATAAAAAATCAGATTTTTACCCCTTTATATAGGCCCTTAATTTCCATCCTTAGCCACTCTTATGGCATTTAATGTTGGGTCTAGAAGGTCAAATGAAAGAATGGGTCATTTGACCCATTTGGACCATGCATTTTATTCCATTTTTGGGCCTCAATTTGGGCCCAATAACACATTTCAACTTAGCCCACCAATCTTCATGCATAATCCATCATATATCTCGTGTTTAAATAATTCCATAATGTCACGACAATATTCTCTTACGAGATTCTCATTCGTCGTCTCAATTGCAAAAATAGAAATTCTAGTCGTCCATGGCTTCATTGAACATTTATGATACCTACTTGTGTTTCATGATTTGATCATGTAGGAGTATGTAGAAGTGTATTGAAGTATTTGAAGCTTTAACAATGCTCAAAGGGCTCCAAGGAACCAAAAGAAACCATAAAAGAATCGACGTAGCATTGCGTTGCGAAACGGGCACGGAAGGGCACAATCTTTGTGCCTTGCGCCACTAGCTGCAAAGCAAGCTTGTGGCGTAGGAAATGACACCCCTCAGAATCAGAGGCTCGCGCCACACACCCTGAAACAGGGAGTGGCGCCTGTCTTGGTACTTTGCTGAATTTTTCGGCCACTTTTTCCAACACTTGCATATCATCCAATACCCTATCAAAACACTACAAAATACTTACTTAGTGATCTTAATCATCAAATAAACATGACTCCAAGTCACCAATCGAGGTTGGAATGTGTACGGGTTATTACATGAACCCCACAAGTGCGCCACGAAAATCACAAAACAACTCTTATGAAGGGCTAATCACATGTATGAAGCCAAATTTCAATTTTCTCATCATTAGCATTACCAAATACATACTCATGGCATCTCGACACCTAAGTAACCATTGTTCAACGTCATCACATAGGGTTGGGAAGGTACGGGGTGTTACAATTACCTTCCATTTGAGATCCTAGAGGCTCGTACAGATCAGTTCTTAAATCTTCATCAAGGTAATATGAGTGTGAGGGAGTACGGTCTTCGATTTAACTCTTTGGCTAGGTATACTCCTAATGTAGTAGCTACTATGGATGATAGAGTTCATCGATATGTGGATAGATTGGATCCGTATTTGGTTAGGGATTGCACTATTGCTGCTTTGAATAGAGACATGGATATAGCAAAGATACAAGCTTTTGCACAAAAAATGGAGGATCAGAGGCAAAGGAGAAGAACACAGGAATTTGAAAGAGGACCTTCCAAGAGGGCTAAACCTACGGGGGAGTTCATAGCATCCTAAGGAGAGTTTAGGCCTCGGTTTCTTAATATACCACCTAGGCCATTACTTACCTACTCCACAGTAAGTGCTCCACCCCAATTCCAAGGCTTTAGGGGCAACTAATTTGGGCAAAGAAGTGAAATTCAAGGTTCACAGACAGCAGGGTATCAAGAGCAAGGGAGTATGAGCCAATCAAGACCTCCTCGATAGCCATGTAGGCAATGTGGAAAGCTTCATTTAGGTACATGCCGGTTCGGGACAGATGCTTGCTTTTGGCGTGGTATGTCGGGGCACATGATGAGAGAATGCCCACAAAGGGGCACGGGTAGTATGGCACGACCTACTGGATCAGCCATTGCATCATCATCGTCGGTTCCTTCCTTAGGTAGAGGTGTACAGCCTACTGGTCATGGAAGAGGTAATAAAGGAACAACTAGTTCTAGTGGAGCCCAGAATCGTACTTATGCTTTAGCGGATCAACAAAATTCGGAGGATTCTCCGGATGTGGTTACAGGTATATTATCCATCTTTTCACATAATGTATATGCATTAATTGATCCGGGTTCTACACTATCATATGTCACTCCATTAATTGCTGGAAAGTTCAAAAGAACAGCAGAATCACTGGTTAAGCTGATTGAAGTATCTACACTGGTTGGCGAGTCTATTATAGCTAAAAGAGTTTATCCTAATTGCATAGTAATTGTTTATGATCATGATACGTTGGATGATCTTCTTGAGATAGAGATGGTAGATATTGATGTTATAATGGGTATGGATTGGTTGGCTTCTTGTTATGCAACAGTAGATTGCCGAACGAAGAAGGTACATTTTCATTTCCCAAAAGAGACAGTCCTTGAATGGAGGGGTAATGTTGGAGCGCCAAAAGGTAAATTTATTTCTTATCTTAAGGCGAAGAAAATGATATCCAACGGGTACATATGTCACCTAGTAAGGGTGAAAGATACCGATGTGGAGCCACCATCTCTTCAATCTGTTCCGGTGGTAAATGAATTTCTTGATGTATTTCCTAAAGATCTCTCGGGTTTGCCTCCAGAAGAGAAGTAGAGTTTGGTATTGATATGATTCCAGGTACTCAACCTATCTCTATTCCTCCATATAGAATGGCCCTGACAGAATTACGGGAATTGAAGGAGCAATTAAAGGACTTGCTAAAAAAGGGACTCATAAGGTCTAGTATGTCCCCGTGGGGTACACCAGTGTTATTTGTACGCAAGAAAGATGGCACGCTGAGAATGTGTATTGATTACCGGCAATTGAATAAGGTGATAATCAAGAACAAATATCCCCTCCCTAGAATTGATGATTTGTTTGATCAATTACAAGATGCTAAATGTTTCTCAAAGATTGACTTGAGGTCGGGTTACTATCAAGTAAAGGTCAGAGAGAGAGTTATACCCAAGACAGCTTTTCGAACACGGTACGGTCATTATGAGTTTTTAGTTATGTCTTTCGGGCTAACAAATGCACCAACAACTTTTATGGATCTAATGAATAGGGTGTTCAAGCCGTTTTTAGACGTGTTCTTGATAGTGTTTATAGATGATATTCTTGTCTATTCAAGATCAAAAGAGGACCATGCTAGTCACTTACGACAGGTGTTGCAGATTCTTCGTGATCGTTAGTTATTTGCAAAGTTTTCTAAATGTGAGTTTTGGTTAGAATCTGTAGCATTCTTGGGTCATATTGCATCTGATGAAGTAATAAGGGTTGATACTCAAAAGATAGAAGCTGTGAAGAATTGGCATTGACCTACAATGCCTACAGAGTTTCGTAGTTTCCTTGGATTGGTAAGTTATTATAGAAGGTTTGTTGAAGGATTTTCTTCTATTGCTTCACCTTTAACAAAGCTAACACACAAGGCAACCAAGTTTCAATGGAACGATGCATGTGAAAAGAGTTTCCAATATCTGAAGAATAAGTTGTCTTCTACACCCGTATTGGTACTTCCAGAAGGTACAGAAGGATATGCGGTGTATTGTGATGCTTCGGGAGTTGGTTTGGGATGTGTATTGAAGCAGCATGGTAAAGTGATAGCTTATGCCTCAAGACAATTGTGGCCACATAAGAAAAATTATCCGACACATGATCTTGAGCTAGCAGCAGTAATATTTGCTTTAAAGATATGGCGCCACTACTTGTATGGGTTCATGTTGACATATATACCAACCATAAGAGTTTGCAATATATCTTTAAGCAGAAGGACCTAAATCTGAGGCAGCGGAGGTGGCTTGAACTATTAAAAAATTATGACATTGATATTTTATATCATCTGGGAAAAGAAAATGTGGTAGCTGATGCATTAAGTCGTAAGGCAATGGGTAGCACTTATGGCCAGCTCACAGAATCAAAGATCTACATCAACTAGCTAGCTTAGGGGTTCGCTTCTTGAAACTCCAAATAAAGGAGTTATTGTGCAAAATACGACAGAATCCTCGTTAGTAACTAAAGTGAAAGAAAAGCAGTATGCAGATCTTTTTCTATCACAGCTTAAGGATAATGTACAGCAAGGTATGACTAAAGCATTTGAGCTTACACAATAAGGAGTGCGTCAGTGCCAAAATAGATTACGTGTACCTAATGTAGATGAGTTAAGAAGAAGGATTATAACAGAGGCACATCATTCCAGGTATTATATCCATCCGGGATCAGCTAAAATGTACCATGATCTGAAAGGAATATATTGGTGGGGTGACATGAAGAAGAACATTGCAGAATTTGTAGCCCAATATCCAAATTGTCAACAAGTAAAAGTAGAACACCAGAAGTCTGGAGGCTATATGCAATGTATGGATCTTCCAGTTTGGAAGTGGGATATGATCAACATGGATTTCATCACTGGTTTTCCTCGTACATTTCGGAAATTTGATTCCATATGGGTGATAGTTGACAGACTTACCAAGTCGGCATACTTCTTACCTATTAAGACTACTTATATAGCTGAAGAGTATGCGAAATTGTATATTAAAGAGATAGTTCGATTACACGGAGTTCCAATCTCTATTATATCTGATAGGGGAGCTCAATTTACTGTAAATTTTTGGAAGTCTTTTTAGAGGAGCTTGGGTACACAAGTGAATTTAAGTACAACTTTTTACCTTCAAACGGATGGACAAGCAGAACATACCATACAAATACTTGAAGATATGTTGCGAGCTTGTGTATTAGACTTTAAAGGTAGTTGGGATGATTATTTACCTCTTATTGAGTTCACCTACAATAATAGCTATCATTCAAGTATCAAGATGGAGCCTTATGAAGCTTTATACGATAGAAAATGTAGGTCACCGATTGGGTGGTTTGAAGTAGGTGAGACGATTTTATTTGGACCAGATCTTGTTCATCAAGCAATGGAAAAGATTAAGGTGATACAACAATGTCTAGGAACAGCCCAAAGTCGACACAAATCATATGCCGATGTTAGAAGAGGGAGGCTAGAGTTTTCTATAGGTGATTGGGTATTTTTGAAAGTGTCGCCAATGAAAGGGGTGATGAGATTTGGGGAAAAGGGAAAGCTAAGTCCACATTATATAGGACCATATAAGATTATCCGAACACTTTTCCAAGTCGCATATGAGTTGAAACTACCCCAAGAACTCTCCACATTTCATCCAGTATTTCAGGTCTCAATGCTTCGAAACTGCATAAGAGATCTATCTCATATTATTCCTACTGAAGATGTATAAGTTACGGAAGATCTCACCTATGAAGAAGTACCTATTGCTATTCTGGATCAACAAGTTAAGAAGTTAAGAAATAAAAATGTAGCTTCTGTAAAAGTACTTTGGAGGAATCAGCAGGCAGAAGAGGTCACATGGGAAGCTGAGGAAATGATGAAATCTAAGTATCCTCAATTATTTGAAACCGAAGAGAAAGCCTTAAATGCTGAATTGGAACAATAACAAGTAGTCGCATATGAGTTGGAACTACCCCAAGACCTCTCCACATTTCATCCAGTATTTCACGTCTCAATGCTTCGAAACTGCATAGGAGATCCATCTCATATTACACCTACTGAAGATGTATAAGTTATGGAAGATCTCACCTATGAAGAAGTACCTATTGCTATTCTGGATAGATAAGTTAAGAAGTTAAGAAATAAAAATGTAGATTCTGTAAAAGTACTTTGGAGGAATCAGCAGGCAGAAGAGGTCACATGGAAAGCTGAGGAAATGATAAAATCTAAGTATCCTCAATTATTTGAAACAGAAGAGAAAGACTTAAATGCTGAATTAGAGCAATAACAAGTAAGTATATATATATATATATATATATATATATATGTGTGTGTGTGTGTGTGTGTTATGTGCCAGCATAAAGATTAAACTTAGGCTTGAACTTGTTTAGGTTGAGTAGTGATGATACTAACATTCGAGGGCTAATGTTCCATAGGGGGGAAAGATGTAACACCCCGTACATTTTTGAAACTTATACGATCAACCTAGCATGGATAAAAGTATTTAAACTTGAGATAATTGGGACATATTTAAGCATAAAGTTAAATTTAAGTGGTGGATTAAGGTAGAAGGATTAAGACGTTGGAAAAAGGGAAGAACATAAGCGAGGTGCTTCCGTGACTTAATTAAGATAGTAGGCGTATCATTTACTTAAACTATTGGGCTGCATTTGGACATAAGTTAATGGACTCAATTGAGGCCCAAACTAAGTACATAAAAATGAAAACATGACCATCCCAACACCTAAGATTAATTTAGGCCCAACATGACATGATTCAACTAAAAATAACCCAAGTAGGTGGGCTATTTTGGACAGCTTAAATAAACCAAGTAGGTGCATCACCTACTTGAACTTTTTGGACAGCTTGTACAGCTAAGTAGGTGATACCTACTTGGAGTATTTTTTACCAAAAATTGGCTAAGAATGAGCTAAAAGAGGCGGTTCAAGAGGGAGTATATAATTATTTTCCATTCATTTCTTTGCTGAAAAATAGTCTTTAAAATTAACACTTTCCTCTCTCTCTCAACCCTATCCAGCCGCCCCATTTTTTCTTAGAGTTCTTGGACTAATCTTCTACTTTGCAAGCCTTGGTAACTGTTTACCCTTATAGCTTAATGTAATATATGTATAATAGGTTGTGGAAATCATGTTGGTTATGTTTAAAATGTATAGGGCAGTCCCTTTTTTTGGTGGCAATCCACTTGTGTTTAGTTTTAAAGGATTTGCCTTCCTCATGGTTTAAGCTTGTAATGGAGCTTAAGGTATTGAAGAAATTAAGTTGGAGGGATGAAATTTTAGTATGTTAAAGTGTGGTTCTGTCCCTAATTCGTTACTCCTTGTGTATGACTTTGTGGAATGTTTATACGTGTTTGTATATAGAACGCTTGGTGTAGTCAAAAGAGAATACTCTCTTGTTATGTTAAAGTGAATTATGAAATCATTGTGGACTGTTTTTGGTATGCTGTTATGGAGGGAATTTAGGTGTCTTGATGGAATAAATATGTGGAGTTGCATTGAGTTGGTAATATGAAGTATGAACTTGGTAGGAAATCCTATCGGTTTGTAACGTTTGTGTTGGTTTGTGAACTGTTTTGGTGGTATTGTCATTGTGAGGCAGTAAGTTATAGTGTAAGAGGGTGGAATAAGGTTATATGGCCATATAAAGAAGGGCGGAGTGATACATCATGTGTTTAGGAGGTTGGACGGTTTTTACTTCCCGTTAAGTAACTAATTACCGTCTTGTAAACTTGTAATGTAATTAGCTTTTAATGTTAGTTCCATTATGTACTTAAATTGTAGATTAACACTTAAAGTAAGAGCTGAATCGTTATAGGCACGTGGTGGGAAGATAAGGTATGTAAGGTTACTCTTTTTTGTATCCTTTGGCAGCATATAATGTCTACGTAGTTAACGACCTTGTTTCCACTCCGTAATGTCTTAACGTACCTCAATATATGTTTATTGTCAATTTGGAATGTCTACCTTCACTAGCCAATTTTTGATATTCCCATCTTAGTCAACTAAGATCTATCTATTAGTTTGGCTCCTAAGCATTTCAATGGTGTACAAGTATTCTTTACTTTATGGCAATTACATCAAATGTTTATTCGCGTGTTTTCTTTTACTCGAGCACTGTTATTCCAAAAATTTCATAATGTTATAACCACCAATATAACAATCTCAAAGACTAAATAAAGTAAGCAACTTAAAGTTGGTTATGTGCAGGTGGCAGCTCAGGGGCGAAAGCCTTGCATGGGCAGATCCCAATTGATTTATGTGGGTGGCAGCTCAGGGGCGTAAGCCTAGCATGGGCCGATCCTGATTGATTTATGTGGGTGGCAGCTCAGGGGCGTATGCCTAGCATGGGTCAATCCCAATTTATATACCACTGATCCGTTGGTCATTTGTACTACATGGCTTATTAAATATTATAAAGTAAAGAACGAAAAAGAAAAGTAAAGAATGTAATGTACGTTGTTTCCCAGATACCAGCTAAGGTGGGTTATTAACATTATCTATACACTTGTACTTGAGGTCACTTAAACTCTTTGGTTATGTACAATTGCTTTTAGCCTTATATACTCAGTACATTCTTTCGTACTGACGTCCCTCTTGGGGGACCTACATTTCATGATGCGGGCACAGGATCTAGAAGATTTTTCCAGTAGGAGTACAGGATATCTAAAGGCTATTGGTGAGCTCCAGGTAGATTCGGGACTTTTCGAGTCAGTTGTATATATTTTTGGTATTATGTAGAGGTTATGTGTAAGGCGGGGACCTATCCCTACCTTAACAAAGTCTATGTATCTTTTATAGGCTTTGTAGACATTGTAAAGTTAAGCATGGTAGTGTCTTGTCTTTTAGAAGTTGTGGCCCCAATGGCCAAGTCCTGTATATCTATTTTGTAATTACCCACCTGGTTCACTTTATCGATACATCATGTCCATACACTGCAGCACATTCGTTAGCTCAATTACATGCATAGGAAGTGTATGATCATAGGTTGGTTCTATAGGGCCTTCACGGCTACGGGTGCCTGTCCGCCCCAAAGGGATTTGAGGCGTGACACTACTACGGGTTGTCGGGTGCAGAAACTACCATTTTTTAAATGAACTCCTCATATGACATTGTGGTTCTGGTGTATAATAGAACTGGAGAAATCTTGAGAGTGTTGTGTATTAGTTCTTCTAAATGAGATCTTTTGATAATCCTTACTAGAAGAAGTCCTGTATTCCAATACCGGATTGTATGTCCACTGGCCAATTTTGTCTTTCATAGTTTGAGAAACGAAGCCTCGATTTCTCCTTCCCTTGTGCTCTAGAAAACTTTTGTTTCTCTGGAATTGTTTTCTTGCACAAGGAGAACCACAATCCAAGATAAAACCACAAATTGGAGTATTTTCCTCACCTCTACTTTCGCAAGGTCTTGTGCTCTTATTTCTTTCTGCAATCAACTTCGGATTTACATTGTTTACTTTCATTCCCTTGTGCTTAGTACATTTTTTATTTCCTGTTATTGGAGGCCTTATACAAACAGATCCATGACCTAAAGACTCCCCACAAATAGTATTTAGATACCCATTTACAATAAAACTCAATGAAACTATCCTCTGTTCTGATCGCCCAAATTTGAAAATTTGGGGAAGGAAGTTGGTGCTTTTAAAGCAATCATGAAAATCAAATCCATTCTCCAATTAAAGGGGCTCGTACGCTTTGATTCTGACGCCTTTTTGTTTCTCAAGGGACAAGTGAAGCTTCCTGATGAAAGCAGGAAGACGAGTTGCTCTTGAAATGCCATCAATCTTGCGGACGACATCATTGTGACGACGTACAGCGTTACTGCCTTTATTTCAAGCATAATCAAATTTGTCAAGCAGTTGGGCTTCAGTTCTCTCAGCATATTTATTGTCGTTCGTCTGTTAAATATTAAGAAACATTACCAAAACCTAAAATGGTTCATAGTAACTGAGGCACTTCAGGTACAAGTCAATACTGCATGCAATTACTTTCACTGAAACATGCTTAAATGCACAACTTCATGGCTGGCAGACAACTCACTTGTTCTTTTAGTGTATCCATCTATAGCTTAGGAAAATAACAAAATAGTAGTAATTTATCAACAAGATCACAGAGTAAAACTAGGAGAGCTTTAATCGGAATGCCAAATAGACTGACTAACGAGCAACTACTAATTGCAATTTTCTGTATAGGAAAAGTAACATTAGAAAATCTGGCTTCACAATATAAAAAGAAAAAACTTTTACTTATTAACTCGCATGAGTGAGTACAAAACATTTTTTTTGCATTTCAATATCTAAAAGGAAATCAGAAATTAACACATCTGCAAGTTGCTTAACACTGTAGATAGGAGAAATATGTACTTACAGGTGCCCACCTATAAATAATAGAGAAGCCTCTTGAGAATGTTTCTGTAAATAATCCCGCTCTCTTTGAAGCAGATACATTTTCATTGTCGTGCAGCTCACTATTGGAGCAGCCATTCTCTAAATGATCTCCTTCACGGCCATATCGCTGTAGTCTAGTCCTAACATTGTCAGATTTTCCAACATATACAGGAACAATATAATCAGGGTCAAGTTTGGCAGCTTGGAGCCGTGACACAGCTATTCCCAGTTCATAAACTCCAGAGCACAAGGCGCAGTTTGGCAGATTCTGAGTCCTATATTTCTCTATACCTTTCTTCCCCAGTAAATAATCTTCCCAATCATTAGGGCCAATTAGAATCTGGCAATAAAACTCTCATTATGAATCAGAAGAACAATAGCTAAGTTGCTAATATCAATTCATTTATCTTTCCAACTTGGAGAAAGAGATTTGAGCATTGTCAACAGTTTCTCCAACGATGTAGATTCTTTTGCCATTTTTGTACATAGGAGGAAACCCAAATTTATTTATCTTCTGTGATTGGATATTCCTTGCAAACTAATATGCTTGATGATGAAGACTTATCCGCCTGAAGAATAGGCTATTGTTCACCAAAAATTATTTTCCTTCTTTAAACAACTAGGGACGGGAGATTAGGGGCGGTCCAGATGTAAATCTAAGCAACAAAAGTTAGACCTGAAAGTTAATGAAAATATGCAACACTTCAAACACTTACTATATGCTTACAACCATCAAATAATTAATGAGAAAAAGAGTTTGGATGGAACCTTCCACTCGGAGAAAGCCGGATCGTGTTTAGTACCCTTACAGTCTTCTCTTTTGAGCCGACCGTTGAAGGATCTGTCAGTAGCTTCCATTGAGCTCTACAACTGCATCTGTAGTAACATTATTCACAATTTTATCCAGGGGAATATTTACCCAACACTGAACCGAGCTCAATAAATGACCTCACCTTTAATGGAAAACAGGCCAATCGCCAATTTTTAAATGAATTAAACAACAAAAAGAATCGAAAGAATCTTACTTCTAAATTAAACTGAAATCCTTCATCCTAAAAAACGTGAAACTATTTCTAAAATTTCATTCGAACCATAAATATTTTAACTTCTATAAGATCTCCCCTCAAGAATGAATCCGCTGAGTATTTAAAGCTATTTCATCCACATTCCAATCAGGAAAGGAAATTACTTAAAATTAGAAAATAACAAAATCAAAATAAGGAAAGGAAAACCTTTATTATTTTACAAGAGAACACTAACACTCTATTTCGATGGTGGTTACCCATTTCATAATGTACGGTATTGTATGATATGACATGGTACTGTACTGTATATTACAATATAATGTTTGGATGGACTGTATCATTTGTTGTTGTTCAATAACAGTTTTACTGTTTGGTTTGACGGTATGGTAACGTATTGTAACTGGTAAGTTTACTAAAATCGCCTGAATTATTATATATGCTAAATTTATCTATAATTACTAATAAATTAATTGAAAATAATTTTTTTTGCTATTTTGTCACAAATTATGCCTTGTAAATATGTTAAGCTGTTAAATTCATACAAATTTTAACAAAATTAATTTAAAAAAATATCAAAATAAATGTGTAAATACTTTCTGGTTGACAGAGTCTGATAATGCTAATGTTTCCAAAATCATATATCTGATGATCATCTTGCGTTCTACCAGGTTTAGGCTTAAACAACAAACAATTCTGCTTCCATGCATTTCAAAAATGCCTTTCAAACTCTCTAGGAACCCACTTGTACCGTCCATGATGACATATGGACGACCTTGATCTTGTAATGCTGCTTTTTTCCAATTCTCAACCTGCCTTTATTCAAGAACCCCAAGATAATTCATGTACTCATATTCAACATCTAAAGAATCGTTAATCCTTTAAACATGATGTTCTACTACACAAAAATATAAAATTAGTTATATCTCCACTAACAAAAGGGTTGGCTGCTAAATTACTCGAATATATAAAACTCGAATATATAAGTTATACACCCATGACAAAAACTAATGTCATAACAAAGATCAAAATCTACTGGAAGCATGTAGTCTTAAAACTCCTTGGGACATTCAACGGTTTTTTCAATTTGAACAACATCCATCAAAAATATAAATAAAATTATTCATATTGTTTATAAAATTAAAAATATTTAAAAGTTAAATAAAATCATCCTAAACTTAACTGTCTTCTGGCATCATAGTTAATAAAAGAAGTTTGCGTTGATCCTTTGGACATCCTATCACAGTGCGACACGCATTTGCATTTTGGCAGAGAAATATATAAGTCTTTGTATTTGCATGGGATTCCAGATTCATCTCCTGCACCATTTGCCATATCTCGTTCTCAAGAATAGGTGGCATAGAGGAAAGTCGGTTAATAGCACCAGCCAAGTTGTCCATTCCACCTCTCAACACGTCAGTCATGCCTTCTAGATGATCATGCTTGGATTTTTTTATTTTTGCTAGAAGTTGGTGCCTCTAGATAAACATTTGATGTGGGTACGTCACTAGCTAGTTGACTTTGCTCACTCTGTTCATATTCCTCTATATTTTCCAAGGAGGCGATGTTCATATAAATCATTTCATCTACCTCATCAATGGTCAATGAATCATCACTTGATTTTTTTAGATTTTTATGAGCATTCCTTTTTAACATATCTGAGCTAGTTTCAACATATTTTCCAGTAGCTCTATCCTTTCCATATAAAATCACCAGCTTTTCAAAATGACTTGTCCTTGAAGTCAGCAGCTTGAGACTTAGCCTATATATAATAAGTACAAAACATTACAGACATCTAAGCAATGACACAAAACTAAATAGTAAATATTATAATTTAGAAATAACAAAGATACAGTTCACTTAGGATTTTGGATTTTTGGTTCATCATAATATTCTAAATGGCCTGGATTTATCTCTAAGAATAAATGATTACGACACAACAAGTTTGACTGAAAGTCATATCTAATAATTTTAAAAACCACATGCATTCTAAACTAGGGAAAAAGAACATAACTGCATTCTTTTTAATTAGCCCCACCATGTAAAAGAACATAAACAAGTCCTAGTTGACTTATTAGTAAAATATAGAGAAGTTCACATGCATGCTAGGATCTTTAATTTTATGTGGCATGGAATTTAACTGCATTCTTTTTAATTAGCCCCACCATGTAAAAGATTTTCTATTCCACCGACAACATATAGCACACCTAGTACCTTCATTTCCTTCATACTGAACTAGAGAAAAAAGAAAAAGATGGATATTTCGGTAATCTACTTCAGTAAGCTTGAAGGTGAGGAGAGAAGTGCAACCATGGCACTTCTCCATCAAGCCTGTGAGAAATGAGGCTTCTTTATGATAATGAATGAATGTATATTCTGTTTGTAAGTACTCCCTCCGTTCCTAAGTAGTTGTCACCATTTTTGTTTACATTCCCCTTAAGAAAAATATTAACTACATGCTAAATTGACTAAATTATCCTAATTTATTACTTTCTCTATCCAATACTTCTCTTTTTTGTACTATATTGATATCTCTCCATATTTATGACTAAGGGTAAAGGTGAAAAAAATCAAGCAATTATGTCTTGGTTTTGTGAAATGACAAATATTAAGAAACATCTATTTTTAGTAAGGACGACAACTAATTAGAAATGGAGGGAGTACATTTCTAGAAGGATTTCACCACTTCACATTGGTTACATCAGATTGTGCATTAATGATAAGCATATTTTTCAAAAACAAAAACAAATTAGAATCTAGACCATGTGTCCTTACACAATTAGATGGCATTAGTGTATATAGAATTTCAAGAAATAACACACCTAACTAAATCAAACTAACCATGACATGCAAAAGATTCAGTTATGACTTTAAATATAGCATAGTTGGTTCTCTCATTTTACTATGACGTCATTAGCTATCTGTTTTAATTTTTCTTGATAGTGTTTCAATATTGAATCTTTTGAAAAAGCGCCAAACAAGTCACCTTTTTTAACTAGTATAGAAATAAGAACAAAATTAATAAACATAAATTTACCTGAATTAATTGATCACATACTTCAGGTTCAGCATCCCACTTATTCATGACGGGATCCCATGAAAATTCACTCATTCCCGATTGATGAAAGGTGTCATAGTACTTGGTGAATTGCCTTTTAACTGTTTTCATCCGGTTGTGAATTTTCTCCTTGTTTATTAATTTTTCAGGAAATTTCGAGCGTAGCTCCTTCAAAATGTTATCCATTGTGTGTGTAGTGAAAGTTCCCCCAACCCTATGTCCAAGTGCATTCTCTTGACAATACGCGTCGATTAATGTGTCATCCACTGCATTGGTCCAAATGCATACAGAGTTATCTGGAGGTTTTAGATCACCTGAGGTGAATTTCTTTGCATTTTTTGCCATATCAACAACTATAAAATTAAGATAAATATTCATAAGATTTAAAAAAAGAAAATGTTGTCACACATAAATATTGATAAAATTATAATACAAAATAAATGCACTACACATAATGTTTATAACAAAAATAATAACATCCTGAAATTAATTTTAAATAACATAAAAAAAAATGTAACATAAAATAATCACTTGAGTTTTTTCCTAAAAAATTAATCTTGATAATTAGTCCACATAGCAGCTGCTAGGCCATCTCGAATCAATTCCCCTCTTCTAAATTCTTCATTACTCTCCCTAGGATTTGGAGGTTCTTCATGCACAATGTTATCATTCATAGGCTCTGCATCAACTTGAGCGAGTAACTCGTCATTTGGATCTATACCTCTTAAGTAGTTGTGTAAAATACAACATGTAAATATAATAAACTTTTGGGTTTCAACACCATATGATGATTCTGTTGAACTAGAAATTATAGGAAATCTCTTTTTAAGAACTCCAAATGCTCGTTCGATAACATTACGCAAAGAAGCGTGTCGCAAATTAAATAATTCACGAGAATTTTGGGGGTAGATTTCTTGAATACTCTTTCAAGTGATATCTCTCCCCCCGATAAGGTGTAATAAGACCGCTTCTCAACATGAGTCCAGCATCAGCAAGGTAAAATTTTCCTAAACATAAAAAAAAGTAAAAGATTCAATTATATTATTTATTATATCTACCTAAGTCTAGACAAATATATATAATATTTACCTTCTGAAATTGTAAGTGGGTCTCGCCTATTTAGTGCTTCTTTCATGATTTTTGAATCAAACGTTGTACCTTCCCACCCAGCTAACACATATGTGAATTTAAATCAAATGTGCATGCAGCTAATACATTTTGTGTTGGATATATAATCATTCCTCCCACGATATTTCGATGCTTCACTTTGTGAAACTTTAACACGTATATGTATTCCAACAATTGCACCAATACAATCCTGATATTATAACCATCAATTAACAATGTAAACATTCTCGATATTAGCTTAAATTTAAATAATGTTATAATTGTGTTTACCTTAAAATATGGGCTGAATCTTTGATTGCTAGCAATTTCAGAAGGAACATGGGATTCATCAGGTTGTTTGATAAATTTTTCATATAACCCCAAGATGGTTCATAGGAGAATATGAAAATGACGACTGACCAACTCTCCCGATCGTCGAAAGATGAAAGATAGCTCACGGTTTGTCACATTATGTGCTAACAAGTAAAGTGTTTTTGCAACTTGTTCTTCTACTGTAACTCGAAGTGTTGGTCTAAGACCTCCATCTCTAACTAAAATATCACATAAACCAGTAAAAGCTGAAGGGCTCATTCTTATTATATTATGACAAAGATCAGTCGAAAATAGATGACTCAATAATTCATCTCTAACTTTCTCTCTTTCAAGATGTATGTTATGTGTGATTGTACGTTGATCGTTTTCAACTTCACATGCATAAGTCCAAAACCAAATAACTACTAGAAGAGCAGCATATGAAGCTAATGAGCTCACTTGTCCCAATATGTGACTCATATCTTGGTTATTCTGGTCAGCCATCTATAATAAAATTAAGGGAGATTAAACAAAGGTACATATAAAAATAAATTTGAATAAAAAATAGGTACAAGATTATACATTTATAAACTAAGTATGCTTACAAACTGTTGTACTAACAGAATAAGCAATGGAGAATGGACATCAGCTAATATTCATTGTTTTTGCATCGTAATTCAGAGCTAAAAGAAATAAAAATGAGCTTCTTTTATTTCTTCTCTCACCTTACTTTTTCTTGTGTTGTTTTTCTATTTCTCTCCTTTCCTTACATTTTCTTTTACCTTCCTTATTCCATTGTTTAATCAAGCAAACTGCTTTGTATAGTATTGGAAAGATGGTAAATGACATGCAAATGTCAACATAATTCAAAGTTATGCATCATGAACTTTTACTTGTGTTTCTCGTGACAATATATTTTCTCTTGAACTATGAACAATTCACTTATTTTGAACAATGAAGAAAGTTTCAAAGATTCACTTAATATAGATCGGAGGAAGTACTTGCTAAGGAGGGTGTCAAGTCAAACATGACAAAATAAACATAGACAAGAGAGAATCAAAGGAGGCTATTGTATTTAGAGAGTTGTATGGTTGTCTTTATTGCTTATCTAAATATCTAAGAATATTTTGTCAACCTAAGTTATTTAAACTATGGTAGTACTGACCTTGCACATTGAAATTGCAGAACATATCAGTTTTTAAGAAAGTAAAGTTTGTTTTGCCAAAAATAAGTGTCAAAAGTGTATCACTAACAACAGGTGGAACTGCGGAAGTCTCTTCTCTATTAGCTATTGAAAGAGGAGATAGTGATATATGGCATGACCTACGTCGTTTTCACGCTTTATGTATAAAACAACTGTGATATGAATAATTCATTTTCATTAAAAAATTTAACAGTGGTATCGTACTCTTTTCACGCTTTATGTATAAAACAACGAAGCAAGTAAATTTATAAGTTTAGAAAATCACAGAAGGAGATAGAAGAACGAACAAAATAAGGGAACACAAAAATCAAACCTAGAAGAAGAGAAGTGAATGCAGAAGAGAACGACTGAAAGCAGCAGAGAAACGCCTGAATGCAGAAGACGTATTAGGGTTAGGTGGATTTAAATAATGTAGGCTAAAAGGTAAAATAGGATTATGAAAGATTCAGTAAGGACATAATTGGAAAAATAAATTAGGTAACCATGGGATTACACCAAATTAGTGATTTCAAAAAGTGAGGGTTTCCATGGTTAACCATGGAATCAAACCATACAATACCATGTATTTTTAAAAACAATGGGAAAAGGAATAAGTACCCCCTTGAACTATGCCCATATTTTCAACTACACACCTTTTCTTTTAAAAGGTCCTATTACCCCCCTAATCTACTTTAACATGGAATATATACACCCTTGAGTGTGAGGTGGTAAAGAGAGTGTACTCACTCTCTTTGGTGACATGTAAGAGATAATAAACAACTTAAAATGTAATTAATATATACACATGTCATTTTTTAATCACTTTATTATCAATTAGTACACAAAATTAGTCATTAATTAAATTTAAGCATATATTTTTAAGCTTAGTTTCCTTTCTTTCTTTGTGAAATAAAGTCTAATTTATATTTTTAGTAATCACGCTACTTAAAAATAACACAAATTAAATTAATTTTTGATTGCCTAAATGAGCAGTAATTTATTATTACAATTATAATTTGAGGTAGTTTTTTTATTAATATACCAGCAGCCATAGACATACCAACATTCCTATAATATCAAATTTAGATTTAAATTTTTTATCTTTTATTGATATGGTCAAATTTATTAATTTTTTCCTTTTTAAGCAATTAGTGCTACTAATAATAAAAGCAAACTCAATGATAACATAATGTTATTAATTGAGGATTTTTAGAAAATCAAATTTGTATAAATTGAAAAAATAGATCTATCTTTTAAAAAATAACAATAAAATAATTTAAACACTCAAAACGAATTGAACCCTAACATTTTAAAAGACTAACTTTTTCAAAAAATATCTTCTTAAAAATAATTCAACAACTAAATTTAGCATTGGAATAAAAAAAATTGAAGAAAAGACACAATCAATAATATTGTCAATTACTAAAATGGAAAAATTAATATATTTGACTTTATTTCAAAAAGAATTAAAGTAAAACAATGTTATATCTATAATCTATAATATATTAAAAGTGTGAAGACCCTTAGAAAAGTGATTTGAAATTTTTACCCTTCATTAAAAGACTCCCCTTTAGACAAAATCGTCTTTTTACCTTTTTTCTCCGATTAAATTTCCCAAAATAATAAATTACTCAGGCTGAAAAATTTCATGCGACACTTTTTTTCCAAATTTGTGTCCTATTTCACGAAAAAGGACTATTATTTAATTAAACTCAAAGTTCTGTAGTCCTATCCTAACTCCAATTGGAAAATAACATTGAAACAAATATCTACCTATATATAGAGTAAAATTGTACTCAAGCCAAAGCAAAACATCTCCACAACGATTGTTTTACAGGTGCTATAATTCTCTTTTTATCATATATTTTTGTAATTATATATATGATGGTTGATATATTTGTCCACATCTTTATTGTGCTTCAGTTTTTGAATTTTACACACATGAACGTGAATGATGCTTAAGATAGAGACTACTATCAATAAAAGATTGAATTGGTGAGAGATTTGAATTAAGGTAATATGTTTTTTTTGATCAATGTTATATTATTTTTTTTTCCAGATCTTATAATGTTAATGTGTTTATTATTTGGTTCCATGCACATATGATCGAGAATATATCCGTTGCATCTTCAGTTTGTTCACTCTTTGTTGAGCACCTTTGAGAATATTTTCTAGATTAAAAACGTTTTCTTAAGGGTGGTATGTTGATCAATCATATATGAGGTCGTGAAGGGGAAAGGTATTTTTCTGTATATGCCGAAGAATAGAATATGGTTCCATACCTTTCTACTTTTATTTGTACGAATGCATAATTATAAGGTCTTATTTCTATTTGACCATTTATACTTGTGATTTATGCATGCTGATGTCTAGAAACAGTTTCTCTACCTCCTCGAGGTAGGGGTGAAAGTCTGCCTACACCTCTAGGTAGGGGTAAAATTATGTGTACACTCTACCCTCTCTAGCCCCCCCCCCCCCCCCCTTTTTGAGACTACCTTGGATTTGTTATTATTACATTTATATGTTTGCCAACGTTTTATATTAAGGCATAGTCGGGCCCTTCATGTAATTTAATATGTTTGTTTGTGTAGAGTCAGGCCCTTCATGTAATATATTGTCACCAAGAAGGTATAGCTTTATACAATATAAAGCAAAAACTCAGACTTACCTTTTTGCATACATCTAGGGAGGTTGAATTCAAGTAAAGAGTTGACATCATATATATATATATGTCCAAAAACTATAACCCTGAGTATACGTGGTAAGTAGCTTCCTTGGTTGCAAGGTTGTTTTCTCAATTGTAGTAATCCATGTGCAATTGATTTAAGATTTGAAATTCTTTTTACACTCGTAGGGATGTCTCTACTGTCGGAACCCTCTCCCTTTAACTATGATTTGTATTAGATACTCATGCAGCTGCCTATTGGATTGGACAAATTGTAGTAATGAAGCAAACTGCTAACTTAAGTGTTGGGATTGGGTTGTTTATGAAGTTTGTGACCTACAATGGATCTTTCTGTCTTAACTATTATTGTACTTCCCATCTGCAGACGTGTTAGTGTTGATATTATTGAGTAACGGTGAGCTGCTTGCAACATAATGAGTTATAATTGATTGAGTAACATTTGATCTGCTTGCACTATAATGATTTGTCATTTTATTGATGCATAATCTGCAGATTATCACAAAGACAACTGCTGACGGTACACTTCAAACGAGAGACTGGGACACCGAGCCTCTTTTTCCCTGTCCAGTGCGGATGCAGATAAGAAGGAGTAAGCTATCTCACTTTTCACAAAACTGATATGCAAACCTTGTGCATGCACATGCTGAGTAAAACTCCTTACCAAAAATGGAGCAAATAAACTCACGAGGATGATCTCTTAGAAAATTGAGTCTATTACCTTTACTTTGGTCCAACTATTTTCATTTGATATAAGAAACTGTACATCCATAATTCATAAGACTTTCCTATAACAATACACCGTTGAGGGATAAAATTCGTGAAAAAGTGATAGTTTAGGTGTGTTCTTTGTCATTAACTCTTCTATTTTCTCATAGCTTATATCTTGGGAGCTAATGTGCTTCAAAATTAGGATGTCACTGACTTGGGTGGACCTTATGCTGCAAAATGAAGAATAAAATAGAGGGACATCTGCAGGGATTTGATACTATATCATAAATCTGCTTGCATGCTCCCTTGTATAAGGTAAAAACCCATGTGCTAAAGAAGAGTTGAAAATTAACTCGATAAGATGCGGCGGTTCATAGAGATTTGATTGTTTACCTCCATTCACTGAGATAACCAGTGGTTGAATAATCCTTATGGGTTTCATCTTTTACTCACACCTAATCAAAGTTCTCATCAAGTTCTTCTTTCAATATCTTTTTAGTCAATTAGTGTGTACATATCTTATGTGGAATTAACCTCAAAGGAAAAAAATTATATTCTATTTAAAGTAAATTGCTATTTCTTACTAATTTATTATTCTTTTAAGCATTTATAGTGATTATCGACTTGATGTGGCGCACACGTGCAACACAGATGTTTGGTAAGAAGAAGAAAACGTAAGTTCTTAATTGTATTATTGCTATTTTTTTTTTATTTTTTATTTTTGCCTTCTAAGAAGGCATTGGGTATCAAGGATAAGATATTTGCTAAGAAGAAGAAAACGTAGTTAATTGTATAATTACTACGCTTAGAAACAGCCTCCAATACCTATTGATTTTGTATCCTCCAATTTTCAAGCCTCGAGGCATAATTCTATTTTATTTTAGAACAAATTCAATGCTCCGATTTGTGTATTGATAATGGTCTGTGACTGATTTTTGTGTTGTATTTGTATTGAGCAGTTGGTCTTGGCTTGTATAAAAGCTGCAGATGTAATATAGAACTAGATTTAATTTTTGTAATCACTTAGCAATAGTGTTTTATGAAATAGGATAATGACTTAGCAATAGTGTTTTAAGGGTTAATCGCTGATCAACTATACTAGAGGTAGAGGTCAACCGCTCTACCTATGAGGTAGAGATCGCGTCTGCTTACACTCTACCTTCCTCAGACCCCACTTTATAAGAATATATCGGGTATATTGTTGCTGTTGTGATTGTAACTACTTGAGTAAATATGTTGTCACCTAGCTATGAGTTCAAATATAAAATTGCATGTTGATCCCATATGTTTAACTTTAAATCAACAGTGTCAGTGGGAAAAGAAATAACTTGACCCTCTAAAGTAAAAGCAAATAAAGCAATTTATATATTAAAACATTAAAGTTAGTCTGTTGCTGATGGGAGGTGGCAGCCGACAGATATCCCGTGGAATTAGTCGAAGTGTGCGAAAGCTGGCCTATAATAGAAATAAAACTTAAATTTGAAGCTTCTGACACTCTATGGTTTGATTCTAGAACAAACCTATCCTCAAGTATGTCTAGGCAGACACGTCAAAAATAATTGATAACCGGTGACTACTTTAGAACTTCAATTGTATTACACTGCCAGGAACGTTGAAGAGATGATAACTCGAGTTTAGGTGCAACACACGAAAATAGCATCATTTATTAGTAAGAGGCATGATATGATTGGCTATTGTATTTCTTACCACTCTATTTCCAGAAAAATGACAGCCAACTGACTCATTAGTGATCATGATGGACTCTAAATTAAGACAAGGAAAAATTCTCTTAGCTTATGTTGTCAAAACACAAAACGGATCAGTTATGCCAAGATTAAAGAATTTCTATGTGGATGAAAACTTGCTTTAGCTGATAGCTTCACCTTGCATCCCAGGAGAATCATCGGGAGGGACTACAAGCAAAAGACTGAGTCATTTTACACTCAAAGTTGATAGAAAGCACAAACTTTTGGCAATCTTTTGGCTCTTGACCTCCCATAGTTTGTCAGGTTTTGTTAGTGTTCTTTGAATTCTTCAGCGTCAAATTGTTGTTATTGTCAATTTCAATTTAATTGTGTTATCGACTGAGGTTCATCATTTACGATGTCAATTTATTGTATGATTTTTTTGCGATTACTTTTTCAGTTTTGGAGTCTTTATTTTTAAATTGATCTATTTGTCTGGTTTTATATATTACTGATTTAGTTTATTAATTTTTAATTTGTAAACACGATAAATCAATAAGATATTTATTATTGATTTTTGTTAATTAATTTTTGAGTTAATTGATAATATACACAGTAAAAAAAGAGGCTCAATATAGTCAAAGACTTTGTTTGGTGTGATGAACCAAAGGGGTATGGATATTTAGCAGAAAAGGGAAGCTGGGTATAAACGGGGAAAGAGACGGAAGATGGAGAAACAAGTCATGAGTCCCAAAACAAACATAAACTATTTAAATCAGCAATGAGCAGTAAACAAAAGTAATTAGAAGTTACATTTATGCAATATGATTTTGTATTGCTTTAATTTCTATTTTATAGCTTAATTATTAATTAATGATACAGGTGAAACACACTTGCACTAAACTAGGACAAGAAAATAACATACTTTGGAAGATAGATAGGAAGGTGTAATGATGGAGAGTGAAGACTAACGGAGAATCTATATTTTAGAAACTCCACATGCAAACATTAAAACGTTCAAAATTGATAAGATTGAGCATACATGACACATTAACTTGTGAATTGTGATAGTAGCTAATAATAGATATTCATGTACTTTTAATAGACAGTAAAAAATTAAAAAGTTGTCATTTTGTATAATTCTTCTCTGTACGCAACTTTATATATTGTCATGAAACACACGTGCAATGCACGTATACTAATCTAGTATGTGTGTGTCTGTATATATATGTTTAAAATTTTAATATTAATTAATTATGTGTACTACTTTATAATAAAGTGTCCAATTAAGAATGACACATGTAAATATTAATTAGATTTTAAGTTATTTTTATCTCTCACATGCCACCAAAGAGAGTGAGTACACTCTTTTTGTCGTCTCATGTTCAAGGATGTATATATTCCATGTTAAAGTAGTTAAGGGGGGTAACGGGACCTTTTAAAAGAAAAAGTGTGTAACTGAAAATATGGGCATAGTTCAGGGGAGTACTTATGCCTTTTACCTAAATACATAATCTAAATTTATTTTTCTATTTAATATTTAGTTATGTAATTAATACTTACTAGACTTATTTTAGCATGACTTGATATTTTTAAATTATGATTATTTTTATTATAACTTATTAATACGCAATATTTATTTTATATGATTTTATTATTATTTTTTGTTGAATATTTTATAGTCATAACTCATTTCATCTTTTGTGTTATTTTCTTAAGGAACACCTAAGATAGTTGTATCTTGCTAAAACTAAAGAAATATTTGAAGCACAAGTTAATTATAGGTCAAACACATCGCCAGACACCTAAACTTGGCACGAACTTTCACTTTGGCACCTAAAGTGGACGTTGTTAATTTTACACCAAAATCAGTATCCAAGTATGTCATTTTGACATCTTTTGCACAGACTATTGTAAGCCCTTAGGCACGTGCTAACAAACATTTCTTACGTGGATTAATTGGCCAATTAAATTAAGCCAACTCAGTTTAAATGTCCACCTCATTAATATATACACAAACAAATTAAAGACCAAAATAAAGGTAAAAACATATAACAAAGTAACCAATTAATTATTGACACTTGACATTTTTTTCAAATAATTACAACACTTTAAGGGGTGGTTTGGTAGAGTGTATTAAAAAAAATAATGCATACATTAGCTTTGTTTATTACTAATACATTGTTTGGTATACTTTTTTATCATATGTATTACTAATGCTTGCATTAGTTATACACTCTATTTGGTATTAAGGAGTGTATTAGTAATGCATGGAAATCCTTGGTATTAGTAATGCAATGGATCTAATGCATGCATTAGTATGGTTAAAGTCACAATTGTCCCTCAAAATCTTTTGCATATCCTTTCCACCATATTTATGGAGGGTTTTTTTATAAAAAAATATTTTTTTAGAAATTATGCAATTAATGTTATTTTTAATACACCAAACCAAACACTGCATAAGAAAAATGCAAGCATAACTAACGCAAGCATAACTAGCGCAAGTATTACTAATGCAAACATTACCAATACACCATATTTTGCATTATATTTATACACCCTACCAAACGACCCCTAAGTCTATTCCCCTCTGCCCCCCAAAGTCATCTTCTCCAACCCCACCCCGCCACCCCTTACAAAATCATCTTCTCCAACACACCCCGCCCCTACCCCAAACGTCAACCCACCCACCCGCACTGCCTCCCGGCGTCTTCCCCTTTCCAAGAACTCGACTTTTCTCTTCCCTTTTTTTTTTTTTGATTTTGAAGTTTAATTAATTTATGGTATAAATTAATATACTTCTAGCATTTGACGGGCGGAAGAGATAGAGAAAGAAAATAGTTGTGATTTTCATTCTTTTTGGTGAATAAGGTGATAATAGTTGCAAGAACTGACGTTCGCCGGAAAAAATGAAGTATTGGTCGGAAATTTCTAGAAAATCGGATCAGATTTCTTTTCCTTATTTTTGTTTCTGTTAGCTTTGATTAATAAGGGAGATCTGTTATTGTTAAATTACATTGATATATTAACATATTGGGATAAAATTTTAAGCAAAATTTAGAGTTTAAGCTTGGTGCAATGGTGGAAATGAATGGCTGGAGAAATTGGGAAGAAGAAGAGAAATTTTTTTTTGACTAAATTAGTCTTTCACGCACCCATCAGAGAGTGTAATTCACTCACTTTGCCATGTAAGCAAAAGATTCAAAATGACACACTTGGATACTGATTTAGGCGTTTAAAATGAACAACATTCACATTAGGTATCAAAGTGACAGTTTGTACCAAGTTTAGGTGTCTGACGATGTGTTTAATCTTAATTATATGTTTGTATGAAGACTTTAACGGGGAAAATCCAAAAAAACCCGAAAACCCTGAAAAATAAAAAAACCCAAAAAAATTCAATGTTGAAAAATCCAAATTTTATTAATTTGATTTGGTATATAGATTAAAAACTCAACACAAATAATTTAATTTGATCTTTAAAAAACCAAACCAACCCGATCATGTATACCCCTACCATCAACCTATTAGAACTCCTGCTTTATCCGATTTGAGAATGAGAATGTGAACAAGCTTACAAATTCGAAGTTAATGATTTTGGCTAACTATACACTATTACCACAATTTAATTACTTCATGTGTTTCATTTTATTTGACCCATGTTGACTTGACATTTTTTTAAGAAAATATTTATCAAACATTTATTTTTACTAAACTAACCTTATTAATTATCTACAATATATTAAAAGTGTGAAGACCCTTACAAAAGTGATTCGAACTTTTTGCCCTTTATTAAAAATTTTTGCTTTAGACAAAATCGTCTTTTCACTTATTCACTTAAGTTATCATTTAATTATTTTATATTATTGACTTCTAAAATATATGGGATCAAAGATTTTTAAATATATGATGAGATTTTTTCTTAAATTAGGACTTCCAAATATATATGGTAAGACATTATGAATATTATAAGGAATCATGCGTGTATGGTTTTCTTTCTTTCTTTCTTTCTTTTTTTTTTTTTTTTAAAAAAAGGGACCATGAAATCTATTTTGAATTAAATAAAAGGAAAGCAAAGTCTACCAAAAACAAAAAGGTACAGTACACGTCTAAAACAAAAAAAGAAAAAGACAAAAGCTAAACCTCTTATTTGTATTAGTTTGGTTTATTTGGGATTCATATTATTCTAATATTGATAAATTATTTATGGAAAAAATAAAAAAAACTACCATATTTAGATAATTTCTTTCTTGAAAGAAAATGTTTTGAACTTCTATAAATTGAGATTCCCTCTACAACAATACAATCGCCTCTACAATGAACATATGAAATAGGATTTATTTATTTTTGATCTTAGATCGTTCTTTATTGTTTGATTTGGATTTTTTTTTACGTCAAGAAATAAATTTTTGTAATAATTTAAATTTACTTTAAGGTGCATTAATTTTGTAGGTATCTTGGAGATGAATGATGATGATGTTGTTTCCGGGTACAACAATCTTAAGGAATTTAAAATCTGTATTTTTTGATTTCTGGAGATTAAAACCATTTGGTTTTCTACTCTGTCTGAACTTGATAGTGATTTGAAGATATAAAAACTTCATCACTAGTCAAGGATCATTCGGTTAACGATTTGAAGAATATAAAAACTTCGTCGTTAAACTAGAAACAAGTTGTTTAAAGTTTATAAACTTTGTTGTTAGTATTTAAAATACTAAATTGGTTGTCTCTTTGTGACAACAAAATGACTAGTGAAATTCAAGTCAATGATGGAACGACGAATGTTGTAGCAACAAACATTGCTACTTCAAGTCGTACAAATTCTGCTCATGCCATGGCATCGGCGGAAAAACCAGGAAAATTTTCTGGTGTTGATTTCAAACATTGGCAGCAAAAGATGTTCTTTTATCTGACTACCTTGAGTCTGCAAAAGTTCATCACAGAATGTGTTCCTGTATTGCCGGAGGATACTCCGAAAAAGGATCGCTTTGTAGTAACTGAAGCTTGGAAGCACTCAGATTTTTTATGTAAGAATTACATATTGAGTGGCTTACAAGATGACCTATACAATGTGTATAGCATGATGAAGACCTCAAAGGACCTCTGGGATGCTTTAGAAAAGAAGTACAAAACAGAGGATTCCGGAATGAAGAAATTCATTGTTGCCAAATTCTTGGACTTTAAGATGGTAGACAGTAAATCTGTAGTTACTCAAGTCCAAGAGTTGCAAGTCATTATTCACGACCTCCTTGCAGAAGGTATAATTTTAGATAATGCCTTTGTTAAACATTTTAAGAATGTTATTAATGTTCACTTAACCTTCTTTGTAGGTTTGATTGTGAACGATACTTTTCAAGTAGCTGCTATAATCGAAAAGTTACCACCTTTGTGGAAGGACTTTAAAAACTACTTAAAGCATAAGCGAAAGGAGATGTCAGTTGAAGACCTCCTTGTGAGGTTGAGGATTGAAGAAGACAATAAGGCAGTTGAGAAGAGGTCTCGTGGGAACTCTATAATAAATGGAGCAAATACTGTGGAAGAAGATCCCAACAAATCAAAGAAGAGAAAGAAAGCAAAAGCACAACAAGGCAATCCTCCTAAGAAGAATTCAAAGGAAATTGCTTTAACTGTGGCAAAGTTGGCCACAAGTCGGTTGATTGTCGGGCTTCGAAGAAGGACAAGAAAAAGGACCAAGCAAACATTGCTGAATCCAAACAATGGACAATCTGTGTGTTATGTTCTAGAAATGCAATCTTGTTTTAAATCCTAAAGAGTGGTGGATTAATTCAGGTGCCACCCGCCACGTGTGTGCCAATAAAGAATTATTTGCATCATATGCTCCGGCTCAAGATAATGAGAATATATTATGGCTAACTCCGCTACGGCAAAGGTTGAAGGAACAGACAAGGTTTGTTTGAAGATGACATCTGGCAAGGTGGTGACACTAAACAATGTCCTTCATGTTCCAGAGTTGCGAAAGAACTTGGTTTCTATTTCACTTCTGACTACGAATGGTTTCAAATGTGTATTTGTTTATGACAAAGTTGTAATTAGTAAGAATGAAGTGTACGTAGGCAGAGGTTACCTCACTGAGGGCTTTATAAGATCAATGTAATGACTATTGATATGAATAAAAGTTCTGGTTCTTCTTACTTACTAGAGTCAAGCGATTTATGGCATGTCAATTATAAAACCTTGCGAAAACTGATTAACTTGGAAGTTTTGCCTAACTTTGACTGCAGTAAATCAAAGTGTCAAACATGTGTTGAATCTAAGTATACTAAGCATTCGTATAAGTCTATTGAGAGGAATTCCAATACCTTAGACTTAATTCACACAGACATTTGTAATATGAAGTCGACACCATCTCGTGGTGGGAAAAAGTATTTCTTAACTTTTATCGACGATTGCACTAGATTTTGTTATGTATATTTGCTGAATAGTAAGGATGAGGCAATATATGCATTTAGATAATGTAAAACTGAAGTTGAAAATTAGTTGGATAAAAAGATCAAAACGATAAGAAGTGATAGGGGTGGAGAATATGAATCTCCTTTTGCGGAGATATGTTTGGAAAATAGAATTGTCCATCAAACTATGGCCCCGTATTCACCTTAATCAAATAGGATTGCGAAAAGGAAAAACTGAACGTTGAAGGAAATGATGAATGCCTTACTTATAAGTTCAGGTTTACCGCAAAACTTGTGGGGGGAAGCTATCCTTACAGCTAATCGAATACTCAATCGAGTGCCCCATAGAAAGACACAATCTATTCCATATGAGAAATGAAAAGGAAGGAAACCCAACTTGAAATATTTCAAAGTGTGAGGGTGTCTAGCCAAAGTCCAAGTTCCTATACTTAAAAGGTTAAAAATAGGACCAAAGACTGTGGTCCGTGTTTTCATCGGATATGCTACAAATAGTAAAACATGTCGATTTTTGGTTCATAAATTCGAACATCAGGATATCCATGATAATACGATAATGGAATCAGATAATATTGAGTTCTTTGAATACATTTATCCATATAAGACTAGACATGAGCTGTCTAGTGAAGGGTCTAAACAACCTAGGGATGAACCAAGGGAGAATGAACATAATGAAGAGAATCCAAGGCGTAGTACACGTCAAAGAACGTCGAATTCCTTTGTATTAGATTTTTTAACATTTCTTTTCGAAAATGAACCTCAAACGTTTAAAGAAGCGATGTTGTCTTCTGACTCATCCTTTTGGAAAGAGGCTGTCAATAGTGAGATTGATTCAATCTTGAACAACCATACTTGGGAGTTGGTTGATCTTCCTCCAGGAAATAAACCTTTAGGTTCTAAATGGATTTTCAAAAGGAAAATGAAAGCTGATGGTACTATTGACAAATATAAGGCAAGACTTGTAGTGAAAGGCTTTAGACAAACAGAAGGCCTTGATTATTTTGACACATATTCGCTAGTAACAAGGATAACGTCCATTCGGATGTTGGTTGCATTAGCTGCGGTATATGGTCTTGAAATCCATAAAATGGATGTGAAAACTGCATTCTTAAATGGAGAATTGGAGGAAGAAATTTACATGGAATAACCTGAGGGTTTTGTGGTTCCTGGTAAAGAAAAGAAAGTATGCAAACTTGTTAAGTCACTTTATGGACTAAAACAAGCACCCAAACAGTGGCATGCAAAGTTTGACCAAACAATGTTGGCAAACGAATTCAAAATAAATGAATGTGATAAATGTGTTTACATTAAAGACACTCCAAATCACAGAGTCATTGTTTGTTTGTATGTGGATGACATGTTGATCATCAGTAGAGACATTTCTGACATAAATGCTACTAAACGAATGCTTGAGAGCAAGCAAGTTTGATATGAAAGATCTTGGAGTTGCGGATGTGATCTTAGGAATAAGAATTCATAGAACTCCACAAGGGTTGGCATTGTCACAGTCTCATTATATTGAAAAGGTACTTGACAAGTTCAAGTATTTGGATTTCAATATTGCCAAGACTCCATTAGACGTGAGCTTTGCACTTCAAAAGAATGAAGGTGAAATGATTCACAATTGGATTATGCAAGAGTATTGGGAAATTTGATGTATATCATGAATTGTACACGACCAGATATAGCATGCGCTATTAGTAAATTGAGTCGCTATACGAGTAATCCCAATCAAACTCATTGGATGGCAATGAAAAGAGTTTTGGGGTATCTAAAACATACTCAAGACTATGCTTTGCATTATAACAAATATCCTGTGGTAATTGAAGGATATAGTGATGCAAATTGGATCACCGGATCAAATGAAGTAAAATCCACGAGTGGATATGTGCTTACTTTAGGTGGAGGAGCAGTCTCTTGAAAATCATCCAAACAGACATGTATTGCCCGCTCTACTATGGAATCTGAATTTATCGCGTTAGATAAAACCGGTGAAGAAGCTGAATGGCTCCAAAATTTCTTGGAAGATATTCCTTATTGGCCCAAACCATTGGCACCAGTGTGCATACACTGTGATAGTCAAGCGGCAATAGGTAGGGCACGGAGCATGATGTATAACGGTAAATCTCGTCATAAAAGAAGGAGACATAATACCGTTAGAGAACTTCTCTCTAATGGAATTATCACAATTGACTATGTAAAGTTTAAGGATAATGTGTCGGATCCACTAACAAAAGGCCTATCTAGAGAGGGAGTTGAGAGATCATTAAAGGGAATGGGTTTACGGCCTAGGACAAGTCGTCATGGCAGTAACTCTACCTAGCAGACTGGAGATCCCAAGAGCTAGGTTCAAGGAGATAAAACAAAGTTGTGACTGACGGTTCAACATTGTCAATAAACTCAACCCATTCTCATGATGGAGACAATGTTCAGGAAACAAGGATAAGACTCATGGTTGGTAGTCTTTTAATGGTTTCTAAGTTTGGCAGATTTGACCAAATAGTTTGATCTATAGGATTGAAACGTTTAGGAATCACCTATGTGAGAGTGAAGTGGAAGCTGCTTCAAGGAGAATGATAGTAAAGGCCTATTCTCTAACCTCTCATGAAACCAGGTCGTGTTCATGGATGAAACGAATGAAACCGTGAGAACCATAAATGGTAAAAGGCTGGTTGTGTGACTTGTGTTGTCTAGGTGTACATTAAAGTTTGATGGTTCAAAGATATCACATCTACCGAGTGCATCCGATGCAAGTTCACTACGAAAAGTTCAAAGGGAAACCTACTTATCCAGATGCAATTAGTCTTTGCTTGTTGATCACACACTTGTCTGTATATTCTTTGTTGAAATATCCATTCCTCATTCATGTGGGGGATTGTTGGGTTCAAAGTGTATTGTGAATGAAAAATGGAGGGAAGTAATATTGGAGGGAAAGTGAAAATATGCATTTCACTTTAAGATGTAAAGTTCTCCCACATTGGTGGGAGAAATAAACATTCTTATGCATATATTGATATGCATTCCTTCATGTGGATAGTGAGGAAAGAACAAGAAAAGCCTCGCGTCGTCGTCGTCTTCGCTCTCTCGGCTCGCCTTCGGATTTGGATTTGGATTTGGCAAATGATCGATCGAGAGATTAATTTTTTGGACAAAATTCATTTGAAACTTGAAATATAGTGATATCTTAATCCAAAAATCCAATAAGAAATGATTCTTTTCCATTTTGCGGACGCACATGACAAGTGCGAACGCATGTCACAACGCACCTCGAAGAAACGCACCCCTTCGAGGCAGACGACACACTGTTTCAAGTAAAAAAGATGATCTGCATGCGCAGGTCATCACCTGCGGACGCAGTTGGCCAACGCAGATGCTTCTGCGTCAGGCCTTATGTCACCTGCGGGCGCAGGTGGTCGCGACGGTCTAAAACAATGCGATTTTTCAGTGAACCATTGCTTCTCTTCTGAAGCAACACCTTTTGGCTATAAATACCTGACTTATTCCTCAGGTATTGAAACGAAAATTAGTGAAAGAAAAACATATTCTTCTTCTTAAAAACTCAAGTGTGATCATCAAATCATTGAGTGCGTTCGAATTTCGGTAGAATTTGAGGTACCACTATTCTACTGAAGTGAATCATTTTATCCTGGGAGGAAAGATTCCATAACCTCGGGTACTTAAGGGGAATAAATTCCTTAAGGACACACAGTGAATTCGGTGGACTTGATTCTAAATTTTCAGTTTCATCTTCTTTCTTACGGTTTTGCTATTTTCCAGAAAATAGTAGAAACTTCATTTTGATAGTTCGTTATTGTTGAACTTGTGTTTGAAGTTGTTGAACTTCTTTATTGTTCTTGAACTTAAAGTTGAAGTTCATGTTGTTTAAATACAGATATTTGTACCCGAAAACAACAGATGATAATATAGACAGTTGATGATTAAAATTTTGAAGGCTAATTAATTTTAGAAGTATTATTTGAAGCATTGAAGTTGAATAATTTTATAAGCACACAGAGAAGGTATTCTTTCTTTCCTTGGCAAAGACAAAACATACAATTGTACTGGGCACTTTAATAAACTTAACTAATTAAAATTTTTGTTTGTATTTATCGGATAATTTTCTCAACTATTTGTTGTGTTTTCTATGCAGATTTGTTGCCTATCTTTTTCTCTAAAAAAAAAAAAATGCTTTCTTTTTAACACATGATAGGAAGAGAAAAAAAAAAGATGAAGATAAGGTAATAATAGTACTGTTTAATTGACTTGGTTTCTTTTTAGAAAATTTTAAAAAAAGAAAATACCAACTTAATAAATTCTAGACTAATTTTAATTTGTCTCTCCATTCACATAGAAATTTATTGGAATTGCTTGATTAGCATGAGATTATTTTATCAATAAGTTGTGTATTTTTTAATATTAGTTTTTTTAAATATTAGTTTTAAGCCACTTGACCAAACCATATTAAATATTATGATTTTTTTTCTTCCATGTTACAAACTAAATTTTGAAATTATGGGTAAAGTGCAGAGAAAGATCATGGTTATGTTTGAAGCAGTAGAAAAGATATACTGATAATTTGATCAAGAAGAGGGATTGAAGTGGCATGAACTTTGCAGATCAAATTTTGGACTTCTAGGATGGAACCAAGTCAAATTGCGCAACTTTATGGATTATCAAGCACTAATCATCTTCTTGTTGAAGACACCAACCTTAATTTAAGGGGTTATCATTGTATTTCACCTACCTTATTTGTATCTTAGATATTTATAAATACTATATAATTAATTAAATAAATTCTCCATCTTTACATATTCAAAAGATATTGAATTTAATTACTGTATTTATTTTTAATTACTTAAATATATATTATATTTAGTGTAACGTTTGAACTCATTAACGTGATGTACACGCGCGAGGCGCGTACACCTAAGCTAGTTCTATAAAAATCTAAGATAGTATTGAAAGAAAATAATAAATTTCTCTCGATTTCATAAATTGAAAAAGTAAATTAAAATAACTATTATTTTAATAGTAAAAAGGCAAAGTAAAAAGAAATGGAGAAAATAATAAATAAAGAATATAAACATGATTGTGGTAAACAATACTGCAGTGAGAAAGAGGAGCTGAGATCATGTGTTCAGTGACGCACTAACAAAAAAATCATTCCACATAAGCAGCAAATATGAGCTACTTGCTAGTGATTGCGAAAACATTGACTTACCCAAACAAAAAACAAGGAAACAAAATAGAAAACATACTGGCTAATTCAAACTAGATCCAAATAATTATTTTATTTCCAAATACCAATATGGCTTATATATAGTGCCAAAACATTATATATGATCAAATCAGAGTCTTAGTCTAGAATTTAAGTCTTCCAGATGGAAAAATATTATTGCAAACATACAATTATTGCAAATATATGCATAAAAGAGAATATTAATTATTATTTCATATATTAGAGTATAAATAGCATTTCTTCCCAGAAAGTCCAGTAGTTGTAAGAAGAGCAGAGAAGCCAGTGTACTGCTCCTCTTTCTTGGCTACACATATATTGGCGATGATTTTGGAGAGTTCACTTTGGTTCAATTTTGCTTGACTTGCATATTCTTCTATTGCCATCCACTGCAATGAGAAAAAAAGGAATAATTACAGTGCAATATCTCTGACTGATCTAGTTTAAAAAGGAACCAACAAATGTATATAAGTTTTGTATATTAAAGTATAAATATACATATACAATACATATAATATACATACCTAAAAAAATGGTAATATACATAATCAATGTATATGTTTGATATATCGACCATATTGATAAATGAGTTTTAACTACATGTTGATAAATTTTCCAAAAGAGGGGGAAAGAAACGTTATAGCTCTAATTTAGTGGATTCATGGCATAGCAAAAATTACAATTATTGGAAAAAAGTTAAAATATATACTAAAATGATATTGTGGTAATGTTGAACATATATACCTTAGCTTCCTCAATTTCAGCATCTTGCTTGTGGATAGTGAAATTGAGTGGCTTTAGCATGCATATGAAGAACAAATCTGATTTTCCGAAGAATGATTTGTGGCTTTGTCTGCATGCAATAAGCACAGAATTAGAAAATTTAGAAAATTTGATATACTCATGTGTTGTAGGAAGCTTGTTCCACAAATATTTGTAAGAAATATTATTTCTAGTTTAAGTTATGTACTATTGACACACTATCAATATATTTTACACTGTTATTGATGAGTCCAAGAGACAAATATATGTCTAGTTTAATTTACACTAAGAACATATATACCTTTTAATTTATGTCTAGTTTAATTTCTCAGTTTTTGCCCTTCGTTTATATTTCCTAGTTGTTGAGTCCACGAGACTTAATTGCTCATATTTATGATTTTAATTTGACTTTAAAAGGGCAAAAGTAAAAAGCGGTGTTCAATTTATGTCCTAATTTTTTTCTCTTAATAGATGTGCATTGCCTCACAAATTAAATTAAGTTAGTATGCACTAGAGAAAGTACTATAAAAAAAACTAGTAATTGAGAAGACATTATAGAATTTTTGAGTTGATATAATATTATTAAAAAATAACGAACACTAAGCTATTTTATTGTTAATAGTTCTAAGGATATTAGTTATTTTTATTTTTTTAAAACGTGTTTAGTAATATCTTTTATTAAATATATTAATTGTGTATTTGAGAGTCGAATATTGATTAAACATAAAAAGAATTAAAAAATAAAATAAAAAGAGGGGTGAGTGGAAGAGACGTGGTGGCGAGTGGCATGAAAAAGTACATAAATGGGTCCACCATCCAAGTGTCAAAGAAGAATGAAGGGTCACATAACTATTATTGGTTAGGCCTCTCCCATAGTAAAATTTTTCGTTTCGTCCCACAAATATTTGTAAGAATTTTTTTTAACTTATTTTTTTTTAAAAAAGTTTGATTTATGTACTATTGACACACTATCAATACTATATTTTTACACTGTTAATGACAGGAAGGATGAGGACATTCATACCTGAAAGCAAGGAGCTCAACAAATTCTGTCTCAATCTATAAGAAAAAACTAAAGTTCAATATTAATTTGTCTAGCACTATGTCTTTAAGTAGGAAATATTTCCTATTTTTTTTTTTTCATATCCAAGAATTGAGTTTATATATATACTTACTCCCGTCTCTTCTTGCACTTCTCTAACGGCAGCCATACATATATCCTCGCCCTACAATTGGTCGAATTCGATAAAATTTATATATAATATAAAACTAATTTGATATAAAGCATTTTGTATCATTTCATATAAAATTAAAGTTAACTATGAACTTCATCACTAATTTGTCGCTAAATTATTCGTAGCTAATAACTTTGTTAATAATATATCGTTGATCTATCGGTAAATATGCTTAATGACAAATTTTGCATTCTAACTATAAAATTTGTACGTTGCAATTCCTATCTTTTTTAGCCGTGTATATTATTGACACTTTCTTCTCGTCCAAACGAGCTAATCTGACCTTGTACCTTTTGTGTATGAAAAAGAAATGGTCCTAAAACATTTCGGTCTTTTTATTTTAATAGAAAATATATCATGAGGATACAATGCATAATCTTCTTTCAGCTATGGATTTCATTGAACATTTAAAAGTTGTTGAAATTCTCCGAAACTTTAATGTGTTGACAAATTTCTTTTCAAAAGATATTACTCCCTCCATTTCACATTACTTGACATGTTTGTTAAAAAATTTGTCTCAAAATAGTTGGCATGTTTAAAGAATCAAGAGATAATTGGACACCTTTTTTCAACTTTACCCTTATTAATTTAATGAAAGAGTAATTAACTTCAATAGGTAATGACAATATTTAATGTGAGTTTAATAGTCATATTAATCAATTTACACTTCTTATTAACTTCTCCTTAAGAGTTGTGCAAAAGACAAATATGTCAAGTAATATGAGATGGAGGGAGTATTCACCTAAATTTTTTCCTTTTCCCCAAAATTCTGATTCTCAATTTGAAGATCTATAAATGAAAATGACTCGGAAAAATATTAATACTAGTAAGCGATGTGCAGAACGTATAAAACTACTCAATTAGTCCTCTTGAATATAATGTTGGAAATTGTCTTATTCGTGGACTAATTAACATTAACAAAAATTATTTGATGTTATAAAATGGGCTAAAACAATAATTAGTTGATTATGGGTAAAATTCATAAATAGCCACTTTCAACATCTATAATTGAAAAATAATCACTGTCATGGAGTTTCAAATTAATTAGTTACATAAGTCATCGTAACTATATTTTAAAAATAAGACCAAAATGTGATCAATAGGCGCTATTCTTCAACTTTGGCAATACATTTTACTGTCTTATCTTACATTTAAAATATTCTTGATCCATGCAATAGTTCTTAGACTGTTATAAATTTACTTAGGTGTAATGCACTCGTTTCTTTAACGTAAAGTATATTCCGATGCTCTAAGTTTCTAATTAGTACTTATATTTTTATCCAAAGTGCTGGATTCCTTATTCTTTAATAATAATAATAAAATGAATATTAAAAAAAAAAGTAAAGATGAGAAATGGGCAAAGATATAAATTTGTGAACCTCATCAACAACGCCAGTAGGCAGCTTCCAAGTTCCAGTGCTTCTTCCAGATTTTTCTTTAACTACCAGCATCTGCCAATTGAAAATAAATTTGACTCGTGATATATGATTCTTTTTAGTTCGCTTAAAAAAAAAATCATATATTGAAATTCGAAAATAAATAACTTTATACTTCTTAATGTATCCTTAATATTAATAAGTTCTTATAATCGTATAACATATTTAAAGATATTGAAATGCTTTGGCAGATTCAAGATCATAAATTATAAAAAAATATTATTTCTTTTTTAAATATCGTGTCAATTCAAATTATGTCACGTCGAAATAAAGATAAAAATTGTAACATCTGGAGGAAACACACAAGGACTCTCCAAAAAAAAAAGAAGAGAAAGTTAGCCCCCAAAAAAAAAACTTTAATATATACCTCTCCATGTTGGTTGAGGATGAAAGCACCAATACCAACACGATGAGATGCATTAGCAGGTAAAGTGTGAGGTATTTCATGAGGAATCCAATACACAAGCATCAAATATGTTGCTTCTGCATGATGATACCAAAATCCCTCCTGCATTAATTGGTTAGATTAATATTAAACACATTACACACAATTACGTACTCATTTATATGAACCTAAAATCTAGTGGTAATAATTATAAGTTGAGCATGTATTAATTTTCCATGAATATTTTTACCTTCACCGCTACATCAACAAGATGAGCAAGTTCTATAGGCAACTTAATCCAAACACCCTTCTTTTCCTGAAAATCAAAATATATCAAGGGAAAAGAGAATTAGAACTTAGTACTCCCATCATTTATTCTAGGTTATGAGTCAATATGATTAAATAAAGTTATTCGCAATTACTTTTTAAGTAATCAGATTACGTAAATAATTTTTACAAACCGCATGAAGCATATAATTTAAACTCAAATATTACAAAATGAATAAACAACAAGCATATGTACACATTGACGGATTAATCTAGGATTTCTAGAACATAATACACTACTAAAGAAAAAGGAAGAGGATATATTGTAACACCCCGTACTTTTATAACCTCACTTGATACCTTGGGGTCATATCTACATAGGTGTTAAGATGCCATGAATATGTGTTTTATAGTGTTATTGGTGAAACATTTGATATTGGATTTAACATGTGCGATTAGACCTTCGTAAGGGGTGTTTTGTGAATTCGTAATGCATTTGGGTGAGGCCCCGCACATGTTCTAACCTCATTTAGTGACTTTAAGTCATGTTTACTTGATGATTAAGGTCACTAAGTAAGTATTTTATAGTGTTTTGATAAGGGATTAGACGATACGTAAACATTGGATACGTGGCCGAAAATTTCAGCACTTTGCTGAAACTTGCGCCACTACCCTGTTTCAGGGGTGTAGCGCAAGCCACCAGCCTGCAGAAACTTCAGAGAAGGCCAGATTCTTGCGCCACTACCCTGTTTCAGGGGGTGTGGCGCAAGGCACAACACTTATGCCCTTTCTGGCGTCGTTTCGTAACGCGATTCTACGACGATTTCTCGATGGTTTCCTTTGGTTCTTTGGAGTTATTTGAGCATTGTTAAGGATTCAAACACTTCAATATACTCCTACATGATCAAATCATGAAATGTGAATAGTGATCCAAAATGTCCAATGAAACCAAGGGCGACTAGAATGCCTATTTTTGCGATCGAAAGGACGAATGAGAATCATTTAAGGGAATATTGTCGTGACATTATGGAATTATGTAAACATGAGATAGATGGTGATGAATACATGAAATTTGATGGGTCACATGGATATGTATAATTGGGCCCAAAATGAAATAAAAGACTTGGCCCAAATGGGTCATTTGACCCATTCTTGCCATGACCACTCCATTATTGCTCCCAAATGGCTAAGGATGACTTGAGCACTATATAAGGGACCCAAAAATCAGATTTATTGAGGCAAAACACACATGATTTTTCATTCTTTTTCTAGAAAAATCTCAAGAACACCTCTTGGACTCCCAAAAACCCTAAGGCATTTTTGGACAAGATCATCCTATTCCAAGCTTTGGTAAGTGTTTATTTTCATGGATTAACATATTATATGCATGGGAGATTATGTATATTATGCTAGTTGTGTTGGCAAGGTGATGAATAGTGTATTTTTGCCTTTGGTGAAAGATGTGTCATCTTGGTAATTTGAACTTGAATTAGGCCTTGTGCCTTTGATGAAAAAGCATGGTATGGACAAAATATGAACATGTATGGTGTTATTTTTGGCATTAAACTTGTTCTTGTATAAAAGTGGAAATTATGGGATTTTGGCCGATATGTGTTATGAATTGAATTAAGGTACGTTGATGGATTATTTGTGATATGTTATGGATAAGAAAGTGTAAAGCAGAAGTATTGTGGTGAAATGTATTGATTTTCATGTATTGGTCAATGTTGGGAATATTATGGAATTTTTGGAATAATAGTATAATCAATGGTTTTGTCAATGGGAAATGACATGTTTAAAGGCAAACATGTGATTCATTGACATGGTATGCATTTGTAAAGTGATTGGTGGTTGATGTGAATTTCATTATGTATTTATGTTGTAGAGTGACACATAAAGAAGGAGAGGGATTATTATATACGCATCGAAGGTTGTATATTCGTATTGTGAATCCAAGGTATGTAAGGTTACTTTGTCCGTATCTTTCTGCGGCAAATACTATCCATATTGTCATGTCACTAGTCCTATCCCGAAATGTGCTAGGGTATCCGATATCCATTTATCAATAGTCATTGTCATATATTTTCTACTCATGGATCATTTGTGAATCTCATGTCTCATATTCATGGTTAATGTTCCGAAAGTTCAAATAAGGCTATGTTCCAATATTCCAATAGTGCCTATACTTGTGTCTCTTGTTCATGGATTATTGTTCAATGGTTCCAATGGTATCATGGTGCTAGTTATGTTATATTTCTCATGATGTTTATTCACATGTCTTGGTTAATGACTCAAAGCTTCCAACAATGTTATGTTCCAAAGTTCCAAAGTGATGTGATGACTATCAAAGTATCAATCTCAAAGTAATGAACAAAGTAATGCAAATGTGGTCAATGATCAAGTACGGGTGGCAAGTCTAGGGGCGTAAGCCTAGCTCGACTCGATCCCGATGCATTGATGTATGGGTGGCAAGTCTAGGGGCATAAGCCTAGCTCGACTCGATCCCAACACAATGATATGATACGAAAGACCCACTGATCAGTCGGGGCCCGGGTACATTGTGACATATGTGATAACAAGTGAGTATTGTGATAAAGAAAGTAATGAAAGCAATGAAAGCAATCCACATGGTTTCCAACATGCAACATGGTGACTTATTCACATTGAGTATTCATATGTTTTGAGTTCATTGACATATTCATTGAAATATTCATGTGTTGTATAGTTTCATCTGAGCCTTGCATACTCAGTACTTATTTCGTACTGACCCCTCTCGGGGAATTTACCTTACTTGCTGCAGGCGCAGGTCCCAGTAGGCCTCCCCAGTAGAGTGCCAGTGTTAGCGGTTCTTTGGTGAGCTCCAGCTCATTCGGGGCTTCTCCGAGTCAGAGTATATACATGTTTTGATATTGTACATAATGTGTAAAGCGGGGACTTGTCCCGACTTATGGTTCATTTTGGTCAATGCTCTTGTTAGAGGCTTTTGTAGACGGATGTGGGTGTAACAGTGTAAAAGACACATGTTGTTTTGACTGGATGGCCTCAACGGCCAAGTTTCATATGTATGTATAAATATGTCCCATGTTCTCCTTTATTCGTCTTTCATATTATTATGAAATGGTGGTTATGATTATGAGATGCATATGATTGAACATAGGCAAAGGTTGGTTCTCTCGGGCCTTATCGGCTACGGGTGCCAATCATGTCTCGATGGGATTCGGGGCGTGACATATATTTAGTGAGATTAATGAATCTCTGCAACTTTGGATAAACAACTCAGCATTCAACTAAGTTCACTATATATTCAACCCTTTTGGATTATGGGTGTCAACAGATAAGATTAGTTCAATTCTAAGTAATATGCACATAAAATATCTAGTTGATCGGAGAGATCATAAGTTTAAGTGCGCCACAATTTCTATACTAATTTCGGCCATGTATGTACATACATACCTTTAGCCTCCAATGAGAAATGGAAGCCCTTAGCATAGTATGAAATTTAAGAGAATCCATAGGCTCCTCCTTCTTCATGTTCATAGTAACTCCTCCATAGTTATCTTCACTTGCCTCAAATATTTCCATTTGTTTGTCAGCTGCCTCCCCAAAAGAACCCATTAATTTGCACAAGTCTGAGCTGTTCAAAGAACAAAAGAAAACATTGGGTAAACAAATCTGAACAGTTTAAGTGCTACTGATGGTACTCCCTTTTGTATAATTATATGGTAATATTTTTGTTTAATTATATGATAAAGAAATCTGCAATCGGTTTTGTTGTCCCTCATTACTTCCAACGCATTACTAGGCACGTATAGGTTAGATTCAGTTCGAAAGCATTTTTCCAAGCACAACAAATATATTGTAAAATAAGCCATCGCTTAGTTCGTACTTAATATTATTTAGAGACAAATTCAGAATTTGAATTTTATAAATATTTCACATCAATAAAAACCCGAGGGTTTATGTGGACATTACGTAACAATATAGTTATTGTAATCAACATCACTACAATCATATAATCCCACCATGTCACGGTTTATGTTTATGTGACGTTGTTTGAATAAGTTTTGGGACCTTAGCATATATGTATGGTAAAATTAAACAGGAATTTTTGTGAAAATCTTAATGAGCTGTCACGTGGATATGCATATGATAAAGAGAAACAACCTTTAATATATCTAAAATACTTAACTTGTTAAGCTAATCAAAGTAAGGACACGTACGTACCAATTATCAAAATATATCAGGGGTTAATTTATGCAGCTACTACAGTGCTTTGAAAATGCATGAAAACGTTGATATGGGAAACCCCTATTTATACAAGCATCATCCAGCTGACGACACATATAGCTTACCAGAAAATATACATAATTCTTGAATGGAACTTGAACAGAAATTTACTTGGAGACTTTTACTGCCATGAAGCACATTCCTAGGGGTTGACTTTTTGCTAATTATTGCTAAATGATATGACTTACATGCAACCTGCTGGTCGGACATAACTCGGCAATTCTTCATACATAAACCAGCAAGAGCCAACATATGGCAGATTAAATTAGCACCAAGTCCAATAATTAAAGCCGTGTTCATTGGTGCAAATTAAAATACGTAATGGATATGACGTACGTCGACCACTACATATCTGATGTTGATACAACATTAAGGAAATTGATAAGAATGACAAAGAAGAAAAATAAAGAAGATGACTCATTCATCAATGTTAGATCGTTAGGTGGAGATTAATTTCCATATTATACGGTCTCCCATGGAACCTGTCTATCTAATTAATAATAAAAGACTTCAACGTATATTGAACTTTTAAGTTTATCTTCTTTTGTTAGCTATTTTGGCCTCAACTTAACAAAAGACGACAATAATAGGTAACGAATGAAGATTGAAGGAAATAAAGAAAGTGGAAGAGCGCTCGATAAAATCCCCATGACGTTTTGTTGTGAGTTAAGATTCATTTGAGGGTAATAGAGCGTTTGGAAATTTGGAACATGTTAACAGACCTATATATGATAAGAAACTTAACGGATCAACATGGGTTGTGGGGCGATGGTTGGGTCCCTCCACTCTTAATCAGAGTTCTCGGGTTAGAGCCCTAGATATGGAAAAAAATCCTATTGGGAGCGCAGAGAAAACGTGTTATGTTCCATAGGACCTGGGAAAAAAATTCAGGTTAGCCTAGCAATATGGTTGCGCCACGCATAGGGGGTATTCCAAGCCCAAACAATCGCTGATATATATAAAAAGCACCTTGAAGAGAGAAAAAAAAGGTGTTATTTGTTCAATGTTATGAGAGCTTCGATAGAGAAATGTTACCTACAGCTTTGGCATTCCATCCAGCTGGTAAGAACCCAGCTATATTTAGATGAACTCAAATCAATTAGCACCAAATAATTAACATGGCCGGATTAAATTGAAATTCTTCCAATCTTTAAGATTTCAACAAGAGCTTAAAGGACTAGGGTTTGAGAAATTATTCCAAGAGGTAATTTCCAAACCCGCCCTTTTCATATGATTCAAGAATGAGTATCATGACTTGTTGCGTATGTCATAATTGTTTTGCGCTGTAGCAAGGCCAATTGTAGACTTTGAAATTACTATTGAACACACATGCATATTGGTGTGATCGATCTCATCCAAATTGGAGAGCTAGTTGACCTCCCCTTGCGTGAGTCATGTCATAAGGGCTAGGGTAAGCTACTTCACACTCATAGAGAATATCGTTTGTGATGGGAAATAGACCAACGCCTCGTCGTGCGTGGTGATAGTTTTCATACGTACGCAGGGCCATTTTGTGAACACTTTTTCAGTTATAAGTGTTTTGCAAATCAGCTAGTTTCAGATTCAGTTACAGTTATCCGTTTACAAACTTGGTTTTCAAGTTACAGTTATCCGTTTACAAACTCGGTTTTCAGTTCAATATTAGTCTTTAGACTTAATTAAAAGAGATAAGACACAAGCACCCCCTAAACTATACCCAAAGTTGCTATAACACACCTAGACTTGGCAGCCATGTCAACACAAAAGGAGTACAAAAATACAGAAAAAATGAGTTAAGGGGGGTAATAGTACCCCCATAATGTTTAGGTGTGTCATATCAACTTCGGGTATAGTTTGAGGGATACTTGTGTCTTATCTCTAATTAAAATGATTTATATGTCTACATGTTAACATGTTAAATGTGTTTTCTTGCTTAATATGTTTTATCCTAAAAAGTCTTGTTCCCCTAGGTAGTCTATGAGACTTACTAGTTCTATTGGCGATACTTAGCCTGCAAGGATTTACTTCCAGTCTTAATGCAAATACAGTTGATGCCGATATCGGTACTACCAAGCCAGTTAGGTGGCGCTCACAAGGAAAAACTTAGCAGCTCGATTGGTTGACTTTCATCTTATTGGTGAGAATTCGATTCCCATTTTGTAATTTCCTTCCCTATCCCAGCTCTCACAATCTACCTCTTTCTGCTTCTCTTTTTGGTGGGAGATCCACCCTTACTACTTATTTCAGGTGTTTAGTATTCGAGGAATGATTTGAAGGCATTTGTATTCATTATGTTTTAGAGGCTCATGGTATAATCTAGTATTGTTAGTTAGTTTAGTTAAATTATCTATTAATCAACTAAATGTTAGAGTTAACCTGACAGACAATTAGAGTCGGATGTCAATTACGTCCCGCCGTTACTTTTGGGTGTGACATACTCTAGCTCAATTGCATTGCACTTACCGGGGTTCTTTTATCTTCTTTTTTTCCTTTAACATTTCTGACTCTTTCTTCATTTTCTTCTTAAAAACTTCATATTAATTAAAGTTGATAGAGAACCAGACAAATGCAAAGAAATTTAAGGTACTAGTTAAAAGTTGAAGCTTTCAGTTTGCAAGTTGCGTAAAAGGAATGAGATATTCAGCTGACTATGCATTAGCCTAAAATTGGCAAGTTAAAGTCAACATATATATCATATGAACATGAGAAAAAGAAGGTCAGAAATCATTATGATTCATTTATCACTTAGTTAATTATTATAGAGGTTGACGGACTAAGAAATGTAAACATGACTTGGTCTTGGATTTGTAGCTTTCCACGTTCTCATTTCCAATGTAATCGACTCTTTATTGCACGACTAAAAGCGTACTTGTCCAGATATAGATTTGGGTAAAATCGGTGGGTCATATGGCCAAATTTACACTCCGTTTATTTTTACTTATTCATTGTACATCCAGGTAGGGGCGGCTCAAGCACGTAAGTGGCCTAAGGCCAAAATCAAACAGACGCCTTAAGTTTTTATCAAAAAAATGTTTTTTTAATAAAGTCTATTTTAAAAATTATATAATCGTTTTCTTCTAATAATTCTCTTTTAATTAGTAATACAATCAATGTATTTAATCTTTTTGATACATACTACTTCAAATATATCAAACTTCTTCTAATAATTTTTTTATTTATATAAAAAAATTATTTTTCAACAAATAATATCTATTATTACTAAAAAAAAATGAGGCCCCTCAAATTTTGGGGCCTAAGGCGATCGCCTTTTTTCCAAAGGGATAGAGCCGCCCCTGCATCCAGGGGTGGCTCAACAGGATTTGTGTCTGTCACAACCCAACCAATTATTGTTGACACCCATCCTAACCTATGGCGGGAGAACCATGCTAACCCCAAGCCTTACTAGCTCAATGTTTTCACATTCAAATTCTATTAATCTCATTTTTAATTGAGTTCAAAAGGGCTTCATTAAATACATATGATCTTAGGCATATTTATACTCCTAAGTGTCATTATCTATGTGCTTTTAGCTTAGTTTTGAGAATAACTTGAGGTGCTTATTGAGTAATAAAGTGTGTATATGTGTATTTGTATGCTCTATTGTGTTGTATGGACTAATGTTTGTTATGAGATATTGTAGGATACTATTAGAGGAGCCATGGAAGCTAAATGAAGCCTACAAACAAGCCACAAGGAGTGGCGAAATAAGAAACAAGTGGACGAGAAGAATAGAGTAAAGATTGGTCGAAATCGTGCCTTGGGGAGTACCCCTTGCACCGTACCCCCTGGCATGGGAGGGTGCCTTGCACCCCACCATCTACATCAGGGGGCTACTGTTTTTCCCCTGCGATGGCCCTCCGTCACACGCCCTTGGCCCTGCGATGGGCCGTGCGACGCAACCCTCCAATTACGTCTCAAAGTTGGTTTTTAACGTGGTTTAAGTTGAGGGCAAGTTGGTAAATACATATGTTTCATTTGGGGCAGCCTATGGAATACTTAAAATACTATATAAGGAGTACTTAGCCACATTTTACACACATCTCTTGGATTACACACAAATCGGAGAGCAAAGGAGACATCAAGGAGCTCAAACTAGGGTTCTTTCTTCTTGTACTTTTCATTGAAGTTATGAACTCTTTTATGGAGATTGTTTGTATGAATATGAGTGGATAAACACCCTCATTCTAGGGTTGAGTCTACAACATGATTGCTTAATTAGGTTTTATAGTTGGTTTATTTGTTTATCAAGTCATGTGATTGTTCTTGCGTTCTTGTTTTACTATTCTAAAGTGTCATTAACTTTAGGATAAATTGTAGTTCCAAAACGAATTGACCATAGGAGTTGAGGGGAGGAATGAAGAACGTAAGGAGTGTGGATCATCTCTTTAATTGTTATAAACTAATTATTAAAGGATGATTTGCGGTTAGGATAGAGATATTCCTAAACGCCCCACTTGGTTAATGAAACGGGAAGATAGTTTAATGCACTAGAATTAAAGACACATCCCCGCTCAACGATGTAGCTGTGAGATTAATTTGATTAGATGACTTAGAGGATGATCATTCCCAAGTTGAATATCAACCCCGTAGATCAACAATCACGATAAGCACCAACACCGACTAGAAACCATAGTTATGCATGAATGTGAAGTAATTGCCTCAACCCTGGAACTCTCCATCTATTGTTTACAATACGAATTTCATATCATCGTTATTTTTAGTATTTAGTTATAAAAACAAAACTCAAACTCTCTTTAGTTACGAATCGCACTTAATTAACTTCAATAGTAATACTTAAGTTGGATCGTCTGCTAAACACCAAGTCCCTGTGGGCTTGATATTCGGCTAGGAAGAGCCACTATATTACTTGCACGACCACGTAAACTTGCGTGTGCACTTGGGAGGGACAAGTTTTTGGCGCCGTTGCCGGGGACTTGAAAATTAGCAACTTTCTAAATTCTAGTTTTACTATTTATTTTGATAAGTGCTGACAACTTGGTCTTAACTACTGAATTTGCAGGTACAAATTTGAATTTTAAGCAAACTGGAAAGGGAGAGGGAATTGGTTGAACCACATCTCGAACCTGAGAGACGCTTACACCAATTAAGGAGAAAAACAACACTTCTCTATCCAATCCCGCAAGTTCAAGAGGACGAGACTATTCCTGCAGCAATAGGTGATGTACAACCACCTCGTAAGACAGTGCGCGATGTGGAAATCCCCCTCGCAACTATTATGACCTCCTGTATTCACAAGCCGGACGCGCAGGAGGCAGATTTAAGCTGAAACAGAACATGGTGCAATTGTTGCACACAAGCGGACAATTCACAGTCTTGTCACATGAAGATCCATACGTCCATCTTCAAAATTTTTTGGAGATAAATGGCATATTCATCCCCGCAGGAGTCTCCACAGACTATGTGAGGCTCACTTTTTTCTCATTCTCACTTTTGGGAGAAGCGGAGAAATGATTGAAGGCAGAACCTTCAAACTCAATTACAGCTTGGGACGATTTGGCAAAGAAGTTCCTCATCTGATTCTTTCCTTCGGGCAAAACTGTAACGTTGAGGACAAGGTGAATGCAGCTTATTTATTCCACAAGCAAGGAATAAATAAGGAATGCCTTAATCTTGAAACGAGGGACATGAAAAATGATAAGTAGATCCAAAGGCTGCCCGTTCATGGTGCTCAATCTTGAAACTGAGTCTGGAATCGCTAGCTAAAGGCGAGGTCTTGTCTCAAATGCCGGAACACGCTCTACACTCAACAAAAAGAAGAACATAGGTAGCATCCGTACAACAACACGTACTGGTAAGCATTATAGGTCCACTCAACTATATTTATATGAACTCAAATCAATTCGCACCAAATAATTAACAACGATTAACTTGAAATTCTTCAAATCTTTAAGATTTCAACAAGAGCTTAAAGGACTAGGCTTGAGAAATCATTCCAAGAGGTAATTTTCTAATAAGATTGAAAGGTCTTTCTCACTTATTATTTTCTAGAGGCTCATGACTTAATCTAGTATTGTTAATCAGTTTTTTTAAATATAAATTATCTGTTAATCAACTAAATATTAGAGTTAACTCGACAGACAGTTAGAATCAGATGTCAATTACGTTCCATCCTTATTTTTGGGTGTGATACACTCTAGCTCAATTGCGTTGCACTTATCGTGGCTCTTTCATCTTTTTTCCTTCATCATTTCTGACTCTTTCTTCATTTTCTTAACAAAGAAAACTTTATATTAATTGACGTTGATAGAGGCCGGGCAAATGCAAAGAAATTTAAGGCACTAGCGTATAGTTAAAGCTTTCAGTTTGTAAATTGCGTACAAGGATTGAGATATTCAGCTGACTTTATATTAGCCCTAAACTGGCAAGTTAAGTCAATATTTATATAAAAATAGATACTCCCTCTATCCCATTTTAGTTGGACGCATTTCATTTTACAAGGTAATTAAGAAATTATAAATGAAGTGATAGTTTTTACTATTATACCCTTTACACATATTAATGATATTTATTAGGCATAGAAATAAATGTTGGAATTGTAATTAATTGTAGGGGTAAAATGGAAAAAAATTAATTAATTTTATCTTAATTTAGTAAGTGATCAACTAATATGAAATATTTATTTTTAGTAAAATGACCAACTAAAATGAGATGGAGAAAATAAGAAAAAGAGGGTCAGAAACCATTATGGGTCATTTATACTTAGTTATTGAGGTTGACGGACTAAGAAATGTAAACGTGACTTGGTCTTGGATTTGTAACTTTCCACGTTATCATTTCCGTAGTTGACTCTTTATCAGTGGCGGAGTCAGAATTTTGGTGAAAGGTGTTCATACTTTTAGGAAAAGAAGTGAGTGATAAAATAAAATACTAACCCCTAGGTTCAAACCTGGGCCGATAAGGTGGACTTGAACACCCTTGGCCACTAGGCTAAGCATCTTTAGCTTGTCAAGGGTGTTCAATAATAAGTATTTATTCAAAAATATCTATATTTAACTTATATACTCGGAAAAACTTTCCGACAAAGGGTGTTCATTTGACCACCCTTCGATGGCTGTAGCTCCGCCCATGCTCTTTATTGCACAATTAAAAGTGTACTTGTACATGCAGATATAGATTTGGGAATAAGCGGTGGGTCATGACCAAATTTATACTCCATTCGCTTTTACTTACCCGTTATATTAAAAGTAGATGTTATTCTCCTTCATTTGTCAGACTAAAAATCAAGAAAAAGTTTACTGTTTACTTATTTTACCTTTTTTTATTAAATGCAAAATTATTTCTTGATATATATTTAGATGACTATAATTAATAAAAGTGATATAATAAATTACTCTTTTATTTATTATTTCTTAATATGTGTGTCAAATTAAACAGGTAAAAATAGATGAAGGGACTAATAATCTACTCTATCATAGAGTTGGTAATGAAATATCTGTTAGTCATTTGAATTAACAAACGTTGTCACAGTATTTGGTTTGCTTTTAGACAATTAGCAGGAGAGGAATTTAGACTTTTTTATTACTAAAGATATTCTATCATCTACTACATATAAAAAAATAATTCTCTACATATAATGCGATTTTTCAATAATGGGACTATGGATAAATCTCCTTCCGCCATTATTTGCAACTTCCGTTGAACAAACTAATGTAATCAATTTAGACTTGTAGTGAGAACTGAGAAAGTGCATATGATGCGATTTGATGAAAAAAATTGATTATTCGATGTTTTCACATGACTAATTAATATTGAAATCAATTTCACGGAACCTACTAAACAATTTCAGAGAAAAATGATCCTTGAACATGAAAACTAAAAATTAACATAAATTAAAGTTGTTGCTTCCACTATGATGCTCTTGGAAATAGATATGTCTCACTAAAAAGATGCATGATGAATAAGAAAGCAGATTGTGCATAAATGAAAGCTATTTTAAGGGAATTCATGAAGACCTTCAAAGTACGTAGTGGTTATGTTTCTTTAGGTTGAAGTACTAAAGGCGGCATAGCGCATCCACCGGAAATAGGAGATATTCAACAAAAAAGGCCAAAAGGCAGTATTATAAAAAAAGATAAATAATTGCTAGAGAACGTGTAGATTCCAATTTCATAATATTGTTGAAGATTTAAACATTGGCATAACTTAAAATATTTGTATTATGTACTAAGATTGGGTTGTAAGGCCTCATTTCTTTACGCTCAATAAAGATCTTAATTTTAATTATTTAGATTTTAGCCATTAGATTTGAATGTTAGTTACTGAGCATTTATTTTTATAATTTTACAATAACTTAATGACTCTAATTAAGCGATTCCTCTCAGTGTGATATGAAATGGCGAGAAAATCAGAACAAGGGGGGAGAGGGCAGCTATTGAAAGCGGTTGAGAGTGATTTCACGGTAGAAAAAAGACTGGTTCACAAACAGGGGATGGAAAGAAGATGAAAAGTATCACTAGTATCCAAGGAATTGTGCCACTAGACTTGATCACGCCGGGGACAGAGAGGGCCACTGTTACTCCCAATTTTCAACTAGGAAGCTCCTCATGGGCAGACCAGGTGGATTAGAAAGTAGAACTGAGTGGATTAACAGGTAACAATAAAGGGAGTAATGAGCAATTGAATACAAAAGGGTCATGTGAGTAGTGGAACGACACTGCCGATGAAGGAGAAGTTTGATTTATCCGATGGGGTGAAGACAAGCTCAAATATAAAAAATACTTTAGAAAATGTGAAGGATGCAATTAGCTACTGGAATACAGTAGTGATTTGTTAGGTTCTAGGGTCCAATCCACCTCAATCAGTCATGGAAGAATATTTCAAAAGGATTTGGAAAGCTAGGGGAATTGAGAAAGTTGCCTAAGTAAATAGAGGGGTATTTCTAGTACGTTTTCTTACAGCTGAAGATAGGGAGGGGGTAGTGGAAGAAGGTATCCAAATGTTTGACCAAAAATCGATTGTGGTGAAACCATGGCAGCCTGAAATTGATGTTACAAAGGAGAAAATGGACAAAGTTCCAATCCGGATAAGGCTCACTGGTCTTGATATTAAATATTGGGGAAAAAATGCCTTAACAAAGATTGCTATCTTAGTTGGGAATCTTCTGCGAGCAACAATGCTACAACAAATAAAGAGAGGCTCACATATGCTAGAATTTTAGTGGAAATTCCCTTAAATTAAGCATATCCATCTAAAGTGGTGTTTGAGAATGAATGAGGTAAAATCATGGAGCAATACGTCAAGTATGAGTGGAAACCAGTACTATGTCCTAGATGCAAGAACTTTAGACATGAGTTGGGTGATTGTAGGTGGCAACAAAGACTTGAAAGGATAAGGGACCTGAGGGTACTAAAGAAGCTGAGAGAAACAATTCTAATGAGAAAGAGGGTGCATTGGCAAAGAGAAAGCAGCCACAAAATCAAAGGGAGAAACAAACAATTATAAAGCACAGAAATGTTGATAACCAGCAAAGAATGCAATTTCAACAATGGAAACAAGATGTGGTTAGCACTGCTAACCCATTTGAAGTACTTACATCTGAAGGTGAAGTAACCCAACAACAGGTTATTAGACCTCAAAGTCCAGATAGGGGTAAAACTAATACAGTCCTTAGAAATGAACAGGGAAGGGGGCTCTCTATCCCAAATGGATAAAGTCGGTTTTTGGAACGTTAGGGGTCTAAATAAGGTTGATAAACAAAGAAAATGCGAGTTTTCTTGCATAATTCTAAAGTCATCTTGTTTCAACTCATCGAGACAAGGATAAAGAGGGAAAAGGTTCATGAAGTAGCTCTTAATCTCTGTAGTGGTTGGTCCTTTACAACTAATTTAGCTTCACATAATGGAGGCAAAATATGGCTTTTATAGAAGCCAATGCAATATAATGTCTGTGTTACCAAAGTGACTATGCAATTGATACATAGTGAGGTGAAACATAGGGGACTGGGTGTAAATTTCATATAACAATGGTTTACAATTTTAATGATCAGGCTATAAGAAGAGGGTTGTGGAGTGATATAAAAAATATAGGAGGTAAAATCAAAGGGGCTTGGGCTGTCATGTGGGACTTTAACAATGTGCTAACAAAAGAGGATAGAGTGGGGAAACCTATTACACTGGCTAAAATCAATGATTTTAAGCAATGTATTGGTGAATGTAAAATACATGAGCTAAAGTCATGTGGTTCCTTCTATACTTGGAACAATAAGCAAAAAAGTGGGGATCGAGTCCTTAGTAGAACAGATAGAGTTTTTGTAAATAGTGATTGACAAGTTTTGTTACTAGCATCCGAAGTTCATTACATGAATGAAGACTTGTATGATCACTGTCTGGCTATTCTTCATTGTAAGTATACGAGATAAAATAAGGAAACCATTCCTGTATTTTAATATGTGGAGTCCCAAGACTTCAGGATTCGAGTAAGTAATAATTGGTCACAACCTATCTTGGGAAGAACGAATATGTATCAATTTGTGGGAAAGCTTAATAGGCTGAAAAAAAATACTACAACTCCTGAATAAGGAGAGGTTTAGTAAAGTGGAAATCAAAACAGAACAAGCTATGACAGAGCTTTATCAGTGTCAAGAAAAAATTCAATTGGATCCTTGAAACATAGAACTAGTGGAAGAAGAATTACAACAGGAAAAATAGTTTAGAAAATGAAAGCAAGCAAGGGATCAATTTCTCCGGCAAAAGAGTAAAATCTCTGGCTGAAAGAAGGGGACTTAAATACTAAGTTCTTTCATAGTGCACTCAAAGTCAGAAGGAATGAGAACCGAACCTTTGCTATTACAGATAAGGAGGACTACTACATAGCTGAAATTGATGGAGTTGTCAAATAGTTTCTGGAATTCTATATGGATATTATGGGAACTTGCAGAGAAGAAAGGGAACATGTTAATAGTGAGCTCATTCACCAAGGCCTAATGGTATTTAATGAGCACAGAAGTGTAATAATCTAAAATGTCGTTATGTCAAATACTAAAAGCAACAACAACAATGACATACCCAGTGTATTCCCACAAAGTGGGGTCTGGGAAGGGTAAAGTGTATGCAGTCTATACCACTATCTCAGATGAAGTAGAGAGACTATTTTTGATAGACCCCCGACTCAGGACAAATAATAGTATAACAAACATAAAAAACATAAAAACATAAAAACATAAAAACATAAAAACATAAAAGCAAATAACAAAATAGGATAACACACTACTAGTTAATAAAAGAAACAAAACACCCACAGAGTAATACTATAAACTATCTATCTCAAATCACAAACATAACCAAAATACTACAAACAAGAAAGCACAGGACACACACATAACACTACGGCTATAGGCACAACTACAAGCAAAGCACTTCTTCCTACTAGTAAGGACACACTCCTACCCACTAACCCTCCACCCTAATTTGCGTCCTCCACACCTTCCTATCAAGGGTCATGTCCCCTGTAAGCTGTAACTGCTCTATGTCATGTCTAATCACCTCCCTCTAATATTTCTTCGGCTTATCTCTACCCCGCCTGAAACCATCCCTAGCTAACTTATCGCACCTCCGTACTGGGGCATCCGTGCACCTGCTCGTCACATGCCTGAACCATCTCAACCTCACTTTCAGCATCTTGTTTTCCACCGAAGCTACTCCCACCTTCTCTCAAATAATCTTATTTCTAACCCTATCTTTCCTAGTAAGTCAATACATCCATCTCAACATCCTTATCTCCAACACCTTCAAACTTTGAATGTGGGAGTTCTTGACTGGCTAACACTTCACTTCATACAACATAGCCAATCAAACAACAACTCTATAGAACTTACCTTTAAGCTTAGGAGACACCTTCTTATCACACAGGACTCACAAAGCGAGCCTCTATTTCAACTACCCTGCACTAATACGGTGCGTGACATCCTCGCCAATCTCTCCATTTCCCTAAATTATAGACCCAAGATACTTAAAACTATCTCTCTTCCGAATGGTCTGGGAATCCAGTTTTACTACCATGTCAGCTTTATGTGTCACATCACTGAACTTACATTCCAAGTACTCCATCTTGGTCCTGCTCAACCTAAACCCTTTATACACTGGGGTCTGTCTCCAAACCTCCAACTTATCATTACCTCCTCCCTGGGTCTCGTCAATTAGCACTACATCATCAATAAATAACATACACCAAGGAACCTCCCCTTAAATATGCTGCCTTAATACATCCATTACCAAGACAAATAAAAATGGACTAAGAGTCGATCCCTATTGCAACCTTATCAAAATAGTTAAGTGCTCCAAATTTGCTTATACTGTCCTTACGTTAGTCTTTGCTCTATCGTACAAGTCCAGAATCGACCTAGTGTATGCCACGGGCACACCTCTAGCCTTCAAGCACCTCTATAAAGTCTCCCTAAGGACTTTGTCATACACCTTCTTAAGATTGATGAACACCATATACAAGTCCTTCTTCCTCTCCCTATACTGTTCCACTAATCTCCTCACGAGGTGAATAGCCTCGATAGTTGAGCAACCTGGCATGAAACCAAACTAATTCTCAAAAATACATACGATTTTCCTCAACCTCAACTCTACCACCCTTTCTTAAACGTTCATAGTATGACTCAATAAATTGATACCCCCATAGTTGTTGCAACTCTGAATGTCCACATTGTTCTTATATAATTGAATCATCATACCCTATCTCCAAGCTTCAGGCAACTTCACTGTCCTAAAAATGATGTTAAATAACCTTGTCAGCCAATCCAAACCTGCCCCTCCAATGCTCTTCCAAAAATCCACTAGAATCTCATCTGGCCCAGTCGCCCTACCTCTACGCATCCTGTAAATAATATTCTTGACCTCCCTAATCGTAATATGCCTACATTAACCATAACCGCGATACCCCTCTGAGTGCTTCAAGTCCCCCAACATGAAACCTTTGTCCCCCTCATTGTTCAAAAGTCTGCTGAAATAAGACTGTTACCTGACCTTCTCCTAATGAGGGCGTCCTCTACCAAACATTGCCTTCCCCCCCCTTGATTCACTTCACTTGGTCAAGATCATGAGCCCTCCGCTCCCTATCCTTGGCAAGCCTATTCAACTTCTTATCCCCGCCATTCTCCTCTAAAACCATATACAAGCTCTCAAAAGTTATTGTCTTAGCCGCTGTAACTGCTAACTTAACCTCTTTCCTAGTTAACTTATATTCCTCTCTATTCGTCTACTTCTCCTCTTCATTATTGCTCTCAACCAAATTTTCATAAGCCACTTTCTTAGTCTCCACCTTTCTTTTAACTTCTTCGTTCCACCACCATTCCCCCGGTGCTTGGCAGAACGGCCTCTTAAGACACCCAACACCTCTCTAATTGTCTCCCTGATGCAGCTGACAGTCGTCTTCCATATTATATCCGTATCCCCTCTACTCTCCCAAGCCCCCATAGTCATCAACTTCTCCCTTATCTCTAAAGCACTGGTCAAAGTCAAGCTACCCTACTTAATCCTGGGCCAATACTCTATACCCTTTTTTTTTTTCCCTTCTTGATTTCCAATTCCGTCACTAGAAACTTATGTTGGGTCAAAATGTTCCCTCTAGGTATTACCTTACAGTCTTTACAAAGCTCTCTATCATCCTTCCTAAGAAGCAAAAAGTCTATCTGAGACCGAACTACTGAAGGTAATAAGGTTCTCCTCCTTCTTCGAAAAGCTCAAATTTGCTACCACCAACCCAAAGGCCCTAGCAAAATCCAAATTTCAGGATCCTCCTTCATTTCTTTCCCCAAAATCGAAACCTCCATGCGCATCATCATAGCCTCTAGTAAAAGACCCGATATGCCCATTGAAATCACCTCCTATAAAAAATTTCTCAGTGCTCAGGACGCCTCTCACCACTTCATCTAAAACTTCTAAGAAGCTCTTATGATCCTTCTTGTACAAGCCCGCTTACAGAGCGTAGGCACTAATAACGTTCAACATAGACCCTCCACTGACTAACTTAATCGATATCAACCAATCGTTGACCTGCTTAACCTCTACCACCTTCCCCCTAAGCTCTTCATCTACTAAGATAACTACCCTATTCCTATGCCTCATGCTACCAGAGTACCATAACTTATACCCATCCATATCCTCCACCTTAGAACCTACCTATTTGGTCTCCTGAACACAAGCTATATTAATCCTCCTCTTCCTAAGAATCTTCACGTGATCTATCAGCTTACCTTAAAGAGTCCCTATATTCCAAGACCAAACTCTCAAACTAGAGGCTCCCTTATCCCATTTAACCCTACTACCCCTCACCTCAAACCCCAAACTTGACTTTAGACCTAACCCTAACCCAGACCCAGACCAATACCCCGACCTCACTTTAGACCCCAATCTCAACCACAACCCCGACCCCAACTTATGACATGACCCTAATCTACCATCAAACACCAAAGACACTACTCAAGAAGAAAAGAAAATAAAAAGGTGCACAAATAGATAAGGCTAAAAACAAATACGTAGGGCTAACAAGAAACAATGATAATAACGAATGAAACAAGAATAAATCAGTAAAACCTTGCGACAAAGAAAATCCTTTTTTTGGACTTGATGGAATTATTTCATTGAGAAAACGCAAGGCCTAACATAATTGGACCCAATTTTTTTTTAAAAGAATTGGGCCGGCCTGCTGTCCATAGTTGTAGCGGTAAGTTAACCGTTGCAGCAGTACTCGAGCAGTAGCCAATCCGAGTTTGTTTTAAAACCCTTATTTTATTTAGCCTTTTTAAGTCGTCCCCTCCCTTTGAAAACACCCAGAATGGCCCTAACACCTAGAGAAATGAGGTTTCAAAGACCACACTTCATGAGAGCAATATTGAGGCATACCCGATGAGATACTATTGCGGGAAGATGTCATGTGCATGCGGGATAATTTTCAACTCTCTGTAGCAGCGTGATTCATATATGAGGTAGGTTATTGGTTAATTGTATTAAACTTTGGCTAGATGTATGTAATAATGATAGTAATGATGGGAGTTTTCATGTCTTAGGCCTTCGGGTGTGGAGTTTGGAATGACGAAATGATAATAACTGATTTAGGCTTTAATGTGTGATTTGAATTGTTATATTATTAAGATCTGGAGTTTCTATGCGGCTTGAAAGTATGATTTAGTATGAATTAGATTTTGTTGAAGGATTTCAAGAGTGTTAATGGGTTGGTAAGATAACAAGGACGACCGACGAAAAAAGAGAGTGTAAATTGGGATAAGGGTATGATGCTTATGGGATTTCAGGAATCTAGTGAAGTCGTTTGGGAATGAGAAAAGATAATAATTGTAACGCCCCAAGACTACCCTATGGACATCACACGGTGCTTAGAACTACAAGTAGCCCAAATCTAACCCGTGGTATCTAGCATAACGTTGAATTCATATTATAAGTATTTTAAAATCATGAGAGGAAGCTGTAAATTTATAAGTCTGAAATGAAATAGATAAAACAAATACCAATACTGTCGATATCAACCAAACAACCATCTGAACATACTAATGAACTGAAACGTCTGCTAAGTATAAACAAGCCTCTAAACATACCGAAGATCTGCTGGGACAAACCCTCAGTTGATCTGAAATCATGAATTCTGAAATAAACATAAAACTGAAATACTAAAAGCAAGAATCATAAACAAAGTCCTCGAAATAGGAGGAATCACTAACTAATGGGAGTAGGCACTGACAATCACCTCTAATCGTGAATCTGAGGCAAACATCAGAACCTACATCATGATAGGATGTAGCACAAAAGAGTATGTGGTCAGTACTATGGAATGTACTGAGTATGCGAGGAGTGCATGAAGTATATATTCAACAGAGGTAAATCATGTGGAGGGTAAAACATATGCATGAAAAGCATATAAAGACTCACTTCATTTATTTAACAAAACTAAAGTAATGAAACATAGGTGTAAGGTATAAATAAATCATAATGAAACAAACTAGTGAGCCATATACACTTATAATTCTAAAATTGTTTAGCTGTGGGAGATTCTCTTAACCGACATGCCCCATTTGAGCAACCATGGATCCCAACTTGTAACCTTGTTGGGTTTACCAGGGATAAAAAACTATGATTTGGCGTGAATTCACTCATGAGCTTCTTTTGGGTGAAGGGTGACAGTCTCAACTAGTGAGGAGACCCTCCTTAACCTACGGTGGCAAGTAGCTTGGGAATTTGGTTTTATCTGAACCCGCATTCTCTCGGTGCTAAATACTACTCCCTAAAGCCTGCATATTGATCATACTATAGGGAATTTGTCATGAAATAAACATAAACTAGTTTATAAATCTAAAAACCATTTATGCTTCTGCGTATGTTTCATAACCATAAGTCAAATCCATGAGTTTCATAATGAATCTAAGTTCATAGTACTGAGTTCATGCTGTGTAGTTTATGCCATATCAAAAATCATGTAATGTTTACTACACCATGGGATTTCATGTCAAGAATGATGGTAAAATATATCATATGATTAAACATACAAATGAAGTGATAAATAAACCAATAAGGTCATAAATTTAGTAATTATGCATAAATAATCTCATTTAGGAGCATGGAATTCAAAATCATGAAAATTGAGTTTGAACCCTAGTTGGTAACATTGAAATTTGTTAAAGAAAATGAATTTTTTAGGCATACTGAAGAAAGGGAATCCTTGTTGAAGCCCCCACACACCTGAACTAGTTGATTCCTTAGAGGAAAGTTTAAGTTTGAAGCCTTGAAGGTTGTATTTTAAGAGAAACCGTTGCTTTGGTTTTCTTGAGAGTTGGGAAGTAAATGAGCAATGAAATTTTGCTAAGTTTAAAGGGAAAACATTTTTACATTAGTTTTAAGGTCATTTAGGGTTACACATACTGATTTTCTCTTGAAAAAACAAAAGAAAAATGGAGGAGTTACGTCGTCGGGGCCATTGGCATGGCACGACCATAACGCGCTTGGCCAGTAGTGTGGCATGAATCCATCACATGCTTGGGCAGCGTGGCACAGCCATATCATGGCCCCCACTGTTTTGGGTACTTGGGTCATGCCTTGCCTTCATGGAACGACCCTAATGGGGACCCCTACTGATTTAATATTGCCTATGACCTCAAAACTCATCCTAAAAATCTCGAAACACTTCCTAATAGTACCGTAGTCCTTACTAGTCATCTACCAGCCTCAAAATCACTCGAAACCTCTCTTGAGCTATCAAAATAAAATTGTTGAACCTATGGGGTATAATAATATCTCCCCCTTAGGATCATTTATCCTTGAATAAGGATCAATATGGGATAAGAGGAAACTTATAGATATATTAGGCTATAGCTTGAAGCTCATCATACACTATAAGTGAAAATTTACTCATACCAAGGACACGTACTCGACAAAAAATAACTGATCACACATGAATTCATAGAATTGCTTAAAACAAGTAAGGATTTAGATTTTGAGGAGATAACACTGTGAGAAAAGCTATAACCCATGCTGATTAAGTGATAGGAGTGAATAAATGAGGATATCTATTCATTATGTCTACCTCTACCTCCTATGTCGCTCCCTCAACTGACTGATTTCTCCATAGCACCTTTACTGAAGCCACTTCTTTATTCCTTAACCTTCGAACCTATTGATAAAGGATATCGACCGGAACCTCCTAATAGGATAAGCTATCTTTCATATCAATACTATCTACAGTCACAACTAAAGATGGATCTCCAATACACTTCTTTAACATGGACACACAGAAAACTGGATGGACTGTAATAACTCCATTGGAAAATCAAATTCATAAGACACATCTCCAATACACCTTAAAATTAGGTAAGGGCCAATGTAACTGGGACTAAGCTTTTCCTTCTTTCCAAACCTTATCAGTCTTTTCATGGGAGAGACTTTCAACAACACCCAATCATCTACAGCAAACTCAAACTCCCTCTTCTTCATATCTGCATATGATTTCTAATGGCTTTGAGCTATTTTCAATCTTTCCCAAATCAATTGAACTTTCTCCATAGCTTTAAGAATGAAAGCTGGTCTAATCACAGTAGCCTCACTGACTTTAAACTACCCAATAGGAGACCTGCGTCTATGCCCATATAAAGCCTTAAATGACACCATCTGGATACTAGAGTGGTAGTTGTTATTATATACAAACTCAATTAGACGTAAGTGATCATCCCAATTTCCTTTGAAATCAATCACACACGCTCTCAACATGTCCTTTAGAGTTTAGATAGTATGCTCGGCCTGACCATTTGTCTAGGGATGGAATACGATACTAAGATTCACTTTCGTACCAAAACCCTTTTGAAATAATTTACAAAACTGAGAGATGAATTGAGTACATTGGTCAGAGATAATAGATAAAAGAATCCCATGAAGTTTGACTAACTCTCGGACATATAATTTGGCATAGTTCTTGGTTGTATCCGAGGTCTTGACTGGCAAAAAGTAAACTAACTTAGTAATTCATTCCACGATAACCCAAATCGAATTATACTGACGCCTAGTGCGAGGAAGTCCCATAATAAAAAATATTGATAAACTCCCACTTCCATGTGGCTATACTAATCTCCTTAAGCATACCTCTCTGTTTTTGATTCTCAACTTTAACTTGTTGACAGTTGGGACACTTAGGCATAAAATCTGCTATGTCCCTCTTTATATCATTCCACCATTAGACTTTCTGTAGATCATGGCACATATTAGTGGAACCTGGGTGGATCAAATACTTGGAACTATGAGCCTCCGCTAACATCTGATCTCTCAGCCCATCAATATTGGGAACATATAAATGACCCTGATAGTAAAGTGCACCATCTCCCCCTTAGGAGAAAACTTCCACATTCTGTTGATGGACTGCATCTACTAACTGACTCAGTACAAGATCATTACGCTACTTTTATTTCACCTCCACCACAAGAGATGACTCCGAACCATTTTGTATCATCATATTGTTAGTGTCTGCTTTTAATGATTGACAACTATTGTGCAGGAAAATAATGAAAACCAAAATGGAAGATTCTATATGGCTGCAAAAAAAGGAAAACATATGTCTTGATCAATAAAGACTTATGGACGGTAAGATATCAAATCCAAGAATTAAGGATGGAGATAGATCAACCAAGCAAAAGGTGATTCGCATCCTTAAATATGAGACAATCAAATCTACTCTCAAATAGAAATGATATATTTAAGGAGATCTTGGAAGATGCAGACATTAAGAGTCATTTATGACTCTCTCTTATTCTTGGAAAAAGGTTATTCCATTTACTTTTTCCATGGATCAAATCTCTTGGGTTGTAACTTCCTCCAACGGTCTCTTTTCATAACTATCTAAAGAGCCTTAAAGGAAAATAACAAACACGCTGCTAGTCTTTATCATCTACCATTATTTGCTCTACTTTTCATAAGCATTATATTTCTGTGAGATTTACTGTGTATCAAATAAAAGAGAGAAAAATATTGTTGGTGAGGCTATAGTGTCAAAAGATTTGAGAGAAAAAGAATGTTGAGAGTTTACTTAGACAATACTTTTCAAAGCAATCATTGTACCAAACCACCATTTGAAAAAAACTAGTAGAACATCCTTGCAACCCAAGGGGACTGGAGTAAGATCTACTAGGGATCTCAACTAGTATAAAATATCTTATTTCAAATTTACCTATCTTTTACATTCTGCTACTTACTCACTGTTGCTTCAAGCCAACTTATGAATCTAGGTAGTTGACTAAGAGATAAAAATAAGAAAAAGGAGAAATTCACACCCCCTTCTTGCATTGTCAATTTCTATCAGAGCAAGGTCTCACAAATCTTTGCCTAACAGCAAATGAAATAAAGATCATGGCTCAACAATCGACCATCAGTGCACTATTTCAAGAGGGAACCTCTCAGTCTATACCTCTCTAATTCAATGGTAAGCATTTTTGTCATTGGAAGATTTGATGGAAACTTATATCAAGACTTACAATATGAAAGCATGGAAGGTGATCAAATTGGGCAACTTGCCAATTCCTCCAAACAAGAAAAATGACAAAGGTGACTCCTCTACTAAAGAAGTTCCATCTCCGAAAAACTACACTAATAAAAAAATAGACATTATCCAAAGCAATTCAAAAGACAAGAATGTTCTGTACAACACAATAAGTGGTGAAGAATATGAGAAGATCTCAACCTGTGAAACCGCTAAAGAAATATGGGATAAGCTAGAAGTAACATATGAAGGAATAGACAAAGTTAAGCAAACTATCTTGAGTCTGCTTGTTTATGAATATGAGTTATTCCACATGAAGGAAGGAGAAACCATTGAAGGCATGTTTGCTCGCTTCAGCAAAATTCTTGGTGAACTCAAAGTAGCATGAAAAAGCAATCTTGCATCTGACCAAATAACTAGAATTCTCAAAAGTCTTCCTCACTAATGGCATGCAAAAGTGGTTGCCATTGAAAGCATGAACATCAATAAAATAACCTATGATGAACTAAGAGGAGATCTGATTGCTTTTGAAAGGGCTTATCTCAACAAGTGTGGTAAAAATAATCACAAGAAGAAAGTAGTTGCTTTCAAAGCAACTAAGGAAACTCAGGATGACGAAAGTGAGTTTGGAGAAGATGAGGTGGCGCTTATCACCAGATCTATTATGGACACTATCAGAAGAACTAGATTCAACCGAAGAGGTAAGAAATTTTTTTCTAAAGGTAAATATATTATTGAAGAGGAAATGAATGAAGGAAAATGCTACGGCTATGGAAAGTATGGACACATTGCTAGAAATTGCCCTGAAACAAGAAGGAAGCAATCAAAAGGTCCTAAAAAAAATAAAGCATTTAGCAGTTGGTGTGTTGAGGACAACTCTGACAATGCATAGAAGGACCCATCCAATGTTTTTTTCATGGCCATTGGAGAAACCAGTGAGGTAACTACTACAACTTGTAACAATTGTGATCATCTAAGAAGTCTTTTAGATCGGGCTATTAAATACTTGAATAATTTATATAATGACTTCAAAAATATTCAAAAAGAAAAGAAAGATATGAAAATAAAACAGGAAGTCGCTGAAGTTGAACGAGATTTTTACGAAGAAGAAACTATTGAGTTAAAGGCTCAAACAATTCCTTGAAATGATCTTCTAGCCAAGGATATACAAAATATAACCACTCGACTATGTCAAATAAGCTAACTGGGAAGAAATACATCAATGAATTTCCTGAATCTAGTAAAGCTCAATATGCTATCGGTAGTTCCAGTTGACTGACCTCTTCACAAAAGTCAGCTGAAACAAACTCTTGCAGTAGTAGATCTTTGACTAGTAACAATAAAGTCCTTGACCAAAAGACTTCCTTATATTCATGTTACTATTATGGCAAGTCAGGTCATAAATCTTTTAAATGTAAGTTTCGTTACTCACTATCTCAAAATTAGGTCTGGACACCTAAAAATAAAACAAATAAGACTAACTCTAAAGGACCAAAGGATTCTTGGGGACCTAAAAATAAGTAATATCTTTGTTTTGCAGGAACAACACACTAAAAGGTCAAAAGGAAAGTGATATCTTGACAGTGCATGTTCCAATCACATTACAAGAAATAAATACATGTTCAAATCTGTGGCTGATTATAATGGAGGTGCTATTCATTTTGGGGATAAATCAAAAGGGATAGTCATTGGTACTGGAACATTTACATTTGATGAATCATGTGATTTTACTAATGTTTATATTATGAAAATACTGAAGTTCAATCTGTTGAGCATCAATCAACTATGTTATGCAAAGGTTGAAGTTTGCTTCATGAAAAGTAGATGTACTATTGAAGAGGCATCATGAAAAGTTTTGTTACCTGGAAGTAGAGATAAAAACATGTATGTCCTAGATTCTGTGAAGAACTCTAAGGAACATAGGTGCTTGGCCTCAATTTCTAAAGACTCCTGGATTCAGAACAAAAAGATAGGTCATGCAAGCATGCATGTTATTGAAAAACTCTCAAAGCATGAACTAGTTCTAAGGCTCCCAAAATTGGATTATACTAAAGATCACATCTGTGATGCCTGCCAAATGGTTGAGCAAACTCAAAGTTCATTTAAACCAAAAGCAATGGTATCCACTTCCAAACCCTTGTATGTAACACCCCGTACTTTTCTAACCTTACGTGATACCTTGGGATCATATCTACATAGGAACATGTATGGTGAAACATTTGATATCGGACTTAACATGTGCGATTAGATCTTCGTAGGAGGTGTGTTGTGATTTCGTGGAGCATTTGGGTAAGAACTCGTACACATTCTAACCTCATTTGGTGACTTTAAGTCATGTTTACTTGATGGTTAAGATCACTAAGTAAGTATTTTGTAGTGTTTTGATAAGGGATTGGGCGATACGTAAACATTGGATAAGTGGCCAAAAATGTCAGCAAAGTGCTGAAACTTGCGCCACTACCCTGTTTCAGGGGTGTGGCGCAAGCCACCTGCATTCTGAAAATTCAAAGAAGGTCTAATTCTTGCGCCACAGGCTGCTTTGCAGCTAGTGGCGCAGGTTCAAATTACCAAGATGACACATCTTTCACCAAAGGCAAAATACACTATTCATCACCTTGCCAACATAACTAGCATAATATATATAATCTCCCATGCATATAATATGTTAATCCATGAGGATAAATACTTACCAGGGCTTGGAATATGTTGATCTTGTCCAAGGAGTCCAAAGAAAGTATTTGCCTTAGGGTTTGAAAATGAAAGAAATGTTTGTGATATTATCCAAAAGTTATGAGAGTCCTTTGGGAATAAAATCTGATGTTGGGGAATTTATATAGACCCAAGGTCCTCCTTATCCACATGTGGCATTAAGTGATATGTTCAATTGGTCAATTATTGAAAGAATGGATCATTTTTGCCTTTGGGCCCATGTATTTTATTCCATTTTGGGCCTCAAATTGGGCCCAATAACACATATCCATGTAACCCATTAACTTCCATGTATTATTCACCATATGTCTCATGTTTACATAATTCCATAATGTCACGACAATATTCTCTTAAAAGATTCTCATTCGTCCTTTCGATCGCAAAAATAGGCATTCTAGTCGCCCTTGGTTTCATTGGACATTTTGGATCACTATTCACATTTCATGATTTGATCATGTAGGAGTATATTGAAGTGTTTGAATCTTTAACAATGCTCAAATAACTCCAAAGAACCAAAAGAAACCATCTAGAAGTCGTCGTAGAATTGCGTTACGAAACGACTCCGGAAGGGCATATTTGTTGTACCTTGCGCCACTAGCTGCAAAGCAGCCTGTGGCGCAAGAATTAGACCTTCTCTGAATTTTCAGAATGCAGGTGGCTTGCGCCACACCCCTGAAACATGGTAGTGGCGCAAGTTTCAACACTTTGCTGAAATTTTCGGCCACTTATCCAATGTTTACGTATCGCCCAATCCCTTATCAAAACACTACAAAATACTTACTTAGTGATCTTAACCATCAAAACATAATGCCATATGTGGCTAAGGAGGACCTTGGGTCTATATAAAGTCCCCAACATCAGATTTTATTCCCAAAGGGCTCTCATAACTTTTGGATAATATCACAAACATTTCTTTCATTTCCAAACCCTAAGGCAAATACTTTCTTTGGACTCCTTGGACAAGATCAACATATTCCAAGCCTTGGTAAGTATTTATCCTCATGGATTAACATATTATATGCATGGGAGATTATATATTATCTCGCACTTTTCATTCAACTGACCACTAGTGCTTTCTACTGCCTTACGGCTCAATGCATCAGCTACTACATTTGCTTTGCCTGGGTGATAAAGAATATCAATGTCATAATCTTTTAAAAGCTCTAACCACCTTCGTTGCCTCAAATTGAGTTCCTTCTGCTTAAAAAGATATTGCAAGCTTTTGTGATCCGTATATATGTCAACATGAACCCCATATAAATAATGACGCCATATCTTTAAAGCAAAAACTACCGCTGCCAATTCAAGATCATGTGTGGGATAGTTTTTCTCATGTGGCTGCAACTGTCGTGAGTCATATGCTATCACCCTACCATGCTGCATCAATACACATCCGAGACCAATCCCGAAAGCATCACAATACACTGCATAGCCCTCTGTGCCTTCAGGAAGTACTAACACTAGTGTGGAAGTCAACTTATCTTTCAGTTTTTGGAACCCTCTTTCACATGCATCATTCCATTGAAATTTAATTACCTTGTGAGTTAACTTTGTTAATGGTGCTGCAATAGAAGCAAACCCTTCTACAAATCTTCGGTAATACCCTGCCAAACCCAGAAAACTGTGAATCTCTGTGGGTGTCGTAGGCCTTGGCCAGTTTTTCACTGCTTTAATCGTTTGGGTATCAACCTGTGTGCCTTCATCTGATATAATGTGACCCAAGAATGCGACTGATTTCAACCAAAACTCACATTTGGAGAATTTGGCATACAGCTTACGCTCACGGAGAATTTGCAACACTTGCCGTAAGTGATAAGCATGGTCTTCTGGTGATCTTGAATAAACAAGGATGTCTATAAATACCGTGACGAACATGTCCAAAAATGGCTTAAACACCCTGTTCATTAAATCCATAAACACAGCCGGTGCATTTGTTAGCCCAAAGGACATAACTGCCATACCGTGTTCGAAAAGCTGTTTTGGGTACATCCTCCTCTCTAACTCTGACTTGATGGTATCCCGACCTCAAGTCAATTTTCAAAAAACATTTGGCACCCTGTAACTGATCAAACAAATCATCAATGCGAGGAAGGGGATATTTGTTCTTGATCGTTACTTTATTCAGTTGCCGATAGTCGATGCACATTCTCAAGGTGCCATCTTTCTTTCGTACGAATAATACCGGTGCACCCCACGGGGACATACTAGGCCTAATGAAGCCCTTGTCCAACAAATCTTTCAACTGCTCCTTCAATTCACGCAGTTCTGCTGGAGCCATTCTATATGGAGGGATAGAAATAGGCTGAGTGCCTGGAATCACATCAATGCCGAATTCCACTTCTCGTTCTGGGAGTAAACCTGGAAGATCCTCTGGAAATACATCAAGAAATTCATTGACTACCGGTACTGATTGTGGAATTAATGGTTCCACATCATTATCTTTCACTCGTACCAAATGACATATGTATCCCTTGGCAATCATTTTCCTTGCTTTCAAATAGGAAATAAATCTTCCTCGTGGTTCCCCTACCTTACCCTGCCATTCTAGAACATTTTCCTGTGGAAAACAAAATTGTACCTTCTTGGCCCGGCAATCTACCGTAGCATAACACGAAGCCAACCAATCCATTCCCATAATTACATCAAAATCCACCATGTCCAATTCAATGAGATCGACCAACGTATCATGACCACACACCGTTACCACACAGTTACGGTACACTCTCTTTGCAATAATATATTCACCAACCGGTGTAGACACTTCAATTGATTTAATTAATAATTCCGGTGCCTTTGCAAATTTTGCAGCAACCAATGGAGTAACATAGGAAAATGTAGAACCAGGGTCAATTGGTGCATATACATTATGTGAGACTATGGATAATGTGCCTGTGACAACATCAGGGGATGCCTCTGAATTCTGGCGGTCCACCAAAGCATAAGTGCGATTCTGGGCCGATCAGTCGGGGCTCGGGTACATTGTGACATATGTGATAACAAGTGAGTATTGATTGTAACGAAAGTGACAAAAGTAATGAAAGCAATCCACATGGTTCCCAAAATGCAACATGGTGACTTACTCACATTGTCTAGTCATTTGTATGGAGTTCATTAGCATGTTCATGTGTTACAAAGTTTCATTTGAGCCTTACATACTCAGTACTTATTTCGTACTGACCCCTCTCAGGGAATTTACCTTACTTGCTGCAGGCGCAGGTCCCAGTAGGCTTCCTCAGTAGATTGCCAGTGTTAGCGGTTCTTTGGTGAGCTCCAGCTACTTCGGGGCTTCTCCAAGTCAGAGTGTATATATATATGTTTTGGTATTGTACATGCTGTGTAAAGCGGGGACTTGTCCCGACTTTTGGTTTATGTTGGTCAATCCGTCTGTTAGAGGCTTTTGTAGACGTACGTGGGTATATGTATAAAAGGTGACTCATGAAGTTATGTTTTGATGGCCTCAACGGCCAAGTTTCTCAAATGTGTATATATATGCCATGATTTCCAATATCCATGATTTCCAAAACTAATGGTTCATGTTCTTATGTGATAGTGAGGTTTCCTAGGGCATGCATATGAAGGTATAGAATCATAGCTTGGTTCTCTCGGGCCTTATCGGCTTCGGGTGCCAATCATGCCTCATTGGAATTCGGGGCGTGACATTATAGCTTCTACACATGAACATTTTTGGTACCACCCCATAACAACAAGCATTGGAGGAAGTACACTTTTGTAATTATTGATGATTATTCTCATTTTACTTGGGTTATGTTCTTATCTGACAAGGATGATACCTTAAAAATTTTTGAGTTCTTTTATGAAAAAGTTCAATAAGACAAAGGTTACTACATCACTGCTATTAGAAGTGAGAGGAGAATTCAAGAATAAAGCCTTTGAAAAATTATGTGATGAACAAAGCTATACTCACAACTTTTCATCACCAATATCCTCTCAACAAAATGGTATTGTGGAACGGAGAAATTGAACTCTTAAAGGTATGGCAAGAACCATGATTTTGAAGCATTCCCTACCTTATCACTTCTGGGCAGAAGCTATAAGTACAACTTGTCACGTGCTAAACAAGTGTCTCATCAGACCAATTCTTAAGAAAACTCCATATGATTTATGGAATGGTAAGAAACCCAACATCAAGTACTTTTATCCATTTATATATAAATACTTCATGTATAACAATGGAAAAGACAACATCGATAAGTTTGATCCAAGAAGCGGTGAAGGTATTTTTCTTGGGTTCTCCAACTCTAGTAAATCTTATAGAGTTTTAAATAAAAGAACCTCTAGTATTTGAAGAATTTATTCATGTTGTATTTGATGATACTAATCACTTGGTCAAGAAAGGTACGGGTTCAGATGGTAATGACTATTAAAAATGCCAAGCAATTACAACTACCACAACCAAACCAATTCCTTCAAACCAATCAACTGATAAGGAAAATGAGTCTATTGGTAAAGAAGGAAGTGTTCCAAATGAGTGGAAAGGTGAACCAGATTATCTAAAGAAATTCATTATTAGAGATTCAAAAGAAGGAATGAGAACAAGAGTATCAAGTAAAAATCAAGGAAATTTGGCCCTCATATCTCAGTTTGAACCAAAGAAAGTGGAAGAAGCCTTGAAAGATGATAGTTTGATCAAGGAAATGAAAGAGGAACTTAATCAGTTTAAGAAGAATAAAGTATGGGACATGGTTCCAAAGCCTGAGAATACATCAATTATTGGAACAAAATGGGTATTCAGAAATAAGATGAATGAAGCAGGAGAAGTTGTAAGAATCAAAGCATGTCTGGGGGCTCATGGCTACTCACAACAAGAAGGAGTCAACTGTAATAAAACCTTTGCCTCATTAGCTCGGTTAGAATCAATTCATATCCTTCTTGCTTATTCTTCTTTCAAAGGTTTTAAATTATTTCAGATAGCTATTAAAGTGCATTTTTAAATGGTTAACATTGAAAAAGAAGTTTTTGTCAAACAACTGCCTGGTTTGAACATTCAAAATTTATGTTTCATGTGGTCAAACTATCAAAGGCTCTTTATGGTCTTAAACAAGCTCCAAGAGCTTAGTATGATCGACCGAGCACTTTCTAAGTTGACTATGGTTTTTCAAAAGGAAAAATTGACACCACTTTATTTATTAAAAGGGAAAATACTGAAAGCTTGATTATTCAAATTTATGTGGATGATATTATATTTGGCAGTACTAATCTTGTCTTGTGCAAGGAATTCTTCAAGCTTATGCAAGGAGAATTTGAAATGAGTATGATGGGCGAGTTGACTTTCTTCCTAGAATTATAAATCATGCAACCAAATGAAGGGATATTCATATATCAAAGTAAGTATATAAAGGAACTGATTCAAAAAATTGGAATAAGTGAAACCAAAGCCCTGGGTACTCCTATGAGCTCTACATGCTCTCTTGACTCAGATGAGATAGGTAAAAATATTGATGAAACAAAGTATTGAGGAATGATTGGGCCATTACTTTACTCAACTGCTAGTCGACCTGATATTATTTTTAGTGTCTGTAAGTATGCTAGATTTCAAACTGATCCTAAAGAATCTCATCTTACTGCGGTAAAAAGGATCATTAGATATCTTATAGGCACCACTGATTTTGGTTTATGGTATGAGAAAAGAAAAGATTTTACACTTGAAGGTTTTTGTGATGCAGATTATGCAGGTGATAAAAAGGATAGAAAAGGCACTAGCGGCACTTGTCAACTACTGCAAAAATCCTTAATCTCTTGGAATAACAAAAAGCAGGGATGTGTGTCCCTGTCAACTACCAAAGCTGAATACATTGCTATTGGGCAATGTTGTGCTCAAATTTTTTGGATGGTTCATCAATTAAGTGATTACAATCTTTCATTTAAACCTGTGAAATTTTTTTTGTGATAACTCTAGTACTATTTGTCTAACTAAAAATTTTGTGCATCATTCTAGGACCAAGAATATATATATATCAAGCATGATTTTATTCACGATCATGTGCAAAAAGGTGATATTGAATTGGCTTTTATTGGCACTGATTCCCAATTAGCTGCTTTATTTACAAAACCCCTTTATGAATATCGATTTTGTTACCTTATAAAATCTCTTAGTATTATATAAAATCCTTTAAAATCTTTTTAAATTTTGTAAAATCTTTTTGACAATATTTTCTTTCCTTGTTTATCATGTGTTCATTAATTATTTTCACTATTCCCTTGTTATATCTCACTAACTTCCCTCTCTTCTTTTCATACTCGTCATTACACATCTTTGTATCCTATTCGTGCGTCTCACATATGTCTCTTCAACTTTTGACTCCTTATTTGGCGTTTCTCCCTTTTTAACTTAACCTTCTTCTCTCTTTCTCTCTTCTATATCTCCATCAATATCCCTATGGTTAAAAACTCAGAAAAAACTCCTCTTATCCATATAGAAAGAGTTCCTAAAACAAGGGCAAAGGAAAGGCCTCTTCCCCAGTCCATCTTGACTCTGATGTCTCTATTCACTCAATGTCTTCTCACTCCCCCTTTGCTAAATCCTCGTTCAAGCCTTCTTTCTCGATGAAGATCTCTCAAATCCTAAGAAAAAATGGTAGTTTGATTTCAAAAGTACTCTTGACAGCAAAACTGATCTTTAGGGTCCCTCTCATGAAACACTTTTTCACTCCTTAAAGGACAAAATCCTCATTCATGGAAGAGTTGTTGATCTAGACTTACTGTCCTCTCTTCATTGTGAAATAAAGGGCCTTTTTGAATCTCAGGGCTAGGAAAACTTCTTCTATACTTCCTCTTAGGTTGTATATGAACCCCTAATTAGCCTATTTTATACTAATCTTCATTCCTTTAAACTTAATGAATTTGAGACTCTGATCATGGGTAAAAGGATTTTTATTGATTGTGCCATATTTGACCACATATTTTGCATCCAAAGCTCTGGTATATCCATTCCATCTAAAAGTGTGTGGCCTTCTGATTTTGAAGTAACCCTTGATCAAGCAACGTTCATTTCTTTGGGTGGACCAAACCCTCTGTCCACTCAGTTAGGTCCTAATAGTAGAGGATGAGAAAGTTACAGACTTTGAAGAAATGGTGGTAAATGAGAATACTCCCAAAAATCCTCAAGTTGATGATCATGAGGTCACGACAAGAAAGGGAAAGGGAAAGGGCAAGGAGGTCCCGCAAGTATTAACTCCTATTCCACGAACTCCTCCTCCTTTTCTAGAATGGATGAAAAAGAAAGCTGAAGAGGGAAAGTACCAAAAGCTAATTTATATATTGAAGGAGTTGAAAGTAAATATACCTCTAGTTAAGGCACTTGAACAAATGCCAGGTTACGTTAAATTTATGAAGGATTTGGTGATTAAGAAGTGGATGGTGAGTTTTGAGCCCGTTGATAATATGCACCATTATAATGAAATATCCTCTAGATCTTTGGCGGAGAAAAAGAAAGACTTGGGAGCATTCATGATTCCATGCACTATTGGGTGTTTTAACTTCACAAAAGCTTTGCGTGACATGGGTGCCAGCATAAATCTAATGTCGCTAGTAGTTTACAAATAGTTGGGGTTGGGGTCGCCTAAACTGACTTCGATGAGACTTCTCATAGCGAAACCCACTGTGAAGAAGACGGTGGGAATCTTATGTGATATTCTGTTAAGGGTTGCATCTTTCGTCTTTCCATCTAATTTTGTCATCCTTGACTGTGAGGTTGATTTTAAGGATCCCATTATTTTAGGGAGACCATTCCTTGAAACTGTGCTTGCATTGATTGATATCGAGACTGGGTAGATGAAGTTTTGGCTAAATAGTGAACAAGTCATCTTTAATGTATGCCAGTCTATGAAGCAACCAAAAGATATGCGAGTGGTTTTTGTGATTGATACAATCGACGAGGATGATTTGGTAGCTCTCATTGAGGAGAAGTTTGGAGTTGATGCCCTCACCCAACAATCATAAATTTTAAGGGTGATGATGTAGAAATTTATGATGATATGTTAAGCGCACTTAAAGGTAGGGGTTCATATAATTATGCACCGATAAAGTTATATCTTGATTTGAAGAACAGAGTAACCCCACTAGCTTGGCCTTCTATAGGGGAACCTTCAGTTTTGGAGCTCAAATCTCTTCCATATCATCTTTGTTATGCATTTTTGGTGTTGAAGAGGTTCAACCAGGCCATTGGATGGTTCATTGCTGATATCATTAGGATTCTACCCAAAATTTGCACACACAAAACCCAACTTAAACTAGATTATATTCCTAGTATTAAGAATCAACGAAGGTTTAGTCCACCTATGCAAAAAGTGGTAAAGAAGGAAATAATTAAGTGGTTGTATGCGGGTGTGGTTTATCTAATTTCAAACAGCAAGTGGGTAAGCCCGATCCAATGTGTACCGAAGAAGGGTGGAGTCACTATGGTTCCAAATGAGAAGAATGAGCTTATTATGATGAGGATAGTCATGAGTTGGTATATGTGCATGGTCTATAGAAAGCTGAATTCTTAGACTGAGAAGGATTACTTTCCCATGCCCTTTATGGATCAAATGTTAGACCAACTTACTGGCAAAGATTGGTATTGTTTTCTTGATGGATACTCGGATTATAATCACATCTCTATTAATCCCTAGGACAAAGACAAAATCACTTTAACTTATCCATATGGGATGTTCATATTTAAGAAGATGCCTTTTGGTTTGTGTAATACACCCGCAACTTTTTAGCTTTGCATAATGGCTATATTTTCTGACATGGTTGAGGACACTCTTGAGGTGTTCATGGATGATTTCTCGGTTGTTGGTGACTTATTTGATGATTGTTTGGCATATCTCACCAATGTTCTAATGAGATGCGAGGAATGTAACTTGGTTCTAAATTAGGAGAAGTGACATTTCATGGTTAAAGAGGGAATAGTGCTTGGTCACTAGATTTTAAAGAAAGGGATTGAGGTCGAAAAGGCGAAGATTGAGGTGATTGAAAAGTTTCCTCCACCAATTTCTATGAAAGGTATTCGTAGCTTTTTGGGGCATGCAAGTTTCTATAGAAGATTTATCAAGGATTTCTCTAAGATTTCCAATCCATTGTGTAAGCTGTTGGAGAAGGAGGTGAAATTTGTGTTTGATGATGCATGTCTAAAAGTGTTTGAGTGCCTGGAGGAGAAGTTGATTTCAACCCCGATTATTGTGTCTCCCGATTGGTCCATGCCGTTTGAGGTTATGTGTGATGCTAGTGGCGTGGTTCCAGGTTTAGTCCTAGGCCAAAGGCAAGAGAAGGTCATACATCCCATCTACTATGCTAGCAAAGTGCTTAACCCTACTAAAAAAATTGTACTATGACTGAACAAGTGTTTCTTGTTGTGATGTTTCCTTTCGAGAAATTTTGGTCTTATTTGCTTGGCACAAAAGTCATTGTGCATACTGACCTTGCAACTCTTAGGTACCTTATGGCAAAGAAGGATGCCAAACCAAAGTTTATTCGTTGGGTACTTTTGTTGCAGGAATTTGAATTTGAAGTTAAAGACTGAAAGAGGATTGAAAATCAAGTGGCTGACCACTTATCACGCCTTGAATAAAAGGCCATACTGAAGCTTAAAGATAAGCTCCCTATTGATGACTCTTTTTTGGATAAGCAGGTATTAATTGCATCATAAGATTTGATTTCATGGTTCGTAGATTTTGCAAATTACCTAGTGAGTGATATGGTTCCTAAAGGCATGTCATTTCACCGACGTACAGAATTTATGTATGATATGAGGATTTTTTTTTGGGATGAGCCATATTTGTTTCGAAGTTGTGCTGATGAAGTAGTGCGGAGATGTGTTCCAAAAGTTGAGATGATAAGTATCTTAGAGGCATGCCATTCTTCTCCAATTAGGGGTCATCATAGTGGTGCGCGGACTGCACACAAGATCTTACTATGTGTCCACTATTGGCCCACCATTTACAAATATGCACACGACTATGGAAAGGCGTGTTACCAATGCCAAAAGCAAGGAAACATCTCGCGAAGGCAAAAGCTTCCAATTAACACTATTCTAGTGAGTTGTTTGATGTATGGGGCATTGATTTCATGGGACCTTTTGTGAGTTCACATGGTATGAAGTATATCTTGGTGGTTGTAGATTATGTTCTAAAATGGTTGGAGGTAGTTGCGCTTCCGAAGGATGAAGGGAAGAGTGTCACATCATTCTTAAAGAAGAACATATTTTCTAGATTTGGAACTCCTAGGGTTATCATTAGTGATGGAGGCTCACATTTTTGCAATAGTCTATTCAGAGCCTTGCTTGAGAAATATGGTGTGAAACATAAGGTGGCAACACCTTACCATCCTCAGACAAGCGGGCAGGTTGAGAACACAAATTGTGAGATCAAGTCCATCTTGAAAAAAACTATGAATTCCAATAGAACGAACTGGGCAAGAAAGTTAGATGACGCACGACGGGCCTACTGAATTACATTTAATACCCCCATTGGTACTTCTCCATACCAGCTTGTGTATGGTAAAGCATGCCACTTGCATGTCGAGCTTGAGGATAAGGCATTGTGGGAATTGAAGAAACTAAATCTGGAATAGAATGATGCAGCCAAACTGAGACTAGAATAGTTAAATAAGATGGATGAATCCGTCTCCGAGCCTATGAACAATCAGCTTTGTACAAGGAAAGGATGAAGCAATACTATGATCGCAAGATCAAGAAAAGAGAGTTCACAGCCGATGATCTGGTATTACTTATTGAATCTAAGTTGAAGTTGCTTGTAGGTAAATTGAAGACGAAGTGGAGAGGGCCGTATAAAGTGACTAAAGTGTTCCCCTATGGTGCACTTGAATTGGAAAATAAGGAGGGCCAAAGGTTTAAGGTAAACGACCAACGGGTGAAACACTATCTCGAGTACATGGAAGAAGTAAAGGTAGTATGTGATGTGGATTTAGATGTTGCTTGAAATGTCAAACTCACCTAAGTCTTACCATGACGTTAAATCAAGTGCTTTATAGGAGGTAACCCATGGGCTTGTTGGTGAAGTCTAAGTAATAAACTTAGTCACGTTGTGCCGCGATGTTAAATCAAGCGCTTCTTTGGAGGCAACCCATGATTTTATACATATTAATTTTATAGGGTAATGTATGTTACTTGTACAAGGATTGTGCAGGAAAGAAAGTGCAGAACTAGAACAAACACTAAATCCACGAGAGGATTGCACGATCGTGGGTTCAGTCATCTACACATATTTCACTAAATTTTTGAAGGATGAAATTTAGGATTATCCTATGATTTGTCATCACGATCGTACCTAGATGTCATGACCGTGGTGCCAATCATCTAATCTAACTCCTGAAAACCAACAATCAGGACATCAAACCTAGGATTTTAAGGAACATACGTGACTACATATCACGATCGTCCTTAAGGCTTATAGGTTCCTAGGTAAGTTTCCTTAAAATTTATTAGTATAAGAAGAAGTCACGGCAAGGGTTCATCTCCACGGTCGTCAGATGGAGTAGTCTGTTGCGTCCACTTAAATACGTAGGACCCGATCTGACCCAACCCAATTAGGGTTTAAACATTAAACCCTATTTGTTAAACCTAATTAAAACATAATCATTATCAATCATTTGGACCCACACTTTTTCATTCTCACTCGATCAAAGAGAAAAATAAGTCTGAAAAATCTTACCTTTGATTTGTGCGTTCAAGCTACTCCTCAAGCTTTGAACTCAGTCACTAGTCTTGTTGTTCAATTCGAAAAGCAAACTTTGTAAGAATTACATTGTAAGCTATATTGTTGAGAGAGAAATTGGGTTCATGAGAGTAACATAGTAATGGGATTACAAAAAGCCTTATGGGTTTGAGTTTTTGAATAATTGAAGGCACAGAGGAAGTCTGAGTACCCATTTTGTGTGAAATATTAGTCAATGATGGTCTAAAATGGGTCTAAGGAAGTCAAAAATCCGGTTTTAAATCTGCTAAGTGTTAGTGTATTCCATGACACAACATACGATCGTGGTGTCTAACTATGTTCGTAGGTTAAGTCGTTGTGGGGTGTCAGAGTTCAAAGTATAGGAGCTCATTATACGAACACATACCATGATCGTCCTATCATGGTACAATCGTGGTATGTGATCATCTAATTTTACATACCCTCAATAAATTATGGTAGTTCATATGATCAAATGGTACGATCGTGCCTTTATTGTACGATAGTAGAAAATGTTCATCTGATGTGGTGTATCCTCAGTACTTTTGGGAAACCTTTCTCATGATTAGAAGGCATGATTGTACCCTTATTATACTATCATAGGAAGGGTCGTCTGAGTGATTTTCTTCAATTTTTTTAACCCTTCAAAACTGAAACTAATCCTTTCTTCAACAAGTACTATGGCTCCAAAATCACTCAAGCACATGCAAGAGAAGGCTCTCCGAGACAAAATTGCTAAGGAGAAGGCACCACCCAACTCCTTGGAGAGTGAGTATGACAGTCTTAGTGGATCCGAGATCAATGAGTCTGCTAGTGCTTCTGATGATCAACACTCACCTTGTACCACTTGAGCTAAAGTCAAAGAGACTGATAAGGCCAAGGCCAAGGCTACTACATCTAAGCCTTGGTAGAAGCTTCTAACCCTATCAAAATTCCCCAATCTAAATATGAAAGGCAATACATACCACAAGATGGGGGTGAACAGGATGTTGCTGATGAGGAGATATGCTCCTCAGCGGGTGAGAAAGAGTCTAACCCTGAATGTTTTGAGGGTGCAGCTGCTTCCCCACTTCAAAGGGGCACTGATCCGAGACACTGGGTGTGACGAAATCCAAAGATTACTACATAATAGGGTGTCCTTAAAGGACAATGGAAATCAAAAGAGGAGAATTTTAAAAAAACCCCAGATTTTGCTTGAGTCTTAGCAGAAAGTCTCGGAGGTGGTTCGGGTGTTTGACAAATATATTTTAGAGTGTATGACTAGGCCACTCCGTATCTATGGGCCAGAGCTTATGAGGGAAATTTATGAAACTTATGCTGCGACACTAAAAAATATGACTCCCTCCAAAAGAGATAAGGATATAAAGAAACAGCCCTGGTTGGAGATGGTAATTATATGAGAGAAAGAGGTTGATATATCTATTAAGGTGATATCTAATGCCTTGTTCGAAGAGGTATTTGAAAAAATTGAGAAGACTCCGGAGTATGACTACCGAATGAATGACTTGAAAAGAGTGAAGAAATTATCCGTGGATGATAAGGTTTTGCATTACAAGTGATTGGCGGACCACATTACTGAGGCTGAAAAAAATACCCCATGGTTCAACAGGGTGACAATTTATAAGCATACACTGAAGTTCACAGCCAAGGCTTGGTGGTCACTTGTGAGGCACTACATCGCACCCACGGTCAATGATAATACATTAGGTGCGACCATTGCATGCTTGGTTGCTACTTTTTTGAGCGGAGTTGGATTTGAATATACCGCAGATTATTGCCCAAGAGATATGAGATTGTGTGCTGTAGTTTAGCACAATAGTGCCTTTCCTATGTTTGATCAACCAGTTGCTACAGGATTTAGGTATGCCCTTCATCCCGACAGTCGACAAATTTATCCAACCAACAAAACCTGCTGATTTGGTAATGATTAAAGATTTGTGGAACCTAGAAGATCGATACTGGGGTCCTCTACCAGACTTGCCACCTGAGATTCTAGCGTCTGAAGTTGGTTCTACTTTATCCTCTTTACAGCCAGCCACATCACCTTTGGATGCGCATGCACATACTACTGCCGGATACACACTAATTTTGACTGCTCAGCTGGAGCATATCTTGAGGATACAAGTCTTGCACGATGCCAGGTTTTAGAATTTGGAGGTAGGCGTCAAACCCTACATGGCTGATGATATAAAGAAGGCCATACAGGTGGTTCAGACCCATTTTGATAGATTTGAGACCCGAATATTGGCTAAGGTTACCGCGGTCTAAAATCTTGATATGAGCACCATCACTACAGACATGACCAAGCAAAAAAAAAACAGTCAGGGTGCTTACAGAGTAGACCATCCCTGTTGCACCACCTCCACCACCTATATGCCATCCTTGGCGGAGCTATAGTTGAGGCCAATAATTCTGATACTGAGGAGAGGGGCGATGATTTATATCCCCCAAAAAAGAGAAGGAGAAGTGAGAAAGGTGAGAAAAAGAAGAAGAAGAGAGTGAAGGATGCAGTACAGTCCCCCCGAGGCTGGTTTACCGGAGTAGACAAGAGATATTCTACCTGCTACAAAGGTGGGAGTGAAGATAGAAGGGGGTGAGAAGACTGCCCATAATATTATTTACTTGTGTGCACCGGTTGCCACTAGTGCCCATATTTCTGAGAGTGCCCTGACAACAGTCGAGGCTACGAGAGGAGTTGCTGCAGGAGAGGTCCTATCTCAGACCCTAGCCGATCATAGTACGTCGGGCATCTAGTGTGCCTAGGTATGTCCCTTACCCTAGTTTTACATTATTTTTTCATTTTTGTGCAATAAGGACCTTACATGATTTCAAAGTTAGGGGTGGAGGTGTACCACATCCGAGGGTTTTTGTTGCCGTGTTTCTTTTTCCTCGACTGTGCTATCTTAGTTTGAACAGGCATGTTTTGGTATTTTTATTGTTATTTTTGAGTTATTTTTGTAGTTTGTGTGTAACTTAGAGAAAAATAAGAAAACTTGGTGCAGTTGAAAAAAATAGGGAGTATGCAAGCTATTTTGAACTGTTTAAGTGATACCCCACTGAGAATTTTGTTTTTATAGCCGTGTGTGTGGTTACTTGAACTGTAATCGATGTTTCGATCTCGATATAGCATTAGGATTGTTAGTGTGATAACCTGGCCTAACTTTGCATGAATCGAATAAGTAGTGACTGAAATAATAGCCCTGAGGTAAGAGTGTGTATGGATCTACCTAGTCGGCGTGTGTGCGGTCTAGAACATGGCCGGTTAGTCTCGCTAAAGTTGTAGGATATAAGGTTAGGAAAGGATCATAGACCATTTTTGAAATATTCCACTAAATGCCTAATAAGCCTACCAAATAAATGAGATATCCCTTGAACCCGAATTTGAGCCTAAATAGACCTTTTCTTTTGAACTACCCTATTCACCTTCCCAATTTTTACAATGAACCTGATTTGGTCCTGGTTCCTCCTTGGACACTGTGCACCTCATATCAAGCAAATTGCCTATGTTGAGGGTAGCTAGCGTAGGGGTGTGTAAACGATTATGTATGATGAAAGTGTAGTGAAAAGAAAAAGGGATTCAACTACGGTGTGTGAAAAAAAAGAAAAAAAGAAAAAAAGAAAAGAAGTTAAAGAAAATAAAACCGCACCCGAGGTTCAAAAGATTGAAAGATTGAGAAAAAAGAGAAAGGAATAAAAGAACGTAGGCAAAGTGGAAGCCGAAAATAGTGTAGTGTCAATGAGGGTTAGTCACTTTACCCAGATAGACTATACCTACCCCCGAGCCTACATTACAAGACAATAAAAGTTCTATAGTGATCCTAATCTGATTTTCTGAAAATTAAGGCATATAAAATAAGGGTAAGCCTGTGGTACCAAACGCACACAACCTGACCTTTTTGTGAGAGTAAGAGATTTAATTCAGTCTCGATTATAAGTTACATTGCATATACTGAATAATGTGACTTCTTTGACGTGAGGGCGTTGGGGCGATATTCTAGTTGCTTCTTGTTTGGATAATGTCATTTGTTAAACGTATTGGGTCGTCCACTGATAAGGTAATGCCATTTCTTGATCCCATTGTGTTATGTTTGAGGGTTTGTGTACATCCAATGTTGAGTTTGATAAGGTTGGAGGGTGTTAAACTGTGTTTTATTGATACATACTGAAAAAGGTTTTTTGTGAAAATTTGACTGCCACAATATTCTTGATGTTTCTCTAAGTTAAGCGTTCTTGATAGTTTAATGTTTTTGTTTACCTAAGGACATGCAAATGGCCTAAGTTGAGGGTGTTAATGTGTCGTGGAATTACGACACTTGAGATTCTTAAAACGGTGAATTTTTGCAAGCACGAGGGTCTTTCTATATGGATATAATGGTTTTTTGGGTGTTTGCAGGTCAAATAGGTCCGGAAGAGTGGAGTGCTGGATTTTGGAAAAATAAGGCATCAGACGACAGCTTCCGACGATCATACATTGATCATTTGATCTTACAATCTAATCATGGGAAGAGTGTTGGAAATAGTAGCTACATAGGCTAAGTCAAAGGGAATCAGAAGATTACTTCCCACGACCATACAATGAGGTCACAATCATACAAAGGTGTCGTGGAAGGAAGTCCAGATTGGTAGCTTTCAGAAGTTGGAAGTGTAGAAAGATCAGACAAGAGCCAATCACGATCGTACCTAGAAGCTACAGAGTCATACTAAGGATCGTGCTAGAGAAGACCTGAAGATGACCATATCCAGGAGCAAACCACGAGCACCAAGGACTATTATTGAATCAAACCACGATCGTACCTTCCTTTCATCCGATGTGACCGACTCAAATTTCCTTTTTTGTTTAGGATAGGTTTTTGTTTTGTGTATAAATACCCTTATTCATTTTATTTTGTAAGTTTACATTATATTATTACTTTTAAGACATATTATTGATCTTGCAAGTACAAACATTGATATTTAGGGTTTTAATTCAAAGTAAGATTTTGAAGTTTTCATATTATTCTTGTAAGTTCATACTTATGTTTTCTTCTAAGAATTCTTCTTGTGTGCTTGAAATTATGAGTAGCTAAACACCACAACTAGGGTTGTGGAAACCATGACGGATTAACAAAGTAGGATTCATAGTGCGGTGTAATTTTCAATCAATATTCATGTGTATTGATTGTTTATTTGGTTTTGAATGTGTTTTAACGGTGCACAACATTAGAACTCACCTAATCTGTATTCTGGATGAAAGGATGAGTACGGATGAGAATAAAGGAATAAACAACAGAGACTTAGAGCTATCAACCTCCACATAATAGCTTGAGCCGATAGTATAGGATAGCTGTCTGGGATCTAGTATAGGAATTAGTAAAGCAGGTTCAGGAGAAGAGAAAACTTACCTAATGATATTGCTTAGACAAAAGCGTAAAGTTGTTCTAAGTATACATAACCTATTAATTCTGCATACCGAACACCGGGAGAGATTATAAAGTACGAAGAACCTACAAAGTTAGGAAGTTATTGGGGAACACAGTCCTAGTGCCTTTCTCATACAGAATACAATTCAACAAATCAACAACTGTTACTACTGAATTATCTATTTACAAATCCCCCTCTTTTACTAGACATTGTTATTAATTGCCTCAACACACATCTGGCTTGATATTTTGAGGTATTCCCTGTAGGATCGACCCCAACCTTAGTTGGGTTTTATATTTAATCAATAATCGCTTTATGCTTTGCTTAAAGTTGCAATTTGGGAGATATCACTCGTGGCCCGAGCCCTGCCCCTAGCAGGCACTGCTCTCCTTCCTCTACCTTGTCTTCTCCTCGCCTGTCCTTTACCATGAACTGCAGCCCCAACAGCCGCTTCAAGCACCTCTACTCTAGTTCCATTTGCTTGTGTTCTCACCATCTATGAGAATAAGAATGAAAGAAGTTAGCTACAAATCTGTATCACCAGATACCCATTGAAATCAAGTAATAGCATGGAAGAAAGAAGAATATGAATTTTCCTAGTGTCTTATAGCCTCTCAAAGAAAAGTGCAAGAGACTCCGTACCGTCATGACAAGTAATACCTATATATATATATATATATCCATACTGGCATGGTACCCAATCCTTCATAACCATTTTATATACATTTTATCAAATTCACACTATCTCTCAGGATACGACATGACCTACTAAATTTACAAGTACACTTATAATCATAAGGCAATTCGACCAAGTTCAATTTTCAATAATTATACATATAAGTGTCAACAATATAAATATCATAAAATTCAAGTATGTCCAAAGACTAATCAACAAACATACAATTTAGGAGCATACACACAAATAAATTGAGTCTAAACTCTAATTAAACCATAACCTACATCAATTGAAGAATCCAAATCCAAAGAAATTTGCAAGGGCCTTGCCCTTCCTTAAAGTCTCCGAATGATCAAAATCTGTTCAAATACATAATCCCTATAAGAGTACGAATCTAATGACACCCATTTTATAAATTCTTACTCTAAATATCCTAGATATAAGCCTCAATTTCTCTAAATCCCGATATATAAAGCAAATCACAAAAAAAAAACTGTAAACCCTCAAGTTCATAGTAAACGTAGGCATATACCTATTTCTATCATTAACACCAATGATTGGATCATCCTATCACTTTGTTCATCATTGCCTCATGATTAATTCATTAATTATTTTAACTCTCAATAGCCAACATGTTACTACCTATACTAATGACCTCTTAGTAATAATTTAATTCACTCCATATCCTTATAGGGTAATAATTAGTAATCACCATCTCATCATTAATGCCCAATCATTAGGTCATGATTGGTTCATTATTCTCTTGTCCCCTATGTCTATGTGAACAAAACACCACTAGTATTACACTAAACTAATTTTAAGGAAATATGTATCCTAGCAACAATTATAATTGGAGTTCTCACCTGAAACGCACATTGCCTCACGCCTCACAGTTCACACTTCTCGAAGAATTCTCTTGTATTTTGGTTGTCATTATGATATGAGGGAGTTAAGCCTCCTAGTTTTAGTTAACTTGAATATTGGTCACATGAGAAGGAAAAGTTGTGGTTTTGACCCATTAAACCACTAATAAACTAATTATCTAATATACCTGAAACTTCTAATAAATTCTAAGAATTTATTCGGAACCCTATAAAAATAAATCAAATATGTAAATTGACTAAAAAGTATGTTCTGAACCTATTGGGAAATATTAAAATACCAAATCAAGGTCATCTTGATCAAAAGTTGATCGTGGTCGAACTTAACTTTCTTAAAATTCAAGAATCGAATTAATGACTTAAATCACTTCTGAACACCTCGAGATCTGTACTACTCATCCTCACAAGTCATAAGTCATGTATAGAAACTATGAGGAGAATTAAAATGGGAAAATAAGTAAAATTCATAAAATGACTAGTAGGGTCGTTACACATAGCTACCTTCCTTCCACTGCTTAAACTAATAATGCTCAACATCTTTCAACTGATATGAGGCCAAGTCCAAACTTTCTACCTTAGTGACAAGCATAATCTAACTTTCTTTGTCTCATCTATAAAGTGATGTGGATCCTCATCCACCTTTGAACTAAAAAACTCAAGTGGATTCATCCTCATTATGTCTCGGGTCCTGGCTACAACTAAGTTTCCATTTTACCAAATTGGGGCCACTACCTATTGATTGACCTGAGCTGTCATAGCTTGAGAAACACCTGAAAGGTAGCCCAAAATTTGGCGTGGGAAACCTATTAATTCAAAGATCTACTGGTGGTGGTGAGGATGGCGGATTCCCATTTCTGTGAGTAGGCATTTTTTATCGTGTGAAAAGCATTAGTTAGAAGAGAGATAAATCTAAACTCTAGAGTAAAATAAAGATCATAAAAAAATAGAAAATTCTGAAAAACATCTCGTAGCCTCTTACTCATAAGTGTAGCGTACTTCACATTTATGAACAAGACTCCCTAGGACACCTCAAACCTTAGGCTTTGATACCAAGTCTGTAACACCCCTAGACTCTCCTATGGATATCACACGGTGCTTTGGGCTACTTGAATTCATATTATAAGCATTTTAAAATCATAAGCAAAAGCTATAAATTCATAAGTCTAAACTGAAATAAATAAAACAAATCCCACTACTGTAGACATCAACCAAAAAACCGTTTGAACGTATTAATAAACTGAAACATCTGCTAAGTCTAGACAAACCTCTAAACATACTGAAGAGTCATTGGGACAAACCCTCCGCTGATCCAAAATCATGAAGTATGGAATTAACAAAAAACTAAACTACTAAAAATAGGAATCATAACCAAAGTCCTTGGAGCATGAGGACTCACCAACTGATGGGAGTAGGCACTCTCAATCACCGCTAATCATGAGTTTAAGGGTGAACATCAGAACCTACATCATGATATAATGCAACATAAAAGAGTATGCAGTCAGTGTTATAGAATATACTGAGTATGCGAGGAGTGCATAAAGTATATATTTAACTGAGGTAAATCATGTGGAAGGTAAAACATATGCATAAAAAGTATATAAAGACTCACTTTATTTACTTAACAAAATTGAAGTAATGATACATGGGTGTAAGGTATAAATAAATTATAACGAAACAATAGTGAGTCATATACACTTATAGTTCTAAAACTATTTAGCTGTGGGAGATTCTCTTAACCGACATGCCCCATTTGAGCAACCATGGAGCCCAACTTGTAATCCCTATTGGGAGGTTATTGAATACCTTTCCAGGGGTAGAGAACCATTATTTGGCGTGAATTAACTCATGAACTCATTTTGGGTGAAGGGAGATAGTCTTAACTAGTGAGGACCCTCTCCTTAACCTATGGTAGCATATAGTTTGAGAATTTAAGTTTTATCTGAACCTGCATTCCCATGGTGCTAAATACTACTCCCAAAAATATGCATATTGCTCATACTACAGGGAATTTGTCATGAAATAAGCATAAACTAGTAATCTGAAAACCATTTATGCTTCTGTGTATGTTTCATACCCATAAGTCAAATACATGAGTTTCAAATTGAATCTAAGTTCATAGTATTGAGTTCATGTAATATCAAAAATCATGTAATGTTTACTACACCATGGGATTTCATGTCAAGAATGACGGTCAAATGTATCATACGATTAAATATACAAATGAAGTGATAAATAAACCAATAAGGTCATAAATTTAGTAATAATTCATAAATAATATCATTTAGGGGCATGAAATTCAAGATCATGAAAATTGGGTTTGAACCCTAGTTGGTAACTTTGAAATTCGTTAAAGAAAATGAAGTTTTTGGGAACAAGGAATAAAGGGAATCCTTGTTGAATCCCCACATACCTGAACTTGATGATTTCTTGTAGGAAATTTTGAGTTTGGAGCCTTGAAGGTTGAATTTTAAGAAAAACCCTTGCTATGGTTTCCTTGAGAGTTGGGAGAAGAATGAGCGATGAATTTTTGCAAATTTTAAAAACATTTTAACATCAGTTATAAGGTATTTTAGGGTTAAAAAGACTGATTTTCCCTAGATAACCAAAATAAAATGGAGGAATTACATTATTGGAGCCACTGGCATGGCACAACCTTAACGTGCCAGGCCAGTCTCATGGCACAGAGCCATCATGCTGCCTGGGCAGTATGGCATGGACATATCATGGCCCCCCACTATTTTGGGCACTTGGTTCATGCCTGCCTCTGTGGTACGTCAATAACAAGGACCCCCACTAGTTCAGTGTTACGTTTCACCCTGAAACTCATCCTAAAAATCCCGAAACACTTCCTAATGGTTTCGTAGCCCCTACTACACATCAACCAACCTCAAAATCACTTGAAACCTCTCCAGATCTATCCAAAAAAAAATTGTTGAACCTATGAGGAGTAACAGTAAGTATGGATCATACAAGTAATGGAAGAATTAGTGTGTGCGATTGATTTGATAAAGGTTTGGTATTTAGGGCTGGATAAGTGGATGAAAGCTAGATAAGGACATGGTTTTTGGGATGGAGGTTTTCCATTAATAGGGGTGTAAGGGTCTTAGGGTAATGTTTAGCCTTTCAGTACTAGGGTGTTAGTCATAGATATGAGTGGCAACCTAGGAGTATACACGGGCAACGGTAAGAGAGAGTCATCCGGTGTCAATCAAGAGGGGTATGTTAAGTGTCTATGTATATGTTGTAGGAGTCGCAGCAATGTAGAAATAAAAGAAAGTGCTACATTGATCTTTGGTTTTGTGAGATTGCTAATGATAGTAAAGGACTAGCTTAACTCTATAATTGTATGTGAATTGAGTGTTCTTTATTTCCCTTGGCATTGTTTATGATTTCTGCCTGCATATTTCATACTGCATTAATGTTACTAATGTTGATATGTTAATGGTGGTGCGATGAGAATGTGATGATGATGATGTGATAATGTGATTATGTTGTAATGATATTGTTATATGGTTGATTTTGTGATGATGTTTTGATGGTAATGAGGTGAAGGTGAGATGATGGTGATGAGATGATTCATACATATTGCACACATATATTCATTACACCTTATGGAGTGCCTATATATGTATCTTGGGGACTTGACTATGTTAAACTTGCTTAATGAAATTGACTTATTGTTCATATATTTATCTGTAGGAGGGAAAATGGTTTTTATACATAGTGGTGGCAAGTTATTAGTGATGAGAGAGATTGGGCTACTCTATCCAGTACTTTAGTAAGCCAAAATATAAAGGTCTGTAAGATTGTCAGTAATGTGTTAGAAGTGAACTCCCAAAATTGATTAAAGAGAGATAAGACAAGACATGGGGAAATATAAAGTAGAGGCCAAATTGTCAAAGGAAAAAGATACACAAAAATGTTAAATGACGGATAGGTCATAGAGATGCTAAAGGTAATATGCCAACCATTGTGTGAAAATGGGACTTAGTCACTAAAACTTTACTTGATGTCATGATTTCCTTTCTACTTGCTATTATTGTCATTTATTTTAAACCCTGGTCGGGCAATGATTCCTACCAGTACTTGTAGTTGTGCTAGTACTAAACTTACTATACTTTCTTTTGGGGGTATAGCCATGTTGTAGCTCAGTTGGGGTTTCTATAAAAGCGACAGTAATCACTCTCCAACAGCTCCTGTCCTTTCGCTCTTACATCGAAGTTGTGTCCTTGATTTCCTATTCCTAGTTTAGTGTTCTTATACCAGTTTAGATTAGCTTCTGGGGAATCACTGCTTATTATTTTCTACATTGTTTATACTTTTCAAATGTACTGAATAGAAGTTGATTTATGAAATAACGAGTTTTCTTATTTTATAGAGTTGTATTTAACTTCCGCAAAGTTTTGTGTAGTAAGTGTATTTTAAACCATAGTTCTATAAATATATATGTTGAGACTATCGTATTTGTCTTCTACATTAATAGAGTGGTTGGGTGGTAAGGGTTTTTTCTATCTAAGGTAGAGTGGGTAGGTGCCCGCACGATTCGTAGTTTGGATTATGACAAGGTGGTATCAGAGCCCAGGTTATCGGTCTCCTAATACAAGAGAAAATACTGAGTAGAGTCATGCAAATTAGTGCATTGACATCCACACTAAATCTGTAGAAAGCTACAAGGCATCTAGGAATCTATCTCACTTCCTACTCTCCTAACGTGCTATTTCAGTATTGTCTCCCCGAGTTAAGTCCAATTGGTATCTAGCAAATTTCAATTGGTATCTCAACCATCACAATTGGGATTCGTCAGTCCCAATTGGTATCTTGAAGGTTTTTGAAAGACTGAAATAGTAGTATCTAGCCGGTAGAGATCAATAGGAGGTGTAAGATTAAAATTTCTACTGTATGAAACATGTTTGATGTAGGGAATGTTGTAACTGTCGGTATAGTTTGGAAGAGTAAATCTTCCATTATTTTATCACAGATGCTTATTAGCAATATGCTTGTGCCTTAAAATAATTGTTGTACTATGGTAGCCTACTACATGCATTTTTTATATGAATTTTCGAAATGGATTAATTATTGCTTAGTTATGTGATGTCTGAAGTGAAAGTATTTAGTACGATTGATTTGGAATGAATTGTTTCCTAGGGACTCAGGAGTCGTAAGGGTCAAGTGTGATCTCAGAGTGTATCTTCATTTTTGCGATTTGAGACACGTCTCATTTCTCCGTGATTTAAAGTATTCCTTAATTTCCATCTGAATCCTGATGAATTACCGAGGTACCTAGAAGTTTATGGGTAAGTGTTGTATGGTTGGTTACTTGGTATAAGTAGAAGGGAGAATTGTCAGTGTATTTAGTTGAGTCGAAGGATTAGTACCGTGTTAACAATAACTTAGATTTGTGAATCTAAGCGTTCTGGTCTTGAACTTTTAGAGACGTGAGAGGTAGAAGTTTTAAAAGTAGTAGTGGGATAGCATCATACGATAAAGAACTTGGGACTAGATAGAAAATCAAGACCACTGGAGGGTACCACTACAGCCGCTGCAGCAGCTCCCAGGAAGTAAACTGCCACGGAAATCCCCTGTTTTGTGATTTTGCACTCATTGCAAAAATGATCCTGTGTTCGTAATATTTAAAAATAGAAATCACTTCCAGTACGCATAGTAAGTCAAATTATTTTTATTAATGGTGCGATAGAAGTCGATGTTCTATACATGCTCCAAAATAGAGGCAACCCAAATCCAATAAAAAAATAAGGGGGATCTAGTTGGTGGCATTATCTCTGAGGCTCGAAGCATTTGAACCCTCTTCCTTTATTCCGCTAAGGAATAAGAACTCCTCGGTATACTTCTTAGTCAGCTTCGGGAGCTTCTTGGTGGGGGAGGCGTATTTGAAAATCACATGCATGGCCTTCCACATCCTCACCAGAATGCAGTACCGGGAGTGATGCTTCTTTTTCTCTTCATCTAGCTCCCTTCGGATCTCTCCATAGGCTCGGGCCAGGTCCAGTGGGACAGTCGAGCTTGAAGGATCCAACCCTAGTGAAGGGAATTGAGTCCTTTCCAAATAACATCATACAACTGCAAGATCGGCATCCCAGCCACTGAGAGGTACAGGAGCCTGAGTAAAAATGGTTCCAGACTCCTCGCGCCCTCTGGACCTACTACTCTCAGCCTACTCTCCCACCTTCTACTTATTCTTGCTTCTTCCTGGTTGCCCCTACCCCTTAGTGGGTTGAATGCCATGTCACACTCTACCAAGGTATCATAATCCTCCTTAGGCACATCCACCATCTTACACATCTTGGTAATCAGGGAGGGTAAGAAAAGATCCCCCACAGACCTCTCCCTAGAATTAATCGACCGCCTCTCGTACACAATCTGCACCCTCATGTTTACCTCAATCCCCAAAAGAGCACAAGCCATCACCATAGCCAGTAGAAGGTCACATCAGTCACATTTCCATAGGTATGAATCCTCTGGGAAATCAGTTAGAACCACACCCTAGCCTCAGCCAAAAAGTAAGTACTCTTAGTCCCCTTAAGGCTGAACCACTTCACCTTACCTGTGTGACCCTTCAGTGCCAAAAACCTAGCCGCCCACTTTAATTCTGACTCCACCTTAGCTTAGAAAGCAGCATTGGAGGGGTTTGGGACCCCCAAAGTGGTATTGAAAGTTGAGGCATCCACCGGGACGTCCTTTCCCCAAATGTAAATGATAGGAAGGGGTACCTACTACTCAACAGTCAAGAGTATAGCATAAAACTCCAGGACTAGAGCTAAGCATAAAAATCCAGGACTAGAGCTAGAGTACACTTAGGGATGGGCTCAGTCAGTATCTCCCACCCGAATACCTTCAACTGGTCATAAAAGTCTGTTATATCATCCTCCACTTATCTAATCACAAAACCCCTCTTATGGAGGAAACCCCTGTTTTGCCACCTATTTTCATAATGATTGTAGTTGGCAGGATTGGTAAATCTTTGGTATTAGGATTGGTGCTCCATGATAATCCTGTAAACATTCTAAAATTCAATATTAGAAACCAAGTAAAGATGCTACGGGAGGGAGGGAAATTTGAAAATTCCAAAAAAAAAAGAAAAGGCTAAAAAAAACCTTGAGTCACTGCCAGGTGCCGCTGCAGCGGTAAAACTACTGTTGCAGTCGTACCATTGTACCTAACCAGTCAACCCCCTCCCATGGAAGAATTTTTGACTTTTCTCTATAATTTTGAATTCTAAGCATAGATCAGGCTTTGTAAAGTCCATATGAACCTTTTTACACTAAAATAGGAGTGGATAATACCCAAAATCAAGCCTAAATTGTCTAAATTTGTTGGAGAATATGACTCTTCACCACTTACCACTTCCATGCCCAAAATTCACCATGAACTAAATCAATCTTACGTCAAGAATGCTGTAAGAGCATTGGGGACGTAAGAGAATCTAACATGCATACCATTTCGTACAAGAACACCACCAAAATTCAAATTCAAATGGCACCAATAAAAACCAACCAAAAAATCCTTTTATACTTTAGATTTTGTGATTATATATCAATAAATACATAAATGAAGTAGTAGAGACAAGAATTTACCTTGAATTATTGACGGAAAAGATTGTACGGGAGGAAATTGAGAGAATTTTTGGAGTGGGGGAGTGAAAAGGGGGAAGTGAAATATTTCCCCCTACTTAAACTGTCGTGAACCACTGCGGTGGTAAATTACCATTGCAGTGGTAGTTCTGCTGCTGCAGCGGTAAATTCTATACGGGTCACATTTTATTTTGACTTTTTATGTGTTACATTATTTTGTGATGTCGGGAGTATTTTAAAATAACCCATTATGTACCAGGTTAGAAAATTCAAGGTTTGATAATAAGCGCGTTGGACATTTATGATGAGTCTAACGTGGAATTAACTGGGGTTTGACGAGGTGGGTTAATAAGGAGTAAGAATCATTTTCTTGCGACACATCATGTTCATAAATTTCAAGTCATGCCTAAAATCCTATTATCCCCTCTTTGGAGACGTTAAGGGATAAACGGTGGGTAAATTGATAATAATATAACGACCCAAAATGTCATTATGTCAAAAATCATCCCAAAAAAACCTTGCGACAAATCCTTTTTCCGAACTTGATGGAATTATTTCATGGAGAAAAAGCGTGGACCAACCTAATTAGGCTAAAAAAATTAAAATAATTAGGCTGCCCACTGCCCACCATTGCAATGGTAAATTCACCGCTACAGAGGTAAGTTAACCATTGTAGCAGTACTCGGGTAGTAGCTAGCCCGAGTTTGTTTTAAAACCCTTCTTTTATTTAGCCTCCTTAGGTCGTCCCCTCCCTCCAAAAACACCCTGAGCAAACCTAACACCCAGAGCAATAAGGTTTAGAAGGCCATGCTTCATGAGAGCAATATCGAGGCATACTCGATGGGATTCTAATACGGAAAGAGGCCATGTGCACGCAGTATAACTCTCTACTCTCTGTAGTAGTGTGATTCATCTATGAGGTAGGTTATGGTTTAATTATAGTATAATTGGGATAGATGTATTTAATAATGATAGTAATAACGAGAATTTTCATGTCATAGGCCTCGGGCATGGAGTTTGGAAGAACAGAAAGATAACAACCGATTTATGCTTTAATGTGTGATTTGAATTGTTATATTATTGAGCTGTGGAGTTCCTATATGACTTGAAAGTATGATTTATTATGAATTAGAGTTTTTTGGAGGATTTCAAGAGTGTTAATTGGTTGGTAAGATAGAAAGGACGACCGACGAAAGAAAAAAGAGTAAAATTGGGATGAGCGTAGAATTTTTGTGGGATTCCGGGAATCTAGTGAAGTTGTTTGGGATTGATAAAAGGGAGTAATTATGGACCATACGAGTGATGGTAAAATTAGTGGGTGTGATTGATTTGATAAAGGTCTAGGATTTACAGTTGGATAAGTGAAAAAAAGCTAGATAGAGGCTTGGTGTTCGGGATGGAGGTTGTCCATTAATAGGGGTGTAAGAGTCTTAGGGAAACATTTAGACTTTTGGTACTAGGGTGTTAGGCATACATATGAGTGGCAACCTAAGAGTATGTGCGGGCATTGGTAAGAGAGAGTTGTTGGGTGTCAACCGAGTAGGGTATTGTAAGTGTGTATATATATATATGTTGTAGGAATCCCAGTTATATGGAAGTAGAAGAAAGTTCTATGTTGATCTTTGGTGTTGTGAGATTGTTAATGATAGTAAAGGACTGGCTTGACTCTATGCTTATATGTGAATTGAGTGTTCTTTAATTCCTTCGGCACTATTTATTATTTCTACCTGCATATTTCATACTGTGTTGATGATACTGATGTTGATATGTTGATGGTTATGAGACGAGAATGTGATAATGACGATATGATAATGTGATCATATTGTAATAATATTGTTATGTGGTTGATGTTGGGATGATGTTATGATGGTAATGAGGTGAAGGTGAGATGATGGTGATGAGATGATGATGAGATGATTCATACATATTGCACGCATGCATTCATTACACCTTATGGAATTCCTATATGTGTATGTTGTGGTGGACTTAACTATGGAAAACTTGCTTAACAAAATTGACTTATTATTCATATGTTTACCTGTGGGAGGGAACAGTGGTATTTATACATAATGGTTGCAAGTTATGAATGATGGGGGAGATTAGGCTACTCTGTCCAGTACTTTAGTAAGCCAGAATCGAAAAGTACGTAAGATTGTCATCAATGTGTTAGAAGTGAACTCCCAAAATTGGTTGAAGAGAGAAAATATAATGCTTAGGGAAATATAAAGTAGAGGCAAAATTATCAAAGGATAAAGATACATGAAATTATTAAATGATGGATAGGTCACAGAGATGCTAAAGGTAACATGTCAACCATTGTGTGAAAATGGGACTTAGTAATCGGAACTTTACTAGACGTCATGATTTCCTTCCTACTTGCTATTATTGTTATTTATTTTAAACCCTGGTTGGAAAATGATACCTACCAGTACTTGTGATTGTGCTGTTACTACACTTACTATATTTTCTTTTGGGGGTATAGCTATGTTGCAGGTCAGTTGGGGTTTCTATAGAAGGGACGGTAATCACTCTCCAACAGCTCCTGTCCTTTTACTCTTACATGGAAGCTGTGTCTTGGATTTTTCTGTTCCTTATTTATGGCTCTTGTACCGGTTTAGATTAGGTTCTAGGGAATCACTTTTTAACATTTTCTGCATTGTTTTTACTTATCAAATCTACTGAACAGAAGTTGATTTATGAAATAAAGAGTTTTCTTTTTTTTAAAAATTGTATTTTACTTTCGGAAAGTTTAGTGTAGTTAGTGTATTTTAAACCAAAGTTTTGTAAATATATATGTTGAGGCTATTGTATTTGTCTTTTGCATTAATTGAGTAGTTGGGTGGTAAGGGTTCTCCTATCTAGGGTAGAGTAGGTAGGTGCCCACACAATCCGTAGTTTGGGTCATTACAAGAAGGTTGTTGGAGAGGGATTTCATTCTGAAGGAAATAAAGCAGGCATTATAGGATATTAACGGTAGTAAATCACCTGGTCCGGATGGGTTTAGTTGTCAATTTTATAAAGATTCATGGGATATAATAGGACAAGACTTGGGAGATGTAGTCTTAGAGTTTTTTTGTACAGAGAAGATGTTGAAAGGGGTCAACAATACAATAATTACTCTTGTCCCTAAAATCTCACATGTAATTAATGTTTGCGACCACAAACCAATATCATGTTGCAATACCATGTATAAAGTGATCTCCAAATTTCTCTTCCAAAGGTTGAAAATTGTGTTACCTGATATTTTTTCCTGTAATCAAAGTGACTTCATAGCTAGGTGGAATATTCTGCAAAACATACTTATTTTTCAATACTTGGTTAGGCTCTATAACTGGAAAAATACCACAAAGAGTTGTTTGTTCAAAATACACCTTCGAAAGGCGTATAATACTGTTGAATGGGCATTTATAGGGGAGATGCTACATAGTCTGAATTTTTCCCCTAAATTCATTAATTGGATAATGGAGTGTATTTCGACCCCTCAATAGTCAATTTCTATTAATGGAGGAATTTATGGAGGGTTTCCAGGAAAGAGGGGCTTGAGATAAGGTGACCCGATATCACCACTCCTTTTTGTCATCTATATGGAATAATTTACGAGGATCGTGAAGAGGGTGGCTGATCATCACAACTTCTCCTTCTACACGAGGTGTAAGGAAATAAGATTGAATCATCTATGTTTTGCAGATGACATGTTAATGTTTAGCAAAGGTGAGTTTAACTCTGTGTTGCTTATGTTAGGGGATTGAAGACTTTTTCAAATACTTCGGGATTGCATACTAATGCCTCCAAATCCAATATCTTCGCTGCAAATATGCAAGGACTGGTACTAAGTGACCTGTGTTAACTAACAGGATGCACAATTGGGAAGTTGCCTCTCAATTATATCAGAGTGCCAATTTCCACTAAGAAAATGTCAACTGTTGACTGTGAAAAGTTGGTGGACAGTATGGTTAGTAGAGTGCTAACATAGGGGAACAAACATTTATCATATGCAAGGAGGGTGTAATTGGTTAATGCAGTGTTGCTACACATCCACTCCTATTGGGCTTCGATGTTTATTTTATCGAGGAAAGTACTAAAAATTATAACTGTAATATGTAGGAATTTTTTATAGAGTGGATAGGCCACCACGAATAAAAATCGTTGGAGGGTTGGGACTTAGTCTGCAGGCCAAAATAATGAAGGGGGAATAAGCATAACAGACTGCATAGTGTGGAATGAGTTGGTTATAGCAAAAAATATGTGGAACATTGCGCAGAAGGCTGACAACTTATGGGTAAGACGGGTGAATCACATCTACATAAAGAGACATGATTGGTAGCAGTATGTATCCCCTCAGGATAGCTATTGGTATTGGAAAAATCTATGTAAAATACGAGATAAATATGCAGCTAGTTTTGTTTAGAATGGTTGGATCAATGCTTTAAGAAAATATACAATTCAGAGCGGATACTAGTGGAGAACAAACGATCAATGGAGAGACTAGAGGGGCATCTGGAATACTACTAATATCCCTAAACATAGTATGATATGTTGGTTAGCAATGCACAAAAAATTACAAACTCGGGATAGACTCCTTAAAAATGAGATTGGACAAGATGATAAATGCTTATTATATGGAGATGTGGCTGAGACGACTGAGCATTTATACTTTGAGTGTATTTTCTATGAAGAATTCTTAAAGGAGATACTACAATGGTTACAAATCAATCAACGACCTGATATTACTAGGGGTATGGAAAAAAAATGGCTAGAAGAGCGCAAGGAAGGGAAAGTCGAGCTATGCTATGGGAAATCATTTCAGCTGTCATATACCATAAATGGAGGGTAAGAAATATGGGTCTTTGGAATCAGAAGGTGCTCCGACCACAACTTGTTAGTAAATAGATAGTGATGGAGATTAAGTACAGAATGAGGGAGTTTTTATATAGGAAACAAAATTGTAAACATAAAGAGTGGATAGAAGTCAAACTAAAGACAGGAGATGTATATACTAAAGAGAGGACTGAATGAGTAGAAACAACAACTAACTAGCTTGAGTTGTATGTTTTTATTTAAAAGTGTAATCTCAATGGGAATGAGGTGTTATCAATAAAAGTTATTTGTTCGACCAAAAGAAATAATGACTCTAAATAAATATGAATGATTAAAATTTATAACAAAGTCTTAATAACAATAATATGTATATTCAAAGATTTTTACAAATATGACATGCAATTCATCATTACTTCAACAATTTTCACTGCTAATCACCGCTACCACCACCCATTAGCAATTACCATCTAGAACAACCATGCACCATCAACCACAGCCACCATCACAGTCAGTTTTTATTTTCAACAAAGCTTACCCAACATAATAATAGGCTTACTGTATTGATATCAAAAAAGGAGATCTAGATCATACCTCCTAAATAAATGCAACTGATGATGCATTAATCACCCAAAAAAGGAAGTATAAACCCCCCAAAGTTTGCACATGTTCTTAGTAGACTTCCTATGCATTTAGAGTTATAATATGAGTTTGTTTGACACTTAGAAAGGTTAAAAATCATTTAGGTTGATAGAGTTGTACGCCGTGTACGGGAGCCTCCACTTAGGTACATATGCCATGGAGCACAATTTATGAGACCACTAGATAGCCTGCACAGCAGAGGGCATGGTGCACAGGGTACTCCTCCTCGATAGAGGGTGCGTCGCATGCCCCCCTTTCCAGGCATAAAATTTTTGGTACTTCTTTTTAAATTAAGGGCAATCTCTTCCTTCCATCCTATTTAACTTCTATAAAACCATTTTTAATCCTAAATTCATCCCAAAATACTAAGATTCATCTCAAATACCTCAACCCTCTTTTCTCCTAAAACTTAAGAACTCAAGAAAGGGATTTTCAATTCCTAAGTTCTAAAGGCTCCAATTTTAAGAATTTCTTCAAAAATCTTCTACTTTTAGGTATGTAGAACTTCAATTGGAGTTTTTTTTTATCACCATGTCCAAATTCCAAAACTCTATCAATTTCATGAATTCAAGTCTATAAGTTAAGGTTACAAACCCACTTTCAATTCTCACTTTATTTAAGTAAATTTCATAATTTTCTTGAAGTAGTTATTTATTTTTATGGCTTATATGAACATCACATTTACTTTTATTCTTAGCAAGGTGTTTACTTGTTGGATTTTTCATTCTTGACATGATTAAACATATGGTTCTTGAAGCCTGTTATAATCATGATTTAGCCTAAAGTTACATGTTTCAAGTTTTGTGAGTTAAAATTTAGTATGAACAAATATTTTCAGTTGAGCATATTACCTTATATTCAAACAGATAGTTTTCAGTTATTTATGAGCAAATGGTATTATTCCATTATTAAGGGAGTAGTATTTAGCACCAAGAGGACAAGGGATTAAAGAACCCAAGTCCTAGAACTATGTTGCCCGCATAGGATTGAGTTGTTCCACCAGTTAGGTCGACCCATTATCCCACAAGATCCATTAATGGATACACATTAGACAGTTCCTATACCCTTGGTAAGGTATAGGCTACCCTCTCAACTGAGGTTTTACTTTGGACTCCATGTTGCTCACATGGTTTATGTCAGTTACGAGAAACTCCCTTGTAACACCCCGTACCTTCCCAACCCTATTTGATGACATTGAATAAGAATGACGTAAGTGTCGAGAGTTATAAGTATGTATTTGGAAATGGCCTTGTACATGTGACGAGTTTTTGTAGAAAGTGTTTTGTGCTTCCGTGGAGCATTTGTGTAATACCTCGTACACATTATAGCCTCATTTGGTGACTTGGAGTCATGCTTAATTGATGATTAAGGTCACTAAGTAAGTATTTTGTAGTGTTTTGATAAGGTATTGGACGATACGTAAACATTGGATAAGTGGCCAAAAATTTCAGCACTTTGCTGAAACTTGCGCCACTACCCTATTTCAGGGGTGTGGCACAAGCCACCAGCCTGCAGAAAATTCAGAGAGGCTGCATTTCCTGCGCCACTACCCTGTTTCAGGGGGTGTGGCGCAAGGCACAAATATTAGGCCTTTCCGGACCCGTTTTGTAACGCAATTCTACGATGCTTCTTGGATGGTTTCTTTTGGTTCTTTGGAGTTATTTGAGCATTGTTAAAGCTTAAAACACTTCAATATACTTCTATAGACTCCTACATGATCAAATCATGAAATGTGACTAGTGATCCAAAATGTCCAAAGAAACCAAGGGCGACTAGAATTCCAATTTTTGCGATCGAAAGGACGAATGAGAATTGTTTAAGAGAATATTATCGTGACATTATGGAATTATGTAAACATGTGATATATGGTGAATTTTACATGAAAGGTGATGGGTTAAGCTACATGTGCAATTGGGCCCAAAATTAGGGCCCAAAATGGAACAAAAGAGAAGGCCCAAAGGCAAAAATGACCCATTCTTCCAATATTTGACCAAGTAAACATACCAATTAATGCCACATGTGGCTAAGTATGACTTGGGGTCTATATAAAGGCCCCAAGATCAGATTTTTATTGTCCAAAGCTCTCATGCCTTTATGCTATTTTCTCCAATATTTCTCCAAGTTCCAAACCCTAAAGCAAATAGTTCCTTTGGACTCTTGGGACAAGATCAACATATTTCAAGCCTTGGTAAGTATTTCTTCTCATGGATTAACATATTATATGCATGGGAGAATATGTATATCATGATATTTATGTTGGCAAAGAGGTGAATAGTGTATTTGTGCTTTTGGTGAAAGATGTGTCATCTTGGTAATTTGAACTTGAATTAGGCCTTGTGCCTTTGATGAAAAAGCATGGTATGGACAAAATATGAACATGTATGGTGTTATTTTTGGTCTTAAACTTGTTCTTGTCTATAAGTGGAAATTGTGGGATTTTGGCCGATATGTGTTATGAGTTGTATTAAGGTCATTTGATGGATTATTTGTGATGTGGTATGGATAAGAGAGTGTAAAGGAGAAGTGTTGTGGTAAAATGTATCAAATGTTGGGAATATTATGGAATTTTTGGAATAATAGTAGGAACAATGGTTTTGTCAAGGGGAAGTGGCATGTTTAAGGACACATGTATGATTCATTGATGTTACATGCATTTGAAGAGTATTTGGTGGTTAATGTGAATTCCGTATTATATTTATGTTGTAGAGTGACACATAAAGAAGGAGCGGGCTTATTGTATACGCATCGAAGGTTGTATATTCGTATTGTGAATCCAAGGTATGTAAGGTTACTTTGTCCGTATCTTTCTGCGGCAAATAGTGTTCACATTGACATGTCACTAGTCCTATCCCGAAATGTGCTAAGGTATTCAATATCCGTATATCACTAGTCATTGTCATATATTTTCTACTCATGGATCATTTGTGAATCTCATGTCTCATATTCATGGTTAATGTTCCGAAAGCTCAAATAAGGTTACGTTCCAATATTCCAATAGTGCCTATACTTGTGTCTCTTGTTCATGGATTATTGTCCTATGGTTCCAATGGTATCATGGTTCTAGTAATGTTATATTTCTCATGATGTTTATTCACATGTCTCTCACTCATTGGTTAATGATGCAAAGTTTCCAATAATGTTATGTTCCAAAGTTCCAAAGTGATGTTATGACTATCAAAGTATCAATCTCAAAGTAATGATCAAAGTAATGCAAATGTGGTCAATGATCAAGTATGGGTGGCAAGTCTAGGGGCGTAAGCCTAGCTCGACTCGATCCCGATGCAGTGATTTATGGGTGGCAGGTCTGAGGGGCATAAGCCTAGCTCGACCCGATCCCGAGACATTGATTTATGGGTGGCAGGTCTTAGGGGCATAAGCCTAGCTCGACCCGATCCCGAGACATTGATTTATGGGTGGCAAGTCTGAGGGGCATAAGCCTCGCTCGACTCGATCCCAACATGACGATAAGTCATGGAAAGACCCACTGATCAGTAGGGGCCCGGGTACATTGTTATCATTGAGCATTGAGATAAAGAAAGTAAAGAAAGTAATGAAAGCAATCCACATGGTTTCCCAAAAGGCAAAATGGTGACTTATTCACATTGATTATTCATATGTTTTGAGTTCATTGAACTATTCATGTATTGTACAGTTTCATTTGAGCCTTGCATACTCAGTACTTATTTCGTACTGACCCCTCTCGGGGAATTTACCTTACTTGTTGCAGGCGCAGGTACTAGTAGGCCGCCACAGTAGGTTACCAGCTGTTTGCGGTTCATTGGTGAGCTCCAGTTATTTCGGGGCTTCTCCGAGTCACTGTTGTACATGTGTTTTGATTTGGTACATGTTGTATAAAGCGGGGACTTGTCCCGACTTTTGGCTTATGTTGGTCAATGCATCTGTTAGAGGCTTTTGTAGACGTACGTGGGTATATGTATATAAGGTGACTCATGCAGTTATGTTTTGATGGCCTCAACGGCCAAGTTTCTCAAATGTGTATATATATGCCATGATTTCCAATATCCATGATTTCCAAAACTAAGGGTTCATGTTCTGATGTGATAGTGAGGTTTCCTATGGCATGCATACGAATGAATAGAAGCAAAGATTGGTTCTCTCAGGCCTTGTCGGCTTCGGGTGCCAATCACGCCTCCTTGGGATTCGGGGCGTGACATCCCTAGTATCAGTTTTCAGTTTCATTGTTATTCATGATTTACACGAATATATAGTTGAACTTGTTTACTTTCAGATACTTATATTATTATTAGATTTCAGTTACTTTTCATGATATTGTAAAATAGCATGTCTTACATTTATAGCATAATCCTGCTTACTCAGTACCTTTCCTGTACTGATCGCTTACCTCTTATGCCTATATTTTTCATTTGATGTATATGCAAGATCATTCTTAGGCACGTGGCTAGTTGTTAGTAGTTTAGATTTCAGTAGTGGTGAGTCCTCCTTATTCGGAGACCTAGATTAGTTTCTTTTTCCCTTCTTTATTATAGACTTGGTTTTATGGGTAGTTGAGGGCCTTGTCCAGGCATATTTTGTTATTCAAACTTAGAGGCTTTATAAACATTAGAGTGTGGTTCATGTAAGCCCTTCAGGCTCAGTATTTTGTTCACCTAACTCTTAGTTATGTTTTTAGAACTTATAAGTATGTTTTTAATTTTAGCTTCCGCTTTATGTCATTATTGTGCTTAGATTGTTATGCAAAGGGTTATTTTGTGATCTCTCATGGTTCTAAGCATTGTGTCTTGTCCAGGGTGTAAACTCAGGTCGTGACAAACTTAGTATAAGAGTAATAAGTTTAAGAGTCCTAGGATGTTCGAAAAGTTATGTGTTCTTTTTATGGGTGTGAAGTGCGCCACACTTATAACGAAGAGGCTACAGAGCATTTATGAAATATTTTCCCTTCTTTTATGTTCTAAGTTTGTGTAATAAAGTTTAACTCTATAAATCTTCCCTAACTCTAATTTTTGCACGTGTTTCAGATCATGCATCCACGTAGAGCCGTCGGATGCCCTAGACGGGCCAGAAATGAGGCACCTCCTGCTAATCAGAATGAAAACAACTAGGTTCAACTCATACAAGTTGGACCAAGGGGTCCCGATACACCTGCTATTCAACCACCTCAGGCCAAAGTTACTAATGCAGAATTTAGAAATGCCATCCAAATTCTTGCATAGGCTATGACAGCCTAGGTCAATCAGCCTGTAGCAACTTTTACTAATCAACATGGTGGTTTTGCTATTTCCAGGGTCAAAGACTTTGTTCATAGTAATCCTCCTAAATTTTTTGGGTCTAAGGTTGAGGAGGACCCCCAAAACTTTATTGGCCAAGTGCTGAGGACCCTCCAGAATATGCATGTGTTAGAGATAGAAAAGGTTGAGCTGGAATCCTATCATCTCATGTGTCTCATTTATGTTTTACTTAGTATAAGGATAGCCATGGAAAAAATATGGCTCCTACAATTTGGGATGATTTTGTTGATGCCTTCCTTGATCGGTTCTTTTTGAGGGAGTTGAGGAAGGCAAAGGCTGAGGAGTTTATGAATTTGAGACAGGGGTCTATGTTGATTAAGGAGTGTGGGATGAAATTTACCCAGCTGTACCATTATACCCCAAAGATAGCGGTGGATCCAAGGGAGAGGATGAGTAAGTTTGTTTCTGGGGTTTTTGACTTGGTAAAGAAGGAGTGTAAGACTCTATGCTGATTGGACACATGGACTTTCTAGGTTGATAAATCATTCTCAACAGATTGAGGAGGAGAAACTAAAGGAGAGGGAGCAATATAATAAGAGGTCCATAACAGAAAAGTTTGAGTTTAACCAGCAGAGAATTGAGAGTGGCAACCGATCATATTTTCTGCAGAGTTCATCCAGACCAGCACCTTCATCAGATAGTGCCCCAACAACTACACCTAAGTAAGATCAGAAGGGTAGGGTTTTGAACTATCATTCTCAAGTTATTATGGCAAGGGGCTACTACTTTCCTACTTGCAACAAGTATGGGAAGAATCATCCTAAAGAGCATTTGTATGGTAGGGATGGTTACGATAGTTGTGGTCAAACAGGTCACAAGCATAAGGATTTCCCCTCTGCTTGGTAGGTAAATAGGGGTAGCAAACCCCAGACTACTCCATCATAATCTCCAGCAGGCTAAAATGTTTAGAAAGGCACCACTTCAGGTACAACTGTAAGTCATAACCGTTTCTATGCCTTATCTTCACGTCAAGAACATTTTCCCCATATATCATTATTGGTATGTTAAAAGTCTTCTCTCTTGATATTTATTCCTTGTTAGATCCTAGAGATACTTTGTATTTTTTCACTTCTTATGTCATTATAAAATTCAAAGTTAGTCCCGAACAACTCCTAGATCACTTCTCTATTTCCACTCTAGTTGGAGAACCTATTGTAGCTAGAAGAATCTATCAAAGTTGTCCTATTTATGTCCATCATAAGGACACAACAACAGATTTAGTAGAGTTAAATATAATAGACCTTGATATTATTTTAGGAATGAATTGGTTGTATTCTTGTTATGCCTCAATTGATTGTAGAACTAGAATTGTTAAATTTCAGTTTCCCAATGAATCGATCTTAGAAAGAAAGGGTATTCCTTCAGTACCTAACAGTCATTTCATCTCATATCTCAAAGCTAGAAAAAAGATCTCCAAAGGTTATATCTATCATTGAGTAACGGTTAAGGATTCAACTTTCGAGACCCCAACTCTTCAGTCAATTCCAGTAGTCAATTAATTTCAAGAAGTCTTTCTCCAAAATCTTCCAAGAGTATCTCCCAATAGGAAAATAGACTTTGGGATATACATTCTTCCTGATATGCAGCCTATCTCCATTCCATCATATAGAATGTTCTAGTCGAGTTAAAAAATTAAAGGAGCATTTGAAAGATCTCTTAGATAAGGGGTTTATCAGGCCTAGCATTTCCTCATGGAGTGCTCCATTTCTCTTTGTGCATAAGAAAAATGGTTCCCTTAGAATGTGTATTAATTACCGCCAGTTAAACAAAGTCACAATAAAAAATAAGTATAGTCATTCTATTTATTCAGGGAATAAGTGAGGATCCGAGGATTCTGAAAATTTCCAATTAATACTAATATTATCAATTAATCAGAAAGGTTAAACAATTTGAATATAAGAATTTTTGTCAATAATTCTTGTTGTATAGGTTTACGACTAAATCGTTTGGATATGTAAAATATAAGATTTCCAATCCTAGCAGGAAAGGGAGGTCGTATCTATTGGTTGATGATTGTTCCAAAAGAAATGAAACAAAAGATATGGTAGAGCTAGAACAGTTATTGTATGAGGTCTACCCAATGTTACTGATGACTTGTTCAAACAACTTTAGGGTGTCACTTGTTTCTCTTAGATTGATCTCAGGTTGGGTTACCATCAGTTAAAAGTTAGATAATGTGACATCCCATAGATAGATTTTCAAACTCTTTATGGTCACTATGGGTTCCTTGTTATGTTATTTGGACTAACCAATGCTCCTGTAGCTTTTACGGACCTTATGAATAAGGTATTCAAATAGTATCTCGACATGTTCATTATAGTGTTCATAGATGACATCTTGATTTACTCCCATGGTGAAGGTGAGCATGTCGATCATCTTAGAATTGTTCTTCAAACCCTCAGAAATAGACAGTTGTTCACAAAGATTTATAAGTGTGAGTTCTGGTTGAGGTCAATTGCTTTTCTTGGTCATATTATTTCTTGTAAAGGGATACAAATTAACTCTCATAAGATTGAGCAGTCAAATTTTGGTCTAGATCGATAACTTCTTCAGATATTAAGAGTTTCTTAGGTTTAGTTAGTTACTAGATGAGATTTCCAGAGAGGTTCTAATTATTTCAACCCCATTGACTATGTTGATTCAGAAAAAGGTAAAATGTTAATGGTCCGAGTCTTGTGATAAGAGCTTTCAAAGAATTAAAGCTCGGCTTACTTTTGCTCCAATTTTGACCTTGCTAGAGGGTGCAAATGGTTTTGTAAGGTATTGTGATGCATTGATAATTGCCCTTTGTTGTATTTTGATGCAGAATGGTAAGGTTATTGCCTATGCTTCTTGATAGCTTAAGGTTCATGAGAAGAACTATCTAACTCATGATCTTGAGTCAGCAACTATAGTATTTGCTTTAAAAATCTGGCATTATTATCTCTATGGCGTGCATGTTAATGTATTTATTGATCATAATATCCTGTAGAATATTTTCACCCAGCAGGATTTGAATCTTCGACAAAGAATATGGCTTAAGCTCTTCAATAATTATGATATGAGAGTGTTATACCACCCAGGTAAGGCTAATATAGTTGCTGATGCGCTTAGCAGACTACCTTGGAAAGAGAGTCAGCTACTTGATTTCATTCTATGTAATTGTGAAAAAAAGTGACATTGTTGTGCTTAGTTTCTCTAATGATTTTGTCAATAACCATCTTGAGCTTGAGATTATTTATGGCCTTAGCTTTGAGCATATTGGTATTGGGAGTCAAGTTCTATAATGAAATTTTTATAACCTTGGAAGGTGCACCATTTTCCCCCAAACTCCACAGCCAGAGCTTCAACCATATTGTTGCTTTTTCACTATCACAATAGAGAAAGTCATAATAAGGTTTTCATCTAAGTCTCTTAATAAGCCTCCGATGACAGCTTCACCATCAGTAGGGTTTTAGCTTTCATCTATATTTACCTTGAAGGTGCCTTGAGGAGGTTTTAGCTAGAGAACTTTGTTAATTGAAGGAGTAGGTCTTAATAGTTCAATCATTTGACATATGAGAGGCCAATATTTGTTGCTATCAATGCTAGGAGCCAATTTATTGATTGCTTGTTTGATATTCCACATTCAATTGTTGTTCCATTCAATCATGTTGAAATTTCTTTTAAGACCCATATCTACATGCGCATACTTATTAATTTCCAGATTTTCAAACTAATAATAATAGGAGTGATTTGCATGATCATATCGTGAACTTTGTTTTCAGTTGTTGCTTCCCACCATTTCCTTAAAATAGTTGAGATAGATCTATTAGTATATTGAATTCCTAGAGGTATACCTAAGAAATTTCATAGCCTCTTAGCTCCCTCACTAGTGATATATCCACGATGGCTAATTTCACTCGCTGAAGTCATACAAGAAGAGAAACTAAACCTTAAGTTAGTACTAAATCTACCAATAGTATCATTGAAAGATAGTTTATTCTTTAAAAGTCTCTATGCATTAAGAAAATCTTAAGGGTTAAACTATTTTGCCAGGCATTGTTCAAGAAATAATTCTTGTTGTTAGATCTAAGGAGATTCCAAGCAGAGTGATGAGTGGGATGACCATTATCAATTAATTTCCACAAATGGAGATCTGGCTTACTATGATCATTAATAGAAATTTTTTCAAAATATTGAGTCAAGTAATATGGAAGGGTTGTATTTAGTTTAGTAGTGTTCCAAGATCCATTGTTGATAAAATAATTAACACAAAGTTTAGCAAACTTACCTGGTCCCAGAAAGAGTTTGGCTAAATCACTAATACCTATGCAATTATCCCACCAGAAGCTTACATTACCTGCTTGGATCTTCCAAATGATGTGAGGTTCTCTGTGAACTTTGGGTTTCTTTAAGCTTCTCCATCCATGAGATTCCTTAAAGGTGGAAACTTTACCCACTGGATGGGCTCTTTTACAATTTTATCCTTGATGAAAGTACCCCACAGGGAAGTTTGTGTCCTCAATTTCTACTATCTTTTGAGAGTAAAGATGTCTACTATATCCTAAAAGTTCCTAGTTTCAATGCCACTTTCATCTTTGAGGTGACATAGGTTTTCCCAGAATCTCCAATGATACTTGATTTTATCTTCTTTGGAACCCCAAAGGGAATTGCTAAAATGTTTTTCCATAAGAGTGGTAATTCCTTTGGGGGGATTCATGGTTGAGAGAATGTAGGTAGTAAGAGCTTGTAAAATACTTTTAATAAGTATAATCTCTTACCGAAAGACAGCATCTTGCCCTGCCATCCATTGAGTTTCTTGATGATTTTGGACAACATTCCATCAAAATACTAGTTTGTTTCTTCCCAAAATAAATGGGGCATTCCAGATAGTTAAAAGGAAAATCTTCATTCATAAATCTAGTAGTGTTTTTCATTCTGTCAGTACAAGTGTTTGAAGCAGTAATGAAGAAGCTTTTATCAATATTAATCTTTTGGCCTAAAGCTCTTTTGTATCTCTTGACCTATTTCATAATAAGTTTGACAGACCTATTGTTTTCACCAGTGAAAAATGATTATATCATCAGCATAAGCCAGATGACTTATAGTAAGTCCATTAGTATTCATGCTGAAAAGAGTAAACCTATCATTGTAATGCAAATTATTAAGCATCCTGAAAAAGACCTAAACACCAATAATGAAAAGAGGGAGAGATAAGGGGTCTCCTTGTTTTAGCCCTTGAGATAAGGTAAGAAGCTCTTCCTTTATCCATTAATAATGATAGAGTACTACACTTCAAAATAAGCTTCCAAATGATGTTATTTCAATCATCTGAGAACCCAAATTTCCTCCTCATAACAACCAAGAGAATGGTCTATGACATTTTTTCATAAGCTTTTGTCATATCAAGCTTGATGATCTTGTTGTACCCTTTATTATTTTGAGAAATTCCTTGAGACAATTCTTATGACAACAAGACATTTTTAGTAATTAGTTCGCCTTTGACAAAGTCAGACTGATTATCTGAGATGATCTTATCTAGGAGAGAGTTTAGTCTTATGGAGAGTATCTTAGAGATATTTTTGTTGGAAAAATTGTTCAAACTAATTGGTCTGAGTTCATCAAAATTAGTAAGAGATCATCAAAGTTTGCAAGAATCACCAAGTAAGTCTTGAGAAGTCATCAACCAAAGTGAGACAGTATTTGTTTTCATTATAAGTTGGGATCTTATAAGGTCCATATATGTCTACATGTATCATATCTAATATAGCATGAGTCTTAATACTACTAGAAGGAAAAAGAATCCTAGTCTGCTTAGCACAAGGACATATAATGTAATTATGAAAAGACTAACTTATTATTTGTAGACTGCTAGGATAAAACAGTCTATGTAGAACTATAGATGAGCTATGCCCAAATCTTTTATGCCATGGAGAGAAATTCATTTTGACAACTTTTAAATTTGGAGCAACAATACTAGTTATTTGTTTTTCTCCTTTTCTGCTGCTTGCAAGCTTTTTCATAAGCATATACTATCCATCATCTAGCTTACTAATATCCTTCACTCTCCCAGTAAAGAGATCCTAAAAATATAAAAGGAAGCAACATAGTGTAATTCTTTTGTTAGCTTTGCCACTGATAACAAGTTATATTTGAATTGAGGAACATATAACAAATTTGATATTATGCTTCTATCTGTTATTGAGATATTTCCAGTGTGAGTGACAAGTGAGACATCTCTATTAGGTAGATGAACCTTTTTTGATAGTTCAATCTCTTTGACAGTTGTCTTGTCTAGAAGATCAAGATTGGAAGTCATTTGATCTGTGGATCATGTATCTATGATTCACTCATGATCACTTGATTCTAATAGAGATAGAATTTATTCCATACCTACAGTGCTAGCATTAACCTTAGCACTACCATCAGTTGTGGACACTGCAGAAGTAGTTCCAGTATTGTTTTAGTGAAGCATCTGCACTATCTGCTCATACTGGCTTCTTGTAAAGGGAATAGAATACCCTGCATTTTTCCTAAGTTGTCCAAGTTGTTGTCCATCATAATTAGGTGGCATCCCAATATGGAGTTGTTGTTGAGTTTGATGCCCTGTACTACCTGAGATTCCATACTGACTATATGTTTCACTAATAGAATTTGTGGACACATTATATGCAGCATGACCATTAGATGTTAGCAATTTTTTCTTGGATTTGAATTCATTTGGATATCCAACCAGCTTGTAGCATACCTCCCTAGTATGTCCCTTGCACTTACAGTAATCACACACAAGATTAAATTTCTTTTTATTCTTTTGATAATCAGTAGTAACATTATTGTGGTAGTTACCACTTCCATGAGACTTGACTCCACTACTACCACCATTGTAATAAGAACCACCTCCTCCATAGGATATAGTGTATAAGGCAGTATCAAAATTAACACTACTAGGACTTGGTCCCAAAACACCAGCAACGGCAGCTACAAACTTTTGACTCTCATCACCAAGAACCATGGCATAAGCCTTGTTTACTGAAGGAAGAGGTCTCATCATAAGAATCTGACCCCTAGCTGGTCCAAATTTATCATTTAACCTTATCAAAAACTAAAATAATTTCAATTTCTGCAAATGCAAGACAAAGTCCTTAGATCTATCACAATCACACCCTTTTGCAGGAACCAAAGATTCAAACTCTTCCCATAGATCTTTTAGTTTTGAAAAATACACAGAAACGGATAAAGTTCCTTGCATTGGTGCAATAATTTTTTTATGAACATTATATACCCAAGAACCACCTACCTAGCTTGTTGAACCTTTCAAGAAGATCTTGTCAAATAGCCTATGCACTAGATACATACATAATACCACCAAGAAGATTGTTTGAGGCATAATTCATAATCCAAGGTAATGCTATTGCATTTACTCTCTTCCAATGATTCCACATAATTTCTCGGAATTTCTCTTTTGCATAAGTTTCATCAACTAATCCCAACTTATTCCTACCCAATAGAGCTATACGCAGACCTGGCTCATATAACATAATTCTCTATGCCAGTTAACTGAAACGAGATAATTTGAGTGCCACTCACATCAGTAGAATGCAGAAATAGAGGGTGATTGTAATCAATACCAGGAATCTGAAAAGAGTTTAGAATTGCAGATGTTGGAATCGCAGTAGAACCTGATGGTCCATCTATTTCACAATTGTGGAACTTGATTTGGTATAGAACCATTTGTACGCTCCATCTTCTTTAACTTTCTTTTGTCCAAGATTCACATATTTGCGGATGCAAAACACAGAAATTTTTCCTATCAAGAATTCCTGTATATCATTAAGAAGTTCTCAGAATTTCTGCAATTCTAGATTACAGTTTTATTTGAAGATCGATTGCTCTGATACCATGTTGTAATTCATAGTATAGAACATGAACATTGAAATCAAACTAAACAGTAAACAGTAAACATAAAGAAGAAGAAGAAGAAGAAGAAGAAGAAGAAGAAGAAGAAGAAGAAGAGGAGGAGGAGGAGGAGGAGGAGGAGGAGGAGGAGGAGGAGGACGAGGAAGAGGAGGAGGAGGAAGAGGAAGAGGAGTTGTAGGTAGAGTAGGAATTAGAGATTCTTTATTAATGAATGATATGATTACAATGATACATAAATCATAGAGAAGTAGATGTGATGATCAAGCAACTAATTCTTTAACTAATTAACTACCTAACCGACATTAACAGTATTAACTAACTTTCGAAAAACAGTTAACTAACTATGATTACTTATTAACTAGCATTAGTAAGAGGTGATCTAATTAAGCTATGTGATAGTGTTCTAATTAGACTATGTGATCTTATACTTTAACAGAATATGATGCCATTTGAAGAAAAAAAATGATTATTCGATGTATCTATATGACTAATTCATACTGGAAGCAATTTTGTAGGACCTTCTGAACAATTTCAGAGAAAAGTGATCCTTCAGCATGAAACTAAACATTACTATAAATTAAAGTTGTTGTTTCCTCTTTGATTCTCTTGGGAATATGTATGTCTCACTAGAAAGATACATGATGAATAAGAAAGCAGATTCTGCATAAGTTAAAGTTATTTTAAGGGAATCTATGAAGCCATCTGAAGTACTTATGGTCATATTTCTTTAGGTTGGAAGTATTAAAGGCGGTAAATATATGTCAGATATTCGTATGATGTAAACACCCGTACTTAATTACCTTATTACACCAAGTATTTCTGTTACTAGAAATTCGAAAAACTCTAGTTAGTTTGTCAGTTTTGTAACATCAAGTGAAGAGAAAACAAAATCCAGATTCCTCCAAATAGATTAGCGTCAGCTAACAATAATACATAAATATTGTCCTTGTTTTCTCTATTAATTTAAGCCGATCACAAGTAGTATATATTTTGTATTGTTAAGATTCATAAAAAAAAAATTACTTTAATTTTATGCTAACTATCAACCTATTGCAGACCTTCCTTTTTATCCAAATTTGAGAATGGCAATATGAGCAAGCTCACACATTCATGGAATTAATGATCTGCCTAACTGCACATATGGCAACGTGAGCAAGCTCACACATTCACAGTGTTGATGATCTGCCTAACTATACACTATTATCACAGTTTAATTAATAGAGAATATAAACAAGAATTCACTAAATAATATGCTGCAGTGAGAAAGAGGAGTTGAAATCATGTTGTTCAGTGACACACTAACAAAAAAATCATACCACATAACAAGCAAATATCAGCCAGTTGCTAGTGATACCAAAAACATTGACTTTATTTGCATTGAATTAACCAAACAACAAACAAGGAAACAAAGTGGAAAACATACTTATTTCCACATATCAATATGGCTTATATATTATCAAAACATTATACATGATGAAATCAGAGTCTTAGTCTATAATTTTAATTCTTTGGAGTGGAGAAATCTTATTGCAAACATACAACCATTATCTTATTGCAAACATAGGCATAAAATTAAAAAAGAATTCTAATTATTATTCCATATATTAGAGTATAAATAGCACTTCTTGCCAGAAAGTCCAGTAGTTGTAAGAATAGCAGAGAAGCCAGTGTACTGCTCCTCTTTCTTTGCTACACATATATTGGCGATGATTTTGGAGAGTTCACTTTGGTTCAATTTTGCTTGACTTGCATATTCTTCTATTTCCATCCACTGCAATGAGAAAAAAAGGAATAATTACGGTGCAATATCGCTGAGTGATCTAGTTTAAAAAGGAACCAACAAATATATATAAGTTTTGTATATTAAAGTATAAATATACATATACGATACATATAATATGCATACCTAAACATATAGTAATATACATAATCAATGTATATGTTTGATATATTGACCATATTGATAAATGAGGTTTATCTACATATTGATAAATTTTCCGAAAAAAGGGGGAACGAACCGTTATAGTTCTAATTTAGTGGATTCATGGCAATGGCATAACAAAAATTACAAATATTGGAAAAAAGTAAAAATATATACTAAATTGATAGTGTGGTTATGTTGAATATATATACCTTAGCTTCCTCAATCTCGGTATCTTGCTTGTGGATAGTGAAATTGAGTGGTTTTAGCATGCATATGAAGAACAAATCCGATTTTCCAAAGAATGATTTGTGGCTTTGTCTGCATGCAATAAGCACACAATTAGAAATTTGATATAATCATGTGTTGTAGGAAGCTAGCTCGTCCCACAAATATTTGTAAGAACTTCTTTTTTTTTTTTTTTTTTTTTTTACTTTTCTTTAAAGTTTATTAATTTATGTACTATTGACATTTATTCATTTATGTACTATTGACAAACTATCAGTATAATTTACCTTGTTAGTATATAAAAGCTAAATAACGTCCAAAAGGATATGGGGCATTCATACCTGAAGGCAAGGAGTTCAATAAATTCTGTCTCAATCTATAAGAAAAAAAGGAAGTTCTATATTAGTTTCTGGCATTATTATTTTTAAGTAGGAACTTTTTTCTACCCTTTTTTTTTTCCATATCCAACAATTTAGTAGTGTATATAGTACTATATACTTACTCCCGTCTCGTCCTGCACTTCCCTAACTGCTGCATTGCATATATCCTCGCCCTACAAGTGATAAAATTCTATAAACGTTTACATACATTATAATATTAAAACTAAATCAATACAAAGCATTTAGTATCACTGAAAAAAAAATAATTGAACTTTATCGCTAATTTGTTGCTTAATATGCTCGTAGCTAATTAATTTTTCTTTTTTGATAACATGTCGCTGATTCATCGCTATAAGTAGGATTAATGACATATTTTGTAGTTTAGCCCTAAAACATTTATCTGTTGCAATTCCGAACTTTTTAGCAGTGTATATTATTGACACGTTCTTCTCGGCAAAGCGAGCTAATCTGACCACGTACCTTTCGTGTATGAAAAAGAAATGGCCCTAAAAGATTAATTTGACCTTTTCATTTTTTAAATAGAAAATAGGGTAAAGAGTTCGAAATATATCTAAATTTTGGGGAAATTTGTTGTTACACACCCAAACTTTGCGGGGATCCTATGACCCCCTTGTACTATTTATTAGTGTATTTTTGTGACGTTTATTTGCACAGCTGACCCCAAATGTGAATACACGCGCACTGAGCGCGTGACTAAAATAGTGGTCCAGCTAAGCAAATAAACGTCACAAAAATACACTAATAAATAGTACAGGGGAGTCATAGGACCCCCGCAAAGTTTGAGCGTGTAACAGCAAATTTCCCCAAAGTTTGAGTATATTTCGGACCATTTTTCCTAGAAAATATATGAGGATGCAGTGCATAGTCTTCTTTCAGATATGGATTTCATTGTATATTTAAAAGTTGTTGAAATTCTCCGAAACTTTAATGTGTTGATAAATTTCTTCTCAAAAGTTTTATTCACCTAAATTGTTTCCTTTATAGATCTATAAGTGGAAATGACTCGGAAAAATATTAGTACTTGTAAGAGATATGAACGCATAAAACTACTCAATTAATCCTCTTGAATATAATGTTGGAAATTATCATATTCGTGGACTAATTAACTTTTAACTTAAATTGTTGGTGCATTTTAATATTAATTTAATGTTAAAGTGTACATTCTACCATTTCTTAGTTGTGCTACATTTTTATGTTCGTTGGTGGCTGATATTGCATTCTAATGTGCAACTTGTGTTGCCTTATAATGTGCAGCAACTTAAATGGCATTTTATGCCCCCATTACTCATATTATTTAGTAGGGTTAGAATGTGGCCATAACTACGATTAATTTCCTGTAACTCTTATAACTTCTAGGTCATACATCTACAATTTTTATTATCCCACTTTTTTCCTATTCAATACAAGAATGAATTCCTCACTTATAAATAATGGTGTTTCTTCCTTTGTGTTAGGAGTAGAATAAGATGATAAGTGTGGAAAAATATTATTGTGTGTAGTTGTGAAAGAGAGAGTTGAGACAAAGAAAAATTCTAAGTCCCCAACTATATTCACTATATAAAAGAGAGTAATTATATTAGTGAAAGAGAGAGTTGAGACAAAGAAAATATTCTAAGTCTTTAACTATATTCACTATACAAAGAGAGTAATTATATGTTGAAGGAAGGTGTTTTTGTAGTGGAGCTTTGGACTCTTCAACTAATCCGGAGTTGCTTGAGTTGTACTTCGTGATGGGCTGTTGTATCCTGGAAGAGAAAGTCAAGAGTGATACTTTTGAATCGGTGTTGATTATGCCACAGTGGGCTTGAATCTCCTGAAAGAGAGCGAAATATCCGTGCCTCAGCTTGAATACTTATTTATTCTTTTTTGTTCATTTTATTTTCAACTGTAACTATTGTAATTGTGGTATATTACACCATTATAAATTATTCAATTTAACTACATGGACTAAATTAAAATTTAGTTGATGATGGGTAAAATTCTTAAATAGGCACTTTCAACATCGACAATTGAAGAATAACCATTGTGATGAAGTTTCAAATTTCATAGTAACTATTTTTAAAGGCAAGAACGAAATGTGATCAATAGATGCTATTCTCTTCAACTTTGGCAATCACCCGCATTTTATTGTATTATCTTGCTTTTAAAATATTCTTGATCCATGCAATAGATCTTAGACTGTTATAAATTCACTTAGATGTAATGCACTCGTTTCTTTAATGCAAAGTATATAATATCTCCAAGTTTCTAATTAATACTTATCCTTTTAATTATCCAAAGTGTTGGATTCCTTATCCTTAAACAATAATAATAATAAAATGAATAAAAAAGAAAAGATGAGAAATGGGCAAAGATATAAATTTGTGAACCTCATCAACAACGCCAGTAGGCAGCTTCCAAGTCCCAGTGCTTCTCCCAAATTTTTCTTTAACTACCAGCACCTGCCCATTGAAAATAAGTTTTACTCATCAAGTGACATATGGTTGGTTCTTTTTAGTCCGCTCTAAATAAATTTTTAAAAAATCATGTCTTTAAAATTTGAAAAAAAATAATTCTATACTTCTTAATGTACATTTTTATAATCATTTCTTCTTAGTGTCCTTAATAATACGTTTTTATAATTGTATCACATATATATATGTAAAGACAATGAAATGCTTTGGGAAGTTCAAGATCATAACTTACAAAAAGAACTTCATTTCTTTATCAACTGTCATGCAAATTAAATTGTGTCACGTTATAAATTGAATTGTAACATCTGGAGGAAACACACAAGGACTCTCTGAAAAGAAAAAGAGATCGAGTTAGATATATATGGTGACCAAAAAATAAAGAAAGTTAAATAGACCTGTCCATCGTGGTTGAGGACAAAAGCACCAATACCAACACGATGAGAAGCATTAGCAGGTAAAGTATGAGGTGTTTCCTGAGGAATCCAATACACAAGCATCAAGTATGTTGCCTCTGCATGATGATACCAAAATCCCTCCTGCAATTAACATTTATTATATGATTAAACACACAATTACGTCCTAATTTATATGAACCTAAAATTTAATGGTAGTAATTATAAGTTGAGTATGTATTAATTTTCCATGTACTTTTTTACCTCCACCGCTACATCAACAAGATGAGCAAGTTCTATAGGTAACTTAATCCAAACACCCTTCTTTCCCTGACCATCAAAATCAAGGAAAAGATAATTAGAACTTATCATTTATTCGAGGTTATCAGTAAATATGATTAAATAAAGCTATCTATAATTACCTTTTTAAGTGATCAGATTATGTAAATATGTTATTTTACTAACTGCTCGAAGTATGTTTAAACTCAAATATTACAAAATGAATAAATAAAGAGTATATGAACATAGAGGCGGATCAATCTAGGATTTCTAGAACATGCATAGTGCGCCACTAAAGAGAAAGGAAGAACATATATTTAGTGGGAATGAATCCTGCTACTTTGAATAAACAACTCAGCATTCAACCAAGTGCACTATAAAATCATTTTGAAATATGATTGTCAACAAATAATATTAACTCAATTCTAAGTAATACGCACATAAAATATTTAGTTTAATAGAGAGATCATAGATTCACGTCCACCACAGTTTTTATACTAAATTCGGCCATGTATGTACATACATACCTTTAGCCTCCAATGAGAAATGGAAACCCTTAGCATAGTATGAAATTTAAGAGAATCCATAGGCTCCTCCTTCTTCATGTTCACAGTAACTCCTCCATAGTTATCTTCAATTGCCTCTAGTATTCCCATTTGTTTGTCAATGGCCTCTCCAAAAGAGCCCATTAATTTGCTTCGATTCTCACAAGTCTAAGCTGTTCAAGGACAAAATAAAACATTGGTTAAAGTCTTAAAGAAATCTGAACAATTTAAGTGCTACTGATGGCATTCATTTTGTATAATTATATGTAATATTTTTCTTTAAAATATGGTAAAGAAATCTGCAATCAGTTTTGTTGCCCCTCACTACTTCCAACTATTACTAGGCACGTGAGTGTTAGGACCGAAATTAATCAGGTGTCATGCGGAAGCTAGCAAAGCAAACCTCGAAAGACCCAAATAACAAGACATGCGAGAAATACACCAAAAGAGACACAATAATTTAACATGGTTCGGTCAATCGACCTACATCCACAAAAGGAGATGAGCAATCCACTATATAAACAAGAGTACAAAATGTCAAGAGAGACAACCTCACACAATTCGCTCAGAATAAAAAGAGGTTCACACAAGTGACACTGCAACACTTGTGTCTCACAAAGTCTCCGGCCAAACAATACTCTCAAACCCCTAGGACTACATTGTGGATGCTGCCAAACTCGAAGAAAGGATCCTCTATTTATAGAGTCTATAACCTTTTCCTACAAGAACAAGGATTAGCTAAATATGAAAAATTCATGTTTTCCTTTTCCTAAAAGGAAAGCTCAATTATGGTAAGAAAATCAGGGCAAATACCAACAATTCTCCCCCTTGGCCTGAATTTCTGACAAAATAAATTTGTTCCACCTTCTTCACGAAGTCTTCAACAAGTTCAATCTTCATCTCCAAAATCTCCTCCATTAAATCTTTGTCTCTACATAGAGTAACACTCTAATAAAATTTCTCAAACCAAAATCTTCATTATCGTCAAATAGGTTGCGACTAGAACTGAACACGCCAAGATGAACACCCATTTTAACCTTGCTCTGATACCACTTGTTAGGACCGAAATTAATCAGGTGTCATGCGGAAGCTAGCAAAGCAAACCTCGAAAGACCCAAATAACAAGACATGCGAGAAATACACCAAAAGAGACACAATAATTTAACGTGGTTTAGTCAATCGACCTACGTCCACAAAAGGAGATGAGCAATCCACTATATAAACGAGAGTACAAAATGTCAAGAGAGACAACCTCACACAATTCACTCAGAATAAAAAGAGGTTCACACAAGTGACACCGCAACACTTGTGTCTCACAAAGTCTCCCCCCAAACAATACTCTCAAACCCCTAGGACTACATTGTGGATGCTGCCAAACTAGAAGAAAGGAGCCTCTATTTATAGAGTCTATAACATTTTCCTACAAGAACAAGGATTAGCTAAATATGAAGAATTCATGTTTTCCTTTTCCTAGAAGGAAAGCTCAATTATGATAAGAAAATCAGGGCAAATACCAACAGTGAGCACGTCTATACATTGGATTCAGTTCGAAAGCATTTTTCCAAGAACAAATATACTGTATATAGGTTGATAATATATAGAGACAGATTCAAGATTTGAACTTTATAAATATTACACATCAATACAAACCCGAAGGTTTGTCCGGACATTTCAGTCGGTAGCAGTATAGCTATTACCATCAACGATTTCTACATCATATATACTCGATCCTTCCATGTCAGTTTGTTTAACGTAGTTTGAATGAACACGAAGTAATATGTTTTGGGACCTTAGCGTATATATGGTAAAATTAAACAGGAATTATTGTGAAAATTTAATGAGCTGTCACGTGAAGATGCATATGATAAAGAGAAACAACCTTTAATATATCTACAATACTAAGCTTGTTACAACTAATTAAAGTTGTAACAACATACGTACCAATTGGCAAAAGATTTCAGGGATTAATTTCTTCAGCTACAGAACTTTGAAAATGCATGAAACATTGTTATGAGAACACCCTATTTATACAAGACTAGTACTAGCATCATCCAGCTAACGACACATATAGTTTACTAAAAAAAAAAATTACACAAATTTTGAATGGAAATTGAGCAGAAATTTTCTTGATGTCATAGAGCACATTCCCAGTGGTTGTCTTGTTTGCTAATTATAGATTATTCTTTCACATGAAGCCTGTTGGTCAGACATGACTCGGTTGTTATTTCATACATGAACCAGAAAGTCCCAACATATAACAAATTAAAATAGCACCAAGTCCAATAATTAAAGCCGTGTTGATTGCTGCAAATGAAATTAAGTACCCAAAATTTGTCTGACCATAGAATTTGTCTAGTTTTGGATTATTTTATTTTTTTTTAGCAAAACCCAAAATTTCAAAATCTAAAAAACAACAACTATTTTTTGGGCCAAAATATAGTTGTCGAGTTCTTTCAACATTTCAAAACTTGCCCCACAATTTTATATATATATATTTTTAAAAAAGCCCACTATTTATGACTCCAGCTAATTCTCTCTACCATTTCCCCTCATTTAACGCACTCCGATCTGGAAATGCATGCTCACCGTGAAAGAGATTGTTCGTAGAATGTGGAAAAGTTATATTAATTAAGAATAGCTAGTTGCTTCCATTATTTTTTTGTTGCACCTATGGATCTTCATAACTAATTGTAATTTGATAAATTGTAGTAGCTGATAAATGTGCTATTAATTAGTAGTTCTGATTAAAATATCATGTTATAATCTTTGGATAATGTATTATCTAGTACAATATAAAGAGGGATAATTATCGAAAATGACCACTCGGTAATTTTATTTACATGAAAATTGGCCCAAGGTTATTAAAATTACCTGAAATGGCATTTGGCCATACCACTTATTCTTCTTCCTTCAACTTCAGCCATTAATGGCTTCTTCTTCCTTCCTCCTCCTCCTTCTTCTCCTTCTTTTTTTTTCTTTTGCTACTTTCAATCTTCCTTCCTTCTTCTTCCATGATCAATCGACCATTAAAATTTTAAAGCTCGATTTTAAAATTCAACGTGACATAAACGTGAATCATTTTTGCTGAGTAATATATCAAAAGACTCGAAATATCGAGGGGATCTCATATCTAAAATTTGAGACTGTTTTGAGGAGATTTTGAGTTAGTCGGGATTGAAAGACTCCACTAGAAATTTTGTGATTTTTTTCATTTTATGTATGTGGGTTGCATCTGCGTGATTTGTTGTTTGGGATCTTGTATAGGGTCGTTTTTCGTGTATGATATTATGATATATGTTTGATCTTTGATGTAGATTCTCCAATTCCTATCCCCCCCCCCCCCCCATCCCTCACCCCCTCCCTTTCAGTGTGTTAAAGTTGAAGAGTTAATGTTCCAATGGGTCTGTGATCCATGTGGAGTGGTAGCGGAAACAACAATCAAGGAACTTGTTTTCTTTCTTCTTTCTCCTATGTTTTCTAGCAGTTTTTTCTTTCTTTCTGGCACCTTTTTTTTTTTTTTTCTTTCTTCTTATGTTACAAGCTTCTTCCTATGTGTTTTGCAACAACTTTCTCTTTTTTCCTACAATTTCTACAACTCCATTTTCTTGCTCAATTGCTCTCTTCGTCCTTGTCTGCTAAGTTACAAGCTTCATCAGTTCAGTTTCTTCCTCTTTTTTCACTTTTCAGCCCAATAATTTTTTTTCTGTTTCTGCCCAATTCAGATTTGTTGAACAATAACTAATACATTTATGTTGTTTAATTATTTTTTGTTTATACTTTTATTTATTAGGGTGAAACACATGAGAGTCAAATAAATATCAATATCCATACATTACATATACATTACATAATTATTTATGCAATATTGATACGTGTTTGTACATCATTTATACAATATTGATACATGACATATACATTATATAACTATTTATACAATATTGATACGCTTTTACACACATTTATACAATATTGATATATGTTTATACACATTTATACAACATTGCTACATTACATAACTTTTATACAATGTCGATACATTACATATACATTAGATATACATGCGGCTATTTTTTCTGTAATTTTTTTTTGTGGCTAGTTCATTTTTGGGCTTTTTTTTTTTTTTTGTAAAGAAAACTTGGTTGTATTTGTTGTAAACTAATTACTTTGTTGTATATATTTGAAATTAAAGAAGAGGAAAAAAAATGCTGACCCATTCATCAAATATTTTAGATCGTTAGGTGGAGATGACTTTTTCCATATTATATGGTCTCTCAAGGAACCTATCTATCTAATTAATACTTAAGAGACCTCAACGTATATCGAACTATTATCTTCTTTTGTTAGTTATTTTGGCTCAATTTAACAAAAGACAACAATAATGAAAAAAGTGGAAGAGCGATCCATGACGTTTTGTTGTTAGTTAAGATTCATTTGAGGGTAATGGAGCATTTGGAAATTGCAATATGTTAACGGACCTGTGATATGATAAGAAACATAGTAGAAGCAATAGAGTGAGTGAGAATACTTAAAAAGGACGAAATCAAATATTTCAGGACGGACCATGAACAAGAGTCATGCATGCATTGCACATCTATCATGTGGGATAAACCAAAATAATTCTATTGTGGCAGTGTTTTGTTGGGTTCGAAATCGAGAGGGCGTCATGCGAAAGCTTATAGTTGCAAACCATGTAGACGATAAATTGGATGACAAATAAAAACATAATAAAAAACATATTATTTGATATGATTGGTCAACAAACCTACATATTGTAAACTAAATAAAAAAGATTAAAACCTATTGGGAGAAAATCTCCCCCTAAACAAGACTCTTTTAACGACTACATTGTGGATGTTATTGTGAAGTTGTGATATGAGAAGAGGGTCTTCTATTTATAGAGTTTTAAAACCTTTCCTACAATAAAGAGGTCAGTCAAATATGGAAGAATTTTATATTTTTCTTTTAGGAAAAGTAAAAGTAATTATGGTATTACTTTTATTTTCCTTCAATAAAAAATTAATACTCAATTTTGGTAAGAAAATCAGGGCAAAAACCCTAACAAATCTCCCCTTTTTGGCTTGATTTTCTTGACAAAATTTGATCCGCCTTCTTCACTTGCATATATGATCTTTGTTCTTCACATAATCTTCATCACTGTTGTTTGCCATGGTTAAAAATAAGGTTTAAAATATCATGGTTAAAAATTAATATTTTGTTTTTATTTTTAAAAATGCAGCAGCAGGTATGTTGAAAATATGGTTGAAACTTCTTCTCCACATGTAGTTTGACAAAAATCTTCATTATCATCAAATTGGTTGCAGCTTGATTTGAAACAGCTTTGAACCTGTTTTTAATCTCGTTTCACCAAACCATTGGACCTTTGAACTATAAGCTCTGATACCACTTGTTGGGTTCGAAATCAAGAGGGCGTCATGCGGAAGCTTATAGTTGCAAACCATGTAGACGATAAATTGGATGACAAATAAAAACATAATAAAAAATATATTATTTGATATGATTGGCCAACAAGCCTACATATTGTAAACTAAATAAAAAAGATTAAAATCTATCGGGAGAAAATCTCCCCCTAAATAAGACTCTTTTAACGACTACATTGTGAATGCTATTGTGATGTTGTGATATGAGAAGGGGGTCTTCTATTTATAGAGTTTCAAAACCTTTCCTACAATAAAGAGGTTAGCCAAATATGGAAGAGTTTTATATTTTACTTTTAGGAAAAGTAAAAGTAATTAGGGTATTACTTTTATTTTCCTTCAATAGAAAATTAATACTCAATTTTGGTAAGAAAATCAAGGCAAAAACCCTAACATGTTTGGCCCGGCCTAGTAATGTCTAGTGCACAGTTATTGAGGACGGCGGATGCAGAGTGGTGGTTTGTTATGATGCTATTACAAGAAATGGGACTTGAATCCCAAATCGGTTGAATGGAGAGCTGAGTGAGGCTTGTATAGTCTTGGACTCTCGCATCTCAATAGCTAGTTTTTGGAGTGTGATTCTCCTAAGGTTGTATCATTTCCAAACCCGCCCTTTTCATATATATGATTCAAGAATGAGCATGAGGAACGTGTTAAGTTACCAATTTAACCCTAGAAAGTTTGAAAAGTTGGGTTATACTTATTATACTTGAGATTTAGTTCTCATAATGACTTGTTGAGCATGTCATAATTGTTTTGCGCTTTACCAGGCCAATTCTAGACGTTGAAACTATTGAACACGCATGCATATATTGGTGTGATCTCATCCAAATCGGAGATCTAGCTGACCTCCACTTACGTGAGTCATGTCTTAAGGCCGACTAGGGTTAGCTATCTCACTCTCATACCGGATATCATTTGCGATGGGAGGTAGACCAACACCTCATTGTGCATGGTGATAGTTTTCATTCGTACGTAGGGCCACTGTGTGAACACTTTTTCAATAAGTTTTTTGCAAACCAGCTAGTTTCAGATTCAGTTTTAGTTATCAGTTTACAAACTCAGTTTTCAGTTCAATATTAGTTTTTAGACTTTAAAATGATGTTGAATGTGCTTTGTTGCTTAACATGTTTTATCCCAAAAGTCTTCTTCCCATATGTTAGGAGGTAGTCTATAAGGTTTACTGGTTCTGCAGGCGATACTTAGTCTGCAAGGGTCTACTTCCATTTTTTAATGCAAAGATAGTTGATGTCGATATCGATACTACCAAGCCAGTTAGGTGGTGCTCACAAGGAAAATCTTAGTAACTCAGTTGGTTAATTACCTGAACTTTCAGCTTGTTGGTGAGAATTCGATTCCCTTCTTGTAATCATATCCCCTATTTCCCTCCTTTTGGGAAGTTACAAGGTGGGGAATCTATTAATCAACTAATTATTAGAGTTAATTATTAGAGTTAACTCGACAGACAATTAGAGTCGAGTTGTCAATTGCGTTGTGCTCTTATTTTTGGGTGTGATACACTCTAGCTCAATTGCTTTGCACTTCAATGGCTCTTTTATCTTTTTTTCCTTTATCATGTCTGACTCTTTCTTCATTTTTTTAACAAATAAAACTTTATATTAATGGAAGTCGATAGAGAGACAGGCAAATGCAAAGAAATTTAAGGCACTAGTTTAAAGTTAAAGCTTTCAGTTTGCAAATTGCGTAGAAGGAATGAGATATTCAGCTGACTCTGTGTTAGCCCTAAACTGGCAAGTTAAGTCAATAATGTACATCAAATGAAGATGAGAAAAAGGTCAGAAACCATTATGAGTCATTTACTTAGTTAATTATTATTGAGGTTGACGGCCTAAGAAATGTAAACATGACTTGGTCTTGGATTTGTAACTTTCCTCGTTATCATTTCCAATTTATACCTAGTTGTTTATTGCACGACTAAAAGTGTACTTGTCCAGATTTAGATTTAGGAAAAAACGGTCGGTCATATGACCAAGTCTACTCTACCACTTTTTTTCTTTTTTTACAGTGTTGAAAATAGATTTTCACTCACTTGTAACATTATTTTTTTTTTCTTCATATTTTATCCTTATTATTAATTACTTATTTGTTAAATTGTTTTTCAAAAATTAATACTAAATATCAATTAGTACAGTCATTATGGTATAATATCCATATCAATCATTATTTCTTAAGTGACGGACAAGGTTGTAATGACCCTTCTGGTCATTTCCCTTGACTTCGTGTGTTCTCAGCGTTTATAGCTTTTCTATAACCGCCCCAAGTTATTTATGACTTGATGGGACTGACAGTTCGATTTTCGGGCAGTTTGTTTGAGAATATTATTTATATCGAGCGTGTTGCGAAACATTTAAATTAAATTAGAATTTGGTAAAATGATATAGTTAAGTACCTTTTGAAAATGTTTTTGAAATTTATAAAAAAAAATTAGTTATGATATATCTATACTACTTTATAAAAGTTCTATAATTTATTAATATTTTTAAACGGAGATGGTAAATCTAAATATGTTAAAATAATATTTTTATTTTATAGAGGTTTTATTCGAAATATTTTTCTATTAATTATGGTAATATTAAAGATATTATATTTATTTTACCACGAAACTATGCAATACCTGAATACATATATAATGAGATAAAAATTATGTTGATGTGCCACCTACACCACCACGTGGAAGGTGAGGAGGTGCATACCATAAGCAATTGTCAAAGAGGTGGTTGCCACTTGGCAATTGGGCAAGCAATAACATTAATGGTGGAATGTTTTGCATGATGTATATATATTGAATAAGTGCATTATGCATTGCGTACCTCCACTGCTTCCATATTTTTTCATCGCTATTTTTGATAACTTAAGCTCAAATATTGAGCTATTCTACTAAGGTTTGAGCTTAGGGATTATATATTGAGTCCGTGGACTCGTTCTCGTCGTTTCTATGGCATGTTTTTTTGTTTTTACGGTGGTGTTATTGGGATTGTAGTTGGTATTTGAGCTATATTTTAAGCTCAAATGAAGTGGTTCTAGTTATGACTATTGATTACGAGGTAGTTTGGGACGTTGTGACGATTTCGGTTTCGCGATTCTGCAAGGGAACCCCACGTGTACTCTTCGGACATTTTTCGAACTAATGCAATATGGGTATCAATAGTCATGTTTTGACATTTAGTTTATTATTTTGGTAGCTTGGTAGCAGTCAGAGGCCTTTCGAAAGGGAAACACTCCTGTATAGCTGGTTCTCTTGGCAGGCTTGCGGCGGCGTCTATGTAGGCTAGGTTTTCTTTACAATTAGATTAGGCGTATGTGTGATATATGTATGCTATTGTGCTGGTGTTGTGGGATGGTATTATAAGCTTGGTGGTGGTCTGCTGTGATTTAGGCCTTCTAGGCCGGATAGGGCTATTCGAACACATTCTAGGCCCGTTATCCTTATGATACACCACAGATGACATATTTGGAGTAGGATAGTATTGTTGTTGTTGTTGCTGGTTGGGGAATGTTATTGTTAAACCTTAGTCCAGGCTTAGACAGACTTAGCCCAGACTTAGACAAGTATAACTAGACTTGGTTTTCGGGATTCGGTAGTGGGCGCCGTTACCCTTTTTGTTGACTTGTCAGAACTTTGACATTTTTGGGCTTAGTTAAGCCCTAGTACGACCTGTTAGGCTTGTGATGGGATTGAGTCACCCCGAGTATACCCGGTTGGCCTGTTTAGCCTTTTAGTCCCTGATAACACCACACTTGATCGGGATTGCTGGCCTTGGCTTAGAATTGGGACCCGTCTTGCCATGAGCTATTCTAGATACCCAAACTGACTTAGCTATTGCATGAAAGTAGACTATGGACCTAGGAGGACCCGGGGACTTACCTTGTAGATGATGGGTTAGCTCATTTACCTATACTTTGGCTTTGGCCTGGGATTAACATGTTCCCCGTTTATTGGTTATGATGTGACATTTGGCTCTGTTCTGGTTACTGGCTCTGATGAGTTTCGATTTGAGTCTGGCTGCTGATTCAGGTATGATGATTTTGCTTATTGACTATTAGGTGTTCCGATTCGAGTCCCGCCCCGAATTGTGGTACACTATGAGTTCTGGTACTGGGTACCGTTATTATGATATTGTTGTTCTCTGAGTTCCCGTTCGAGTTCGGCAGATATGATATATATGTGGCCTATTTTTATTACCCACTGTGTCTGGTTCGATTCCGGCGTCCGGCCTCTTGTTATTATCCATTGGTGTCGGTTCAAGCCCGGTGCACCCCATTGGTTATTGTGATTATTGGATTCTGGTACAGCTTTGAGACACTGGTGACTATGCATTTACTATTCTTATGTATCCTGTCGGTTTATGGGGGCCAGACTGGGTTATTGTTTTCTTCCGTGTGCCTATCAAGTTTATGGGGGCCCAAATAGGTTATGTTTGACTTGTGTGTTTATTTACGCATTTATTTGCTCATTATTCGGTATCACATTTATTTATCTCCTGAGCATATCTATACGCCTCGGTAGTTACTTATGTATTTATTACTTATACGCCGAACTTAGCATGCCTCCTCACATTTTAGCCTACTTATATTACATTAAGCTCAGTTGGCCGATGATGCCTACTGAGTACCCGTTGCCCGGTACTCATACTGCACTTCTGTATCTTTTTTTTCCCGATGCAGATTCGGGCACTAGCCGACGGCTTTGACGTAACTCTCTTTTCAGCACTAACTCCAAAGCAGGGTGAGCGTACTGACGTCTGAGGTAGATCCTACTCCATCTCTACTGTATAGTCTTTTGCTCTCGAGACTGTAGTACTTGCTGTATATATTTGGTTTCTGTCTTGCTGTATATATTTGGTTTCTGTCTTGTATTTTGGGTATGTCTAGAAGTGGCTCTTATACCGACCTCACCAAGTATTGGGAGGCGTTCTTGACTTTGTAGACTGTCTTCTTCCTTCTCAGTCTCGGTATGTATGTATGTTGGTTCTGTTTTTACATTGTAGCACGTTTATTAGTATGGTTACTTCCACTTCGTCTCTATTCTTCTGAGATTCTGCCCGTTAGCTTGTCGCTTGTCGCTCCGGGATAGGGTTTGACTTGTGTATTGGTGGGTTACGCTAGGCGTCATCATGACTCAGAAATTGGGTCGTGACAAAGGTTCAAAATTGACAAGTAAAAATAAAGTAGAGGGAGTATTTACTAGTTAGACATTTGAATTGACAATATTTGGTTTGCATTTAGACATTGAGAGGTAGAATTTTTACAAAAGAGATTCACCTCTACTGCACATAAAAGAATTAATGTTATTTTTTAATAATAGGAACTAATTTGGATAAATCTCCTTTTGCCACTACTTGCAACTTCTATCGAACAAATTAATAATCAATTTAGCCTTGTGGTGAGAAAGTGAATATGGTGAGATTTAGGGTGTGTTTGGTATGAAGGAAAATGTTTTTCATGGAAAATGTTTTCCTAGAAAATATTTTCATGGAAAACAAGTTGGTTTCTTACTTATTTTCTCATGTTTGGTTGGTGAGTGAAAAACATTTTTCGAAAAATAGTTTCTAGTGTTTGGTAGGTAAATGAAGAATATTTTCTAGAAAATATTTTTTAGAGAGGCTAGAGAGTAGAAATTACTTTTTAGAAAAATAGTTTCTGACCCGAGAACCAACTTCGATGACCGATCTGGGATCTGATCCCCACACCCGAATAGGGACCCAACCCCGACCCCAACTCTCGATCCAAAAATCAATCCCAACTTCCGACCCCGACACCTAACTCTGACTCTCGACCCAAGACCCAACCCCAACACCCTACTCCAGACCCAAGCACTGGGGAACGACCTCGAATCTCGATCCATGACCCCATCACGACACTCAACCCCTACTCAGGACTCGTCCCCAGCTACCGACGAAAACCCTAAATCGGGACTTGAACCCGATACCCGACCAGGGACCTGACCCCTACACTCTACTCCAAACCCTACCCCGATACCCTGCTCGATACTCGACCCCGACACCCGACCCTATATATGACCCCGACACCCTACTCGGTATTCGACCCGACACCTAACCAGGACCCTACTTCGACACTCAATTAGAGATCCGACCTCGATACCCAACTCGGGACCCGACACCCGACCCCAACCCGGACTCCCTACCCGAGACCGCTACTTCCAACCCGAGACTCGAGATTTGATCTAAACTCCTGACAAGAGACCTGACTTCCAACCCGAGATTGGATTCGGACCTCGAATCTCAATCCGAGACCTAACCCCGACACCCGACCCGAGACTCGACCCAACACCCGACCCGAGACCCGACCCCAACTCCCAACCCTGACTCCCGACCCTAGATCCAACCCCAACATTCGACTCGAGACCTAATACGAGACCCAGGAACTACCCTGAGACCCGATCCTGACACCCGACCCCGACACCGGTCCTAAGACACGATCCTAACTCCCGACCCAAAACCCGACCTTAATTCCCGACCCTAAGACCCAACCCTGACTCTCGACCCCCTGACCCGATCCTCACTCCCTACCTCGACACTCGACCCGAGACCCACCTTCGATTCTCGACGTGAGACCCGACCCCGACTCTCGACTTGGGATCCGACCCCGACTCCCAATTCGAGACCCGATCCTGACTCCCGACCCAAAACTCGACCTCGAATCCCTACTCGGGACCCGACCCGAGACTCGGGACCAACCCCGAATCCAGATTCGGGACTCGACCCTGTGAACCGATCGGACTCCCGACTCGGGACCTAACTCTGACATCGAACCCGAGACCCAACCTCGACACCTGACTAGAGACACGACCTCAACTCTCGACCCGAGACCCTACCCCGACTCCCGACCCCGACACCCAACCCTGACTCTCGAGACCCGACCCTGACTCTCGACCCCGACACTCGACCCAAGACTCACCCGCGATTCCTAATCCTAGACCCGACTTCGACTCCCAATCTGAGACCCGACCCCGACTCCCGATCCGGCAACCCAACCGCCACTCTCGTCTTGAGACATGACCCCAACTCCTGAGTCGAAAATCCAGAGTCAGATCCCATGTTAGTGCTGGAAATCGATAATTGAGACTTGGGTTAGGGTGGAAAGGTGAGGTGTGAGGTTGAAAGAGAATTTTGAAAAATGTTTTCCTTACTTTTTGAAGGAAAGTCATTTTCCTTCAATTTGAAGAAAATAAGTTGATTTGGGAAATATTTAAGCCAACCAAACATGAGAAAATTAAAAAACATTTTCCAACCAAACACACTCTTAATGAAAGAAAAAATGATTATTCGATGTATCCACATGACTAATTAATACTGGAATCAATTTCGTAGGACCTTCTAAACAATTTCAGAGAAAAGTGATCCTAGAGCATGAAAACTAAACATGACTATGCATTAAGCTGTTGTTTCCACTTTGATTATCTTGGGAATATACATGTTACTAAAAAAAAATGCAAGATGAATGCATAATACTGGAATATGCATAGTAATGCATAGCTATTTAAAGCTATGTTAAGGGAGTCCATGAAGACCTTTAAAGTAAAATGGTCTTATTTCTTTAGGAGTTGGTTGGTGTGAGGTATAAGGTATAACAATTCCGGGATAAAATGCGGGAGACTTTAATCCTCCATTTGGTTGGAGATATTAGTTAGTGTGGGATTATTTATCCCACCATTTGTACGATAGTGATGAAATTAATAAGTTATCCCATATATGTGGTGGAATAACTTATCCCGAGATAGCTAATCCTGGGATAATTAATCTCGGCCCGACCAAACGACCCCTTAGTTTGAAGTACTAAAGGCGGTATAGCGCATCCGCTGGAATAGAAGATATTCAACCAAAAATGAAAAGAACTAAAAAAAAAAAAAAAAGATAAATAATTGCTAGAGAAAACGGGTAGAGTCTAATTTCATATTGTTGAAGATTTAAACATCGGCCTAAGTCAGAATTATTTGCATTACTAAGTTTGGATTGAAGGCCTCATTTCTTTTGACTTAATTATTCAGACTATAGTCATTAAAATTATTTGTTTTTATAGGTTTGAATTTTAATCATTTGAAGCGTTTATTTCTATAATAACAACTTAATGAGTCTGAATAAATTTGGATGATTAACATCTCTAACAAATTCTTAATATAAGTAATATGTCTGTCCAAAGGTTTCTACAAATATGGCATGCAATTCATCACTACTCCAACAATTTTCACCGCTCACCGTTGCTACCGCCACCCACCATTATCAATTATTATCTACAATTAAGGGTGGCAATTAGGTAGATTGGGTCAAATTTGGACGGGTTAAAATGGGTCAAGATAACAAACAGGTTAAGACCCAACCCGATCCAAAGTTGTTTGGGTCAAAACAGATTAGGTAACGGGTTATAACTCAACCCGTCCAATTCTTACTAAGTTTTAATTACTTTATTTGTTCTTTTATAAATTTTTAGTACCGAATAAAATTATTTTTTTCTTTATTATGACTATATATAACATATCAAATAAAAAAAAGTCTTTTTAAAATATTTTAACAAGATTTCTCAAAAAATCAATTCGGGTTACATATCAACAAATTTTAACGGGTTGAAACGGGTTGGCTTGACATGGGTTGAGCTAATAAATGAACGGGTAAATAACCAACCCAAACTTGAATGGATTGGATCGGATTGGATGGATTTGGTTTGATTTTGCCACATCTATCTGCAATCACCATCATCAGTCATAGCCACGCACTACCATATATAGTTAGTTGTCACCACTAGTAACCATCATTTGCCATCATCACCTCCCACCATCATTAAAACCACCAATCATTAACTGAATCATCACAACAACAACCCGTTATATATCGCCATGTCATCGTTATTAGTTGTCACATCAACTATCACAAACAATAAGCACAATTAATCACTATATATTGCTAGTCACTATCATCGATCATTAGCTGGCTACTAACCAAAACCACCACTTTCACCCAACATAATCCTCAATTGGTACCTACAATAATCACCATCACTAATCATCGTCACCTTCGGATCTCATTAATTTTTTTAAAAATATGTTATTTATATAATATAAATTAATTTAGTGTTTTATTGAGAGGTTATGTTTGGAGAAAAATGTGTCGAAAGAAAGATAAAGTTATAAAAGTTATTTGTAGCTCCAATTTGTTTGGTACGCGGGATAAGAAGGTAGAATATCTCATGTATCAAATAAAATTTATTCAGTATTTGATTGACGATATAACTTTATTTTAGGATAAATACAATTCTATCATGTTCAAGTGTGCATCTATCTGATTACTGACTAATTTTGGATGTCTATTTTATAAAATGTGTCAAATATAAGGAGCTATCTTAGTATTAGTCTTTAATTTTATGAAAAGCTTACTTTGTTTAAAAGAGTTACAAATAACTAACAAATGAAGTTAACAATTTCTTTTTTACTGCATAAACTGAATGCGCTGCTTTCATTTTTTTCCTTTTCCTTGGTTCATTCGAAGTAGGGGTGTGCACAAATCGAGTCAATTCGAGTATTCGGATCGATTCGAAGAAATTTAGATAATTCGATTTGAATTATACAATTTGAATCGATTTACGAATTAAATTTTAGAATATTTCAATTTTTCGAATCGAATTTGATTGTGGGTGTTTATAATTCGAATCAATTCGAAAATAATTTATATATATATAATGGTATTTAGTATTTATTAATTACATACAAACCTAAAATCTAATGCAGATTCACAATAGCCCAGACCCACATATGGAGTATTTTAATTATTATGTTTGCTCTAAAATTGAAATAAAAAAATAAGTTACTTGTTGAAATTTAAAATTCGAACAAATCGATTCATAAAATCGAATCGAAATAATAAAAAATAAATCGAATTGAACCCAGAATGAATCGAGTTAGGATAGGGATTTTAACAAATTAAAATTTAAAATTTCAATTCGATAATAGCTAAATTCGATCCAAATCGATTCGTGCACAGGCCTAATTCGAAGAAATGTGTGATTATTCTTTCCTAAAGATTGAAGTAGATGATTTAAACAAAGATGCACAACTTGCAAATTAACTGTCTCATATTTGAAAAATCCCTCGAGAAAACTCATACTATATAAAATTTGTTTCTTTTTGTGAGCCTCAAATTTTCGAAGGTCATTGACGTATAATTTGAAACTTGGTGGACAATAGCAGGTGCATCACCTCATTCAAAAACATTTAATTTTTAAAAACTATTTAAAGTTTAGCTAGTTTTGAAAAAATTTAAACCACTCATGTTGCTACCGCTACTGCCTTTTCTTCTTCTTTTTCTTTAGACTTTGTATCTAAATTTTAACTGCATTCAATCAAAGCCTAACTCCATACCCAACGTCTGAAATTTGGAACTTTAGACCTGCTATTTCAACTTGAGACCCAATGATAATTTTGATGCGGCTAGATTTTAAGAACTTAAGAAATTTCGGCTATTCTTTAAATAAGGATCATAAAATAGGTTGTTTGTGCACTTCCCCCTTTTTGTTGTGGTCAAAATTAGTGCATTTAACCCACACATTGCAGGTATAAGCTTACCCCTAGGCAAAGTCATGGAGTCATATCTACAAATAGTTGTTAGAAAATACACGTCTCTTTTGAGATTTTGTGTGGCCCACATGTTTTGGTAATGAAATATTACCTTGTCTCTCAAGTAAAGTAATAAATCAGTCAATTAATTTTTCCCCAAGTTATGCATATATTGTATTTCTTTGATGACAAGAAATAACTATGAGAAGTCTCTAGGGTTAAATTTATTTACCTAAGAGTCCCTAGCCTACCTATAAATACACATGTGACTCCATCAGTCTGGTATATACATTGATAGGCAGGCTAGAAGACTCTAGGATTATTCTTCTCTCTTTTAGGTTGTCAGTTGATGATAGACCAAAGAGGATTCCTACACTTGAATAATCATGGCTTGAGGTACATCTTATTTAACTTTTTCACTGCGTTGGCTGGTGTGTATACTTGAATTAACTAAGAAGATGAAAAACAAAACTGGAAAAAGTAAATAGAAAAACTAGCTAGCAATCCAAAAGAGGATAATTTTTTATATCATGAATACATAGGAGCTACCACTATTCATACTCACCACTATCTTGACACATTGTACTATATTCTTCCACCTATCCATAAGCCTAACAGAATTAGCAGTGACTAAATGTATTAAGACTAATAGATTTAAGAGACTGAAATAGAAATTACATAAACTTGTAGTCATAAATAACTGAACTAAAAATATATAACCATGTTAACGGCTAGGTACTTTTAGCTGAGCGTAAGGTACTCTATGTTCAAGTATAGCACTCCTCATCTCATTTTCATTCGTATCATTACCCATCCCTTGAAGAACTTTCTTGTCCTCAAAAAAGAAAGCTGGAAACCTGTTCTTCAAGCCATGTAGGTCCTCCCAAGTCAGTTGATCTTCAAGAAGTTGTGTCCATTATACCAACACCTGTGTGATAGCCTTATTTCCCTTCTTAATTATTCTACTATCTTTGATTGCTTTGGGGTTGGGATAATAAGGGCTAGAGAGTTCTAGGACAAGAGGGTGATTGAAGGTCTCAGGTATCTTGTGATAAGGATTGAGAAGAGACACATGAATGATGGGATGTATAGTTACTCTTGAGGGTAAAACCAGTTTGTAGGCTACTGGACCAATCTTCTGCAACACTTGGGAGGGCTCCATAATATTTAGTTGTTAGCTTGTTAAAATAGATAGAAGAGAGTAAGACTTGCCTGTAAGGCTGAGCTTTCAAATATACCCAATCTCTCACTGAAAACACTCTATCAAACCTGTGGTTGTTCGCTAAAGAGACCATTCTTTGTTGGCTTTGGAAAAATGAAACTTCAATAATTTTGTCTTAAGTTCCTTGGTTAGCAGGCTTTTGTCTACTTTTTCATCAGCAGCATCACCTAGTAGATAAAGAAGATAAATCGGAGGGGGTTGGTCATATAATGCCTCATATGGGGAAGTCTGTTTTTCCCTGTATTATAGAGTGATGGGTGGTGTTGTACCAATATTCAACTAGTGGTAGAAAGAGAAACCTGTCCTGGGAGAGTCAGTGCAATAGCATCTTAAATAAGTTTCTAAACTCCTGTTCAACACCTCAGTTTGCCCATCTGATTGAGGATGGTAAGCTGTGGAAATACTTAAAGTAAATCCATGAGCTGAGAACAGTTCCTGCCAGATCTTGCTTACAAACACTGGATCCCTATCACTTATAATATTTTCTGGCATTCCATGTAACTTGTGAATATTATCCAAAACAATTAAGTTATGTCTGTTGTTGAGTAAGGATGAGACACTCCTACAAAATGTGCATACTTATTTAATCTATCCATTACCACCCATATTTTTTATTTCCCTTTGTACTTAGGTAATCCCTCTATAAAGTCTATACTAATGCTGGACCAAGAACCATGAGGGATAGCTAGAGGTTGAAACAATCCAGGATATGGAAAAGTGTCATTCTTACTTTTTTGACAAACTTCACACTGTTAACATAAGCAGTTATATCATCCTTCAATCCTTTCCAATAAAACAAAGAAGATACTTTCATGTAAGTGTTTTTGATTTATGAATGACCTCCACTATACTCTATGTTTCTCTTCCCTCTTTCACTACTATATCTATACCCATTCTATCATGAATAACTATTCCCAACATAGTTCACTACCACCACGGCCTCTTTCGACTCCTTTCAAATTACTAAGGACATCTAAACACTTATCGACTACTCCTTCCCCTCTTAATTCAGACTATACCAGTTTCCCTTAACCCATCAGATTACATATTTTGGACCCTAACTTCATGCTCATCATTCCATAGTCGACCTAACCCTTTATCTATCCCATAAGATACTCCCATTTATCAACCCACCTCTATTTCATGCAAGTCTCATACCTTTCAACAATCAAAAGAGCAATACAGTTCAATAACTTGACAAGCAACATCATCAATTCATTTACTTAGTTCCAGTTATCATTTAATCCATCCCAACTCCATGTTTCTTGTGTGTCCCGCTCTTGACCAATGCATGAAATCCCATCTTGAATACTTCAAAAATTTCCCTCTCAGAACTTAACGTCTAAATCCTCATTGTTCTAACTATATGGTTAAATTGGGGTATTTTGAGGAGGAAAATGACATAAGAAGCCTCAGTTTAGTGAGGGTTTTAAATAACCCTCAGGCAACTTACTCCCGCTGCGGCATCGATAGTGTTACTGCAGTAGCGTTGCTACAGTGGCAGATCTATCGTTGTAGCAATGGGTCAGTGGGCCTCGCTTAATTTTTGAATTTTTGGTCCAAATTATAATTTGAGCCATAACCTTCTCCCACGAAATAATTCCTACAAGGCCCGACAAAAAGATTTCTTCGTCAAATTATTTTAGAGGGATGGTTTTTATCATAACAATGATTTGGTTCGTTACATTATATATTAATTTACCCACCATTCATTCTCGAACGATTACGGAAGGAGGAATGGTTACGGAAGGAGGAAAGAAGGTTTTCAGCATGATTCTCGAAATCCAATACACACAACGGTTAGAACTTGTGATCCCCTACCCTTATTATTTTCTTAATGACACCTTCCTGAACTACTGTCAACTAAGATTAACACCACCAATACCTAACCAGTCTATGCACCATGATTCACTAAGCTTTTAGCACAATGCTCATTCACTATAACCCCAACAGAATATAATTAACAATAAAATTTCATGTAACGGGTCACTTAAAATACCCAAGACATAGAAAAATATTACAACGTATGAATGGAACAAAACAATATGCTACGAAATCCATCGCTGCAGCGGCAGAACTGTCACTGTGGCGACGTTGCTGCAGTAACAGAACTATCGCCGTAGCGAAATGCGACAATTTTAAAAAGGGGAAAGTGGGTTCATTTACCCCTTCCTAACTCTACATTTCCTCTCAAAACTTTCTCAAATTCTCAAGCAAACTTCTTCTCAGTGATATTACTAAGGTGAATCTTCATTCTCACTAATTTATTTACATGTTTAACATCATAGAATCGTAGAAATTAGGATAGAGAAAGGATTTTTCAGATTGATTTTGGTGAAATTTGGAATTTGAATTTTTGTTGCTTCTTTGCACGAATTTACATAACATGCTAGATTATCTTACGTCCCCAATATTCCTATAGTATTCTAGACGTAAGATTTATGATGTTCACGGCGGTTTTTAGGCTTGAAATGCGTAAAAGATGAAGAGTCATTTTCTTCAATGATTTAGAATGATTTGGGCTTGAATTTGGGTGTTAATCACCCCCATTGTAGTGTAAAAGAGTTCACAATTACTTTATCAAGCCCGATCTACGCTTAAAAATTCAAAAATTGATGAAAAATTAAAAATCAGCCATGGGAGGGGTTGGGACTATATGGGGATAAAGGCACCGCTGCAGCAGCGAATTTGTTGTTGCAGCAGCATCGCTATGGTGAGGCTTCTATTGTTGCAGTGACAGTCGGCAGTAGCCTCCCAAAAAATTTTCAACTTTAATTTTGATTTTCCTTTCCTTTCCTTTCCGAAGCATCCAAAATTGGTTTCTAAATCTTATGATATGATCTTGCTAGACTACTATCATGGCTAACGAACCCGCATACCAAAGGTTATCGAACACTGCTTGTCGTGACCTCTATAAGAAGGGGTTGAGCATGAAGGGCTTTATCCATGAGAGGGGGTTTGTGACTAGGTACCTAGCTGAGGAGGCCTTTGGGTGGAGGATGTTGATTAAATCCATCCCAGCATGTAACTCGGAGATCGTTCGCGTGTTTTATGCTATACTCTCGATTGTTGACTGGTTCGTGCCCCAACCCACTATCCGCATTCAAAAAAAGAATGTCTGTGTTGATGCTGCTATTATTAATGACACCATGAGGGTGCCAAACACCTTCAATACAGCTTTTGAGGCTAACGTCAATGAGTCGGATCTGAAATAGGTGGCGAGGACCTTGGTGTCGGAGGGGCAGTGGAACCAAAAGCACCTATTTCACCACGGTGGCCTGGAGGTGGATGAACTTGTACTCTCGAAGGATTCGTCCTTCAGTAAATGTTACAAATGTAACCTTCTACTAGGAAATAGTGGTGGCTTGTGCTTTGACGGGGATAGAGATAAATATAAGAATGCAGGTTATTGACGAGTGGCAGCATTTATACACTAGGGAAGGATCTTCGAGGGATTTATTCTTGCCTTTCTTGATCACTAGGCTTTATAAGAGGGAGAATATGTCAAAGAAGTATTGTGACTCCTTGGAGGAGTGCGATGTGCCTTTCAACCTATTAAAGGTGAAAGGTTTATAGAGAGGGAGCAAGAAGAAAAGGAAGATCAAGGCGGATGGTGAGAGCAGTAGGTCCGGAGAGAGAGAGAAGACTAGCACCCCTCTGACGCAGACTCTTACATCCCTTGGAGGCTAGAGGCTAGCCTTGCTGTCGTGTTGAACTACTCAGAGTATTCCCATCTACCTTCCCCTAGTTGGGCTTCTTCAATATCCATGACTCCACCAGACTCAGCTCAGGCCTATTCATAGCTCCAAAGGGAGCTAGATGCAGAGAAGAAGAAGATACGCTCAGGGACTGCATTCTAGCTAGGATATAGAAGGCCATGAAGGTCATGTTCAAGTGTGTAGTCCTCCAATGAAAAGCTCTCGAAGCTGGAGAAGAAGGATATAGAGGAGTTCTCCTTCCTTAGTGGAATGGAGGAGGAGGGCTATGACACCTCGAGCCTCGGAGACGATGAGTCCACTAGCTAGGTTCACCACTGCAGTGACAAAGTTCCACTACAGTGGTGCCATGGAAGTGTCAAAGAGTTGTTGTGGCAATGTCGCTGCAGCGGTAAATCCGTTGCTATAACGACGCCCAACAGTGACTCCGAGTGAAATCATTCCTAGGTCTTTTCAAATACGATGTTATCCTGCAAGCACTTTATTACTCCCATCCTCCACGTTTTAGTAGTTTTTAACCAAGTACATTTAATTCATTATCTAAGTATATTTTCCACGTGGGTTTCAAATCCCTCGACTTATTTATGCACCAATAATGTCTCAAAAATACCACTCGTCTTAAGTTATTTCTTACCAAGATAACTTAGACTGATCTAGCAAGGTATCCAGGTATTTTGTCAGGACCGGATGGAAATCAAGGAATGCTTCAAATAATGGGAAATTAAGACGTGTCTCAGATCACAGAAATGAAGGTATACTTTAAAATCACACCCAGCCTTTACAATCTCCGAATTTTCTTTTGAACAACTCATATCATATCATCCTCATAATCTCTTACACTTAAGAAAATTGGACCACACATAGTAAATTAACATTACAATCAAAATGACAATAGACCACAGAATGAAACATGTAGCATTGTAACACAACAAAAATAGTTAAACACAAGTATGTCTTCGGTAAACGTTACCAATCAACTAAAGAAAGAGTTATGCTTACCAATGGCACTGAAAACTCAATTATCCCCTACATCAAACAACATAAACACCTAAAAAGTACATATATTACTCATTCAAAACATAGTTAACAACATTAGCATACAAGTCCTACACCTCTTTTTGACTTCTACCGCTTAGAGTAACACTATTTCAACCTTTCGAATACTACCAAGATACCAAGTGGGACCAACTAATTCCAATTATGATTGTTAAGATACCAATTAGAATCTGCCAGCTACCAATTGGACTCAATTAGGGGAGGCAACACTGAACTTAGCATGATAGGATAGAAGAAAATGAGACAGATTCCTAGATGCCTTGTAGATTCCTACACATTTGATGTGGATGTCAACACACCAATCTGCAGGACTCTACTCGACATTTGCTTATATATTGGGAGACCAGTAATCTGGGCTCTAATACTATCTTATCACGACCCAATTCGAAGATCGTACGGACACCTACCCGACTCTAATTTAGATAGGAGAACCCTTACCACCCAACCATTCAATTAAGTGTAGAAGATATATATATAAAGTAGTTTTGACAATGAGCAATCTCTTAAATGAAAGAAAGAATATCTTGTTCAAAAACATTTATTACATAATTACATTGCAGAATGAAAATAACAATCCCCCAGAACCTATCTAAACCTATACAGGATCACTAAGCAAGGGGGAAAAGATAACCCGAGACACAGCATCCATATAAGAGTAAGATAATAGGAGCTGCTGAAGAATAACCACCATTGTACCTATAGAAACTCCAATTAACCTGCAACATGGTTATGTCCCCAAATGAGATATAGTAAGTGTAGTATTAGTACAACCATACGTACTGGTGGGTACTATCGGTCAACCAAGTTAGAAACAAATAACAACAACAAAAAATAGGAAAGAAATCATAGCAGTAAATTATATTTCTGGTAAACCAAACCTTCCCAAGCCTTTTTGTTGAGTTCCCTAACTCTTGCTTTACTCTCTTTCTAACGATACCTATGATCTTACACCCACACATTTAGACCCACTAATTCATACCTGAAGTCTATCGATGAGACAACTAGCCTTACACTCTAGAATACATCATGGACTAGACGAGATCATACAATACCCCACATGAATATATATATACATATATATATATATATATATATATATATACAAATCTTTCATAATAAAGTTTTGATCTGTAATCAACCAAGGCATCCCTTATACTCACATACTCTGGTCCACTACTCATACTCAATAATTCATTTACACAATAGTCACTAGGATAAATATGTATGTATATATATATATATATACACAAATCTTTCATAATAAAGTTTTGATTTGTAATCAACCAAGGCATCCCTTATACTCACATACTCTGGTCCACTACTCATACTCAATAAGTCATTTACACAATAGTCACTATGATAAATATATATATATATATATATATATATATACATCGATGTAAGTATATGAATGCATTCATGAAAGGTGTATACACATACTAGAGTCGGCAGGGACTCTCTGCTATGACCTGTAGGGAATGAACTCAGTCCATGTACCAGTACCGGCATGCTACTCAATCTATATAACAGAATCAACATGACACCCCGATCAATATAACAATGTTGGCATGACACCTTATCCATACGACATTGCCTCAATATACACAATCTCAGTTTAATTCTCAATGCATGATGATAATTCTATAATCTCAAGTAGTGTCTAAAGGCTAGTCACAACATTCAACTTTTATATATATATAAACACAGAATTACTTAACTCAATCTCACACTCGAAAGACTCATACTTACCCAACACAATAGTCATACCCACCGGTCACCTCCTATACTTATATCGACTAACAATTCTAATAAATGATACTATACTTTATCTCTCTCTTCTCTCCCTCACTATTATATCTATGCCCATTCTATCACGAACAAATATTCCCAACAAAGTTCACTACCCTCACTGCCTCTTTTGACTCCTCTCAAATTACCAAGGACATCTAAACACTTACCGACTACTCTTTCCCCTTTTAATTTAGACTATACCAGTTCTCCTTGACCCACCAGAATGCACACTCTGGACCCTAACTTCACTCTCATCATCCTGTGGTCGACCTAACCCTTTATCTATCCAGCAAAACACTCCCATTTATCAAACTACCACTATTTCATACAAATCTCATACCTTTCAGCTACCAAAAGAGCAATACATTTCAACAACTTGACAAGCAACATCATTAATTTATTTACTTAGTTCCAGTTATCATTTAATCCATCCCAACTCCATGCCCGTAGACCTGAAACTTGAAATCTCCAGACATGACTATTGTTATTATGTGAATCTAGCCTAAGTCTACTATAATTAACTACAACCTACCTCGTGGATGACTTTCCACTTCTACGGAGCAAGAAGAGTTGTTCTTTGCGTGTCCCACCCTTGACCAATACATAGAATCCCATCAAAAATGCTTAGAAAATTTCCCTCTAAGAGCTTGACCTCTAAATTCTTGTTATTCTAAATATAGGGTTCATTTAGGGTGTTTCATGGAGGAGAAAATGACATAGGAAGCGTTAGTCGAGTGAGGGTTTTAAATAACCGTTGGCAGCTTACTGCAGCTGTGGCAATGCTAGTGTCGCTACAACGACATCGCTGCAGTAGTAGATCTTTCACTACAGCAATGGGTCAGTGGGTCTGGCTTAATTTTTGAATTTTTGGCCCAAAATGATTTGGCCCACAACTTTCTCCCACAAAATAATTTCTACATGGCTCAAAATAATGATTTCTTGGTCGAATTATTTTCTCGAGATGGTTTTAATCATAACGATGATTTGAGTCATTACATTAGTGAGGCCAAAAGGCATCACCAAATACTCATAGTGGTATGCATGTGCCTTGAAGGCGGTTTTATCAATATCAATAGGGCGCATCCTAATCTGGTGTTAACCAGACCTGAGGTCCAATTTAGAATACACCCTAGAACCACCCAATTCTTCCAGCAACTCTTCAATAATTGGGATTGGAAACTTGTCTTTAATAGTGATCTTGTTCAAAGCTATATAATCTACACAAAGCCTCCATGACCTATCCTTCTTTTCCAATAAGACCACTAAAGAGGCGTAGGGACTAGAACTAGGTTGTATTATCCTTTGTTCCAACATTTCTTGCTCCAACTTATCAATAATATCCTTCTATGTAGAGGAATACCTATAAGGTCGCATATTAATAAGGATACTGTCATATAATAAGGGAATCTTATGATCAAACTGATCCCCGTGAGGTGGTAGTCCTTTAAGCTCAGCAAACAACCCATCAAACTCTTAAATGAGGCTCTCAAAGTGGGCCTATACCTTTACACCTTATTATATAGCCTCATTGTTGCTACTCTCAGGGTTTAGAATCCTAATCTTGAACAACTGGCATCTTTCATGACTATTTTATCCAAAGACTTAGCATCCATAGTCTTAATTCTTAGTGTCTTTCCATACAATAGATGTTTTTTGTTGTTATTAATGAACTTGATTGCCAACTTCATAAATTTCATCAAGATGTCCCTCAAGGTCAGTAACCACTGCACCCTAAGAACCATGTCACATGTTTCTATAGCAACAGAAAATCAGCTTGTAAGGTAGTACCTTATAGAAACCATTTGATACCTTTACAAACCTTAGTGTCTTGTATAGTGCTACCATCAGCCATACTCACTGATTGGGGAGCTACCTCTTGAGTCATATAACTAAACCTTCTGGCCACAGCAGTGTCCATGAAATTATGAGTATGACCAATATCAATTAGCACACTCACTGGTCCCTTCTCTGTGTACCCAGTGATCCTAAGAGTTTGAAAACCAGTCACTCCATTCAATGCATACAAGGAAATCTATACTCCTTTAGTTTTCTCCACTTCTACCCTTTCTTCCAATTGATCTACAAAATTCCCTTCATCATTACCTCCAATCTCTAGTATACAGAGTTATTACCCTTCTTCTTCTTCTTCTTGGTTTCCCCCAAGCTCCAATAAATAGAATGGCCTACTGGTCTTACATTTGTGGTCAGGGAAAATTTTTTCATCACAAAAATAGCACAGACTGTTGAGCCTTTTCTCATTCATCTCCTTTGTGGTTAGTGTCTTTCTTCTGGGTTTGTTAATAGGGTTTTGAGTCCTGTTCCATTAGTTGTTGAATTGGGTTATTTTAGGTGGTGGTGATTTTATAAGGTTGGCAAGGAGTTATACTATTAGATCTTGGAGCTGAAAAAGAAAATTGGGAGGAGTTTGGTCTATGGTTTTTGCGTTAGGCTAGGTAGGTTGATTCTTAAAGTTTGGCTAGGTAATAAGCTTAGGACAAAGAGGTGGGTCGGTGAGATCTAATATTATCTCTATACTCAATTTTCAATCCTACAATAAACAAGTTGATTGTTTATTTAGTGAAGAGGGATAATCGAGTAATAGCTCTATCAAACTTGTCTTGTATTCTTATGCACTTTCTTCTTAGGTTAACAGTTTAATCTCAGCCATGGGATCATCATACTCAGCCTCAAATCTTTCAATTAGTGCATATAAATATTCATCCCAACTAGGCTAAGGTAAGTGGTAACGGCTACGCAAAAAGTCTTGATTCCATTCAATGGAAACCCCATCGAAATAGATAGAAGCCACCTTAATCCTATGGGAAAAAGAACCTCATCAAGAGAAAGAAACTGTTCAATCTTATATAGCCAAGTTCTGATATCCTTACTATCAAAGTGAGCAAATTCAAGTTTACCCAACCTCGAAATTAGTCTAGATAAAGGTGGGCCGAGTGAACCCCCTCACCCCCTAGAGCTTGATTTCCTCCCATCTCAGCCTGCTGTTGCATAACTCCAGGGTATTGGACCCCTGCTAAAATTTTAATTTCTGTTGTAGCTCTCAAATTCGAGAACAGATGATTATTTTAGGTAGGATTGAGATCTAAATACCCAAAATGAACCTGTCGTTGGTGAGTAGTTCTCATTTCACCCCTCCAAGTAAGGTAGACTCTTACCTTGATCTGGTTGATTTCAACTGGACTCAAGCGATTCATTCAGCTCACTAATGGCCTTATCTATATCAATCTCTATTCTATTCTGCCTCTCTATGTTCGACACTTCTAATGACATTTTTTCCATCACCTCAACTAAGTTCCTTAATTCTACCTCCATTTCCATAGCGTGAGGATGAAAGCTCTGATACCAAGTGATGTGTATGCTTGAATTAACAAAGAAAATGAAAAACAAAACTAGAAAAAGTAAAGAGAAAAAGTAGATAGCAATCCAAAAGAGGATAATTTCTGATAATAATCATGAATACAGAGGAGCTATCACAATTTAACTCTCCACTATCCTGACACATTATACTATATTCTTCCACCTGTCCATAAGCCAAATAGAATATAATGACCCTCCGGGTTAGTTTCTCGATTTCCTCATATTTTTGGTGTTTCATGCCTTTCCATAACGGCTACAAATCATTTAGGACTTGTCGGGACCGTCGGTTTGATTTCCATTTCCCTATTTTAAAACTTTTGAAGTTGAGAAATTGGTCTCAGACCAATATTTTTAGTAAACTCCCTAGAATAAAATTATGACAGTGTCTTTTTCTCTAGAACATTGATTTTAGGCTAGGGGGACCCTTGATCTGGGCCCCGAGGCTTCCAGACTCATTTTGGGCTATTGATTGGAAATTGATGAAAATGGAATAGTGGGTATGGGGCCCACTTTTTATCAAAACAATATCATATAGTGATTTGGTGAGTTCCATTAGATCCATAATATCAATTTTGGGTTAGTAGCATAATTAGTTCGATTCCCAAGCCTTTATATTTCGTTTTGAATGTTTATACAAAAATTAGTTAAAGTAGCTTAAAAGGGGTACCGGGGGTTATTTTGTTGTAAATCACCTCTTTTCATAAATATGATGATTCCACTGGATCCAGAACGTGTTTTATGATCAATTTTTACTATTGTTTCATGTTTGTAGGGTTCTGGATGAGTTTCGATAGTCGAAAACAAGTTTTTGAGATTTATGGTGCTGGTGTAGCCGCTAAAGCAGATGGTTGAACACTTTAACGGACATTGACCATTTGACCAAGCCACTAAAGCAACCATTTGACCATTTTATCAGTATTTTGACCCTTTAACCAAGCCGCTTTAGCGGACAAAGTACCGCTTTAACAGTAATCGCTGAGTTTAAGACCAAACCAAACCCATTTCGTATTATTGACATTTTAAGATCTAGGAAGCTCACTTTTAGGCAATTCTTGATGCATTTTTCTCGTATAATTATTGTCTATATGATTATAACTTCATATTTCTCATTTTCCAAGAATACCAATTTTGTTTTTCTTGAATTCTATGCAAAGTTTATATTCAAAACCCCCATTCTACCATTTTCTAACCCTTTTCCACCATTAAAGGTCCTAGGAGCTCAAGAACTTGTGGAAAATCATAAATTGGAGTTGGGGTGAGTAGAGGACATTGAAGTGACCATTTTTCAATAATTTTTTTGTAAATTTCCGCCCTAATTCTCCGTAAATTTCTCAATTTCTTTCTTGTCTTCCCTTTTCTCTTGGGCCTGATTTGAGCCCCAATTGAGACTCCGTTTGCGCTCAAATTTTGAGCAATCATTTCTTCTCCTTCAAGGGACCTCGTGAAAAATTCAATTTTGGAATTTCATTTGCATGCCCCACAGCCTATTTTTGACCCGATTTTTGGCCCAAGCTTTTATAATACAATATGGGTCTTGTTTTACTCGTATTAACGTGTATTTTATGAATTTGATAGTATGAAGGCATTTTAAGATCATGGAGTAGAGACGATCAATTCATGGACAGTTCAAGATTGCAGTTTCGCAGCGAGGTAGGCTATGGTCTACTCTACTCTATGAGATAGTGTGTTGTATAGATCGCATGTGTTGTATAGATCGCGCTTGGTAGGGATTACAGGATAGGTTTATACCTAGTTGTATCATGACTTGACCTATTAGGGGATTTAGAATAGAATTATGAATTGAGCCTTAGACTAGAATACCTGCTCTAGTTATAGGTTACTGCTATACCTGATTATTTACTTACATGACTTTAGGTTGACCTTAAGGATGCTTTAGTATAAGGTTTACTTTATTACTTAGTGATTTGGCCGATACCCATCAACTATATCCTCTTAGTAGCTTGATGGTCGTATTTACCTTATTTTTTCTGGGTTATAATGTTATTATCCTGGTAATTTATATATTGTTGGGTCCGAGGACGTGGTTGCGAGACCAGTCGGATACCAGGTTAGTTCTCTATTCTTTGAAAGGACATGGTTTAGTTCTTAGACACTTAGACACTTATATTGTATTATTTGGATACTGGTGATGGCATGCATACATTTAGGCGTATTTACGCTTATTTAGTGGTGCGATTCCAACTAAAACCTAGATTTTACTATTGTTTTCCAAAAAGGGATTTATCCCCACTTTTTAACACTAAAACTGATTCTTTTAATGGAAGTCGTACCACCGTTACCAATGACTTATGAACTTTTAAATTAAACTTATTATTTTGGTCTGAGACTGAGGCTAATTCTGGTCCATTCTTGATCCACTCTTTTTACCACTACTTACTCACTTCGATTGAGTGAGATCCCAACCTTTTAACATTATTCTACTATTTTATTCTCGAATTTGATCTCCGGCAATGGATTTACAGATTTATACTTATTTAGTCTCGATTTGATTTCGAGCACTTCTTATTATACTTTTATTTCTCTCCGATACTGGATGGAGTATATTTGTTACAATTGGTTATTGGAAGTCCTGTTTTGGGACAGACAGTGTATATGGATATCCTGAGTCCCTTATGGGCCCCTTCGTCCGATGAGCCACAGTATTGGAGAAGGATGGACACCGTAGGTCCTGCCTTTGTGAGCTACTGAGCTGGAGGGGGTGTATACACTTGTGTTGGATATGGTTTTTGGTTTATCTTGCATCATCTGGTTCTTTTCATGACTTGTCATTCATTCATATGCATCGCCTATCACCAGTATAATTGCTTGGCGCCTGTAGCTTTTGGTCTTATGAGGGCTGATAGGTATGGGTTATGTTTGTTGTTTGCAAAGTGATTGTTTGTACCTTCCGGGCTTATGGGGGATCGATTAGGTTAATATTTGTCTGGGCTAGCTGGTTGTATTATTAGTTGGACATATAGTTCATGGCATGTTGACTATGGATTGGTACCTGAGGTTGTCGATACATTTTTGATCCCTCTTTTTGTATTATGGTAAGATTTGTTATCTCTAGATTATCTTATGATTATGCATATTTCGACTGGAGACCCTGATTATGCTAGGGTTAGTTCTCGTATTATTTAGGATCTTTGTGATATTAGGCTATCTCCCTCAGGGTAGTTCCTTCTTGTTGGGTTATCTGTATAGCGCGGTTGTATATCCATTCTGCTCTAGCTATTATTTGTATATCATTTCCTTCTTTCCTAGTACTATTGTATATTGTATATCTTTTTCTTCACCCTACTATTGTATATTGACTAGTTACTTACAGTATTGCACCTTCGTTCCGAATTACTTGTAGGGCATGGTAGTTTATCTTTACTCTTCCATTAGCATTATCATGTTCTATTACTTATATAGCTGCCTGTAGATTATATTCCAACTTTATATGTTATTTATACTTGTATTAGCTCTGGAGCTCAGTCGGCCGATGCCTACTGAGTACCTCGTGTTTGGTACTCACACTACACTTCTGCACCTGCAGATCATAGTACGAGTTCTTGCTGCTGACGTGTGCATCATGCAGAACTGCCATGGATCGGAGATTTAGGGTGAGCTCCTGACGCCCAAAGTGGTTCCTTCTCTCCCTCAATTGGTGGACTGATCTTTATTTTACATTTCAAAGACATCTCTCTCTCTCTCTCTCTCTCTCTCTATATATATATATATATATATATATATATATATATTATGCTTACCTTATATTCCTGTTTTGTTAGAAGCTCTTGTACTGACTTCACCAGATTTTGGGGTTACTTCTCTATATTAGTCTCTTTATTGGATTCATTTTTCCACTGCATTTTTCTTTTCTCTTGATAGTCCGCTACTCGTTGTTTCCGATTATGGATTGACTTACCTACTGGTATGGGTGTCATTATGACTTGAGAAATTGGGTCGTGATACAGAATTAGCAAGGACTAAATGTACTAAGAATAATAGACTTAAGGGACTGAAATAGAAATTTCATAAACTTGTAGTCATGAACAACTGAACTAAAAACATATAACCACTTTTACGGCTAGGTACTTCCAGTGAGCTTACGGTACTACCTCTTCAAGCATAGCACTCCTTATCTCATTTCTATTCAAATCATTGGCTTTGAGATATGTGTTGAAATTCAACTTGTGGTATCCGAGTCATCCTGTAATCATGTTGTTTTGGTGCTTAGAATGGTAGTAAATTATTTTACTGTGTTCCGTGATTGAATTTCACATACTTGTTGGATTTGATATGGATTACTCTACGTGCCTATACTTGTTTATTTTAATTTGTTGTTTTTTGGTTCTTTAGAAGTTAGAACACGGAGTAATCATAAATAATTGATTAAATAATTATGGTAAAAAAAAATAAGACTACATGTTCACAGTCTTTTGATATTCCGTGTAAGTTAACAGTAAGGGACATGGAGTTAACTATTTGCTTTGCTACTGTTAGAATTATTGTTGTCAATTATAATAATTATAATGATGACTAGGATTTCACTAAGTCATGAATCACCGTGATGTTTTGTATATCTATGTTCATGGTATGATTTGTTTCTCATAAGCAAGTTTAATTATAAGTATTACTACTTCAGTGAATTTTGTGTTAAAATTTTATTTGCTTTATTACTGTTTAAATTTTTTCTTATAATATAAGATTAATATAAGAATTATCGTTTTAACGAAGGATATGTAGACTCAACCTATTTCTTTATTGTGCGGTTTTTTCCTGATTAATATGAGATGCTTTGTGCACTGGATTGATATGATGTAGGATCGGCCTATACAATCCGTTTTCACATCTTGATAATTAACATCAAGTCTAAGTTAATTATTAAAGTTAACTACTGTGAGATTTCATTCTGAGTTCTTTTTATCATATAATTGGGTTAGTCACAATATCCTGAGTATATGATATAAAGAAAATTAAGTTCTGTAATCACATAAAGTTACATGATTAAGATATAGTCATGACATCTAATAAAGTCTAATTATCTTATCCAAATAGTAATCGTACCCCAGAGGGAGGTAACTAGTTTGGTTAGATTAATTGGAATGAGATAGTAAACCTGTCAGTTTAAAAATTACCCTATTCCCACAGGTATAGATTATTTTCTAGTTTTATTTGATTTACTAGTCTAACAAAGTTAAGTAAACTTTATGCATGGATTGCAACCTCTTCCCACAAGAAGGTTTAAATTTACTTAGAACCAATATTTTTGCGATTCATTTTGATGGTTATGTTTTTCATAGCTTATGTATATGTATCCTTGTTTTGCAGTTAACACAACTTCTTCTACTGCTCTATTTAACAAAAATGCTCAAATTTTAATGTTGTCTAGTGAAAAATTTACTGAATGGAAGGAGAAAATCCTTCTCACTTTAGGATGTTCGGATCTGGATCTAGCACTTAGTATGGAAGAATCACCTAAACCCACAAAATCAAGTATGCCAGAGGCTAAGGCTTTTTATGAGCGGTGGAAGCGATCTAATCGCTTGAGCTTAATGCCCATAAAAGCTCATATAAGACAAAGCATTAGGGGTTCCATCCTTAACAATGGCAAGGTCAGATCTTACATGAAGGCAATTGAAGAACAATTTGTAAACTCTGATAAGGCGTTGGCCAGTACCCTAATGAAAAGGCTCTCAAGTATGACATTTGATAGAAATCGTGCAGTGCGTGAACACATTATGAAGATGAGAGATATTACTTCTAAACTCAAGTCCCTTGAGGTCGATATGTCTGCACCATTTTTTGTGCATTTTATTCTCAACTCTCGTCCTGCTGAATATGATCTGTTCAAGATATATTATAATACACATAAAGATAAATGGTCAATCAATGAATTCTTAACCACGTGTGTGGAAGAAGATGAGAGTTTGAAACATGAGCTACTTGAAAGTACTAATTTGGTAACTCGTGATAAGAGAAATGCAATAAAGGGTAAAAGTGTTCCTATGAAGAATAAAGACAGTCTTGACAAAGAATCGTGTCATTTATGCAGAAAGAAGGGACACTGGAAGAAAGATTGTCTTAAATACAAGAAGTGGCTTGAGAATAAAGGTAATTTTACCTTTGTATGTTTTGAATCTAATTTCATTGAAGTTTCTGATAATACATGGTGGATCTATTCGGATTCTACAATTCATATTGCGAAAGCCATACAGGGTTCTCTAATTCTAAGGAAGTCGATGGGAAGTGAATAAAATGTTTGTTCTGGCTATAAGACGGCATCACATATGGAAGGTGTAGGTACTTATAGGCTCATTTTAAAAGATGATTTTCAATTAGATTTAGAAAACATTTTTTATGTTCTATCATATTCTAGGAATTTAATTTCTCTTTCAAGACTATCAATAGTTGGTTATGATTTCAATTTTCATTTGTCTACAATAAAATTTTTGAAAGGCAATAAAGTTATTGGTTTTGAAAATTTATATGGAAAGGTATTTACATTTGAGCTAGCCCCCACGACTGAATGTAATGTCTTGACTCTACATGATAAAGAAATTGGCACAAAGCAATGTATTATCAATGAGAGCTATCAAGTCTTTGGCATAAGATCGATATTGGGACACATCTCTATTGAAAGAATCAAAAGGTTAGTTAATGATGGAGATCTTGAAGCTCTTGATTTTTTGACTTTGGGACTCGTATGGACTGCATAAAGGGTAAGCAAACCAATAAATTTATTAAAGGTGCTAAAAGGAGTTCTTAATTGCATGAGATCATAGCTACAAATATTTGTAAACCTTTTCCTACCCCTTGCTTGAATGGTGAGAGATACTTTATCTCATTTATTGATCACTATTCAAGATATATGTATCTTTATTTTCTATTTAATAAATCAGAAGCACTTGATGCTTTTCGAGTTTTTAAAACAGAAGTAGAGAAACAAATTGGAAGTCAGATCAAAATTATAAGGTCTAATAGGGATAGAGAATATTATGGTAGGAAAACAAAAAGGGACAAGTTAAAGGTCCATTTACTGAGTTTCTTGAAAAAAAGGTATAATTGCTCAATATACCATGTCAGGAACACTATAACAAAATGGTGTGGCAGAAAGAAGAAATTGAATATTTATGGACATGGAAAGAAGCATGATTAGCATATCAAGTTTATCTTTATCCTTATGGAGTGAAGCCTTAAAAATTATTGTGTGTATTTTAAATGGGGCTCCATTCAAGACTGTTCCCAAGACAAGTTTTGAATGATTTAAAAAGGACGGAAACATCCATTTACACATTTGGGGATGTCCAACTGAAGTGAGGGTTTATAACCCACATTTAAAAAAATTGGATGAAAGAACAATAAGCGGTTTCTTTATAGGCTATGTTAATTCTGAAGGATTTAGATTTTATTGTCCTTCTTATTCTCAAAAAATTATTGAGGCTAGAAATGTTAAATTTCTTAAGGACTATAAAGTAAGTAGGAGTGGTTCAACTCAAGTGGTGGAACTAGAAGAGATAAACAAAGCACTTGTGGTACCTTTATATACTGAAAACTTGAATGTCAATCAGATAAATTCTCATGAATTACCTGAAGAGAAACAAGTTCAAGAACTACCACCATTTGATGAGCCACATGAAGAACAATTCGCTTTACCTGAACCTATTGTCAAAGGATCACCTGAACAAGTAGAAGTAAGAAAATCCTCAAGAGTTCATAAACCAGCAATTTCTAGTAACTATGTTGTATATCTCCAAGAGTTTGATTATGATATTGGACTAAAAGATGATTCGTGTTCTTTTTCACAAGCCATGAATGGAGAAAATTCCACACTTCAGTATGATGCCATGAAAGAAGAGTTGGAATCAATGGCCAAAAATAAAGTATGGAATCTTATTTAATTACCTAAAAGTGTCTCTATTATAGGATCTGTAATGACTCAAGATGTCGTTAAGGTAAGTTGGTGGGTAAATTAGTAGCTTACAATTTCCTTAAGCTAAATTTGTGGAATTCAGGATAAGCCTAGTTTTAAAAAAAATTTGGATGTTGTATGATATAGGAAAATCTGGTGATTTTTGGTGGTTTAGATGTGGGATTTGATTTGATTTTATGTTAGATGATGAGTTTAGGAAGTCATAGAAACTTTCGATGCGTAAAACAAGTTAGTAGAACTCTGATTATAGAGATTACCATGAAGGAGTTATTACGTGATGCCAAAATTGGAGAAGCGTGTTGTGAAATGGGCATAGCTGGAAACTAAGCCCGAGGTTAACTACTGCTTCAGTGAAAGCAGTGCCACTGTAGCAGGGTCACTACAGCAAGGGAGAGGGTCGCCACAGTGATGGGGTGATTTTCCCTAGATATCGTTGCAGCAGTAGAATCACCATTGCAGCGACATCACTACAGTGACAAACGCATCACTGCAGTAATGATTAGATAGTTTTATATCAAAAACCTAAAACATAGCATTTTTCATTCCAAAAAGTTCAGTTTTCGGCCTAAGGTATAGAGAAGGCGATTTCCACCATTGTTAAGGGTTCTCCAACATTGAGATAAGGTTTTTCACCTTTTAACTTGTGATTACTTCGGTTAATCTCTAAAACTATAAGAATTATGATTATGGCTAAATTTGGGGTTTAGCCCTAGGTTTGATGAATTGGTTAGGAATGGTTGTCATTCCCAAGCGTACACGCAAGTGTACGTGGTCGTGCAAGTAATACAATGGCTCTTCATGAGCCGAATATCTATCCCACATGGACTTGTGTTTAACAAGCAATCTAATTCAAGTGTGTAACGACCCGTACGTTTTGGAGTCTAGTCGGTTATCGGAATATTGACGGAAATAATGAAACATGAGAAGTTTGGTGAATTAATGCATTAAATGTGGGTCTTAAATGAGTCTTGAATCATTTGGGCCAAATGAGGCCCAATAATTAAGAGAAAGACATGGCCCAAAAGGGGTTTTGACCCATTCTTGCATTTGCCATCCATGGACCAAGTAATCCACCAAGTGTGTGGCTAAGAACCACTTAAAAAGGGACTATATAAACCCAAAAAATCAGATTTTTATCCAAAAGAACTCCCATGCCTTTTTAAACATTTTCCATATTTTTCTCTCAAGAAGCCAAAACCTAAGGCAACTACTTGTTGGGCCAAGATCACACTTTGGTAAGTATTTATTTTCATGGTTCAGTATATAATATGTGTAAGATGATGTATAAATTATGTTGGTGGTGTTGACACAGTCTTGGACAGTGTGCTATGTGAAAAACTGTCTATTTTTGCGATCGGAGAGTGATTTTGTCTTGTAAACTTGTATATGGACTTGTGGCTTTGTAGGAAATGAACTTGATGGAATACATGTTGAAATGGGAGGTGTGATTACAGTCTTACCTTGTTTTATACTTGTTCATGATGTTTGGAATTGTTAGGGTAAACATTGGTTATGGATTGGATGGCGTATTGGCCGAGAAGTGTCGTTTTGAGCGTCGTTTGCGCGTATTGTGAGACCATGGCTGCTTGTTGGCATTCACATGATTAAAAATGTGTTCAAATATGTTTGGTTATGATCATGGAACATTTATGGCATAAAAAGACCCAAAAAAAGCCATTTCGGACCAAAACGGACACTGGCTCCGCAGACGGAGGCATCTGCGCGCGCAGATGCCAACGCAGATGCTCCTGGAATCTGCTAGGAGTCACCTGCGCGCGCATCTCACCACCTGCGGTCGCAGGTGGCAGCGCATCCCACTTCCAGAACTCGTTTCGTGTGTTTCCGACACTAGTTGATCCCCGAAAGCCCCGATACCCTTTATGGATGTAAATATCGAATTTTGGTGTTGTTGTAATGACTTTAAAGTGTCGTATGAGGACATAATGGACTGTATTAAGTATGGATTGACTTCAATATGTTGTTGTGAAAGACGTTTGGGCGACGTAATGACATAAATGTAGCATAGTAGTGAAAAGGAAGTGTAAAGCATGCTTTTGGTGTGAAATGCTAGTGATGTGTGACACCATAGGTGTTATGTGACTTGTTATGGTAATGGTGACTTGTTATGGTAATGGTAAAGCTATACATGATATTGTACGAAGGTGAAATGGCGTTGTGTGACAACTATGTGTCTTATTTCCATGGCATACACTTGAAATGAAGTAAGTGGTTAACGTAAGCTTTGTTATACTTGTGTGTAGAGTAAACATAAAGGGAAAGCTAAAGTGTTGTATTCGCGAGTAAGATTGTGTATCCTTATTGAGGAATTAAGGTATGTAAGGTTCTCCTTTCCGTATCTTTCTGCAGCATCTAGTGTACACCTTGATAGGGTACTTACTCATTTCCGAATTGTCCCAAGGTATTTCATTTTGAGTTATCATTTATTGTTAATCACATATCAATCACATATCTCTCATTCTTGGTTTATTACCAATCATATGTCATATAATCATAAACATGGTTCCAAGTTCCTATAATGTTATTCAAAAGTCCCAAAAGGGAAGTAACCATTAATTGAGCTAATCCAAGATTAAAGAGGTGAGGTTATAAAGAAGAGAGATTGTTTCATGGGTGGTATCCCAGGGGTTAAATAACCTAGCATGGGTCGATCCCAATATTTACGGATGGTATCCCAGGGGTGAGAAGAACACCTAGCATGGGTCGATTCCGCTACGGGTGGTATCCCAGGGGCAAGGAAAAGCCTAGCATGGGTCGATCCCGATTACTATTGATTACCCACTGATCAGCTTGGGGCCGGGGCATTATATGAATGGATGAATGAGTGATGGATAAAGGAATGAGTGAATGAGCTTATGAGCTTAAAAGTAAAGAAAGTAATCCATAATGTTCATATCTCTTATATACAGACTGATGACTTGTCCTTATATTGAGTACTCATTGATACTTGATTTTATTGAAGCCTTGTGTATCATATAGTTTCATGCAGCCTTACATATTCAGTACATTATTCGTGCTGACCCCTCTTGGGGGCTTTACCTTGCTTGCTGCAGGTGCAGGCACTAGTAGACCTCCCCAGTGAGCTGCAGGAATCCTACTGACTGTTGGTGAGCTCCAGTTGATTCGGGGCTACCGTGTCACAGCTGTACATGTATTTTGATGTTGTAAATGTTATGTAAAGCGGGGCTTGGCCCGAATTTAAGTTGGTCACGTATGTATTCTTACTAGAGGCTTTTGTAGGCGTACGTGGGTATGTAAAGTAATGTAAAAGGGAAAAGAGATGTGTTGTTTGACTTGATGGCTATGTCGGCCAAGTTTCTCATATGTCTATAACATATCTATCTTCATGATCCATGGTTTCCGATGTGAGTCTGTTATACTCTATGGTGTTGATGGTGTTTCTTATGGCATGTTTACGTGTGAAGGTAAGTAGAGCTTGGTTCTCTCGAGCCTTGTCGGCTTCGGGTGCCAATCACGCTTCGATGGGATTCGGGGCGTGACAAAGTGTTACTAATCAAGTTAAACAAGTTTAATTTGTATTCAAGACAGATTTTGTTTGTTTTTATAACTACAGAATAGAAATAACAACTATAAGTAAATTGGATTGTAAACAATATATGGAGAGTTCTAGGGTTGAGGCGTTTACTTCACATTCATGACTAACTATGGTTTCTAGCCGGTATTTGTGTCTATCGTGATTGTTGATCTACGGGGTTGATATTCAACTTGGGAATGGTCGTCCTCTAAGTATTATACCCAAATTAATCTCATAACTACATCGTTGAGTGGCGATAAGAGTCTTTAATTCAGATGCATTAAACTATCTTCATGTTTCATTAACCAAGTGGGACGTTTAGGTATATTGCTATCCTAACTGCAAATCATTCTTCAACAATCAATATATAACAATTAAAGACATGATCCACACTCCTTACATTCTTCATTACATCTCTCCACTCCTATGGTAAATTAATTTTTAAGACTAAGATTTATCCTAAAGTTCATGACGCTTTAGAATATTAAAACAAGAACGCAAGAATAATCACATGACTTGATAAACATATAAACCAACTATAAAATCATAATTAATCAATAATGTTTGTAGCCTCAACCCTAGAATTAGGGTTTTTATCCACTCATATTCATACAAACAATCTCCATAAAAGAGCTCATCAATCAAAATTACAAGAAAGAAAAGTAAAGGAAGAAAGAACCCTAATTTGAGCTCCTTGATACCTTGTGTTCTCTCCAAATCGTGTGTAAGGTAGAAGATTTCAAAAGATTAAAATAATTGTGTCTAAGTAATACTTTTATAGTACTTTAGGTCATCCATGACGTGCTCCAATCGAATCCCATGCATTTACAACTTTGCCCCCACTTAAAAAAGCCTTAAAATAAACAACTTTGAGTAGGATTCGGGGGTGGTGCGTCGCACCCTCCATCACGCCTAAGTGGAGGTGTGGTGCACCCTTGATCGCGGGTGCTTGATGTAACCAGGTTAGGCCATATGTGCGGTGCACACCCTCTTATGTGTTATGGAGGGTGCGGCGTACACCCCATTATATGCCATGTAGGGTTACGTCCATACTTCTCGTACTCTTGTCCCTTGATCTCGAGCATCTTGTGTATTTAATGTAGGCTTGATTCAGATTCCATAGCTACTCAAATGGTCCCCTAAAACATCTCAACACAACCATAAGTCCATACAACACAATAGAACCAATCAAAGTACACTAGAACAAGCATAGCTTAAGCTAGCGGCACTAGTTTCCTCATCTAAGTTCTAATTGATCATTTCAACTCTTAACTTGGTTTGAATGCACTTTAAACACTATGAACATGTAATTTAACACACAAATACACATATATACTCTTTATATCTCAACAATCACCTCAATCTATCCTCCAAAATAAGTTAAAAGTGCATAGATAATGACACTTAGGAGTACAAATACGCCTAAGAGCACCACCCCACACTTAAGCCTTGTTCGTCCTCGAACAACTGTTTACATTAATTACCATCAAGGAAGACTCTAACAACATCACTACAACTAAGACACTCAATCTAGAACTACACAAACCATATGAATAACAAGTTCTTCATTCGACATGTCATATTACAACTTTGAAACACATAAATACTACTCCAAAACCTCCTAGCCTCAAGAATTGACTCTTTAACAAATTGGAAAACTCATGCACATTACTAAACAAAGAGATCATATAAGTCACCTATCTATCATCAAGCATGCACCCTTACCACAAGAGAGTCACCCATATTCACTCACAGATATGCAATTTATCACAAGAATGGGTGTAAGCATCAAATTCTGCTCCCTCTCACAAAGAATTCACATGTCACATAAGATTAACCATAAGCTTGACCTTAGTGTAGTACTCCACTAATATCAGAATGTCAATGCTCAAGAACAAGTAGGACTTTAAGGGTTGTAATGTAGGCTAAGGGACGGGTAGAAATAATTTGGTCAAGAATAGTGACAATCTTCCCTAAACGCTTTAATACATCACAATTCCCACTAAACTCATCTCCAACGAACCTATTTTACACCATTATCATCTTACCAACTTTCTTTTGTTTTGCCCCATGTCTTTAAGCTAGCGTACACATCTTTAGCAGGGAGTATTTGCTATCAACACATGATTCACTTTTGATCAATTTTTCTTTTCATTACATTACTCCTTAACAACAACACATAAACTCTTTAACACACCAAAAGCTATTTCCTTGGGGCATCACATTCACTTTTTTTTCCTTCTTCAATTTCACAGTCCTTAACATCTTAATTTTTCAACTGAAGTGCTTAGGAGTTTTAGATCAATTTATGGTCAATTGAAAGAAGGGGAATAAGCTACATATAAGGCTACTAAAGAATAGGCTAAAGTCTCAACGGGGATAACTAAGATCATGCAAAAAGGGTAGATAAAGTGGGTATAAAACATGGTTATCAAAGAAACGCCTCTATCATCTCCTAAACTTAACATTCTTTATTTCACTTTCCAAACACACCGGACAAGTTCTAGACATCAACATGCAACATGGAATATACCAAAAATCTCACTCACACATAGCACATGTTCAAATCAATAAGGATCCCTATAGACTCTCAACTAAGCAAAAGCAAGAATTCAATATTAAGCCAACATCAAACAAGAGTCATATAAAAGAGCCTAGGTGTCTCAAAGATAGTTATTCAATTTTCACATCATGCCATAGAATTTAACACCAACTTGCATCAAGTAATCATGTGTAGCATTCTAACAAAAGCATCTCTAAAATATAAAAATTATTCCTAAAAAATAAAAATGATACTGGGTTCAAAGGGCTTCCCCTCGAAAAAGAACCAAAAAGAAAAAAACCAAGAGGTGGATAAAGTGTGCTCCTAAATAAAACTAAAAATTACTAAAAGAAAATCTTTTTGTATTTTTCAAATTTTCAACAATATAAGCAAGAATCAAATAACCAATTAACCAAAAGACTCCTATAGCACACTCCACCCTAACCAAATCGGAAGATTTCCCACCCCACACTTAAAATCACACTTTGTCCCCAAAGTATAAATTAAAAGTAAGGATAGAAATACTCTCTGAGGCCTCTAGGCCTAGCTAGTAGCATTATATTTCTCAAAGAGAACTGAGGGATCCCACACTCAGCTAAGATCTCGGGTACCCAGACTTCCCCCCAACCTGTCAACACAAAACAAAACAAAACAAAAGTGATACTAAATAAAAAACTAAAAAGTAAAAATACTACATTAACTTGGGTTGCCTCCCAAGCAGCACTTAATGTAATGTCACGGCATGACTCAAATCACAACTTTATCATCCATAGTCTCTCATCCTCTTTCTCATACTTGGGACCCATCACTTTCTTCTTTTCAGACCTCTTGAGTGTTCCCAATTTAGGTCTACAACTTTTCCTGCCCCCATTTTTCAGGTTACCATTTAAGTAGTATGGGTTAAAGCTTATTAGTTGATTCAGGTAGCTTCATGAGGGAGTCTAAAGAGGTCATTGGTGGTTTAGACTCCCCCACCCCACACTCAGTTTCTTCCATGGTTGTGATTATGCACAGATCTCTGTAGTGCAAAGGGGTGTTAAGTGCCTTGTACACTCTGAAAACCACCTCTTTATCATTCAATCTCATCTTGAGAGTGCCTTTTCTCACATCGATCAATGCTTCACCAGTGGCCAAAAATGGGCGCCCCAAAATGATTGTTACCCTATCATCTGCATCAAAGTCAAGAATAATAAAATCAACAGGAATAATGAACTTACCAACCTTAATAAGAACGTCTTCTATGATTCCTTTAGGCCTTACTCTAGTTCTACCCGCTATTGTAGGATCACCGCAGAGGGTCTTGGCTTCCTCAAACTAAGAGTATTAAAAAATAAAAGGGGCATCACATTGATGCTTGCCCCCAAATCACTCAAGGCGTGGACCACATTACTTTCACCAATTTGTATTGGAAGGGTGAAACTCCCAGGGTCCTTGAGTTTTTTGGGCATTTTGCTCATGACCACCAAACTGCACTCTTCAGTAAGTGCCACAGTTTCAATATCACCCAGCCTCCTTTTATTCATCACCATATCTTTCAAGTATCTAACATACTTTGTCATCCTCTGTAACACATCTACAAGAGGAAGGTTAATGTAAAGCTCTCTGAACGTGTCAAAGAACTTCTTGAAACAACCATATTTCTTCGCTTTATTAAACTTTTGAGGGAAAGGTGGTTGTAGTCTGTTGTGAAGTTGCTCAACCGACTTCTCCTTTGGGTACTCAGACTTCCCCTTTTCATTGGCAACTTTAGACCCAACTTCCTTGTCTGTCTTCTTGGGTGTGATCAATTCAGCTTGCACCTCGTGATTTTTCTTTGGATGTGCATCACCCAAATCTCTACCGCTCATCAATGGATAGCCATCACTTTCTTTGGATTTTCTGTATCACTAGGAAAACCCTCTTGAGGTCTTGAATTCTGCACTTGAGCTAACTAACCCATTTGCATCTCCAAATTCTTTTGGGCAAGTTGCTGATTTTTGACATCTGCAACTATTTGTTCTTGGATAACCATGCTCTTTTCCAAAATCTCTTCAATATTGTTGGCCTGAGTGTTATTTTGAATACCTCATTGCTGCTAAAATTGTTGAGGTTCCCTGATTAGTGCCCCATGAGTGATTTCCATAAGTTGGTTGACTCTGTCAATTTCAGTTGTAGGCATTACCATAAGTTTGATTGCCTCTTTACCCACAAAATTTACAGACTCTGGATTTGTCGCACACAAGTCTAAAGAGTGACCACTATTACCATAAGTTTCACACCATGTCTGAACCTGTTGAACTGCATTAACTTGCCCTTGATGTTGGGCCACACTCAACTTCCTGAACTGGGCCATCATCTGATTTTGAAAACTGGCCAACTGTGTGGCCAATGCTGTGACACCATCTACCTCAATCATACATGTAGGCTTCTTCAGCATACTTCTAGACATATCACCATTCCATTCTAGATTATCTTGTGCAATTCTATTAAGGAGAGTGTATAGCTAATCATAAGTTTTCTCCAATGCTTGACCACCTGCAGCTGAATCTAGCAAAATTTTTGTATTGTGGTCAAGGCCTTCAACAAAAGTGTGAGCCAGTACCTCATTGGTTTGTTGGTGATGTGGGCAATCTCTGAGAAGTGACTTGAATCTTTTCCATGCATGATAGAGATTCTCTTCTGGCTTTTGTTTGAAACTCAGAATTGATGTGCCATGATTTCATGGCACTTTTGATGCTTAAAACAAGGAAAATATGTAATAACTTGGGTATGTTTGGTAGGTATGATGTGTTTTCTATTTTATCTTGCAGGAAAATAGGTTTTGGAGGCAAAATGGAGAAGATGGAAAGAAACATGCACTGGAATGAAGTTTTTGAAGACAAAAGAGCGGAGTTGAAATTCACAGAAGTGACCCATGGTTGTGACTCACATGGACCATAGGTGGATCTACGTACAGTAGGTCAAGTCCGTGAGTCAACTTCTGCAGTTGTGCATGCAGGCCTGATTCATGTGACCTGGACCCATGGACCGTGGGTTGATTCCACGACCTCAAGTCACGGTTCGTGGAAAGTTGCTTACTTTTTTCACCTACATATTTTAGGATAGGATTTGTTTGTATCTATAAATACTCTTATGTAGTCCTATGTTATGTAGGAGATTATTACATTATTTGAGTTGTCTGTTACATTATTCTGAGTCTCATAAACACATTGATCTTGTAATCTCAAACATCGATTCTAGGGTTTTGATTTATATTGAGATTTCAGAGTTTTACTCTTCTTGTGAGATCATAATTACGTTTTCATCGTTGAATTCTTCTTGTGTTCTTGTAATCATGAGTAGCTAACTCTCTCAACTAGGGTTGTGTGAACCATGAGGAATTAACAAAATGGGTTAAGTGAGAAGCAATTCTGAACCGGTGTGCCTGCATGTATTGGTATTTCCTTCGTTATAATTGATCTTCTAACGGTTACAAACGTTAAAAACTTTCTTGTATTCTAAACTTTCTCGAGAGAGAGGTAGGGATTGGGAAAACAAAATAATAATAGAGATTTGAAGCTATCAACCTTCATCTAATAACTTGAGCCGTAACAGGGATAGTTATCTGAGATCAAGAACAAGGGTTAGTAGTGCGACACTCGGAGATCAAGAGGAGAAGAGTAAAATTCATCTAACCAAGATCTAGAGACTTTTATATGAACCTATCTTGCTAGATTTTGCATGCAATGCAGCGGGACAGTTTGCCAGCACAGTACCTGGTGGAATTAAGGAATCTTGGGGATCAAAGTCCTACTGCCTTTCTCGTATTAATCACAAATTCGACAATCAACCATTGTTATTATTACTATTTGTTTACAACCCCCCCCCTTTTAACTTACTTGCCAATCACTCAGACAAGCACTCGATAGAATTTCATCCTATTCCCTATGGGATCGACCCTAACCTAGTTGGGTTCTGTATTTGATACAGCGACCGCGTTATACTTTTTTGGAGGTATAGTTTGGACGACATCAAGAATCTCACTCCTTAACCTTGTAGTTTTTCCTGATGGGAAGAATTGAATGAGGAACTTCTTTGCTAAGTCATCCCAAGTTGTGATTGAGTTTGAAGGTTCTGTCTTCAACCATTTCTTAGCTTCTCCCAAAAGTGAGAATGGGAAAAGTGTGAGCCTCACATAGTCTATGGAGACTCTAGTGGGAATAAAAGTATCACTGATACCCAAAAAGTTTGTAGATGAACTTCTGGATCCTTATGTGATAAACCTGTAAACTGCCCATTTGTGTGCAACAATTGCACCATGTTCTGCTTCAACTCAAATATGCCTCCTGTGGCCAGATTTTGAATACAGTAGGTCATATTAGTTGCGATTGAGATTGCCACTTCGCGCACTGTCCTGCGGGCTGGTTGTTGATCACCCATTACGGCAAGAATGGTCTCATTTTGCTGAATATGTGGGATTCGATAGAGAAGTGATGCTTCTCTCCTTAATTGATGTAAACATCACTCAGGTTTGGGATGTGGTTCAACCACTTCCCTCTCTATTTCCATCTTGCTCAAGATTCAACGGTGCCTACAAATTTAGTAGCTAAGACCAAGTAGTTAGCACTTATCAAATAAAGTAGTAAAACTAGAAATTAGAAGGTTGCTAATTCTCAAGTCCCTGGCAACGGTACCAAAAACTTATCGCTCCCAAGCGTACATGCAAGTGTATGTGGTCGTTCAACTAATACAGTGGCTTTTCATAATCTGAATATCGATCCCACAGGGACTTGTGTTTAACAAGCAATCTAATTCAAGAGTTACTAATCATGTTAAACAAGTGCAATTTGTAACCAAGAGAGATTTAGTTTGTTTTTATAACTACAGAATATAAATAACAACGATAAGTAAATTGGATTGTAAACAATATATGGAGAGTTCCAGGGTTGAGGCGTTTACTTCATATTCATGCCTAACTATGATTTCTAGCCGGTGTTAATGTCTATCGTGATTGTTGATCTACGGGGTTGATATTCAACTTGGGAATGGTCATCCTCAAAGTATTCTACCCAAATTAATCTCATAACTACATCGTTGAGTGGTGATAAGAGTCTTTAATTCAGATGCATTAAATTATCTTGTCGTTTCATTAACCAAGTGGGACGTTTAGGTATATTGCTATCCCAACCGCAAATCATTCTTTAACAATCAATATAGAACCATTAAATACATGATCCACACTCCTTACATTCTTCATTCTATCTCTCCACTCCTTTTGTCAATTCGTTGTGAGACTAAGATTTATCCTAAAGTTCATAATGCTTTAGAATGGTAAAACAAGAATTCAAGAATAATCATGTGACTTGATAAACATATAAACCAACTATAAAACCATAATTAAGCAATAATGTTGTCACGCCCCGAATCCCATTCGAGCCAGACTGGCACCCGAAGCCATTGAGACGGGACAAGTTCCCAATTTACACAATACTGCAAGCAATACCAAAACATATATACACAATGACTCGAAAAGCCCCGAACCAACTGGAGCTCACCAATGATCAGTAAATAATCCGCAACCTATTGTGGAGGTCTACTAGCACCTGCGCCTGCAGCAAGTAAGGTAAGTCCCACAAGGGACGTCAGTACGAAGAATGTACTGAGTATGTAAGGCCATAAGAAACTGCATGATACATAAGTACTTCAATGGAATCAAATATAAGAGAATAGTCAATATGGAAGAATCACCGTTCCGTATGTATGGAACTATGTACCTTACATTTATTACTTTCTTCGCTTTTACGTTCACCATCATTATTATTATTCATCCATTAATTAGTGGGTCATAATAGAGTCATCCACCTCATCGGTGGGTCATAATATAGTCATCCACCTCATCGGTGGGTCATAATATAACATTAGGATCAGCTCGAGCTAGGCTTATGTGCCCCTTTGATGTTTTCCCTTGATCTAACAATCTCGGTATCGGTTCTAGCTAGACTTATGTACCCCTTTGAGCCATCCCAGTTTTCAAACAACAAGCCATATATGCATTACTTTATTCCTTTACTTTTGAGAGATTGATATATTGATAGTCATGACATTATTGGAAGCTTTGGAATTTCAATCAATGAGTAAGAGATAGATGAATCACAATTGGTCCACGAATAAGGAACATATGAATAACAATACATGACAACCTGAAATGAGAGGCCTTAGAACATTTCGGAATAGAATAATTACAATGACAATGTGAACAATATGTGCTGCAGAAGGATACAGAAAGAGTAACCTTACATACCTTATCTTCCCAATATGAAGACAAAGTCCTATACATGAATACAATAATCCAGCTCCTTCCTTAAGTTTTACTCTACAACACAAGTACATAACGGAGCTCACGTTAACAACTCACTACCTTACAAGCGTATAAGACGACAATGGGTTACACGATTGACCTATAACATCATTTCACCCTTTATAATACCATTCACGGCATTATCATACCAACAATACCACAACATTCTACACATTGACCACAACATCATAAACCAATAGCATCTCACACCAAATTCATCCTTTACACTTCCTCTTGAATACAATGTCACAATTACCTCACTACATCACGTAAACACCTTTCACAACAACACATTAAAGACAATCCATAATTTATACCACTCAAAATACCTCTCGGATACTCCTTTAAATTCATTCAAAAGGTACCATAAGTTGATAATTGCATCAAAGAAGGGTATAGGGGTTTGGGGGGGTCAAAGAGAGACAAAAACATACAAAACGAAGTTCTGGGCTGACCTGTGAAGCCACCTATGCCCATAGGTGGTTGAGGTGCGTCCTAAGGTGACCATTGGCCTGGTACAGGGTCACCTGTGTTGGCATCTGCGCCCGCAGGTGCCCCACCCGTGAGGGCGGATGCCCGTTTCAGCCTCCGAAGGTCATTTTAGGGTCCTTTTTTGCAACGAATGGTCCATGATCATAAATAAGCTTCTATTAACATATTTTAGATCATATTAGATGCCAAATAACATCCATGGTTTCACAACACACATAAACATCACCAAAACTACATTTTCCTTTCAATACGCCACCGGTTCCATGTACTATTTCACAACAACAATTCCAAATGTTACACACAAAGAGAAATCAAGTTAAGGTCATAACCACATCTTAAATGTTGATATTTAATCCATCAAAGTCACTTCCTTCAAGACCACAAGTCCACTTTTAAGTTTACAAGGCAAAACCCTTTACCGATTAAGCAAAAGTACACTGTTTTACACATAGTGAACCGTCCAACACTTTGACAACATAATCAACATGACTTGTACAACATATTAAGCATATAATATATTGAAACATAAGAGTGAACACTTACCCAAACTTGCAAAGGAGTGATCTTGTCCAAGGAGATAGTTGCCTTAGGGTTTGGTTGAAGAGAAAAATATTATGGAAAAATCTAGAATGAGGCGTGTGTCTCTTAATGAATAAAAATATGATTTCTTTGTGCCTTTTATAGGTCCTCATGGTCATCCTTAGCCACTCTTTGATCAATTATTGAGGTTTACTTGGTCAATTCTTAAGAATGGGTCATTTCCTTCTTATTGGGCCATGTCTTTTACCTAATTTTGGGCCTCAAATTGAGCCTATGAACACATTTGAATTCATACCAACCAAATTAATGTATAAAACCCCAATAAATCTCATGTTTAAATAATTTCATAAATGTTATGGTAATAACATAGGTTCAAAAATCTACGGGGTGTTACAAATATTTGTAGCCTCAACCTTAGAATGAGGGTTTTTATCCACTCATATTCATACAAACAATCTCCCTAAAAGAGTTCATCAATCAAAATTACAAGAAAGAAAAGTAAAGGAAAAAACAACCCTAATTTGAGCTCCTTAATGCCTTGTATCCTCTCCAAATTGTGTGTAAGGTAGAAGATTTAAAAATATTTGAATAATTATGGATAAGTACTCCTTTTATAGTGATTTAGGTTTTCCATAAGGTGCTCCAATCGAATCCCATGCATTTACAACTTTTCCCCCGACTTAAAAAAGGCTAAAAAACCAACTTTGAGTAGGATTCGGGGGTGGTGCGTCATACCCTCCATCGCGCCTAAGTGGAGGTATGGCTTACCCTTGATTTTGGGTTCTTTCAGTAAGTAGGTTCATCCATAGGTGCGGCACACACCCTCTCATGTGCTATGGAGGGTGCGGTGCACACCCCATTCCATGCTATGGAGGGTTGCGTCCATACTTCTCGTACTCTTATCCCTTGATCTCGAATGTCTTGTGTATTGAATGTAGGATTGATTCAGCTTTCATAGATCCTCCAATGGTCCCCTACAATATCTCAACACAACCATAAGTCCATACAACATAATAGAACCAATCAAAGTACACTAGAACAAGCATAGCTCAAGCTAGCGACACTAGTTTCCTCGTCTAAGTTCTAATTGATCATTTCGAATCTTGACTTGGTTTGAACGAACTTTAAACACTATGAACATGTACTTTAACACAAAAATACACATATATACTCTTTATATCTCAACAACCACCTTAATTTATCCTCTAAACTAAGGTAAAAGCTCATAGATAATGACATTTAGGAGTACAAACATGCCTAAGATCAATGGCTTAATTTCACTTATTTTTGACTCTAGGTTGTTAGAATTCACTTCCTAGCATAGAATCCTTTCTTGTAATCACAAAATAAAAAGAAATCAAAGAGATTAAGGGATAGAAAATCCTAGAATGATGAACTACGTTAAGTTCAAGTGTTAAGGTTGATGGGGTTGGGTTTATAATGCTTAGAAGTTGGGAATGTTGCGTTAAATCATTCTCATTTATTGCTTATAGACGAAGAACGAGCAAAACTTATGAGAAAGGGAAAGGCTTTAGCTAACTAGTACATTTGAATGAGGATACAAGGTAGGTTATGGTTTTAATGTAGTTATAGACATGATTTGACTCTATGCTTATATTTGAGTTAGATGGTTGTGATTATCCTTCAGGCATTCTTGTAATTGTTGTTTGAAATGATGCTAAAGGTTAAGCCAAGATGACAAATTTGAAAGTTTAAGTGTTGATGTATGAAATATGAACTTGAATATTGATATTATTGTGTTTTGAGCACCTTATCAAGGTTTTTCTTATTTTACTAATATTGGGATCGGATGCCACATTGACACGGATTGACATTGGGATCAGGTACCACGCCGATACAGTACATGAACTGAGCTCATCCCCTGCAAGTCATGACTAAAGGTTCCTACCGACCCTAGTATGTATGTACACTATTTTATGCATGCATTCATTATTTTCATTGTACATGTGGTTGTTACTTGATTTTTGTTGATTGAATTGCCTAAGTGTTAGTGATTGATACGAATAACTTAAAAAAGATTGATATGAAGAGGATAGTCATTGATTTTGTAAGTTGATGTGTTTTTGAATATGAATTAAAATGGTAGTTGATAATGAGTTGTGTCTTGATTGCTTCTTGCTTTTGTTTAACTTATGTATTTGTATAGTATTGAGTTAAGTCAGCAACCTCGGCTTTAGCTTGTGATCAGTAGCTTCGATTCAAGGGTGAGCACCATGTCGGAGAAACCATTGGATCTTTATCTTGCTCATGTCCTTTATTTTGGACAATGACTTCTTTATCTTTTGATTTTGGATTATGTTTTCAAACTTTGTTTTGGATTAGTAGTTCTTGTACGGTGACTTTCGAGTACCGGGAGATGTAATAAATTAGAGATACTTCCACACTTTGGTTACTATTTTAGATATTTTAGAGATATTAGACTGATATTACACTTGTCATGCATTTAAGTTAATAAATGATAGTTTGGTTTAGTAATTGTTTTAAGTGTAAGATTTAAGTTATTGGATAAGGGTTGGGTTGATCGGTTCTCCCATTATAGAGTTAGGGTGGGTTCCACTCACGACCGTTTAGGTCGTGACAGGATCTGAATGGGTTTATAAAATCAAAAGAGTCTCATCTGGTAATGTTGAATAATATAAAGCTAGACTTGTAGCCAAGGATTTAACTCTAAAATAAGGTATTGATTACCATGAAACCTTTTCTTCAATATCAAAGAAGAATTCATTAAGAATAATCACGGCATTAGTAGCTCACTTTGATTCAAAGCTACATCAAATGAATGTGAAAATAGCTTTTTTGAATAGAGATCTTGAAGAGGAGGTATACATGCGTCAGCCTAAAGGATTTTGAGATAAGGATGAAAGTCACCTTGTTTGCGTTAAATAAATCTATTTATGGACTAAAACAGGCTTCCGCCAATGGTATATTAAATTTCATAATGTTGTTTCTTCATTTAGATTTACGAAGAACATCATTGATCAATGTATATACCTTAAGATAAGTGAAAGTAAATATATTTTCCTAGTATTATATGTGGATGATATTTTTCTTGCTAGTAGTGATTTGGGGTTGTTGCATCAGACAAAACAATTTCTTACCCAGAATTTTAAAATGAAGGATATGGGTGAAGCCTCACATATCATTGTCATAGAGATACACAGAGATAGATCTCAACGTTTGCTTGGACTATCCAAAAGAACCTACATTGAAAGAATTCTAAAAAGATACGAAATGAAAAAAGTTTCACCTATAGCAACACCTATCATTAAAGGTGACAGATTATCATTGAATCACTGTCTACAAAATACATTGAAACAAGATCAAATGAAAGGCTTTTCATATGCTTCACTTGTTGGAAGCCTTACGTATGTGCAGGTCTGCACTAGACCTGATATTGCCTTTGTAGTAGGAATGCTTGACAAATATCAAAGTAATCCTGGTCTTGGTCATTGGAAAGCTGATAAAAGAGTTTTAAGATATTTGCAAGGAACCAAGGATTTTAAGCTCACATAAAAATATTTTGACACATTGGAAATCATTGAGTATTCAGATTCGTATTTAGGTGGATGCAAATATAGTGATAAATCTACTTCTAGATATATTTTCCTCCTTGCTAGAGGTGTTATTTCTTGGAGAAGTGTTCAGAGAACCATTGTTGCAATATCTACAATTGAAGCTGAATTTATAGCATGCTTGAAGCTACATCATAGGCATTATAGTTGAAGAATTTTACTTCGGGCCTTAAGTTGTCAATTCTATTGCAAGAACATTAAGAATGTTTTGTGATAATTCAGCTGTAATATTCTTTTCAAAGAATAATAGGAGTGGCAGCCGAAGTAAGTACATCAACATAAAGTATTTGATGGTTAGAGATTATGTTAAGAAGTAAGATGTGAGTTTTGAACATGTTAGTACTACTATGATGATTGTTGATCCTATGACTAAAGTTTTACCAGCTAATATTTTCAAGGATCATGCAACCCGTATGGGGATTGGTAACTTATTGTAGTCTCGCTTTGTTCTTTAACACTTTGTCTAGACACTGTTGTTATACATAACAGTGCACATTTTAATTTTTATGTATTATATTGTGATCATTGGATCAAATTATAACTCGTTGTGATTTTTAGAGTTTTTATGTTTTCACCATTTTGTCCTTCTCCGTTGTTGCTTTACATCATTTATAAGTTGTGGGAATGGTTTGCACGGTCTTCAATGCATTCAGGAGTAATTTATATGAGTTTATGATTTTGAATAGCCTAAAGCGATTAGTTTGACTTCGGTCAATATTTTATGATTAGAACATCAGATGGTGATTTTGACAGTTCCATTAGATTTGAAACGTCCATTTTGGATTAGTAGCATAGTTAGTTTGGGTCCGGAGGCCTTTTTGGTAATTTTTGAGTGTTGGATCAAAATTTTAGTTTTTAATTACCTAAAGTTAATTTTATATGTAACTTAGTTATAACAACCTCGTTTGATAAATCTAATGGTTCCGTTGAGTCTAGAACGTCAAAATTAGCCTAGTAGCATTATTGAATTATTTCTGCGAGGTCCCAAACAAATCTTGAGGGTCCGTTTGGAGAGTTTTAAACTTAGAGTTGTTGCTGATGTTGTTATTTCTGGAGCAGGCACTTTCCTTCATTGTGTTCGTTACCCTAGCCTCGCATTTGTGATGAAGGAACTCCTTAAACATTGAGTTCGCGAGAGGTAGGGCGCATTTGCGTGAAGGATGATCGGGTCAGGGTCGGGTCATTACTCTTTGCGCTCACGGCCAGGGGCTCGCATTCTAAAAGAGTTGAGTCTCTTCTTCTTCACGTTCGTACAGTAGGCTCACATTTGCGAAGGTTCGGGATGGGTCAGCCTTGCATTCACGACAATGGGTCCGCGTTTGAGATGGTCATTTTGACCCTTGGACAGAATTTAAATCCATTTCGGCCTCAAATCTATTTCCATCCTGGGTTTGGTAACTTACTGTAGTCTCGCTTTGTTCTTTAACACTTTGTCTAGACACTGTTGTTATACATAACAGTGCATATTTTAATTTTTATGTATTATATTGTGATCATTGGATCAAATTATAACTCATTGTGATTTTTAGAGTTTTTGTGTTTTCACCATTTTGTCCTTCTCCGATGTTGCTTTACATCATTTATAAGTTGTGGGAATAGTTTGCATGGTCCTCGATCCATTCAGGAGTAATTTATATGAGTTTATAATTTTGAATAGCCTAAAGCGATTAGTTTGACTTCGTTCAATATTTTATGATTAGAACATTGGATGGTGATTTTGACAGTTCCATTAGATCCTAAACATCCATTTTGGATTAGTAGCATAGTTGGTTTGGGTCCCGAGGCCTTTTTGGCGATTTTTGAGTGTTGGATCAAAATTTTAGTTTTTAATTACCTAAAGTTAATTTTATATGTAACTTAGTTATAACAACCTCGTTTGGTAAATCTGATGGTTTCGTTGAGTCTGGAACGTTGAAATTAGCCTAGTAGCATTATTGAATTATTTCTGCGAGGTCCCAAATGAATCTCGAGGGTCAGTTTGGAGAGTTTTAAACTTACAGTTGTTGCTAATGTTGTTATTTCTGGAGCATGCACTTTCCTTCATTGTGTTCATGACCCTATCCTCGCGTTTGCGATGAAGGAACTCCTTAAACATCGCACGTTTGCACGAAGGATGATCGGGTCAGGGTCGGGTCATTACTCTTCGCGCCCGTGGCCAGGGCCTCGCATTCGCAAAGGGTTGAGTCTCTTCTTCTTCGCGTTCGCACAGGAGGCTCGCATTTGCGAAGGTTTGGGTTGGGTCAGCCTTGCATTCACGACAATGGGTCCGCGTTTGAGATGGTCATTTTGACCCTTGGATAGAATTTAAATCCATTTCGGCCTCAAATCTCATTTACTCCATTTTTAGACTTTGAGAACTCAAAATTAGGTGATCTCAAAGGGGTTTTCGAGATTTCTTCTATAGGTATATTTTATAAACCTTGTATCTATCATTTTCCATTGATTTCTTTACAAATTCATCTTCAAATCTTTGATTTTAAACATGATTTTAGGGTTTCTACCCGATAAACTTTAAATTGATTTTTCATTGATTTGAAAGTCTGATTACTACTCGATTTTCTTTTCAGATTTAGAAAACTAAAAGTATGGGAATATGATTCTTAAATAAAAATTTTATTTTACCCTTGTATTTTTGGAGCCGATTTCAAAGTAATTTTAGACCCGAAACCAAAATATATCAATATAGGTATCGTTGGACTCCTTTTGACTTGTAGATGTCATATTTGATTGGATTAGATGTCTTTAGTGATGATTCATGGGATTAGAGCTTTCAGGAATGCTTTGGATTGTGTTTGACTTTGCGGATCTTCTTTAAAGGCGAGTTGGGAGGTACCTTGACTTTCCCTGGGGTGTTTATGTGTTGTATTGCTTATTTGCTTATGTGTTGCGAATCACTTAGGGTTTGGGATCCTGTTTAGGTGAAATGGTGAGCATCTCACAGGTACCGAAGTCTATTGATAGGTTGTAGCTATATAATTGCCTATCTTGGTTATTCTTGCTAATTGCGAGTACTCTTAGAGTATATTGTAGATAGGTAGCTTTCGGATCTTGAATAATTGATAGTGGATACCTAATTAAAAGCTTGAATCGTGTTTAGTGGACTTTGTTGTGATGATCGGGGTTTAGCCACATTAGGGGATAATTATGCTATTAAAGTAATGATTGATGTAAATATTAGGGTTAGTATCTCTTTAGATCTAATGGATGATAGTATAGTTAAGTAGTTAAGAATGACAACCTTGGTTTAGTTACTAGGTAAGTGAATGAAGATGATTCTTAGGGCATGTTAACATAGCATAGTTCTTCTTTTAGTAATTTAGTCTAATCGTGTCATCTTTGGGAAAGATGGACTTATTGTGTGGAATAAGATAGGTTTTGGGTAAGTTTCACTATATATTTACGTTGTTTAGACTATTTATTATTATATTGTGTTGCCTGAGTGGGGGCTTATGAGAATATTATTATTAAATTGAGAGACTAGTATTATATTATGTTGCCCGTGTGGGTCTAAATTTGATATTATTGGCCTTATTTGTGCATTAATTGCCTTATTAATGTTGTGATGTCCGAGTGGGGGCTTGACTTCATATTATAGGTCTTATTTGAGCATTATTTGTCTCTATCATTATCATTATATCATGAATTGTTGACATATTGAGTTGATTCTGAGCTCATTTATACCTATATTAAATTGATTATTATCTTTATACTGATTGGTTGTGAGAATTACATCCTCATTTCATACATACATATTCATGAGATTTGGTACCACTGAGAAACACTGATTTTTGAAAGAAAATGAAACACTTTATAAAATCCTTGATCGAGGAATGTGCCGATAAGGTGATTGAGATTGTGAAAGTAGATGGGTTGCGAACCCCCCATGGGTCTTGTCCTGAAGTGATGAGGCTCGAAAAGTGTATATGATGTCATGTGATGGCTTATATCAGCAACATCCCGTCATCATCACTATATTGCATTACATCACTTGCACTACGTTGCATTCCTTGGTATGATTTGATATTGCATTTGATTATTTACTTTTGTATTGAATTATCGCGATTGAATCTTGTTTGTGATATTGTGTATCATACATTCATTTCACTATATTACATCATATTATACCATCTCTTGGTTGATTTGGAAGTTGAGATATTATGAGATGTGGGGTATGGCTATGGCTTGATCAGAGAGACTATTGTGTCACACCTATTGGTAGCATGTTATACACATAAATATACACACGCACTATTTTATCCCAGATTATTGGTTGAATATGATTGATTGAGCCTGATATACTGTGTTAGTGAGTCTTCCTCATAAATGACTTTCTTTACTTGTTGATCATAAAATGACTAGTGTTGACTCACCTTGACTAATTTGCCTACCCTATTTGTTGATATTCCTAAGACTGTTGTATTGAGTTACCCTATTAGGATGAAGTGTATTTTACCGGTTGTAGATTGATGGGGAAATTTGGGTAGTTGGGGTGGTGGTCCTCACTATCACTTTGGATTAGGGTCGGTTATCGACGATGCTTGCTGAGTACACGTGTGTTGTACTCACTCTTGCTTTTCTTTCCTTTTTCTTTTCTTCTGCACCCCGTGCAGGTATTGGTTCGAGTAGCAGAGAGTGGATTGTATTCCCTCAGCGTTGACATTTCGGAGATTGAGATAGTGGTTGACGTTTCACAGAGCTTACCGGGATCTCTCTTCATTTCTCTTATGCTTTATCCGCATTTTAGATACTTTAGATTATTGATATCATTTTGTATTAGAGACTTGTATTGGTGACAACCAGACCTGAGATGTATCTTTGAATTATTATTTCATCTTTAAATATTTTAGGATTATTCTATTCTTATTCTTCTGCTTCTGATTTACTTTGATTATCGAGTTTGGACTGAGATAGGCTTACCTGTACCGATGGACGTGAAGGTGCCATCATGAACTCTATTTTGGGTCGTGACACAAACAAAGTTAAACTCTGAATGACTTATATGAAGCTCATTCATAAGTTGTTGGACACTTTGTTTAGAACATATTATACATTGTAATACATGGAAAGAAGTTTTTTGATTTAAAGCATGACCGCTATGATTCTTGTATCAATATATTCTTAATAAAGTGATTATTGCATAACTACTAAGTTGAGTGAATATATAGTTATTGTCATAGTTCATATTTTCACTCATAAAGGATTGTCTGATTTTGCTATGTGGGCCAAGTGGAAGAATGTTATAAAATACACGTCTCTTTTGAAAATTTGTGCGGCCCACATATTTTGGTAATGAACTATTACCTTGTCTCCCAAGTAAAGTAATAATACCAATTAATTTTTCTCTCAGTTATACATATATGGTATTTCTTTGATGGCATGAAATAACTATGAGAAGTTCCTAGGGTTAAAGTTATTTGTCTAAGAGTCCTTAGCCTACCTATAAATATGTATGTGACTCCATCAGTCTGATATACACTTTAATAGGCATAGGCTAGAAGACTCTAGGATTATTCTTCTCTCTTTTAGGTTGCAAGTCGCTGATAGACCAAAGAGGATTCCTATACTTGAACAATCATGGCTGGAGGTACGTTCCTGTTTAACTTTTCCATTGTATTGGCCTTGTGATATGTGTTGAAATTCAATAATAGCTTGTAGTCACTTACCAATCCAAATTTGATAGCATTAACGTTCTATACTCTCTTTTTCCTGATTTGGTCGAAAATATTAGTAATGACAGTGAACAATTGCACCAACTAAAAAGGTTTATGGGATTTTAGTGGTTTTTTCAGTTTGCAGGACGTTGATAGGTATATGTATATGAGCAACTACGTACCCAGTTTCATCCGATCGATCAGGTAGGTGCATGTGATCATCACATTATGAGACTTGACAACTGTAAATAACCAAAAAAAAATAGATTTCTATAAACTTCCATTGTTTATTTTTACTTGTTTAGTATTTCAGATTTTCCTATAGTTTTACTTCAACATAATTACTTATTTCCCAAATTATTTTCAAAGACCTAAGCTAACAACTAAAAACATAGATTTGTCCCACCACGAATCAATGAGAAATTTGTGTTATAAAATATAATTTTCCCACTCATTTTCCATCGAACTAAGCCAACACTTGGTGGAAAACAATATTTCATTGAAACATTGGGAAGTTTCTTAAGTTTTTGTGGAAAACATTACGTTCTATTTTTTTCTTTTCTCACTAATTCAATCAAAATATTTGTGGAAATAGCCACTAATATTTTTCAGCGGGAAATTTCAATGGGAAAATAGTAATTTTTTAGTATTGACTATAAATCAATTAATATGATATTATGGTAAAATACTCATATTAATTATTGTTGCTTAAGAGCATCTTTAAGTAATAGTGATCGAAGTAAGTAAGTACATGGCACATAAATTTGGGCTAAATTTCCTGCTAGCTAGTATCAAAAATATCTTACAAGAACCGAATGATTCTAAAGCTGTGTATATTATTATTAGGGGAAAGAACATGGGACGGTCATTTGGAAAAATGATGGACCAAGTTTGAGTGATGTACCATTAAATATACTTTAGGTCAAAATAATGACAATTTATAGCCATATTTCCTCTCCCGCTCACCTTGCTCCCTCTCTCTCGCCTCGCTCTTTTCTCTCTTGTTTTTTTTTTTTGGTTAATTTTTTTTTTTTCTCTTTTTTGCTGCTCTCTGGAAAAAAAAAATCTGGTCTTCTAATGCTTCTCTTTTTTTAACTGTCAAATACAGTTTTTAGCGTTTCTTATTTTTTTTTTTCTGCAATATAATGGAGATAGTTAAGGATGAAGAGCCGATTTTGCTTCTCCTTTTTAATTTATCCCTCAATAATTGGAGAAAATGAAAGTTGTATAGGATATGTATAGAAACTGTATATTTGTTGTATAGAATACGTATCTGTATAAGAGTTATATAGAAACTGTATAGGATGTGTATAAAAATTATATAGTTGTTGTATAGAATATGTATCTAAATAATTATTGCAGATAAAGATTGTATAGGTTGTGTATAGAAACTGTATAATTATTGTATAGAATATGTATTTGTATATAATGTGCATAGAAAATGTATCATTGATGTATATAATATGTATTTGTATAGGATGTGTATAAAAATTATACAATTGTTATATAAAATATGTATCTGGTATCAAATATATACGTATCTGATATAAAAGATGGATGTATCTGTTATCAAAAATGCACTAATATATGTATCTGATGTCAAATATGCATTAATACATGTATATGTTATCAAATATGCACTGATACATTCTTTTTTGAATGTATTTGAAAATCACTTCTATCCTATCTATGAAAGTTTATATTTCGAAGCTTATTTTACCTTATTTCTTCTCGGTATTAACTTGACATTTACTTTTGGGGTGAAGGATTGGTATACCTACCGATGGGTTAGTGTAGGTACCATCATAACCTTGATTTTTGGATTATGACAGATATGAATTTTGATCAAAAAATTTAAGATGTATTTTTTATCATAATGAGAAATATTTTAATTTATACTATTTTCTGTATAGTTTTTGAAAATCTAAATTTTAATTTTAAATTATTAAATCTATCTGATCTAATTTAACTCTAAAAAATAATCAAATTGACTCTCAAGAAATGAAATGTGATAATTATTTTGAAACGGAGAAAGTAAAATATAAATAATACTCCATCTAAAGTATAAATAATACTCCATCAATTTTTCGATCTCTCACAAAAAGTTATAGCAGTCTATACCCAAATTTTAACTAAAAATTGTATCCTCAATTCCATTATTACTGAAAATATATCAATGTATGAACGTTGATTGTGTAGGATGTGAATTGTGAAGAGGTTGAGGTCTGAAGAAATAATGATTTAACCATAATTTCTTCAACTTTCATCAGTGCATTAATTACCTATGTTCTAACATTTTTTTTCTCTTTTAGTTTTGAAGTGTATGATTAAGATTTTCTCTTCAAAACTTCACTTTCGAACTATTTTGAAGAATTCTATAATGTTATTTGCTTGATAGATACTTATATTAGTCTCCTGCTTTGATCTGTGTAACCTTTTCGACAGTAGAGGAGTCATTCATTTAGATGAGGTTAGAGGTGTTATATTTGGAGGTTTGACTTTTATTTTCAAGAGCTTATAGATGAGGTTTTAATTTACACACTAACATTAAAAGTATAAAGATGAATATGTCATTTTTAATGTAATTTTTGCCAGTTATAATATGCTATTATCCTTTTTTAATTGTTATAATATTTCATGATAAAACATATTTGATTACTGAATATTGACTTTTTAAAAAAATAAAAATTAACAGAAATATTTTAATTATCTCTTTGCCCGCTCAACTAGCTCACTATAATTTTTTAAAACTCTGCGAAGCACCGACAAATTAACTAGTTTAATAGTAATAATTAAATAGCCAAATGCAACTTACACCAATTAAATAAATCTCACATGTTTCATATCTTTCATTTTATGTCTAAAAAAAAGTTTTCTGAAACCTTATCTTACAAACTAAAAAATACCAAAGTAAAGGCAATCGAAACGCTATCATTTAACTGCCACACTCGACTGTTTTTTTAAATGCTATTTTCAATAGATATCGCCTTTCCTTGCCCATTTCATTGCTGAATCTTCTCCCAAATTACATATTTAAACTTTTTATTGGTTCAAAGTGAAATAGTATATTTTTCTTTAGAAAGTAGATCTTAATAAACTTTATATATGAGTATGCCATAGAAAAGGTCTGGCTAGATTCTATTTTACCTTTTTCTCAAATAATTTCTCTTTTATATTCCTAAAACCAAAAACTCAAAAAAAAAAAAATAATAATAATAACGAAAAAGAAAAAGGCATACAAAACTACGGAAGCTAAGGTGTGAGCCACGTGTTCTCTTAACACTATAATTGTAAAACATAATTACTTTTTTTCTGGAATAGTTACCTTTTGGTGCGGACAGGATAAATCCGCAAACATTGTATTTTTTGAAATCTCAAAGAAATCGCAATTGCTATCCTTCTCGCGTTGGGTAAATTTGTTTATGTGCTATAGAATTCATTCAATTCACATAAAAAATATAAGGCTTAAGTCATCGACAGACCCTTAAACTTGTTACGAGATTTTATTTGGATTCCTCAACTGACCTTTGTACCTATTGAATATCTAATCCACCCAACATTTGATTCACTTAAGCCTTTTTTTTACCACATCTTACCAGTCCTTTGGTGCGTGTTAATAAGCGTTGCTTATGTGAAAAATAAGTCCATTCAACATTTTCCACGTGTATTTAACTTATCCACATGTATTTTACAAAAAAATTTAAGGTGAAAGTTAAAAGGGCAAAATCCCTAATTGTCGTCAAAGTTAACAAATTTTTCTCTCTCCCCGACCCTTCACTCTCTCTATTCTCTCTTGCGATTTAGCCCTAATTTTCGTCAAATCAAAGAAGAAAGTTAGGGTTTGTGCTTTCATCTTCCTCGTGTAAGTGTTTTTATGGTTTATATTCTTTTAATTTATTAAATTTTAGCTTAATTTAGTTTTTAGGGTTTGAAATGTCACTGTACCAGATGTGTTTTTGAAAATATTTCGTCACTTTCTTCATATACATTAAAGATTGTCTTTTAGCTTTTTGGTGTGTTCTTTGAGTATATTCTGTTAACTAATTTAGTGTTTGTTCCATTTGTTTCAGGGTGACCTAACAATTCACTATAGAGGAAATCATATTTATGAAAATTCACCATGGGGGGGGGGGGTCTTTTCCGATATTCCTGTCCCTAAGTATGTTGGAAACTGTGTGCCAGCACTAAGGTATATCGATAGGAACCATTTTTCATTACTGGAATTGTTATATTATACTAAAGAATTAGAGTATGAAACTGTTGGGGGTTTTATCACCAAGATTTAGTTACTAAGCAATTCAACTTGGTTCCAAATGACCGACATCTCCTAGACTAGTTAAAGACTTAAAACATGAGGACTCTATTGACTTTTATGTCAATCATGTTTTAGATGAACTACTACTTGACTCTGAGGGACCTGCTGGTTATTTAATTGGACCAGAAGTTATAGATAGTGAGAGAGTGTCAGTAAATGGTGTTGGCGAGAGTGTTAACTTAGAAAGGGAGTCTTTTAACTTTAGTGAAAAGAGGGAGTCTATTAACCTAGCTGAAAAGAAGGAGTCTATTAACCTAACTGAAAAGAGGAAGGATGTTAACATAAGTCAAGAGAGAGAGAGAGAGAGACTTCTAGCAGAGTAGATGATGCAGATCTAGAAGATGTTAACCTAGAACATATTGATCTAGAAGATGTTAACATAGAAGGTGTTGATCTTGGAGGTAAGGTATCAGATAACTTGAGTGGTGATTCAGATCTTGGAGAGATTCCTCTAGAAGATGCCTCAGATGTTAATGAGAAGTTGAGGACTTTGAGACTAGAAAGAAGAAACAACAAACAAAGAAATAAAAAAACCAAGAAAAAAGACTGTTAAAACTGAAGAAATACCCGTGGGAGTTACTGGTTGTGTAGATAGAGGCTTTGAGGATATTGAAAAAGATAATGCTAACAAATATGCTAGAAAATTGGGTGGAGATGAGGAATATCTTGATAGCTTTGACTGTTGGAGTGATGATAGTGAGGAGAATCTTGATGTAGATTCTGTTAGAGGAGTAGATCTATCTAGAAGAAGGAGAAGCAAAAAAGTTAGGTATGATGAAGATTGTGAAGTGGTTGTGTTTGAGCCTGGAATGATTTTCAAGGGTGCAAAACAGTTTAGAAAAGTTGTTACAAATTATGTTGTAGAGTAGAGGAGGTGAAGTTAAAACCTAATGAAAAATATAAAGTGAGAGTGAAGTACAAAATACCTAATTGCAAGTGGTTGTTGTTTGCTTCTATTGATAGGGATTCAGGTGATTTTATTGTTAAGAACTACACCCTATCCACAAGTGTATTCCTTTAAACAAGAACAAGATGTGTGATTCAAAGTTGATTACTAGAAAGTTTAAGGACAGAGTTGTTTCTCAACCATACATAAAGATTTGGGAAATTCAAGATTTGGTAGGAGAGATGTTGGGTCTTTATGTTGGTAAAATTGTGTGTTATAAGGCTAAACAGATTGTTATGAGGGAGAATATGGGTGATTGGAATCTTGAATTTACCAGATTATGTGACTATGCAGATATGATCAAGCAAACAAATTCTGGAAGCTCTTGTTGGATAAAAATTGATAAGGAAACTGAACCAGGGAAGAATCTCTTTGTTTATTTCTATGTGTGCTTTCATGACTTCAAGTAAGGATGGTTAGATGGATGTAGAAAAATTATTGGTTTTGATGGATACTTTTTCAAAGAAGCTTGTAAGGGTGAGTTGCTGGTTGCTGTTAGGAAGAATAGGAACAATCAAATGTATCCTATTACATGGACAGTTGTGAATACAAAGACAAAACACAGTTGGAATTGGTTCATAAGGTATTTGATTGCTGATCTAAATCTAAAAATTGGTGAAGGCTTGACTGTAATATCAGACCAGCAAAAGATACCACTATTTAACTATTGTTTCTTATTAGTTGACTTTAATTACAATTAAAATTGCAGATGTAATTATAATTATACTTTTTACAGGATCTTGTTCCTGTTTTGATAGAGTTGTTACCAAATGCTGAGAGAAGAATGTGTGCTAGACATATTTGGAGTAATTGACATGTGCACTGAAAATGAGAGGAAAGAAGAAAGCAGTTTGGAGATGTGCAAAAGCAAGCTTTGAAGTCAAGTTTAGAGAGGAGATGCATGCACTGTCAAGACTAGGTAAGAAGGAAATAACTGAGGACATGTTGGTTAATCCTCCTTCTTGGTGTAGGGCATATTTCAAAACCCATTTTAAATGTAATATTGTAGAAAATAACATATGTGATACTTTCACTTCTTGGATCTTAGCTGCTAGACATAAGTCCATAATCACTATTTTAGAGGATATATATCAGGCATAAAATGATGAATAAACATATAGATATGATCAGATTTGCTGAAACATGGATATCAGACATTGCACCTATGGTAAGAACTATTTTGAAAGATAACAAGGAATATTTAAATAAGTGTAAAGTTCAATTAAATGAATTTAATGGTTTTGAAATTAGGGATGGGGCGTACACATTTGTTGTTCACTTGGACAAGAAGTATTGTTAGTGTAGGTTATAGATGTTAAGAGGTATTCCTTGTCCTCATGCTATTCGTGTTGATTATTACTTGAATAAAGAACCTGATCAACATGTAGAGCACTGGTACAAGAAAGAAACCTTTCTTAAGGCTTATAACCATTTCATCCAACGAATCCCCAATATGAGAATGTGGCCTAAAACCACAAACCTATCAATTGAGCCTCCAAAACCAAGAAAGATGCGAGGCAAACCTAGCAAAAATAGAAGGAAGAGCAAGGATGAGCTAACAAAGTAGGGTAAACTGTTAAAAAAGGTGTCAAGATGACCTGTTCAAGATGCAAGCAAATTGGCCATAACAAGACTGTGTGTGTAAAAAAAGTAAGCCTTAAATCAATTTCATAATACTTAACAATTATTGAAAGGTTATCATATACTTTTGATATTTTTGTTTGTTAGCTAGAATGGGATGGGGAGTAATACTCAGCCTAGCACTTCTCAGCCTGCACCCTGAAGAAATCCACGTCAGTCAAGCTCTATTTATGGTGACACTAGTGCATTGCCAAGAGATACCCACAATGAAAGTTAGGCAAGAGTAAGTGCTAAATGTTCGGCCTTTATATTATTATTATTGAAACAATTTGAATATTATTTTACATTTATTGAATTTCAATAGCTTTTCATTTATGTTATATATTCTAGAATGGGGTCTCCTTCACAGTCAAGCCTTAAATTTCAAACATATGCACCTACACAATCAAGCCAACTAGGGTCTATTTGTGCTGACACAGCTAATGTACCAAGAGCACCTCAAAGATAAGTCCAAAATAGGGCTAGTAGAGGCTAAAGTGGAGCTGGTAGAGGTGGGGTTGGTAAAGGTCAATGTGGGTATGGTAGAGGTCAAGGTGGTGCTGGTAGAGGAGGTCAAGGTGGAACTTATAGAGGTTAAGGTGGGGATGGTAGAGGAGGTCAAGGTGAAATAGGTAGAGGTCAAGTTGGGACTGATAGAGGATTGGGGAGAAAGATAGCCAATGCAAGAGGAATCCATTTGAAAGTGCAAGAGATACTTCTTCTAGTCAAGCACTACCTTTGCCAACCAAGAAGAGACCATACAGTACTGTATCATTTTCTATTGCTACTGGACACAAAAGGCCTACAATTGATTTTGGTGTTTACTCTGATCCTACAACTAAAACCTAAGTGTACAATGTATGTTGTCTCATGCTTTGTCTATAACTTTTTCTCATTCAAATTTTCAATGTTTATTGTCTTACATGTTCTTGTTTGATTTTACAGCCTGGTACATCAAGTGAGACGGTTCTTTATGAATGTACAAATTTGAAGAGTGCTTCACCAATCAATATAGATATTGATTTTAAACCTCGTGGCTTACAGTGGAATGGAAAAGATGCAGTTATCACCTCACCGTTACAACAAATGAAAGCAAACAAGTGAAACAAAGTGGATGCAACCAAGTCTTCTTCATCAATTGGCTCCTCCAAGAAGTGTGTCCTGTATTTTGGTCTGTAATATGTTAGTGTAATAAGAGAGTTGTGCTCTCATTTCTTAGGCAACAATTATGATTTTGTGGTGCATTTTCTAGTTATACTTTGAGTAGTTAGTAATATGTGTTTATGCAGTGTTTTGACCTTGTTGGTTGCATTATTAATTTGTGGTTATGCAGTATTTTGTGTTATTGACACCACAACTGGACACAAAGAAATTGACTTTGCACAAAACAGGGCATCTCATTGTGATACAAAATAGGGCAATCCATTCATATTCAATATGTCAAAATGATACAAAATAAATACTGCCCTAACTATTCCATTAAATCTTAACTACTCACATTCAAGATAAAAGGTTGCACCATACTAAAGAACCATTTTACAGTTAGTACACAAATAACAAAAAGAACAAGTTTGTTGAATTTGAGCTTTGCACATTCCCTCTGAAGTTTAATTTCCTTGAGTTTTTGCTTCAATGCAATCAACTTCTCTTCACTTTCACTCAATTTCAATGACAAAGTGTCCCTCTCTTCTTCAACCTTTTTAAGCTTCTCCTTCAGTCGATCACACATATTTTCACCATCTTTGAACCTATTCATTAAGCAAGACACCACCCTAGAAGGTTAATGATCAGCAATCACAGGTGATAGATCAATCCAACTAAAATAGCCACATTCATCATTTTCCTAAAATCCAGAAATAGTAACATCACCAACAAAAATACAGAAAAATTGAAATTTCAATTTTTGGAATCATTACAAACCTTCGAAACTTTGCATCCAAAAAATCTACGACCTGAATTTACTAGAGTCCTTGAAGTTCTCATATGACAAAAATCGCCACACTTACACATATCAGCTACCTCAACATTAACTGAATTTTGCGACATTCTTGCGAAAATAAAATCTGAACAAGTTTAATTTGGGGTATTTTTAACTTGGAAATAAAATTAAAACAGAAAGATGAGAGAGAGATGGGAGAGAGACAAGAATGTAGAATTGGAGATTTAGGATTTTTAATTTGGGGGTGGGGAGGGTGGTTACCGTTAACTATTAACGTTGCCCCTTAATTATTAGCCACATCAGATTATTTGGCATTTTTTTCACGTTCACGCGCCCATCATGCGTCATTATCACATGATGTGCCATGTGAGCAAAATAGACTTAAGTGGATCAAATATCGGGTTAGTTAGGTGTCCAAGAGGTACAAAGGTCAGTTGAGGGGTCCAAGTGAAATCTCGTAACAAGTTTAAGGGCTTATCGATGACTTAAGCCAAAATATAAACTGCACTAAACAAATTCACGCAATAAATTCGACTAAAAAGATATTAACAGAAAATCTTCTCCCACCTGAAATTAAGGGTGACAAAAAAGTTAGAAAATTAAAAAAAGGTGACACAAGTTTTAATTATTGAGTAGAGGTGACAATTTTGTCATTATTGTTAATGACATGCAGCAACTATCAGCAACTTCGACTGTTGTTGCAGCAACTATCGTAGTTGTTGTAGCAACTTTCTAATCACTAATTAACAAAAAATTTGACTTAGATTGGTCAAACTTATCACCAATTTTAATTTCAACACTTTTTTATTACCTCGTTCTCAATTTTCTCCAGTTTCTTGTTCTTCACTTTTGATTGAAGTGGGAATATTTTAAAACAGCAAACGAGTCCCTTGTGTTGATTTTTATAAGTGATAAAATAGTGACAGAGTGAGTTGTAAGGAGTGTCAATTAAACACGTCAGAGCATAAAGAAATTAGGTGGACAACGCAACTACAAGAAGATCCACCAATTAAAATGGTGGTGCCTATTCAATATACCTTTTGTCTGTTTGTTCCTCTATTGGTACTAAAGAAGAAAAATGGAAACTTCATGATGTGTATTAGTAGTAACTGAAAACAAACAAGAAAATATCAAAGTACCAAGAGTGCACGTTTAAGTGTTTGCTCTTTAACCTGCTTTACTTTGAGCATTTCAAGACCAAACTAAGTCACCCATCATTAATTCTTGATTCTTGTTGTGCTTCTTCTTCTTGGTACTCCTTTCGTAAGTTCTATTACTTTCTTGGTATCATATATTTTAATGCATATTTTGGTAAGTGGGGTGGGAGAAGTTTTGACTTTTCTTCTTCTTCTTCTTCTTCTTTTTTTTTTTTTTTTTTTTTTTTTTTTACAATTTGCTATGATGGGATTTGTATGAGAAACTTTAGAGTTTGAATCCAAGATTGACTTTTTTCCTACTTTTGTTGTTAACAGAACCTATTATTCCCTTTTTCTTGGATGATATGCTCATTGATTGACTCTCACTTATTGATGCCTATGTTTCATATTGTCATTGTGTAACTTGTATCAGAAACAGCCTCTCTACCTCTAAGGCAGGGGGTAAGGTCTGCGTACATTCCACCGTCCCTAGACCCCCTTTGTCGAACTAGACCGGGTATGTTGTTGTTGTTGTTGTTGTTGGTAAGAGGTTTGGGTATCCATGTAGGATACTTGTGAGATTTACGGATTGATTCTAATTTGTCTTAAAAGTCTCAAGTATTTCCTCAATAGAGCGGAATGAATATAGGTGATTCATTAACTGATTCTATTTGGTTCGGGATTGAGCAGTAGTGGATTGAATACTATCCAGACTGAACGAAAATGTGATGCATAATTTAGTTCCTGGAGATAGGGATGAATCAGAAATGTAAAGGGAAGAAATTTTCCATCTAGCTGTAGCCTGTAGGTATCCTGAACCATTGTGTTTGAACAAATTTGAGTGATCAAAGTAGAGATAGTTGGGAAAGAACAATGGTTATAAAGGAGGGTAGTGATTAGGTAATAAAGTAGATTTGGGGTCTTTACATGACCAATTTTATCACTGACATAGTTGGGCAATACTAGTATTTCTTGTTCAAATTGCTTGGAAAATGTTAGATGTTTTAAGTGCTACCACGTACAACCTTTTTGCATAGTTACATTGGTTATCTTTACTTTATTCTTGATGCAATAGCTCTTTATTTACTACCACCGGTGAAAGAGTTGAAGTTTGTCTGTTGGCTCTAATTAACTTTTTGGATCTCTTTATTCGTTCATGTTCAGGTTTCATATCATAAATGGCGGCAATGTTGGCTTCTCAAAGCTGTTATTGCCGCACAGGAGAATTGACTAATCCTGGAAGCAATGTAAACAACCTCAGTTTTTCAGGCTCAATCTCTATCTTATTTTTGTCGAAATTTGATGGACAATCCGGTAAACCACCTAGAAAGATTCACCGGCTTAAAGTGCAAATGCAACAGACTGAGTCCCCTGAAAAAGTTGGTATAAATGGTCGTCCAGTTAAAATGGTACCTACAAGTGAAGTTACAAAGAGAATAGCACCATCTGTAAATGGTTCCGGGACTATTAACGGTTCTGCACAGAGAATCAATGGGACAAATATAGTTAAGCGGGTTCCTACTCCAGCCCCTGCAAAGAAACAAAAATCTAAAGAATTTCTGCCTGCTGAAGATCTAAAAGTTTTACCTTCAGATGAAGGTTTCAGCTGGGCTAATGAGAACTATAACTCCATCCAAAGAAGTATAGATGTGTGGTCCTTTGTCCTTTCTCTACGGGTGCGTGTTTTCTTGGACAATGCAAAATGGACATATGTGGGTGGCTTTACTGAAGATAAACAGGTTAGTTTTTCTTTTTTTCCTTATTTAACTTGAATTGATATTTGAGGTTAATGCGGTACCAACTCCGGAGCAAAATTCATGCAATGATACTCTCTTATCCCTCCTTCGTCTTCTTGGATTATCTGATTTTATGAGCATTATGAGTAATAAGCTTTGTACCTGCAGAAAGCCAGAAGACGTGGAACTGCTTCATGGTTAAGAGAATGTGTGCTGCAGCTTGGTCCTACATTTATCAAACTTGGGCAGCTATCCTCTACTAGATCTGATCTATTTCCGCGAGAATTTGTTGATGAGCTTGCTAAGTTGCAGGTATAGCTTATCTTCTTTCTGAGAAAGCGAACATCATCTCCACAATTACGTGCACAATTGTTTTTGTATTAGTCCACCCTTGAAAATGAATTATCCGAGCATGACCTTTATTTTCTATGGCTTTGTAATCATTCAGGACAGAGTACCTGCCTTCTCCCCCAAGAAAGCAAAAGAGTTTATTAAAAAGGAGCTGGGAGTTCCAGTTGATATTTTGTTTAAGGAATTCGAAGATCAACCAATTGCAGCAGCTAGTCTTGGTCAGGTGTTTGGTTTATTTATATTTTCTTTTATATCTTTGAAGTGAACTGTATCTTTTAGGCTCTGATTTTTTAAAAGATATTATCTAGTCCATCAGCTTTTGATGAAACAAAGACCATCAACTTTGATGTGATGAAGCACAAAATGGTTACCTTTTAGATTGTTGCCAGACTTTAGCAACCTGGTCTTCCATAATACTGCAAGTAATTTGTCCTGATTTTCTGTTTGTAAAATGCTCTTAGGTGCACCGGGCTATCTTACATAACGGAGAGAAAGTTGTTGTAAAAGTTCAGAGACCCGGCCTAAAGAAACTGTTTGACATTGATCTGAGTAAGTATTATGCACTAAAAATGCTAGTCAATCGTGTTTACCACTTATTGGAAGTTCAGCATTCTCCTTTGATTCAGGAAATTTGAAGTTGATCGCGGAGTACTTTCAGAAAAGTGAAACTCTTGGTGGTCCAACTCGCGACTGGATAGGAATATATGAAGAATGTGCCAAGTAAGCCAGAATATTCTAATCCATGCTCTTACAAAAGCTAGATGTAATGGCAATTGCTATAACACATAATTTTGTCCACTTTGTGCTATTTTACTCTACCCACTCTCCTTTCTAGTCTACCCGAAGATATTGAATCTTTTGTCAAATTACAAAATTTTCCTTCTGCAAAACTAAGCTGACCTCAGATATATGATTATTTCTTTGGCCTGATCTGACATTTTTACAAGGAGTCATCTCTCTTATATGAACTGCCAGTCTTTAACTATGTCTTAAACTATCTCCTGCGCTAGCCCTGAAAGAGCTAAAGAGCCTTATCCTCTTGCTGAATAAGATGAACAATTCTAATTCTAGCTAAGGAAGTCACCTAATTGGTACTAGGAAAGTGCGAGATATATCATTTGTTTTATAACCTTACAAAAAGTCTGGAAGTAAAGGTGGAAAAGAGTTGCAAACCGAGAGGGAAAATGTTTGGTTGGGGATGGGGGTGCTGTAGGCCTGTCCACAAACCGTACCCACCTTTTAATATTCTTGGCTTTGCCCTTACTCCACCTATTGCTTGTAAGAATTTAAGTAACTTCAATGAAGATTGCGGCAAAGGAACCTCCACTGGACCTAAAGCCTTAAATTCAGAACCTTAAAGGTAAATGTCAGGTGCTACTTCCTTGATGAAGTATTTCATTCCATAAAATTGGAACAAATCTGGTGTTCTTAAGATATGAGAAATAGGAGGCGTATCCCTTAGTACTTCTTAGCCAGTATGTTGATGATCCAAAAGGCCTATACTTTCAAACGCATCTGTGCTATTGGTACTGTATTTCAAATCATTGTATAAAAGTTGCATGCGGCTTTTTCTTCCAAACTCATCTGTCCCTTTGGAATTTTTATTATATTTCAGATCAGTGTATAAAAGTTGCATGTATTGTTTAATCACATAAAATATTTAAAAAATTCCCAAACATAATGGAAAATAGACACTGAGAGTCTATAGTGGTCACGCAGTGGTAAATAAGCACAATAATTTGAGAAGTTACTAAGTTAGTTGTAGAGTTGCTGTTTAAGCAACTATGTCATTGACTTCAAGTAATTATCTATCAAGATGCTTGAAGTAATTTTTAAGTCTTATATCAATCTACTACTTCAATTGTATATTTGCGAAAAAGTACTATCTAATTCTTAATTCAATTCTCAGTTCAATACCAACAAATAAATGAGGGAATGATACTTAAGTTTCTTGTTCATATCTAGAGATTGACTCTATAGTGATTGTATGCGCTCCCTTGAACTTTATCTTTCTTCTTTCTTCTTTCTTCTTGTGCATTTATGTGTCTTGTGTACTTGGTCAATAAACTACAAGCCCTATAGCATATTTACTACTTAGATTCCTAGATTTTCTACCATACAAGATATCTGCTTCTTTTTTTTCCATCTAAATTAACTTTTTTGCATATAAAGATCATCTATATCTACTGGAGTCACAAATTTCATCGATTAGAAAAGGCAAAAAAGTATATTTTCTTGCTTTCACCCCCTAAGATGAGAACTTTGTGTTCGCCACTGTGCAAAGGTGTACAATGCAGAATTCATCATATTTAGATTAGATTGACATTCCTGACTCAACTTTTTTCCCATATACTTTGACTCCCTTTATGGTCTTTCATACTTCCTAATTTTATTCTGGCTTCACATTATGTAAAAGCAAAGGAACTTTTAGAAAAATAAGCTTTTTGAGAAGGTATAAAAGAAGTTATAGAATGAAGATTGCACGAGACAATATGGCCTCAGAGCCGATAATGGTTCAGAAGTCAAACTCCAGAATCATTTTGTTATCTGGCAGACTTTGATTCTTAGTTAGAGATGCTTTACTGAGTATTTATATATCCACTGCTTATCTCCATTATTGCCTTATATCCACTGCTTATTTCCAATATTGCCTTTCATAAGCTTATTGTTTATTCAGTCTCCAATAAATCACTATTTGGTTAAGATTTAGTTTTATTCATTGCTAAACGATGTCCAAACCCGCAACCTTCTGATAAACAAGAAAGGAGTAGAATATATTTCTATCTGCTAAACTTTATCTTCCTGAAAATTTCAGGATATTATATGAGGAAATTGATTATATAAATGAAGGGAAGAATGCTGATAGATTTCGTCGGGATTTTCGGAACATAAAGTGGGTCCGAGTGCCTGTATGTTCCCTTTCAAGTTCCAAGCCAAACAATTTATATTTTTTCTTCATTCTAATTTTTTCCTTTATGTTGTTTTACATTAGCAGTTGATCAGTTAGCCCTTATTTCATCAATCATTTGGTCTCTGTTTGTATTGGGGGGTGGGGGGTGTTAGTTAAGTAGCAAATGCTAGTAATGACTACATGTGGATAAATGCAAGTTGTATGGAATAGGATTCAAGTAGAAAATAGTTGGTGCAAATAATGGTTGATTAAGTTCTCATTTTGGTAAAAGTAATTCAACAGGGGTGTAAACCATATTTCTTTTACTGGCTGTTACGATGAGTCATTTCTTATACCTTATTTCTTTGTTTTCCTTTTCTAATGTAGCTGGTATACTGGGACTATACAGCAACAAAGGTTTTGACTCTGGAATACGTTCCAGGTTTGTCTCTGTGCTTTGTCCACCTTTTTGTCCAATAAATACTTAATTCAATTTATCTGGCTTAAAATTCCATTACCTTGATGAACAGGGATAAAGATCAACCAGTTGGATCTGATAGATTCACGGGGTTATAGCCGATCCCGAATTGCATCTCGTGCCATAGAAGCCTATTTAATTCAGGTGAGTTAGTTAATTTTGTTCTCATTCTAAAACTTCTGGATAAATAAATGCTAATCAGCTGGCTTAGATGTTACTCCTTTATGTCTGATACTCTTTTCCTGACATTACCTTGTGCAGATACTGAAGACTGGTTTTTTCCATGCTGATCCACATCCGGGGAATCTTGCAATTGATGTTGACGAAGCTTTAATCTATTATGACTTTGGTATGATGGGGGACATCAAGAGTTTCACAAGAGAGAGATTGCTAGGACTCTTTTATTCCGTCTACGAAAAGGATGCAAAAAAGGTCACTCTAGTGTTTATTTTTTGTAGTTTATAGTAGCACAATTATGAACCAAATGCATTGTGCTACCCTGATGCTCTCGTACTCTTAGTACAAGCTGATGCAAATATCCCTGCTACCATTATGGTCCCGACATGCTCTATGTTTTCTTCATATTTATTGAAATTCTATGTTTTTGTGAGTGTTGTTGTTGTGCTGCCTCCATCAAAAGGTATAGGTGCTTCACTCTTTTAACATAGCCATTAGCCTGGTACAAATTTTATTATATGATCAACTAAACATTCGATGTCAAGATTCTTTCTAAGATAAACCCAAAATATATATACTTTTGTGTGTTCGCATCGTCTTTAAACTGCGGGCTTTTGTCCTCAAATAGAAAAAAGTTCTCCTTCCATATGAACATTTAACAATATAGTAACTCTTTGAAACAAATTCTCAAATAGAAAAAAGTTCTCCTTCCATATGAACATTTAACAATATAGTAACTCTTTGAAACAAATTATCCAAAAGATTCTTTGAATATGGTGATTTATTTCAGCTTCATATGTTTAGTTAAAGGAATCGGTAGAACATAGAGTTAAGCAGCATCCTGAAATGATTTAACAGTAAAGAACTATTTTCATAAACATGAGCATAATTTCCATCCTGGGAGAGCCTGCTAGAGGAACTCGTTTAATTCTAAGTGCTTACAATGCTAGAGAGAATCATAAAGTTATTGTATTTAGGGAAGTTGGGCAGTGAAGGATGGTTTAGAAGTGTGATTAGATATAATTTTTTATAAAAGGCATCTACTAACTACTCAAAAATTCTTTGACTTAGAGCCTGTTTGGATTGGCTTATGTCAAGTGCTTCTAAGCCAAAATAAAGTACTTGGTTGTAAGAAAAAAGCTGTAAGTTAGGATTTCTAACTTATGGCTTTCATTTTTTGACTCTACTGGTGAACAAAGTTAGGTCTTATAAGACAATCAACCTTTTGACTCATGCTCCACTTGTGTTTACCCCCTGTCACCTGTATCACCTGCCTCAATAACTTTTGAAGGACATTTGCTTGTTTCCTTGCTTTAGCAAATTGCATTCAAATATTTTATAGTTGAGAGCTAATTCTTTATGCAGATTAATACGACAAATATTATGTCTATACAGGTCATGCAAGGGCTTATTGATCTTGGAGCACTTCAGCCTACAGGAGATATGTCAGCTGTATGTTAGCCTGACCCCCAATCCCTGTAAAGGAAAAGGAAGAAAATCACATACGAATTTAAGGAATTATCTAAGGCTAGCTATAAATTGATCTCCTTTAAACTTTTTGTTCTTCTTAGGTGAGGAGATCTATTCAGTTTTTCTTGGATAACTTGTTGAATCAAAAACCAGATCAGCAGCAGACTTTGGCTGCAATTGGTGAGGTATGCAGAATTAGCAATTTTCCTCTTAAAATATCTAAGTTTATTAGTAATTTTGCCATCTTTTAGGATATTGAAGAGAATAATATACGGTGCACTATATTTGATTCAACTATTTGTATGATCCACTCATTTAAGAGGCGTTTATGAAGATTGGCTGTAGTATCTCATGGCATCCCTGTTTGCTTGAATCACTTTGTCAAAATCCTAAATCGTCTTTTTGAGAGTCTATATCAGAATTTTGAAAATTGATTTACGAAATTATATTGATATGTTTCATTATTTTGTCAGATGTGTAGGGATTTGCTTTGCAATTTCGTTTTTACTCAGTACTATAAATCCAAAAGTTATTCTCATGGCTGAAGAAATTCTTAATCTCATGTCCCATGCATACTTGCTTGCATTTTTCTTCGTCCACCCTTAATAGTTAGTATAACAGCGTATTACATATAAAGAACTTGATAGGTTATTAATAACTGTCAAAGATTAGATAACTTAAGATGTGGCTAATAAAATGGAATCTAGTTTTACTAACTGTTAGCAGCAAACAAACTAAGAAAGCGACGAATAAGCAAAAGAATTCGCAAATGTGGACATTAATTTTAATGGTTTTTGTTGCCTTCCGCTCTCAGTTTCAATTTTTTTTAATGGTTTTCTGAATCATCAGCTGTTCTCTGTTGCTTGTTGGGTTTTAATAATGTTATGAACTATTCCAGTAAGGAGAGGATGCTGTAGTCTTCTTTTTTTTTCTTTAAATCATCTGCCAGCATAAAGAACGAGCAAGAGTAAAAACGAAGTTGATTCAAATAAAGATTTCTCTTAGAATTAGAAATGTTTCCCTTGATTGATGAACTGTTCTTATTTTGTTCAATCATTGAATAGATGGGAAGACAAGTAGTAAACTTACTACTAGTCTGTTAAATTAGCTTATCACTGTGTGTCGAAACCACATTCACTAGACTTTTCAGCTGACTTGGAAAAACTTATACTCAAACAATTAAACCGCTGCAGCTAGAATACTGAAATTTCATGAAGTAGAAGCTTTAGTTTCACTTCAAACTACCTTTGCGTGTTTCACAATGTAACAAGAGGAAGATAATGCAGGATTTGTTTGCTATAGCAACCGATCAACCATTCCGTTTCCCTTCAACTTTTACATTTGTGATCAGGGCATTTTCCACGCTAGAAGGTGCTCCCTCTCTCTCTCTCTCTCTCTCTCATTCTGAAAAGCAAGGGAACATCCATTAGTTAAATATAAATGTAAAGATCCTTGACTTTTAACAGTCGAGACACTTGATATTAATTCCCTTTTGTCAGTTTCATTTTTGTGGTTATGATATTATATCCCCTTACAGATTGAACTGAATGTTTGCATCTCTTGTTGCATTCTTGCAGGGATCGGCTATATATTGGATCCTGATTTCTCATTTCCTAAGATTGCAGCACCATATGCACAGGTTGAAAGATTGTCAAACAGCTAACTCGTCCGACAATTAAATCTTAGCCCCTTATGGTCTAAAGTTGTTCAATATTACCCTGCAGGAGCTCTTGGACTTGAGAAAGCAGCAGCGCAGTGGTCCACAACTTGTTCAGGAAATAAGGAAACAGGCTGATGATGTACCCAAATAACCCTTTGCTCAACAATTTCTTGTATTAAGATACCATCAAATAAGCATGACTGATGTATATACCATCTTCTATGAAATACTTCCAGGCACGGACATCCACCATCTCCATGCCTTACAGAGTTCAGCAGATAGAAGAGATCGTTAAACAGCTTGAGTCTGGAGATTTGAAACTCAGAGTTCGGGTCCTTGAGGTAATTAGTCTACTAGAAATCAGTGTGGCGTGCATCAATTATTCGATTTGGTTATTGAGCTTATAGTCTTAGACAATATATGATCTACATTGATTGAACTTCTCTGACAATTAGTCTCATGCAATCATTTCTCACTTTCTCATACTTCTTGAAATTGTGATCTTTGTGATATTTTAAAGTCTGAGAGAGCAGCTCGGAAAGCTACAATTCTTCAAATGGCGACCATGTACACAGTTATAGGGGGTACCCTCCTAAACCTTGGTGTCACTTTTACTAGTCAAGGCAGTCAAATTTTTGCAAATGGATCTTTTATTGGTGCAGGTACATTTTAAGGACTATCTTCAGGTTTGATGAATTTGAATTGCACTTGTTTTTGCTTCCAAAAATTGACCTTATCTTTCTGTATGCAGGTGTTTTCCTAACTCTCTTGATTAGGTCCATGCAAAGAGTGAATAGACTTGATAAATTTGAAAAAATGATTTAAGTCATTATACATTGCCTCCCTCCCACCCCTTCTTCTGGCTTCATTTTTTTCTTTTTTCTTTTTATTATTTTGTAGGGGAGAGAGGGAGGGGCCAGGGAGCCAAAATGTGACTTCTTGCCATATTTTAGGAACCATTTTTATTTTGTGGTGCAAGCTCACATACTTGTACCAAATTAAATTGGGAAGGAGGATAGTAATGCTCCTCATATTTGTAATCATGTTCATATATTTGTATAGCAATAAAATTTATGCTTCAAATTAATGAATGCATGTATATTGCCAATGACTCTCTCCTGAATGACTCAGTGATCCCAATGTATGTTTTTTTGAGTTAGTGTAGGTTGGGTAGGGGGAATGTGAAAATGATTTGATCAAACAGTTTATGCTTTTAAGGATGCCATGTCAGTATCAATAAACAGCAAGTTGAACCGCTTTGCATTAATGCATAAAAACTGAGTCCGGAGCATAAAGGGCTAATATTTTGGCCAAAAATTTCAAAGGGGACAATGGATTCTGAAAGAAATCAATGGGGACAAAACGCTGGGCGTCCAGCGACTTATAAGTCGCTAGACACAGTGATTTCTAAGCTTCCTGTTTTTGGGGTTACGATTAAGTTGAACTAGTTCATTGGTTTTTTTTTTTTAGGGTTACGATTAAGTTAGAAACATAGCGATGAGTTACAAATGAAATAGTTCGGTGATATTATAGTCTTAAATGAAACAAAAGTAATTTTATTCTCTAACTATCCACTTGAAATTTTCATTAGTTGCATAAAGGAGCTTCGTTCAAACTACTTTAGTTAATTAGCCCAAATATCAACTTCCGGTCCGTACTCGTGGTAGAGCACTGACTCTGGCGCCATGTACCTTTTCGTCCCCCTCAACCCGTGATTTCCATTCCAGCTCTGTTCTAGAGTCAGAGCAAGTCCGAAATCAGCAATCTTTGCGATTTCATCATCGCCCACAAGAAGAATATTGTGTGGCTTTATATCGCAGTGAATTACTCCTCGGCCGTGAACTTGTGTGAGTCCCAAAAGTGCATTCTTGGTATGCTTTCGAACTTTAAACTCTGGTAGACCATTCCCAAAATAATTGTTGTGAAGACAATCTGCTAGACTTCCGCCAGCGGCATATTCAAGTAATAAATTGTAAAGTACTAATTGATCCTCTTCTGTCATAGTAACTCCGAAACAGCGGATAATGTGAGGGGAATCTTGAAACAATCGGAGAAATTCCCTCTCTTCTTGAAGGGAATGAGAACGATTGAAGATAGATGATTTGACGGCAATGAGAGGTGGAAGATGAACACTTTGATCATCAAAATTCGACGTCGATGCTAAAGAAACGAAACCGAAACCCCCTTTACCCAATGTTCTCCCTCTCTTCCACAACACTTTTGCATCTTCCGCCATTACAACAATTGATATTGCAACAATTAGGGTTGTTTCGAAAGAAAGAAGAAGCGAAGCATAGCAGCAACGTAACTAACAGTGCTTCAGTTTTATATATGGGCAGAATGCAAGTTTTTGTTGGAAACTTGTTTTTGTTTCCTACACTGTTTAAGGAAACTTTTCAAGTTTTATTTATTTATGGTAATAAATTGTACTATGTTTTTAAGTAAAAAGAAAAAGAAATTCGTTTACTATTTTATTCTGTAGCTAGCGTAAACTAAATATACTAGAAATAAATCTTAAATTATACTCACTCCTGTTTCAATTTATTTTTCCTAATTTCGTTTTTAGTCCATTTAAAAGGATGTCTTTTTTTTTTTTTTTGAAATTATTTAATTATAACTTTTCACATGACTTATTTAAAAACACAAGATTAAAAGGTAATTTGGTACATTTCATATATATTTAGTTTAAGGTCACAAGACTAAAAAAGTCTTTTATTTTTTTAAATTTCGTATTAGATCAAAACTACACAAACTAATTGGAAAGAAGCTAATTATTAAATAGAGATAATTGTTAAAAATACACATGAAGTATCACTTTTTTGCGAGTTTCCTACCTGAACTATCACTAACTATTATTAAAACACAACTCGACAAGTATCGGATGGTGTGTGGTTACAAAATTTTTTTTTTGGGTTTAAAAATGGTGTCAGATGACAAACTCCACACGGATAATTAAAGAATTAATTGAAATCTTTAAAAATAAATTAGGAGATAATGGTTAAAAACACACATAAAGTATCACTGTTTTGCAAGTTTTCTCTATGAACTATCATCTGTTTCCGTTTCCTACTTTAAGTATCACTGACTATTTTTCAAAATACGCCTCGAAATTAGTGAGTCGGTAGTCATATGGACGAAATTTTATGACAAATTAAACCGTCACGCAGCTTTTGATGATTGCTTTCAAACACTTGGTCTAGTCAGCTTCGAGGTGTGTTTTGTTACATAATTGGTGATCGTACAATGTAGAAAACACAAACACCTGATAGTTCAGATATAAAACTTAAAAAAAAAAAAAAAAAAAAAAAAACACGCTTCTGGTGTGTGTTTAGCATTATGGCAACTTGTCCATTATTCCACTTACAAAATGTCACATGTTAGCGACAATTTCGATATTTCTTGCTTCAATTATTTTGAGAGGAATTAAAATCTCTTGGCCACTTAATATATATTTTCAGTGAAAATTGCGTGACTTTTGTCTTGGTTAGTTGATAAATTTGAGAATTTTACTATAATTATACAAGTTGAGTGATTGACTCTGGTTATCTTGTTTTTTCTCTTTTCGGGCTGTTCTTTTTAATTCTTTTCTTTTCATTATTTTTTGTTTGGTAAGGATGGAGGTAAGAACTATCATTATTTGGTGTAATATCATGACAACCAAGAAACTCTTTTTATAAGGAAGGGAATACAAGGTGAACGTTGAGAAAAAATTAAGAAAGATTTTGGATTAAAAAGAAGACATGTTTAATTCGATCATAATTTGAATCACTTAATGTAATTGCATTGTATCTCATTTTATTATGATTTATTCAACAATCAAAACTTTGTTCCACTTAAAGATAATGAGAAAAAAATTATAGCTACATCCGCACTATGTAGAAATTTGTAAATAAGGTAGGAAAACATTATAAGTATGTTTAGTTTGATTGGATTTATATAGAATAAAGATTTCGTTGGGAGTGGGGGCAAACGAGAAAACAACTTGATCAAACAGCTATGAGCCTTGTAAATTACATAGACAACAACCAACAAGTTGAACAGGCATTGCACCAAGAACTTGCTTTGGCCAAGAACTTGGTCTGGTTAAGAGCCTTCTTCGTTCTTTCTTTACTTTTTGAACTTCAGAAGAGTATGAAAATGTAATAGTAAGTTACATCTATTCTTTTCACTTCTCTTTTTTGGTTATGAAACTACTCTTTAAGGGCTTAGGGAACTCTCTCCTTAACTCGAGTGGGATCAAAATATCCCTCATCTTGTATGAGCTAACAGGATCAGTTGTTACAGTAGACCTGAAAAATGATAAAATAAGGACAAGCGCAAGGTATGTTGACCAGTTCTAAAAATATCCCTTATTCTACAAGTATCAGAATATGAACAAGACCAGTTCAATTACCTCATGAAGTGATCAGCATGTTATGTACTAGAAGCTGCCATTCAATTCAGCCTAGAAGCCTCCAAATCGGAATGGTTCTAGTGTAGCTATGCCACAGTGAAATCCCTTGCTGTCTTCCACTTTCCGGGAAGTAGCTGCGTTCATCTCTAGTGACAACCCCTCGTGAAGCACTGCCTTCAACCCACTTGCTTCAAAACATTTTCAGCATCCTTCGAAGAAGAAGCATTTTGATTTCTCACAACAAGCTCCCCTGATGAATCAGTTTGATCATCATCGGGCATCAAAAAACCTACTCTACTGTCGTTAAGTAAATCAGAAAAAGTAGTGGAGTGTGATATCCAACCAAATCTTCTCATAACCTTCCATACTTTGTCTGTATCAGTATCACCTCCGATTGAAAAACTACGAGCTACAGCACTACAACTTGAATGATTGAGCACAAACCCTTTCTCCCCTATCTCAAGAAGAAATTCCAAAGCTTTATTATACCTCCCATCCAAGCATAAAGCTTCAATTAGTGACTCACAGGCGCTTACACTTAGAGGTGTGCCCGTCTCCAACATTCCTATGAATAACTTGAATGCATCAAGTTCATTCCCTTCTTTAGAGAAAGCATCCAGCACAATCGGAAGAATGCCGTTCTCAGGATTGATACCCTTCCTCACCATTTCTTGGAATAAGGCACAAAGTCTTGATCTCTCACCTATCATATGATAGCCATGAAAAATTCTACTGTAAGCTGCACCCTTAGGTATGAGATCCCTTTTTTGCATTTCTGATATCAGCATGTCTGCTTCCTCCATTAGTCCATCCTTGCATAGCTGCTCAATGAGCATCGTATACGTGTCCTGATCAAGTCCAATGCATCCCTCTGTCATCTTTTTCAGAAGCTGCTTAGTTTCCACCACATTTCCATTCTTCAAGAATCCATCAATGAATGTGTTAAAAGCTTTAGCGGAACCTATTCCCATTTGCAACATTTCCTGAAGCAAGTCCTGAGCTTTCTGCAAGTTCCCAGTCTTACAGCATCCATCAAAAAGAACATTATAAATTATTCTATGTGGGGAAAGCCCCCTAAGTATCATAGAGTCAAACAAGCCAAATGCCTCGGACAATTGTCCTCCTTTAGCTAAACCAGATATCATGGTAGTGTATGTCTTTCTGTTTGGTCCAAAACCTTCTTTTAAGATGATATCAAATATCATTTTAGCTCTCTCAGTTTGACCGGCTCTAAACAGCCCAACAATCAAGTGATTGCGAGTATGTAAGTTGGGACGGATACCTCTGTTTTGCGATTCCTTGTAAAGGGTAAAGGCCTTTTCAATCTCGGAGTGTTTGACAAAATAACATATGAGAGCTTCATATGAAGAAACATCAGCAACCAGATTCTTGCCATGAAGTTCTGAAATGACTTCAGCTGCTTCTAGCATTTTTCCATTCACCAAGAGACCACGAAGGAGAACAAGATGGGCCTCACGCAATTTCAAAACCCCCAGAGCAAGCATACTTCTAAATACCCCAAAGGCTTCGCTTATTTTACCACTTTTGCAGTTTGCACTGATCAAAGCACTATAAATTGCTTTGCTGGGCTTAAACCCATGATGCAGCATCTGAAAGAAATATCTTTCTGCATTTTGCAACTCCCCTTCTCCACAATATCCAATAATGAAGGCTTCATAAGTATCCTGGTCAGGTTTTAGGCCTCTATCCAGCATTTCAACCAAGCAACTTTGAGCAGCTTTCATCTCCCGTGTCGCGCAGAGGCCCTTTATAGGAATATTGTAATGGGGAGTAGCTGGAACAGTCACCTGCTCATTAATACCCTCCAAAATCCTCCTCAACTGTTCTAAGTAACCTTTACAAGAACAATTTTTCAAGAAAGTTCTCCAGGTATGAGCATTTTGCTTCCCATTCTTTGTTATCAAGTCTGGAAGAGAAGTCACAGCTGAGTCCGGATCCTTATTGCGGCAGAGACAATCAGTAATTATACAATAGGTTGACTCAACAGAGGCCAGATTTTTCTTCTTCAATTCTTCAAGAAGCTCCAAGGCAGTGGCAACATTACCCCCTTGACAATGTCCCTCAATCAACAAGGTATAAGTTGTCAAATCAGGCTCGACACCTTCTCCAGTCATGTCATCCACAAGTTCGTGTGCCTTCTCCATCATACCACACTTGCAGAGCCCACGAAGAAGTGTATTGCACAGGGTTAAATCAATACCTTTAGAATCCTTTATATCCTTCATTTTAAAAGCCTCATCCACATCATCATGTCTCAAGTAAGAATCTAGTAAAGCTTCATAAACAACTGTGTCAAGCTTCACTCCCCTCTCATTCATCTCAGCAAATACCATTATTGCCTCTTTAAATCTATTCGCAGCACAAAGCCCATCAATAAATGTGGTATAAATATATCGATTAGGAACTAACGACTTGGCAAACATGCTTTTTTTAAGCTCAATTGCCTCATCCACATGCCCAGCTCTAAACAACCCCTTCATCAAAATATTATAGGTAAACATATTCGAACAAAAGCCCTTCTCTTCCATCTCAGCCAATACTTTCTCGGCATCACTAAAATTCCCCTCTCTAATAAGAGCATCCGCCATCCTGCTATACGTAATTGCATTGAAGGTAACATTTGCTTCACGCAATGCATTAATAACTCTCCAAAACAATCTAAAGTCACTACCTTTCAACAAATCCGTCAACAATCGATTACAATACAACAAGCTAGGTACACAATCAAGATCCTTAATATGAGCAAAAACAACAGTAGCAGCTTCAAACAAGTACCCTTTCTCCCTATACTTATCCATCAACAACCCAAATATCACATGATCAAATTTTCTTGACTCATCAAATTCGTTACGACAATTATCAATAGATCTCACAACATCTAAAGGAGGAAAAGCAAACCCGATAACATTTTCAAGAACAGAATTAGCAGGACCATATAAATTGTTACTACATAAAAGGGCAGCTAGAAATGAGTGAATATCCAAATCTGATTGAATACCCACTTTGTGTTTTGACCATTGGAAGAAACTGAGAAGGCGTTCAAGGTGATTACTCAATTGATGTTGGTGAAGAATAGAGCGAACTACATCTGGGTTTAGCTTCTTTTTTAGGTTTGAATATACAATGAGTCTTTTCCACTTCTTGTATTTGAGAATTTGGGTGATTTCTTGGACCAAGATTTGGTTGTTTTGGGGAAGCTGAGAGTTGCTATAATGTCTGTGAAATGTAGTTTGTTGAATACATCTTGTGATTCTTCTATGAAAAATCCTCCACATAATTTTGGAATTTTTAAGGAGGATTTGGAGGAAGGGAGTAGCTTGGCAAGAAGTGTAACTGAACCCTAGAAGGTGCAATTCGAAAGTTCCAAGGTTGATCATTGGTTAGTCGTTGCAATTTTAAAAAATTAACATTGGTGTCTTTTTTATTTTTGGTTGCAAAGATATTAGTAATGTCAATATCATACCAAATGAAAAATTGGGAAGGCTTTATTTTTCTGTGTGAGTTTAATGAAAAAAAAACATATTTAAAATATTATCTTTTCGCCAGCTTTATAGATTAACTATCTATTTTTTTATTTACTTATTGTTTCCCATCTTTTCAATACAATTGAATTTATTCGTGAGTTAAGAGCATGGTCTTAGCTTTGAATTAGTGATAAACGTTTGCAAAAAAAATAAATAACGTAATCAAAAAAGTAATAAATCAAACAAGCAGAGATTAGGAACAAATCTTATAGCGTGACCGAGTGTTATTTCGTATTAACCAGGAGTCGAGAGCGAACGAACCCGAACGATTACGGCAAAACAAGTAAGAACATCTATGGAAAACCACTCTAATGCTTAAAGAACAAGCTAAAGTATTCTATTGCTTAACATTTTGTTTGGATGGTGGTTTCCCATAATATGATATGGTATGGTTACTAAGAGAACCATGTTTGTTTTGATTGTTTCTTAAAATGTATGGTATGGTATGGTTTGATTTCGTAGTTTAGTAACCATGAAAACCCTTACTTTATGTAACCACCGATTTGATGGTATCTCATGGTTTCCTTATTTTTTTTCAATTATGCTCTTACTTAATATTACATAATCATATTTTATCCTTTATCCTATAATATTTAACTCCACCCCCGACCCCGACCCCCACCTCCACTAGCCCCCCCACCCTCAAAAAAAAATATTATTTTATTTTTAAAATTTCTTTTATAGAAAATTTCAAAAAAAATTCCTTATCCCACCCCCTACCCCGACCCACCCCCTATCAAACCCCCACGCCAATTTTTTTTAATTTGTTTTTAAAAAGAATTTCAAAACTTTTTTCTTGCCCCACCCTCACCCCCCACCCCGACCCCCACCACCTATGAGCCCTGCCCCCCCAATCAACTTTTTTTTTTTTAAATTTGATTTTTTAAAAAATTTCAAAAAAAATTTCTTACCCCAACCCCACAAAACAAAATTATTTTTTTCAAAATCTCCACTACCCATCCCCTTCCCCCCTCAAAATTTTTTCTTGCCCCACCCCCCTTATCCTATTCATTCTCGTTGATTTGTGTTAAATATATACAAATGCTTTTAGAAAAAAAATTTCTACTTGCGTAACGAACAAAAAAAATAAGTAAGAAATAATTTCTTTTCCTAGAAAATGAAAAACATTTTCCTCCATACCGAATACACCCGTACCATACGCAAAAGATGCATTCAAACTTTATACTTGTCGTTGGTGGTCACGTCTCAAAACACCAAAAAGAAATGAAATTTGTTATTATAAAAAAAATGAATCCGATTACATTTTTGATCTACTCTTTAATTGATTTTGTTAGAATTTACATGAATTTAACAACTTAATATATTTACATGGCATAATTTGTGACAAATTAGCAGGAAGAAAATTATTTTAAATTGTTTTATTAACAATTATTGATAAATTTAACATTTATAATAATTAAGGGCATTTTAGTAAACTTACCAGTTACGATACAGTATCATACCATCAAACCAAACAATAAAACTGTTATTAAACAGCAATAAACAATACAGTCCATCCAAATATTGTATTATATTATACTGTGCAGTACAATACCATACCATACAGTACCGTACATCATGAAACCATAGGAAATCACCATCCAAACAAAGTGTAAAAGGTAAGGATGAGCAAAATCTGATGCCTTGCAATGGAAGATGGGATATTTATTTACAAGGTATAGAGGTTGCCTCTTGGCCAATAAGAGATCGCCATCTGTCCTAATGCAATTGAGAGAGCTAACATCCCGTTAGCGTATCTTAGATGCGGTGCTGGCGAGGGCTGGTGGTGCCTCCTAGATCCCTAACACCATGTCCTTCTGTTTGTCCTGTAGCGAGCGGTCGTTATCCCTTGCTGACCTCAGGTGATCTTTGCCCCTTTTCCCCAATGCACAACTTGGTGCGCTAATGTTGTCAACGAGACCGCAGCACCATGGGCCTACCCTACTCTCGATCGGCCCATTGTGGCCCATTTGTCCTTAATCCATTATTACCTCATACACCTGTCTAAATTACCACTCCATTTATAAATTTTATATTAAAATACATCTCTACACTAAGTTGACCAATACAATAGATAGTTACATTATGAAACTCGCAAAAATATGATCATCTAGATGTATTCTTTTACCATATTCTCTATCCAATTTCATTATGCGTGATTTGAGAATTTTAATATTACTCTTTATAATTATTTCATGTTAATCAAATTTAGAAGAGAGAATGGATCAAAATCTTCCTAAACTATAATATTTTCATTAATATTATACTTAAATTATGCCTAGTTTCGTTATTTCTGAACTATAACTTTCAAGTGCTAATCACCACCCCCACCCCAAACTATAACATTTTTATCAATTTTATACTTAAATTATGTCTAGTTTACATTATCCCTTGGCTCATTATATTTTGTGCTAAGTATTGGGGTTAAAAGGTGTAAATCAAGTATCTTGAACGTAAAAGTTCTAAACTATGAGAAGTTGAAAAATATATCTGTATATTCGCAAGTTCTTTCTGTCTTCTTCCTCTATTTTGTTAGTTTGACTTAATTAGGCAATTGTAGAACTCATGTAGATGTTTTTTTGCTCCTCTCACACCTCTAAGGAAATTGTTGCACGCATTTTGTCATCTGTCAAGCCAGGGGGAATTTAACAACTGAAAATTATAGTTCAGAGGAATAATGTAACCTAGACATTTTAAGTAGACCAATAAAGCCAAGATAGTTTAGAAGAAGGTTTAACACCTGAACATTATAATTCAGAAAATAACATACATTAGACATAGTTTAAGTAGAAAATAAATTTAAAATTTGTAATGTTAATTCGTGAGACATTTTTTTGAGACTTGATAGTTAAATTAGATCTTTAAAAAAATGTAAATAGAACAAGTCACAAAACAGTAAACTATGTTGAATCTTCATTTGAAATGTCCCTCAACTATGAGAAATAGAGCAAAATTATCTTTCTTTATTGATAGATTGGTTTAGATTTGCCTCTCGGTTATAGAAAATAGAACATTTTGGCTTCTGCTTGAATTTAATCCCAAATTGCCTTTATCATGACATCGGCTCTTCATCACAATACATAGCTTTTCTTACTTCAAATTCACATTTAAAGCACCCAACTTTCAGAATATCTCATGGGATCCCAACTCACTCTTAAATCACATGTAAATACGAATTTTGAATCCAAAAAGACTCAAACCCATCATCAAACTTAAGTATTTGTAGCCAAATTTAGATATTTGAAGGACAGTAATAACTACTAGCAAGAAGAATTTAGTAAAATGAAAACATAATTGATGTTTTCTAAAGGTAGAACACAATGTATACCGGATAAGTAAAAGAGAACGGATAGAGAAACTTCTTTTTCTCTCCAACTATAGCATTGCTCCAATAGAATATAGATGATCTAAAAATACAGAGGATAAATGGGAATTTGAGGGGATATATAAGGGTAACTTACTTGGAACAAATAGTTGAAGTATCATCTGATAATCTGTTTCTTAGTCTGAATTTCAAGTTCAGGTTTTCAACCCGAAACAGAAACCACGTCTTTTATCAAAAAGCATTAAATTAACTTTCTACCCAACGATGAATAGGATTTATAAGTATCAGGTAACTCTTGTTATGGAAAATAATTACTGGAAAATACATCGCGCGTGGGGGCGTGGAGTCTATGAAGCTTGTTCTTGGAATCGAAGGTTCAAAACACGGGGCATGTTAGAAGTGACATCTTATACATTGCAAATTAAACATTGCTCCATTGTGCAAGAACTGAGGAAAGGAAATTGTCCACGTAGAGCTAATAGAACATATAAATCCTACGCCTGGGAGAAGAAATCCAGCAAGCGATGAAAAGATAGAGTGGTCTAATCAAACCAATTCTATTCCTGCTTCTCTCACTGAATCAATAACTGCTTTGACCTTTCCATGGTATCTTTGTTCTCTCTTAAAGAAAACAGATATCGCAGGAACTCCTTTAGCCTGCAACCGCTCGCCCAACAACTTACCTATTTTTGCTGCAGCAGCAACATCTCTAGTGTTTTCTTTTGCTTCTACCATGGCAAGCCTTAAGACTTTCTCTTGTGTGCTTGCAGAAGCAGCCACTGTTGCTGTTGGTGTGTGAACTACTTGAGCATTTACATACTTGTTTGTGAAGTGCATCCTCAGCACATAAGGTTTGAGAAACTTCGTCACTCTGTCTGGTCTAACTGGTGGAGGAATCACCATTTCTGCTTGAGGAAAAAAAGATATATCAAAATAAGCAATCATCAAGGAGGTTAACTGAAATATGAAAAAATCTCAAATAGAGCTCAACATTCAGTAAGTACTTCTCATCTTCAAGAAATGCAGTTTTGATTCTCACCCTGGAGCTAATTAGTACTACTTGTAACAGAAAGCTAAAGTTGAGTACAAAACAACCTTCTATATGATGGCTTCATAGAGCTAAGTGACAAAAATCAAGGGAAAAAAATATGAGTTAAAGAAAGATCTACAACTTGACAGATCATTTAAGATTCGCTTTCATCCTTCACTTTCATTGACAAGGGGAATTTTTTTTAGAAAGATTCTTGTGAGCTTCATTTAAAAATTGAAACAAATTCTCAGTAGGGGTACTGAAAGTGAATCAACATCATCAAGGAAATTGCGGACAAGCAAGAACCCCCTAATGGTCAGATCACAACTAATAAGGATTTGATCATTTGAAGACACAATAGTCAGTCAATTTACAAATCTACTCCTAGGAAGTACCATTTTCTCCAAAATTTTGATGCCCGTAAACATATTTTCTTCTTTTTACAACATTGGTATCTGGGCCCACTTGTGCGCACCTCGACTAATCCCATACCTCCCACCAACACAAGTATCGGTAACTCTGTCTACCAAAGCTTGGATAGATCAAAAGAAATTCCCATGTGTTTTTTGCCTCCGGTAGAATTTGAACTTGAAACCTCATGGTTCTCAAACCCACTTCTTGACCACTAGGCCACACTCTTGGGTGCAAGCTCTTCTTAAACATATTTGAAAAATAATGTCTCATTTAAGATCAAGAGAGGTAACGTCCCATTTATTACCTTTTACAATTACGTGGACAACAACAGAATAGAAGATGGGTCTGAGATTAAGGCAAGTGCGGCTACAAAACAACACGAAGGGAGCATGTAAGCTTGTCCGGCAATGTACAGACTGGGAAGTGGACTGAAGTGGACAACGGTGTCATTTTTTGTGTTAAACAGTGACGAGTTGGCTAGTTAAGAGTACTTTGGATTTCCAAAATGTTTGAAAGTATCATAGAGATTTGCTCTACAGGGGCAGATTTAGGATTCCACAAAGATGAGTGCACTAGTACGAAGAGGTGGACTCATTACACTTTTGAAATTATAGGTTCAAAATAACTTTATTTTTTGAAAGTTTGGTATTTTTTACCTATTGACTATATATTACATCTCCCACTACTACCAGTTTTAATATAGGCATGTAGTTTAATTATACAAAGGAAGAATAGGAATTTCCATGTGGCAGATTTTAGAATTTTGAAAGAACAAACCAAACAAACAAACAAAGAAAAAACAAAAAAGTACTTTATTAAAATGCAAGGAACACTAGACATACCCATCCCTATGGATGAGCCCAGTTCTAAAAAAAAAAGAAAGGAAAAAGCCAAGATAACCTTGAGATTTGAACCCCAACCTCACATATAAAGGTCCACCCAATAACCATAGCCACCAAATGAATCTTTGAGCTAGAGTGTACACATAACTACTTAAGTACTCTGAAAGATATTAACATTACCATACATGGTCTAGGGAGGGGAGCATTAGTGCACATGAGTCTGTGCCCCTCCACATAGATACACCACAGATCGCGATCGGCAACAGTATCAGGTAGAAAAAGGATAGTTAATTGAGGTGCAAGGCTATTGGGGGATATTTGGGAACACGAAAATTGTGCTAATTGCTTGCACAATGGGGAAAGTTGTTACTCTTTTTGACCCTTCTTTTTGTTTGTCTACTTATCCTACGAGGAATAACCAAAAACAATTTTCACAATCTAACTCGTGAGGGATGGCTCCCATATAGGTGTTAAGAAACCTCAGTTCTTAAGGAATCCAGATCCAGGGGAGAAAAGTTCAAAATCCTAACCAACATACTGCTATATTGTGTTTTTTCTTTCAGAGATTAACATATTAAAATCTAGTCAATTTTTTAAAATAGAAGTTATTCGCTTAAATTAATTATTTTTGTTTAATAAGGTAACCTGCATCCACTAACCTTTGAGTGTCCATAGGGTAAACCCTGCTCCTGTGTCGCAAATCACACAGGAGAGATAAACCGTACTAGGAAAGCCCCGTGCGATGAGCTCGACCCAGAAGTCCAACACCCTGTTGTCGCATGCTAGGGGTTTCGAACTTGAGACCTCCATCATGTTAGTCCCAAGTGAAACCATGTGAGCCACCACGAAAGGTCACTTAGAGTAATTATTAAGTATACCGTATGAGAAAAACAAACCAAACAGGCCAGAAATTTCCACCTCCTAGAAAAATCATCTCAATGCTTCACTTCCTGTCTGACAATCTCTATCAGATAGTACTAAAAAAAATTCTTTAGTGTCCGCGTCAGCTTGTGTGCACCAGGACTAATTCCAAGAGGTCAATTACTAAATTTTGCTTCCTACTAATTCATAAAAATTCTAGATTTTATCTAGCAACTGTCACTCCATCAACTTCCAAACTAAAATGTTTTGTTCCACAAGTCTAATACCAATTGCAGCAAAAAACATGTTTTAATTACAAGATTTCAGACAAACAATACATCGAACAGGTAGAAAGCACTAATCTAGAACATAAGAAATTCTAACGATACCAGAAATCAAGACAAAAAAAAGTTCATTTCAATCCAACGATGGATCAGGCAGACGCAAAAGAAGTGGGCTGAGAGAGAAAAATATGTACCTTAGTAAAGAGAAAATGAGAATCCCTGTCGCTGCTGGTGGTCGCTCAGCCTCAATCTCTCACGCTTCACAAATCACTCAGCGCTTGGCTCTATGGGTTAATGGGTAGGTTTTGGGCCTCTAAATAGTACTACTTCACTTATTTCCCTGTATAAGAAGTGACAATTGAAGCGGGACTGTTTGAAGCCCAATCGTAACCGATAACCAATCGTAAAATTGACTTACTGATATTGAGTTTTTGGATTAACGGTTGGTGAATGAATTAAAGTTTTATAATTAATGTTTTGTTGGTGTAGAGGCGGATTACTCAATTTCTTTATCGGGTAAACCGTTAACATATTAAGAATTATCATATTTACATTTTTACCCTAGACATATTAGTTATTTATAGCAAACTCTTAAAGCATAAAGCCCCATTCACCCATTCCACAAATTTCTTCGTCCCTTCTAACTTCTAAACGTAGGCACTCCCTAAAATTGGTGAAGCAAAACAAGTCTTCTCTTAGATTGAGGATTGATGTTTTGAAATAAACTAGTCTTCTCCATTTCCTTTTAATTGTGATTTTAATTGAAGAAAATGAAGAGAAGCACAACATGAGTACTTAAGATGTAAAGTTAGTGATATAAGTAATTTGTGATTGAACGACAAAAGAGAACATTTACATTCCAGCAAAATTGAGGGATCAAATTTAGTTTAGATATACTCCAGCAGTGAGATATTCGGTAGTGCGAGACTCTCTTGGATTTAGCTGATACATCATCCGATAATCGTCCAATAATTATTAATTGAATATCAAACCAACCGATAGCTTATCGATTGGCAAATGGATTACTACATCGAAAGATCGATATCCTATAAGTCGAATCGTTAAGAGTAATTATTCATCTGATAAGCACCCCTAGTTGAAGCAGTTGAAGTAGGCAGCTCTCGATCGACATGTCTGTTTTGACTGTTTCAATCGTGATTTCTTATATAGGGCCTACCTATTTCTTTGTTTTCTTCTGCGCCTTTTGAAGCACTTTCCTCTCATATGGACTCCATAAGTATTTTCTATAGTAATTTTACTATAGCATCTTTAATTAATTATTATAAATCATCTAAGTATTGAAAAATAAAAATAATATTTAATAACTAGGGTAAAATAGACACAAATGATGAATTAACTCTTGATTTTTTAAAATGGACAAATAAAATTAGATAACTATTTTTAATATAGTAGAAAGTAGAAATGGACGGATGAAGTACTTTTTAATGGTTATTTCTGTGTCAAAAAGGAAGTACTTTTTAGAAAAATAATAAAAGACATACCGCATAAGTATATAACTTATTTTAAAAGCATAAGTTTAAAATCAATACATAATGTAAAAGATGAATTGACCAATAACAGTATATGAAAACGTAATTTCATAGTTCGTCTATTTTTTTTTAGGGGCATTTACATAAATAGTATAAATATGTACTCTTATTTATCAATTATAGTACATTTTCATTCTTAGAGTTGATAGCATAATTTTTTTTTTAACCAAAAATAGCAAAATACATATATAATACATTTTTAGACACAATTTTAATATAGTAACACATAAACTAACTTGAATAGCATTTAAATATTTGAAATTTAATTATAATAAGTTTTAACATCATTAATAAGAGAAAAAAAAATAAACAACAAACTTAATACATTTTGAATTCAATATATTATACGTGTTAAAGGCGTATTTCAATATGCATGGTGAATATATATAACTACAACATTTTTAATACAAATGTATTATAAGTATTATATGTGAATTTCAAACATCTCGTTACAATTTAAATTAGTTTACGTTGTTAGAAATGTATTATATTTGTTATGAAATAACAACTATCAAAACCATAAAAATGTATAATATTGAATTCGAACTGTATTACAACGTTCCTTTACGTTTAACACAATTTTAATACATTTTGGATTCAATATATTATACGTATTAAAGACGTATTACGATATATGTGGTGAATATGTATAGCTAAGCCATTTTTAATACAAATGTATTAAAAGTATTATATGTGAATTTCAAATATCCTGTTACAATTTAAATTAGTTTACGTTGTTAGAAATGTATTATATTTATTATGAAATAACAACTATCGAAATCATAAAAATGTATAATATTGAATTCGAATTGTATTACAACGATCCTTTACGTTTAACACAATTTTAATACAAATCACAACGCTACCACCACTCTTTCCCGTAACCACCACCAAACTCGGGCCACAGCTCCATCACCAATATACCCATCACCCTCATTTTTCCATTTTTCGGCGAACTCACGTCGCCGGCGCAACCAATAACTTCGTTTCTCCCTCACACTCACATCACTATTCCGCCACTCACCCCATCGGAAACCGGCCATCACCACCACAGCTCCTCCACCTCTCTCCTTCTAACTCACATCCTCTTTCTCCGGAACAACCTAAACAACCAATATTCACCATTTTTCTATACTCAACAAAAAATTGTTATGAGCTGCGATCCACCGTCACCAGATCTGACTGGAATCTGAAGCAACGATGTTCACATCACATCGCCGGAGTTGAATATTCAGATCTGGTCGGAATCAGAATGGGGAGGAGAGTTGGACAGAGGAAAGACTATGGTGGTGCTTTTTGGCCAAAGAAAATAGAGAAAAGGGATGAGATTGTTGTTTATAGCCGGAGCGAAAGGATCACAATCGGGGACTCTCTGTCCGGAACAGAACTTCGCCGGAGCTCGAAGCATCGCCGGAGATCCAAGATTCGTTGGCCGGCCGTGAGGAGGAAGATAAATTAGTAAAGAAGACAATTAGTTATCAGTTATAAATGATAAAAGTAGGCTATAATTCATAATAAAATAAAAGTTGTATTATAGAGAGTAATAATGTCTTTATATTATTCCCTTTATGTAATTTTTCCTTTTTCTAAGTACAATAAAAATGTTATTACAAGGGAGAATAAAAAGAGTAACATCGGACTCAGGCATCGCACGAAAAATAGCATCTAGTACTATATATAAGTCACAAAGAAAAGAGTTTTGCAATAACTATAGCAGGATGAGAGATAGTGCATCAAGTTGTTCACAAGGGCCAACTTGATTCTCTTTCCAGATATCTCAATTCTCAGATGAGGGGACCCTGGGAGAGCCGTCTACTCCAACTACCGTTCATGTACGATTCACACTAGTTTTGACCAACTGCCCATCCTACCTCTTCTATGTTCTTGACAACCCATCTTTGTCTCGATCAATATAGTTTTTTAGTGGCACATTTGGGTCCTCTTCTCCATTACTTAGAAAAATTGAGTCATCGATTCAAGTACAAGATACTGTCTTTACTGCCTAGACAATTAGACATCCAATCCGTAATAGCAACGACCCAATTGCAAGAGTTGAGCTATATTTCCCCCAAACCAAGTGGAGCATGTATAAAGTAGTTAGATAATTCTTCTATTCTTTTTTCTGGCACAGTTGGACCATTCTTTAAGTTTAAAAATGACCTTAAAATGGGTTGGTCTTGATATTTTGTCTTCATAAAAAAAGGTTTATAAAAATAACCTTTATAAGAAGTGATCTTAATTTTTTGACCACGCTTATTAAATTTTACTTTAAGGCAGGCGTTCTAACTCTTGCCTATAAGATCGACATTCCTGACATTTCAAAACAATGAACCTGCACAATTGACAAGAAGTTTTGCCTTATAGGCAAAAGTTAGAACTTAGATATGTAGCCCATAAGACAGACATTCTAACTCTTGCCACAAAACAGATGTTCCATGACATTTCAAGACAATGAACCTGCACAATTGACTAGAGGGCCTACCTTTGAGACAAAAGTTAATACTTAGATATGTTGCCCATAAGGTAGAGGTTCTAACTCTTATCCATACAGCAGACGTTCAGGACATTTAAAACATTGAACCTACTCAATTGACCACAAGTTCTGTCTTATAGGTAAACGTTAGAACTTATTTAGGAAGGACAAAAAATTAAGACCACACACTTCGGGGGACAAAAATTCAAGAACGGATATTTGGATTAGGGGGTGGTGGTGGTGTTCAAGGTGTAATTTCGTGACTTATAGCCTATTTGGTCAAGTTTTTAAGAGGCCAAAAGTGCTTTTTTTTTTTTTTTTTTTTTAAAGTACTTATTTTTTTAAAATGAGGTGTTTGACTAAGCTTTTGAGAGAAAATAAGTGTTTTCGAGGAGTAATAAAAGTTATTTTTCATAAGTTAAAAAAATAATTTTTTCCAAAAACACTTTTTTTGAAAGCACTTTAAAAAAGCTTGGGCAAAAATACTAATTATTATTCAAAAGTGTTTTCTAAATTTATTGGTCAAACACAAACTAATTCTCACAAAAAATATTTTTTGCAAAGCACTTTTCAAAATAATTTGATTTCATAAATTTGACCAAACAGACTATTACTCTTCAATTCTATACTCAACTTATAATTTGAGTAAACAAAAAGTTGTTTCTATTTTCTAATTAAATGTGAGAGTTTTTAATGCATATAAATGCAAATGATCGTCGATCGATTTTAGGAGATCTGTTTGATTACTCATGCTTTTAATCTTAGAATTTAATTTCCAATTTAATTAGGAGATCTTTTTCTATTATTACTTATACAACTTAGAATTTAATTTCCAATTTAATTAGGAGATCTTTTTTTATTATTACTTATAGAGAAACTAGTCAAAAGCTATCCAACCTATATCAACCTATATTCAGATTTCCAACTACACACTTCAATTTCATGGGAGGGCTATCACCCATGGACAATTTAAAATTTTAATTATTACTTCCCTGAATGCTTATGTGGCAAAGTGAGTGTATTTACTCTCTTTGAGAGAGTGAAGACCAAAAAACAGATATTAAAAATTTATTTTTATTACCTTTTTTCATAAATATGTGTATTTTAATTTTTTTCCTTTTTTATTTCTATATCATTTCTCGAATTTCTTTTCTTCTCATAGCAACTTAATGCACATCCATGGCAGCCACCAAATTTCACCACTACCTCCACTACGTCAATTGACACACCATCAATCGTTGACAATAATTTCACCCGTACTCTCCGTAATCAGAAATTATGGATCCAAAATCTTTCAAACAAAAGCAAATTTAAGTTTAAATAAGCTTAATATAGTAACACCCAATTGATTTTATTCAATAAATTTTCAATAAGCTTGAAAAGTTTTGGTCTTATATCAATACCCAACATACCCACTAGAATTCTTGTAATCAATTGCAAATGTTGTGATTTAATTCTCTCCAATTCGAAGCTCAAGTTCCATCAATGGTGTTTTACATATTTTCTTCAAGTTTCAAGAAAACAATAGATAAACTTAAATCCATCTCCAAATAATATTCCTCAACTGATTTCAACAACTAATCTGAAAATGTAGACCATGTACTTCATCTCCTTTGTACAGTTGCTCTGAAAATTTGATGCAAAACCACCTTAAATCTTCTCCAAATTATCCCAAATTTTAGATATGAGCTCTTCTCAATGTTTCGATTCTTTTGATATATTACCAACTCAAAATAGAATTCATTTGTGACAAGTCAAAATTGGAACTCAAGCTTTTGAAAAAGCTTTAATGGTGGTTTTCAGTTGGGCTTCACATTTTCAACCTCGAGCTTCGTTTCAGTCAACAAAGAGCTTCAAACAATGATACGGAACCGACGATGTAATCAATAAGTTTTAAATTTGAAGATCCAAGACACCCACCAACATATTTTAACCTTCAATGGAGTTTTAAAAATAATGATAAATCAAAAAGGGGGAAAAAGTTTTTAATAAAATTTATACTTGTTAAATACATGTCAAACGCGTGAGTTTCACCAGATAATGCAAATATGGTTGTGACTTTTTAGGAAGGCAATAATTTTGATTTTAAATAATTTAGGAGGTAATAGGACTCCCATAAAGTATATATATATGTAATTGATAATTGACTAATAAGTTAGGAGGACTTTTGGCTATTTTCTCTTACTTATACGTTGCACATGCACTTCTCTCTCTCTCTCTCTCTCTCTCTCTCTCTCAACCTTTTCTCACATTTTTTTTTCTGTGTGGGTAAAACGATTTTCTAATGCATGCTAGGTGATTCTTTTACTTTCTCTTACTGATTTAACTAATCTAGGTATGTTATACCTATAAAGAGACAAAAGGGTATATAAAAATATATAAAGAAATTATACCTATAAAGAGACAAAAGGGTATATAAAAATATATAAAGAAAATAAAGGAACAAATAAAAGGAGAATAATTATTATATATATTTTGTATAAAAAAGATAAATGGTTATTTTCAATTTAATTTGAAATGTTTCTCAATTTTTTTCAATTTTTAAATTGATCTGTTAAAATAATTATTAAAATAAGATAGAATCATGAAAAGATATTTGATTAATAAAGATTGATTTTCTTTCTATAAAAAGTGATCACTAAAGATTGATTTTTTTCCTTTTATAAAAATTATGATATTAACATTTTTCTTATAGTTGCGGATAGGTATATTAGTTTATAAATTTAGAGGGAATTATATTAAATGAAAGATCGTCATAATCGGATTTTATTTCCCAAATACAATGAATTCACAGCTATTTAAAGACCAAAAAGACATATATGCTTTGCTCCATTTCTCAACTTCATTGTTAATTGTCGTTCGTACTATCTACAAAATACTGTTATTCTTCAATCTCGGCTTAGTTTCTAGTGGAAATGCTGAGGTAAGTGAGGGTTTTCCCCCCTTAATTCTTGAAACTTTCATTTTGTAGAATTTGCTATATCTAAGACTACTTATATTTGATTCCTCTTTTTTGATGATGTTGAAATGCGTAAATTCTTAAAAAAACATGAGCAGATTAAATTGGAGCAACCATGTCTATGTAGATTAATCTCCTTTGATTCTCATGAATTTTTTTTTTACTCTACGCGAGATATGAAAAATGTTTTTTGTCATATCAAAGGAAATAAAAAATTAAAAGAATAAAAAAAGAGGGTTATGGGACAAAAGTACCCAAGACATATGTCATGCTACATGTTTTTCCACCATCAAATATTCTTCAAACTATTAAAATTGACAGATAATATTTTTCATATCTCGTATAGATTAAAAACAAAAATTTACGAGAATCAAAAGGAGAATTTGATCTATTTGACTCAGATTTAATTTGTTCACATTTGTTAACACTACAACAAAAACAATCTTTAGCGGCAATAAATATACACTTTCACAAAGAGTGTTAAATTTTTTACCGGCATTAGTTAAATGCCAATAGATCCAATGTCACTATAGGCTTTAGCGGCATTTACAAAGAGAGCTAAAATGTAATTGTCATTGGTAAATGCCGCTAAAAAAATATATTTAACGGCAATTGAGCTATTGCCGTTAATTAATTGCCACAAAAGATCATTTTTGGTGTAGGGTAACTATTCACACATTTCAACATCATAAAAAAAATAAAAAATCGAAGCATTCACACATTTTCAAAAGAGATAAAATTAGATGTAATATCCTTAGATATATCGGGTAAATTCTGCAGAATGAAATTGTCAAAATTAATGCGAATGCCCTCACCTCGATATTTCACCAGGAACTAAGTAGAGATTGAAGGGATATCAGTATTATGTAGACCTAAAATTTATTAAATCTTGCTTCATATCTTTCATGTACAACAAAGGTGTGTATTTGTACACCTACCAGAATTCCTATTTCATATATTTGAATCCTAGTTTGACTGTTTAGTGTAGATACAATAAATCCCTATACAATTAATTTTGATAACGTCGTTTTCCAGATCCCGTACATAGTAGAGGCTTTAGTGTTTTGAGCTATTTTTTTTTTTCATTGTTTTTGCTCTCAGTTGAAACTATTCAACTTTTATTATGTATTTGTCGATGTTCTGCAAACAAATATGATCCAAGTGAAGTTGTATAAATCTGAAAATTTCAGTTGCTCTTTGGGAAACATTGGAGACTCAAAAACGTTAATGCTTTTCCTTCATCTTTCTAGACTAGTTTCATAATATTCTAGACTTTTTATGTATTTGTACCCAAAGTAAAATTAAGATTTTAATATTCATTATAATCTGTAAACGCACTACAACAAAAACAACCTTTAGCGGCAATAAATATGCACTTTAATAAGAGTGTTAAAATTTTTACCGGCATTAGTTAAATGCCATTGGATCTAATGTCGCTATAGGCTTTAGAGACATTTACAAAGAAAGCTACAATGTAATTATCATTAGTAAATGACACTAAAATATATATTTAGCGATAATTAAATTATTGCCGCTAAAGATTATTTTTGATATAGTAACGTTGTACCGAATGTCATGTAAAACTCGCTTGCACATAAAATTTACTAAATAATGTCACAAACGCATTTTAATTTTCCAAATATAATTTCCCGTTATGCACGATCTAATTCATTATTCTTATCTTTATCATACAATTCAATCAAGGCATATCAATTTGAAAGATATACATATAGAAAGCGTATATATTATTCAAAGTCGGTTGACATAGTATTGGAGGAAATTTATTTCCATCTACTAGAAGAGACACGTGGCAACGAGGTCCAATGAATAGGCGAAACCCCGAAGTAATGGCATCTATGCGTGGTCCTCTGTTATTATAAGTTGTAATACTTTAAGTTTCTAGTGAAATTTTCTTATTGGCCATGACCTCAGTGGAATTTTCTTATTGGTCATGACTCACTATTATATCTTATAAAATAGTTCTCCATCCATTTGTAAAATCGTTCTGAATTCCAAGCAATACAATATAATAATAATACTATATTTTCTTGTTTACTATTGCTTAATTTCTTTGTTTTATCATTATCGGATACTCTTGGAGTTAAAGCTGGTGCTCTCGGATAAGCTAGTGAACACCTGAAGCATTCGGATTCATGCTCATTATTTTTACTGCTTTGGTTCTACCTCAATTTCTTTCATTTTAGCAACTGGTTAACATTCAAACCGTTAGTGAAATGAATCCAGAAAAGAGTTAGATTAAGACGTGTACTCTTAACCTCATATAAATTTAGTTGTTCCGTTTTAGAAACAAACATGCAATTATATTGTTGCTTTCATGTGGATTCATAAGTTGAAATAATCTCTTATGACCACTTATAAGTTGAATAGAAGATAATGATCTTTTCAGATATCTTATTTGTAACAATGAAATCTCTTGTATAACGAACATAAAACTAAAAACAAGTTTGTAAAAGACTACAAAATCAAATCTCCCGATCCTAACATGTTTTTTTGTAATATTGATATTTTTTGTTATAGATAAATTATACCTAGTTTAGTCTCCTTTAATTAATTGTATTAATCACAAAATATATTTATAGCTGTTGCTGAAAAAGTCAAAATGTCAGTACAAAAATCAATAAAATGAACTATAGGAGAAAGTTAGTTGATTAAACTATAAGCATATTAGTAGAAGGATAATTAACAAAATAGCCAAATATAAGGAGGTTATTTACAAAAGCTCTCTCAACTTTAAATAAAATTACAAAACATACCGAAGTCACGTGTATCTCAGATACACAGACTCACGTGTATCTGAGACTGCGTACCTAGGACTGTGTATCTGGAATTGTGTATCTAAGACTAAGATACATGGATACCTATTAATTGGGTAAGATACACGGTTAGAGACCTACCGTCTGGATCTCGTCGGAAAATCCATGGATCTTGCCGGAATTCGATATATCTCGCCGGAAAATCCATAAACTTGGTCGGAATTCCATGGATCTCGCCGGAAAATCCATGGATCTGGCTGAAATTCCATGGATCTCGCCGAAAGATCCATGGATCTGGCTGAAATTCCATGGATCTCGTCGGAATGCCATGGATATACACGATTTTTGTTGTGTATATCTAGATACACCCGACTTTTGCTTGTGTATCTGGGTACTTGTTTTGGTTTGTCTTGTAATTAGGAACCAAACTTTCAGTACGTATTGTAATTAAGGGTCAAACCTCCTATATTTTTGTTGTTTAGAATTCTAGTATTTTTTTTTTTTTGTGTAATCTTTTCTATGCTCTCTTAATTGTATCCACATAGAGTCAGACCTCTATATAATAGTTTCTCATTATAACGCTTCATTATAATAGACATAATTTTTTCTAAAATTGATTTTTCATGTTGTATTTTATTTCTCAATAGCAACATTCTATATATAACATCAATGACATTCATTATAGCAGTACACTCTTTATGTAAAATTACCCATTTATAACAGTCATACTCAAATATTATGCAATAATATTTTGTAAGAAATATATTATGTACAAAATAAAATATGAAAATATTTATGATTACTTGTGTCATGCACATAGTAAATTTCAAGTACGAATATCTAATTCAAAGGAAAAAAAAATTATATTTAGATTATGCACATCAATTATTTCATAACTTCACGAGGAAAGACAACTGATATTTGCCTTTTTTATATTCATAGTCTTTCTAATTTTGCATAGTTTAAAATGAGATTTAAACGTCAAATATCAGTATATATATATAACAACACCTCTCTATAGTAACCATAAAATTTTCAGACAAACACTACCGCTATGGAGAGGTTTGATTGTATCAATTAGGGAGCAGCTACAAAAGACTATCCATCTGAACAATCAAAATTTTGACATCTATCTATTATTGAGTAGCGAAAACTTCTGGATATTTATTTACATCAGAACTGAATTCTTTCAAGTCGTTTTGGAGCAATTAGAGAATAGAAATAAGAGGTTGCGCTTAAACATGTTTTGATCCCGGTTTATGGTAAAGTCAATATGTTTTGAGGAGAAACATGGGAAGTACGAGTCAGTCAGATGCAGGGAAGTCCAAACAATATGTTCCTATCAATCATCAGTCAAGAAGAAGTTGAGAAATTAAGAATCGTCTTTTGAAATCTCATTTGAATCGGCCAAATCAATATGTTTTTAGAAAAAAAATTTGTTTTGTCAAACTTTCGAGCAATTCTTTCCATTGTTGACTAATCCCCTATCATGATCAAGACAAGGATTGCACGACAAATGAATCTTGCTTATAGAAAGAAGATATGCCGGTAAAAGAAACATGTGCGATAGGGTTTTCGCTCCTAGTTATTTCATGATTGAAGAAAACTAAACCTAGTTGTGCAAGTAGAAGCAATACAGCTTACAAAATATACAACAACAACAAGAAGAAGCAATATGGTCTACAAACTCTTAGAAGAATTCTTTTAAATGGTCCATAAGTAATTAACTTAACGAAAAAAGTTTAGCACCAAGTTACACTATATAAAATGCAATAGAAACTGCCTGAACAAGAGGATGATGTTACAATATTAGGCAGTCTCAAGCTGTGAAAGCTGAATTTATGCAAAAAAGGAAGGTACAAACAGAGTTTAAGTAAGATAATAACTAGAGATTTTCCACAATACAAAGTTGATTTTAATTATGATTACAAGCTAACCATATCCTATTAATCAAACGACTCAAGCAGTAGAGCGGGTAATCATTATAATGAGACCTAGCAATCCAACATTTAAGCACAGTTCCTTCCATAACACCATTTAAGTGTAACCTGGCTGTTGCAAACTTGGGATCCGGAGGTCCTGCCAAAATGAAATTGATGGTGAAGTGACCTGGAGGAAATATCCTCCGAGTTCTTCTGTTGCATACAACTGGTGTCGCACTGCTTGTTATTTCACCAGACCTTACTTTCCCTTCTATCTCGACATCTCCATTAGGAAGAACATCAACTGACAGACTTCCTGCAATACAATTGTTCACTAGGTCATTTCTCTTCAATAATCAGCATTATGAGTATCAGTTTTCAAATGCATAGAAATTCTTTGAGTATGATTCAGTACAGACTTTTGGATAATAGAACCGTAGCACTTTATGTACTATTCGTAGTTGATAAAGAATAAGCTCTTGAAGCAGACAAGTCAATTGCAGGGAAGGCTAGACTTAGTAAGCCATTATTCCCTAGAAAGATTTCCTTACTAGGGAATCTGAAGCAACTCTCAATTTTTTTTTAAAAGTTTTGATTCTTGTCCATGAAAGAGGAACAGTCTAGTTCCAAATCATCCGTTCATTCAACAGTGCTACAACCAGAGTACACATCCGTTGAATGGCAGGAGGGTTTTTCCAATTATGGGTTCTAACCTAGTTTTATAGGCAAGCACATGCAGATTTTCCTAAAATGCAAAACAGCCGAGACAATTTCATTTTATAAATTCTTTCTAGATGTTTTTGCTGGTTTAAGTTCCAACAATTACTCAACTTAGCTTACAAACTGATGGATAAATAATACCAGGAGTAAAATTTTCAATGTGTTACATAGAGAAGGAAACGAACTTACACAGGCTTCTCGTGACAGCCGATAGGACAACCTTAAACTTGTAAGGAACTTCAGTAATAGTGATAGTTGTTAGTGCATTTTAATATTTTAATTATATTAAAGTGCATTAGATTAAATTGACAAAGTGTGCTGCTGATTGCTGCACTTCTCCTATGCACGTTAGTGGAATATTTTAGTGTGTATTTACTTTGTCCAACTCTTATAACCACTAACACTTCATTTCACTCATTTATTTTATGGAAGAATGTGACATTTAGTTTTTGTAACTTCTATCATTATTCTACCTCATTATCCTTGTAATCTAAAGACCGTTGATCTTTCCTCTTTACTATCCCATTTATTCTTCCTATTCAATACAAGGATGAATACTTCACCTATAAATAGAGGTGGTCTTGCATATTTTTTTAAGTACAAAAAATAGATAGAGTGCATAAAAGAGAGTAATTATATTAGTGAAAGAGAGAGTTGAGACAAAGAAAATATTCTAAGTCTCCAACTATATTCACTATTCAAAAGTGAGTAATTATATTAGCGAAAGAGAGAGTTGAGACACATAAAAATATTCTAAGTCTTTAACTATATTCACTATACAAAAGAGAGTTTTAATATGTTGAAGGAAGGTGTTCTTTTGGTGGAGCTTTGGACTCTTTAACTAATCCGGAGTTGCTTGAGTTGTACGACGTTGTTGGGCTGTTGTATCCTGGAGGGGACAAGTCAAGAGTTGATACTGCTGGATCGGTGTAGATTATGCCGCAGTGGGCTTGAATCTCCTTAGAGAGAGCGAGATATACGTGCCTCAGCCTGAGTTTTATTTACTCAATTTTTGTTCTTTTTATTTTCAACTGTAATTATTGTAATTTGTGGTATATTACACCAACAATAGTCACTGGATCATTAGGAAGTCCAGCGTTCCCCTGTTGGGCTGCTCCAGTTTGTACGGCGACATCTTCTGCTTTGTATGTAAATGGATATACGATACACATATTCAAGTATTCAATATTTCCTTGGAAAATTCCTTCCTGCAGATCGTAAAATTCAAGTCTATTAAGAACTTGAAGAATATGCATTGTTTGAATACTGGGAAGTAGGAAGGAACTCGAACGTAACTTCATATATGTATGATGTCGATAGAAACAAAAGATTGTCCATGATACTACGAGCCACAACATCTAGATAACATTAATATACTTGATATTTAGGTATGCTATGAGTTAACATGCCAGTCAGAAGAATAGGGATTTAGCACAGAAGTAAATGCCATTTTTACATACCTATATAATTTTATATATACATTGCTCCGCAGAAATGGCAAAGCACAAATCTTAGTAAAGGAATGAATCAGAGGGTTCATAGAGGGTTCTACTGCGCAAAAGAAGATTAAAAAGAATTAGGAATTTTGGGAATCCAGTGAGGATTTCCGTGAATCTGTCTTACAAGGAATTGGTTGAATCAGATTTACGTCAAGAATAGTCATGTTTATTTCTCAAGTTAGCAGCATTCGTGCACTGATATGAAAAGTAAAACATACATGAGTACTTCAACTTCCTCATCAATACTTACGTACATTTCAAAGAGGAATTACATACTAAAGAATTGTAATCTCATGCTTAAGGTCTGTAATTTACCCTAATTTTAAGAACAAGCTTAAGTAGATTTCAATACCCTGTGCCTTTCCCGGTCTGAATTCTGCTTTATCCTAGTTCCCTGTCCTCCAACTAGACATGTTAGACAAGAAATCTTAAATCATCTATTTAGCATCATTGTACAACTGAACAAGCCAAAAGATAAATTGAAAGTCAAATCCTGGAAAACTCCAAAATTTACCATTGCTCCTCTTAGTGCTTGGAGATGATAGCAAAGACACAGATCATAGGATAGGAAAGCCATAAAGCAAAAATTTAAATAAAGAACACAAATGCAGGTGAGCTAGGTAGAGTAAAGCAAAACCTACTCAGGTGAATGAAACACAAAGTTCTACATGCTTATAAATTTTTTGTACTTCTTTTTGTAGCAGGCGACAGGAAATTGATGTGTTTGACCTCATTAAGATTTGTACGGTAAGGCCTAGTCCCCCTTACATGTACTCATTCTTTTTGGAGGTTCTTTTATTCTTAATAAAAAGGCTACTCATCTAAATACCCGAGTGGTCCAACATTCGCCAAAAAAGAGAGCAAGAACTAAGAAGGCATCAGCAAATCTTATTTTCTGAGTGTTAGGTAGAGAAGTCTGACATACAAGAATACTCTCAGGATAACAGTTTCTTCTATGGTAATGTCATAGTTGTTAGACGTCGAAAAAAGAACTATAAGGATCTTAGCAAGGCCAATCCTGAGTCAGCAAATTCAGAAGAATCTCCACCTAATAATTACCTAAATATTTCTTTCTCAAATAGACATCATGAGGCAGCATTACAAACTTAATACAGGAACATGGTTGTTAGATTTATTTTTTTGTCTATAGTGGACTCCATCCATGAACCATTCCTAGCTGAGTGCGGCATTAGGAAAATGAACAAGTAGCACATAGCAATTCCCATCTACTAGTTTTAATTGCTGTCCAAATGGTATCTTATCATCAATGGAACAACTATTGCCAGTGAAATCATTAAATGCATGACATTAAATTCATAGCACACTCATCTGCATCCCATAGCTGCAAGAAGAGACATGCAACACAGAGAACTTCCCTACTCAATCCACATTTCTCGTATTCAGCATGCTTCCAACTCTATATATTGAGACCAAATGTGTATCCCATTGTATGAAATATGATAATTAAGTTCCTCGGCGGATGATCAGTGGCAGAAAAAGTTCAGCGAGATAATATGTTATGCGTACAGCCAAGAATATCTGGGGCACAATTGACTTACAAGGCCTCATGCATATCATAGAGCAAAATCAGTCAAAGGGCAACTATATGGGATTGGTCAAAGCACAAGCTTCATGAACAACTCTTGCTTTAGGTCCTTCTGCAGTTACAGCTTTGTAATATCAGTTCTGTAATATCTAATTCACATAAAACAATTTCCAGGATCTCCACTGACTAAGAGCTTAAATCAATTACCAGTTCACACAGATAATAGAAAGGCAACAAGTAAAAGGTAAATAACAAACCAGGATCTTTCTTGACACCAGGTAGAGCAATACGGAAATAGTAAAAAGATCTTCTAACACCAATATCAACAACTCCAACAGGTGGTCCAGTTGACCCTTTGCATGCTGTTCCAGTAAAGACAACAAGGGCCTCTGAGTTATAGTCTTCCAAGTTGGGAAGAGGGAGACGGGACATCATGTAATGTCAAAAATATGGAATGCTTAAAGTATGTATCAGAATGGGGCTTCTTTTTCACATTGTCTTCCACCTTCATCAATGATGTAGTGTTTTCAACAGTCTTCCGCATTCGATTTCTCCTTGGATTGTTTCCAAATTGTTCTATTAACCTTCTTTCCAGGATGTAAGCATTCCATATTTTTGATATTTACTGACTTTTCATGTTCACCATGTCTTTCATCAGAAACATACTTTAAGCATTCAACAGTTATCCAACTAATTTCAAACTAATTCTGCCATCAATAAAAGAACGGATTACCAAAAAAAATTGAAAATGGAAAAAAAAAGAAGAAGAACTCTAGGGCATGAATAAAATTCAGAGAAATACAGTAATATGCAAGTTAGATCACTTCATACAATCTATAAACAAGTCGATTACAGAATGTGCAAATAACTAGGAAAAGTGCTTTTAGTATCTACTCCCTCCGTTTAAAAAAGAATGACCTTTTGACTTGACACGAAATTTACTTTTGAATCTTGTGGTCTTAAATTAAAGTTATGTCAAATATACCAAAATGTCCTTTAATCTTGTGGTTTTAAACATGTCACGTGAAAAGTTAGAATTAAAGTATTGTAAAACAAAGAAAAAAAATCATTCTTTTGAAATAGACTAAAAATGAAAGTAACTCATTCTTTTTGAAAACGGAGGGAGTATATGCTATGGTGATACCACTGTTAACATGTCCATAAAATAAAGAAAAAAGAGATGAAGAAAGTTCAATCACAAGCTTAACAGGAACTGAACCAGAACGTAAGCAAGCTACTCAGTATAAAGCATTTACCGAACCTCCTGGTTTGCACTCATGCCACCAACATATTTCGAGAGTACGGATTCAAATAGAAAAAGCGAACTCCCAAGCTGGTATCAGCCTTACTGGCAGGTGTAAACATAAAATTAAAAGAAGTAGAGAACTAAGTAAGCTCATGATGTCGTGAAAGCCATATTGGTTTACTGGCGCTAATACCATCGGTTATCTGTTCAATTCACATGCATAACTGGAACTGTTATTCCTGCAAAATCAGAACCGAAAACTGAGAGAAAAATGAAGTTCTAAGCCCATATCCTTAAAGAATTTAACCTCCTCATAATTGTCCAAGATTTGGACTAATTCCTTCCAGGATAGAATAAAACACTATTCTGCAATACTGACAATAGAAATTGCAGAACTTTAGTGAGCTCAAAAAATGGAGTAAATCACACTTACTGTTATTTATTTTTAGAAAATTGCGCAGAAGATGAAAGAAAAAATCAGTCTGCTTTTAGTTTGTAAGGAGTATTTCATTTTTCAGTAATTGAAATGAGGCAAAGCCTCTAAAAATTTATATCCACCAACATGTGCAAATATACTTGTTCGAAAAAGATGTGTCATTTGAGAACAAACAAACCTATTTGAAATAAACACACCTATTCAGAAGAGATTGTTGTTTGGGAAGAGAAATGTCTGTTCAGAAATAGATATGACTGTTCAAAAAGAACATGAAAAATAATCCTGTGAAATTTTAAATATTCTGTGAATTTTTATTAGGAAAAACTGAAATCTGATCTTGGACGTATTTATACACCCAAACGCCGCGTTTTACCCATACTTTATTTAAGTTTTGAGAATGAATTATCATGAGTTTGTGTGTTTCGTGATATGTTTGATGTAAATGAGCTAATATACATGATTAGTTGTGTTTCAGAAGCAAATGAGGTATGCGGAGAATCAAGACAACAAAGGATACACGAGACAAGGTCGATTGGACGAGAATCAAGCAAACAAGAGCTCTAGAGGAGCCATGCGCCGCACACCCTGGGCCTGTGCGATAGGCCATGCGATGCATACCCTGGGCTTGTACGATTGCCCATGCATCGCACACCCATACTAGACGATAATTGTTTCTTTAAATTGAAGACTTTTCTAAGGACTTGGGGGTAATTTCACCATACATCTATGAATACCCCAAGGACATTTTTTCAGATCACTTACGCATTACTTGAAGAAAAATAAAGAGTACAAGGATTTTCATTAGGGTTCATCTTCTTTAAACTCTTCTACTCATTACTTTGGTATGAATAACATCATTTTTATAATTATCTTTCCGAATATGAGTAGCTAAACACCCTTGTTCTAAGGTTACAGCTAGAACATGATTGTGTAGTGTTTTATTTGAAGCAACAAATCTTGTTTCTGATTTTATTGTGCCTATGTTCTTATACTTACTATTTTAGTGTTTGACCAACATTAGAAAAAATGTGTAATTCTCACGTGAACTGACCATGGGAATGTAAGAATAGGACGAAGAACATGGGGTTTAATAAAGTGATTGATAGAGAATCAAGTCCCTATCATTCTAGAAATATTGGCTGTTCTGAAATAGAGAAAGAAAGCGATTGGCTGGCAGACGTCAGACATACAAGGAATCAGTCCTGCCTATTGCATGCATAAAATCTTCATGGAGGAAGGGTACAGACCAAATGCTCAACATCAGCTAAGACTAAATCCAGTAATGAAAGATATTGTGAAGAAAGAAGAGATCAAGTGGCTAGATGCAGACATTATCTACCCAATTTCAGATAGTAAATGGCTCAGTCCAGTTCAATGCTACCCCAAAAGGAAGGCATGCCTGTGGTAGCTAATGAAAAGAATGAGTTGATCCTGACCCGGATAATCATAGGTTGGAGAATTTGCATGGACTATCGTAAGCTCAATGAGGCCACTCAGAAAGATCACTACCCAATTTTCTTTATTGATCAGATGCTAGACAGACTTGCAGGTCAGGAATATTATTGTTTCTTGGATGGGTATTCTGGCTACAATCAGATAGCCATTGCTCCAAAAGATCAGGAGAAGATAATATTTACATGTCAATATACTACCTATGCTTTCAAGCGTATGCCTTTTGGACTATGCAATGCATCCGCCACTTTTCAGTATTGTATTGGGAGGATGAAGGAGTTGAACCTTAATACTGATTTGGCATGCCAGAATTGAGCAATAGTTGCATGAACTAGAAGAGTTTGGATTGCATGCATATGATAATGCCAAACTTTACAAAGAGAAGACCAAGAGATGACATGATAAACTTTTAAGCAAGGACAAAAGGTACTAGTGGTTAACTCTAGATTGAAGTTGTTCCCCACAAAGCTCAAGTCAAAATGGTATAGCCCATTTGAAGTGGTAAGGATGACTGCACATGGAGCTATTGAACTGATGGACAAAGATAAAGGTAAGACGTTTTTTGTAACCGAACAAAGATTAAAAAATTATTGGGCCGAAGATAAAAACCAGCAGAAAACATTTGTGGCACTATTAGATGAGTGATTATGAGCTGCGATATTAAATCATACACTATGCGGGAGGTAACCGATGAATGTATTGTAATAGTTAGGATCGATAAAGAAAAAATGAGAAAAACAAAAATACAAAAAGAAGTGTCAAGCCACGACCAAAACTAAGGCGTTTGGTGAGAGGCAACCCACCCTTCTAATGTATTTTTTTACTTGTTTTGTAGGAATTTTTAGGTAACACGAGGAAGTTGGGTAAAGCAAAGAGGATGAAAAAAGGCATGAAGGTAAGAAATACAATGTGAAAAAGGGCTCCACACTGTACGATCAATGGCCATGCATCGAGCCCTATGCCGCATGACCAAGGGCTATGCATTGAGCCGCATGACCAAGGGCCATGCATTGAGCCGCATGACACAGAAGAGGAAGCTACTCGTCGATATGTGTGTTAGGCTCAGCAGCGTACACCCTTGTACCTTGCCTTGAGCCTCACGATGCAACTCCCCTATTTTCCCTAAATTTTATTTAATTTACCTGGTCAAACCGACCCAGTAGGCTTTTTTAAAATACCCCAACCCAAAATTCCTTTCATTTTCACCCAAATCGCGCTATAAACCCTATTCTCCTCTACTCAAGCTTGCAATGCCACCCCCTCCTCACCAACTTGCCCTCTTTTTCACTTATTTCTTCATCACCAGGTATGTTCCTATACATTCGTGAGCATGTTTTTCTAGGTATTTCATTGTGATATATGCATATACTTGTGTTTTTTGTTGCTGTATAGTTGAAAGTAAAGTGGAATCATGTTAAAACTTAATGCTTTCAACTTTTAATAATGAACACTTTACTTGAATCATTGTGGTGCGTATGGGTGTTGCCATTCTAATTGGAAACTAATTTTAGGAGTACTGATAGATGTTAAAGTTCCACTTTGTTAGTTGCTAATTCCCTGTTCTTGCTTGATTCTTATTTTGAACCATGATTCCCTCGTGAGTGTGCTAAAATTCTACATGATTGCATTATGTGCAATTGATTTTGTGGTTATACATTGATAATTGAGGAGCAGGGGAGATAGCAATTGTTCATGGTCTTGCATAAAATTTGAAAAGAGAAGAGCAGGATGTGTTTGAGGGACGTTTTCATAGTATTTTGGGTTGTAAATTGTAGCTTTGGTATGTTGGATTGTGGCTTGATTAGATTGAATGGTTGTATTGATTTCTAAATTGAAATACTTTGTGTCGTGATGCTAGTCAATAAATTACGAGTAGGGGAAGTCTGAGTACCTAAAAATGGAGACTAGTTGTGGTATGCTAACAAATTAAGTGTGGGGTGGTTCTGATTACCTCATAACTTAATTGTGGTTAGACATTTAGGGCTAAACTACTGCCCTTTGCGTAACATGCCTAATGGCACCCAAATCAAGCAAAGGCAAAAGAGCTGCTTCCATCTCAAGATAAGGACAGAAATGGACTAGTATAGGGTTGCCCACACGTGCAGCTCAAGCTGCACCGATAGCTTTCCAAAGTGGGCATAAAGGTTCAGCATAAAATGGGTTGACAAGGATGGGGTGAAATGGTACAAGGACAATAAGGAGGACAATTACCAACCGATGAAGCAGATTGATAAAGCTAGCTTGGAGGCCAACTATCCATATATCCTAGCAAGGAAACAACAGTTGTAAATGGATTTTATCTTTGATGATATGGGTGAATGCAATCTGAATTTGGTTAGGGAGTTCTTTACGAATTGGTTTCTAAAGACTCAAGGCAATGGTATCAAGTTCGCGGGCAGGTCGTTAAACTAGATGAAGCAGCAATGAACACCTTTTTTTGGACGCCGAATATTGACCACACTAGACTGAAGGAGCTGTACATTAGGCCACCATATCAAGCTATCCGTCACATACTATGGGCTGGGATCAACTGCTAGATGGAAGAACCACAGAGAAAAGAAAACCCATAAAAACTATCCTTTTGCTCATTTAACAAAGATGCTCAAATTTGGTTGGGAATTGTTGGTGCTTACTTGATTCCAGGGACCCATTTCACTAATGTCACTCATGAATAGGTATGTTTGGTTTTTTCTTTGATGACTAATGTCCTTTTAATATTGGTGCAGTGCTAAGATCATTGATGAGGAAAGCCCGAGTTGACAAAGGCTGTAGGTTCAGCTTTGGAGGTCTTGTGACGTGATTCATGATATACTTTGGGGTTATAGAAGCCCCAGTAGATTACAAACCTCCCAGAAACATGAGAAGGGTAGATGTCTCTAAGGTAAAGAAGCCCGATTTCACCCATGAGCCGATTCTTACCATTGCCTAAAGGAATGCACGTGATGATAGATTCTCTTTCCACCTCTATATCATGACCAGGCTAACGATTATATGTGGAGGAAACCCACCCACTGAAGCTGAGTTGAGATAGTTGGACACCAACTACCCTCTGAATAATCATGCAAAAGCCATGGGTTGAATTGGACCAGCCTTTCGTGAGCCTATAGATGATGATGTCCCTAAAGATGATGAGCATTTGATAGTTGATTCCAACATTGAGATTGAGTCTGATCGGGAGGACTCAGAGGCGGGATATCTTAGTCCCGATGTGGATAAGGGTGATGATTAGAGACCAAACAGTTCTTTTTCCCCATCTTTTGTTTGTGATTTTTGTTGTGCACTGAGGACAATGCTTCTTTTTAAGTGTGGGGTGGGGGCAAAAGTATTCCTTATGTCTTTTTTGTGTTTAAATTCTAATGTTGGACAACATGTGCTTTAGTACTTTGGTATCTTGTTTCGATGCTTTTTGTAGATATGCTACTATTTGGGTATTCACCGGTCTGTAATAGTTAGTAAGTAAACTCTATTTAAGTGTTTATAAGTGTTATTTCGTGTTTACCTTGTTAGGTTGTTGTATTTTTCATTTTTGGGTTCCTCGACTTTTGTTTTCAGTGCTTTTCTTGAGGACAGTCCCTTTGAACCGAATATGATTTATTTTATTTTATTAGGATAGACTTTTTTTAGGACTAAGTTTCTAATGTCATTCATAGTTAGATACCTTTCCTTATGATGGATGGATGAAACCATCTTAAGGGAAAATTAGTCATAGGTAATGAGTAAGAAGTAGAACCTTTCACCGGTTGAAAGATATCTACCCCACTCAACTATGTGCTATACTTCATGTGAAATCCATTCGAAAAGCATAAAAAGTAGGGAACTTCATTAGAAATGCATAAAACTCTTAAACTCGACTCTAAGATGAAAAGGTTAGGCTTAATAATGGAAATTATTCAATGTGGTTGTGTGGTTAGAGTGATAGCTAAGTGAACCATTTTCGAGCCATTGTGCCATGAGTGGTGAGCACTTGTTATGTTTTAAGCATATTATATATCTAGAATTTTCCTCGTGTGTGTGAAAAATTTGGACTTGGTGTGCGATTTGTAGGACATGATCAAGACATTTCTTTGTAATCTTTATTCTTTCAACCTGATTCGTATTGCATTATCCTTGGTAAGCCCCTTTGTGCCTTAAAGCCTATTTTGTTGAAAAGCCACTATTTAGCTAAATCCCCTTTGTTCAAGAGGCCTCATATTAATTTGATCCAAATAGATCCTAATGCAACTTATTGACACTTGATGCCAAGGAAGGAATGGACATATTGGGAGATGGTTAAGTTAAAAAGAAGTTAGTGATATGTGTGTACCCACGTAATATAGGAGTTGCTTATAGAAGTAAGAAGAGAAGAAAAACTTGAAAAAAAGAAAAGAAAAAAGAGAAACAAGAAATAGAAAAGTGAATAAAAGAAAGAGAGAGGGTGCACACTAGTGTATGAAAAGGGGGAAATAACCGTGTTAGCTTAGGAGGGTAAGGAGTTTGGGAAATGGAAGGAAAGTTGATGGTCAAAAACAAGTAATGTAATTGTCTTAAAGTGCATTGGGATAATAGTAACTATTAGCCAAATAGTTCCTACCCGTCCCTTAGCCAACATTACAACCAAAATAAGTCCTTTTAATCCTACAAATTAATGCATCATTTGATTGAGTAGTACACTACATTCATGTTTATGGTATGTTGCGTATATTTGAAACTTTTTTTTGGAGCGTTAGCGTATATCTGGTTGAATGTGTCCCCTATGCTAATTGTGTGAAGTGTGATTTGGGAACTTACTTAGACATGAGGGCACAAAAATGGTAAGAATTTGGTGATCTCTGAATTCACATCTAGCACTTGATTATGTTGGCCCTATTTTTACATAATGAGTCAGTTTTAGAGGTTGTGTGATTTCGTTCGAAGGTACCTTGGGTTATTAGACTATTCTTAGTTGAATGAAAAATAGATCATGATTAAATTGTTTGGCTTGTCTAAGTGTGGGTAGTTGAGCTCAATTGGAGTTTTTAAGGCTTGAATTATGTGAAGCAAGGCTTTAAGTGTGAGGTGGTGATCTTAGGCGTATTTATACACCCAAACGCCGCATTTTACCCATACCTTAGCTAAGTTTTGAGAATGAATTATCATGTGTTTGTGTGTTTCGCAATATGTTTGATGTAAATGTGCTAATATACACGACTAGTAGTGTTTCAAGAGCAAATGAGGTATGCGGAGGATCAAGATGATAGAGAATACATGAGACAAGCTTGATTAGATGAGAATCAAGCAAACAAGAGCTCTAGAGGAGCCATGCACCGCACACAAGGGGTCTGTGCATTTGGCCATGTGCAGCACACCCTGGGCCTGTGTGATAGCCCATGCACCGCACACCCATGATAGACGAGAATTATTTTTTTAAATTGAAGACTTTTCAAGGGGCTTGAGGGTAATTTCACCATACATCTATAAATACCCCAAGGACATTTTTTCAAAGAACTTACGCATTACTTTGGAGAAAAGTAGAGAGAACAAGGGTTTTTATTAGGGTTTATCTTGTTTAAACTCTTCTACTTATTACTTTAGTATGAATAACATTATTTTTCTAATTTTCTTTCTGAATATGAGTAGCTAAACACCCTTGTTCCGGGGTTACAGATAGAACATATTTGTGTCGTGTTTTATTCGAATCAACGAATCTTGTTTCTCATTTAATTGCGCCTGTGTTCTTACACTTATTATTTTAGTGTCTGGCCAACACTAGAATAAATGTGTAATTTTCATGTGAACTTACCATGGGAACGTAAGAATAAGACGAAGAACATGGGGGGTAAGATCATCTCTGGCTTGATGTTAGGGTTGATTTGTGGCTTCGATAGCAATATACCCAATTTGCCTTATCATGTTATGAATGGGACGATGATATTAATGCATTTGAATTAGAATCTCACATCCCCGCTTAATGATATAATTGTGAGGCTAGTTAAATAGGTGGTTTAGAGAATGACCATTCCCAAATCGTAAACTTAACCCTAAAATCAACAACTAGAGAAATAAAGTTCATTGAAGATAAGCTAAATACTATGCATAATTGTGATTAATGTCGTAGCCCTAGAATGCCTCTTTAATATTGATCACAACCACTCTTTAAAAGTCATCATTGATTTTAAATATTTGTTTTTGACTCTTAAAACGTTACAACTTCACCATTTACTTGATAAGCACTGCACTTGTACAAATTATTTGTAAAAATTAAATAAGGCGAATTACTAAACTCACAAGTCCCTGTGGGTTCAACATCTGTCTCGAAAGACCCATTATATTACTTGTATGACCGCATTTACGTGTGCGTTTGGATGCAACAATTAGTGAACTAAAAGATAAATTTCGTCCAAAAAATTATCAATTAGTCACATCATTTCCCAAAGCCCAAGCCGAGCCGAGCAAGTGAAGACGACGACGGTGTGAGGGGGAACTTCCTTCTCAATACTTTACTAGATAGTAGAGGTGTGTCTTATTAAAAGGACAAAAGTATTCCTCTATTCTACCAATGAGGGAGAAATGACCTTTTATTTTCTTTTTCCCTTATTTCAATGTCCCTCAATTTCTCAATTTTCTTTAGACCAACATTTCCCAATTCACACCTTAATGCAAACCCAACAATCCCCTACATGAATGGGGAATGAATATATTATGAAATTATGCATGGAAATACTATGTGATCTACAAATAAGGATCAATCGCATCTGGGTAAGTAGGTTTTCCTTTGAACTTTCCATAGTGAATATATATCGGGTATACTTAGTCAATTGGTAGATTTGATATCCTTAAACCATTGAGCTTTGATGTATACCTAGGCAATATGTGTCACATAATTAACTTTTAATCGTTCTTGGTTCTCATTTTTTTTATTCGTTTCAGCCATGAACACTACTTGGTTTCATGAGGGTGACAGAGCTAGACTTACTCTAATTCTCCTTGAAGCAGCTTATACTTCATACTCACATAGGTGATTTCCTAAATGTGTAACCCATAGATACATCATTTGATCATGCCAATATTAGGTATAATTAAGAAGTCTTGGCACTTTATCCTTGTTTCTGAACATTGTCTTATCATGGGAATGAATATAATTTTAGCGAAAATGTTGAATCATCATTCATAACTTTATATGATATCCTTGAACCTAGATCTTTAGATCTCCAGTCAGCTAGGTAGAGTTACAATTATAATGTCTTGTTCTCAGCCATAATCCTATTCTCTTTGATGATCTATCAATCGCCTCTCTAGTTAGGCCTTTTGTAAGCAGATCCTAACCATTAGCTTTTGACTTTACATAGTCAATTATGATAATTCCACTGGGGAGTAATTGTCTGGCTGTGGTATGTCTTCATCGTATGTGATGTGACTTTTTGTTATACATAACATTTCCAGCTGGTCCTATTGCCTCTGGGCTATCACAATGTATGTATATAAGAGCCACTGGTTTAGGCCAAAGAGGAATATCTTTTAAAAAGTTCTGTAGCCATTCTGCTTCTTCACTAGCCTTATACAAAGCTATAAACTCAAATTCTATTGTACAGCGAGCGATACATGTCTGTTTGGATAATTTACAAAACACTGCTCCTCCGCCAATTGTGAAAACATATCCACTTATGAATTTTACTTCAAATGATCCGATGATCCAATTTATATCACTATATCCTTCAAGTACTGCAGGATTTGTTGTAGTGCAATGTATAATCTTGAGTGTATTTTAAATATCCCAAAACTTATTTCATTACCATCCAATGAGTTTGATCATGATTACTTGTTTATCGACTTAGTTTACTTATAGAACAAGCTATATATGTTCTAGTACAATTCATTATGTACATCAAACTTCCTAAAACTCAAGCATAGTCCAATTGAGACTTGCTTTGATTTGGTTTTTTGTGAGAGCAAGATTTACATCAATTGGAGTCTTTGTAACTTTGAAGTCCAATTACTTGAAATTTTAAAGTACCATGTTGATGTAATGAGTTTGAGACAATGCTAAATCTTGAGGAGTCCTGTGAATTTTAATTCCTAAAATTAAATTTGCAACTCCTAAGTCTTTCATATCAAACTTGCTAACAAGCGTACACTTAGTAGCATTATGTCGGAAATGTCTTTACTCATTTTCAACATATCATCAACATATAGACAAACAATGACAATGTGATTTGGAGTGTTCTTGATGTAAACATATTTATCACACTCATGAATCTTAAATTCATTTGACAACATTGTTTGATCAAATTTTGTATGCCATTGTTTGGGTGCTTGTTTCATCCCATAAAAGTGACTTAACAAGTAGACATAGATTATTTTCTTTCCCTGGGATTACCAAACTTTTGGGTTGATCCATGTATATTTTTTCCTCTAGTTCTCCATTTAAGAAGGCTGTCCTCACATCCATTTGTGTATGTGGTTTTGACGATCAACAAACTATTGCAAGGGATCTGGTTCATGATTCTCTGATCTAGGTTAAAGTCAACTATGTACAACTATAAGTTGTACTTTTCCGCAGTTGGTTGGTGGCACTGCAGCAGGGGTGCAGTAGGCTTGTCCAACCTCGACCAATGGCATGATACCTAGGTTTTGCTCTTTCTTATAAAATCAAAAGTTACAAGAGCAAAGCCTAGTTTTTGCATTACAAGAAATTGATCTCTAAAAGAAAACAACCATCCTTATTCAAAGAACATTATCATTTCAACAAAGGGACCTCATCAAGTGTTAGCGAGTCTTTGTTGTATTCTCGAGTCTTATGTCTTTTGTTCTTAAATTGTTAATCTACTTCTGTGTTATAAAGGATAGTAGATATTGAACTTGTCTATGTCTTTAGGTTGTGTTGTATTAACTAGAGTTAGTTAGTCACATCAACTAATATTTAGTCAAGTTGGGTTCTCATTAGTTACTCGGTGTTTCTCTTGGGTAGAGTTACCTAGGAGTGTTAACTAGAGTTAGTTGAGTTGAAGTGTGTAGTAGAGTTGCTGCACAAGTCTTGTAATAGAGGTGTTACAAGGTGGATTGGATTAAGAGTTTAATCCTTGTGATTACTCGAGTCTGTAATCACGGTTTCTTGAAGTTAGTGAAGTTATTAGGAAATCCTATGAGGTAAGTCGTGGTTTTACTTCCTTGATCAAGGAGTTTTCCATGTAAACATTGTGTGTTATTTATCTTTCTTGCATCTAACTTCGTTACTTGCTAAGTACCTGTATTTCTCTGTCAAGGGACCTGGTCTCTTGACTTGTGGTGGAATCGTATAATTCAGCATACTTTGTTGACTAACTCAAACAACCATTGATATTCCCCTTTGAGATACTTCTTGAGTACTTCATGAGTACTTCAGCACCACTCAACTTATCAAATTTCCCAATGTTAGCCATAAACTTAGGAGTAGCATTTTGTTTCTTCAGTGACCCGATCCCCTCTGTAGGCACATCAAGAATCTGCGCAAGCATATTCTTGTCAAGATGAATCTCTACTCTATGCATATTCATGTTCAGACTGGGACAATCCTTAATGAACTCCATACCATAGTAGAAATCTCGCACTTCTTTTTCATGAATAGCAGGAATGGGAAAATCAAAAAGATAAAACCACTCTTGAAATTTAACTATCTTAACTAGTTCAGTCATACCAGGAAGATAAAAGATCTCGGGATCAAACACTCTTCCCTTAAGAACTTTTTACTTCCTCAAAACTTCGATTCATTCTTCTCTGGTAAGAGCCTTTATGACCTATTGAGTTTTTATCCTTTTTACCGCAATACCTGGTCCTTTTTTATGCTTAACCATCTGTGCTAAAGTGGTGGAACCAAATTCTGTACCTGGTCCCTTTGAATGATTAACTCTCTTTGTCTTTACTGAATGGTCTTCTTCCTAACAGCCTTCTTGGGTTTACCCACTAGTAAGGTAGTGGGTCTAACAAAACCAACATCTACTCTTCTCTTAGCCATTCCAATGGAAACATTAGAATCAACGTCTTTATCTTTCTCCTCATACTCTATGATAATAATCTTGTCAACAGAGACAGTATTCCCATCATCAACCACTGAAGCTTTTCTCAACCTTTATTTGTGTGTAGTAGCAGAATTGTTTGCTTTCATAGCATCTCTCATGAGATTGCCCTGTCCCTCGAGTCCTATAACTTCTCACAATTTTCTCTGCAATATCAGCTTTTTATTTCCCTTTTGAACCTCTTTGTCTAACCCTTTTCTAGAATAAAAGCTCACCATCAGTGTCATCAACCTCCTCATCCTCTATGGGAGGTAATAGTATTTCATTTTGAATGCTCTTGGAGGATGGTGTCCTTTTATATGTTGGATACGGTGAGCAAACTGGAGACACTGGCACACGAGCCTCACTTATACTTTCTTCTTCTTTCCACTTACTTTAGGATATTTTGCCATTTGAGTCACTCTGAATGTTTGAAGGATTTTCTCTTTCATCCGACAAATCTCCATCAATAAAGTGCTCATCAACTGGTAGGGAGTTAGTGGGTTTGTTTGTCCCTAGTCCCTTAGGAAGTGCGTCGGTGACTTTTTCTTAGAGACGCAAGGGCTTTTTTAGTGGGAGAAAGTGATACATCAACTGCCTTAGGAATTATTTCTGGGGAGAGAGGAAAGGGAATATGAGATTTTTATGGAGCAATAAAGAAGGGTGATGCAGCCTTTTCCGAAATAGGAGTAGTGGAAATGGGATTTTCAAAAAAGGCATTTTGGAAATTTGAGGGTGTTTCTATCTATAGAGAGAGTGTTGAGGGACTTTTACTCTCAAAGAGTTATTAACAGAGATGATGGTTGAGACATTGAAGACAAGATGATAGTAGAAGGAACAATGAGTGCAAAGGAGAAAAAAACAGAAGCAAAAAAGCTTTTTTAAGAATATGAGGGATTTAGAGTGAAAAAAGAGTATTTAAAAGAAGAAAGAAGGAGGCGTTTAAGATTAAAGATACATCAAACGTGTCTGGTGCTAATTGGATACGTCTCTTCAGGTTAAATGATGTGACAATGGTACAGAAGGGTGGGAAAAGACACGTGGAATTTTCAAATAGTTTTCAATACATTTTCGAAAAGGTAACATCTATGATACTAACCTCTAAGGAGAGACCTGGTCCCTCATTTGAATTTTTAAAAGATGCTTGGCTTTAGTCTATCCCATCTACCTTCCTACTTTAACTTGCTCACCATTCGTGTATACCTACAAAAGGTATGAAACTGAATTAGACCTAATGAACAAATCACCATAAGGATACCTGTTCCCTATTCATAGCTATTTTGAGAGAGATGAGGTCAACACAGGTAACTCAATTCAGTTTGATTAGCCCTAGCTTCAGCGTGTCCTTCTCAAACTTGTCCCTGTTAAGAGCTTTGGTGAAAATATCAACCCCTTGATTTCAGTTTTGCAGAATTGCATGCAAATGGTACCTTTCTCTATCTTATCTCTTAGAAAATGATGCCTCACATCAATATGCTTTGTCCTCTTGTGCTGCATAGGATTTTTTTCCATGTTGAGAGAAGTGGTGTTGTTACATAGTAGTGGAATACATTCAGACACTATTTCAAAATCTTCCAATTGTTTCATAATCCATAAGAGCGGAGTACAACATGAAGCAACTGCTACATACTCAGCTTCTATAGTAGAGAGAGCTGCTGAGTTTCGCTTCTTGGTACCCCAGGAGATTAGAAAGGACCCTAGGAAGTGAGCCATTCCATAGGTGCTTTTCATGTCAACTAGGTACCCTGCATAATCTGCATTAACATAGCCAATCAAGTTAAATGTGTCACCAGATAAATAGAATAGGACCAGGTCCCTTGTTCCTTTCAAATATCTCAAAATCCTTTTGACAGTCTTCAGATGAGACTCTTTTGGACAAGCTTGAAATCTTCCACACATTCCTACGCTGAACATAGTATCAGATCTACTAGCTGTCAAGTACAGTAGAGATCCAATGATTCCTCTATACATGGTCTCATTCACCAGAGAATAGGTTCATCAGCGTCTATTTTTGCACTTGTACCAATAAGTGTATCAATGGGTTTGGACCTATCCATATGAAACCTCTTTAAAAGCTCCTTAATATACTATTTTTGAGCTTGTACCAATAAGTGTATCAATGGGTTTGGACCTATCCATATGAAACCTCTTTAAAAGCTCCTTAATATATTTCTTATAATTAATCATTATACCACTGGTAGTCTGCTTGATCTGTAACCCAAGAAAAAAGTTCAGTTCATCCATCATGCTCATCTCAAACTCACTTTCTATAAGCTTGGCAAATTTCTTACATAGTGAGTTTAAGGTTGCTCTGCAGATGATATCATCTTCATAGATTTGCACAATCAATAGATTTTTCCCCCTTGATTTTAAGAAAAAGGATGTTATCAATTTTCCCCCTCTTAAAACTATTCTCAAGGAGAAACTTAGATAACCTTTCGTACCATGCCTTAGAAGCTTGCTTCAAACCGTACAAGACCTTATCCAGTTTCATCATATGATTAGGTTGATCAATATCTTCAAAACTAGGTGGCTGATTGGCATAGACCTTTTCCTTCAAGTAGCCATTTAGGAAAGCACTTTTCACATCCATTTGGAACAACTTAAACTCCATGTAGGCTGCAAATACAATGAGGATCCTTATGACTTCTATACTTGCCAATGGTGCAAATATTTCATCATAGTCAATTCCTTCTTATTGCTTGTACCCATGTACAACTTGTCAAGCCTTATTCCTTATGATATTACCATGCTCATCACACTTGTTTCTGTACACCCACCTGGACCCTACGATGGTCCTATTAGCAGGTATAGGAACCAGATGCCATACTTGACTTTGCTCAAATTGATGAAGTTCTTCTTGCATGGAATTTACCCAATCAATATCTTTGAGAGCTTTCTTCACATGTCGGGCTCACTAACTGATATAAAGGTTGTGAAAGAAACCAACTTCATTGTCTGAGACCTGGTCTGCATTCAAAAATCTAGAGGAGAAATGATATAATTGAGTGGATATGATGACTTACACTTCCAGTTTGACCTTTTTATGGTAGACTGCAGCTGACTGGTACCAGGTCCCTCAGAGACTTGGTCTTGGGATTCGAAAAACTGAGAATCATCAATTTCTGAGGGATCTTGCTGAGGACCTGGTACTTCTACCTCTTCAGTTGCATCACCTTCATTACCTTGCTTGAATTGATCTACACTGTCTTCCTCATCAAGACCGTCTCTTTGGATTTGAAGGAGTTCTTCTATTTTAACATCATCTTTATCCTTCAAGTTACTTAAATCTCCTGATTCATCAAAGATGACATGCACACTTTCTTCAACATAGAAAGTCCTTTTGTTATAGATTTTGTAAGCCTTGTTGCTCGATGAGTATCCCACAAAGATTCCTTCATCACTCTTGGGAATAAATTTCCCAAGATCATCCTTGCCATTGTTCAACACAAAACATTTATACCTAAAAGCCCTCAAGTAACTCTGCTTAGGCTTTCTGTTGTTCAGCAGTTCATAGGGAGTTTTATCTAGAATGGACCTGATCAAACACCTATTGGTAACATAGCATGCAGTGTTGACAACTTCAGCCTAGAAATGTTTTGGCACACTAGCATCAATAAGCATCATTCTGGCAATATCTACAAGAGTTTTGTTTTTTCTTTCCACCACACTGTTCTGCTGAGGAGTTCTGGGAGATGAGAAGTTGTGCTTATCCCATTTTCCACACAAAATTCTTCAAACTTCGCATTTTCAAATTCAGTTCCATGATCGGACCTGATCCATATAATTTTATAGTTGAGCTTCACTTGAATATTTTTGGCAAATATTACTAACACTTCAAAAGTTTCATCCTTAAACTTCAAAAACATAGTCCAAGTGAAACTTAATGACCAAAATATACTTCTTTCTACCTCTTGTTTGAACCTTTACAGGTCCATATAAGTCTATGTGAAGAAGTTCAAGAGGCCTTGAGGTGCTAACTTACTTTTTTTTTGCTTGAATGAGTACCTAGTCTTTTTGCCCTTGATGCATGCATTGCAGATTTTATTATCTGTGAACTTGATCTTTGGAATGCCATGGACGAGGTTCTTAGAGACTAATTTGTTTAGAAGTGAAGAATTGACATGACCCAATCTTTGATGTATCATTCTGAGCATTGAGGTAGGTAAGATTAATGCCAGTAATAGAGTCTAAATCCACAACATATATATTCTTGCACCGCATTTCTATTAAAATGACTTCACTAGAGTGAAGACTTGTGACAGTGCAGCAAGCAGACAAGAATTTGACTTTATTTCCTTTGTCATAGATTTGAGATACTCTGAGAACGCTGTACTTTAGCCTACTTACATAGTATACATTCCTGTTTGCATGATTGAGATATTTCCCAATCTTTATAACACCAAGGATATACCTCTTCTTTCCATTTCTAAAAGAGACACCTCCACCTTGAAGTCCCTTGAGTGAGAGAAAGTCTTTCGCTCTACCAGACATATGCTTTGATTATCCACTGTCCATAAACCAATTATGACTGCTTCCTCTTATTCTCACCTGTATATGAAAATCATTTGCTAGTTTTGGGAACTTATTTAAGCTTGAGTTCCCAAAATGGAGATAGGGGTGTAATCAAGGCCTTCTTTGTCAAAGTAGGAAACTTGGCTCTCTTGAGTTTTGGAGAAGGACCAGGTCCTCTTCTCACTCATCTCTTTTGTTCAACTTACTTTGAAAGATTCTTCTCAGCTGCTAGCCTAACTTGACATTCATTTTTGATATGTCCATTCCTCCCACAGTGAGTACATAACAAATTGTTAGACACTGACATATATTTACTATAGGGATTGTAGGCAGGGTTGACCTTTTTGCATCCTAATCCTTGACCATTGCTGGATCTTTGACTAGTTAGACTAGCTAAAATTTGAGATGACGTAGTCCATTTGAGAGATTTGTTAAGTTCTTCCTTAATGTGGAACAGGTCCCTCTCTAACTCAGTATTTCTTTCTAAAGAGGCTGCAAGATCAACTTGGGATTTGTTTAATCTCTCTTCAAGCTCAAATTAAGGACTACTTGGCTTATTCTTTCCTTTTGAACTATGTCTAGAAAGGTTCCCTAGCTTCTCTTTTAAGTTTACATTTTCAGAAGACACCATTCCAAGATTTTCTTTCAACTCAGAGGAATAGTTAAGGTAGTTTTTTATTTTCAAAATCATCTAGACTCTTGTTTAAAGATGTTTTTTTTCCTTTGTAAGCTCATAAAAGGAATCAATTGGGGCATTAGCTAAACTTTTCATTTCTTTCAAGGAGTATTCCTTGAGATTTTGTTTAATGTTAAGAAAGGTTACCTCTTCATCTTCATCTTCTTCTGATTTAGCCATAAGAGCAAAGAGAGAGTTGAACACATTATCATCATCCTCCACTGCCATCATAGATATATCTTCAGGGTGCTTAGATTCTTCTGATTCACTGGACGTGTCCCCCCAAGTAGCAAGATCTTGCTTGACTACATGGTCTATAGCAACTCTTCTTTTAGATTTGTTTAGGACCTGACCCTTCAATTTACTTTTTTCACCACAAGCTTTTACATAATCTTTGTACTCCACTTTGTGCATTGGACAGTCCTTAATTAAATGACCTGGTTTTCCATATTTGTGACATCAGTCATTTCATTGGAAAATCTAGTTGTATTTTTTTTCCTCAGAAATCCTTCATTTTTCCTTACCACCTTTTGAAATCTTCAATTGAGGTAAGCCATATCCTCATCCTCTTCGATGGAATCTCCTTTGGCATCCTTGAGAGCCTAAGTTTTCTCCTTCTTCCTTTGATCCTACTGCTTCTTGAGTTCATGGGTTTTCAAATTCCCAATCAGTTCATCCATAGTGAGAGTCTTAAGATCTCGAGCTTCAGCGATGCATCGACTTTACTCTCCAAACACTTGGGCAGAACACTAAGGATTTTTCACACCTGTTTGCTTGGCTTGATCACTTCTCCAAGGCAATGTAACTCATTTTTCATGGAGGTGCACCTGGTATGCATCTTATGGATAGTATCACCTTTATTCATCGTGAAGGCTTCATACTGTGTAGTGTTCATGTCCACCTTAGATTCTTTCACTTGACTTGTTCCCTCATGAGCAATTTTTAAGGGGTTCCAAATTTCTTTTGCTGATTTACTAGCAGAAATTCTATTGTATTCATCTGGTCCTATCCCACAGACAAGCAACTTCTTTGCTTTGTAGCTTTTTTCAATCTTCTTTCAGTCATCCTCATCATACTCCTTTCGAGTCTTAGGAACCAATGTTGTGGTTTCTCCTTGTGTGACTGACTTCATGGGAATATATGGTCCATCAAAGACGATATCCCATAGCTCGCAATCTTCCGCTATTATAAAATTGTGCATACGTGTCTTCCACCATCCATAGTATTGCCCATTGAAATGAGGTTGTCTAGTACTGACCTTTTTCGAAGTTGGGTAAAGCAGCCATCAGAACAGAATCCTTCCTAGGCGTAAACCATATAGGAAGTACTCGCTCTGATACCAATTATTGACTTATATGAGTATACCACGAGTCAAGAGACTAGGTCCCTTGATAGAGAAATACAACGACTTAGCAAGTAATGAAGTTAGATGCAAGAAAGATAAATAACACACAATGTTTATATGGAAACCTCCCTTTTCAAGGGAGTAAAACCATGACCTACCTCATAGGATTTCCCAACAAATTCACTAACTTCAAGCAACCATGATTACAAACTCGAGTAATCACAAAGATTAAATTCTTAATTGTATCCACCTTGTAACACATCTATTACAAGACTTGTGCAACAACTTTACTACACACTTCAACTCAACTAACTCTATTTGACACTCCTAGGTAACTCTACCTAAGAGAAACACCAAGCAACTGATGAGAACCCAACTTGACTAAATATTAATTGATGAGACTAACTAACTCTAGTTAATACAATAAAATCTAAAGACATAGATAAGTTCAATATCTACTATCCTTGATAACACAGAATTAGATTTACAATTTAAGAAAAAAAGACACAAGACTCGAGAATACAACAAATACTCACTAACACTCAATCGGGTCTCTTTGTTGAAATGACCAATGTTCTTTGAATAAGGATGGCTTTTCTTTTAGAGATCAATTTCTTGTAATGCAAAAACTATGTTTTGCTCTTGTAACTTTTGATTTTATAAGAGAGGGCAAAACCTAGGCATCATGCCATTTGTCGAGGTTGGACAGGCCTGCTGCGCCTCTACTGCAGTGCCACCAACCAAATGCAGAAAAGTACAACTTACAGTTGTACACGATTGAGTTAACCTTGATCAGAGAATCATGGACTAGGTTCCTTACAATAGTTTGTTGATCATCAAAACCACATACACAACATGGTAATTTAGGAATCTAGATAAATCATTAGTCTTGCACATCACTTAACGTAATTTTTCTCAATATTCAAACCCTCTTCTTTGGAAAGAAAGATGATTTGCTTCACTCTTACGATAAAGGATGGGTATTACTTCAGTCGTTTGCATAAAACTACTTCTTTTCTAATCTTCATCAAATCAAACCAAACCCTTTCCACCACTTTTTCCCTAGAAATTATAGTATCAAAGGTTCTAAATTATAGGAGAAAGGCTAAAAAAGACAAAAACAAGTCCAAGTTGCGACTTAATTATTGTTTAATATTGATTATGCTTGATTTTTTCTTGAAAAAGACCAGTATAAACTTGATCAAATATAGTGCAGTTGAGCTTTCATTTTTGGAGTGAGGGGTGGGAGCAAGGGGAAGCGGATGGAGAGGGGAAACAGAGCAAATCATTAACAAAAATAAAAAATGTAGAACTTTCTGAAAAGTTTGATCAAATCAAAGCTTAGATGAGTTTGTATTTTTCCAAGAGAGGGGAAGGGGAAGATGAACTTATAGATGAATTTTGAGAGCTCTTATATGTCCATACATAAACCACAAGTATATGTTAAATACAAGCAAATAAAAAATTAAATATCAGATTGTCCCTCACCGTAGTTACTTGTCTTTTTAACATTTTTGAAATCCGTTACAAGAATGATCAAAACCACCACAAAGTTTAATTAAAGGTTAATAATGATAAGTTGATTATCACAAGGACTAAAACTAGAATATAGTATTAACACAAGGATGAAAAGTATCATTTGCACAATTGAGTTTTGTTGGGTTTTCAGCAAATTTAAGCTGCATGGAAGAATGTCTGTTTTTAATAACTGAGGGGAGATTTTATTTATAAAGCCAAGTTGGGGTGTAAATGATTATTGAGCCCCAAAAACTTTTAATATTAAGTTAGAGATTTATTTTCAATTAAATAATATTGAAGATTGTAAAAGAAGTCTAAAATTTACATTTCAAAAATAAAATATCTACCTGATAAATATATTTTAGAATTTTGAATTAAATAACTTAAATCCTCATATTAATACAAAAATAAATTATAATAACATCCAAGATAATGTATAGCAAACACATGACTAACATCTTATTAATTAGAATTAGCACTTAAAATTTTCTCGTCATTTAAGAATTACATTAAAAATAACAAGTATGTAAAATTAGAAAAAGATAATTGTAATGTGTTATTTTTTTTGTATGTATTTGTATATACTTAAGGTTTCATATTAAAATTTTATTTTATGCCATTAATTTTATTGAGATGATCTTGATTTCAGCACATAATGCAACAATAAATTGCCAGCAAAATAGGTGCATTTTGATTGTCTTTTCAACAACTAGTGCAGCTAAAAGTTAGATCATTTTCAGCACCATTTGAAACTATTTTTAGCACACTTTTAGCACGATTTAAGCACCATTTAATCATAATTCTCAGCATCCTTGCTCTATCTTTTTTGATGTTTTTCTTGGAACGAGAAAGTGATGGGGTCGGGTATAACGGTTGGATCAGATTAGAATGATTTAATTGTGACTAGATTTAAAGTGAGAAAATATATGTATTAGGCGCCACATAATATAATAAGGAGTGGAACAATAAAATTAAAAATTCAAGGATAAATATATGCTTAAAGTTATATGACAGACAATTTTGCTGAAAAAATGAAAAATACAATTTTTATCTAGAATATGATCCCTTTCCATCTTTTAAGAGGCTTGGGGTTTGTTTTCTAGGGTCAAATGGATTTTTTGTATGAAGAAATGGAAAAATAAATTTAATAAGTATTTTTATGTTAGGTTTACCTAAAAAAAATATAGTATTAGCATTTAGTAGTTTCATCTCATATCCTAACAAAGTCACATAATAGATTCAAACAGCAAAATGACTACAGAGACGTGTGTTTTTATTCTAAGTGGCTATTTAAGGTTGATTTGTAAGTCAGTCCTAGCTGGAAGACCTATTTTCCCATGTCCTCATCGACCTACAGTTTTATCCCTTTCCGACTCAAAGATGGAAAAAATAGTTTTCGACTTTAAAACTATTTCAAAATTTTAAAGAAAATTTCAAAACAATTTAAGAAAATACAGAATCGCCACTTGATTTTTTATTAGAAAATATCAAGAAAAACTTAAAGATAATTTCAAAGATCTGAAGACAGAAACAAACCCTTAAAATTAGAAAAAATGGGTAAGGATTCAGGTAACATCTTAAGAAGGTTTTTAAGACACTGATGAAGCGTCCGTTAAAATAGTTGACTAAAAGACAGTTTGACTGATTTGTGAAAAATGACTAACGTTGAAAACATGGCTAACTTTGTAAAATCTTTGAAATATCAAATTCATTTTTACAAATATGACATTTATTCCATTCAGGTAATTTTTTTTTTTATTTAACTTAAAGAAAAATTCTCTTAACATGAAGGTTAGACTAAACTCGATTCTTTTATTAAGAGAGATCAAATTGTTTTCAATAACGGAGAAAGAACGTGGTTTTTATTTCAAACATCAATTTTTGAATAATGGAAACTTTTAAAAGAAACACCAATTTAAACAAGTTATGAATTTTTTGACTAATTATGAAAGATTTTGATTTTTACAAGGGAAATTAATTTTCATGTTAAAGAGAACTCTTTTAAATTAAATAAACCATTTAAATACATGATCAAAAATAAATGCCATTTTTGATTTTCAAAGGTTCATTCTAAAAGAAAACATAAAGAAAAACTCATTTTTATTAATTCCGAACATTATACTATGTCAAAGGCAATATTTAAAGAAAAATACAAAGATAAACAAAGATAACAACTCAAAGAGGATTTATTTAGATTAACCAAATTTAAGATTTCACTACACATAATCAAATATGAATTACAAATAAATAAATAAAGGGGAAAAAGTTAAGAAAAACGAGTTTGAACCCATTTGGATGTGTCCAGCTTTAATCCTCAATTTTTATGGACTTTAGCCATTTTCATTTTTTCCGCCTTTGCCTTCGATCATGTATACTAACTTTCATATGTATATTTTAGCTACATATTTCTTCAACTTCGATTCTTACTGTCACGACCCAATTTCCCAGGTCATGGTGATACCTACTATAACCCGCCAGTAGGTAAGCCAACCCATAATCTGGAACAGCTAGTAATGGACTATCAAGAGACAGGTAGAAAGCAGCGAAAAATAACTCTATAAGGAGAACAGAATAAAGAAATAATCCCAAAACCTAGTGAAGTCAGTACAAGAGCTTCTAATATAACAAGAGTACAAAATAAAGTACAGAATAAATATATACAAAGTCGTCTTTCAAATACAAAAATATAGATCAGTCTAACAATAAGAGCTACAGCAGGAACAATTTCAAATGTCAGGAGCTCACCCCAAATCTCCGATCTATGGCTGCTCTGTACGATGCACACGTTAACGATGAGAACTCGTACTATGATCTGCAGGCTGCATAAGTGTAGTATAAGTACCAAACACGAGATGCTCAGTAGGCATCGTCTGACGGAGCTCTAAAGATAATGCAAGTATAAATAACATGTAAAGCAGGAATATAAAATACAAACAACTATCTACAAAACTAAGTATAATATTACTAATGTAGAGATAAGGATAACCTATCATGAATTACCAATGATCCAGGGCAAGGCGCAATACCATAAGTATCTAGCCAATATACAGTAGTGAAGTGAAGAAAGAGATATACCAAATACAATAGTAGAGTGAAGGAATGTATATACAATGTGTAATAGTAGTAGGAAAGAAGGAAATTATATAGAAATCATGGCTAAGGGAGAGTGTGTATATATATACATATCAACGCTATACCAACAACCAAACTTGAAGATACTACTCTGAGGGAGCTAGTATAATATCTCAAGGATCATAAGTGATATGGGAGCTATCTCTAGCATAATCAGGGTCCCTAACCAAAAATGTGAATACTTAGAAGGTGACCTAACAATGATGAATCTTACCATAATAATGAGAAAGGGGATCCGAAACGTACTGACAACCTTGGGTACCAGTCCATAACCAACATGCCACAAACCATATAATAACAGCCAATAATAATGTAATCGGCTATCCTGGACAACCAATAACCCCAACCGAGCCCCCTTAAGCCCGGAGAGGCATACACAAGAAATTAACAAACATATAACCATAACTTGTATCTATACAGCCCCCCATAAGATCGATAGATACAAGCTCCAAACAATTATACTAGTGATAGGCAATGCATATGAATAAATGAATGAATGCAACGTAAACCAATAAAATCATATCAACAGAGTGCCATAATGTGCAAGGTATACATACACCTCTTATTAACTACCGGCTCGAAAGGCAGGACCTATGAATCTCACCTCTTTCGGCAAGTAGCTCAGACAGAAGAACCCATAGGGGACTTGAGATGTCTTTAGATATACTTCCTGGTCCTGAACCAGGACTTCCAATAACAATTATAACCAATCTATTCCACCTAGTACTAGAGAGATATACAAAGTATAGTGAGAAATACTGGACTTGAACCAGAATTGAATGAATGTATAGCTATAAATCCATTACCTGAGATTGAATCTGGGAATAAAATAGTATAGTAATGTAGAAAGGGTCGGAATATCCCTCGACCAAAGTGAATAAGTAGTGGTAAAATAGAGTGGATCAATAATGGACCGAAATCAGCCTAGGTCAAACTTCCAAAGTAGTACTTTTTGTTCAAAATATCATAATCCAGTAATAAGGGTGGTACGACTTTTGTTTCAAAAGAATTGATTTTAAAAGTAAAAAAGTGGGGAATAAATCCCTTTTAGAAAATAACAGAAAATCAAGGTTTTAGTTGGAATCATACCACTAAATAAGTATAAATACGCCTAAATGTATGCATACCATCACCAATATCCAAAAAATACCACTATAAGCACCTAAGCATCTATAACCTAGGTACACGTCCTTTCAAAGGATACAAAACTAACCTGGTGTCCGTCTGGTATCGCAACTATGGCTTCGGTCCCAATAATATATATATAAATTAACATATGCCAACACCGTAATTCGGGAAACTAGGGTAAACAAGGGCGGGAAATACCATCCAATTCACTAAGTAATATGGTAATTCCTATACTAGAGGGTCATTCATGTCAATCTATGGTCAACCAAGTCCATAATCCGGTGTAATAAGATCCTATAACCGTAATGAGTATTATAGGCTAAGGTTCGGGTCATAATTCTATTCTAAATCTCCTAGATAGGTCAAGTCATGATATTTCTAGGTATAAACCTATCCTATAATCCCTTCCTAGCATGCAATCTATACAATACACAATCTCATAGAGAAAAGTAGATCGAAGCCTACCTCGCAGCCGAACTAAAAATCTCGAACCATCCACGAATCACTTGTCTTTGTTGCACGATTTTGAAAATTACATCGCACTATCAAAATCATAATCAACATGATAATAGGAGTAAAACGATACCCATATTACGATATAAAGTTTCGGGTCTAAAATTGGAGCTAAAATGGGCTTGCGGGACCTACTCACAAAATTCCTAAATTGGACCCGTCATTAGGTCCTTCATGACTCAAGGAACTTGTGCCTAAAATTTGAGCACAATCCGAGCTCGATAGCTTAGTTAAATCAGCCCAAAACTTAGAGAATTCAAGAATCAAAAATGGAGAAATCAAGTGGAGCTCAAAACTTATGAGATTCGGATGAGATAAATGTTGACTTGAAGTTTTTGAAATATCCTCGGCCTTAAATTGATTGTCACGCCCCGAATCCCATCGAGACATGATTGGCACCTGTAGCCGATAAGACCCGAGAGAACCAACCTTTGCCTATGTTCAACCATATGCATAACATAAGCATCACCACCATTACATAAGAACTTAAAAGACGAATAACAGAAAACATGGGACATATATATATATATATATATATATATATATATATATATATATGAAACTTGGCCGTTGAGGCCATCCAGTCAAAACAACATAAGCCTCTCACATTAATACACCCACATCCGTCTACAAAAGCCTCTAACAAGAGCATTGACCAAAATGAACCATAAGTCGGGACAAGTCCCCGCTTTATACAACATGTACAATACCAAAACATATATACACTTTGACTCGGAGAAGCCCCGAATGAGCTGGAGCTCACCAAAGAACCGCTAACACTGGCAGTCTATTGAGGAGGCCTACTGGGACCTGCGCCTGCAACAAGTAAGGTAAATTCCCCAAAAGGGGTCAGTATGAAATAAGTACTGAGTATGCAAGGCTCAGATGAAACTGTACAATACATGAATATTTCAATGAACTCAAAACATATGAATAATCAATGTGAATAAGTCACCATTTTGCATTTTGGGAAACCATGTGTATTGCTTTCATTACTTTCGTTATTTTCTTTACATTCAATGCTTGCTTGTCAATACATATGTCATAATGTACCCGGGCCCCGACTGATCAGTGGGTCTTTACATATCATATCATCATGTTGGGATCGGGTCGAGCTAGGCTTATGCCCCTAGACCTGCCACCCATAAATCAATGCATCAGGATCGAGTCGAGCTAGGCTTATGCCCCTAGACTTGCCACCCATAAATCAATGCTAGGCTTATGCCCCTAGACTTGCCACCCATAAATCAATACATCGGGATCGAGTTGAGCTAGGCTTATTCCCCTAGACTTGCCACCCATAAATCAATACATCGGGATCGAGTCGAGCTAGGCTTTTGCCCTTTGGGCCAAGTCTTTTAATTCCAATTTGGGCCTAACTTTGGGCCCAATAACACATATCCATGTAACCCATTAAATTTCATGTATTATTCACCATATATCTCATGTTTACATAATTTCATAATGTCACGACAATATTCTCTTATGAGATTCTCATTCGTCGCCTCGATCGCAAAAATAGGAATTCTAGTCGCCCTTGGCTTCATTAGACATTTTGGATCACTATTCATGTTTCATGATTTGATCATGTAGGAGTATGTAGGAGTGTATTGAAGTGTTTGAAGCTTTAACAATGCTCAAAGAACTCCAAAGAACCAAAAGAAACCATCCAAGAATCGTCGTAGAATTGCGTTACAAAACGAGTCTGGAAAGGCATAATGTTTGTGCCTTGCGCCACTAGCTGCAAAGCAAGCTGTGGCGCAAGAAATGAGGCCCCTATGAATCAGTAGCTTGCGCCACACCCCTGAAACAGGGTAGTGGCGCAAGTTTCAGCACCTTGCTGAATTTTTCGGCCACTTCTCCGATACTTGCATATCGTCCAATACCTTATCAAAACACTACAAAATACTTACTTAGTGATCTTAATCATCAAGTAAACATGACTTCAAGTCACCAAATGAGGTTAGAATGTGTACGGGGTATTACCCAAATGCTCCACGAAATCACAAAACACCTCCTACGAAGGTCTAAGCGCATATATTAAGTCCGATATCAAATGTTTCACCAATGACATTATAAAACACATACTCATGGCATCTCAACACCTATATAGATATAACCCCAAGGTATCAAGTGAGGTTAGAAAAGTATGGGGTGTTACATTGATGTTCACCAACTAATTTTGGAGCTCAAATGGTGTTTAAGGAGGTTTGGAGTTGGAGCAAAAATGATTTGGGTCGAAGGGGGTTCAAGCCTAAAAGGCTGATTTTTGGTCTCCATGGCGGCCATTTGGTCGCCATGGCACCGATGGAGCCACCCAGGTGCCCCTCTTGCTTGCTAGCCTTCCCATCGCCTAGGTGCCACTCTTAGTTGCCAAGTCGACCTCTCCAAGGCACCAAGATGGCCTCCGAGGCGATGGTACCAGAAACCAGCAATTGTCCAAACTTCGTTTGGGTGCTCTAGGCCCATCCATAGTCCCGTGGATGCAAACAAACTATGCTACCCTATATAAAATGACAATCTAGACTCAACGAAATTGATGAAATTTACAACGGAGGCAATTTCTGTAAAATGTGGGCCCCAAAACCTATCTGCCAATTTAACCAACTTTCGACCAATAGCCCAAAATGAGTTCGGAAGCCTCGGGACCTAGACCAAGGGTCCCCCTAGCTAAAATTGATGTTCCAGAGCTGATAACGCTGTCAGAATTTCCATTCGTGTCTGTTTACTAGGAGTTTTAGTACAAGAACAATTTCTTAACAGTGAAAGCTCCAAAACAGGGACATGAGCCTAAAACCCAAACGAACTGTCCAAAAATCAAAACGACAGTTCCGACAAGTCATAGTTGACCTGTAGTCGCTATGGGAATGCTCAAAATGCTGAGAACACGCAGAAATTGAGAAAATGACCAGGAGTGTCATTACAATGTCCACTACTAAAAAGATTTTCGTCCATAAAAGTCAATGGATAAAAAGAGCCTGAAAGCTTGAAGGACGAAGTATCGGACCCACATGCCCCAAGCAAGACTCCCCAGATAACCTCCAAGGCTAACCAATTCTTCCAAGAGATTTCTCTTAAGGTATCTCTCTTTCCTTCACATCCTAACTTCACTTCCCAAAAAACACAAACTCATCCTCAACAACTAACTGGCCTCCAACTGAACCGAGCACGACTGAGACATGCAAAACCCAAACCAAACCATGTTGACATAACACCGACACAAGAACAACCAAGCAGAATATTCAACCAGGCTAAGGACAACCCCAAGCATGACTCATACAACCAACTTTAAATCCCAAATCTAATATTCTCTTGTCTTTCCAAACCCGATGTCAACTCTGCACTGCATAGAATCTCTCCGATATCTTTCAGGCCTTGCCCGCATAATCACATCACACTATCCACGAAAGACTGAAGCTGACCCATTGAAAATCCACATGGACTATCACATGAACACTGCCTAAAAAGGTCTATCTGAATATCCAAATGGTGATGATCAATGTCTGTAATCTCTATCAAACAACTGATTGGTTTGGGTGACCCTCGAAACTAATAGTTAGGAGTCTGAAGCACAATATCTCAAAATTAGATGATCTGATCTAGAGTGCCCCACCAACTGTGGGTGATACCATGCTAAGCCCAACTAGAATACACTTCTCCTATTGAGTAGACATATAAAATTTCTGACAAAAACTGAGAATCAAAGGACCAAAAGTAGTAGAAACTAATACCATATGCCGACGGACTATCCTCCGAGCATCTACTAAGTACATTACATACGAATTGAAGGAAACAGAACCAGTAGGTATTGAGTAGGCCTAGCCAGACTATCAACAAATTCTCAACTGAATCAAAACTGCAAAATGGGGTTGCAACCAAGTTATGCAATCCATAGCCATAATCTCAACACTGAAGCTGAACTACTCGATCTCAACTATCCAAACTGGTCCTGTGGACGAGCCAGCATCCATACTCCAAAATCTATCATAACCTTCAAGCCATTATTCAAAAGAGTCAAAATCACAGTTGGAGCCAATAAGTCTTCACTAAGGTCAATTACCCGAATCAATCTCGCTAACAGTAATCAACACATATCCAAAGATCCTCGCAAGGGATGAAACTGAAATGCTGCTGATGAATATAATCACAACTGAGGAAAACCACCAGATGAAGATACGAGTACTCAAATCCACATCTGCTAAGGACATAACACATCAAGGCATAACCAAGAACTCACCAAGGCTACAAAAAGTGCTAATGGCACGCAAATCTCAAGCAATTCAGAAAATATGATCTTAGCTTGAACCTGGTCAAACCAGTACTTAATCTATGTCAATGAATACTCACTCTCAAATACACCCACTTTGGTTACCGAAACTGATACACAACATATAATATCAAGCAGAAGCACCCCATGAAGTCATATTAGGCCGAACAAATACCGAATTGAAGAGTTTTTGAATTCACCCTTTTTAAACCAACCTCAACTCAACTGAACCATAAACTAGATCATAGGAAGAATGGAGTACCCAACTCAACACCAACACCAATATCAAGACTACCACTGGGAAACAAACCAAATAAATCAGAACAACAACCCTTAGAATTATCAACAATATAAGCGGCTATAGAAAAAGATAGCCAAGACTAGAATCACCACCAAACTATAGAAGTTCAAGCCTTCCTTCACTTTTACAATCCGCTCAACAACCGACTTTACTAACTGAAAAGGAAAACCAACCAACCAAGGTAGCTGGCTAAGCCAACAGACAAGAGTCACAAGAAAGGGATACTAACTAGATAACACTAGTCTAGACGTCTATCAAGTAAGAATCAATAAATGTCAAAAAAATGATAATAATAACAACAGTATAAGGGCTAGTGGCACCAAAAATGAAAACAACAACCAATACTACTTTAGTACCATAACAAGGCCAATATGACAAAGGAAAGGGACTTTAACCCAAATGCTACACCCCAAGGAAATCATAATAATAATCCACTCAATCCACTACTAAGAGAAATCATCTATGGGGGTAAATCTACAAAAAAGCTTACAATAATCCATATAGTAATATCAAGGCATGTAAACACCGATGGGTATGAAAATCCCAACTCAATTCAAATAGAACTAAAAGGATAGAAAAGCAAAAACATATCTATATGATGGAATCTAAAGTCATTGTCCCTGACATTCTCTAAGAAATACAAATTTGAACGTGTGAGTGTCTGATCGACCAACTAAAATACTAATAGCACTGCCTCTGTCCAAAGGTGCCAAATCCTTAAGAGACTAATCTGGCTATACTGACTGCTCAATAATCCCATGCCAGGGACACTTTCTAGACCAATAATCAATCTCTCTACAGTCGTAACAAACCCCTGAAGCTCTAACCTGATGAGAAACATAAGCTGACCCCAACTGGCTGACCAACTGACGCCTGGGGCACTCTCTAGACCAATGACCAATCTTAGCTCAATCAAGACATGCCCCTGGGACTCTCTGATGCACTGTGCCCACTGGCCCAAAGTAGCCATCACATCCTAAAGACCTAGACCAAATACGCAATAATGATTGACCAGAACCCTATCCAATATGACCACCATGACCTATCTGAGAATCGCCCATATTCTTAGGCACTACCTATACAGACCTGATAGGCTGCAAGTGAGGCTGACTTCTGCTAGGAGGATCCCTACCTCTGGGTAAAATACCACTAACACTGTACTGCTGGCATGGCCTTTTACTGCCATCTACATTTGTCTCAATACATTCCCTCTCTGTAGTCTTTGCATAAAAAACTTGAAGAAAATTAGATCCATATACTATCAAATACTTCGACGCAAAGTGGATTGGTAAAGCTAACCCTCTAATAAATCCCCATACCAACTCATGTTCTGTAGAAAATAACATGGGAGTATGTCTGGACCATTTGAGAAACCCAATCTTATACTCTAAAACTGATAAGGATCCATGTTGAATACCAACAAACCCAACTCTGGTCTGAGAACCACTCAATGTACCGGGGTCCACCACTGACTGTGAAGTACCCATAAAAAAACTCGGAATCCCCAACACTATATCCTAAAAAGCTGAGATGGTCACAAACTCTGTTGGAGTCTGGGATGTCCCCAGACCCTCTAGCTGATACTGAAGATCCCTAATATTAATCTCTAACTCCCTAGCCCTACACTAAGCTGAATCTCTAGTAACACGCGTAGAAGTCCCATTCGCATCTACCGACAACCTTGAGTTATCCAACTGGGAAAAAATGGAGTAAAAAAAGTACGTTAAAGATTCATAGAAGTATGGACACACGACCAGGAATCAAGGAATGGAATTTTCTAAGAATGCCTTATAGCCTCCCAAAGATAAGATACAAACGTCTCTGCACTGATCCACAGGACTCTACTAGGCACTAAGCTTTTGTACTAATAACACCAGTGAACCTACGCTCTGATACAAATTTGTCACAACCCAATTTCTCAAGTAATGATGGCACCTACTATAGCCCGCCAGTATGTAAGCTAATCCATAGTCCGGAACAGCTAGTAATGGACTATGAAGATAAAGGTAGAAGGCAATGGAAAATAATTCAATAAAGAGAACAGAATGAGGAAATAATCCCAAAACTTGGTGAAGTCAGTACAAGAGCTTCTAATATAACATGAGTGAAAAATAATGTATAGAATTATATACAAAATCGTCTCTAAAATACAAAAATAGAGATCAATCTAATAATAAGAGGGAGAGCAGGAACAACTCTGAACGATGCTCCGTATGATGCACACATCAACGGTGAGAACTCATACTATGATATGCAGGCTACAGAAGTGTAGTATAAGTACCAAACACGAGGTGCTCAGTAGGCATCAACCGACTGAGCTCCAAAGATATTGCACGTATAAATAACATGTGAAGTAGGAATATAAAATACAAGCATATTTTTACAAAACTAAGCATAATAATACTAATGAAGTGATAAGGATAACCTATCATGAATTACCAATGATCTGGGGCAAGGTGCAATACTATAAGTGGCTAGCCAATATATAGTAGTGAAGTGAAAAAAAAGATATACCAAATACAATGGTAGAGTGAATGAGTATTTATATAATGTATAATAGTAGTAGGAAAGAAGGAAATGATATACAAATCATGGCTAGGGGAGAGTGTGTGTATATATATATATATATATATATATATATGTATATATATATATATATACATATCAATGCTATACCGACAACCAAACTCAAAGATACTACTATGAGGGAGCTAGTCTAATATCTCAAGGATCATAAGTGATGTGGGAGCTATCTCTAGCATAATCAGGGTCCCTAACCAAAAATGTGGATACTCAGAAGGTGACCTAACAATGATAAATCTTACCACAATAATGAGAAAGGGGATCAGAAATGTACCGACAACCTCGGGTACCAGTCCACAGTCAACTTGCCATAAACCACATAATAACAGCCAATAATAATGTAACCGGCTAGCCCAGGCAACAAATAACCCCAACCGAGCCCCCATAAGCCAGGAGAGGTACACACAAGAAATTCACAAATATACAACCATAACTTATCTCTATACAGCCCCCATAAGACCAATATATACAAGTGCTAAACAATTATACTAGTGATAGGCAATGCATATGAATGAAATGTAAACAAATAGAACTATATCAACAGAGTGCCATGACATGCCAGGTCTATATACACCTTCTTCGGCCCACCGGCTCTAAAGGCAGGACCTATGAATCTAACTTATTCTGGCATGTAGCTCAGACAGAGGATCCCATAGAGGACTCAGGATGTCTGTATATATATACTGCCTGGTCCCAAACCAGGACTTCCAATAACCATCATAACTAATCTACTACGTCCAACACCAGAGAGATATACAAAGTATAGTGAGAAATGCCAGACTTGAACTGAAATTAAATGAGTGAATATTTGTAAATCCATTATTCGAGATTGAATTTGGGACAAAAATAGTATAGTAATGTAGAAAGGATCGGAATCTCCCTCGACCGAAGTAGAGAAGTAGTGGTAAAAGAGAGTGGATCAATAATGAACCAGAATCAGCCTCGATTGAATTTCTAAAGTAATACATTTTGTTCAAAATATCATAATCCATTAATAAGGGTGGTACGACCTCGATTGAATTTCCAAAGTAATACTTTTGATTTTTAAAGTACAAAAGTGGGGAATAAATCACTTTTTAGAAATCAAGGTTTTAGTTGGAATCATACCACTAAATAAGTGTAAATGTACCTAAATGTATGCATGCCATCACCAAAGGATATAAAAATAACCTGGTGTCTATCTGGTATCATAACCATAGCCTTGTGCCCAACAATTTATATATAAATTAACATATGCCAACACCGTAATTCGAGAAACTAAGATAAATTGGGCACAATGCTACTAAAAGGATATAATCAAGGAAATACCATCCAATTCACTAAGTTATATGGTAAATAATATACTAAAGGGTCACTCATGTCAATCTATGGTCAACCAAGTCCATGATTCGGTGTAATAGTATCTTACAACCGTAACGAGTATTCTAGGCTAAGGTTCGGGTCACAATTCTATTCTAAATCCCCTAGATAGGTCAATTCATGATATTTCTAGGTATAATACTATCCTATAATCCCTACCTAGCATGCAATCTGTAAAATATACAATCTCATCGAGAAAAGTAAATTGAAGCCTACCTCGTAGCGAACCACAGATCTCAAACTATTTATGAATCACTCGTCTTTGTCTCACGATATCAAAAATGATGTCACACTATCAAAATCATAATCTACACTTTAATAGGAGTAAAATAATACCCATATTTTTATATAAAGTTTCGGGACTAAAATTGGAGCTAAAATGGGCCTACGGGACCCACTCATGGAATCCCTAAATTGGACCCATTATTAGGTCCCTCATGACTCAAGGAACTTGAGCCCAAAATTTTAGCACAATCCAAGCTCGATAGCTTAGTTAAATCAGTTCAAAACTTAGAGAATTCAAGAATCAAAAATACAGAAATCAAGGAAAGATGAGCTCGAAACTTATGAGATTTGGACAAGATAAAGGTTGAATTGACGTTCCTGAGATATTCCCGGCCTTAAATTGATGTTCCCCAGCTGATTTTGGTTCTCAAATGGTATTTAAGGAGGTTTAGAATTGGGGAAAAAATGATTTGGGTCGAAGGGGGTTCACGCCTAAAAAGGTTGATTTTTGGTCTCCATGGTGCCATCGCCATGACGCCAATAGAGCTGCCCAGGTGCTCCTTTTGATTTCCAGACTTCCCATCTCCTAGGTACCACTCTTGGTCTCTAAGGATCTAAGATGGCCGCCGAGGCGATGGCACCAGAAACCAACAATTTCCCAAACTTTATTTGGGTGCTCCGGGCCCATCCGGAGTCCCATGGATGCAAAAAAACTATGCTACCCTATTAAAAATGGCATTCTGGACTCAACGAAATTAAGGAAATTTCCAACGAATGTAGTTTTGGAAAAATGTCGGTCCCAAACCCCATGTACCAATTTAACCAACTTTTGACCAATAGCCCAAAACGAGTCTAGAAGCCTCGGGACCCGGACCAAGGATCCTCCTAGCCTATTATGTTTCTATTTCTATTTCATTATGAACTAAGCATAAACCATTCTGTAAGTATGAAAACTAATTATGCTTCAATTTCTGTTTCATGTCCATAAACTAATTTCATGTCATTCATTCTAAGTCTGAGACCATGGAGTTGAATCATATTAAATAGCTTAAATCAGGCTAAAATTCATGCATTATTAAATCATAGGATTTCATATTAAATTTAACTATTCGTAAACCATAAGTTCAAGCATGCGATTAGAGTCATAAATAAACCATGAAATCTAGAAGAAAGTGAAAATAAGTTCATGAGGGAACATAAGAATCAAAATCATGAAATTTGGGTATGAAACCTAGTCGTTAAGTTCATAAAATCGTTTAAGAAAACAAAGTTCTTGGGAACAAGGACGAAAGAGAATCCTTGTTGAAACCTGACATACCTAAACTTGATGATTTCTTGAAGTGGAATCATGAACTAGGGCCTTGAAATTTGAATTTTGGGAAGAAAATCCTTTCTTGAGTTTCTTGAGGTTTGAGAGAAGGGGAATGAGGGATTTGGAAATTACTCTGCATATTTGGGATTTTTCTAGGATATAAAATAGGTTGGGGAGGTTAACGGACAAAAATGCCCCTTTTGAAACGTAAATAAAAAGAGAAAACAAAAAAAATATCAGAGGAACGTGTGAGGTCGCACAGCTGGAGCCTAGGTAGCGTGGCTGTCCCCACAGCATTGGCAGAATCACTACCCTACCCGCGTGGTCATACGATTGGTGTCCTTTTCTCGCAATGGGTCGCGCAGACTACATAGTGCCTAGTAAAATGTGCATAACTTTTAGTACATAACTCAAATTGACGAACGGTCGGTGATGCCGGAAAGAAAACTCGAAGACCTTTAATTTGGTGGTTTTTGAGCTACAAAATTCTTCAAATTCTATGATTTATACTCATTTGAAGTTGTCTCTTGTAAAATTTTATACAGAAACTCTATCGGTAAAGAAGTTTTCAACTCAACTTTAAGCTATAGGTTCCTTATGGCCTTTATTCATAGACAAAGCTCTTCCCACACTAAGGAATTGGTATTAACACCTATGTACAATTAGAAATCATCAAATTTGGGTCTCTATGCATATGAATAACAGTTCAGATCTTAGTTTAGAAATTTGGGGTGTTACAATCAACCATCACGTACCTCAATCCAAGCTTGTACTTTCTCTAACGACCTTGAGCTTTGCCCTTTCTTGCAATTTTCGCTTGATTTTAGTCTAGAAACAATAATACAACACATATTCAAACAAATGACCTACCAATACCAAGCATTATAACCTAATCCCAAAATCCCAAATCCAAAATAATAATCATTCCCCCATTCTAGGTAGGGGTGGCAAATGGGTGGATTAGATTGGATTTGGATGGATTGAATATGAATTGAGCTTAAATGGATAGGATTGTAATCCATCCATATATTATATGGGTAAATATGGATTTGATCAAATATGGATTGAGTAAAATGGTTCCAACCCACTTTAACTCCTAAAGTCAAAAAGCCAAAGAACTTTTATATGCATATCAACTTGATTTTTTAATCCTACCACCCCACCCTCCTACCCCCACCCTACTCCCCCCCCAAAATAAAAGATTTTTTTTTAAAAAATAATTATATTTAAAAATAAATTTCTTTACCCCTCCACCCCACCCTCCTACCCCCACCTCCCCATGCACCCCCTAACCCCTCCTCCTCTAAAAAAAATATTTTTAAAAAGAAAATTATTTTTTTTTTTCAAAAATAAAATAAAATTCTGCCCTACCCTTACCCCCAACAACATCCCTAATTTTTTTAAGTGCAATTAGAGATTTTGAGTATAAGTGGGTGATCTATGGGCTTATATGGATACCCATTTATTACCCACTTTGTCCATATTTGTATGAGCTTTTAAAATAAGTTGAAGTCCATATATATCCATTTAAAATGTGAGCGATCCAATTAATTAAATGTGGGTTAAATTGACTCTTTTTATTTATATGGATTGAAATTGCCACCCCTAATTCTAGGATTTTTCTACTTTAATTCTATCAAATTTATGATAAAAATGATGAATTTTAGGCATGCAATCATAATTCATCCCTGCTCAACCAAAACCCAAGGGCTTTCACCCTTTTTTTACTAAATTACACCAAAAATTCCACTTAGGTCAAGTCAATTCCTTCCCCATATTCAAAACCTAGTGATTCTAAGAATAATACTTCAAAAACCTAGTTTAAAAGGTGGAATTACTTACCTCAATGAAGGTTTTTTTTGGAAAATCTGTTGAGAACGCCCTAAATCGCCTCTCCCAGCCCTTGAACGTATTTGGAATGAAAAATATTTTTTGGGCTATTTTCTACATTAAACAACATCTGTCCCTCTATAGCAGGATGATTCCCGCTATAGCGGCATCGCTATAGCGGAATTTACCTGCTATGGAGGGATTGACCAACTCTGACTTCCGCTATAAAGGTAATAGTCCTGTTATAGCGGGCTAGTGCTAGCGGCCTGCCTTTCTCTATAGCGGCCTAGGTAGAGGCAGAATGTCCGACCACCCCAGAAATTTGCTCATTTTACAACACACTTCCTGATATTGACATCCCAAACTAATTCCTTTACTTTAACTGTGATATCCGAAGTTCTACTAACCCAAATTCACTTTCGAATGTTTCTATGGGTTCCTTAACGTCTTAGATATAACAAAATGGTCTCAAATAATTCAAACACCAACCTATCCAATCTTGAATCATTCTTGATCATACCATACTCAGATTTTATCCAAGATTAGCCTATCCTAAAATTTCTAACTCTTTATTTGGGGAGAATCTTAACCCAAAATTTTTGGCACGCTAAACTATACCATAACAATGGAAAGGGTCGTTACAACAGATACCAATTTGCCCATCATTTGTTCCTGAATGATAAATTAAGGAAAAAAACATAACAGAAACAAGAAAAGTACCCGAATCCTCAAACAAGTAAGGGTACTTGTCGCACATATCCTTTTCTATATCCCAAGTGGCCTCCTCAACAGTATGGTGCTTCCACTGGACATTCACTGATTAGATTTCCTTAGTTCTGAACTTTCGAACATCTCAATCAAGAATCACTTTCGGCTCTTCCTCATACAAAAGGTTCTTGTCAAGCAAAGTAGAGTCCCACTTGATGATTTAGTCACCATCCCCATGGTATTTCTTGAGCATGAAAACATGGAATACCAGATAGACTTCAGACATGCTAGGGGAAATGTCAATCGGTAAGCTACCGGACCAACATCATCAAGAACCTCAAATGGACTAATGTATCAAGGGCTAAGCTTACCCTTCTTTCCAAATCGCATAACTCCCTTCATAGGAGACACCTTCAATAACACATGCTCACCCGATTTGAAAAACATATCTCTTACCTTGCGATTTACATATTCCTTTTGTCTACTTTGGGCTGCCAACAACTTGTCCTGAATAAACCTCACTTTCTCTTTAGCTTTATTCACCAAGTTTGTGCCTAAAGGCTTCACATCGCTAACCTCGAACCAATCTCTAGGTAATCTACACCTCCTCCCATAGAGTGTTTCAAATGGAGCCATGTTGATACTAGAATGATAGCTGTTATTGTATGAGAACTCACATAATTGTAGAAAATTATCCCAATGAGCACCAAAATCAGCCACACATTTCTGTAACATGTCCTCAAGCACCTGAATAGTCCTCTTAGACTGCCCGTCAGTTTGAGGATGAAATGCAGTACTAAGGTCAAGCTTAGTGCCCAACTCTTCATGTAACTTGTGCCAAAATTTAGAGGTAAACTGCATGCACCTATTGGATATGATGGATATAGGCACCCTATGCAATCTCAACACTTCTTTGACATAGATCTTGGCTAACTGCTCTGAATTATACTTCACCTTAACCGAAATAAAATGAGTGGACTTGGTTAGCCTATCTACTATGACCCAAATCGAGCCATGTTACCCCAAGTCTTAGAAAGACCCACCACAAAATCCATAGCTATCCTCTCCCACTTTTACTCAGGAATGAGCATTCTTTAAAGCAAGCCTAGAAGCCTTTGGTGTTCATACTTCACCTACTGATAGTTATGACAATTAGCCTCATACTCTACTATATCTTTTTTCATTTAGGGCCACCAATAAATCTGTATTAAGTTATGGTACATCTTGGTTGCTCTAAGATTTATAGATTATCTGGAACAAAGAGCTTCTGTAAGCAAACTCAGAATCACATCACCAATACTAGGTGAACAAACACACCCTCTCACTCTCAACACTCCACATGCATTAAGTGTGGTATCTTGATCTTTACCACACACCACCTTTTTCTGAATCTTGTTCAACTTTGCATCCCCAAATTGCTTAGCCTTGATTTGATCAAGGGATGTTGACCTTACCTTCATACTTACCAACACTTCACCTCTTTCAGACACTCCAAATTACATAAACCACATTAGTAGAATTTGGATCTCTCTAGCCAAAGATCGCCTTGACACCCTCAAGCAAGACAAACTACCTATGCTCACAAATTTCCAGCTCAATGTGTCTGCCACCACATTGTCCTTTCCCGAATGGTATTGGATGGTCACATCATAATATTTCAACAATTCCATCCACCATCTTTGTCTCAAATTCAAATATTTTTGAGTGAACACATGTTGTAAATTGCGATGGTCTATAAACACCTCACACTTAACACCATACAAATAATGTCTCTATATTTTAAGTGCAAAAACCACCGCTGCCAACTCCAAGTCATGAGTTGGGTACTCTTCTCATGAGGCTTCAATTGCCTCGAAGCTTAAGCAATCATATTCATGTATTGCATTAATACAACTCCTAAACTAGAGTGTGAAGCATAAAAAAATACAATAAAATCCTTATTTTTAATTGGAAAAGCAAGGATGAGGGTTGTGGTCAAAAGAGACTTGACCTTTTGAAATCTCTCTTCACACTTTTTAGACCAAACAGGTGGTATCTCCTTCTGTATCAGTCTTGCCAAATGAGTAGAAATTGAGGCAAAGTTCTTGATAAACCTATGATAATAGCTAGCAGGACCCATAAAACTTTAAACCTCAGTCACAGAGATAGGCCAAACCCAAATCTTAACAGCCTCAATCATCTAGGGATCTACCATCACCCCCTTTTCAGAAACCACATACCCCAAAAAGGTCATAGAATACATCCAAAACTCACATTTGGATATCTTAGCATAATATTGCTTTGCTTTTAAAATTCCTAAGACTATACGAAGGTGACTTGCATGTTTCTCCTTACTCTTGGAGTAAACCAAAATGTCATCAATAAAACAATCATAAACAAATCCAAGAAAGAGTTGAAAATACCATTCATAAAACTCATGAATGTTGTCAGTGCATTGGTTAACCCAAAGGACATTACTAAGAACTCGTAATATCCATAACGAGTCCTAAAAGCTGTCTTGGGTTTGTCGTCTGGCTGAATCTTTAGTTTGGTGTTACCCTAACCTTAAGTCTATCTTGAGGAAAGTGAAAGCACCCTACAACTGGTCAAAGGTAACATCTATTCATGTCAAAGGGTATTTATTTCTGATGGTAACCTTATTCAACTGCCTGTAGTGTATCCACATTTTTATTCTACCATTCTTTTTCTTAACAAACAACAATGAGCACCCCAAGGTGATGCACTAGGACAAATGAATCCCTTATCGAGAAAATCCTACAACTAAGTCTTGAGTTCTCTCAACTCTGTTGGAGCCATGCAATAGGATGGGATTGAGATCGGGCGAGTGCCCAGCTCCAAACCAAGGCAGAAATTAATGTCCCGATCTGGAGGCATGCCCGATAAATCAGAATGAAATACCTTCTAAAACTCAAACACTATGGGAACTGACTCAATATAAGGGACCTCTACACTAACATCCTAAATATATGCTAGAAAGGCCGGCCGAACACCTCTTCCTAACTTGCTTCTTATCTCAAATAAAAGAAATTATTTTCACAAGTCCTGACTTATAAACTCTTTCCTATTCTAAATTATCTATCCCAGACATATCTAAGGTCATAATTTTTGTATTACAAATCATAACAGCATGATACAAGAATAACTAAGTCATTCCCAGGATGATATCAAAATCAAGCATATCTAAATTACCAAATCTACCTAAGTCTAAAAACCCATAAACATAAAAGAACAGGCATGATACACTTGGATCAATACCACAGATTCCCTGTAACAACCCTTTCCATCATTATGTATATGTGTCTCATTTAAAATTTCATGCTAAAATTCTTTCCGAATTTGGAGTTATAGTTTCAAGCTACGCTAGTTTCAGACAAAATTTGAGTGAGGTGTAGTCTAGGAAAATCAGAGAATGAATTGGATAAGTGTTGTGGTGTTTGACTTGATTTCTAGTTTGCTAAGATGATAAGAAAATCATAGGATTTTACAAAATTGAATTTGGGCAAGTAGTACTCCCGAAATTAATCTGAGCATAAAGGGTATTATTTGAGATGTCTTGGATTTAAGGTGTGTTGTGAAAAAGGAGATTTTTGGAGGAAACTAGACTTTCTACCCCATTGACATCGCTATAGCAATGTGCATATAGTTTTAACGACATGCTCAAAAGTGGGATAATTCCCACTATGGTGACCAGTCAACGTGGTCAAGGGCCGCTATAGCGACTATGTGGCTATAGCTATGCCTCTATAGCGACTATGTCTCTATAGATATGCTGCTATAGCAACTATGTCACTATAGCTATTCCGTTATAGCAAAATATGTCGATATATCAAAATAAGTTGCTGTTTTATTTCAAACTTCTCCAAAAATGGTTTATTTTTCTTAGAAATATTTGGGGCTTCAACAATGGAAATTTGGGGAAAAACCATCATTTTTTCATCATATTTCATCGTTAAGGTAAGGAATTTATCCTCAATAACTAGTAAATTAATAATCGAGCCTTAGAATTACTAATTTGTGTAGTTTGGGTAGGGTTAAGGGTTGGTTTTAGTTGATTTTATGGTGCAAGGGAGTAATTTAAGTATAAAATTAGTGGGTTTTGGTTAATAATCATTAAATTACCCTTGCATGTCATTAATTCACTAATTATTCGATGAAATTAATAGTTTTAGGTGAATTATGGTAGAAAAAGCCCTAGAACAAGGATGAAATGATCATGAACTCAACCTTAGGGATTGGGTATGAGTTATAATCCCCAACGTGGTAGGTCATTTTATTAATTATATGTTTGTATGTATTTATACACCGAGATCAAGAAAAAATTGCACAAAAGGAAAAGACTCAAGCTTAGTTGAGTTATACAAGCTTGGATTAAGGTAGGTGATGGTAGTATAGTTTAATCCAATTTGTACTATATATGCATGTTAACTACTTCTTAGTATGGCTTGTTAGTGCATGTTATTTGGTATGGTCAATTCAATGAATTTATCTTGTTGTATGAGTTTGTCCTACCTTTTTGTTAATGTGGAATGTTGTGGTATTTGAACATTCTCTCGGTTTATTGATGTAATAAGGTTGGCAGACACTTGTGTCTGGGGTTTTGGTACATGGATGGAATTTGTCCCCTGCAGGTCATGACTATAGGGTGTTTATGATACCCATAAAGAGTATGTACGAGGTTCAGGTGAGTTTTACGGTTCAATGAGTGAACCGAGGAATATATTTATATGTTTGATAATTGCTTAGCTTGTATTGACTTGTTTTGACTGAGCTTGACTGAACTTGACTTGGTTGTAAATGTATTAACTTGTTTCTTATAATCCTAAGCTACTTATTTGATACTCGTGGTGCTAGGTATAGGATAGAATGAGCATTGATTAACTTATTATACTATGTTTTGGTTAAGTGTTCATATTCTCATCTTGGATTGGCCAAATGACCCTACCAGTACACTGCTATTTTCTCGTGTGCTGCTACTACACCTGCTCTTACTTTTGTTAAGTACAACACATATTCCAGCAGCTCCTACAAGACCTCACTTGTGATTCTAGCATGTGATTCAGATTTCAGGGTGAGCAATATTTTCAGGCTGCCGTGGGATCTCTCTTTTATGATATTGTCCTTTGTTTAGACTTATGCATTGTTCTTAGTTTTGGGTGGCATCCTTATCTTGATAATCTTATTATGTTTTGGTACACTGCCTTTTGAATTCTAGGGATATTTTTGCTTTAGTATTTATTTCTGCATTTCTCAGTTTGTTAGACTAGATAATCCTTGAACTATTAATGCGATAGTTTTCTTTCTTTTCTCTAAGTGATAGTTAATGCTTCCGAGGTTATTGGTTCTGCCACCAGAGAATGGGCTGGGTTCCACTCACATCCATTTCAATTGTGAAAAAGTTAGTATCAAAGCCTAGGTTAGCCGATCTCGTTGTACCAAAATGGGTCAAGTCGAGTCTCACAAAATGGGTACAGATACATCTGTACTTTTCTTAGGGAGGCTATAGGACTTTAGGAAAAATGTCATTCTTACTTCTTCCGTGCTGTAACTTGATTCCAATCTATATCTGGTGATCCAATTTGGTATCTAATTTCTTCACTCTTTGTTCTACAGATGGTGACTACTAGGTCAAATGGAACCCAAACAGCAGTCCCTGTACTGGCCACTCTAGTATTAGAGCCAGCTGTAAGGGGAAGAGAATGAGTGAGAGAAAGAGGTAAAAGAGGAAGGAGATGAGCCACACCCGCAAGGAGTGGAGCTTAAACGATTTCCGTCCAGGCTCATGAAGAGTCAGTATCACCTCCATCACCTCAGGATCTTCTTGAGGAGATGGATACAATAGAGAAACAGGTAATGGAGCTCGAGCTGGCAGCACCATCTAGTGGTGAAGTTTTGCCCTCTCTGTCGGTTGAGGTTGTTCAACAGGTGTTAGCTTTTCTAAGTGGGTTGGCTGGCACTAGAGCCCCTCCTGTTGTACCAACTTTTCAGGCTCCAGTTGCTTATTCTAACGTTACTATGGCTCCTAGAATGGATGAGTCTTCAAGGATGATTGCTTTTTCTTATTTGATTTTGGGTTCTGTGATGACTGGTACTGAACATGATCTACTGACCAAGTTTCTGAAGATGAAACCACCAATATTCCAGGGTACTGAGTTTGAAGACGCATTTGAGTTCATCATTGACTATTATGAGAGGTTACATAAGATGGGTATTATGCAGTAACATGGTGTTGAGTTTGTGGCCTTTCTATTGGAGAAGGATGCTAAGCAATGGTGGAGGGCGTATGTTGAATGTCGGTCACCGGTGTTGCCTCCATTAACTTGGGAATAGTTTTATGCTTTGTTCTTAAAGAAGTATGTGCTTCGGGCCCTCTATGATCGCAAGAAGGATGAGTTTTTGGCATTGGAGTAGGGTGACATGTCAGTTGCAACCTATGAGGCTAAGTTCCATGCATTGTATCGCTATGCTACTTAGCTATTGGCTTCTGAGAAGGAGAGGATTCGATGCTATGTCAAAGATTTTAGCTATGATCTTTAGGTTTTGTCTGTGCATATAAATTCTGTAGGAAAGGGGTTCAATGATGTTTCATATTATGTAAAGAAGTTAGAGAGGGTCACGCAAGCGAGTCAGGCTAAGATGTTAGCTAAGAAGTCCCCTCAATGTTGGGAATTTCAGTGGATCTTACTCTAAGGGCCACGGTCAGCAGGCCTACCCAGCTCGCCCTATTTAGTCAGCATTGCCTGCTTCTACCGTGGGTCTAGCTAAGATCTCTTCTTAGTCTCAGGTTATTAGAGGCCAAGGGGTTTCTTACTCTTCTACCAATTAGCTTTATCTTGAGCAGGGATGTTACTATTATGGTGTCGTTTGCCATTTTAAGAGAGAGTATCCTTTAAAGTAGATGAATAGCCAGGCGCAACAGCAGACTGGGGCTATAGTTCCAGCGGGTAGAGGAGGAGGAGGTAACGGCAGGGGTCATCCACAAGGTGGATGGGAAAATTTGATAGGTGGTCAGGGTGGTCAAGAAAATGGCGGCGTAGGGGAAGGAGCACATCCGGGGAGAGAGTTAGCTCAGATTGATAATCGGTCTCACTGTTATGCCTTTTTGAGAAAGACGGATGCCGAGGCTTTTGATGCGATGATCACAGGTTCCATTTCTATTTGTGATCGGATGGCTTCTATTTTATTTGACTCGGGGTCTACTTATTCTTATGTATCTGTCCAGTTTGTAGTGGGTCTGAGTTTGGTTTGTGATGTACTTGACTATCTTGTTTATATGTCTAGTCCAGTTGGTGAGTGTACCACCCCGTACTTTTATAACCTCACTTGATCCCTTGGGATCATATCTACATAGGTGTTGAGATGCCATGCATATGTGTTTTATAGTGTCATTGGTGAAACATTTGATATCGGACGTAACATGTGCGATTAGATCGTCGTAGGGGGTGTGTTGTGATTTCGTGGAGCATTTGGGTAAGCACTCGTATCCATTCTAACCTCATTTGGTGACTTTAAATCATGTTTACTTGATGGTTAAGATCACTAAGTAAGTATTTTGTAGTGTTTTGATAAGGGATTGGACGATACGTAAACGTTGGATTAGTGGTCGGAAATTTCAGCAAAATGCTGAAACTTGCGCCACTACCCTGTTTCAGGGGTGTGGCGCAAGCCACCAGCCTGCAAAAACTTCAGATAAGTCCATATTCTTGCGCCACTACCCTGTTTCAGGGGGTGTGGCGCAAGGCACAATAAGTATGCCTTTCCGGCGTCGTTTCGTAACGCAATTCTACGACAATTTCTCGATGGTTTCTTTTGGTTCTTTGGAGTTAATTGAGCATTGTTAAAGATTCAAACACTTCAATATACTCCTACATACTCCTACATGATCAAATCATGAAATGTGAATAGTGATCCAAAATGTTCAATGAAGCCAAGGGCGACTAGAATTCCAATTTTTGCGATCGAAAGGACGAATGAGAATTGTTTAAAAGAATATTGTCGTTACATGATGGAATTACGTAAACATGAAATATATGGTGAATAATACATGGAAGTTCATGGATATGTGTTATTGGGCCCAATTTGAGGCCCCAAAATGGAAGAAACTACATGGGCCCAAAGGCAAAAATGATCCATTCTTGCAATAATTGACCAAGTGAACATATCCCTTAATGCCACATGGGGATAAGGATGACCTTAGGTCTATATCAATCCCCCAACATCAGATTTTTATTCCCCAAAGTCTCTCATCACTTTTGGATATTTTACAAACATTTCTTTCATTTCCAAACCCTAAAGCAAATAAACCCTAAGGCATATTTGGACAAGATCATCCTATTCCAAGCTTTGGTAAGTGTTTATTTTCATGGATTAACATATTATATGCATGGGAGATTATGTATATTATGCTAGTTGTGTTGGAAAAATGATGAATAGTGTATTTTTGCCTTTGGTGCAAGATGTGTCATCTTGGTGATTTGAATTTGAATTAGGCCTTGTGCCTTTGATGAAAAAGCATGGTATGGACAAAATATGAACATGTATGGTGTTATTTTTGGTCTTAAACTTGTTCTTGTCTATAAGTGGAAATTATGGGATTTTGGCCGATATGTGTTATGAGTTGAATTAAGGTGCTTTGATGGATTATTTGTGATATGTTATGGATAAGAAAGTGTAAAGGAGAAGTATTGTGGTGAAATGTATTGATTTTCATGTATTGGTCAATGTTGGGAATATTATGGAATTGTTGGAATAATGTATGATCAATGGTTTTGTCAAGGGGAAATGACATGTTTAAAGGTAAACATGTAACTCATTGACATGGTATGCATTTGTAACGTAATTGATGGTTAATGTGAATTTCGTTATGTATTTATGTTGTAGAGTTACACATAAAGAAGGAGAGGGGTTATTGTATACGCATCGAAGGTTGTATATTCGTATTGTGAATCCAAGGTATGTAAGGTTACTTTGTCCGTATCTTCCTACGGCAAATAGTGTTCACATTGATATGTTACTAGTCCTATCCCGAAATGTGCTAAGGTATCCGATATCCGTTTATCACTAGTCATTGTCATATATTTTCTACTCATGGATCATTTGTGCATCTCATGTCTCATATTCATGGTTAATGTTCCGAAAGCTCAAATAAAGATACGTACCAATGTTCCAACAGTGCATATACTTGTGTCTCTTGTTCATGGCTTATGGTCCAATGGTTCCAATAGTATCATGGTGCTAGTGATATTATATTTCTCATTGATATTTATTCACATGTCCTTCACTTATTGGTCAATGATTCAAAGTTTCCAACAATGTTGTGTTCCAAAGTGATGTTATGACTATCAAAGTATCAATCTCAAAGTAATGAACAAAGTAATGCAAATGTGGTCAATAATCAAGTACGGGTGGCAAGTCTAGGGGCGTAAGCCTAGCTCGACTCGATCCCGAGGTTTGGATTTATGGGTGGCAAGTCTAGGGGCGTAAGCCTAGCTCGACTCGATCCCGATGCATCGATGTATGGGTGGAAAGTCTAGAGGCATAAGCCTAGCTCGACTCGATCCCTACACAATGATATGATATGAAAGACCCACTGATCAGTCGGGGCCCGGGTACATTGTGACATATGTGATAACAAGTGAGTATTGTGATAAAGAAAATAATGAAAGCAATGAAAGCAATCCACATGGTTCCCAAATTGCAACATAGTGACTTATTCACATTGAGTATTCATATGTTTTGAGTTCATTGACATATTCATTGAAATATTCTTGTGTTGTACAGTTTCATCTGAGCCTTGCATACTCAGTACTTATTTCGTACTGACCCCTCTCGGGGAATTTACCTTACTTGCTGCAGGCGCAGGTCCCAGTAGGCCTCCCCAGTAGATTGCCAGTGTTAGCGGTTCTTTGGTGAGCTCCAGCTCATTCGGGGCTTCTCCGAGTCAGAGTATATACATGTTTTGGTATTGTACATAATGTGTAAAGCGGGGACTTGTCCCAACTTATGGTTCATTTTAGTCAATGCTCTTGTTAGAGGCTTTTGTAGACGGATGTGGGTGTAACAGTGTGAGAGACATATGTTGTTTTGACTGGATGGCCTCAACGGCCAAGTTTCATAGGTATGTATAAATATGTCCCATGTTCTCCTTTCTTCGTCTTACATATTATTATGAAATGGTGGTTATGATTATGAGATGCATATGATTGAACATAGGCAAAGGTTGGTTCTCTCGGGCCTTATCGGCTACGGGTGCCAATCATGTCTCGATGGGATTCAGGGCGTGACAAAAGTGGTATCAGAGCAGTCGGTCTAAGGATGTCTACAAAGCCGTGTCTGAGTAGAGTCTTACTTATCGATGTGTTGTGTTGTGCACCACATTTATAAGTAGGAGGCTACGGGACATTTAGGATGTTGTTTCTTTCCTTCACTCTAGATCGTGCAATAGAGCCAATGTTGTCAGTTGCATTGTATCTGATTTTGGTAATTATTTTTCTTTGATATAGTCAAAATGTCGAACACTAGAAGAGGAAGAGGAAAAGGTAAAAGTAAGCTGATAGATATAATTGCTGAAGGAACAAGTAGACCACCACCTGAACAAGTTGATCAAGGTGGGGCTGAAACTGAGTTCGCAACGCGCGCTTCTTCTACTTCTTCAGCTCCAGAAGAGCCGAGAAGAAGGGAAGTTCCCATGGAACCACCGACAAATGCCACAGATCAGGATCTTAGGAATGCAGTTCAGATGTTAACACAGTTAGTGGCAGCCCAGAGTCAAGGAAGAGCTGGTGCAATGGCACATGATGATGATGCGGCTAGAATGGCAAGTCGCAGAACACAGGATTTCTTGAAACTGGACCCTCCTATTTTCACAGGGGCAGATCCAAAAGCAGATCCACAGGACTTCGTGGATCAAATTTAGAGGGCCTTGGAAGTTATGCATGTGACAGGGGTAGAGACAGTGGAACTTGCTGCGTACAGGTTGAAAGGAGAGGCAATACTGTGGTATGAGGATTGGAAGAAATCCCGTGACATTGGTGCAGATCCACCTACGTGGGAAGAGTTTAAAGTGGTTTTCCTTGATCATTACTTGCCCTATGAGATCCGTGAGGCACGTGCGGATCAGTTCCTAAATCTCCGTTAAGGAAATTTGAGTGTCAGAGAATATAGCTTGCAATTTAATTCCTTGGCTCGATATGCGCCAAATATTGTGGCTACGATGACAGACAGGGTCCATAGATACGTGGACAGACTAGAGCCATACTTGGTGAGAGATTGCACTATTGCGGCCTTGAATAGGGACATGGACATTGCTCGAATACAAGCCTTCGCCTAGAAAATGGAAGATCAAAGACAGAGACGAAGGGTACATGAATTTGATAGGGGACAGTCCAAAAGGGCTAGACCTATGGGACCACCTATGATGTCCCAAGGAGGATCTAGGCCCCGCATGTTTCCTAGACCACCTAGACCGTCGTTCTCTTATTCTACATGTGGTGCTTATTCGCAGTCTCGAGGGTTTAGAGGTGGTTCAGCTGGGCAAAGTAGTGGGATGCATGGATCACAGGCAGCAGGTTTCCCACGTCAGCAGTGTCAGCACTGCGGGCGTATCCACATAGGTACATGTCGGACCGGGACGAATGCCTGCTTTTGGTGTGGTATGCCGGGACATATAGCGAGAGAGTGTCCACAGCGGAGCATGGGTGGTATAGCACGACCAGCTGGGTCGGCTGTTGCGTCTTCAGCATCGGTTCCTTCACAGGGCCAAGGGGTACAGCCTAGTGGCCATGGTAGAGGTGCCAGAGGAGCAGCCAGTACTAGCGGGGTCCAGAATCGCACTTATGCTTTGGTGGACTGCCAGAATTCAGAGGCTTCCCCAGATGTCGTCACAGGTACATTATCCATATTCTCACATCATGTATATGCATTAATTGACCCAGGCTCTACATTTTCCTATGTTACTCCATTGGTTGCTGCGAAATTTGCAAAGGCACCGGAATTATTAATTCAGTCAATTGAAGTGTCTACACCGGTTGGTGAATATATTGTTGCAAAGAGAGTGTATCGTAACTATGTGGTAACTGTGTGTAGTCATGATACGTTGTCTGATCTCATTGAATTGAACATGGTGGATTTTGATGTAATCATGGGAATGGATTGGTTGGCCTCTTGTTATGCTACGGTAGATTGCCGGGCCAAGAAGGTCCAATTTTGTTTTCCGCAAGAAAATGTTCTTGAATGGCAGGGTAATGTAGGGGCACCACGAGGGAGATTTATTTCCTATTTGAAAGCCAGAAAAATGATTGCCAAGGGATACATATGTCATTTGATACGAGTGAAAGATAATGATGTGGAACCATTAACTCCACAGTCAGTACCGGTCGTCAATGAATTTCTAGATGTATTCCCAGAGGATCTCCCAGGTTTACCCCCAGAACGGGAAGTAGAATTTGGCATTGATGTGATTCCAGGCACTCAGCCTATTTATATCCCTCCATATAGAATGGCTCCAGCGGAACTGCGTGAATTGAAGGAGCAATTGAAAGATTTGCTGGATAAAGGCTTCATTAGGCCTAGTATGTCCCCGTGGGGTGCACCGGTATTATTTGTGCAAAATAAAGATGGCACCTTGAGAATGTGCATCGACTATCGGCAACTGAATAAAGTAACGATCAAGAACAAATATCCCCTCCCTCGCATTGATGATTTGTTTGATCAGTTACAGGGTGCCAGGTGTTTTTCAAAGATTGACTTGAGGTCGGGTTACCATCAGGTCAGAGTTAGAGAGGAGGATGTACCCAAGACAGCTTTTCGAACACGGTATGACCATTATGAATTTTTAGTTATGTCATTTGGACTAACAAATGCACCGGCGGTGTTTATGGATTTGATGAACAGGGTGTTTAAGCCATTCCTAGACGTGTTCGTGACAGTATTTATAGATGACATCCTTGTTTATTCAAGATCACCAGAAGATCATGCTTATCACTTATGGCAAGTGTTGCAAATTCTCCGTGAGCGTAAGTTGTATGCAAAATTCTCCAAATGTGAGTTTTGGTTGAAATCAGTCGCGTTCTTGGGTCACATTGTATCAGATAAAGGCATACAGGTTGATACCCAAAAGATTGAAGCAGTGAAGAATTGGCCAAGACCTACGACACCCACGGAGATTCGTAGTTTTCTGGGTTTGGCAGGTTATTATCGAAGATTTGTAGAAGGTTTTGTTTCTATTGTGGCACCATTGACAAGGTTAACTCACAAGGCAATTAAATTTCAATGGAATGATGCATGTGAAAGAGGGTTTCAAAACTTGAAAGACAAGTTGACTTCTACACCAGTGTTAGTTCTTCCTGAAGGCACAGAGGGCTATGCAGTGTATTGTGATGCTTTTGGGATTGGTCTCGGATGTGTGTTGATGCAGCATGGTAGGGTGATAGCATATGCCTCACGACAGTTGCGGCCACACGAGAAAAACTATCCCACACATGATCTTGAATTGGCAGCGGTAGTTTTTGCTTTAAAGATATGGCGTCATTATTTATATGGGGTTCATGTTGACATCTATACGGATCACAAAAGCTTGCAATATCTTTTTAAGCAGAAGGAACTCAATTTGAGGCAACGAAGGTGGTTAGAGCTTTTAAAAGATTATGACATTGATATTCTTTATCACCCAGGCAAAGCAAATGTAGTAGCGGATGCATTGAGCCGTAAGGCAGTCGAAAGCACTAGTGGTCAGTTGAATGAAAAGCGTGAAATAAGCAAATATTTGAATCAATTAGCCATCTTGGGAGTTCACCTTATTGAAACCTCAGATGATAGAGTTATGGTGCAGAATGCAGCAGAATCGTCCTTGATAGCTGAAGTGAAAGAGAAGCAATTTGCGGATTCTATTTTATTACAGCTAAAGGGAAATGTGCAGCAGAATTTGACCAAGGCATTTGATATTACACCGGAAGGGGTGCTTCAATGTCAAGGGAGGTTATGTGTACCGGACGTAGATGAACTGAGGACACGAATAATGACAGAGGCGCACCATTCGCGCTATTCCATTCATCCGGGTGCTACTAAAATGTACCATGAATTGAAAGAGGTGTATTGGTGGGGCAACATGAAAAAGAACATTGCAGAATTTGTCGCGCAATGCCCGAATTGTCAACAAGTGAAAGTGGAACATCAGAAATCGGGAGGTTACATGCAATGTATCAATCTTCCAGTCTGGAAGTGGGATATGATTAATATGGATTTTATTACGGGTTTGCCTCGTACATTGCGGAAGTTTGATTCCATATGGGTCATAGTGGACCGACTTACCAAGTCAGCACATTTTCTACCTGTCAAGATGACCTATACAGCTGAGGATTATACGAAGTTGTATGTGAAAGAGATAGTACGATTGCATGGTATTCCACTTTCTATTATATCAGACAGAGGAGCACAGTTCACAGCACACTTTTGGAAATCTTTTCAGCGGAGTTTGGGTACTCAGGTGAATTTGAGTACGGATTTCCATCCTCAGACTGATGGACAAGCCGAACGTACTATTCAGACACTTGAAGATATGCTACGAGCATGTACATTGGATTTTCAAGGCAGTTGGGATGACCATTTGCCTCTTATTGAATTTGCTTATAACAATAGCTATCATTCAAGTATTCAGATGGCACCTTATGAAGCTTTGTACGGAAGAAAATGTAGATCACCAATTGGGTGGTTTGAAGCAGGTGAAACTGCTTTACTTGGGCCGGATATGGTGCACCAGGCTATGGAGAAAGTCAAAGTGATCCAACAGCGATTACAAACAGCTCAAAGTCGTCACAAGTCATATGCCGATGTTAGAAGAAGAGGGCTTGAATTCGCCATAGGTGATTGGGTATTTTTAAAGGTGTCACCAATGAAAGGGGTAATGCGGTTCGGAAAGAAAGGAAAATTGAGTCCACGTTACATAGGCCCATATGAAATCATTAGAAGATTTGGGCAAGTTGCGTATGAGTTGGCACTACCCCAGTACCTTTCGTCAGTCCATCCGGTATTTCATGTGTCGATACTTCAGAAATGCATAGGAGATCCTTCACGTATTGTTCCCGTAGAAGATGTTCAAGTTACAGAGGATCTCACTTATGAAGAAGTGCCCATTGCTATCCTAGATCAACAAGTAAAGAGATTGAGGAATAAAGACATCGCATCCGTAAAAGTCCTTTGGAGAAACCAACACGTAGAGAAGATCACATGGGAAGCGGAAGAAATGATGAAATCCAAGTATCCCCATCTATTTCAAATGGACCAAGAAGTTCACAGTACGGAGGTGGAACAATAACAAGTAAGTCTTTAAGAGCATTATGTATATAGGTATGTTAAAGTAAAGATGCATTTGTTGTGTATAAGACATGTTGTTAACATTCGAGGACGAATGTTTCTAAGGGGGGAAGAATGTAACACCCCATACTTTTATAACCTCACTTGATCCCTTGGGATCATATCTACATAGGTGTTGAGATGCCATGCATATGTGTTTTATAGTGTCATTGGTGAAACATTTGATATCGGACGTAACATGTGCGATAAGATCATCGTAGGAGGTGTGTTGTGATTTCGTGGAGCATTTGGGTAAGCACTCGTATCCATTCTAACCTCATTTTGTGACTTTAAGTCATGTTTACTTGATGGTTAAGATCACTAAGTAAGTATTTTGTAGTGTTTTGATAAGGGATTGGACGATACGTAAACGTTGGATTAGTGGCCGAAAATTTCAGCAAAATGCTGAAACTTGCGCCACTACCCTATTTCAGGGGTGTGGCGCAAGCCACCAGCCTGCAAAAACTTCAGATAAGTCCATATTCTTGCGCCACTACCCTGTTTCAGGGGGTGTGGCGCAAGGCACAATAAGTATGCCTTTCCGGCGTCGTTTCGTAACGCAATTCTACGACGATTTCTCGATGGTTTCTTTTGGTTCTTTGGAGTTAATTGAGCATTGTTAAAGATTCAAACACTTTAATATACTCCTACATACTCCTACATGATCAAATCATGAAATGTGAATAGTGATCCAAAATGTTCAATGAAGCCAAGGGCGACTAGAATTCCAATTTTTGCGATCGAAAGGACGAATGAGAATTGTTTAAAAGAATATTGTCGTGACATGATGGAATTACGTAAACATGAAATATATGGTGAATAATACATGAAAGTTCATGGATATGTGTTATTGGGCCCAATTTGAGGCCCCAAAATGGAAGAAACTACATGGGCCCAAAGGCAAAAATGATCCATTCTTGCAATAATTGACCAAGTGAACATATCCCTTAATACCACATGGGGCTAAGGATGACCTTGGGTCTATATCAATCCCCCAACATCATATTTTTATTCCCCAAAGTCTCTCATCACTTTTGGATATTTTACAAACATTTCTTTCATTTCCAAACCCTAAAGCAAATAAACCCTAAGGCATATTTGGACAAGATCATCCTATTCCAAGCTTTGGTAAGTGTTTATTTTCATGGATTAACATATTATATGCATGGGAGATTATGTATATTATGCTAGTTGTGTTGGAAAAATGATGAATAGTGTATTTTTGCCTTTGGTGCAAGATGTGTCATCTTGGTGATTTGAATTTGAATTAGGCCTTGTGCCTTTGATGAAAAAGCATGGTATGGACAAAATATGAACATGTATGGTGTTATTTTTGGTCTTAAACTTGTTCTTGTCTATAAGTGGAAATTATGGGATTTTGGCCGATATGTGTTATGAGTTGAATTAAGGTGCTTTGATGGATTATTTGTGATATGTTATGGATAAGAAAGTGTAAAGGAGAAGTATTGTGGTGAAATGTATTGATTTTCATGTATTGGTCAATGTTGGGAATATTATGGAATTGTTGGAATAATGTATGATCAATGGTTTTGTCAAGGGGAAATGACATGTTTAAAGGTAAACATGTAACTCATTGACATGGTATGCATTTGTAACGTAATTGATGGTTAATGTGAATTTCGTTATGTATTTATGTTGTAGAGTTACACATAAAGAAGGAGAGGGGTTATTGTATACGCATCGAAGGTTGTATATTCGTATTGTGAATCCAAGGTATGTAAGGTTACTTTGTCCGTATCTTCCTACGGCAAATAGTGTTCACATTGATATGTTACTAGTCCTATCCCAAAATGTGCTAAGGTATCCGATATCCATTTATCACTAGTCATTGTCATATATTTTCTACTCATGGATCATTTGTGCATCTCATGTCTCATATTCATGGTTAATGTTCCGAAAGCTCAAATAAAGATACGTACCAATGTTCCAACAGTGCATATACTTGTGTCTCTTGTTCATGGCTTATGGTCCAATGGTTCCAATAGTATCATGGTGCTAGTGATATTATATTTCTCATTGATATTTATTCACATGTCCTTCACTTATTGGTCAATGATTCAAAGTTTCCAACAATGTTGTGTTCCAAAGTGATGTTATGACTATCAAAGTATCAATCTCAAAGTAATGAACAAAGTAATGCAAATGTGGTCAATGATCAAGTACGGGTGGAAAGTCTAGGGGCGTAAGCCTAGCTCGACTCGATCCCGAGGTTTGGATTTATGGGTGGCAAGTCTAGGGGCGTAAGCCTAGCTCGACTCGATCCCGATGCATTGATGTATGGGTGGAAAGTCTAGAGGCATAAGCCTAGCTCGACTCGATCCCTACACAATGATATGATATGAAAGACCCACTGATCAGTCGGGGCCCGGGTACATTGTGACATATGTGATAACAAGTGAGTATTGTGATAAAGAAAGTAATGAAAGCAATGAAAGCAATCCACATGGTTCCCAAATTGCAACATGGTGACTTATTCACATTGAGTATTCATATGTTTTGAGTTCATTGACATATTCATTGAAATATTCTTGTGTTGTACAGTTTTATCTGAGCCTTGCATACTCAGTACTTATTTCGTACTGACCCCTCTCGGGGAATTTACCTTACTTGCTGCAGGCGCAGGTCCCAGTAGGCCTCCCCAGTAGATTGCCAGTGTTAGCGGTTCTTTGGTGAGCTCCAGCTCATTCGGGGCTTCTCCGAGTCAGAGTATATACATGTTTTGGTATTGTACATAATGTGTAAAGCGGGGACTTGTCCCGACTTATGGTTCATTTTGGTCAATGCTCTTGTTAGAGGCTTTTGTAGACGGATGTGGGTGTAACAGTGTGAGAGACATATGTTGTTTTGACTGGATGGCCTAACGGCCAAGTTTCATATGTATGTATAAATATGTCCCATGTTCTCCTTTCTTCATCTTGCATATTATTATGAAATGGTGGTTATGATTATGAGATGCATATGATTGAACATAGGCAAAGGTTGGTTCTCTCGGGCCTTATCGGCTACGGGTGCCAATCATGTCTCGATGGGATTCGGGGCGTGACAGTGAGTCTGTGGTAGTAACCCATGTTTACCATTCTTGTTCTATGCTGTTTGTGGATTTTTAGACTTGGGTAGATTTGATTATACTAGATATGTTGGACTTTGATGTAATTTTAGATATGACCTGGTTATCTCCATATCATGCTGTCTTAAACTGTAACACTAAGACAATGACTCTAGCTGTGCCTGGGATGGATGAATTAGAGTGGGAGGGAGTGTATAATGCCAATATAGTGAAAATTATATCCTTTGTCCAGGCTGGAAGGTTAGTGGGGAAGGGGTGTTCAGTATTTTTAGGTCATCTCTGGGATGTGAGTGTGTAGTCCTCTTTTATAAAATCTGTTTCGATGGTTTCCAAATTCTAGGAAGTGTTTTCTTCAGATTTACTGGGTATGCCTCCAGATAGAGATATTGATTTTTGTATTGACTTAGAGATGGGTACTCACCATATATCTATTTTACCCTATCGAATGGCTCCAACAGAGTTGATGGAACTCAAAATTCAATTACAGGAACTACTTGACAAGGGGTTTATTCATCCAAGTGCTTCACCATGGGGTGCTCAAGTCCTATTTGTTAAGAAGAAGGATGGTAGTATGAGGACGTGTATTGATTATAGACAGTTGAATATGGTTACCATCAGGAATAAATATCCCTTGCCTAGCATAGATGATCTGTTTGACCAGTTTCAGGGTGCGATAATATTTTCTTAAATTGACTTGCGATCGGGTTATCATCAACTGAAAATTAGACTGGAAGATATACCAAAGACAATTTTTAGAACTCGATATGGCTATTATGAGTTTTTGGTGATGTCCTTTGGGCTAACTAAGGCACCTGCAACCTTTATGAGCTTTATGAATGGTATCTATAAGTCATTCTTGGATTCTTTTGTTGTTGTGTTTATTAATGACATTCTAGTTTAGTCCAAGAGTAAGAAGAAGCATGCAGGCCACCTTTGCATAGTGTTAGAGATTCTAAGGGAGAAGTAGTTATTTGCCAAAGTTTTGAAGTGTGAATTCTGGTTGTCTTTGGTGGCCTTTTTGGGGCACGTTATTTCCAAAATAAAGGGTGATGGTGGATCCCCAGAAGATTGAGGTAGTTAAGAGTTGGATTCGGCATAGTTTAGTGACCGAGGTAAGGATCTTTGTGGGTCTTGTTAGTTATTATCGCAGGTTTGTCAAGAACTTTGCACCCATTGCAACACACTTAAAAAAGTGACTTAGAAAGAAGTGCCATTTGTTTGGTTAGACTAATGTGAGGAGAGCTTCCACAAGCTCAAGAGACTCTTGACTACATCTCCTATCCTTTCTTTACCGGTTGAAGGTAAGGACCTTATAGTGTTTTGTGTTGCTTCACTTTTGGACTTGGATTCTGTGTTAATGCAGGATAGAAATGACATTGCATATGCTTTGATACAATTGAAGCCTCATGAAAGGAACTACCCTATCCATGACTTAGAGTTGGCATCGGTGGTGTTTGCATTAAAGATTTAAGGACACTATCTTTATAGTGGAAAGTATGAGGTCTTCACAGACCACCGTAGCCTACAACATGTGTTCACTCAAAGGGATTTAAATCTAATTCATTGAAGATGGATAAAGTTGTTAAAGGATTACGATGTGACCATTCAGTATCATCTACGTAAGACTAATGTGGTTGCAGACGCATTGAGCTGAAAAGCTATAAGTATGGGTAGTTTGTCATTCTTGAGGTTGTCTAGGCAACTTTTAGCTAGAGAGTTTCAAACTCTAGCATCTCAGAATATGTAGTTTAGGGTTTCAGACAAGAGTGGAGAGTTGGGTAGTATTAAGGTGAAGTTAACATTTTTTGGATCAGATTAAGCCTAAACAATTTGAGGACAAGAAGTTGAATGCAATCTGGAATAAAGTGGTGCGTAGGGAGGTGGCAGACGCCACTCTTGACTCGAGTAGGGTGCTGTGGTTTAAGGGAAGGTTATGTGTTACTCGGGTTGGTGATTTGATTCGTGATGTACTTTCAGAAGCCCATGGTTCATGTTATTCTATTCATCCAGGTACAACCAAAATATACCGTGACTTGAGAAATCTTTATTGGTGGCCCAAGATGAAAAGGGACATAGTGGATTATATGTCCAAGTGTCACAATTTTTAGCAGGTGAAGTATGAGCATCAAAGTCCTGCGGGTTGCTTTAAAAATGCTCATACTTGTGTGGAAATAGGAGAACATTACTATGGATTTCTTGGTGGGTCTTGTTAAGACCTTAGGGAAATATGACTTCATTTGGGTGATAATGGATTGGTTGATGAAATAAGCTTACTTTTTGTCGATTCAAGTAGACTACAACTCTCAGTAATTAGCAAAAATCTACGTCAAAGAAATAGTGAGGCTTCATGGGGTGCCCCTTACCATTATTTCTGATAGAGACACAAAGTATACTTCTAAATTTTGGGACAGGTTACATGAGGTGTTGGGCACTAAGCTCACCTTTAGAATGACTTTTCATCCTCAAACTGATGGGCAGTTAGAGAGGACGATTCAGGTGCTAGGGAACATATTGAGAGCCTGTGTTATTGACTTTGGTGGTTATTGGGAACAACTTTTTTCGTTGTGTGAGTTCATACAACAACAGCTATCACTCCAGCATCGATATGGCACCATTTGAGGCACTCTATGAAATAAAGTGTAGGTCACCTATTGGGTGATTTGAGAATAAAAATGTTAAATCGTAGGGCACTGACTTGGTGAAGGAGGCTCAAGAAAAAGTAAGATTCATTCACACCAAATTGTTGGCTGTTGAAAGTAGATAAAAAAAGTATGCTGACTGTAGGGTAAGATATATGGATTTCAAGGTTGATAAACAAGTGTTACTTAAAGTGTCTACCATGAAGGGAGTCATGCGATTTGGTAAGAGGGGAAAGATCATCCCTCAGGATATTGGTCCTTTCGAGATTCTTGACGATTTGGGTGTAAAACCCCGTACCTTCCCAACCCTACTTGATGATGTTGAATAATGTTTGCTTGGGTGTCGAGAGATATAAGTATGTATTTGGTAATGCTAATGACGAGAAAATTGAAATTTGGCCACGTATATGCGATTAGACCTTCATAGGAGGTGTTTTGTGAGTTCGTGGGGAATTTGTGTAATACCCCATACATATTCGAACCTCATTTGGTGACTTGGAGTCATGTTTACTTGATGATTAAGATCACTAAGTAAGTATTTTGTAGTGTTTTGATTAGGTATTGGATAATATGCAAGTATTGAAGAAGTGGCCGAAAAATTCAGCAAGGCATGAAAACTTGTGCCACTGCCCTATTTCAGGGGGTGTGGCGCAAGCCTTTAGGTTCAGAGGGCAAGGAAATCTTGCGCCACTGCCTTGCTTTGCAGCAGTGGCGCAAGGCACAACAAATTATGCCCTTCCGCACTCGTTTTGTCACGCAATTCTACGTCGATTCTTATATGGTTTCTTTTGGTTCATTGGAGTTATTTAAGCATTTTTAAAGCTTCAAATAACTCGATACACTCCTACATACTTCTACATGATCAAACCATGAAACACAAGTAGTTATCAAAAAGGTTCAAGGAAGCCATGGACGACTAGAATGTCTATTTTTACGATTGCGACGACGAATGAGAATCTCATAAGAGAATATTGTCGTGACATTATGGAATTATTTCATCATGAGATAGGTGGTGAAGTATACATGAAATTTGGTGGGCTAAGTTGAGATATGTTATTGGGCCCAATTTAAAGCCCAAAATGAGCCAAAAATAAGAGGCCCAAAAGGGTCAAATGACCCATTCTTGTGTTTGACAAGTAAACACAACCTTTTTGACTAATTGGATGGATATAGATGAGAATGAGGGCCTATATAAAGCCACCACAAATCAGATTTTTATTTCTTAAAACACACATGCCTTTTTGGAGATATTTCCAACATATTGCTCTCAAACTCTCAAACCCTAAGTCCTTTTCTTGGGCAAGAGCATCATCCTACAAGTATTGGTAAGTGTTTATTCTTGTGATTTAATATATTTTGTACATGAGAGGTTATGTATATCATGGTGGTTATGGTGGCAAGGTGTTGAATAGTGAACTTTTGGTTTTTGATAAAAGATGTGCATCCTTGTGAATTAAACTTGAAATATGACTTGTGGGTTTGATGAAAAGGCATGGTATGGATGAAATACCAACATGTATGGTGTGATTATGTTACTAAACTTGTTATTTCCATATAAGTGTAAATTGTGGGATTTTGGCCGATATGTGCTATGAGGTGTATTAAGGTACTTTGATGGATTATTTGTGATGTGGTGTGACTAAGAAAGTGTAAAGGAGAAGTGTTATGGTGAAATGTATTGATTATCATGTATTGGTCAATGTTGGTAATATTGGGGGATTTTTGGAATAATAATTTCATCAATAGTTTTGTCAAGGGGAAATGGCATGTTTAAAGGCATAACTCTTCACGTTATATGCATTTGTAAGGTAGTTGGTGGTAAATGTAAATCTCGTTATGTGTTTGTGTTGTAGAGTGAAACACAAAGAAGGAGCGGGACCTTGTGTACACATCTAAGGTGGTATATTCATATTGAGAACACAAGGTATGTAAGGTTATTTTGTCCGTATCTTTCTACGGCAAATAGTATTCACATTGGCATTACACTTGTCCAATACCGAAATGTGCTAAGGTATCCTATTTCCGGTTACCAATGGTTATTATCACATGTTTCCTACTCATTGATCAATTGTGAATCACATGTCCTCGATTCATGGATAATGTTCCAAAAGCCCAATAAGGTTGTGTTCCAAAGTTCCAATAGTGGTTATGCTCATGTATCTTGTTCATTGATTACTATCCAATGGTTCCAATAGTGTTATGTTTCCACGAAGGCTATATTTCCAATAATTTTTATTTACATGTCTCTTGCTCATTGGTTATTGTTCCAAAGCTTCCAACAATGTTATGGCTACAAAAGTATCAATCTCTCATAAGCCAAGGGTATCCTATTTCCGGGTATCAATTATGGTTCCTCACATGTTCTTTATGCATTGATCAATTGTCATTCACATGTATCATATGCATTGACTAATGTTCCAAAGATTCCATGGTTCCACCAATGTTATGTTCCAAAGTTCAAAGTGATATTATGACTATCATTGTATCAATCTCAAAGTAAAGAACAAAGTAATGCACATGTGGTTAATGTTTGAGTACGGGTGGCAGTTTTGGGGGCAAAATGCCTAGCTTAAGCCGATTCTGAAATTATTGGATCAGGGGGCAGCTTTAGGGGCGATAGCCTAGCTCAAGCCAAACCTGACAGGGGGCAGCTCTAGGGTGAAAAACCTAGCTCGAGCCAAACCTGATATGTTGATTATGGGTGGCAGGTCTAGGGGTATAAGCCTAGCTCTACCCGATCCCGAGGCATTGATTTATGGGTGGCAGGTCTAGGGGCATAAGCCTAGCCCGACTCGATCCCAACATAACGATATGTTATGTAAAGACCCACTGATCATTAGGGGCCCGGGTACATTGTGACACATGTAATGATGATTAAGCATTGAAGTAATGAAGCAAAGAAAGCAATGAAAGTAATACACATGGTTTCCAAAATGCAGAATGGTTACTTATTCATATGAATTATTCATATGCATTTGAGTTCACTGAAATATTCATGTATTATACAGTTTCATTTGAGCCTTATATACTCAGTACTTATTCCGTACTGACCCCTCTTGGGGAACTTACCTTACATGTTGCAGGTGCAGGCACTAGTAGACCTCTACCGTAGGTTGACAGTAATCACAGATCATTGGTGAGCTCCAATTAGTTCGGGGCTTCTCCGAGTCGCAGTGGGTCATATGTTTTGATATTGTACATTGTGTATAAAATGGGGACTTGTCCCGACTTTCAGTTGGTTTTGGTCAATGTATCTGTTAGAGGCTTTTGTAGACGTCTGTGGGTGTATGTGTATAAGATGATAGATGAAGTCTTGACTTGATGGCCTCAACGACCAAGTTTCTCATATGTATATACGTCACATGTTCTATGCTTTCCGATTTTAGCCTCTCATGTTTCTATGTGATAGTAGTGTTTCGTATGACATGCATATGAATAAATAGAAGCAAAGCTTGGTTCTCTCGGGCCTTGTCGGCTTCGGGTGCCAATCACTCCTCGTTGGGATTTGGGGCGTGACAAAAGTGGTATCAGAGCAGGTCGTTCTAAGGGTGTCTACAAAGCCGTGTCTGAGTAGAGTCTTGCTTATGGATGTGTTGCGCACCACATCGATAAGCAGGAGGCTACGAGGCATTTAGGAGTTGTTTCTTTCCTTCACCTCTAGATCGTGCAACAGAGCCAAAGTTGTAGGTGGAGCTGATATGGAATTTGTTATACGGGTCTTTTTTAGCCAAAAGATAGAGAAGTATCCGCAGAACCACCTATAAATGCCACTGAACGGGATGTAAGAAAGGTAGTCCATATGTTGACTCAGATAGTTGTTGTATAATGTCATGGGCAAGCTGGCCCAATAACGAGTGATGATGGTGCGGCTAGGGCAGTTAGTCGCCGCACATGAGATTTTCTGAAAAAAATTAAACTCCCCTCCCATGTCCACCGAGTTGGATATGAATGAAGACCCACAGGACCTTATAGATCACATTGAAAGGGCTCTAAATGTTATGCATGTGACAAGTGCATTGATGTACTTTCAGCTAGTTGGGAGGAATTTTAAATGATAATCTTTGACCGGTGTCTTCCATATGGGGTCCGAAAAGCTTATGCGGACCAATTGCTAAATCTTTGCTAACGGATTATGAGTATCAGAAAGTACAGTCTTTGATTTAAGTCTTTGGATAGGTATGCCCCAAAAGTGATAACTGTTATGACCGATAGAGTGCATTAGTATATGGATAGATGGATTGTACTAGTGCGACCTTGAAAAGAGATATGGATATAGTCCGAAAATAGGCATTTTGCACAGATAATGAAAGACCAGAGGCAACAGAAAAGGACACAACTATTTGAAGAAGGGTCTCCAAAGAGGGCTAGACCTATGGGACAATTCATGGCATCCCAGGGAGAATTTAGGTCTCGGGTGTTCAGACTGCTTAGATCATTATTCCCTTAGTCGATAGTAAATGTTTTACCTCGATTCCAAGGGTTTAGAGACAATCGATTTGGCAAAGAAGTGAGATTCAGGATTCATGGGCAATAGGGTATTAAGCACAAGAACGTAGAAAGTATGAACCAACCGAAGTCTCTTTGTCAACCGTGTTAGTACTGCAGAAGTTATTATCTAGGTGAAATGTTGGTTGGGGCCAAATGTTGTTATTGGTGTGATATGTAGGGACATAAAATTAGTCTTCTCCTGATAAAGCTATAGGTACCGTACATGTATTGATTGACCTATATTCGACAATTGCATATGTTATTTCATTAACTGTTGAAAATTCAAACGGGCACCAGAATTACTAGTTATGTTATATGAGGTCTATACATTAGTCGGAGAATCTATTGAAGTTAAAAGAGTATATCATAAGTGCATACTAATTATTTGTGGTTGTGAGACACGGGTTGCTCCTATTAAGCTGGAAATAGTGAAATTTCGATGTTATCAAGGGATTGCGCCATAGTAGATTGCCGACTAAGGATGTTTTAAATGGCCAGGGAAACGTGGGGGCACCACGAGGAAAATTTATTACCCATCTTAAAGCAAAGAAAAGGATACTTTAAGGGATACATATGTCATTTAGTAAGAGTGGAAGATACTGATGTGATGCCACCAACTCTTCAATCAGTTCTGGTGGTAAATAAATTCCTCGATGTGTGCGTTAGTATTAGTATGACGTCAGACACTCAATCTATTTTATTTCTTTATATAGCATGGGGCCAACAGTGTTAATTGTGCAAAAAAAAGACAGTACGTTGAGAATGTGTGTCGACTATCGGCAATCAAATAAGATGAAAATTACGAATGAATATTCTCTCCCCAAAGTTGATGATTTGTTTGATCAGTTACGGGGTTAGAAAAAATGGTGAAATGATGAAATAAATGAAGATGAAAAAAAAATGAATGATGATGATATACCCAAGACAACATTACAAACATGGTATGGTTATTATGAATTCTTGGTATGTCAATTGGGTTAGCGAATGCACCTGTAGTTGTTATGGGTTTAATGAATAGGGTGTTCAAGACACTTTTCAATATGTGTGTGACCATGTTCGGTGATGGTATTCAAAAATCACAAGAGGACCATGCATTGTCTAGGATGAATAAATAAAAGTTGCTACGCGAGAGATAGAAGTGGTAGACAATTGGCTAAGGCCTACGATGCTTACAGATATCCATCATTTTCTTAGATTGGTTGATCATTATATGAGAATTGTTGAAGGATATTCTTCTATCCCTACACCCTTAACAAAGCTTTTACACAAGGCAATTAAGTTCCAGTAAAATGATGCATGTGAGAAAAGTTTCCAAGAGTTGAAAGATAAAGTAACTTTCACACCAATTGTAAGTGCCTTCCGAAGGCATAAGAATGTTATGCAATGTATGGTAATGCTTCCGGGGTTGGCCTCAGATGTATATTGATGTAGCATGATAATGTAATAACATATGCGTCACGACAGTTGCGGCCACATGAGAACACAAATTATTACCAAACACATGACCCTAAACTAGCAGCTGCGATATTTGCTTAAAGTTATAGTGTCACTATTTGTAAGGGATTCGTGTTGACATATACTGGTCATAAGAAAATATAATATATTTCTAAACCAATGGACTTAAGTCCGAGGTAGTGAAGGTGGCCTGAACTATTAAAAGATTAGGACATTGATATCTTGTATCATTCGGGAAAAGCAAATGGGGTAGTTGATACATTAAGCTGCAAGGCAGTAGAAAGTATGAATGGCCAGCTCACAGAAAAGAAAGATATAGTCAGAAAATCTATATTAATGAGGCAATATGGGGTTTTGTTTCTTGAAACTCCAGATGAAAGAATTATAGTGTCAAATGTGGTAGGATTTTCATTGATATTTGAGATAAAGGAAAAAGCAATATGTAAATTCCATTTTTAGTTCAATTGAAAAAAATATGTACAGCAAAATCGACAAGAGTATTTGAGCAAACACAAGGGGGAGTACTATAACGCCAGTGTAGATTATGTGTACTGGGTATAGATGAGTTAAGAAAATGAATTACGACAGAAGAACATCGTTCACAGTATTTCATTCACTCGAAAGCAACCAAAATGTACCATGGTGTAGCAGAGAGGTCTTAGTAAGGATACATGAGAAGCACATTGTAGAACTTGTAGCTCAATGTCCAAGCGGTCACTGATTGACAGTATGGCATCAGAAGTCTGTATGGTTTATGCACTATATTTGTCACACCCCGAATCCCATCGGGACATGATTGGCACCCATAGCCGATAAGGCCCGAGAGAACCAAGCTTTACCTATGTTCATCATGTGCGTGTCAAGTAACCCTATTATCACGTAATAACATGAAAGACGTATAATGGAAAGCATGGAACATGTGACATTTATACATATATATATATATATATTTGAGAAACTTGGCCGTTGAGGCCATCAAAACAAGACTTCATGAGTCACCTTATATACATATACCCACATGCGTCTACAAAAGCCTCTATCAGATGCATTGACCAAAACAAACTAAAAGTCGGGACAAGTCCCCGCTTATACACCATGTACAATACCAAATACATATACAAGTGAGACTCGGAGAAGCCCCGAACTAACTGGAGCTCACCAACGATCTATAACAACTGGCAACCTACTGCGGAGGCCTACTAGTACCTGCGCCTGCAGCAAGTAAGGTAAATTTCCCAAGAGGGGTCAGTACGAGGAATGTACTGAGCATGTAAGACTATAGGCAAACAAGTGAGGTATAGGATCTTTGATAAAAACAAGTACAAATAAATATGTTACATGAATGAACTACGATAGTATACAAATGTGGGATCATGTGCATTGCTTTCTTTGCTTTATTTCACATTACTTTCTTCCTTCATTAATCATGTGATCATCGCTCATATATACCCGGGCCTAACTGATCAGTGGGAAATAACATTGGGATCATCTCTAGCTAGGCTTATGCCCCTTTGAGTTGCCACCCATAAATCAAATAAGCAGGTTCGTCTCTAGCTAGGCTTACGCCCCTTTAAGCTGCCCCCTGTATCCAATAATCATTCGGGATCGCCCCTAGCTAGGCTTATGCCCCTTTGGGTTGCCACCCGTTCTCAACAAATGTTCATTACTTTAGTTCCTTACGTTTGAGATTGGTACTTTAGTGGTTACAATGTTATAGAAGCTTTGGAACATTATTGGAACACTAATCAATAAACATGAGTCATGTGATTTACATTTGATCAATGTATAAAGAAAATGTGTGTAACAACGATTAACAACCGGGAATGGAATACCTTTGGACATTTCGGAATGGAACATGTGTAATGACAATGCGACACTATGTGCTGCAGAATGATACGGAAAAGTAGCCTTACATACCTTCACTTCCAAGTATGAATAATGCCCAAGTCTATGTACGAACACAATAGTCCGGCTTCTTCCTTATGTCTTACTCTACAATACAAGTCCATACCGGAACTTACATTAGCAACTAGTCACTATAAAGGCGTACAAGATGACAATGAACCATGCAACTACCATATAATATCATGTCACCCCTTTACAATACAATCCACGGCATTTCCATATCAACAACACCATAACATTACCCACATTGACCAAAAGATCATATCTCGATAGCATTTCACGCCACACTTACCCTTTACGCTTTTCCTTTTATCATCCCGTCGTAATTATTCATTTATGACAACATATAAGCAAGCATACATACTTAATAAAGTCCAACACACCTCCTTACGATACTTTAAATTCATTAAAACAACACCACAAGTTGATAATTACATCCAAAAAGGGTATCGGGACTTTCGGGGATCGACTAGAGTCAGAAACATACAAAATCAATTCTGTAGGTGACCTGTGCTGCCACCTGTTCATGAAGGTGGTGAAATACGCGCGTATATGGCTCCTGGAAAATTCCATGGCCTTCTGCGTTGGCATCTGCGCGCGCAGATGCCCTCGTCTGCGGGGGCGGATGCCCGTTTTGGTCCGAAATGACTTTTTTTGGGTCTTTTAATGCCATGAATGGTACATGATCACAATCCAACATATTTGAACATATTTTTGATCATCTTAAACACCAACATTCAGCCATGATCTCACAACACACATAACGACACTCAAAACCACATTTCACGGCCAATACGACACCAAAACCATAACCAATTTTCACAATATTAATTCCAAATGTTATGCACAAGAAGAAAACAAAGTAAGACCATAATAACATCTCACATGTCAAAATTTACTCCACCAAGTTCACTTCTTTCACAACCACAAGCCCATCACCAATTTTACAAGACAAACCAACCTCCGATTTAAGCAAACATGTAACCTTTCACTTATTGTGAACTTCTCAATATTCCACCAACACAACCAACACAAAATACACCATATATTATGAATAAAATATATTAATCCATCAGAAAAAACACTTACCAAGTCTTACCAATTGATGATCTTGGTCCAAAGAGTGATTTGGTGTTCTTGAGAGCAAAAGGGACTTGTGTGGAAAAATCTAGAAATGAGATGAGAGTTTTAATGAGATAAAAATCTGATTTTTCCCTTTTATAGTCCCTCATGTCTCTCTTATCTTTTTCCTTAACATTTAATATAAAGTTGATTTGGTCAAATGGACCAACTTTGGAAGAATGGGTCAAAAATTCATTATTGGGCCATGTCTTCTTGCTATTTTTGGGCTTCATTTATGGCCCAATTGTACAAGACTTATAAATGCCCACATTTTAATGCATAATTCAATAAGTCTCTCATGTTTTCATTTCCTCCATAAATGGTACGGTTGTCAACTAACTTAGAAACGTACGGGGTGTTACATTCTTCCCCCCTTAGAAACATTCGTCTTCGAATGTTATTGTTATCATGGAAAAGTATCAATTACAAGTTTACGAACATTCTTCATGTCAGCATATAGAGATACACTTAAAGCTTATAAATACTTACTTGTCATTCTTCTCTTTGAAACAAATGAGGGTACTTGGATTTCATCATTTCTTCAGTTTCCCATGTGACCTCTTCTATTTGATGATTTCTCCAAAGTAACTTGACGGAAGTAACATCTTTATTCCTCAATATCTTCACTTGTCTATCCAGAATAGCTACAGGTATCTCCTCATAGGTAAGATCTTCTGTGACCTGTATATCGTCAATAGGAGTAAAACGAGATGGATCTCCTATGCACTTCTGAAGCATTGACACATGGAATATCGGATGAACTGTGGAGAGTTCCTGAGGTAGCGCTAACTCATATGCAACTTTTCCAAACCTTCTAATAATCTCATAAGGGCCTATATACCGTGAACTCAGTTTCCCTTTCTTTCCGAATCGCATTACCCCTTTCATTGGTGACACTTTCAGAAATACCCAATCATCTATGGCGAACTCAAGTCCTCTTCTTCTCACATCAGCATAGGAGTTGTGTCGACTCTGGGCCATTTGTAATCATTGTTGAATCACCTTAACCTTCTTCATAGCCTGATGAATAAGGTCTGGCCCAAGTAAAGCAGTCTCACCTGCTTCAAACCACCCAATTGGTGATCTACATTTTCATCCATATAACGCTTCATAAGGTGCCATTTTTATACTTAAATGATAGCTATTGTTATAAGCAAATTCAATAAGAGGCAAATGGTCATCCCAACTACCTTGAAAATCTAATGCACATACTCGTAGCATATCTTCAAGTGTCTGAATAGTACGTTCTGCTTGTCCATCAGTCTGCGGATGGAAAGCCATACTCAAATTCACTTGTGTGCTCAAACTCTGTTGGAAGGATCTCCAAAAGTGCGCTGTGAACTATGCTTCTCTGTCTGATATGATAGAAAGTGGAATACCATGCAACCGAACTATCTCCTTAACATATAATTTTGCGTAGTCCTCAGCTGTATAAGTGATCTTGACTGGTAGAAAATGTGCGGACTTGGTAAGCTTGTCCACTATAACCCATATAGAATCAAATTTCCGCAATGTACCAAGCAAACCTGTGATGAAGTCCATATTAATCATATCCCATTTCCAGACTGGAAGATTGATACATTGCATATAACCTCCTGGTTTTTGGTGCTCTACTTTCACTTGTTGACAATTCGGGTATTGAGCAACGAATTCCGCAATGTTCTTCTTCATATTTCCCCACCAATACACTGCTTTCAAATCATAATACATTTTCGTAGCGCCTGGATGAATAGAATAGCGCGAGTGATGCGCCTCTGTCATAATTCGCTTCCTCAATTCGTCCACATCCGGTACACATAATCTACCTTGGCATTGGAGCACCCATTCCTGTGTAAGATCAAATGCCTTTGTCAAATTCTGCTGTACACTTTTCTTTAACTGCAATAACACAGAATCTGCAAACTGCTTCTCTTTCACTTCAGTTATCAAGGAGGAATCTGCTCCATTCTGCACAATAACGCTATCATCTGACGATTCAATAAGGCAAACTCCCAAGCTGGATAACTGATATAGGTCTTTGAGTATTTCTTTCTTTTCTGTCGGTTGACCACTAGTGTCTTCCATTGCCTTGCGACACATTTGCCTTCCCTGGATGGTATAAAATATCAACATCATAGTCTTTCAAAAGCTCTAACCATATTCGTTGCCTCAAATTAAGCTCCTTCTGTTTAAAGATATATTGCAAACTTTTGTGATCCGTGTAATTCTCAACATGAACTCCATATAGATAATGTCGCCATATCTTTAAAGCAAATACTGCCGCTGCCAATTCAAGGTCATGGTGGGATAGTTTCTCTCGTGTGGCCGCAATTGCCGTGAGGCGTAAGCTATTACCCTTCCATGCTGCATCAATACACATCCTAGGCCAACCCCGGAAGCATCACAATACACTGCGTACCCTTCTGTACCTTCTGGAAGGACCAATACAGGGGTAGAAGTCAATTTATTTTTCAGCTCTTGGAAACTCCTTTCGCATGCATCATTCCACTGGAATCTAGTTGCCTTGTGGGTTAACCTTGTCAATGGTGCGGAAATAGAAGAAAACCCTTCGACAAATCTTCTATAATAACCGGCCAAACCAAGAAAATTATGAATTTCTGTAGGCGTCGTAGGTCTGGGCCAGTTTTTCACCGCTTCAATCTTTTGGGTATCAACTCGTATGCCTTCATCCGATACGATATGACCCAAGAATGCCACTATTTCAACCAAAACTCACATTTAGAGAACTTTGCATACAATTTACGGTCACGAAGAATCTGTAACACTTGTCGTAAGTGATTAGCGTGGTCCTCTTGTGATCTCGAGTAAACCAAAATATCATCAATAAATACCGTCACAAACACATCGAGAAATGGCTTGAATACCCTATTCATTAAATCCATAAAAATTGCATGTGCATTTGTTAGTCCAAAAGACATGACTAAAAATTCATAATGTCCATACCGTGTTCGGAATGATGTCTTGGGTATGTCTTCTTCTCTCACCCTCACCTGGTGATAACCCGATCTCAAATCAATCTTTGAAAAGCATTTAGCACCCTGTAGTTGATCAAATAAATCATCAATTCTGGGGAGAGGATATTTGTTTTTGATGGTTACTTTATTCAATTACCGGTAGTCAATACACATTCTCAATGTTCCATCTTTCTTTCGTACAAATAATACCGGCGCACCCCACGGGGACATACTAGGCCTGATGAAGCCCTTGTCCAGCAAATCTTTCAACTGCTCCTTCAATTCGCGCAGTTCTGCTGGAGCCATTCTATATGGAGGAATAGAAATAGGCTGAGTGCCTAGAATCACATCAATGCCAAATTCCACTTCCCGTTCCGGAGGTAAACCTGGAAGATCTTCAGGAAATACATCAAGAAATTCATTTATCACCGGAACGGATTCAGGAATTTGTGACTTCACTTTATTATCATGCACTCTCACGAGGTGACATATATATCCCTTGGATATCATTTTCCTCGCCTTAAGATAGGAAATAAATTTGCCTCTCGGTGCTCCCACATTACCTTTCAATTCAAAAACATCCTTTTGTGGAAAATGAAATTGTACTCTCTTAGCTCGGCAATCTACTGTGGCGTAGCAAGAGGCTAACCAATCCATCCCCATGATAACATCTAAATCTAGCATTTCTAGTTCAACAAGATCGGCCAAGGTATCGTAACCACAAACAGTGACTATACAATCACGATAAACTCTCTTTGCTATGATAGATTCACCAACCGGTGTCGTTACTTCAATTGACTTAACTAGTAATTCCGGTGTTCTTTTAAATCTTTCAGCAATCAAAGGAGTAACATATGATAATGTAGAACCTGGATCAATCAATGCATACACATTATGTGAAAATATGGACAAGATACCTGTGACCACATCAGCTGATGCCTCCGAATTCTGACAATCAGCTAGTGCATAAATACGATTCTGAGTTCCGCTGGAACTAGCTGCTCCTCTAGCACCTCTACCTTATCCCATAATCTGTGCTCCTCGACCTAAGGAAGGCACGGATGATGATGATGCAACAGCTGACCCCGCAGGTCGTGCTATACCACCCATGCTCCTCTGTGGACACTCTCTCGCCATGTGCCCTGGCTCACCGCAAAAATAACAAACATTCCTTCCGATCCGGCATTCACCTAGATGAAACTTCCCACAGTGCTGACACGGCTGGCGAGAAAATCCTGCTGTCTGTGGACCTCGAATCATACTGCTGCACCCGGCATAACTGCCTCGAGACCCTCGAAATTGGGATGGAGTGCCTGCCGTGGAATAAGAAAATGAGGGTCTCGGCGGCCTGTTGAAACTCCGAGGTCTAAACTCTCCTTGGGACGCCATAGACTATCCCGTAGATCTAGCCCTCTTCGACGGCCCTTCGTCAAACCCTTGTGTTCTTCTTCGTTGCCTTTGATCTTCCATTTTCTGTGCAAAGGCCTGTATTCTAGCTATGTCCATGTCCCTATTCAACGCAACAATAGTGCAATCTCGGACCAAATATGGTTCAGGTCTGTCCACATACCAGTGAACTCTGTCAGTCATCGTGGCTACCACATTCGGCGCATACCGGGCCAAGGAATTAAACTTGAGGCTGTATTCTCTAACACTCATGTTGCCTTGTCGCAAATTCAAAAATTGGTCCGCACGAGCCTCTCGGACTTCATAGGGGAGATAGTGATCAAGGAACGCCAATTTAAATTCTTCCCAACTAGCGGGGAGTGCATCAATGCCCCTTGACCGTTTCTAGTCTTCATACCACAATATAGCTTCACCCTTTAATCGATAAGCCGCAAGCTCGACCGTTTCCACACCGGACATGTGCATTACTTCCAAAGCCCTTTGGATTTGATCTATATAATCCTGCGGATCTTCTTTCGGGTCTGATCCAGTGAATGTGGGAGGATCTAATTTCAAGAAGTCCTGTGTTCTGCAGCTAGCTGCTCTTGCTGCGCTATCATCACCTGTCACTGGACCACCTTGTCCCTGAACCTGTGCAACAACTATTCGAGTCAACATCTGCATTGCATCCTTTAAATCCTGATCAGTGGTAGTATTCACTAGTGGATCTGCAGGTGCTCTTCTCCTACTCGAGTCTTTCGGAACAGAGGGAGTGGAGGAAGCTCGTGACACAAATTCAGTCTCAGCATCACCTTGATTAACTTGATCAGGTGGTGGTATACTGGTTCCTTCACCAGCAATTCTATCTATCTTCTTACTTTTTCCTCGACCTCTTTTCATCATCGGCATCTTAACTATAAAAACAATTACCACAATCAGAGTCAATTCAACTTACAACACTGGCTCTATTGCACGATCTAGAATTGAAGAAGAGAAACAACATCCTAAATGTCCCGTAGCCTCCTACTTATAAATGTGGTGCACAACACATTGATAAGTAAGACTCTACTCAGACACGGCTTTGTAGACACCCTTAGAACGACCTGCTCTTATACCACTTTTGTCACACCCCGAACCCATCAGGACATGATTGTCACCCGTAGCCGATAAGGCCAGAGAGAACCAAGCTTTACCTATGTTCATCATGTGCGTGTCAAGTAACCCCATCATCACGTAATAACATGAAAGACGTATAATGGAAAGCATGGAACATGTGACATTTATACATATATATATATATATTTGAGAAACTTGGCCGTTGAGGCCATCAAAACAAGACTTCATGAGTCACCTTATATACATATACCCACATGCGTCTACAAAAGCCTCTATCAGATGTGACCAAAACAAACTAAAAGTCGGGACAAGTCCCCGCTTTATACACCATGTATAATACCAAATACATATACAAGTGAGACTCGGAGAAGCCCCGAACTAACTGGAGCTCACCAACGATCTGCAAAAACTGGCAACCTACTGCGGAGGCCTACTAGTACCTGCGCCTGCAGCAAGTAAGGTAAATTCCCCAAGAGGGGTCAGTACGAGGAATGTACTGAGCATGTAATACTATAGGCAAACAAGTGAGGTATAGGAGCTTTGATGAAAACAAGTACAAATAAATATGTTACATGAATGAACTACGATAGTATACAAATGTGGGATCATGTGCATTGCTTTCTTTGATTTATTTCACATTACTTTCTTACTTCATTAATCATGTGATCATCGCTCATATATACCCGGGCCCAACTGATCAGTGGGAAATAACATTGGGATCGTCTCTAGCTAGGCTTATGCCCCTTTGATCTGCCACCTATAAATCAAATAAGCAGGTTCGTCTCTAGCTAGGCTTACGCCCCTTTAAGCTGCCCCCTGTATCCAATAATCATTTGGGATTGCCCCTAGCTAGGCTTATGCCCCTTTGGGTTGCCACCCGTTCTCAACAAATGTTCATTACTTTAGTTCCTTACGTTTGAGATTGGTACTTTAGTGGTTACAATGTTATAGAAGCTTTGGAACATTATTGGAACACTAATCAATAAACATGAGTCATGTGATTTACATTTGATCAATGTATAAAGAACATGTGTGTAACAACGATTAACAACCGGGAATGGAATACTTTTGGACATTTCGGAATGGAACATGTGTAATGACAATGTGACACTATGTGCTGCAGAATGATACGGAAAAGTAGCCTTACATACCTTCACTTCCAAGTATGAATAATGCATAAGTCTATGTACTAACACAATAGTCCAGCTTCTTCCTTACGTCTTACTCTACAATACAAGTCCATACCGGAGCTTACATTAGCAACTAGTCACTATAAAGGCGTACAAGACGACAATGAACCATGCAACTACCATATAATATCATGTCACCCCTTAACAATACAATCCACGGAATTTCCATATCAACAACACCATAACATTACCCACATTGACCAAAAGATCATATCTCGATAGCATTTCACGCCACACTTACCCTTTACGCTTTTCCTTTTATCATCCCGTCGTAATTATTCCTTTATGACAACATATAATCAAGAATACATACTTAATACAGTCCAACACACCTCCATACGATACTTTAAAGTCATTAAAACAACACCACAAGTTGATAATTACATCCAAAAAGGGTATCGGGACTTTCGGGGATCGACTAGAGTCGAAAACATACAAAATCAATTCTGTAGGTGACCTGCGCTGCCACCTGTGCATGTAGGTGGTGACATACGCACATAGATGGCTCCTGGAAAATTCCAGGGCCTTCTGCGTTGGCATCTGCGCGCGCAGATGCCCTCGTCTGAGGGAGCGGATGCCCGTTTTGGTCCGAAATGACTTTTTTTGGGTCTTTTAATGCCATGAATGGTCCATGATCACAATACAACATATTTGAACATATTTTTGATCATCTTAAACACCAACATTCAGCCATGATCTCACAACACACATAACGACACTCAAAACCACATTTCACGGCCAGTACGACACCAAAACCATAACCAATTTTCACAATATTAATTCCAAATGTTATGCACAAGAAGAAAACAAAGTAAGACCATAATCACATATCACATGTAAACATTTACTCCACCAATTTCACTTCTTTCTCAACCACAAGCCCATCACCAATTTTACAAGACAAACCAACCTCCGATTTAAGCAAACATGTAACCTTTCACTTATTGTGAACTTCTCAATATTCCACCAACACAACCAACACAACATACACCATATATTATGCATAAAATATATTAATCCATCATAATAAACACTTACCAAGTCTTACCAATTGATGATCTTGGCCCAAAGAGTGGTTTGGGGTTCTTGAGAGCAAAAGGGACTTGTGTGGAAAAATTTAGAAATGAGATGAGAGTTTTAATGAGATAAAAATCTGATTTTTCCCTTTTATAGTCCCTCATGTCTCTCTTATCTTTTTCCTTAACATTTAATATAAAGTTGAATTGGTCAAATGGGTCAAAAATTCATTATTGGGCCATGTCTTCTTGCTATTTTTGGGCTTCATTTATGGCCCAATTGTAAAAGACTTATAAATGCCCACATTTTAATGCATAATTCAATAAGTCTCTCATGTTTTCATTTCCTCCATAAATGGTACGGTTGTCAACTAACTTAGAAACGTACGGGGTGTTATAATATTATCCTTCCAGTTTGGAAGTGGAACATGAATAATATGGATTTAATCACAGGGTTGTCTCATACACTGCGAAGGTTGATTCCATATCAGTGATAGTTAACAGACTTACCGAGTTAGGGTATTTCCTACCAGTTAAGACCATCGATACAGCTGAACATTATGCAAAGTTGTATGTTACGGAGATAGTACGATTACATTGGATTCCACTCACTATTATATCAAATAAGAGAGCTTACTTTATTACACAATGTTGGAACTCTTTTCAGTGAAGCATGGGTACACAGGTGGATGTAAGTATGGCTTGTCATCCTCTGATGGATGGAAAAATAGAGCGCAATATATGAACATTTGAAAATATGCCTGAAATTGCTTACACTAAGAGTATCAAAAGTCGCCTTACGAAGCTTTATGTGAAAGAAAAGATAGATTATCAATTGGATGGGTTACACCCGATGAAATCTGCTTCAAATTGTGGTTGTCAAGCTACAGAGGCAGTGAGGGTGATATAATAACAACTACAAATGGACCACAGTCGATACAAATCATATGTCGATATTTGAAGGAAAGGAATTAAAATGTACCGTAAGTGATTAGATATTTTACACAGTGTCACAAATGGAAAGAGATAATGAGATTCGGAAAAAAATAGAGAGAGGGAGAAGTTGTCCAAAGGTTTGGGCAAATTGTGTATCTATTAGCACTAGTCCAGGAACTCTTCACAGTTCATTCAGTATTTTATATTCGATGCTTTGAAAGTGTATAGGAAATTATCCCGTATTGTTGCCAGTGGAAATGTACAAATTACAGGGGACCTCACATGTGAAAAGGTACTCAGTGTTACCTATTGTTATTTTAGATCGATAAGCGAAAGCAATGATAAATAAAGAAGTAGCTTCCGTAAGGACATTATTGGAGAAGTTAACACGTAGAATAAATCACAAAGGAGACCCAGGAAATAATGCACTTAAATTACTTATAATTGTTATGTACGAAAGAAAAAGATCAAGATACGGAAGTGGAGTCCTAATAAGTAAGTCTTTACAAGTGATACGTGTGTATATGATGATATGAAGAATTCACTTTGACTTAAGTTGTTACATTGAGACAATGTTACTAACATTCGAGGACGAATGTTTCTAAGGGGGGAAGAATGTAACACCCCGTACCTTCCCAAACCTACTTGATGATGTTGAATAATGTTTGCTTGGGTTTCGAGAGATATAAGTATGTATTTACTATTGCTAATGATGAGAAAATTGAAATTTGGCCACGTATATGCGATTAGACCTTCGTAGGAGGTGTTTTGTGAGTTCGTGGGGAATTTTTGAAATACCCCGTACATATTCCAACCTCATTTGGTGACTTGGAGTCATGTTTACTTGATGATTAAGATCACTAAGTAAGTATTTTGTAGTGTTTTGATAAGGTATTGGATAATATGCAAGTATTGAAGAAGTGGCCGAAAAATTCAGTAAGGCATGAAAACTTGCGCCACTGCCCTGTTTCAGGGGGTGTGGCACAATACTTTAGGTTCAGAGGGCAAGGAAATCTTGCGCCACTGCCTTGCTTTGCAGCAGTGGCACAAGGCACAACAAATTGTGCCCTTCCGCGCTCGTTTTGTGACGCAATTCTACGTCGATTCTTATATGGTTTATTTTGGTTCTTTGGAGTTATTTAAGCATTTTTAAAGCTTCAAATACCTCGATATACTCCTACATACTTCTACATTATCAAACCATGAAACACAAGTAGTTATCAAAAAGGTTCAAGGAAGCCATGGACGACTAGAATGTCTATTTTTGCGATTGCGACGACGAATGAGAATCTCATAAGAGAATATTGTCATGACATTATGGAATTATTTAATCATGAGATAGGTGGTTAAGTATACATGAAATTTGGTGGGCTAAGTTGAGATATGTTATTGGGCCCAATTTAAAGCCCAAAATGAGCCAAAAATAAGAGGCCCAAAAGGGTAAAATGACCCATTCTTGTGTTTGACAAGTAAACACAACCTTTTTGACTAATTGGATGGATATAGATGAGCATGAGGGCCTATATAAAGCCACCACAAATCAGATTTTTATTTCTTAAAACACACATGCCTTTTTGGAGATATTTCCAACATATTGCTCTCAAACTCTCAAACCCTAAGTCCTTTTCTTGGGCAAGAGCATCATCCTACAAGTATTGGTAAGTGTTTATTCTTGTGATTTAATATATTATGTACATGAGAGGTTATGTATATCATGGTGGTTATGGTGGCAAGGTGTTGAATAGTGAACTTTTGGTTTTTGATAAAAGATGTGCATCCTTGTGAATTAAACTTGAAATATGACTTGTGGGTTTGATGAAAAGGCATGGTATGGATGAAATACCAACATGTATGGTGTGATTATGTTACTAAACTTGTTATTTCCATATAAGTGTAAATTGTGGGATTTTGGCCGATATGTGCTATAAGGTGTATTAAGGTACTTTGATGGATTATTTGTGATGTGGTATGACTAAGGAAGTGTAAAGGAGAAGTGTTATGGTGAAATGTATTGATTATCATGTATTGGTCAATGTTGGTAATATTGGGGGATTTTTGAAATAACAATATCATCAATAGTTTTGTCAAGGGGAAATGGCATGTTTAAAGGCAAACATGTAACTCATTCACGCTATATGCATTTGTAAGGTAGTTGGTGGTAAATGTAAATCCCGTTATGTGTTTGTGTTGTAGAGTGAAACACAAAGAAGGAGCGGGACCTTGTGTACACATCTAAGGTGGTATATTCGTATTGAGAACACAAGGTATGTAAGGTTATTTTGTTCGTATCTTTCTGTGGCAAATAGTATTCACATTGGCATTACACTTGTCCTATACCAAAATGTGCTAAGGTATCCTATTTCCGGTTACCAATGGTTATTATCACATGTTTCCTTCTCATTGATCAATTGTGAATCACATGTCCTCTATTCATGGATAATGTTCCAAAAGCCCAATAAGGTTGTGTTCCAAAGTTCCAATAGTGGTTATGCTCATGTATCTTGTTCATTGATTACTATCCAATGGTTCCAATAGTGTTATGTTTCCACGAAGGATATGTTTCCAATAATTTTTATTTACATGTCTCTTGCTCATTGGTTATTATTCCAAAGCTTCCAACAATGTTATGGCTACAAAAGTATCAATCTCTCATAAGCCAAGGGTATTCTATTTTCGGATATCAATTATGGTTCCTCACATGTTCTTTATGCATTGATCAATTGTCATTCACATGTCTCATATGCATTGACTAATGTTCCAAAGATTCCATGGTTCTACCAATGTTATGTTCCAAAGTTCAAAGTGATATTATGACTATCATTGTATCAATCTCAAAGTAAAGAACAAAGTAATGCACATGTGGTTAATGTTTGAGTACGAGTGGCAGCTTTGGGGGGGCGAAATGCCTAGCTCAAGCCGATTCAGAAATTATTGGATCAGGGGGCAGCTTTAGGGGAGAAATCCTAGCTCAAGCCGAACCTGACAGGGGGAAACTCCAGGGGTGAAAAACCTAGCTCGAGCCGAGCCTGATATGTTGATTTATGGGTGGCAGGTCTAGGGGCATAAGCCTAGCTCGACCAAATCCCGATGCATTGATTTATGGGTGGCAGGTCTAGGGGCATAAGCCTAGCTCGACCCGATCCCAACATAGCGATATGTTATGTAAAGACCCACTGATCATTAGGGGCCCAGGTACATTGTGACACATGTAATGATGATTAAGCATTGAAGTAATGAAGCAAAGAAAGCAATGAAAGTAATACACATGGTTTCCAAAATGCAGAATGGTTACTTATTCATATGAATTATTCATATGCATTTGAGTTCACTGAACTATTCATGTATTGTACAGTTTCATTTGAGCCTTACATACTCAGTACTTATTCCGTACTGACCCCTCTTGGGGAACTTACCTTACATGTTGCAGGTGCAGGCACTAGTAGACCTCCACCGCAGGTTGACAGTAATCGCAGATCATTGGTGAGCTCCAGTTAGTTCGGGGCTTCTTCGAGTCGCAGTGGGTCATATGTTTTGATATTGTACATTGTGTATAAAGTGGGGACTTATCCCGACTTTCAGTTGGTTTTGGTCAATGCATCTGTTAGAGGCTTTTATAGACGTCTGTGGGTGTATGTGTATAAGATGATAGATGAAGTCTTGACTTGATGGCCTCAACGGCCAAGTTTCTCATATGTATATACGTCACATGTTCTATGCTTTCCGATTTTAGCCTCTCATGTTTCTATGTGATAGTAGTGTTTCCTATGACATGCATATGAATGAATAGAAGCAAAGCTTGGTTCTCTCTGGCCTTGTCGGCTTCGGGTGCCAATCACGCCTCGTTGGGATTCGAGGCGTGACAGTGGGTCTTGTTGTGTACAGGTTAACTTTACTGTCAGAGTTTTTGGGAGTCCATTCGGTATTTCATGTCTCCATGATTAAATGATACCATGGGGATGGAGACTATATCATTAAATAGGGCTCAGTTCTATTAGATAAGGATTTGGCTTATGAGGAGGAATCGGTAGTGATTCTAGATCGGGATGTTCGGAAGTTAGACAAAGGAAATTTGTTTGGTTAAGGTTTAATGGAAGCATTATCTGATTGAAAAATCCACTTGGGAAACCGAGAAAGACATGCCAGATAAGTTCCCTCAATTGTTTGAGGATACAGGTACTCTCTCATTTCCTTATTTCAGCCTATTTTTCTCGTTTGATCATTCGGGGAAAAATGATGGGTAAATTGGTATCTGTTGTAATGACCATTTTTTTTTGTTACGTATAAGTCTCTTGTTTAAAATTTCACGCTAAAATTGTTTTCGAATTTGGAGTTATAAATTTTAGGCTAGGCTAGTTTTGGATGAAATCTGAGTGAGGTGTGGTCTGGGGAAATTTGGGAATGAATTGGGAAAGTATGGTGGTGTTTGACTTGATTTCTAGTTAGATAAGATAATAAGGGACCCGTAGGATTTTATGGAATTGAATTTGGGCAGGTAGAACTCCCGAAATTGATCTTAGCGTAAAAGGTATTATTTGGGATGTCTTGGATTTAAGATGTATTGTAAAAAAGGAGATTTTTGGAAGAAATTGGACTTTCTATCTCATCGACGTTGCTATAGAGATGTGCTTGTCACTATAGAGATGTGCTTGTCGCTATAGTGATGTGCTTGTCGCTATTTGGACTTTCTGTAACGTCGCTATAGCGATGTGGTTGTCACTATAGTGACGTGCTTGTCACTATAGTGACATGCGACGGGATAATTCTCACTATGGTGACCAGTCAACATGGTCATGTGCCATTATAGCGACTACATCGCCATAACGATGCCTCTATAGCGACATACATTACTTTTTTATTTTAACCCCCCCCCCCCCCCAAAATTGTTTATTTTTATAAAAAACGTTTGGGGCTTCAGCAGTGTCGATTTGGGGCAAAAACCATCAGTTTTTCATCATATTTCGTCATTAAGGTAAGGAAGTCATCCCCAGTAACTAGTAAATTATTGATGGAATTCATCCCCAGTAACTAGTAAATTGATATTCTAGCCTTTTAATTTTTGGGAGGTCTTGGATTTAAGGTGTATTGTAAAAAAGGATATTTTTAGAAGAAATTGGACTTTTTGTCCTATCGACGTCGCTATAGCGACCTACTTATCGCTATAGCGACACACTTAAAAGTGGGATAAATCTCCCTATGGAGACCAGTCAACATGGTCAAGTGCCACTGTAGCGACTACATCCTTATAGCGATGCCGCTATAGCAACATAAATTACTTTTTTATTTCAAAACCCCCCAAAAATAGTTTATTTTTCTAAGAAACGTTTTGGGCTTCAGCAGTGGCGATTTGGGGCGAAAACCATCAGTTTTTCATCATATTTTGTTGTTAAGGTAAGGAAGTCATCCCTGGTAACTAGTAAATTATTGACGGAATTCATCCCCAATAACTAGTAAATTGATAATCTAGCCTTAGAATTACTAGTTTGTGTAATTTAGGGGGGGGGGGTTAAAGGCTCGTTTTAGTTGATTTTCTGGTGCAAGGGAGTAATTTAAGTATAAAATCAATGAATTTTGGTTAATGATTGTTAAATTACCCTTGTATGTCGTTAATTCACTAATTATTCCATGGAAGTGGTAGTTTTTGGTGTATTGTGATAGAAAAAGCCCTAGAACAGGGAGGGAATGATTATAAACTCGACCTTAGGGGTTGGGTATGAGTTATAATCCCCAACGTGGTAGGTCATTTCATTACTTATGTGGTTGTATGTATTTCTACACCGAGATCAAGAAAAAATTACATGGAAGGGCAAGGCTCAAGCTTAGTTGAGTTGTGCAAGCTTGGATTGAGGTTGGTGATGGTATTGTAGTTTAATCCAATTTGTACTATATGTCCATGTTAACTACTACTTAGTATGGCTTGTTAGTGCATGTTGCTTGGTGTGGTCAATTCGATGAATTTACCTTGTTGTATGAGTTTGACCTACTTTATTATTATTGTGGAATGTTATGGTATTTGAATATTCTCTCGTCTTATTAGTGGAATAAGGTTGGCAGACACTTGTGTCTGGAATTTTGGTACATGGATGAAATTTGTCCCCTGCAGGTCATGACTAGAGGGTGGTTATGATACCCATAGCGTGTATGTACGAGGTTTAGGTGAGTTTGACGGTTCCATGAGTGAACCGAGAAATATATTTATATGTTTGATAATTGATTAACTTTTTTTGACTTAGCTTAATTGAACTTGACTTGGTTGTAAATGTCTTGACTTGTTGCTTGTAATCCTAAGCTGCTTATTTGATATCGGTGGTGCTAGGTGTAGGATAGAATGATAATGGATTAACTTGTTTTACTATGTATTGGTTAAGTGTTCATATTCTTATCTTGGGTTGGCCAAATGACCCTACCAGTACTCTGTTGTTTCCTTGTATGCTGATACTAAACCTACTCTTAGTTTTGTTGAGTGCAGCGCATATTCCAGTGGCTCCTACAAGACCTCACTTGTGGTTCTAGCGTGTGATTTGGATTTTAGGTTGAGCAGCGTTTTCGAGCTACCATGGAATCTCTCTTTTATGATATTGTCCTTTGTTTGGACTTATGCATTCTTCTCAGTTTTGGGGTTGCATCCCCATATTGAAAATCTTAAAATGTTTTGGTACACTAACTTTCGGACTCTAGGGATGTTTTTCTTTTAGTATTTATTTCCGTGTTTCTTAGTTTGTTAGACTGGATAATCCTTAAACTATTAATGAGATGATTTTCTTTCTTTTCTCTAAGTGATGGTTAATGCTTCCGGGGTTATTGGTTCTCCCACCGGAGAATGGGGTGGGTGCCACTCATGTCCATTTGGGTTGTGACTGTCTCCAACCGGAGTAGATACATAAATGGGTAAATCATGCATCTCACAAACCATGTCTAAACCCCATGCAAATTTAGCAAATACATAAGAATAAATGGAACTCGAATTATACAAAATTGTAGCCATCCTGTCATAGACGAGAATAGTACCTGTAATGACAACATCTGAAGTCTTTGCCTTGGATTTTCCTGGAAAGGCATAGCTATGAGCTCTATCGTCAATCTGAGTAACCTCTGTAGCAGGCTGAGCACCACCTCTCCCTACATTACCACCACCTCGATTTCCACCCCAGCCATCTTGATAATTACCACGCCTACCTGTAGATGACCTCTATCATTACCACCTCCACCTTTACCAGCTGGAACCATAGATCTAGTTTATTATTGAACCTGCGGACCAGTCTGCCTACCATTTAGATAGTCCCTCTTGAAATTCCCAACACCATCACACGTAAAAGAAGCTCGATCTAGAGAAGGCCTCCTATCAGAAGAATATAAAGCCCCTTGGCTCCTTGCAACTAAAGATTGATGGGTGGTCCCTGACGGAGCCCTATAGACACTAGCAAAGTGGATGGTATAGGGCGAGTTGGATAAATCTGATGACCATAGCCCTTAGAGTAAGAACTACCAAAGTTACCCATATTTTGGGCTCTCTTTGCTAGTAACCTTGGCCTGGCCAAGCTGTTTGACTCCTTCTACCTTCTTCACAAAAACAACAACATCATTAAAAGTCTTTCCAGCAAACGCCATCTCTACCACCAAGACCTGTAAGTCAGTATTCAAACCTTTCACAAAAATATGGATCCTCTCCTCCCCAGTACCAAGAAATTGAGTATTATAATGGGATGATGCATGAAATTTAGACTCGTAGGCTGCAACAGATATATTGACCTACTCAATAGCCAGAAACTCATCCTTCTTATGATCATGAAGAGTACGAGGTACATACTTCTCCAAAAAAAAACTATGGAATTGAGTCTATGTCAATGGAGGTAAAGCTGGAGACCGAGATTCCACATAAACCCTCTACCACTGCTTTGCATCACCCTACAGTTGGAAGGTTACAAACTCAATACCATGCTTCTCCATAATACCCATTTTATACAGCCTCATAATAATTAACTATGAACTCAAACACATCCTTAGTCTCAGAACCCATAAAGGTAAGAGGTTTCATCTTTAGAAAATTAGTCAGCATCTTATGTCCAGTCCAAGTCATGATAGGACCTAACACCGAACAATGGAAGACCTCCTTCGCTTAGACCTTATCTATCTTAGGAGCCAAAGTAGTAGCAGGCTACACCCCGGGAAACTGGTAAGCGGGTGTTATAGGCATGGCTCCTGTACATGCCAGCCAACTCAAAAAAGAAAGTACCTGCTAAATCACCTCAGACAATATCAGTGGAGGGGTTGCGCCTATCAAAACTCATACTGCCTCCTCATGTTCCAAAACTTCCTCATTCACAATGTTATCATGCTAATCCTAGGGTGGGGGAGGTGTCTTAGATCTCTATTGGGTCGTATTAGCTGCATCCCAAGCTCCCTCTTCCCATACCCTTCCTCTTCCTCAGACAGCTAGTTCCACAGCTGGAGCTGCTGCTCTGGCTCTATTAGCTCTCGTATTCACCATTTGCAGACAAAAGAGTGAAGAGGTCAAATACCAATTTGGATCGCCAGATACCAGTTGGAATCAAGTTATAACACGAACGAAGAAAGAAAGTGATAATTTCCTAAAGTCCCATAGACTCTCGAAGAAAAGTACAGATGTCTCCATATCGTTCCACAAGACTCTACTAGATTCATTTTGGTAAAATGAGATCAATAAACCTAGGGCTCTGATACTACCTTTGTCACAACCCAAAACTCATCGCGATTGACACCCACTCTATCCCTCCGGTGGGAGAACCATTTAACCTTCAATTACCCAACCATTCCACTAAATAGATTTTTAAAAGGGAAAAAGCAACTCCATTAATAAACCAATATCTCGAAATGTCCTAATAAGTAAATAAGTGCGAAATCATACTAAATGTCAAAAATAGCCCCAAGAACTGAAAGTCATTGTACCAAAAATATCTAATAATGCCAACTGCATGTTCAACTTGGAAAACAAAATGATAAAGTATATATGTTTGAAACAAGTGGGCAATAACTAAAAGTGAGATGACTCATGGCTGCCTGGAAGATATAGCTCACCCTTGAGTCAAAGCACACGAACTAAAGCTAAGGTCTTGACGTAGCCACTGAAATATGCTCTGCACTCAACAAAAAGAATAGTACATGTGGTATCAGTACAAAATCACTATGTACTGGTAGGGTTATCGGCCAACTCAAAATAATAAATATGTACACATGACTAACACTTTGTAAACAAGCACAACCATAAAACACTTGACAATTATACCTTCTTTTAGTCTTTCCCAACCATACTCAATAAAATCAGATAAGTACAAATCAACACAACAATTCACCAAGTCAAGACCATGAAAAATAACAATAAATTCATTAATGCCACAATTAATCTTTCAATAGACTTTAACAATTAACTGCATAATTTTAAATGTATTAATAGCCGGACCACTCATGGATCTAATCCAAATAACAACAATATCATCCACCGGTTCACTCAAGGAATCCAAAATATCAACAACCATATAACTTGGTTCACTCATTGAATTGTCAAACACACCAGTATCGTGTACACACATGCTATGGGCCTTATGGTTACCCATTAGCCATGACCTATAGGGGACGAGCTCTGTCCATGTACCATATCATAACCGACATCTATGTGCCATAATATATTCATGACCTATAGGGGACGAGCTATGTCCATGTACCATATCTTAACCGACATCTATGTGCCATAAAATAATATCTGACATCAAATGTCGCCATTTTTATACCAAACCGGTGTTATACCCTCTTATCCCACACGATGTTATGCCACCTTTATTCCACTTCCCTCCTTATCCTCCCTGAATTTCACCAATACAAACATGATTAACCTTTACTAGTCAATTCTCACAACAACAACTCATGTAACAGCAAGAGTAATCACAATATAAACAAACACACTTGCACATCAAACATGCCTTTTACATAACTCATTATATATATACTCAACACTTGTAATATCATTCAACACATTAACATTTTTAGCATGCATTACACAAGTAAACAAAGAGATAGTTAGAATGCACACATGAACTAAATTGAGTTTTCAACTACAATCAACCATCACCTACCTTAATCCAAGCTTGCACTTGCTCTAATGAACTTGAGCTTTGCCCTTTCTTGCAATTTTGGCTTAATTATGGTCTAAAAACAATAATACAACACATATTCGAACAAATGACCTAAAGGGTGTGTTTGTCGGTCTGCCTACGGATGATCCAAACATCCACGTAATGAATTTTGTGGGGGTCTGCACATCATATAATTTGCCTGGAGTTGACCAAGAGGCTATTCGACTGAGGTTATTTCCATTCTCTCTAACAGAAGAAGTGACTTTGTGGTTGGCAGAATTACCACGAGGATCCATCACTAATTGGCAAGAATTGAGAAATCAATTTCTGGAGAGGTTTTTCCCACCTTCCAAGATGCTGCAGTTGAAGGATGAGATCTACAACTTTGGACAACTACATTCTGAAACACTTTATGAGACATGGATAAGGTTCAAGAATAAGCTGCAGAATGTGCCAAATCATAGGATGAGTGGTAGAAACTTACTTGAAATCTTCTACAGGGCGTTAAACGTAAATACTAAGGCTGTAGCAGATACTATAACTGGTAGAGCATTTATGCGAATGAGGTGGGATCAAGCTTCAGAAATATTAGACCGCATCACTAAGACCAACCGAGGATGGCATACTCTGGAGGTAGATACGCTGGCTGGCACATATGCTATTATAGCCTCAGCAGCACAACGGGCTTTGGACGAATCTGTGGCTCAAGAGGTCGCTCGGTTGAGGACAGAAATTGGTCTTCTGGCTAAACAGATAGAGGGCCAGAGATGCTGAAAAAGTGCATGCTATAGGTGCACAAGGTAAATCGACTAGACATGATGATAATGAGTCTGATGAAGAGGTGAAGTACCTAGATTGAGAAGTGATGGGTTTCCGATCCAAGGGCCAAGGGTATAATCAAGACTCTTGGAACTCAAGGCAAGGGAATCAATGTTGAAACTACTATGGAGACAGTTACAGCAAGTCGGGGTATAGAGATAGAGAACGAGATCGGGACTGTGACTGGAGATGGAAGGATGATTCTAGAGAGAAGAATGGCCTTTATGTACCACCAGGAAGCCATGATGAGGAGTCTAGAAATTCAAGGATGGAGGCCCTTCTTAATAAATTGGTCAAAGGGGCAGAGCCAGGAAAATTGCTTGAAGAAGATTAGGACTGACATCTCGGGAATAAGTCAGAAAATGGAGTCTTATTCAACTGCCATTAAATAGTTGGAGTAATAATTCAGGAAGATATCATTGGCACTGAATCAACGTCAGCTAGGCACCCTTCCAAGCAATACCGTCCAAAATTCGAAGAATGATAGTCATTGTCTAGCCATTACTACTAGAAGCGGGAAATGCACGACAGATCCACCTATAACGGCCGACAGTGGTAAGACTAATGAGCCGATGGTTATCGATGTAGAAACTGAATTAGAATCGGCTAATTCAAAGGACAACACAGTTTCTAATCATCATAATGCTAGCAAAAAGGGAAAATCTAAAAAGAAGCAGGAAAAGAAAGCACCACAAGTGCTGAAAACTATCCCACGACCTCCTCCGCCCTTTTCTCAAAGGTTGAAGAAGAAGTTTGAGGAAGGCAAATATCAGAAGTTTATTACAATGTTGAAGAAGCTGTCAGTAAACATCCCACTTGTTGAGGCATTGGAGCAGATGCCAGGTTATGCGAAGTTCATGAAAGACTTGGTGACAAAGAACAGAACTGTCAGTTTTAAGCCAGCAGATAACTTACATCATTGTAGTGCATTTGCTTCGCGTTCCTTAGTTGAAAAGAAAGAGGATCCGGGAGATTTCATAATTTCTTGTACTATCGGGTCCTATAACTTTGCTAAAGCACTTTGTGATATGGGTGCTAGCATAAACTTAATGCCATTAGCCATTTTCAAATAGTTGGGGTTGGGAGCATCAAAACCAACCTCTATGAGACTTCTCATGGCCGATAAGACTGTGAAAAAGCCGGTGGACATTCTGCATGATGTGTTGGTAAAGGTAGCATCTTTCATCTTTCTGGCTGACTTTGTGATTCTTGATTGTGAAGTTGATCTTGAGGTTCCCATCATATTGGGAAGACCATTCCTTGCCACTGTTCGTGCATTGGTTGACATGGAAATAGGGCAGATGAAATTCAGATTGAATGATGAACAGGTCACTTTCAATGTTTGTCGTTCAATGAAGTAGCCAAGAGATAAACGGGTGATTTCGGTGATAGATGCCGTTGATAATAGTGATGTTATTGTGTCTCTTGAAAAACAGTTAGGGGTCGAACCTCTTGCGGTCGTGATTATAAATTTTGATAACAATGGTATTGAGAAATATGATGAGATGGTGGGTGCACTCGCTGGTAAGGGAGCATGCACTTATGCTCCAAAGAAATTGGATCTCGATTTAAAGAATAGGGTAACCCCACCAGCTCGTTCGTCTATTGAGGAGCCTCCAGTTTTAGAGCTTAAGGCTCTTCCGACCCACCTTCGCTACACATTCTTGGGAGCCAACAATACCTTGCCTGTGATTATTTCTTCTAAATTAGTGGATTGGCAAGTAGAGGCTCTGATTTCAGTATTGAGAAGATTTAAGAGGGCCATTGGTTGGTCCATTGCTGATATCATAGTTATTCCACTCGGCATTTGCACTCATAAGATCCATCTTGTTCCTGAGTGTATACCTAGCATTGAGCACCAGTGTCGTCTGAACCCACCAATGCTAGAGGTTGTGAAGAAAGAGATCATCAAGTGGTTAGATGCAGGAGTGGTTTACCATATTGCTGATAGCAAGTGGGTGAGCCCAGTTCAGTGTGTACCGAAAAAAAAAGGAATCACTGTGTTTCCAAACGACAAAAATGAGTTAATTCCAATGCGGCTAGTGACTGGATGGAGAGTTTGCATAGATTATCGAAAGCTGAATTCTTGGACTGAGAAAAATCATTTCCTATGCCCTTCATGGATCAGATGTTAGACTGTCTTGCTGGTAGAGGATGATATTGTTTTCTTGATGGCTATCGGGGTATAATCAGATTTTTATTTCCCCTGAAGACCAAGAGAAGACCACTTTCACTTGTCCATACGGGACATTCGCATTCAAGAGGATGCCCTTCGGTTTGTGTAATGTACTGGCCACTTTCCAACGCTGCATGATGTCTATTTTCTCCGACATGGTGGAAGACACGATCGAGGTTTTTATGGATGATTTTTCTGTTGTGGGAGACTCATTTGATGGTTGTTTGGCACACCTTGCTAATGTGCTGCAAAGATGCGAGGAGTGCAACTTAGTGCTGAATTGGGAAAAATGTCACTTTATGGTCAACGAGGGTATCGTATTGGGGCATCGGATTTCAAAGAATGGCATTGAGGTGGATAAGGCGAAGATTGAGGTAACTGAGAAGTTACCTCCACCTATCTCCGTAAAAGGTATTCGAAGTTTCTTAGGTCATGCTGGTTTTTATAGAAGATTCATCAAGGATTTCTCCAAGATTGCACATCCTTTATGCAAACTCTTAGAGAAAGAGGTGAAGTTCGTGTTCGATGAAGTATGTCTAAAAGCATTCGAGTGTCTTAAGGAGAAGTTGGTTTCAGCCCCTATTATTGTGTCACCAGATTAGACTATGCCTTTTGAGGTTATGTGCGATGCTAGTGAAGTGGCTTTGGGTGCAGTCCTTGGACAAAGACGTGAGAAGATGTTACATCCGATTTACTACGCTAGCAAGGTTCTTAATCCAACTCAAAAGAATTATACTGTGACTGAGCAGGAATTGTTGGCCATAGTATTCGCTTTTGAGAAATTCAGATCTTACTTGATAGGTACGAAGGTGATTATGCATACAGACCATGCATCTCTTCGGTATCTTATGCCAAAAAAGGATGCTAAGCCAAGATTGATTTGGTGGGTACTTCTATTGTAAGAATTTGACTTTGAAGTCAAGGATCGTAAGGGAACCGAAAATCAAGTTGCAGACCATCTATCACTCCTTGAGGAGGAGGCCATGCTTAAATTAAGGGATGATCTTGAGATTGATGATACTTTTCCAGATGAGCAGGTACTGACAGTATCCTAAGACTTAATCCCTTGGTTTGCTGATTTTACCAACTTTTTGGCAAGTGATCTAGTTTCGGAGGATATGTCATCTCAGCAGAGAAAAAAATTCATGCATAAGGTAAGAAAATTCTTCTTGGATGAGCCGTATTTATTTAGGGTGTGTGCTGATGGCATAATTCGAAGACGTATTCCAGAGGTCGACATGATGAGTATTTTGGAAGCATGTCATTCATTTTCAGTTGGGGGTCATCATGGAGGTGGTCGGACTGCCCATAAAATCTTGCAATATGGGTACTACTGGCCCAGTATTTACAAAGATGCTCATGATTATGCTCGCGCTTGTGACCAATGTCAAAGGCAAGGGAATATTTCACGCAGACACGAATTTCCCATGACAGCTATACTTGAGCTTAAATTGTTTGATGTGTGGGGAATTGACTTTATGGGTCCTTTTTTGAGCTCGCATGGAATGAAATACATCTTGGTAGCCATTGACTATGTTTCTAAGTGGGTGGAGGCAATTGCGCTTCCTAATAACAAAGGGAGAAGTGTTACAACATTCTTGAAAAAGAAAATATTTTCACGTTTTGGTACACCCCGAGTTATTATTAGTGATGGAGGATCCCACTTTTGCAATCGTCTGTTCAAGGCCCTGCTTGAAAAATATAGTGTTAAACATAAGGTGGAAACACCTTACAATCCTCAGACAAGCGGGTAGGTTAAGGTGTCAAATCATGAGATCAAGTCTATTTTGGCAAAAACAATTAATGCCAATAGGACTGATTGGGCTCAAAGATTGGATGATGCGTTATGGGCATATCGAACTGCTTTCAAAACACCAATTGGTGCATCACCATATCAGTTGGTCTTTGGAAAATCTTACCATTTGCCCGTCGAACTGGAACATAAGGCTTTGTGGGTGTTGAAGAGGCTGAATTTAGACTGGAGTGAAGTGGCTAAATTAAGACTTGAGCAGATGAATGAGATGGATGAATTTCGTCTCCGGGCTTATGAAAGTTCAGCATTATATAAAGAGAAGATGAAATTGTATTATGATTGTTGAATTGAGAACCGAGAGTTTCACCCAGGAGATTTGGTGCTACTGTATAATTCCAAGCTTCGCTTGTTTGCTGGAAAATTAAAGTCTAAATGGTCTGGCCCATTCAGAGTTAGGGTATTCCCACATGGTGCTATTAAGCTAAAAGGAGCGGATAATGTTCTATTAAAAGTCAATGGACAGCGTGTTAAGCATTATGTGGGCGTCAAAGAAAAAATAAAGACATGTGAGGAACTTGATCTTGATGAAGTCTAAGTAGTCAAGCTAGCCATGTCGTACCACGACGTTAAATCAGGCACTTCATGGGAGGCAACCCATGGGCTAGTTGGTGAAGTCTAAGTATCCAAGTTAGCCGTGTCGTGCCGCGACATTAAATCAAGCGCTGATTGGGAGGCAACCCATGATTTTATTATGTGTGGTCTTGTGAAGACTGAGCAATGGAGGATAAGTTAACTGGAATCTGAAAGAGTGAACGAATTATGTTCAATACCACTCACGATACCTAATCACATAACGTAGGGTGTCACACATCACGTGAATGGTTACGTGGTAATCAGAGAAATATTTTGGCTTTTTGAAATCGACCTACGACAGGGTACCCACATGACGTAGGTCAACCCACGACACATGGGTTGTACCATGGAAATTAGAGGCAACATCAGGTTTCAGGATCTCAGTTACGTCATAGAACCACGTGATTTGAATGCAACCCACATCACGTGGGTTGTTCCGTGGAAACTTGGATCTGCAGACAACCCAAAATCTGACCCTAACCCGACCCATATACCCAAAAATCCAACCCTAATCCGACCCTAACCCAACACAAATACCCATATATACAATCCTAAGCCCGTTACCATGCCTCCCAAATCAAACCCCAAAAGTGACCATCTTGATTCCTCGTCCAGAATTCGCACCAAAAATCCTGACTTACCAACCCGTCTGCATGATGAACTAACTGGTTCTGAAAAAAGTGGGTCTGTGGAGGAGTTTGACATTGGCCATGATGATACTGCTTTAGTACCTCGGACCACGAAGTTACAGACTTGGGCCCGAGCTGCTGCCCGGGAAACACTTCAGCCTGTCCCACCTCCTGTCGCGTCGGTTGTTCCAGATTGATGATGCTCCGACTCCCGCATAGAGTAGGGAGGTTCAGCGGTGGTGTGTGCAGGGCATGCATGCTTTTTATGATAGGGATGCTGAGCTGACGGAGAGGGGTTTGTGTCGGAGGAGTATTATGGAGGAGCCCCGATACCGGGTGGAGGAATTGAGGACACTAACTAATATTTGGACTATTTTTGAGCGGTATGGTTTGGGTTGGATGGCACAGCCTTCTGGTCATTATAGCTCGGAGTTAGTCCGAGAATTTTATGTCTCTTATGCTGCGTCAGTTCACTTGAGTACCCCTGTGGTATAGCGGTTCAGGGATCAGCCCTTATTGACGTACCTTTTGGTTCACGGTACCCGCGTGGATATTTCAGAGCAGACCATTCACCGCTTCTTATTTGGGGTAGACAGTCCACTTTCGGCTTTGATTGCTGAGTTTGATCATCAGTTGGACACTGTCAGAGATAGGGTTAGGATGCGAGATGCAGATCAGAAGTTGGAGATGCTTAAATGGATTGTGGGGTACATAGCCGAGGATGGTGTGGCGGCTAGTTGGGTTACTAGTAAGCTGGAAATCAAGAAGTCCACGCTTCATTTTGCTAGCAAATTCTGGTGGTCTATTTTTTCGCATCGGTTGGGTCCAACTAATGCTGACAAATCGCTTACATTGGACTGGGTTGTAGTGGTAGCCAACATCTTGGCTGGTTATAAGATTCACATTGCTAGATACATAATCCGGGAGATCCATAAGCGGGCCTTCCGAGACCATACTAGTATATTATTCCCATGCTTGATCCAGAGCCTATGCGACAGGGCGGGTGTGGCTAGGATACCTAGCATCGATCATTATATAGAGGTGACCAGCATAGTGGATATTGGTCTGATATAGCAGTGGGGTTCTCACCCCATTCTTCCACGTGGGTTACAACCATCAGAGTCATTAGGAAAACCCTAGATAAGTCGAGTAGTATTCCTATGCCTATTCCCGTATCGGTTAGGGTACCTGAGCCTATTCCTGTACAGACTGAGGGCACTGGTCCTATTGATGATGAGGTACCCGGTACTACCACTCCACTACATCCCTCTAGTATGGTTTCAGTGTCGAGGGACTTTCTGCAGCAGGTGATTGATAGACAGACACAGATATTCGAACGGCAGACCCACACTGAGACCCAGATGGCTAAGTTGGTATCCCAGCTTAAACCTTGGGTTCGGACCACTATAGAGGCTGCGAAGGCTAGGGTAGAGGCCCGGATGACTGCGGCAATGGATCAATTTATACGGGGGCTGCATGGGAGGATTGACAGCTTTGTGGCACAGATGGCCTCCCGATTGAGTGCTGCACCAGGTCTTGATATGACTGGATTGACCCAGGAGGTAGCTGCATTGAGAGAGGCGGTTAGGGCATTGGCATCGAGTAGCACTCCTATTATACCACCTATGCTTTCCCAGGCCTCGATGCGACAAACATTTGAGGTAGATTTGTTCTCTAACGAGGAGCCTCCGATGGATAGAGGCAAGAGACCCCACAGTCCGGAGGATCGGGTCGATAGTGATGCTGAGTATGAGAGTGATATTTGGAGGGCGGTTAAAGCCTCTCGAGTGGAGTACCATGCGAGCCAGATTGAGGTGGAGCAGAGGGCGCGTGGTGCATCCGCTAGTCAGGCTGCCCCTCCATCGGATGCACCAACTATTGAGCAAATTGATGATCCATCTGTAGGCTGGCCCACTTTCGACGCTTAGGGCGCCAAAGGTATGTCTTCACTCCCTGGTCCTTTTATTGATAGTTGTGCATTGAGGGCAGTGCACCATGGTTAGTTGGGGGTGGAGGTGTACCACCACTTGGGGGTTTTTGTTGCCGTGTTTCTTGTCCCCCAAGTATGCTATCATAGTAGAACCGACATGTTTAGGATGTTATTTATAGTGTTTATGTATTTATTGCTAAATTAGAAGAAAAATAAGGGGGAACTGTAGTGCAGTCCAGTTTAGAAAAAGTTTATGCTTTTTGAATGTTAAGGATACCCCTCCTGAACAATTTTGTTATTTTTGAAGTATGTGTGTGTAACATGTTTATGTGTGACAGCTGTTGGATCTTGCTATGGCACTAGGATTATAGGAAAATAACGGTAGCTAGCATTGCATGAACTGGATAGGTAGTAGTTGATAATACAACCCTGTGCTATGTGTGTGTGAGGTAAGTACTTAGTTCACTTTGTGTGTGCAATCCAGAACTTGCCCGGTTAGTCTTGCCTAGGTTAGAGGATAGGGATTAGGAAAGGATCATAGGCCGTTTTTGAATAAGTCCACTTTTAGCCTAAATGCCAAACCAAATGAATAAGTATCCCTTGATACCAACTTTGAGCCTTCATTGACCTATTTCTTTCATTAGCCTATTCACCTTCCTATTTTAATTACAATGAACCTATCTTGGCCCTGGTCCCTCCTTGGACACTGTGTACCTCAACTCAGGCAAATCGCCTAAGTTGAGGGTGACTATTATAGGGGTCCGTAAATTGAGTTGGGTATGAAAAGGAGGTTGATAAAAGAAAAAGGGAAAACAGGTTTGGGTGTGAAGAAAAAGAAAAAAAATAGAGTGAAAAGAAGATGAAAAAAAAAAGAGACAAAAGAGAAAATTTTGTTTTGAAAGTGAAGAAAATCACACCCAAAATCTGAAAATAAAAGAAAGGCGAATAAGGGAGGATAAAAATGAGAAAGGTTGAAAGTTGGAGCCAAAAATAGTGTAGTGTCAAGGAGGGTTGAGTCACCATATCCATATGTACCATACTTGTCCCTAAGCCTACATTGCAAGCCGAGTAAAGTCCTCTAGTGATCCTAGTCCAACTGTCTGAAAACTAAGGCATAGAAAATAAGGGCAAGCCTATGGTATTTCATGTACATTGTTTGAACTTCTTTGTGAGAGTGAGTGTTTTGACCCAGTCCCTACTTTTAGATTCATTAATATACCGTGAGTGCATGGGACTTCTTTGATTGTGAGAGTACATGGGTTGCATTATTAGCTGCTATTTGTTCGACTAATGTCATTTGCACATATGCTTAGTTATTTGTGCATAATCTGGTGCCATCACTTAATCCCTGCTATTTCATGATAATATGCTACCTGTATACATACCGTGGTCTTGATTTGCAAATAGGAGTGGTCATAAAAGTTTTGTGCCAAAGGCAATAAGTCGACTGCCATAGGTCCCTTAGGTTTCTCTTAGTCAAGCATCGTACATGTGTGTTTTTGTTTTGTTCGCCTGAGGACATGCAAACGTTCTAAGTTGAGGGTGTTGATGCGTCATGGTTACATGGCACTTTCGATGCTTAAAACAAGGGAAATATGCAATAACTTGGGTGTATTCGGTTGGTATGATGTGTTTTCTGTCCTACTTTGCAGGAAAACAAGTTTTAAAGGCAAAATGATCAAAAAGGAAGAATCAAGCCCAAGAACGAAGTGTCTAAAGAAGAAAGAACAAGAATCTACACCAGAGAGGGACTCACAACACCACTCACGTGGCGTGACTGCCACTCACGTGACGTGACTGGCTAGCATGAGTCCACTTCAGAGATCAAAGAGGGGTTCTAATTTCCATGCCAGCCAGTCACGTGGCGTGACTACCACCTACGTGACATGATTAGATGGAATGAATCAACTTCTAAAGACGTCTAATTGAGCCTGATTTCCACGACACCAACCTACGTGGCGTGACTTGGTTCCATGACACCAAGTCACGGTACCGTGGAAGTTGCCGACTCTGTTCTCCTATTTTGATTTGGATAGGATTAACTTTGTATCTATAAATACCCCTGTATAGTCCTATGTGCGAGAGAGAGTTATTACATTGTTTTGAAAGCTATTTCATATGGTTTTTGAGCTTATAAAAATATTCTTGGTTTTGTAGTCACAAACCCTAATTCAAGTTTTATTGATAACTGAGATTTTCGTTTTTCTTCATTATTGTGAGTGTGCAATTATGTTTTCATCTCTGAATTCTTCTTGTGTTCTTACAATTATGAGTATCTAAACTCATCAACTAGGGTTGTGTGAACCATGAGGAATTAACGAAACCGGTTAAGTGCAAAGCAATTCTGTACCGCTGTGAATGCACTTATTGTTGTTTTCTTCGTTGTGATTACTCTTTTAATGGTTGCAAACGTTAGAAACTCGCATGTATTCTAGACTTGCTCGAGAGAGAGGTAGAGATTGGGAAAAGGATATAACAACAGAGATTTGAAGCTATCAACCTTCATCTAATAACTTGAGCCTTGCGGGAATGGTTATCTGAGATCCAGGACAAGGGTTAGTCGACACTCAGATACCGAGAGGAGAAGAGTGAAATTCATCTAACCAAGGTCGAGAGACGTTTAGATGAACATATCTTGTCAGATTTTGCATGCCACAAAGTGGGACAGTTTTGTTAGCACAAGTAATCGGTGGAGTTAAGGAATCATTGGGGATCACAGTCCTAGTGTATTTTTCTCATTGTCTACAAACTCGATATAACCTGCAATTGTTACTGTCACTTTTTATTCACAACCCCCCCCCCCATTTTTACTTACTTTCCAATTATTCCATCTAGTATTCTACACAAACTTTGACCTATTCCCTGTGGGATCGAATCTAACCTAGTTGGGTTCTATATTTGACAACGACCGCTTTATACTTCTTAGGAGGCATATTTTGGGCGAAATCAAGCATCTTAGCAGGTGGTAGAATGTTCGATCACCCTAGAAATTTGCCCATTTTATAACACATTTCCTAATATTGACATCTGAAACTAACTCCTTTACATCAATCGTGATATCCAGAGTTCTACTAACCCGAATTCACTTCTGAAAATTTCTACATGTTCCTATTGTAGAATTATTCTAGACCATACCACACTCGGATTTCATCCAAGACTAGCCTAGCCTAAAATTTCTAACTCTTTATTCATGGAGAATCTTAACATGAATTTTTGGCACTCCAGACTATACCATAATGATGGAAAGAGTCGTTACATATTAGAACATTAGGGTTAATTTGATCCTAATCTTCTTTCACTATTTCTATTATTTATCTCTCTTGATCCACTATGACTTTCATCACTTATCCAGTTATGGAAATTGCATCTCCACCTTCAGTTGCTCCTATGGACTCCAACAACCCTCATTTTCTTCACCTATTAGACTAACATAGTATGACTTTGGTCAATACCATCTTTAATGATTGCGGGCTTGCTGGATGGAAATGAGCTCTTCTCATTGCTCTCTTTACTAAGAATAAACTTGACTTTATTCATGGAACCTGTAGAGATCCTCTTGCTAATTCTAGTTCATTTCGTCTATTGAATCAATACAATAATATGGTAAATTCTTGTCTCCCTAACTCTCTCTCTCTAAAGAAATTGCTGGTAATGTTCTTTACTCCTAGACTAATGAAAGTCTTTGGACAGATCGAGAGGATAGGTTTGGCCAATCCAATAGGGCCAAATTTTATCACCTAGAAAAAGAAATTAATGAGTTAGTACAGGGAAAAAGTGACATAGCAGGGTAATTCACAAAAATCAAGCTCTTATGGGATGAGCTTGATGCTCTACATACCTGTGTGACTTATGCTTATGATTGTTCTTGTGGAGGCAAGGTCTAAATGACACCTTTTGACCTGTGAGGAGTAGTATCCTCATGATGTCGCCTCTACCTAATGTAAATCTTACTTACTCTCTCTTAATTCGAGATGAGAAATAGAGAGAGATTCATGTGAGGCTATAATTTCCTAGTGATTTTTCATCATGCTTAATTGTCCAGCAGAATAGTTCAAATGCTATGTCTCAAGGGTATGAGTATAAGGGTAAGAAAATTAATTTGGTTTGTTCTTATTGTAAGAAACCAAATCACTATATTGAAAAGTGTTATAGGCTCATTGGACTTCCTGTTGATTTCAATTTTACTAAGAATCAACATCAAAATTAAAAGTTTTAGGTAGGAATCAAAAGTAATGCTATGTTGGAAACTCCTAATGCACAACACACAATGTTTATGGAATGAGATGGTAATCCTTTCACACCTGAACAGAATCCCCACTTGCTTCACCTAATTATGCTTGGTCAGCTTGAAAATGTAGCACTCAGTGCTTCAGATTTCAAAGCTAATATGGTTTAGTGTGTTGGCAATATTTTCAAGAACCCTATTGCCTATTTTACATATATGAACTCTTAATGTTGGATCATTGACTCAGGTGGATCTGAGCATATGTCATATGATACCAAGTTCTTTTCTAATTTCCAGCCTTTACGCTTTCCTTTATTTATCAATCTTCCTAATTTATTTAGAAGTAAATCACTCATAGAGGATCCATTAATTTATCATCTAAGTTAATTCTTCACAATTTTCTTTTTGTTCCTTCTTTTAAATTTAACCGTATTTTTGTGAGAAAATTTACTCAATAGTTCAAATGTTTCTAACTACTTATTGCATTATGTAGGACCCTTTAGCGAGGACCCCTCAGGATCTTGGTCAAGCTAAGAATGGAATCTACCTTCTCACATCACCTATATCTAAATCTCCAAGTTATTCTAAGGATAGCTTAGGATTACTTTCCAGTCATTTAGTTTTAGATTATATTAGTTTATATAATTCAGTTTCTTTTAATTCCAATGTAAGGTTATGGCTGTCATGACCCAAACCCATCATGAGTGGCACCCATACTACTCACCCGATGGGAGAACCAACAACCCAGGAAGCATTGATCAACACTCAAGTAAAAGTAAGAGAACTATCCCATAATTAGTGTAATAACCATTTAATCTAACAACTTAAGAATGTGCAGAAACAAAATACCAAGCCGAAATCCCCTAGGACCCGACGTACCAAAACATTCTAAGAATATCAAGTGGGGATGCAACCCCAAAACTGTAAGAAGTAACAAGTCCAAACAAAGGGCAATATCTAAATAACAGAATGATCTTATGGTAGTCCGGATGTGCTACTCACCCTGAAATCCAAAATCGACTGCTAAAATCACAAGTAAGGTCTCGATGAATTCGCTGGAATATGTGCTGCACTCACAAAAGTAAATTAAGGTGTAGTATCAGTACACAAATAAACCACAGTGTACTGGTAGGATCATTTGAATAACCCAAGATGGAATATGAACACTTAACCAAAATATAGTACAATTAGCTAATATATGCTTACACATCAAACATTCCACACATATATGTACAAGTAGCATTCAAGAGGTAAGCCAACAAGTCAACAAGTGTCATTAAGGCAATAATATGCAACTCAATTCAAGACAACCAAACAAGGATAAGCACAACAATACAAATTCCCCGATTTGCTCAAGGAATCGTCATAATAATACATATCTTGAAACTCGTACACATATGCTAAGGGTTATATACCCACCCTCTATCTATGACTTGCAGGGGACAATTACCATCGATGTACTAAAAACCCCAGACATGAATGTATGTAATCCTTAATCCAACAACCTGTGAGAACGTCTCAAATATCAAAATATTCGATAATTTACAATATAAAGAGGCCAAGTCATAAAATAAGTAGACATTGCAATGACCAAGCACACCATACGGATTAACCAATCACCATACAAAGTAGTTAATATGCACATATAACATAAGTTGGATTAAATACGCCCCATCACCTACCTTGAACCAAGCTTGCACAACTCTAAGCAAGAGCTTTGCCCTTCCGTGCCCGTTCCGCTGGCTCGTGGTCTAAAACATGCATACAAACACCATATTAATGAAATGACCTAACATGGCGGGGGTTATAAGCCACCCCCAAACCCTTAAGATCAGTTCATAATCATTTCTTAACCGTTCTAAGGCTATTTCCCCGTAATTCACCTAAAACTACCAATTTCATAGAATGATTAATAAATTAACAGAATGTAAAGGCAATTTCATGGTTAATAAACAAAACCTATTAACCTATTGCTCAATTTCACCCTTGCACCAGCAAACATACCAAAATCCACCCTAAAACCCTCCTCAAACTCCGTAATTTATGCCTTCTAAGGATTAAGAAGTAATTACAAGTTAAAAATAGTGAATTCCTTACCTTACCAAAGTTAAACGGAGGTAAACCAATGATTTTTTTCCTAAATCACCTTTCTCTCACACCAAAATGAGTTTATAAAATAATAAACTATTTTAGGGTTTAATCCATTTAATCTGTGGTTTCTACCGCTATAGCGACCTTGACCGCTTTTGACCACCGCTATAGCGGTAATTATTCTGCTACAGAGGTCACCACTATAGCGGTTTGTCAACTGCTATGGCGGTGTCGACGGGACAGAATGTTTGTCTTCACCCAAAAATCCCCCTTTCTACAACACACTTTGATCTTGGGACATTCGAAATAATGCCTTTATGCTAAGGTCAATTTTGGGAGTTCTACTAACCCAAATTCAGTTCCATAAAATCCTATGGGTTCCTTATCGCTTTAGCTAACTAGGAATCAACACTATTCTTGCCAAACATGTCTAGATTATTCTCAGATTTTCCAAGAATACCCCTCACCCAAAATAAAATGAAACTAGCCTAATATGAAAATTGTAAATTCCAAACCAAAAGAAATTTAGATACAAAATTTGAAACGCAAGAATTTACAACGAAGAGGGTCGTTACAACAAATACCAATTTACCCATCGTTCATCCCCGAATGATAAAACTAAAAAAATAGGACAGAATAAGAAAAAAAAGTACATGTATCCTTGAACAACGTAGGGTACTTGTCCCGCATGTCCTTCTCGATTTACCAAGTGGCTTCCTCAACCGGACGATGCTTCCATTGAACCCTCCCAAAATGAATTTCCTTCATCCTCAACTTACAAACATCATGATCAAGTATTTCTATTAGTTCCTCCTCGTAAGTCAAGTCTTTATCCAAAAGCACCGAATCCCACTTAATAATGTAGTCTCTATCTCCATGGTACCGTTTTAAGATGGAAACATAAAATACTGGATGAACCCCCGACAAACCCGATGGTAGGGCTAACCTGTACATAACTGCACCCACTTTCTCAAGAACCTCAAAGGGACCAATATATCGAGGGCTGAGCTTGCCTTTTTTACCAAACGTCATGACTCCCTTCATAGGAGACACCTTGAACAACACTTTCTCCCTATCCCTGAAGTACATATCCCTCACCTTTCAGTCTGCATGCTCTTTCTATCTACTTTGGCAACCGAACATTTTATTCTAAAAGAATTTTACCTTTTCTTGAGCCTCTTTCACCAAGTCGATGCCCAAAGTTTTGAAATTTGCCACCTCAAAACATCCGATAGGTGACTTGCACTTTCTCCCATAAAGTGCCTCAAACGAAGCCATATCAATGCTGGAGTGGTTGCTTTTGTTGTATGAAAACTCACACAACGGGAGGAACTGGCCCCAATGACCACTAAAATCAATCATGAAGGCTCTCAACATATCCTCTAGCACCTAAATTGTCCGCTCTGACTGACCATCAGTCTGAGGATGGAAGGCAGTGCTAAAAGCAAGCTTGGAGCCTAATTCCTCATGCAACCTTTCCCAAAATTTGGAAGTAAACTTTGCATCCCTGTCTGAAAAGATAGAAAGTGGCACCCTGTGAAGTCTAATGATCTTTTTGACATATATTTTTGCCAACTGTTGAGAGCTGTAATCTACCCGAACTGGTAAGAAGTGAGCTCATTTCATAAGCCAATCAACTATCACCCAAATAGAGTCATACTTTCGCAATTTCTTAAGGAGCCCTACAACAAAATCCATGAAAATATGCCCGCAAGCCTTTGATGTTCATACTTTACCTGCTGACAGTTATGACACTTGAACACGTAATCCACTATGTACCTTTTCATACCTGACCACCAATAAAGTTTTCTCAAGTTGAGGTATATCTTAGTTATGTTCGAATGAATAGAATAACGAAGCCATGGGCCTCTAAAAGTATATCAATGATCAAGTCACCAACCCGAGGAACCCATAACCTTTCTATAAACCATAACACCCCTTCATGGTCGAGAGTGGAGTCCGCCCCCTCCCTACTCACCACCTTGTTTTGGAGTGCATTTAACTTCTTATCCTCGAACTACTTGGCCTTAATATGCTCCATAAAGGCTTATTTTACCTTAACACTAGCCAACATTCCACCCCTTTTCGAGACCCCACACTGCATACTTAAGGATTCTAGAGTCTGAAACTCTCTAGCTAATGGTCTCCTGGACACTCTCAAGAATGACAAGCTTCCTATACTTACAGCCTTTCGGCTCAATGCGTCTACCACCATATTGTCCTTACCCGGATGATACTGAATGGTCACCTCATAGTCCTTTAATAATTCCATCCACCGTCTCTGCCTTAGATTCAACGTAACACCCCGTACATTTATGAACCTAATTGATTACCGTAACATTTATGGAATTATTTAAACATGAGATGGTTGGTTTAATCCAAATTAATTTTAGTGGGCTGAATTAACATGTGCTAATGGGCTCAATAAAGGCCCAAAATTAAGTCATAAGACATGGCCCAAATGGAGAAAATGACTCATTCTACAAGATTGACCAAGTAAACACAATTAATGCTTGGCTAAGGATGACTACAAAGGACTATATAAGGCAAAAAATTAGATTTTTATTCATTACAACACACATGCCATTTCTAGATTTTTCCAAGACATTTTCTCTTCTCTTTCAAACCCTAAGGCAATCACTTGTTTGGGCAAGATTACTCTTTTGCAAGATTTGGTAAGTGGTTAATCTTATGGTTTAATATATTATATTCATAAGAGGGTTTATAAATCATGTTGGTTATGTTGACAAAGTGTTGAGCAGTTCACTATGTGTGAAACAGTCTATGTTTGCTTAATCGGTAAGGGTTTTGTCTTATAAACTTAAAAGTGGACTTGTGGTATTGAAGTAAGTAAATTTGATGGATTAAATATCAACATGTAATATGTGGTTATGTCCTTAACTTGCTTACTCTTTGTGTATAACATTTGGAATTGTTGTTGCGAAATTGTGTATGGAATGGGTGACGTATTGAAAGGAAAATGTAGTTTTGGTGATGTTCATGTGCATGTTGAAACCATGGTTGTTCATTAGCATCAATTTGACCTAAAATATGAAAATATAATCTCACTTATGACCATGGACCATTCAATGCGAAAAAGGACCCGAAAATGACCCCTAGAGGCTGAAACGGGCACCCACCCTCGCGGGCGGAGCACCTGCGGGCGTAGATGCCAATGAAGGTGGCCCTAGACAAAGCCAGATAGGCACCTGCAGCTGCATCTCACCCACCTGTGGGTGCAGGTGACCCCACAGGTCCCTCCAGGACCCCGTTTTGCATGTTTTTGTCTCTCTTTGATCCCCGAAACCCCTCTACCCTTCTTGGATGCAATTGTCAACTTATGGTACCTTTTGAATGAATTTAAAGGAGTAGACCAGAGGTATTTTGAATGGTATAATTATGGATTGTCTTTAATGTGTTGTTGTGAAAGGTGTTTACGTGACGTAGTGAGGTAAATATGACATTGTATTAAAGGGGAAGTGTAAAGTATAAACTTGGTGTGAAATGCTATCGGTTTATGGTATCTTGGTTGATGTGTGGTATGTTTTGGTGTGGTTGGTATGGTGATGCAATAAATGGTATTGTAAGATAGTGAAATTACGTTATATGGCAGTCACGTAGCTCATTGTCGTCTTATGCACTTGTAATGTAGTTAGTTATTGACGTGAACTCCGTTATGTACTTGTGTTGTAGAGTAACACGTAGGGAAGGATCTGAATTATTGTATTCACATATTGGATTGTTGAATTCATATTGGGAAGATAAGGTATGTAAGTTTATTCTTTTTCGTATCCTTCTGCAGCACCTATTGTTCACATTGTCATTGCACTTGTTTCTATTCTAAAATGTCTTAAAGTATCTAGTTTTAGGTTTGTTACCAATTATTATTCATATGTCTCATAATTGTGGGATACTGTTCCAAAGTTCCAATAATGTTACGACCACCAACGTATCACTCTTATAACAAAAGAATTGAAGTAATGCATACTTGTTGAGTATGGGGGCAACTCAAAGGGGTGTAAGCCTAGCTAGAGGCGATCTCGAATGAATATTGAGTACGAGTGGCAACTCGAAAGGGCGTTAGCCTAGATAGAGGTGATCCCAAAGGATTATTGGTAATGGGTGGCAACTCAAAGGGGCGTAAGCCTAGCTAGAGGAGATCCCGAATGGGTGGCAACCTAAAGGGGCACAAGCCTAGCTAGAGGCCATCCCGAATGATTATATGAATGATATTATATGAACGATGTTACATGAATGATTGGGATAATGATATGAATGAAAAATGAATGAAACGAATGCAATATACATGACTCCACACATGTATATTACGGTGGTTAATCTGTATAGTCCACCCACTTGTACTTGATCTCATAGAAGTTCTTATATCTTATGCAATTACTTATGGCCTTACATTCTCAGTACATTATTTCGTACTGATGTCCCTTGGGGGGGGACTTACCTTACTTGCTGCAGGCACAGGTGCTAGTAGACCTCCACAGTAGGAAGCGGGTCATTTGCAGATCATTGGTGAGCTCCAGTTGGTTCGGGCCTTTCCAAGTCACATGTGTATAATTGTTTTGGTATTATGTAAATGTTGTATAAAGCGGGGACTTGTACCGACTTTAGGTTTGTTATGTCTATGTATCTGTTAGAGGCTTTGTGGACGTTGTGAGACGAATGACGAAATGTGAGAAATGTATGTCCATTTTGACTTGATGGCCCTAACGGCCAAGTTTCATATATATCCTATGTTTTTCCATAATTTCCGCCATTGGCATCTTATATCTATTTGTGATAGAGTGTTGTTCATTTAGTGCCATGCATATGAGTGTACATGAATATAGGTTGGTTCTCTCAGGACTTAACGGCTCCGGGTGCCAGTCCACCCTGTTGTAATTCGAGGCATGATAAAAGTGGTATCAGAGCAGATCGTCCTAAGGGTGTCTACAAAGTTGTGTCTGAGTAGATTCTTGCTTATGGATGTGTTGTACACCACATTTATAAGTAGGAGGCTACGGTACATGTAGGAGTTAGTTCTTTTCTTCATTTCTTAGATCGTGCAATAGAGCCAAATTTGTAGGTGGAATCATATCTAACCATTGAAATTGATTTTCTTTGTTATAGTAATATGTCGATTACAAGATGAGGTAGGGGCAAAGGTAAGTAGGTAGATATGCTTTCCAGACAAGGAATGAGTAAATTACCACCTGACCAAGCTAATCAAGGTGGGGCTGACACTGAGTTTGCATCGCGGGCTTCTTCTACTTTTTCAGCTCCAGAAGAGCCGAGAAGGAGAGAAGAACCTGTCGAACCACCTGTTAATGCTACTGAGCAGGATCTAAGAAATGCGATGCAAATGTTGACCCGTATAGTTGCTGCACAGAATCAAGGACAAGTTGGTCCAACTACAAGTAATGATGGTGCGGATAGGGCAGCTAGTCGAAGGACACAAGATTTCTGAAATTTGACCCTCCCACATTCACTGGGTCAGATCCGAATGAAGACCCATAGGACTTCATGGACCAAATTCAAAGGGCTCTAGATGTTATGCATATGTCTGGTATAGAAATAGTGGAGCTTGCAACATATAGACTAAAAGGCGAGGCTATATTATGGTACCAAGATTGGAAACGATCTAGGGGTATCGGTGCACTTCCAGCTAGTTGGGAAGAATTCAAAACGGCATTCCTTGATCACTATCTTCCATATGAGATTCGAGAGTCTCGTGCAGACCAGTTCTTAAATCTTCGTCAAGGGAATATGAGCGTCAGAGAGTATAGTCTTCGGTTTAATTCTTTGGCTAGGTATGCTCCGAATGTAGTAGCCACTATGGACGATAGAGTCCATCGGTATGTAGACAGATTGGAGCCATACTGGGTGAGGGATTGTACCATTACTGCTCTGAACAGAGATATGGATATAGCTAGAATACATGCTTTTGCACAGAAAATGGAGGATCAAAGGCAAAGAAGAAGGGAACACAAATTTGAATGAGGGTCGTCAAAGAGGGCTAGACTTATGGGGCAGTCCATGGCGTCCCAGGAGAATTTAGGCCTCGAGTTTTTAATAGACCACCTAGACCATTATTTTCTTCCCCTACAGTAGGTACTTCACCTCAATTCCGAGGGTCTAGAGGCAGTTATATTGGGTAAAGCAGTGTGGTTCGAGGTTCACAGACAATAGGATTTTCTTGCCAGCCATGTCAGCACTACGGGAAGTCTTATTTAGGTGAATGCCGGGTTGGAATGAATGTTTGTTTTTTTTGTGGTGTGCCAAGGCACATGGTGCGAGAGTGCCCACAAAGGGGAACAGATAGTATGGCACAACCTATGGGATCGACCGTTGCATCATCATCATCAGTTCCTTCCCTAGGCAGATGTGTATAATCTGTTGGTTGTGGTAGAGGTACCAGAGGATCAACCAGTTCTAGTGGAGTCCAGAACCGTACTTATGCTCTAGCAGATCGACAGAATTCAAAGGCTTCTCCTAATGTGGTTACAGCTATAATATCTGTCTTTTCGCCTAATGTATATGTATTGATTGATATGGGCTCTACCCTATCATATGTTACTCCATTGATTGCTGCGATATTTGAAAGAACACCAGAATTATTAGTTAAACTAATTGAAGTATCTACACCAGTTGGTGAATCTATTGTTGCAAAAAGAGTATATCGTAATTGTGTAGTAACCGTGTGTAATCATGATACGTTGGCTGATCTTATTGAACTGGAAATGGTGGAGTTTGATGTTATAATAGGTATGGATTGGTTGGCTTCTTGTTATGCCACGGTAGATTACCAAGCTAAGAAAGTACATTTCCATGTTCCACAAAAGACCGTCCTTGAATTGAGGGGTAATGTTGGAGCACCGAGAGGTAAATTTATTTCCTACCTTAAGGCAAGGAAAATGATATCCAAGGGGTACATGTGTCATATAGTAAGAGTGCAGGATAACGATGTGAAGCCACCAACTCCTCAATCGGTTCCAGTGGTAAATGAATTCCTTGATGTATTTCCTGAAGATCTTCCAGGTTTGCCTCCAGAATGGGAAGTAGAGTTTGGTATTGATGTGATGCCAGACACTCGACCTATCTCTATTCCTCCGTATAGAATGTCCCCAGCAGAGTTACGGGAATTAAAGGAGCAATTAAAAGATTTGCTGGAAAAGGGATTCATAAGGCCTAGTATGTCCCCTTCGGGTGCACCAGTGTTATTTGTACGAAAGAAAGATGGTACATTGAGAATGTGTACTGATTATCGACAACTGAATAAGGTGACAGTTAAGAATAAATATCCCCTCCCCAGAATTGATGATTTATTTGACCAATTACAGGGTGCTAAATGCTTCTCAAAGATTAACCTGAGATCGGGATATCATCAGGTAAGGGTTAGAGAAAAAGATATACCCAAGACAACTTTTCGAACACGATATGGTCATTATGAATTTTTAGTTATGTCATTTGGACTAACAAATGCACTATCAATTTTTATGGATTTGATGAATAGGGTGTTCAAGCCATTCTTAGATGTGTTCGTGACCGTGTTTATCGATGATATTCTGGTTTATTCAAGGTCACAAGAGGACCATGCTAATCATTTACGGTAGGTGTTACAGATTCTCCGTGATGGTAAGTTATATGCAAAGTTCTCTAAATGTGAGTTTTGGTTAAAATTCGTAGCATTCTTGGGTCACATTGTGTCAGATGAAGGAATAAGGGTTGATACTCAAAAGATAAAAGCGGTGAAGAATTGTCCAAGACCTACGACGCCTACAGAGATTCGTAGTTTTCTTGGATTGGCAGGTTATTATCGAAGGTTTGTTGAAGGGTTTTCTTCCATTGTAACACTTTTAACAAAGCTAACCCACAAAGCAACCAAGTTTCAGTGGAATGATGCATGTGAGAGGAGTTTCCAAGAGCTGAAGGACAAATTGACGACTACACCTGTATTGGTGCTTCCGAAAGGCACAGAAGGGTATGCAGTATATTGTGATGCTTCAAGAGTCGGCTTAGGATGTGTATTGATACAGCACGATAACGTAATAGCTTATGCCTCATAACAGTTGTGACCACATGAGAGGAATTATCCCACCCATGACCTTGAGCTAGCAGCTGTGATATTTGCTCTAAAAATATGGCTCCACTACTTGTATGGGGTTCATGTTGATATATATACTAATCATAAGAGTTTGCAATATATCTTTAAGCAGAAAGACTTAAATCTGAGGCAGCGGAGGTGGCTGGAACTCTTAAAAGACTATGATATCGATATCTTATATCATCCAGAGAAAGCAAATGTGGTAGCCGATGCATTGAGTCGCAAAGCAATAGGAAGAACTAATGGCCAGTTGACGAAAAAGCAAGGTATAGTCAAGGATCTATATCAACTAGCCAGCTTGGGAGTTCACCTTCTTGAATCTTCAGACGAAGGGGTTATTGTCCAAAATACAGTAGAATCTTCACTAGTAGCTGAAGTGAAAGAGAAGCAGTATGCGGATCCTATGTTACTGCAGTTGAAAGAAAATGTCCAACAAGGTTTGACAAAGGCGTTTGATCTTACGCAAGAAAGAGTGCTTCAGTGCCAAGGTAGACTGTGTGTACCGGATGTAGATGAGCTAAGGAAATGGATTATGACAGAGGCACATCATTCACGGTATTCTATTCATCCTGGAGCTACCAAAATGTATCATGATTTTAAAAAAAGGTATTGGTGGGGAAACATGAAGAAGAACATTACAGAATTTGTAGCTCAATGTCCAAATTGTCAACAAGTAAAAGTAGAGCATCAGAAACCTGGAGGTTATATGCAATGTATAAATCTTCCAGTCTGGAAGTGGGACATGATTAATATGGATTTCATCACAGGTTTGCCTCGTACACTGCAGAAATTTGATTCCATCTGGGTAATAGTTGACAGGCTTACCAGGTCAGCACACTTCCTACCGATCAAGACCACTTTTACAGCTGAAGATTATGCAAGGTTATATGTTAAAGAGATAGTGCGATTACATGGGATTCCAATCTCTATTATATCGGACAGGGGAGTTCAATTTACTACACATTTTTGGAAGTCTTTTCAGAAGAGTTTGGGAACCCAAGTGAATTTAAGTACGGCTTTTCATCCTCAGACAGATGGACAAGCAGAACGTACTATCCAAACACTTGAAGATATGCTACGAGCTTGGACAATGGACTTTAAAGGCAGTTGGGATGATCATCTACCTCTTATTGAATTTTCCTACAACAACAGCTATCATTCAAGTATCAAAATGACACCTTATGAAGCTTTATATGGAAGAAAGTGTAGATCACCAATTGGACGGTTTGAAACTGGTGAAACTGCTTTACTTGGACCAGATCTTGTTCATCAAGCTATGGAGAAAGTTAAGGTGATACAACAGCGGCTACAAACGTCCCAAAGTCGACACAAGTCATATGCTGATATTAGAAGAAGAGGGCTCAAATTTGCCATAGGTGATTGGGTATTCTTGAAGGTGTCATCGATGAAAGGGGTAATGAGATTTGGAAAGAATGAAAAGATGAGTCCACGTTATATAGGGCCATATGATATTTTCCAAGGATTTGGTAAAGTTGCGTATGAATTGAAACTACCCCAAGAACTCTCCACAGTTCATCCGGTGTTTCATGTTTCGATGCTTCGAAAGTGCATAGGAGATCCATCTCGTATTGCTCCCATTGAAGATGTACGAGTTAAGGAGGATCTCACTTATGAAGAGATAGCTATTGCTATTTTGGATTGACAAGTGAAGAGGTTAAAGAATAAAGAAGTAGCTTCCGTAAGAGTGCTATGGAGAAATCAGCAGGTAGAGGAGATCACATGGGAAGCTGAAGAAATGATGAAGTCGAAGTACCCGTATTTGTTTCAAATGGAAGAAAAAGTTCAAGGTGCGGAATTGGAGCAATAACAAGTAAGTCTTTACAAGCATTATGTGTATATGATAACATGAAGAATGATCCTAGACTTGAATTTGTTTAAATTGGATAATGTTACTAACTTTCGAGGACGAATGTTTCTAAGGGGGGAAGGATGTAACACCCCGTACATTTCCGAACCTAATTGATTACCGTAAAATTTATGGAATTATTTAAACATGAGATGGTTGGTGTAATCCACATTAATTTTAGTGGGCTGAATTAACATGTGCTAATGGGCTCAATAAAGTCCCAAAATTAAGTCATAAGACATGGCCCAAATGGAGAAAATGACCCATTCTACAAGATTGACCAAGTAAACACAATTAATGCTTGGCTAAGGATGACTACAAAGGACTATATAAGGAACAAAATCAGATTTTTATTCATTACAACACACATGCCATTTCTAGATTTTTCCAAGACATTTTCTCTTCTTTTTCAAACCCTAAGGCAACCACTTGTTTAGGCAAGATTACTCTTTTACAAGATTTGGTAAGTGGTTACTATTATGGTTTAATATATTATATGCATAATAGGGTGTATAAATCATGTTGGTTATGTTGACAAAGTGTTGAGCAGTTCATTATGTGTGAAACAGTCTATGTTTGCTTAATCGGTAAAGGGTTTTGCCTTATAAACTTGAAAGTGAACTTGTGGTCTTGCAGGAAGTGAATTTGATGGATTAAATATCAACATTTAAGATGTGTTTATGTCCTTAACTTGCTTTCTGTTTGTGTATAACATTTGGAATTGTTGTTGCGAAATTGTGCATGGAATAGGTGACGTATTGAAAGAAAAATGTAGTTTTGGTGATGTTCATGTGCATGTTGAAACCATGGTTGTTCATTAGCATCAATTTGACCTAAAATATGAAAAGAGAATCTCACTTATGACCATGGATCATTCATTGAGAAAAAGGACCCGAAAATGACCCTTAGAGGCTGAAACGGGCACCCGCCCTCGCGGGCGGGGCACCTGCGGGCATAGATGCCAATGCAGGTGGACCTAGACAAGGCCATATGGGCACCTGCAGCCATATCTCACCCACCTGTTGGCGCAGGTGACCCCACAAGTCCCTCCAGGGCCCCGTTTTGCATGTTTTTGTCTCTCTTTGATCCCCGAAACCCCTCTACCCTTCTTGGATGCAATTGTCAACTTATGGTACCTTTTGAATGACTTTAAAGGAGTATCCCGAAGGTATTTTGAATGGTATCAATTATGGATTGTCTTTAATGTGTTGTTATGAAAGGTGTTTACGTGACGTAGTGAGGTAAATGTGACATTGTATTAAAGGGGAAGTGTAAAGTATAAACTTGGTGTGAAATGCTATCGGTTTATGGTATCTTGGTTGATGTGTGGCATATTTTGGTGTGGTTGGTATGGTGATGCAATAAATGGTATTGTAATATGGTGAAATGACGTTATATGGCAGTCACGTAGCTCATTGTCGTCTTATGCACTTGTAATGTAGTTAGTTATTGACTTAAGCTCCGTTATGTACTTGTGTTGTAGAGTAACACATAGGAAAGGAGCTGAATTGTTGTATTCACATATTGGATTGTTGAATTCATATTGGGAAGATAGGGTATGTAAGGTTATTCTTTTCCGTATCCTTCTGCAACACCTATTGTTCACATTGTCATTGTACTTGTTTCAATTTCGAAATGTCTTAAAGTATCTCGTTTCAGGTTTGTTACCAATTATTATTCATGTGTCTCATATTGTGGACTATTGTTCCAAATTTCCAATAATGTTACAACCACCAACGTATCACTCTTATAGAAAAAGAATTGAAGTAATGCATGCTTGTTGAGTACGGGGGGCAACTCAAAAGGGCGTAAGCCTAGCTAGAGGCGATCCCGAATGAATATTGAGTACGGGTTGCAACTTGAAGGGGCATAATCCTAGTTAGAGGCGATCCCGAAGTATTATTGGGAACGGGTGCCAACTCGAAGGGGCGTAAGCCTAGCTATAGGCGATCTTGAATGGGTGGCAACTCAAAGGGACTGAAGCCTAGCTAGAGGCGATCCCGAATGATTATATGAATGATATTATATGAACGATGTTACATGAATGATTGGGATAATGATATGAACGAAAAATTAAAGAAACAAATGCAATATACACGACTCCACACATGTATATTACGGTGGTTAATCTATATTGTCCACCCATTTATACTTGCTCTCATTGAAGTTCTTATATCTTATGCAATTACTTATGGCCTTACATACTCAGTACATTCTTTCGTACTGACGTCCCTTGGGGAACTTACCTTACTTGCTGCAGGCACAGGTGCTAGTAGACCTCCACAGTAGGCAGCGAGTCATTTGCAGATCATTGGTGAGCTCCAGTTGATTCGGGTCTTTCCGTGTATAATTGTTTTGGTATTATGTAAATGTTGTATAAAGCGGGGAATTGTCCCGACTTTAGGTTGGTTATGTCTATGTATCTGTTAGAGACTTTGTAGACGTTGTGAGACGAATGATGGAATGTGAGGAATGTATGTCCATTTTGACTTGATGGCCCTAACGGCCAAGTTTCATATATATATATATCATATGTTTTTCCATGATTTACGCCATTGGCATCTTATATCTATATGTGATAGAGTGTTGTTAATTTAGTGCAATGCATATGAGTGTACATAAATGAAGGTTGCTTCTCTCGGGCCTTAACGACTGCAGGTACCAGTCCGCCCCGTTGGAGTTCGAGGCGTGACATTCAAATCCCTTTGAGTAAACACATGTTTTATACCTCAGTGAAGACCTCACACTTCTGAATTTGATGCTTTTCAAGCCAATAAGACTTGGACAATAGTTGAGTCACCTATAGGGAAGAGAGCTTTGGATTACAAGTGGGTATACAAGGTCAAGCATAACTTTGATGGTGGTATTGAAAAATTGAAGGCTCGATTGGTTGGGAGAGGGGATACTCATAAAGAAGGGGTTGATTCCATGATACCTACTCTCCTGTGGTTAAGATGACCACAATTAGATGCCTTCTTGCTGTTGCAGTTAAGAATAACTGTGTTTTAACTCAATTAGATTAAATAATGTCTTTTTACATGGAAATTTACATGAAGAAGTGTTTATGAAGTTTCCTCGAGATGGAATCCCCTAGTATTAATCATGATCTTAAGCTAAACAAGTTACTCTATGGTCTGTGCCAACCATCTAGGGAATGATATGCTCTTCTCACAACAACATTAAGTTTCAAAGGTTTTGTTTCTTCATTAAATGATTACAGTTTGTTCTTCAGGCACAATGGTGATTCTATATCCATCATTGCAGAATATGTAGACCACATTGTTCTAACAAGAAACAATCCTACTGAACTTTCTCATTTGAAGGATTTTCTACATCAGGAAATCAAAGTAAAGGATTTAGGGGACTTACATTATTTCCTTGGTTTGGAAGTTCCTCATGAACCTCAAGGTCTCATTCTTTTCCACAGAAAGTTCTGTCTTGATCTTCTCTTCGAGTTTAATTATGATTATCTTCCTATGGTTTCATATCCTTTGGATCCCTCTTGTAAATTATCTGTTGGCAATGGGGGACTTGATTGCAGATCCACTCTTTTATCGGAGACTGATCGGGAAACTCAACTATCTCACTCACACTTGACCAAGCCTTTCTCTTATGGTCCAACATCTCTCACAATTTGTGCAACATCCTTGTATGCCTCATTTCACTGCTACACTTTGGGTTGTTTTCTATTTATGGAACTCTCCTGGCCAAGGATTTTTCTTCACAGTAGATCCCTCTTTTTCTTTTCTTGCATTTTGTGACGCGGATTGGGCTTTGTGTGTTGACACTTGCCGGTCTATTAATAGATTTTTTTATTAGCATTAGAGGCTCATCGATATCTTCGAAATCAAACAAATAGGTTTCTGTCTCTCTGTCCTCTACTGAGGTAGAATACCGGTCAATGCGCTATCTTGTTGCATACTTAAGATGGCTTTACTGACTCTTGATAGATCTGGGGGTTTCACCTACCCTTCCAATTCCAATCCACTCAGATAGCCAAGCCGCTCTGCACATTGCCCGTAACTCTATCTTTCACAAATGGATGAAACACATGGAACTCTATTGTCATTTCGTCCGTCAGTAGTTTGTCGCTGGTTTGATTTCTCTCAACTTCATCCCCTCCTCATCTCAACTAGCTGACGTGTTCAAGAAACCTTTATCAGGGCCTTTTCATTTTCAAAACCTCTCCAAGTTGGGTCTCTCTTCTCTCCCTTCCAACTTGGGGGGGGGGGGAGGGGTTGGAATTAATGGTGAATTAGACGATAATTTGGATGTTGAAAAATAAGAGAAGAAAGAAGAAGAAGGGACTTTTGATATTCCCAAATGAACTTGTCCAGACAACAACACCTATATCTTCAGCTCTTTCTACAAGGCCACGTGCTGGCTCAGCAACTAATGGATGAAAATGAGCTGGCATAGATCTGACCATTTATTTTATTGGATTCTTTTGTACAACTGGTAGTAAATTAGCTATTCCTTTAGCAAATAGGAGATAGACAGGTAGATAGTCCGTTAGAGTTTTCTTTCAGCCTCATACTTGTATATATAGATACATTTTGATAAATAAAATATGATACCACTTTTGCCACGCCTCGAATTCCAACGGGGCGGACTGGCACCCAAAGCCGTTAAGGCCCGAGAGAACCAATCTTCATCCATATACACTCATATGCATGTTTCCGTATGAATATCATTCTATCCCATGTAACTAATAAATACCAATAGCGGAACACATGGAAAACATATACAATATATGAAACTTGGCCGTTAGGGCCATCAAGTCAAAATGGACATACATCTCTTGCATTCATCTTCCCACAAACGTCTACAAAGCCTCTAACAGATACATGTACATAACCAACCTACAGTCGAGACAAGTCCCCGCTTTATACAACATTTACAATACCAAAATAATGTACACATGTGACTCGGAAAGCCCCGAACCAACTGGAGCTCACCAATGATCGGCAAAAGATCCGCAACCTACTGTGGAGGTCTACTAGCACTTGTGCCTGTAGCAAGTAAGGTAAGTCCCCCAAGGGACGTCAGTACGAAGAATGTATTGAGTATGTAAGGCTATACAAGAAAATTTCCACAATTTCTTCAGGTACAATATTGAAAACTTTGATTTTTTATTTTAAAAATACTATATCATAATCATACCAAATTAATTTGATATGATTAAGTATTTTAAAGTTTGATTTCAGTATTCTACAGTACGGTAAAACAATAACTATAGATTGGTCAACTTCAACTTACATATACTCATATAGTGGAGAATTATTACTTCGACTTTTCACGAATCATCTCAATTATATCATACTAATACCTTGCATATGTTGAAATATTCAAAGAAAGTACAAGAACTTCTCTTCGTTAATCAATCACCCAAAAATGTATTTAAATCAAGATAGGCTAGTCGAAGTTTTTTAGTACTTTTTGTCCTTTCATTTTTAGCTCTCTATCTCTCTCTATTTTTCTTGGAATGAGAAAGTTATGGGGGGTTGGGTATTAGGCACTGGGTCGGGTTAGAAGAATTTATTTATGACTAGATTTAAATTGGGAGAAAAAAGTATCCATATAGACACCATATCGTTATACTATATTATAATTGAGAAGCTCCAAGTGAAAAATTGAATTACTAAATTGCCTATTAAAAATTGAATGACTCTTTTACCTTCAACCAAATACTACTCTAATAACATTTTCGTTCAAAGATGGAACTACACATTCAAATTATAAAGACTAAAATATTTTAATATTGGTGTACATTTATTCCTTTCAAATGTTACCCCTTCACAAACCAGTGTATTAATCAAAGAATTTAAACAGTTGCTTATTAAGTTAGTTCTAGAAGCTTAAGTATCTACTTATGCACAATCAAAGTTGGAGGTCGTACATACTAGCTAAGGTCAAGTTAAATGACACATTTATGTATTATGTCTAAAATAATTGTCGTTGCCAAACTATTGGACTCCCCCCTCTTTTTTTTCTTTCCAGTATCCTCTCCTGAGTGCACACACTTTATATGTCAGTATCTCTTAGAAAATTCAGCATATAAGACTTCTTCCGTGTGTGAAGATTGAGATACAACGTAGAAGTATACATGGCTAAAAAAAGTTATGCATATAATAAGTGTTTTTCTATCTGGCTATTTCCCAACATGACATTGTAATTATCAGTAAAAAAAAAAATCGTAGTGTGGTGTTAATCTAAATCTACATCTACAATATATTAAAAGTGAATCTTAAGGACTCCTAAAATATATAGGAAGAGTTAAACCTTAAGAACTCCTAAAATATATAATATATGGTAAGCAAAGATATATGGTAAAAGCTATACTATTTCATAACAATTTCAAATACATGTTCACGTGGTTGGAAATTGAAAGTGTATACTATTGCCCAGAAAATAGCTTATGAAATGATGAGAGAATATATTTTAGTACGTAGAAAATTCACCGAAACTAATTGTGCTGAAGCAGTGACGGATCTAAGATTTTTATTAAGCGGATTCAAAAAATAAAAATATAATGTTTGGGATAAGAATTTGAAATTACAAAGTAAATTTTAAACCTCCTCAATCACTTGGCCAACTTCTATTCTCATGTTAAGCGAATTCAAAATTTATATACATACATAAAAAATAGAAATTATACCTTATATATACTATATAATTTTACTCAAGGGGTTCATCCGCCCCTGTCCTGAAGTGTGCGTTGCTTAAATAATGTGAATTAATTATTGTGCCTCAAATATATTATTATTGTGTCTCACTTGCAAAGCACGTACATTTCAATAGACAAAATCGTCTTTTCATTTTTTTTAAAATTATTATTTAATTATCTTTATATTTTTATAATAAATAAAATTAAAGAGTCCTAAAAATATGGTAAGACAACAATATATGATAAGAAATATTATACTCCCTCTGTCCCAATTTATATGACACACTTTTCTTTTTAGTCAGTCCCAAAAAGAATGACACATTTCTATATTTAGTAATAATTTAACTTTAAAATACCCACTTTATCCTTAATGAAATGATTTACCACCACACAAATATCTGTGACTCATTTTAGACCACAAGTTTCAAAAGTCTTCCTTTCTTTCTTAAACTCCGTGCCAAATCAAAGTACATCACATAAATTGGGACGGAGGGAGTAACAATTAATAATTATGAAATCCTTACATATATAGTAGGAGATTAATACATATTTGGTTTTTGTAATATTAAGCCAACTAGAATTTATGGTCCTTAGCCACTATATTTTTCTCTATCTAAACGGCTCAACTTGCAAAATACGGATTCAAGAAATAGGTTTTTTATGTTTTTTTTTTTTGTTGTTTTGTTTTCATAAAGGTAGGGATAAGGTGTGTTGCCGCATTGAGTATGTTATTGTCATGTAATTATTTCTTCTGAGCCGAGGATCTATAGGGATAGGGTCTTTGACTACACTGAGTATATTGTTGTTGTATATATAACTAGTGAATTTGTCCGCGCTTCGCGCGATTACGAAATACATTTGATTTATAATTTTTTTTTCACACTCAAAAATTAAAAATAAACCCAAAATATATTTTGTGAAATCTAAAGTCTTCTTTAATTTTTCTTTCACAAAATAAATTAATTAACCATAAAGTTAATATATTCATCCCATTGGAATTTTACAAAATCCAAATATTCAATAACTTAATTAAAAGATAAAACAAATGAAAAATATATGAACGAACTTATCAACTAATCAATTACAAAATTTCTGTCATACTAATTAAAATGCATTTAATTTTCTAAAATACTACGTATATCTTTATTTCAGAAAATATAAGTTATCCTTTTAAGATACTCCATTGAATCTCTTTTTAAAAATATCAATGAATTAATCATGAACAAATCAAATTTTGAGATGAAGCCAAATATTTTATTTTATGAATTATGAACCACATTATTTTTTGTTTTGTTGAGTTTTATATTCAAATAATCAACATTAGAATCAATATCAAACCACACAAGCATTGTTATCACTTGTAATTCATCGGTAACTGTTACAGCAGAAAAGAGAAAAGTACGATTAAGCATATAAATGAGAAAACATTAAAAAGTTTTAAAAAAGAGCAACACATCAATTGAGAAGCAATAACGAAAAATTTAATACTCAAGAAATCCTTAATAAGTGAAAACCACAAACAACAAAAGGCACTACTCTGCAAATTTAGACAACATAGCAATGAAAATGTGTTCTTCACCAAATAATAGATAGTGAAAAATGGAAGATATTAGCGTAGATGTCTCTTTCTTATCGAAGACTCTTGCAGCTGAAACTTATCGACAACGACTCTTATCACTGTAACTAATGAAAATTACAAAATAATATTTGAAATAATTGAAGAGCTAAGCATAAAATAAATTTTGAATGTCCTATAAATTCTTGGGTATTCATAAAGAAAAAAGCAAGCTTAGAAACTATAATATAATTATGTTAATATGTTTCTTTTTCTTAGGTCATACGCTTTGAAAATTCTTGTGATTCATAAAGTTCTCTTTTATTTTTTGATGGATTGTAAAATTACTTAGATAAATTTTTAAATAATGAAAATGACATAAAAAAATTCATTGCAATTTCATGAGACATCAAAAGGTTGTTAGATGGCTAACCTGTCAGCAAGTATATCACTCAAACGCTCAATGCACTTCTATTATAGGATATATGTTAAACCAACATCAAAGAAGCAAAGATTACACAAAAAAATGCGAAAAAGGCTTCTTACAAGGAATAAGATAAGAAACGAATAGTACTTATCTTTAGGGATAAGAACAGCTCCGATCTCTTGTCTCTTCTGTTGTACCACAAATTATACTAATATAACATATAAACTTTTCAACCAAAAAAATCATGTAATTTATCATTCAAATTGTTGTTGTGTGACATTATGTAACGATGTAAACAACACAATCTATCCAAATATTGTATTCATTAAAAAAAAATATAGTACGATACAATAAAACACAATATGATACATTATAAAATAATACGTAACAACCATCCAAATGGAGTGTTATATATAGGGGATCGAGACCATACAAGTTAATTAAAAAGAAAAGTTTCAACGACCGAAAGAAACTCACCAATTCTTATCTGCAATTTAACAGATAATCACAATGTAAGAAACTTAAAACTAATTCCATCATGGGGGAATGCTTTTTCAAGCTTTTAGGAGGTTATGGGAGTTGTAGATATGGAGAAGAAATAACGGTACAAATATATACTATTTATAGGTTATAGAAGATGTAGTTGAAGAGACACATTGTTTCAATTACTTTTATTTTTAAAAATATTAATAAGCATTCATTAGAAACAATTTAATTAAGAGCAAAAATCTGACCAACGCGGGCTGATTCAGACAAACGTTTATTTAGTTTTATTGCATTTGATTGCTATATTTAATTGGAATTGTGAGGCTTTTATTAACCCATTAGTGAACTTATTCGTGCTTCGCGCGAATTAGACTTCCAAATATTAAACTTTTTCTAAAAAATCTTATTAAATATTTGAAATTTTAATTGATTGTATTAGTAGCTCTTTGTTTATACAATTTACTATATTTTTGGTTATTCAAGAATTATTATTCTTCTGTAAAAACTCTTGTATAATCTATGTAATGTGGGGGGAAATATCTTTAAAAAAATATAAAGAAAGAATAGAATTTCAAGAAATTTCTAATAGATAAAATAAGTTTTTTTTAGAAAAGATAATATTCTCAACTCTCAACATAAAATATAAAAAGGAAAATTTAATATATAGTGCATAATAATATATTTTAGCATATGAAAATGTGTAGATATTGTTACCCTTAATTATTCAATTTAATTTGACAATGTGAAAAGAATCGCTACAGTCAGGAACATAAGACGAACAAATAATTTAATTGGAGAATAAATAATTAGGAATACAAAAAGAATCAGTAAAACATTATAAATTTATATAATAGCTTTATTATCATTAAATATTTAAATTTTACACTTTTCTTAAAATACTAACGTCAACCCAGAGCTTATTGTTTCGTGTTGGTAGGCACTTTCTTCTTTTTAAGTTTTCATTTTATTATGCGCTTGTAGTCCTTATAATTGTATTATGAATTGTGTTTTGCCAATGGTTGTTGGGTCTGAATAATGTAGATTTCAAAATATCGAATATTATATGAAAAACTGCTTGAATAACTAAAACAAATTTATAACTTAATGTGAGATTTCAATCTTTGTTTAATTATTGATTACATACATGAACTTTTACTTTGTTGATGAGAATTTGATTCTTTTATAATTTCCTTTGAAGTTTTTCCTTCCCCTCTCCTCTATATATAGATTATAGAAATTTAAAACAATCCAATCTTTGTCACAAAAAAGAAGACAGAGAAATAAATAGAAAGGAATTTTCCTAATTTGCAGAAAACTAATTCCTTTCTTAATTGTTGCAAAAATACAAACAAACAAAAAATTCATTAGCTTCTGATGTAAATTAAGACGTAATCTCAAGAAATAATTATATATAATTTCTGTTGCCAAATAAATTATTAGAGAACCTAAATAAGTAGAATAATAGGGTAAAGCTAATGTTAAAAAATATATCTTTGTTCTACAATGTTTTTTTTTTTCACAACAAATGCTAGACAAATCGTCATTTCGTGTTAAGAAATTAAATTTTTGCTTATATTTTTGAATCATTAAATTTTGAAACACTTTTCAAAGTTACACCGTGTCAATCACTAATCATATTCTTGAACAAATCTAATCCGAGAAAATTACATCATAAAAGAAATTGCAACAAATAGGAGTAGAATTTTTATTTATTTATTTATGAATTTAGAAATGAGTGCATAAAATTACCTTAGAAGAAATGCATTCAACATTGAGGTAGATTTGTCGTATGTTCTAATCTCCCCGATACAGATGACGTAGAATGAATCACAAAGCAAGAAATAATTATGAATTACAACGATGCATACTTTTCAACCAAAAAGATGGAAAATTTTTATCTGTAAAAAAATAAATTTATTTCAATATATTGAGAATAGAGCACATATAAATAAATTCAATCAAGATAAAATATTTATTAATACATGAATTCAAAGAAAAAAATTAAATACGTGAAACTCTTGTTGGAGCATTTCCTATGTCTGAAGCTAAAATGGTTGAAGCATGTATAAATAGTTTGGTAGTGTAAGGCATAGGTTAGTTTTTGTCCTTTTATCTTCTAATGATTAACACATAATTACTACATATTAATACAATTAATTAAGAATTATGAAGGGTGGAGGTGGAAGAATAGATGCATACGTATTAAGATATGTAATAAAGATGATACTTATAGTGGGAGGTAAAAAGTTGATGAATTTTTTCTCATTTAATAAGGTAATTATTTAGTAACATTTAGTTTTTTTTCAAGAATAAGTTAAAAATGAAATTAGGAGAAAAATGCAAAAAAATCACAAAAAAGATAAATACAATTCTTGAGCTATGAGAGGTGTCACATCACCGTGTTCACATTCTACTTTATTATTATAGATAGATAGATTTTTAAAATAGATACGTTGTTGTTGTATAGTTATTTATTGAAGAGGAAAATAAATTAGGGGCTTTTTTATTGATTGATTTTGGACAAAAGTAGATAAAATTGTCATTTATTATTTTTTTAAAATTGTTATCTAAGTTTTAGGATTTACTTTTGATTAGAATTTCTTTATACCATGCGTTGTTTTTTCTTTCTTTAAATTTAGAATTCACTCAGGTTTAGAACTATTCTATCAAAGTACTGCCGTCGGCTGCAAAGAAGTAAAAGTTTGCATGTTCTCATCAATTTTAATTAATTTCAAGATGATGCAGGTTGTTTGAACTCAGTTGGGTCCAACCATGGCAGCAATCATGTTTTCCTGGATCATGTACCAGAACTATTTTCCTCACAAACTTCGTGGTCATATTAGGAGGTATACCGATAAATTCATGACCTATTTCTACCCTTATATGCATATTATTTTTTATGAGCATGCATCCAATGGATGGTTCGACAGCAGCAAAACTCACGTTGCAATCGAAAGGTACCTGAGCAAAAACTCATGCACACAAGCTAAACACCTCAAAGCCAACACGGTGAAAAATGGTCAATCTCTTGTCCTAACCATGGATGATCATGAGGAGATAACTGATGAATATAAAGGGGAGAGAGTTTAGTGGATTTCGACCCAACAAGTAGCCAACAAACAAACAATTTCTTTGTATAGGGAGGATGAGAAGAGGTAACTCAAGCTCAAATTTCACAGAAAGAATTGCGATCTTATCACGAATTCATACTTGAGGTATGTGTTGGATGAAGGGAAAATGATATACGTGAGAGAACGACAGAGAAAGCTGTACAGAAACAATAAGGGAGAGGTAGGTGGTGGGTATAGATACAGGGGAGGGAGGATGCAGACGGAGTAGGTTTGAGCATCCGCCAACATTTGATACTCTGTCTATGGTTAGAGCATCCGCCAACATTTGATACTCTGTCTATGGTTAGAGCATCCGCAAACATTTGATACTCTGTCTATGGATCCAAACAAGAAGCAAGAGAGTACGGATGATCTCGAAACATTTAGCAAGTCAAAAGACTATTATGCAAAGATTGGCAAGGTGTGGAAGCACGGTTATTTTCTCTATGGTCCTCCAGGAACGAGTAAAATTAGCATGATCGCTGTTATGACTAATTTCTTGAAATATGATGTCTACGATCTTGAACTGACATTGGTTAAGGACAATACCGAGCTAAGAAAATTATTGATAGACACTACAAGTAAATTTATTATTGTGATTGAAGACATCTATTGTTTCCTTGACCTTACGGGTCAACGGGAGAACAATAAGAAGAAGAAAGACCAGAAAGATAAAGAAAAAGGTGAGCTAGAAGCCATCAAGGAGAAGATGAAAAAAGGACTAGAGGCGAAAGAAAAGTAAAGAGAGGTAACTTTATTTGCACTTTTAAACTTCATCGATGGTCTATGGTCAGCTATTGGTGGTGAAAGACTTATTGTCTTCACCACCAACTATATATGTGGAAAGCTCGACCCTGCTCTAATTCGGAGGGGTAGGATGGATAAATATATTATCCTATCCTATTGTTGACAGTTATTGAAGAAGCCACAAATGTTGATGATCATAAACCAAAAAGATAATGGTGCTAAGAAAAATGATGATGTTAGCAAAGATTGATTAACACACATATATGAAAGTGTTGCGGGTGCTTTAACTCTATGTTTTCTACTTTATTAGTTGTAATTGTAGTAAGTTCATTTTATATCTTAGTGGTTCCTGTACTTATTTATGTGTAAAATTTCATTAAAATTGTAAAAAACAAATAGTAGATATGAATTCATAATTTATTTTAAAAGCTAATGAACTTAGTGCTAAGAATTTTAAAGATTGGATCCATAGATTTTGTTACTTAGGTACTGAATCACTAGAAATAATTAGAGATTGAATCTACAGATTCTGGTATTTGGAGATGGAAGTGCTAGAACATAATTAGAGGAACATGTACTATTGTATTGAGTTGTTAGTTTAAATATAATGTTTGTTTTGATTGTTATATAGATTTTATTACATCGCCATCACATAAAGGTCTTTAAAAATGTTTGTTATGTGTTATATATTATTAAAAATTATTTTTTATTAATTGTTATCAGGGACTGACGAATAAGAATACCTTAAAAATTTGTGTAGATTATAATAGTTCCACATCAATACTTTGAGAACTGGTATTGACATGTTGAAGTTCATTGTGAAGTCATAATTTATGATTTTCGGAACTCTAATATGTAAGTAAGATGATTTGTCTATATTAATAGCTCTAATCGTGTAGGTGCATAACTAAAAATCAATAATTGGCAATGTATTTCCTCTTTTAATAATTTCTCAAGTAGTTTCTTTTAGTTGAACCTTTTTTATCAAAAAAAATAATAAAATTGAACGTAATACACATGTTGCACGTATACTAAACTAGTATACTATATATGTAGACGCTGACATGAAATTTTGTATTTATCAATTACTCCCTCTATTTCAATTTATGTGATAAAATTGAAATTTTGAGAGTTAGTTAAGTTTTTTTTTTATCGGAAGAATACATATCTTTTAAATATTTTAAATTATTTATTGAAAGTTACTGCAGTAATTATAATGAACTCTTACATATATCATGAATGCAATTTGGTCCTTCATGTTCATGGTTTCCTTTTAAGCAGTAATATCAATGAGCTTAGTTTATTCACCTAATAGAAATTATTTTGAGGCATTTATCGTTTTGAACTTAACTTTTTATAGATTTTTTTTTTTTTTTAAAGATTTTTCGAATAGTGTTGGGTATCCCATTTAAAACCCCGTTAAATTGAATTCATCCTTGAAAATCCAAGTTAATAGTATAAATGAAAATAATATTTCTAGCTTAACACATTATTCCATTATAATTAGAACCTTCTTAACTTTTGGTCATGTTGATCATCCGTGTTGAAGCTGTTAGGATATACTATAAACCATGCGTTTTGATATAGTATTATTTATTGAATAATTATTTATTAATTTATTTAATTCAATAAAGTGTTACATTAAATAGATCATTTTGTCATATATGTGTCCTCAGCTATATAGTAGATAATTTGGTGTATAGAGTTTGAGCTTATACACAAAAAATTAAATCATCGATTCTTATAAGTTAAAGTTATAGTTCGCAATCATAGATGGAAATTTGGACAAACCATCAGAATGATTGTAGCACGAGATTAAAAGTAATTTGTCTTGATTACGAGAATGATATAGTTCTAACTTTTCGTGCTAGTGCATTTTGTATGTATTGAAAAGGACCGAGTGGAGATAGTTATTTTAGACTGACTGATAAAAACATATTCTCTAAACTGTTAAATGTACTTATATTTTCAATCTTGATATAGTATTTTGATCTGTATATATTATTTATCATTTTTATTTTTAAAAAGGTGAGATCCGGAGATGGGTCAATATTCCTGATAGATTGGATGATAATAATATATATTGGTAAAATAATAAGTTAATTGATGAAATCCATGTCTCGGTATAGAGATTGATGATACACCTTTTTTATGAGAACTTTATAAGTTTTCATGTGTAAACCCGGCTGGTGGATTTATGAATCCGACATATGAAATAAGTTAAGCATTGCTCTGAAGGAAATTAATCATTATATTAAATTCTTCAGTAATTTAATTTATTGATTAGTATCTGTAATTTTAATATTGGGAATTAGATAAACGTTTAATGGGAAATTTTGAAATAAAAATAGAGGAGTGCAATTATGAATTTTTAGTGGAATGATTTGTAATTTATTATGGTAAGAATAATTCAAATTAAAGTTTTGAATTATTTCAATAATAGGGTGCCTCAGTAATTAATTATGTGGTCCCTACAGTGCTCATATTAAACTAGAACTTGAAATCCTATTTTCTAGAGGAAAAGAAAAGGAAAAAAGCGTGTGTTCCTAGTTCAAAAAGAAAACAGACGCACGTTTCTTGGTTCCTCTATGGTCTAGGAAAAGAACCTTTAGAAGTAGAGGTTCTTATAACCTAGAAAGACAATTCGATTCTCTATTCAGTACTTGTCCACCCAAGTATTGAGAGAGTTCGACTGTGAATTTGTGATTACTGTAGAAGACCGCAAAATTAAAGACGGACTTGCTTCAAGATATATGCTCACGCTTCAAGAGATATTTCCTGGTTAATTTTAAGCACGCTTTGTGTGAACTACGTATTTATGTTTATTGTCTATAATTCATGTAAGAAGTATGATTCTGGAATGCTTCCGTTGTGTACTATTTTCCTACAATTGGCATCACGAGCCTTGCTTACATCTAAATAGATAATATATAATATATGTATGTGCAATTATATTCGTGGTTGATAATTTACCTTGAAAAGAACAAAGCATGTGGCACTTGAAGTTGTCTGATTTGTATGATTTATGTGAAAATTTACGTGTGTAAATTAGACCGGTGACAGCCATGAATTGATATTTAATCTACTTTGCATTGTATTGTCATAAAGCCACCATGTTTCCTTGTTTATTTTGTTGAATAAAAATTAAGAGGAATTCACTGGTTGCACAGGCTGTGAGGGTTTGGTGGCTGATGCTTTTGCAAAGTAGATAGAAGTTTTCCATTTTTTTCTCAAGTAATGCTTGAATTTTTAAAAAGGAGGAAAACATTATGGATGAAACAAGAAATCTGGAAGAAGATTTTCTTTTTTTCAAGGTTTGGGGTAGTTCTTTTTGTTTCATGTGAATATGACAGAAATATTTGTTTTCTTGAAACAACTGCATGAGGCCCCTTTTGGAAAAGAAAAATAAATTTTGGGTGTATTTTTTTTTGTCACGTGAATGGACGAGAGTGAGCGATTTTGCACCTGTGAGTGAAGTTTTTTTCTTAAAAGAATTTTTTTGGTTTATATGTTAATGAACCAATGCTGCTTCATTCTTGGAATCATGTTGGACCAGAATTAGTTCTTAAAATTTTGCATTATATTGGCATAAGTTTCTTACGGTATAATGTTCAAGGGTTAATTGCAAAGTTGTCTTCGTATGTATTATTTTCTCATGTGTGTATAATTGCACATGTATCAGATTATATATTGAAGGAACTGGAGAACTTGGTGCCATTTTTATGGAAAATTTTTGAAAAGAAAATTTATTTGGTATTAGGGGCTCATCCCCATAATTACCAAGATTAAATAAGTAATGAAGTATTAAGTTTATGTGCTGGCTTAGACCTTCCTTTATATCAGATGAATTTAATACAAGTCATTATGTATTTAATCGCTAGTTTGATAATCTGTATTAACTCTCCTAAACTGAGTAATATATGATTGGATTAATGTAATCAGAGTTTTGGTTTTTCACTTGACTTAAACTAACAGTATACTCTCCATCTAAGTTAGGTCTTGTCACGACCCAATATTTTGAGTCATGATGGCGCCTCTTGTAACCCACCAATAGGCAAGCCAAACCCTAGCCCGGAGCGACAAACAACGGGCTAACGGGCGAGATCTCATAAAACAGAGAAGTAAGACAGAATCAGAATATGTATATATACCAAGATTGAGAAGGAAGAGGACAGTATATAAAGTCAAGAACCCTTCCCAAGACCTGGTGAGGTCAGTACAGGAGCCACTACTAAACATACCCAAAATACAAGACAGAAACCAAATATGTATAACAAGTACAACAGTCTCGAGAGCAAAAGACTATACAATAGAAGATGGAGTAGGATCTGCCTCGGACGTCAGTAAGCCCACCCTACTCCGGAACCAGTGCTGAGAAGAGTGTAACGTCAAAAATGTCGGCTAGTGCCAGGATCTGCATCGGGGAAAAAGATGCAGAAGTGCAGTATGAGTACCGGGGCAACGGGTACTCAGTAGGCATCATCGGCCGACTGAGCTCAATGTAATACAAACAAGCTAAAATGCGAGGGTGCATGCTAAGTCCGGGTTATAAGTAATAAATACATAAATAACTGCTGAGGCGTACAGATACGCCCAAGAGAAAAATAAATGCGATACTGAATAACGAGTAAATAAATGCATAAGTAACACACAAGTCAAACATAACCTATTTGGGCCCTTATAAACCCGATAGGCACACGGAAGAAAATAATAACCTGGCCTGGCCCCCATAAACCGACGGGACACACAAGAATAATAAATGCATAGTCACCAGTGTCTCGAAGCTGTGTCAGTATCCAGTAACCACAATAACCAACAGGGGTGCACCGGGCTTGAACCGGCACCAATGGGTAATAACAAGAGGCCAGACGCCGGAGTCGAACCGGAAGCAGTGGGTAATAACAAGAGGCCACATATATATATCATATCTGCTGGACTCGAACCGGAACTCATAATACTCCAGTATCATAATCACGGTACCCAGTACCAAAACTCTCCAATCATATCATAATCAGATGTCGGACTCGAACCGGAACTCATAATAATCAGTGGCCGGACTCGAATCGGAACTCATAGTGTATCACAATCCGGGGCCGGACTCGAACCGGAACACCCAATAGTCAATAACCAAAATCATCATACCTGAATCAGTAGCCGGACTCGAACCGAAACTTATCATAGCCAGTAACCAGAACAGAATCAAATGTCATATCATATCAGATAAATGGGGAACGCCCTAGTACCAAGTCAATACTAGTATATAAGTACAGAAGCTAATCCCACAACATGCTACAAGTCAATCTCGGGGTCCTTCTAGGTCAAATATATACTATAAGAAATATGTATATACAAGTCTGAGTATACATCACAAGTCATGGAAAGGTAGGTCCGTATTCTAAATCAAACTAGCTGATTCCGGTCAAATACGGTACTATCAGGGACTAATAAGGCTAAACAGGCCAACCGGGTATAATCGGGGTGACTCAATCCCGTCAGAACCCTAACAGGTCATAGAGGCTTAACTAAACCCAAAGATGTCAAAGTTCTGACAAGTTGACCAAAAGGGTAACGGGGCCCACTAATGGGTCTCGAAAACCAAGTCTAGTTTTACCTGTCTAAGTCTGGGCTAAGTCTGTCTAAGCCTGGACTAAGGTCCAACAATAACGTTCTCCAACCAGAAATCAACACAACAATACTATCCGACCCCAAATAGGTCATCTGTGGTGTACCTCGAGGATAACGGGCCTGAAATATATCCGAATAGCCCTATCTGGCCTGGAAGGCCTAAATCACAGTAAAACACCACCACCAAGTTTATAACACCAGCCCACAACACTAGCACAATAGCATACATATATCACACATAAGCCTAATCTAAGTGCAAAGGAAGGTAAACCTAGCCTACCTGGACGCCGCTGCAAGCTTGCTAAAAGAACCAGCTATTTAGGAGCCTTCTCCTTTCGAGAGGCCTCTGACTGCTGCCAAGCTACCAAAATAATAAAATACATGTCAAATCATGACTATTGATACCCATATTGCATTAGTTCGGAAAATGTCCAAAAATCCCACGTGGGGCTCGCTTGCGGAATCGCAAAAACTGAAACCGTCAAAGCATCCCAAATTACCCCATGACCAATAGTCACAACTAGCACCGCTAAATCCAAGCTTAATATGTGGCTCAAATAGCAACAACAACATCAACGTATAGGAAAACTACCGTAAACACGATAAAACTTACCGAAATAATGACAATTACACGTCCACAAACACTTCCCCACTAGAACCCGAGCTTGAATAACTTGAGATAGATAATTAATTTTCTTTCGAAAATCAAAATATTGCATCAACTAATTCTTTCTTCAGTGTGTGCAAGAAAAGGTTCAACATCTCAATTAATTGCTTCTAAAACAAATGAACCAAATGTTAAAGCTAAGATTAGTATATGTTATTTACATACACCTACACAGAAGCACTATGACCTATTTGTTTGAGAGGGGAAATGAAATGGAATTGATTACCTTAGGCAGCCACCGGCTGCAAACATTTTTCTCTCCAACTGTTTAACAATTGAGTATTAATATAATAATAAATCAATGCAAAGTGGTAAGTTCTTGGAAGAGGTTTGTGCCACTATGTCTTTTTTTACTTGTTGTACCCTCCTTCCACGTGGTGGAAGTGGAGGTGTCAACCCTTCTCCACTTTATCCCATCATATATGCGTATACTGGGATATTGTATAGGTTCGTGGTAAAATAAATATAACATTTTGAATATACCATAATTAATAGAAAATTATTTCGAACAAAACCTCTATAAAATAATAATATTACTTTAACATATTTAAATTCACTATCTCCGCTTAAATTGTTAATAAATTATAAAACTATTATAAAATAGTATAGATATATCATAACTAAAGAGTTGTATAAATTTCAAAAACATTTTCTAAAGGTCATTAACTATGTCATTTTACCAAATTCAAATTTAATTTAATATTTTACAACGTGCTCGGTCTAAATAATATTCTCACACGAACTGCCCGGGAACCAAACTGTCAGTCCCAGCAAGTCATAAATAACTTGGGGCAGTTATAGAAAAGCTATAAACGCTGAGAACACACGAAAACGAGGGAAATGACCGGTAAGGTCATTACAATATCCACTACTAAAAGGACTTTCGTCCGCGAAAGTCAAGAAGAAGCACATACCTGAAGACATGAACAATTAGGAATTATTGGGCTCGCATGTCACGTTCAAGCTCCCAAGTAGCCTCCTCAACCGGACGGTGACGCCACTGTGTCTTAACCACTGGAATGTCCCGAGAGCGTAACCGTCTGACATCTCTGGCTAAAATGGACACAGGCTCCTCCACAAATGTTAACTTATCGTCTAACTGAACTGATTTCCATCGAAGCACATGCGACTCATCCGAAATGTATTGTTGCAGCATAGAAATATGAAACACTGGGTGGATAGCTGAAAATGCTGGAGGTAAAGCTAGCACATAAGCGACCTCTCCAACTGTCCGCAAAATCTCAAAGGGTCCAATATATCTTGGGCTAAGCTTACCCTTTCTTCCAAACCGCATCACACCCTTCATGGGCGATACTCGTAAGAAGACCCTATCACCCACCCTGAATTTCAACGGACGACGTCTACGGTCAGCATAACTCCTCTGTCTACTCTGAGCTGTCCGTAGCCTATCTTGAATCACTCGAACTCGGTCCAAAGATTCTCGGAGCAAATCTGTGCCACGAGGATTGACTTCTGAAGTTTCGAACCAGCCAACTGGAGATCGACATCGTCTGCCATATAAAGCCTTAAACGGAGCCGTTTGAATGCTGGAATGGAAGCTATTATTATACGCGAACTCGGCTAAAGGTAAGAATTGATCCCACTGGCCCCCAAAGTCTAACACACAAGCGCGGAGCATATCCTCTAATACCTGAATCGTCCGCTCTAACTGTCCGTCGGTTTGAGGATGAAATGCAGTGCTGAGTTTCACCTGGGTACCCAACTCTTCCTGGAAAATCGGCCAGAAACTGGAGGTAAACTGAGACCCTCAGTCTGAGATAATAGATATTGGCACTCCATGTAGGCGGACCACCTCCTGAATATATACACGAGCTAACCTCTCAGCACTATAGGAGACTCAAACAGGGATAAAGTGTGCAGACTTAGTCAACCGGTCCACAATAACCCAAATACTATCAAAACCACGGGAGGTGCGAGGCAATCTAACAATGAAATCCATAGTGACCCGCTCCCATTTTCACTCGGGAATGGGCAATTGCTGAAGCATTCCACCAGGTCTCTAGTGCTCGGCCTTTACCTGCTGACAACAAAGGCATCAGGCTACAAACCCTGCTATATCTCTCCGCATACCGCTCCACCAATAGTGCTATCTCAGATCTCTATACATCTTAGCTGTCCCGGGGTGAATAGAATATCTAGAACTGTGAGCCTCACGCAAAATCAACTGAATTAAATCTTCAACCCTCGGAACACAAATACGACCGTCAAACCTCAGAACACCATCAGAACCCAAGGTAGCTTTCTCAGACTCACCCCTCAATACCTGATCTCGAATTCTACGGAGACCGCTATCCTCAAATTGACGACTCTGAATCTGCTCCAGCAAAGTAGATCTCGCACCAACACAAGCGATAACCCTCCTGGGGTCAGAAATATCCAAATGCACCATCGAGTTAGCTGAGGACTGAATGTCCAAAGCCAACGGTCGCTGAGAGACTAGAATGAAGGCTAAGGTGCCGATACTCACTGTCTTCCGACTTAAGGCATCCGCTACCACATTCGCCTTACCCGGATGATAGAGAATAGAGATATCATAGTCCTTTAGCAGCTCGATCCACCTGCGCCGCCTCAAATTAAGATCCCTCTGAGTCATAATATGCTGAAGACTACGGTAGTCTGTAAAGATCTCACAATGCACACCGTATAGATAATGCCTCCAAATTCGCAGTGCAAATACTACCGCTTCTAATTCTAAGTCATGAGTGGGATAATTACGTTTGTGCACCTTCAGCTGCCTCGATGAGTAAGCAATGACATGACCCCGCTACATCAAAACACATCCCAAATCGATACCAGATGCATCACAATACACGGTAAAACCCTCGCCCTCAACTGGAAGAGTCAACACAGGGGCAGAAGTAAGTCGATCCTTGAGCTTCAGAAAGCTTGCCTCACAATCCTCAGACCACTGAAATGGAACCTCCTTCCTGGTCAGTCTGGTCATAGGAGATGAAATAGACGAGAAGCCTTCAACAAATCGCCTGTAGTATCCTGCCAACCCAAGAAAACTGCGAACCTCGGTAGGTGACGTGGGCCTAGCCCAACCTCGAATAGCCTCAATCTTCGCTGGGTCTACCATGATACCGTGTCTGGACATAACATGGCCCAAGAAAGCTACAGACTCAAGCCAGAACTCACACTTTAAGAACTTGGCATAAAGCCGATGATCTCTCGAAGTGTGGAGCACAATCCTCAAATGTTTCTCATGCTCCTCGCTACTCCTCGAATAAACTAAGATTTCATCAATAAACACAATCACAAATGAGTCTAAGTGTGGCTTAAATACAAGATTCATTAAATCCATGAAGGCTGCCGGGGCATTAGTTAACCCAAAAGACATTAACAGGAACTCATAATGGCCGTACCGAATCCTAAAGGTTGTCTTTGGGATGTCCTCAGCCTTAACTCTCAACTGATGATATCCAGATCTCAAATCTATCTTCGAGAATACCGCTGCACCCTGAAGTTGATCAAAAAAATCATCGATACGAGGCATAGGATACTTATTCTTCACCGTCACCCTATTTAGCTGCCTGCAATCGATACACATTGGCATAGATCCGTCCTTCTTCTTTACAAACAGAACTGGAGCACCCCATGGCGACACACTCGTCCTGATAAAACCCTTCCCCAGAAGGTCCTGGAGCTGAGTACTCAACTCTCTCAATTCAGTAGGAGCCATACGATAAGGATCCATAGAAATAGGTCGAGTGCCCGGATCGAGGTCAATAATGAACTCTATATCACGCTCAGGAGGAAGGCCAGGCAGGTCAGTCGGGAATACATCAGAAAACTCACGAACAACAAGGACGGAGTCAAGCGATGGACTCTCAATACTAGCATCCCGAACATAAGCAAGGAATGAATCACATCTCCTCGACATCAATCTACGAGCCCGAACATATGAAATAATCCCTATTGGTGTACGGCTAACAGAACCCTGCCACACCACCGGGGGTACGCCAGGCATGGCTAAGGTCACGGTCTTGGCAAAGCAATCCAAGACTACATGATGAAAAGACAACCAGTCCATGCCCAGAATCACATCAAAGTCTACTATGGCCAATACAATAAAATCAACCTGAGTCTCAAACTCCTGAATAGTCACCAGACATGATCTATATACCCGATCCACTACCAAGGAATCACCAACGGGGGTAGATACACGTAAGGGTACAGATAATAACTCAGAACATAAACCCAACCGTGGTGCATAATAAGTAGATACATAAGAAAACGTGGATCCGGGATCAAATAATACAGAAGCTGGCTGATGGCATACGAAAGTCGTACCTGTAATCACTGCATCCGAAGCCTCAGCCTCCGGCCTAGCCGGCATGGCATACAACTGACATTGGCTACCACTAGTCTGAGCACCAACCTAACCACCGGTCTGACCTCCCTGCGCTCTACCTCGAGAACCCTGGGGACAACCCCGACGAACCTGTGCACCACCTCTGCCTGCTGGCGGTATAGATTTGATGGGCTGTGCCGTCTGAGCTGAAGGCTCAATTGCCATGCGCTGAGGACACTCACGCGCGAAATGACCGACAACCCCACAAGTATAGAATGCTCCTGGCTCCCTGCTCGGCCTAGAAGGTCCGACTGATCCGGTATGACCCCCTCTAGTCGATGGACTGGACTGACCACGTCCCTGTGGCTGTCTAACAGAACCACTATAGGCGGGCTAACCGCTATCAGATATTTGTAAAGCTGACTATATGGGCCTACTGGGCTGTCCCTGTCGTTGAAAAGACTGCTGCTGTTGCTGAGGGTACCTACCCTGAAACTGGAAACCACGACCTCTGAACTGTGAACCACTATGGCTCCCACTGAAACTACCCTGAACACGAGGTCTCTTATCGTTGCCCCCTTGGGCCTCACTATCCATCTCCTCAATAGAGTATACATGCTCGGTAATCTCTGTGAATGACTTCCCTGAAGTCACTAAACTCTGGGTAGCTTTGCGGAGTGGTAATCTCAGTCCCCTGACAAAACATCTAACTCTCTCATACTCACCAGGCAAAATAGAAGTAGCATGCCTAGCAAGATCATGAAACCTCGCCTCATACTCAGCGACAGATAATGAATCCTGAGTCAATCTGGAGAACTCATCCGTGAGTTGTTCCCGCATAGTACGGGGCATATACTTTCCCAAGAAAATCTCAGAGAACTGGGTCCAAGTAACCGGCGGAGATCCTGCTGGCCTGGAATCAAGATATCCCCTCCACCATCTCCTCGCTGCAGTATCAAACTGATATGCCACGAAATCAACACCACGAGACTGTACAAATCCCAAATTCCTCAATCTATCCTCGCAGCTGGACAAGAACTCATATGCATCCTCACCTGGAGTACCAACAAATCTTAGTGGATTCAACCTCAAGAAACGCCCCAACATCTTCTGCTCATCGACAGACATAGCCGGCTGATCTGTAACCGGCTGTGGAGTTATCGGCGCTGGTGGAATCTCAACTCTGAGTGCTGCAGCTGCAGTCTGCGCCCCAACACCAACTCCCTGTACTGCTGGTTGGGCTCCCTCGACTGACGGACCTCCAACTATCCCCAACAACTAAAGTAATGTACCTCGAAGCAAAGAAGCATCTATAAATCCAGGTGGAGCCTGGGCTGCTCCCTGGCCCACAGGCTGCTGTGGAGGCAAAACATCTGGAGATATAACGGGATCGGGTAACTGATCCCTAGCATGATCTCGGCCTGGGGCTACTGCTTTGCCCTGCCCCCGACCTCTGGGTCGACCTCGTCCACTAACAGGAGCCCTCGCTGTAGGTTAGGGGTTAGGGGTCCTGACCGTCGGCTCTCGTACCATGCGTCCTTACCATCTGCGTAAAGAGTAAATCAAATGAAAATCAGAAACCAACACACACTTAACGCACGGACATGAGTCAAGAAAATGAGAGACTCCCCTAAGAATGCTCCGTAGCCTCCCGAGGATACGATACAGGCATCTCCGCACCGATCCGCAGGACTCTACTACACACTGGCTCATGTACCGACACTACCCGTACAACCTAGGCTTATGATACCAAGATTTCACGACCCAATATTTTGAGTCATGATGGCGCCTATCGTAACCCACCAATAGGCAAGCCAAACCCTAGCCTGGAGCGACAAACAACGGGCTAACGGGCAAAATCTCATAAAACAGAGAAGTAAGACAGAATCAGAATATGTATATATACCAAGATTGAGAAGGAAGAGGACAGTATATAAAGTCAAGAACCCTTCCAAGACCTGGTGAGGTCAGTACAGGAGTCACTACTAAACATACCCAAAATACAAGACAGAAACCAAATATGTATAACAAGTACAACAGTCTCGAAAGAAAAAGACTATACAATAGAAGATGGAGTAGGATCTACATCGGACGTCAGTAAGCCCACCCTGCTCCGGAACCAGTGCTGAGAAGAGTGTAACGTCAAAACTGTTGGCTAGTGCCAGGATCTGCATCAGGGAAAAAGATGCAGAAGTGCAGTATGAGTACCGGGGCAACATGTACTCAGTAGGTATCATCGGCCGACTGAGCTCAATGTAATACAAACAAGCTAAAATGCGAGGTTGCATGCTAAGTCCGGGTTATAAGTAATAAATACATAAATAACTGCTGAGGCGTACAGATACGCTCAAGAGAAAAATAAATGCGATACTGAATAACGAGTAAATAAATGCATAAGTAACACACAAGTCAAACATAACCTATCTGGACCCCCATAAACCCGATAGGCACACGAAAGAAAATAATAACCTGGCCTGGCCCCCATAAACCGGCGGGACACACAAGAATAATAAATGCATAGTCACCAGTGTCTCGAAGCTGTGTCAGTATCCAGTAACCACAATAACCAACAGGGGTGCACCGAGCTTGAACCGGCACCAATGGGTAATAACAAGAGGCCAGACGCCAGAGTCGAACCGGAAGCAGTGGGTAATAACAAGAGGCCACATATATATATATCATATCTGCCAGACTCGAACCAGAACTCATAATACTCCAGTATCATAATCACGGTACCCAGTACCAAAACTCTCCAATCATATAATAACCAGATGCCGAACTCGAACCGAAACTCATAATAATCAGTGGCCGGACTCGAACCGAAACTCATAGTGTATCACAATCTGGGACCGGACTCGAACCGAAACACCCAATAGTCAATAACCAAAATCATCATACCTGAATCAGTAGCCGGACTCAAACCGAAATACATGTCAAATCATGACTATTGATACCCACATTGCATTAGTTCGAAAAATGTCCAAAAATCCCACGTAGGGCCCGCTTGCGGAATCGTAAAAACTGAAATTGTCAAAGCATCCAAAATTACCCCGTGACCAATAGTCACAACTAGCACCGCTAAATCCAAGCTTAATATGTGGCTCAAATAGCAACAACAACACCAACGTATAGGAAAACTACCGTAAACACGATAAAACTTACCGAAATAATGACGATTACACGTCCACAAACACTTCCCCACTAGAACCCGAGCTTGAATAACTTGAGGTAGATAATTAATTTTCTTTCGAAAATCAAAATATTGCATCAACTAATTCTTTCTTCAGCGTGTGCAAGAAAAGGTTCAACATCTCAATTAATTGCTTCTAAAACAAATGAACCAAATGTTAAAGCTAAGATTAGTATATGTTATTTACATACACCTACACAGAAGCACTATGACCTATTTGTTTGAGAGGGGAAATGAAATGGAATTGATTACCTTAGGCAGCCACTGACTGCAAACATTTTTCTCTCCAACTATTTAACAATTGAGTATTAATATAATAATAAATCAATGCAAAGTGGTAAGTTCTTGGAAGAGGTTTGTGCCACTATGTCTTTTTTTACTTGTTGTACCCTCCTTCCACGTGGTGGAAGTGGAGGTGTCAAACCTTTCCACTTTATCCCATCATATATGCGTATACCGGGATATTGTATAGGTTCGTGGTAAAATAAATATAACATTTTGAATATACCATAATTAATAGAAAATTATTTCGAACAAAACCTCTATAAAATAATAATATTATTTTAACATATTTAAATTCACTATCTCCGCTTAAATTATTAATAAATTATAAAACTATTATAAAATAGTATAGATATATCATAACTAAAGAGTTGTATAAATTTCAAAAACATTTTCGAAAGGTCATTAACTATGTCATTTTACCAAATTCAAATTTAATTTAATATTTTACAACGTGCTCGGTCTAAATAATATTCTCACACGAACTACCCGGGAACCAAACTGTCAGTCCCAGCAAGTCATAAATAACTTGGGGCAGTTATAGAAAAGCTATAAATGCTGAGAACACACGAAAACGAGGGAAATGACCGGTAAGGTCATTACAGGTCTGTAAAAGTTCATGGGGTGAATAATCAGTCATTATATATATGTATTGCATAAGAAGTTCTCCAATTCCATCGATTGGCTATTTGAGATGCATGAATGTATATGTATATGATGAGTTTGAATTTAACTATTCAATGTTATATGACTGTTTTGATGATCTATTGTAACATTTTTCAATCTCAGATTCAATATGTCTCCTTTTACCTCCCTTAGCACTATTTTGGGTCAAAACAAACTTGAGAGTCATAACTATGTTGACTGAAGGAGAAATCTTACATTGTGTTAACTACTGAAGAATATAAATTTGTACTCTATGAAGAATGTCCCTTGAATCTAGATGACCAGTCTAGTAATGATGATAAGTTAGCTTATCAGAAATGGCAAAAAGCTAATGAGATGGCGCATTGTTACATTATGGCTTCAGTGTCAAATGTACTGCAATATCAGCATCAAAATATGCTTTCTGCTTTTGAGATTCTGGAGAGTCTCAAATAATGTTTGGTGACCAGGGTCGTGCAGCTAAGCAGATCACCATGAGATCTTTTATGAAAACTAAGATGGCTGAAGACACTCCTATTAGAGACCATGTTCTGAAGATGATATGAATAAAATGAGTCTATCTTTGGCGTTACTGTTGAATGAGCTACAGGCGATAGAGACTATCATAAAACAACAGGCACCAGCTGTGGCACTCTATGTTGAGAAAGGTTCTACTTCTAAATCGAAAGGTGGATAGAAGAAGAAAAAGACTCACAATGCTAAGACAGTTGTAGCTCCAACAGAAGGCGTGAAAAAGCCAAAAGGCAAGTGTTTTCATTGCAAGATGTTAGGTTATTGGAAGGCAAACTGTCCAATTTTCTTAGCTAAGAAAAAAAAAGATAGGTAAGTCACTTTCACTTGTCGTTGAAACATTTTTAGCGACTGTTTCTATCACTTCATGGTGTGTAGATTCAGGAGCCACTGATCATATTTGCACTACTTTGCAGGGGTTTTGCAAAAGTGCAAGCTCATTTGTCATGATCCAATTTCTCAGGTCATGATAAAACTTACCATAACCCACCAGTACGTAAGCCAACCCGTAGTCCAGAACAGCTAGTAGCTTACTACTAAGAAAAGCCAAAGGAAAACTAAATAAGAATGAGAAAGAAGACAAGAACAAAGTAAATATTTTTCCCCAAAACCTGGTGAAGTAAATATAAGAGTCATATATCAATCAATAGTACAAGGTGACCACAATATATATCTACAGAACCATCCCTGAAATACAAAATAAAGATCAATCCAGCAAAAGAAGGAGAGCCGGAATAACTCCAAACACCAGGAGCTCACCCCAAATCTTCAATCCAATGGCATCTTCGCATGATGTACACATCAGTGGCGAGAATTCATACTATGATCTGCAGGGTGCAAAAGTGTAGTATGAGTACCAACACGAGGTACTCAGTAGGCATCGACCGACTGAGCTCCAAAGATAATGCAAGTATAAATAATATGTAAAGTAGAAATATACATTATAGACAACTATCTAAGAAATGAGACATAATAATACTAATAGAAAAGTAAATATAAACTATTATACTGCAATAACCCTCCAAGTCATTCCCAGTGTTTACACATGTTTAGGATTTTTAGAGCCTTTCCATGACTACCCTAGAGCGTGTATGAGTTTCTGGGACTGGTAGTACGATTACCTGGCAGTTCGTTTGACTTTTAGAGTCACTTTTCTATGTTGAATTTTTGGGTAGTCATGTATGGCTCCCGGGCCTAAACCCCTATTAAACGACCTTGGATGCCATTTCTGATGGTCTCATCGGATCCAAAATGTCTACTTTAGGTTAGGTAGACCTTTGGTTTGGGTGTTGAGATTCCCAGACTTATTTTAGGTGATAGGTCGACTATTGGCTAAAGTCGAGTCAGCCCTAGGGGTGTGGGCCCTAATTTTAGTCTAAAGGACCTCTGATGGAAATTATGACAGTGCTATTGAGTCCAAAATATTTAAATTAGGTAGATAGCATAGTTGGTTTGCTTGCATGGGACTGCGAATAGGTCCCAAACACATAGTCGAAATTACCCGGGACTTAGCCATTTTTGGCATTGGCCATGTGCTTAAGCGACCATAGGTATGCCTTAGCGCTATGCGCTTAAGAGGCCCTAGGCGCGCTTTAGCGGCCAAGGCAGGCTAGGATAAGGCGCTTTAGCGGCCAAGGGCATGGCTAAAGCCACCATAGACGCTTAAACGACACTTGGCTCCACTTTAGCGGCCAAACGGTGGAGCGCTTAAATGACCACTTATGGAGCTTTAGCGCTAGGTGCTTAAGCGGCCATAAAGGCGCTTTAGCGCCACCTGCATTGTCTATATATACATATTTCATCTTCTTTCTCTTATTTAAACACCCAAGGTCCATAGAAGCACCATTTTCATAGCTTCAACTTGTATAGCAAGGTCCAAGCTTGGATACATACATATTTGAGTTTGTGGCTTCATTCTCGACATTTCTACGGTACATTTTCCGTATTTTACAGTCTTTTATGTTTCCATTGGATTTGTTGGTATTGTTATTGGTATTTGAGCTATGTATTAGGCTCAGGTGATAAGATATATGTTGTGACTATTGGTCACGATAAGATTTAGGATACTGTGAAGGTTTCGATTTGGCAGATTCCATAAGCGGGCCCTACGTGAGTTGTTCGATCATTTTTTGAATTAGTGACATATGGGTATCATTAGTTATGTTTTGACATCTAGGTTACCATTTTGATAGTGTGGCAGCAATTAGAGGCCTCTCGGAAAAGGGAAAGCTCCAGCTTAGCGAGTTCTTTGGCAGGCATACGGCGGCGTCCAGGTAGGCTAGGTTTTCTTTACCCTTAGATTGGGCCTATATGTGATATATGTATGCTATTGTACTGGTGTTGTGGGCTGGTACTATAGGCTTGGTGGTGGTTTGCTGTGATTTAGGCCTTCTAAGCCGGATAGGGCTATTCAGATACATTCCAGGCCCGTTATCTTTATGGTACACCTCAAATAACCTATTTGGGGTCAGATAGTATTGTTGGTGTTGTTGCTGGTTGGGGAATGTGATTGTTGGACCTTAGTTCAGGCTTAGACAGATTTAGCCCAGATTTAGACAGGTATAACTAGACTTGATATTCGGGACCCAGTAGTGGGCCCCATTACCCTTTTTTTCAACTTATCAGAACTTTGACATCTTTGGGCTTAGTTAAGCCTTAGTATGACCCGTTAAGCTTATGATGGGATTGAGTCACCCCGATTATACCAGATTGGCCTATATAGCCTTTTAGTCCCTGATAACTGATGTCTCCCAAAATATACCTCCAAAAAAGTATAATGCGGTCGCTGTATCAAATATAGAACCCAACTAGGTTGGGGTCGATCCCACAGGGATTAGGTTGAAGTTATGTAGAATACTAGTCTGAGTAACTGGTAAGTAAGTAAAACTGTGTGTGTGTGGGGGGGGGGGGTTGTGAGTAAGTAATAACAGTAACGATTGCTGATTATAGAGGGTTTGTAGACAATATGAGAAATAGACTAGGATTGTGATCCCTAATGATTCCTTAACTCGACCGGTTACTTGTGCTAACAAAACTGTCCTGCTATGTTGCATGCAAAATCTGACAAGATATGTTCATCTAAACGTCTCTCGAGCTTGGTTAGATGAATTTTACTCTTCTCCTCTCGGTCTCTAAGTGTTGCACTACTAACCCTTGTCCTGGATCTCAGATAACTATTCTCGCTAAGGTTCAAGTTATTAGATGAAGGTTGATAGCTTCAAATCTCTGTTGTTATTCCCTTTTCCCAAACTCTACCTCTCTCTAGAGCAAGTCTAGAATACAGGAGAGTTTCTAACATTTGCAACCGTTAAAAGATCAATCACAACGAAGGAGATACCAATACATGCATTCACAACGGTTCAGAATTGCTTTGCACTTAACCCATTTCGTTAATTCCTCATGGTTCACACAACCCTAGTTGATGGGTTTAGCTACTCATGATTACAAGAACGCAAGAAGAATTCAAAGATGAAAACAAAGTTGAAAACTCACAATAAAGAAGAAAACTCTAAAATCTCAATATGAATACAACCCTAGAATCGATGTTCCAAGATTACAAAATCAATAATGTGTTTTTCAACTCAAAATAGTGAAAATCTATCTCAAAATAATGTAAAGTCTAACTCTTGAACACAGGACAATACATGGCTATTTATAGATACAAGGGTAATCCTATCCTAATCAAAACAGGAGAACAGAGTCGACAATTTTCACAGTATCGTGACTTGGTGTCGTGGAATCATGTCATGCCACGTAGGTGAGTGTTTCGAAAATTAGCTCAAATAGACATCTTCAGAAGTTGACTCACGCCACCTAGTCATGCTACGTGAGTGTAGTCACGCCACGTGACTGCCTGTCGTGGAAATCAGACAGCATTTCATCCTCTGAAGTTGACTCACGACAGCCACTCACGTCACGTGAGTGGACTTCACGGCACATGAGTCCTGTCGTGAGTCACTCTTTGGTGTAGATCCTTGTTCTTTTGTCTTCATATACTTCATTCTCGGGAGTGATTCTTTCTTTTTGATCATTTTTCCTTCAAAACCTGTTTTCCTACAATGTAGGACAGAAAACACATCATACCAACCAAATACACCCAAGTTATTGCATATTTTCCTTATTTTAAGCATCGAAAGTGCCATGTAACCATGGCGTATCAACACCCTCAACATAGAACGTTTGCATGTCCTCAGGCGAACAAAACAAAACAAACATATACGATGCTTAATTAAGAGAAACTTAAGGGACTTACGGCAGTCGACTCATTGCTTTTGACCTCAAAACTTTTCTGCCCCTTCCTACTTGTAAATCAAAACCACAGTGTGTATCCATGCAACATATTATCATGACATAGAAGGAATCAAGTGATGTCATGAGATTATGAACAAACAACTAAGCTTATATGTAAATGACATTATCCGAACAAATAGCAGCTAATAATACAACCCATATGCTCTCACAATAAAGAAGTCCCATACACTCACAATATACTAATGAATCTCAAATTAGGGACTCGATCAAAACACTCTCTCTCACAAAGAAGTTCAAACAGTGTGCATGAAATACCATAGGCTTGCCCTTATTTTCTATGCCTTAGTTTTTCGTACAGTTGGACTAGGATCACTATAGAACTTTAATCGACTTGTAATGTAGGCTTGGGGACGGGTATGGTACATATGGATATGGTGACTCAACCCTCCTTGACTCTACACTATATTTGGCTCCAATTTCCAACCATTCTCATTTTATTCTCCCTTATTCTCCTATCTTTTATTTTCAGATTTTGGGTGTTATTTTCCTCAAACTTCACAACACAACTTTTTTTTTCTTTTTCTTCACACCCAAATCTTTTTTCTCTTTTTCTTTTATTAACCCCTTCCTCATACCCAAATCAATCTACGCATACCTATAATAGCCACCCTCAACTTAGGCTATTTGCCTAAGTTGAGGTACACAATATCCAAGGAGGGAACAGGGCCAACACAGGTTCATTGTAAGTAAAAATGGGAAGGTGAATAGGTTAATGAAAGAAATAGGTCAATTTAGGCTCAAACTAGGGATCAAGGGATACTTAATTCATTTGGTCGGACATTTAGGCTAAAAGTGGACTTATTCAAAAATGACCTATGATCCTTTCCTAACCTACTATCCTCTAACCTAGCTAAGACTAACCGGAAAAGTTCTGGACTGCACACACAAAGTCAACTAAGTAATGACCTCACACACACATAGCATAGAGTTACATTATCAACTACTACCTATCCGATTCATGCAATGCTAGCTACAGTTATTTTGTCTATAATACTAATGCCATAACAAGATCCAACAGCTGTCACAAACTAACATACTACACACACATTTCAAGATAAAAATTTTCAGGAGGGATATCCTTAACATTCAAAAAGCATCCTTATAAAAAATTGGACTGCACCAAGTTTCCCCTATTTTCCTCCTAATTAAACATGAAAACACATAAATAATATAAATAACAACCTAAACATGCCGGTTCTACTATGATAGCACACTTGGGGGAAAAGAAACACGGTAACAAAAACCCCCAAGTGGTGGTATACCCCCACCCCCAACTAAATAATGGTGCATTTCCCCTAGTGCACCACTATCAATATAATAAATATAAGGGAGTGAAGACATACCTGTGGTTCCCTAAGCACCGTAAGTGGGCCCACACGTAGCGGGATCATCAGTATCCTCTCTGGGCTCCCTGCTATGTGCCTCCGGTGGAGGGGGTGCCTGACTAGAGGATGCACTTCATGTCCTCTGCTCATGGGCAATCTGACTAGTATGGTACTCCACCCTGGGGGCCTTAACTGCTCTCCGGATATCACCCTTAAACTCGTCACCACTATCCACCTGCTTCTCCGGAATGTGTGGACGTTTGCCTCTATCAATAGGAGGCTCCTCATCGGTAAACAAATCCACCTAAAAAACTGGCCGCATCGGAGCCTGAACAAACATAGGTGGAATAACAGGGGTGCTGCCTGGTGCCAAAGCTCGGACCTCCTCTCATAATGTATCTACCTTTTGTGTCAATGCTGCCATACCAGGATTATGTGCCGTACCCAATTGGGTAGCCATCCGCGCCTCAAAGCTATCAATCTGTCCATGCAGCTCTCGCATAAATTTATCCATAGACACAGACATCCGGGCCTCCACTCTGGCCTCTTCAGCCTCAACTATGGTCCTAACCCATGGCTTAAGTTGGGACACCAACTTAGCCATCTGTGCCTCTGTTTGGGCCTGCCTCTCAAATATCTGCGTCTGACTATCAACCAGCTGCTGCAGGAAGTCCCTCAAAATCGAAACCATCTAGAAGGGAGCAGTGGTACGGTAGTGCCTGGAGCCTCATCATCAATCACCGGTCCTGTACCCTCAACAGGTGTATGCACTATCTCGGGTATGCTCACTGGTACTGGGGTACTCACCGGCTCCTCACTATCTTTCGACCCTTCAAAAAGGGCTGCTCCTGATAACCCAGAAGGTTGAGACCTTCATGGAACAATGGGGTTAGATTTTCACTGCTGCATCAACCTAATATCTGCTATGCGGGTCACCTCGATATAGTGATCGATGATAGGTAGCTTAACCACACCCGCCCTATCACACAAGCTCTGAATCAAACAGGGGAAAGAGATACTGGTATGGTCTCGAAAGGCATGCTCATGGATCTCCCTAATAATGTACCTGGCGATATGAATATCAAAACCTGCAATAATGCTAGCTACCACCACAGTCCGATCTAATATGAGTGAATTATCAGCATTAGTGGGTCCCAATCGATGCCTAACCACCGACTATCAAAACCTGACAGCAAAATGGAGTGTGGACTTGTTTATATCCAGCTTCCCAGTCACCCAACTAGCTTCAACACCGTCCTCCTCTATATAACAAGCAATCCACCTCAATAACTCCAACCTTTGATCAGCATCCCTTATTTTAATCTGATTTATGACAGTCTCTATACGGTGATCAAACTCAGTAGTCGTAACTGACAATGGACGATCTATACCAAATAAGAATCGATGGATGTTCTGCTCAGATATATCGACTTTGGTCCCTCGAACCAAAGTGTGAGTCAATAGTGGTTGGTTCTGGAACCGCTACCCAACAAGTGTGGTCAAATCAACAAATGCAGTATAGGATGCATAAAACTCTCGGACCAATTCTGAGCTATAGCGACCAGGAGGCTCTGCCATCCATACAAACCCATACTGCTCAAACACAGTCCAAATATCAGGCAATGCCTTTAACTCCTTTAGCCGATATCGGGGCTCCTCCATAATACTTCTTCTACACACACCTAGCTCAGTAAGCTCGGCATTACTGTCATAAAATTCCCGCATACCATTAACACAACATCATTGGATATCCCTTCTCTGTGAGAGAGTCGGGGCATTCAATTCACCTGTGCCTGAAATAGATGTTGTAGCCTCTACCGCAAAGGTACCCTGTCCTGTAGTATTATCCACAGAGCCCGATACTGAATCATCCTCCCTCTCTTCATACTGGGGGGAGGACTCGAAAGACTGATCAGGAAAAGCCAGCTGGCCAGGCTATAGAATGGGATGAAGTGCGGCCCGGGCAACAACTTATGCCCAAGTTTGTAACCTCGTGGTATGAGGTAATAGTGCAGTATCATCAATGCCAATATCTAAAACCTCCTTGGACCTACTGTTTCCTGATTCTGATGGTTCATCACGCAATTGGGTCAGAAATTTCAGATTTTTTGTTTGAATTTTTGATAAAGAATCAAGGTGGTCATGCTTGAGGTTTGGTTTGGGGGCATGATGTCAGGTTTTGGAATGGGTCGATCGATTTTGAGTTGTGTGTGGGTTGGGTGGGTTGGATTTGGGTCGGGTTGGGCGGAGTTGGGTCGGATTTTGTTGGGTAGGGTCGAATCTTGGGGTATTTGGGGATTTAGGAGATTTAGGTGATGAGGGTTTGTTGGATTTTGAATTTAGTCTTTGGGAATTTAAAGAAGTTTGGATTTAAGGTATGAGAATTTGGTGATTTGTGGAATTAATGTTTATGTTTAGTATTCGGATTTGAGATGAATAATTGCAATTGAAATTGAGTCGGATTTTGAGAGGGGTATCGAAATATATGAAAAGTTAGAGTGGGTCGGGTCGGGTCTCGGATTACTCGAATTTTTGCATTTCACGGCACCACCCACGTGTCGTGGGTGGACCTACGTCATATGGGTCCACTATCGTAGGTCTGATTCTGAAACCTAAATTTAGCTTTGATTTTCATAGCACCACCCACGTGACGTGAGTGGTCCTACGTCACGTGGGCTTTCTGTCGTAGGTAGGGTTCTGAAACTTGAATTTTTTTATCTGATTTGTACGGCACCACCCACGTGACGTGAGTGGTCCTATGTCACATGGGTACCTATCTTTGGTAGTACTGAACATCTTCAGTCTGATATTTTGAATTTCTACCAGAGTATACTTAAATGCTCAGACTTCACCAGATCACACATAACACGACCATGGGTTGCCTCCCAATCAACGCCTGACTTAATGTAGTGGCATGACACGGCTAACTTGGATACTCAAACTTCACCAACCAGTCCATAGGTTGCCTCCCATGAAGTGCCTGATTTAATGTCGCGGTACGACATGGATAGCTTGACTACTTAGACTTCATCAAGCTCAAGCTCTTCACATGTCCTTATTTCTTCTGTGATTCCCACATAATGCTTTACACACTGCCCATTTACCTTGAATAGAACATTATCATCTCTTTTTAGTTCAATTGCTCCATGTGGGAATACCCTGACCACCATGAATGGTCCGCACCATTTGGACTTTAAATTTTCAGCAAACAAGCGAAGCTTGGAGTTATAAAGTAGCACCAAATCTCCCGGGTGAAACTCTCATTTCTCAATGTGTCGATCATGATATAATTTCATCTTTTCTTTATATATTGCTGAACTTTCATAATCTCGGAGATGAAATTCATCCATCTCATTCATCTGCTCAAGTCTCAATTTAGCCGCTTCACTCCAGTCTAAATTTAACCTTTTCAAAGCCCATAAAGCCTTATATTCAAGTTTGACAGGAAAATGGCAAGATTTTCCAAAAACTAACTGATATGGTGATGCACCAATTAACATCTTGAAAGCAGTTCGATATGCCCATAATGCTTCATCCAATCTTTGAGCCCAATCAGTCCCATTGGCATTCACCATTTTTGCCAAAATAGACTTGATCTCATGTTTTGACACCTCAACTTGACCGCTTGTCTGAGGATGGTAAGGTGTTACCACCTTATGTTTAACACCATATTTTTCAAGCAGGACCTTGAACAGACGATTGCAGAAGTGGGATCCTCCATCACTAATGATAACTCGGGGTGTACCAGATCGTGAAAATATGTTCTTTTTCAAGAATTTCATGACACTTCTTCCTTCGTTATTAGGAAGTGCAATTTCCTCCATCCACTTAGAAATATAGTTGACAGCTACCAAAATGTATTTCATCCCATGTGATCTCACAAAAGGGCCCATAAAGTAAATTCCCCACACGTCAAACAATTCAAGCTCAAGTATAGTTGTCATGAGAAGTTCATGTCTGCGTGAGATCTTCCCTTGCCTTTGACATTGGTCACAAGCTCGAGCGTAATAATGAGCATCTTTGTAAATATTGGGCTAATAGTACCCACACTGCAGTATTCCCAATAGACCTACCTGGCCTTCCTCCTGAGTGTGATATAGAGTTTATTATTGACCTCGATCCAGGTACCCAACCTATTTCTATGAGTCTGTATCGTATGGCTCTTGCTGAGTTGAGGGAGTTGAGTAGTCAGCTCTAGTACCTGCTGGGGAAGGGTTTTATCGGGCCAAGTGTGTCGTTGTGGGGTGCTTTCATTCTATTCGTAGAGCTATGTGTATGTGTATCAATTACAAGCAGTTGAACAGGGTGAAGGTGAAGAATAAGTATCCTATGACTCGTATCAATGATTTTTTTTATCAGATTTAGGGAACAACAGTGTTCTCTAAAATAGATCTGAGATCTGGTTGCCATCAATTAACAGTTAGGGCTGCAGACATCCCTAAGACAGCCTTTAGGAATCATTATGGTCACTATGAGTTCTTGGTGATGTTTTTTGGATTGACTAATGCCCTAGCAGCCTTCATGGATTTGATGAATTGTGTATTCAGGTCATACTTAGACTCTTTTGTGATTGTGTTTATTGACGACATTTTGGTTTATTCGAGGAGTAGTGAGGAGCACAAGCAATATTTGAGGATTGTGCTCCACACTTTGAGAGATAATCAATTTTATGCCAAGTTCTCAAAGTGTGAGTTCTAGCTTGAGTCCGTAGCTTTCTTGGGGCATGTTGTGTCCAGACATGATATCATGGTAGACCTAGTGAATATTGAGGCTATTTGAGGTTGGGCTAGGCCCACGTTGCCTACTGATGTTCACAGTTTTATTGGGTTAGTAGGTTATTACAAAAGATTTGTTGAGGGTTTCTCATCTATTGCATCTCCTATGACCAGATTAACTAGGAAGAAGGTCCCGTTTAAGTGGTCTGAGGATTATGAGGCGAGCTTTCTGAATCTCAAGGACTGACTTACTTTCGCTCCTATGTTGACTCTTCTAATTGAGGGTGCGGGTTTCACTGTCTACTATAACACTTCTGGAGCGGCTTGGGTTGTGTTCAAATATAGCGAGGTTGTGTGATTGCTTATGCATTGAGATAGCTAAAGGTGCACGAGCGTAATTACCCTACTCATGACTTGGAGTTGGAAGCGATAGTATTTGCTCTTAGAATTTGGAGGCACTATTTGTACTGGGTTCGTTGTGAGATTTATACTGATCACCGTAGTCTTCAGCATCTTATGACTCAAAGGGATATTAATTCGAGGCAGTGTCGATGGGTAGAATTGCTAAAGGACTATGACATCTCTATTCTCTATCATTTGGGAAAGATGAATGTAGTTATGGACACCTTGAGTTAGAAGGGAGCGAGTATGGGTAGCTTAGCCTTCATTTCAGTCTCTCAATGGCCATTGGCTTTGGACATTCAATCCTTATCTAATTCGATGGTGTGTTTGGATATCTCTGATCCCAAGAGGATTATTGCTTGTGTTAGGGCAAGGTCTACTTTGTTAGAGCAGATTCAGAGCCAACAGTTTGAGGATAGTGAACTTCATGAGTCCCAGAGGGCTACCTTGGGTTCTGATGGTGTACTAAGATATGATGATCGTGTATGTATTTCAAGGGTTGGAGACTTGATTCCTTTGATTTTGCATGAGGTGCACAGTTCCAGATACTCTATTCACCCCAGGATAGCTAAGATGTACCGAGATTTAAGACAACACTACTAGTTGAGTGGTATGTGGTGAGATATTTCTGAGTTGGTGGCTCGATGCCTGTGTTTTCAGTAGGTAAAGGTCGAGTACCAGAGACCTAGTGGTTTGCTGCAGCAGTTGCCTATTCTTTAGTGAAAATGGGAATGAGTCACTATGGATTTCATTGGTGGATTACCTTATACCTCCCACGATTTTGATAGTAGTTGGGTCATTGTAGATCAATTGACTAAGACGACGTATTTTATCCCTGTTTGAGTTTTCTACAGTGTTGAAAGGTTGGCTCGTGTATATATTCAGGAGGTGGTTCGCCTACATGGAGTGCCAGTATCTATTATCTCAGGCCGAGGGTCTCAGTTTACCTCCAGTTTTTGGTGGACTTTCCAAGAGGAGTTGAGTACTCAAATGGACCTTAGTACTGTGTTTCATTCTCAGACCGACGTACAGTTAAAGCAAACTATTCAGGTATTCGAGGATATGCTTTGTTCTTATGTGTTAGACTTTGGGGGTCAATGGGATCAGTGCTTGACTTTAGCATAGTTCGTGTATAATAATAGCTTCCACTCCAGCATTCAGATGGCTCCATTTGAGGCTTTGTATGGTAGACGATGTTGGTCTCTAGTAGGTTGGTTTGAAACTTTGGAGATTAGTCCTCGTGGCATAGATTTTCTCCATGAATCTTTAGATCGCGACATTCCAGTGGTTAAGGTACAGTGGCATGACCTTTTGATTGAGGATGCCACTTGGGAGATTGAGCGTGATATGCGAGCCCAGTATCCCTACTTGTTCACGTTTTCATGTATGCACTTATTCTTGACTTTCGCGGACGAAAGTCCCTTTTAGTAGTGGATATTGTAATGACCCTCCAGGTCATTCCCAGTGTTTATAATGTTTAGATCCTTTCCATGACTGCCCCAGGTCGTGTATAACTTGCTAGGACTTGTAGTATGATTACCTGGCAGTTCGTTTGACTTTAGAGTCACTTTCCTATGTTGAATTTTCGGGTAGTCACGTATGGCTCCCGAGCCTAAACTATGTTAAACGACCTTGGATACCATTTCTAACCGTCTCATTGGATCCAAAATGTAAACTTTAGGTTAGGTAGACCTTTGGTTTGGGTCTTGAGATTCCTGGACTTATTTTGGGTGATAGGCCGACTATTGGCTAAAGTCGAGGCAGACCTTGGGGCGTGGCTCCAGTTTTAGTTGGAATGATCTCTGATAGAAATTCTGACAGTGCTATTCAGTCCAGAACATCGAAATTAGTTAGGTAGAATAGTTTGTTTGCATAGACAAGACTCCGGATTGGTCCCGAACATATAATCGAAATTGCCCAGGACTTAGCCATTTTTGGCATTGGCCATGCGCTTAAGCGGCCATAGGCACACCTTAGCGCTATGCACTTAAGTGGACCTAGGCGCACTTTAACAGCTAAGAAAGGCTAGGCCAAGGTGCTTTAGCATCCAAGGGCATGGCTAAAGCGGCCCTAGGCGCTTAAGCGACCCTTGGCTCCGCTTTAGCGGCCAAATGGTAGAAGCGGTGGAGCGCTTAAGCGGCCAATTATGGCACTTTAGCGTAAGGCACTTAAGCGGCCATAAGGGCACTTTAACGCCACCTGCATTGGCTATATATACATATTTCATCTTCACTCTCTTGTTTAAACGCCCAAAGTCCATAGAAGCACCATTTTTAGAGGTTCAAGCTCTTATATAAGCTTGTATAGCAAGGTCCAAGCTTGGACACTTACATATTTGAGTTCGTAGCTTCGTTCTCGACATTTCTACTGTAAGTTTTCTTGGTTTTATGATTGTTTGCATTTTTGTTGGATTTGTTGGTATTGTTATTAGTATTTGAGCTATGTATTGGGCTCAGGTGATAAGATAGATATTATGACTATTGATCACGGTGAGATTTGGGATGCTGTGATGGTTATGGTTTGGAAAATTTTGTAAGAGGTCCCTACGCGAGTTATCCGATCATATTTCGACTTAGTGACGTATGGGTATCATTGGTTATGTTTTTACATCTAGTTTACCATTTTGATAGCGTGGTATCAATTCAAGGCCTCTCAGAAGGGGAAAACTCTAGCTTAGCGAGTTCTTTGGCAGGCTTACGGCAGCATCCATGCAGCCTAGGTTTTCTTTACCCTTAGATTGGGCTTATATGTGATATATGTATGCTATTGCACTGGTGTTATGGGCTGGTACTTTAGGTTTAGTGGTGGTTTGCTATGATTTAGGCCTTCTAGGTCGGATAGGGCTATTCGAATACATTCCAGGCCCGTTATCCTCGTTGTACACCACAGATGACCTATTTGGGTTCGGATAGTATTGTTGTTATTGTTGCTGGTTGGGAAATGTTATTGTTGGACTGTAGTTCAGGCTTAGACAAACTTAGCCAAAATTTAGACAAGTATAACTAGACTTGGTATCTGGGACCCGATAGTTGGCCCATTACCCATTTTATCGACTTGTCAGAATTTTGACATCTTTGGGCTTAGTTAAGTCCTAGTATGACCTGTTAGGCTTGTGACGGGATTGAGTCACCTCGATTATTCCAGTTGGCCTGTTTAGCCTTTTAGGCCCTAATAGCACCACACTTGATTGGGATTACTGGTCTTGGATTAGAATTGGGACCCACCTTTCCATGAGTTACTCTTGATACCCAGATTGACTTAAATGTTGCGTGATAGTAGACTATGGCTTAGGAGGGCCCGGGGACTTACCTTATAGCAGATGATTGGTTATCTCTTTAGCCTATATTTTGGCTTCAGCTTGGACTAGCATTTTCCCCATTTTTTGGTTATGATATGACATTGGGTTCTGTTCTAGTTGTTGGCTATGATGAGTTTCGGTTTGATTTCGGCTACTGATTCAGGTATGATGATTTTGGTTATTGACTATTGGGTGTCCCGATTTGAGTCCGGCCCCGGATTATGGTGCACTATGAGTTCTGGTATTGGGTACCATGATTATGATATTGTTGTTCTCTGAGTTTCAGTTTGAGTCCGGCAGACATGATATATATGTGGCCTATTATTATTACCCAGTGTGTAAGGTTCAACTTCGGCGTCTGGCGTCTTGTTATTTCCCATTGGTATCGGTTCAAACCAAGTGTGCTGCATTGGTTATTGTGATTACTAGATACTGGTACAACTTCGATACGCTGGTGACTATGCATTTACTATTTTGGGGTTTCCCCTCAGTTTATGGGTGACAGGCTGGTTATTGTGTTCTTCCGTGTGCCCAGCGAGCTAATGGGGGCCCAGTTGGGTTATGTTTGACTTATATGTTTAGTGCACAGTTACTTACTTATTATTCAGTATCGTATTTACTTATCAATTATACCCAAATTTAGCATGCACTCCCGTACTTCAGCTTGTTATGTTACATTGAGCTCAGTCGGCCGATGATGCCTACTGAGTACCCATTACCCCGGTACTCATATTGCACTTCTGTATTTTTTCACGATATAGATCCAGGCACTATCCAATAGCTGTAACGTGACTCTCTTCTTAGCACTAATTCTAGAGCAAGGAAAGCTTACTGACTTCCGAGGCAGATCCTACTCCATCTTTGATGTATAGTCTTTTGGATCCGAGACTGTTGTATGTATGTTGTTTATGTTTTGTTTATGTCTTGTATTCTTGATATGTCTAATAGTGGCTCGTGTACTGACCTCACTAGGTCTTGGGAGGGGTTTTAGAGTTATATACTGTCCTCTTCCTTTTTGTCCCGGTATGTATACTCGCTTAGTCCTTACATTCGTAGAATGTTGATGGTTATAGTTTTTCTTCATCTCCTTTCTTATGAGATCCCACCTTTTGGCCCATCTCTTGTTTCCCTATGCTAGGGATTGGCTTGCCAATTGGTGGTTCTTGTTAGGCGCCATCATCGTGACACATACCCTAGAAGTAATCCAGGACGAAGGTACAATACCGAACATAGCTAGCCAATACACAAATAAAGAGTGAAAGAAGGAGATATATATAGTAGTAGTATGAGGCAAGAAGGGTATATACAATAATAGATAAAGAAGAATAGGGATATACGATAATGTTATAGATATAGGGCTGAACACGAAGGCAATAACCTGATAGAGCTAGCCTAATGACTCGAGGATCATAACCAAATATGAGAGCTAACTCTTGCATTAATCAGTCTCTAACCAAAATGTGAATAATCATGAAATAGTCTATCAATAACAAATCTTACCATGATAAGTATTAAAGAAACTCAGAAGCGTACCTACAACCTCGGGTACCAATCCCTAACCAGCCTGCCACGAACTATACAATAATAATCGAACAACAATGTAATGGCCTCCAAATCATATCACTTGTGATTCAGCAACATCAAATTTTGATGTCGTTGCCAGGGAATCATAATGATGAGTCAGGAAATTCGAGGATTGAAGCCCTTCTTAATAAACTGGTTATGAGGTTAGAGAGCCTCAAAACTGTCTAAAAGAGAATAGGGCAGACATGTTGGGAATAAGTCAAAAGGTTGAGTCTTACTCGATAGACATCAAATAGTTGTAGCAACAATTCGTGCAGATATCTACAACATTGAATCAGCGTCAACAAGGTACACTTCCGAGCAACACTATCCAAAACCCGAGAAATAATGCTAATTGTATGTCTATCACAATGAGAAGTGGGATGACTCTCGTTGAGGCACCCAAATAAGTTGAGGTTGTTCATGCTACACTGGAAGAGAAAATGAATTCCAAGAAAAGGTAAAGGAAGCCATAAAAAAGTATGTTCCATTTCCAAAACTTCCTCCACCATTCCCTCAATGTCTAAAGAAAAAAGTGGATAAAAATAAAATTGTTAGTGGGGAGATCATGAAAGAAGTTGAAAAGCTTCAGACTGATAAAAACAAGGTGAATACTGAAAATGAGAAAGAAAAAGAAGCCCCACAAATGCTAAACCCCATTCCTAAGCCGCCACCTCTATTCCCTCAGCGCTTGAAGAAGAAGAAGGAGGATGGAAAATTTCATAACTTCATGTCCATATTAAAGCAACTTTTTATAAACATCCCATTGGTGGAGGCACTGGAATAAATGTCGGGATATGCAAAGTTCATGAAAGAGTTGGTCACGAAGAAGAGAATTGTCAATTATGAGTCTGTTGGTGATTTGAACCATTGTAGTGCAATTGCATCCCATTCTCTTGTGCAAAAGAAATATGATCCCGGTGCCTTCATAATTCCATGCACAATTAGGTCAGTTAACTTTGCCAGAGTTTTATGTGACCTAGGTGCGAGCATTAACTTGATGCCGCTGGCAGTATTTGAGAAATTAGGCTTGGGATCCCCTGAGCTAACAAAAATACAGTTATTGATGGCGGATCGTACGATCAAGAAACCTGTAGGTATATTATTTGATGGTTTGGTCAAAGTTAAAAACTTCATCTTTCCTACTGACTTTGTTTTCTTGGTCTGTGAGGTTGATTTTGAGATGCACAAATTTTGGGAAGAACATTTTTATCCACCGACAGAGCATTGGTGGATATGAAGCGGGGTGAGCTAAAATTCAAGATGAATAATAAGGAAGTCACGTTTAATATTTGTAGAACTATGAAGCAGCCAAAGGACATGAGGGTGGTTTCGGTAATAAATATTTTAGATGACCCTGGAGGCCAACCCAAGGGATATCTTGATGAAGGCTGAGGAATCAAGACACTCGAGTCATGCCACGATGTTAAATTAGGAGCTGCTTGGGAGGCAACCCAAGATTTCTTGCTATTCCTACATTTGCTTTGATTTTTGTTATTTTGATCGACATTAGACCCATGCGCCTAGGGTACCACAGGTATGTTCCTAACTCCCTTGTTTTACTTTAGTCTAATGCATTGAGGACAATACATGCTTATTTGGTGGGGACAGAGGTACTTGTGGGTCTATATGTCCTCTTGGGGTTTTTTTTGTTACCGTGTTTGTTTTCACTCAAGTGCTATCATAGTAGAACCAACATGTTTAGGTTGTTATTTATATTATTATTTGTTTTCGTGTTTAATTAGGAGAAAAATAAGGGAACCTTAGTGCAGTCCAATTTTGAACGAACTTTGAATGATAATGATGCTTTTTGATTGTTTAAAGGACACCCCTCTTGAAAATTTTATTTTGAATTGTGTGTGTAGTATATTAGTTTGTGACAGCTATTGGATCTTGTTATGGCATTAGTATTATAGGCAGAATGACTGTAGCCAACAATGCATGAACTGGATAGGTAGTAGTTGATAGTGTAACCCTGTGCTATGTGTGTGTGAGGTCATTACCGAGTTCACTTTGTGTGTGTGATCCAAAGCTTTCCCGGTTAGTCTTTCGTAGGTTATAGGATAGTGGTTAGGAAAGGATCATAGGCCATTTTTGAATAAGTCTACTTTTAGCGTAAATGCCTGACCAAATAAAATAAATATCCCTTGATCCTAATTTTGAGCCTTAGTTGACCTATTTCTTTCATTAGCCTATTCACCTTTCCATTTTGACTTACAGTGAACCTGTCTTGGCCCTGGTCCCTCCTTATACATTGTGTACCTCAACTCAGGCAAATCGCCTAAGTTGACGGTGACTATTATAGGGGTGCGTAGTTTGACTTGGGTATAAAGAAGGGGTTAGTAAAAAAAAAAGAAAAAGAGAACAAATTTGGGTGTGAAGAAAAAAAGAAAAAAGAGAAAAAAAATGAGTGAAATAAATAGAAATTACAAAAAAGAGAAAAATAAAAAAAGTTGTGTTTTGAAAGTATGAAGAAAATCACACCCAAAATCTGAAAATAAATGAAGGAGAATAAAACGAGAATGGTTGGAAAGTATAGCCAAAAATAGTGTGGTGTCAAGGAGGGTTGGTTGGAAAGTATAGCCAAAAATAGTGTGGTGTCAAGGAGGGTTGAGCCACCATATCCATATGTACCACACCCGTCCCCAAGCCTATATTACCAAGCCGATGAAAGTCCTATAGTGATCCTAGTCCAACTGTCCGAAAAACTAAGGCATAGAAAATAAGGGCAAGCCTATGGTATTTCACGCACACTGTTTGAACTTCTTTGTGAGAGAGAGTGTTTTGACCCAGGCCCTACTTTGATATTCATTAGTATGCTGTGAGTGTATGGGACTTCTTTGTTGTGAGAGTACATGGGCTACATTGTTATCTGTTATTTGTTCGGATAATGTCATTTGCATATATGCTTAGTTGTTTGTTCATAATCTGATGCCATCATTTGATCCCTTCTGTGCCATGATAATATACTGTATATATACACACCGTGGTTTTGATTTGCAAATAGGGGGTCAAACAAATTTTGGTGCCAAAAGTAATAAGTTGACTGCCGTAGGTCTCTTACGTTTCTCTTAGTTAAGCATCGATTGTGTTTGTTTTGTTTTGTTTGCCTGAGGACATGCAACCATTCTAAGTTGAGGGTGTTGATGTTCCATGGTTTCAAGGCACTTTCGATGGTTAAAACAAGGAAAATATGCAATAAATTGGGTAAGTTTGGTTGGTATGATGTGTTTTTTTGTCCTATCTTGCAGGAAAATAGGTTATGGAAGCAAAATAGAGAAGAAAGGAAGAAGCATGCACTAGAATGGAGAATTTCAAGAAGAAAAGATCCAAGTCGAAATCTAGAGAGTGACTCACGGTAGGGACTCACGCCATGTGAGTTGACCTATGTCACGTAGGTTTGTGTCATGAATCAAACTTCTGAAGATTGTGAAGAAGCCTGATTCTCAAGGTACGGACCCACGTGACGTGACTTGGGTCCACGATTCCAAGTCACGGAACCATGGAATGCTGCCAACTTTTTTCTCCTACTTTTTTTAGGATAGGATTCACCTTGTATCTATAAATACCCCTATGTTGTCCTATGTTTAGGGATAGATCATTAAATTATTTTGAGATATACTTTCATTATTTTGAGTTCGTAAATACATTATTGATTTTGTAATCTTGGAACATCGATTCTAGGGTTTTTATTCATATTGAGATTTCAGTTTACAATTATGTTTTCATCATTGAATTCTTCTTGTGTTCTTGCAATCATGAGTAACTAAATCCATCAACTAGGGTTGTGTGAGCCATGAGGAATTAATGAAATGGATTAAGTGCAAAGCAATTCTGAACCGATGTGAGTGCACGTATTATTATTTCTTTCGTTGCGCTTGATCTTCTAACAGTTGCAAACGTTAAAAACTCGCCTGTGTTCTAGACTTGCTCGAAAGAGAGGTAGATATTGGGAAAAGAAAATAACAACAGAGATTTGAAGCTATCAACCTTCATCTAATAACTTGAGCCATAAAACAGATACTTATCTGAGATCCAGGACAAGGGTTAGTAGAGAGACACTCAAAGATTGAGAGAACAAAAATGAAAATCGTTGAACCAAGGTCGACAGATGTTTAGATGAACATATCTTGTTAGATTTTTCATGCAACGTAGCGGGACAGTTTTGCCAGCATAAGTAATCGGTGAAGTTAAGGAATCATTACTATTACTACTTGCTTACAAAAATCCCCCAGTTTTACTTACTTGCTAATTACTCAGACTAGCATTCAAAAAACTTTCATTCTATTCCCTGTGGGATCGACCCCAACCTAGTTAGGTTCTATATTTGATACATCGACCACGTTATACTTTTATGGACGTATATTTTGGGGGACATCAAATTTTGGCTCCATTACCATAGGTATGTCAAATATAATGACCTCTAGATCATATACCTCTCAATTTCCTGGGCTTTAATACTATGCCTCCATAAAAGTATAACGTGGTCTCTGAATCAAATATAGAAGTCGATCCCACAGGGAATAAGACGAAATTAGGTCGAGCTCTTGTCTGAGTAATTGGCAAGTAAGTAAAAAGGTTTTTTTTTTGTAAGTAAATAGTAACAGGAACGATTGTTGATTTTTTTGGATTTGTAATCAATATGAGAAATACACAAGGACTGTGATCCCCAATAATTTCTTAAATCCACCGGTTACTTGTGCTGGCACACTGTCCCGATGTGTTGGATGCAAAATCTAACAAGATAGGTTCATCTAAATGTCTCTCGACCTTGGTTAGACAAATTTCACTCTTCTTTTTATAATCATCCTGTCGCCTCCAATCACCGTCACGATCTCGTTCTTTGTCTCTATATCCTGACTTGTTATAATTGTCTCTATAGTAGTTTCGACCTTGATTCCCTTGCCTTGAGTTCCAAGAGTCTTGATTAGACCCTTGGACCTTGGCTCGAAAACCCGCCACTTCTCGATTAAGGTACTTAGCCTCCTCATCAGATTCATAATCATCATGCCTAGGTGTTTTGCCTATACCTACGGCATGCACCTTCTCAGCACCTCTAGCCGCAATCTGTTTGGCTAGCAAGCCAATTTCTATCATCAATTGTGCCACCTCTTGAGCTATAGATTCATCCAAAGCTCATTGTGATGTCGAGGCTCCAATAGCATACATCCCAGTAGGTGTATCTGCCTCCTGAGTATGCCATCCTTGGTTGGTTTTAGTGATAAGATCTAAAATCTCTGAAGCTTGTTCCCACCTCAGACTCATAAATGCTCCGCCAGTGATAGTATCTGATACAACCTTGGTATTGGCGTTTAAAGCCCTGTAGAAGATTTCAAGTAAACTCTTACCATTCATCCTATGATGTGGAACATTCTGCAGCTTCTTCTTAAACCTTAGCCATGTCTTGTAAAGTGTTTTAGAATGTAGTTGTCTGAAGTTTTAAATCTCATCTTTCGACTGTAGCATCTTGGAGGGTGGGAAAAATCTCTCCAGAAATTGATTTCTCAACTCTTGCCATGTAGTGATGGAACCTTGTGGTAATTTGGCCAACCACAAAGTCGTTTCTCCTGTTAGAGAGAATGGAAACAATCTCAACTGAATAGCCTCTTGGTCAACTCCAGGCAAATTATATGAAGTGCATACCCCTACAAAGTTCATCACATGCATGTTCGGATCATCAGTAGGAAGACCGGCGAACACACCTTTCAAGTTTAGCTGGTGGATCATGGCATTTGTATGTCAAACTTAGTGCCCTGATAAAACTCATATGGAATAATGGCACCAGTCTCAACCGGCTTGAAATAAGCCACATCCTCTTCTTTGGGATTATCATAAACCGACACATATGGTGTTTGAGGTGGTTGTTGCACCCTCAGTCTTCTTTGTCTCTCTTCAAGTGCAGCGAGACGTTGTGATGCTGATTGTATTCCTTGATGATCTCTATCCACTTGTCTAAGAACTGCTTGCCTCGTATTTTCCTCATCCGTTAATCGAGCAGTGATTTGCTTGACAGTTTCATGACCAGCTGAATGAATTGGTGGCTGGTTATGAATACCTTCCGCGACTGCAGGATCCTGAACTCCGTCGGTGTTCACTATTCTTTGATTTGCTCTCAGTGTTCTTTCTATCTCAGTATCAAGTGGAATCAGGGGATTACCTTGACTCCGAGTGTTGGGGATACACCAGCGTGTGCCCTTAAAAGTACAAAAAAATAAAACCAATCAACTCCAACAACCAAACTAATCAACTCTGTAACCGTATTCCCCTGCAATGGCGCCAAAAATTGATGTCACCCAAAATATACCTCCAAAAAAGTATAACGCGATCGATGTATCAAATAAAGAACCCAACTAGGTTGGGGTCGATCCTACAGGGAATAGGGCAAAAGTCTATCAAATGCTAGTCTGAGTAATTAGCTAGTAAGTAAAACTGGGGGATTTTTGTAAGCAAGTAGTAGCAATAACGATTGTTCATTGTTGGATTTGTTATCAATATGAGAAATACACTAGGACTGTGATCCCCAATGATTCTTTAACTCCACCTGTTACTTGTGCTGGCAAAACTGTCCCACTGCATTGCATGCAAAATCTAACAAGATATATTCATCTAAACGTCTCTTAACCTTGGTTAGATGAATTTCACTCTTCTCCTCTCGGTCTCCGAGTGTCGCACTACTAACCTTGTCCAGGATCTCAGATAACTATCCCTATTACAGCTCAAGTTATTAGAAAAAGGTTGATAGTTTCAAATCTCTATTGTTATTTCCTTTTCCCAATCTCTACCTCTCTCTCGAGCAAGTCTAGAATACAGGCGAGTTTCTAATGTTTGCAACCATTAGAAGGTCAATCACATAAAAGAAATAACAATATATGCATTCACGTCGGTTCATAATTGCTTTGCACTTAACCCGTTTAGTTAATTCCTCATGGTTCACACAACCCTAGTTGATGGGTTTAGTTACTCATGATTTCAAGAACACAAGAAGAATTCAATGATGAAAACATAATTGTAAACTCATAATAATAAGAAAACTCTGAAATCTCATTATGAATAAAAACCCTAGAATCGATGTTCCAAGATTACAAAATCAATAATGTATTTACGAACTCAAAATAATGAAAATATATCTCAAAACAATGTAATGACCAACCCCTAAACATAGGAAAATATAGGGGTATTTATAGATACAAGGTGAATCCTATCCTAAACAAAGTAGGAGAAAAAAGTCGGCAGCTTTCCACGATTCCATGACTTGGTATCGCGGACTAGGTGACTTCACGTGGGTCTCTGCCATGAGAATCAGGCTTCTTCACAATTTTCAGGAGTTTGACTAACGGAACAAACCTACATGACGTAGGTCGACTCACGTGGTGTGAGTCCCTACCGTGAGTCACTCCCTCAGTTTCGACTTGGCACTTTTCTTCTTGAAATGCTCCATTCTAGAGTATGCTTCTTCCCTTCTTCTCCATTTTACCTCCTTAACCTATTTCCCTGCAAGATAGGACAAAAAAATATCATACCAACCAAACATACCCAAGTTATTGCATATTTTCCCTGTTTTAAGCATCAAAAGTGCCATTAAACCATGGCGCATCACTAACCCAGACAAATAATAGCCTAACTAGGCCCCTATAAGCCCGGAAGGAACAAACAAACACTCAGCAAACAACAACCATAACATGTACCTATGCAGCCCCCCATAAAATCAATAGATACAAGTGCCAAATTATTATACTGGTGATAGGCGATGCATACAAATGAATGAAAGTCATGAAAAGGAACAGATGATGCGAGATAAACCAAGTACCATATCCAACATAAGTTTATACACCTCCTCCAGTTTAATAGCTTGCAAAGGCAGGACCTACGATGACCATCCTTCTCAGGTACTGTGGCTTATAGGATGAAGAGGCCCATATGGGACTCGAGATATCCGTATACACTGCCTGATCTCAAACTAGGACTTTCATAATCCATATCCATAACAGTAGAAATAACAAGAACCAGATTCAAATCGGAACCAGTGGCTAATAACAAGAGGCCAGATAATCCATCACTGTACTATAACTATATCCAGATTCGAACCGACACCATTGGGTAATAATAAGAGGCCTGATGATCCATTTACAACCACAGAAATTTCATGACAAGAACCATACACACCTTCTAGAAAGCCCAAGCCTTAACCATAATCGAGTGCCAAATCTCCCAAATCGCAACCATAAATAGATGCTGGACTCTAATCGGAACTCAAAAGCATGACATAACTAGCGCTAATCCAGGGGTCCTAAACCCATCACCAACCCATTTATTCATAAAATTTCAGTCTCAAGCGGTCAAATCCTCTAAGGCCGGGCGGGTTCCATTTACTAGATCAAAGAGATATGGTCAAACATCAGTTACTGACCCTCCCAAGGGTAATGAAGCTAAATAGGCGTACAATCAAGTCTAAGTCAACCCGGACCCAATGTAATAGCCTAAGAAAGGAGTCATAAGCCCTTCTAAGCCTAAAAAAGAGTCATTTGAAGCATTGTATCCAAAAAAGGGAAATGGGACCCACTACCATACCCTAATAACCCAACCTAAGGCAAACACCTACCCGAACCTAGGCTAAGGTTTCTCAATCCTGATCCAAGGCACTAGAAGAACTAAGTCTAATCCTAAAGGTAGACCGCATACTAACCTAAGGGAAAATAGGATCAAATTATGGCAAAAAAGGGACTTAACCGACTAAAAATAAGTGTGAGAATGTGGATAATGCATGCATGCCATCACCAGTATCCAAACAAAGAAAATGTAAGCTCCTAAGCATCTATAAACTAAGCCACAATCCTTTAAAGCATAGAGAACTAACCCGGTGTCCTTGGTCTCATAACCAAGGCCTCGGCCCCAACAATGTAATATACAGAACAATAAGAGTATATAATCATATGTAGAAAGTTAGAAGCGGGATCAACAAAGACTTAGGGCAGAAACTGATGATATAACAATGGAAAAAAAATCTTCTTAACGTACTCTAATCGCCCCCAGCTCCAATTTATAGATCCTCACGCTCTTCCAAGCTCAAAGGTTCATCAATTGTGGAAAAAAGGACTAGAAATAGCTGAAATTTGCATGAAAAGAGAATATATAGACCCAGTGGTGGCTGCTTAAGCAACCACTTAGCCACTAAAGCGGATACCGCTAACGATTTACTGCTAAAGCAGCAAAAAAATGCTAAAGTGGCAGGTGCAGAAGGGGCAAGACGCTGCTAAAGCGACACCCCAATTGCTTAAGTTGTGTCTGCTAAAGCATACAAGTACCGCTAAAGCAACCCTCAGTCGGGTAGCCAAACATGCTAAACCGAGACAAAGCTGCTAAAGCGGCTCCCAAGCAGCTTAAGAGGCTGCACCAGTTACCAAAACCCAGTAATTTACTAGGTCCAAATGAACTCCAACTGGGTTCTCTGGATTCGTTCGAAACCCCATGCGTGCAAATGAACTATGCTACCATACCAAATTAATCATTCTAGACATAATAGAATCTTTGAAATTCCCATCCGAGGTTGTTTCAATAAAAGTAGGCCCCACACCCACTGTTCTATTTTTTACCAATCCCAACCAATAGCCCAAAATGAGCCCGAAAGCCTCGGGACATAGACTAAGGGTCACCCTAGCCTAAACTCCATATTCCAAAGCTTACGACATTTTCAAAATTTTCATTCGAGGCCATTTACTGGAAGTGTTGGTCCAAGATCAATTTCTTAATTTCAAAAGCTCCAAAATAGAGAAATGGGCTTAAAACCCAAACAAACTGCCCGAAGACCGAACCAACGATCCCAACAAGTCATAAATGACATGTAGATACTATGGGAAGACACAAAATACAAAAAATATATGGAAAAAGAGAAAATAACCTGGAGGGTCATTAAAACATCAACTACTTAAAGGACTTTTGACCTTGAAAGTCATTCAATAGAAAGAGCCCGAAAGCTCAAAGGGACAAGGTACTAAGCCCACATACCCTGCAAGGCTCCCCAGACAACATCGATGGCCCTAACCGATTCTTCCAAGGGATTTTGCTAAAGGTACTCCCTTTTTCATTCACATTCTTATTTCACTTTCCAAATAACTAAAAGCTCATTCTCAACAACCAACTGGCCTCCAATTAAAATCGAGCTCTACCGAAGTACATAAACCAAAAACCAAAGCATATTGACAACATACCAATACAAACACAACTGAGCAAGAATCTTATCCAGACTAAAGACAACCCAAGGCATGAATCATACAGCCGACTCCAAATTCTAAATCTAATATTTTCTTGCCTTTTCAAACCTACTGCCTGCTCTGAACTACACGAAATCTCTCCAGCATATCTGAGTCTTGTCTGTGTAATCAAACCACCCTAGCCTTGAAACACTAAAGTTGATCAACAAAAAATCCAGACGGACTAGCATAAGAACAAAGCTTATAAGGTTCTACCTGAATACTTAAATGGTGGTGACCAAAGTCTGCGATCTCTGCTAAAGCCACTAACTGGTTCAGATGACCCTCTAAATAAATAGTCATGAGTCCAAAGCACAATCTCTCAAAACTAAATGATCCACTTTAGAAAGCCCCACAAACTGTGGGTGAAACCATGCTAAGCCTAATTTGAGTACACTTCTTCCGCTGAGTAGACAGTTAAAATTCTGACAAAAATTGAGAACCAAGATCAAAAACAGTAGAAACTAGCACCATGTGCTGACGAACCATCTCTCGAACATCTATATTAGACAATTTTCCTAAACTGAAGAAAACTAAGCCGATATGTGGAGAGTAAGACTAGTCAACCTGCCAATAAATTCTCAACTAAATCAAAACCTCAAAACGGAGGGTACAACCAAGTTATACAATCCATAGATACAATCTCAACGCCGAAGCTAAACTACTCGATCTCAACTAACTAAACTAATATTGTTGACGAGTAAGCATCTATGTCCCAAAATCAATCACAACTTTCAAGCTATCATTCAAAAGAGTCAAAAATCATAACGGAAGACAACAAGTCTTCACTAAATCAAAAATCATAACGGAAGACAACAAGTCTTCACTAAGGTCAAATACCTAGTCAAAAATCATAACGGAAGACAACAAGTCTTCACTAAGGTCAAATACCTAAATCAATCTCACTATCAAAAATCAAGCATATGCCTAACGGTTCACGCAATAGCTTAAACCAAAAATTTTCTCGAGAACATAATCATAATAGAGGAAGATCACTGGATGAAGATACGAGAAATTAAATCCACATCTATTGAGGGGCATGACGTATCAAGGCATAACTAAGAACTCACTGGGACTGCAAAGAATATTGATGATAGTCAAATCTTGAGCAAGTTAGAAAATATAATCGTAGCTTAAATCTGGTCAAATCAATACTCAAACGATGGCAATGAATACTCACTCACAAAAGACACCTGATTTGGTTATCGACAACTAATACACAAATATATATATCACTAAGCAGATGCATCCCTCGAGGTCACACTAGGCCAAACAAATCTCAAAATGAGAAATTATAGAATTCACTAATTTAAACCAACTTCAATTCAACTGGACCATGAACCACATCACAAAAAGAATGGAGTACCCAACTTAACACCAACACCAAGATCAAGACTACTATCGGGCGATGAACTAGAATAATCAGAAAAATAACCCTCAACTTATCAACATTTGGAGTAGGCTATAAAAAAGGATCTCCAAGGATAAAATCACAACAAAACCATAGAAGTCCAACCCTACCTTCACTTTCACAACCTACTCAACAACCGACCTTACTTCACCAACAGAAAGGAAAACCAACCAACCAATGTTCTAAGCCAATCGACCAAGAATCACAAGAAAGGAAACACTGACTAGATAATGCTAGTCTAGACTTCTATCAAGTAAGAATCAATATTAACCAAAGTAATAACAGTAACAATAGTAACACTAGCATAAAGTGCAGCTGGTACAAAAATAAAAAAAACTAGTACCACTCTAGGATCATAACAAGGCCATTATGCCAAAGGAAATGGGACTTACCCAAGTGCTACACCCCAAGGAAATTACCATACCAATCCACTCAATCCACTACTAAAATAAAATATCTATAGGAGTAGTCAAATATGCATAATTCTACACAAATTCTTACAACAATCAATGTAGTAATATCAAGGCATATAACCACCGATGAGTATGAAAATGCCAACTCAATTCAAATAGAAACTAAAAGATAGTAATCAAAATTGCACCTATAATGATGAAATCTGAAGCCATGGTCCCTGCCCTGTCTGAAGAAGTATGAATCTGAATGCGTCTTACCTTAGATCGAGCATCTGAACTTTCAATTGAAACACCAAAAGAACTTCCTCTAACTGAAGGTGTCATAACCCTATGAGACTGATTTGGCTGCACTGACTACTCAATAATCCCATGTTGGGGACACTCTCTGGACCAATGAACAATCTCTCTGAAGTTATAACAAACCCTTAAAGCTCTAACCGGGTGAGAAACATGAGCTGGACCAAGTTGGCTGACTAACTCATGCTTGGGGCAATCCCTAGACCAATGGCCGAATTGCCCATAATCAAAAGATGCCTCTTAAATTTTCTGATGCACTATACTTGCTGACCCAGAATACCTGCCACTGCCTAAAGATGCGGAGGCTCTACCTGAATGGACCTGATAGGCTGCAAGTGATGTTGACCTCTGCTGGGAGGATCCCGACCTCTAGATTAAATAACACTAACACTATACTGTTGACATAGCCTCTTACCGCCATATCCATATATCTCAAGACATGCCCTCTCTATTGTCCTTGCATGATAAACAACTTGAGGAAAATTTCTAAGCTCTAACTCCCTGGTCTGACTCTAAACTAAAACTCTAGCAATACATGTAAAAGTCTCGTCTTCATCTATCGACAATCTCGTGCTATCCATCCGAGAAGGAGTGGAGTCAAAAGAGGTACTTAGAAGTTCATGGGAGTCGAGACACATCATAAAGAATCAATAATTTGAATTTTCTAGGATTATCCTATAGCCTCTTGAAGATAGGATACAGACGTCATCGTACCGATCTGCAGGACTCTACTGGGCATCTTTCTCTTATACTAACAACATCAGTGAACCTATGCTTTAATACCAAACTGTCATGACCCGATTTCTCAGGGTCATGATGGCACCTATAATAACCCACCAGTAGATAAGTTAACCCATAGTCTAGAACAGGTAGTAGTGGACTACTAAGAAAAGCGAAAGCAAAACTAAATAAGAATGAGAAAAGAGACAAAAAGAAAGTAAACATTTTCACCCAAAACTTGGTGAGGCTAGTACATGAGCCATTATTAATCAAGAGTACAAGGTGAACACAATATAGATATATAAAACCGTCTCTGAAATGTAAAATAAAGATCAGTCTAGCAAACGAGGGAGAGCAGGAACAACTTTGGACGCTAGGAGCTCACCCCAAATCTCCAATCTATGGTAACTCTGCATGATGCACACATTAGTGGTGAGAACTCATACTATGATCTGCAGGGTGCAAAAGTGTAGAATAAGTACCAAAACGAGGTACTCAATCGGCATCGACTGACTGAGCTCCAAAGACAATGCAAGTATAAATAACATGTAAAGCAAGAATAAACATTATAGACAACTATCTAAGAAATGAGACATAATAAATACTAATGGAAAAGTAAATATAAACTATCATACCCTACAAGTAATTCGGGATGAAGGTGCAATACCAAACATAACTAGCCAATACACAAATGAAGAGTGAAAGAAGGATATATATATATATATATATATATATAGTAGTATGAGGCAAGAAGGGTATATGCAATAAGAATAGATAAGAAAGAAGAGGGATATACAATAATACTATAGATATGGGGCTAAACACGAAAGCACTAACCTGAGGGAGCTAGCCTAATGTCTCGAAGATCATAACCAAATATGAGAGCTAACTCTAGCATAGTAAGAGTCACTAACCAAAATTTGAATAATCATAAGATAGTCTATCAATAATAAATCTTACCATAATAAGGAGTAAAGGAACTCGGAAGTGTACCTACAACCTCGGGTACCAATCCATAACCAGCCTACCACGAACTATACAATAATAACCAAACAATAATGTAACCTGCTAACCCAAACAAACAATATCCTAATCAGGCCCCCATAAGCCCGAAAGGCACAAGCAAACACTCAGCAAACAACACCTATAACATGTACCTATATATCCCCCCCATAAGACCGATAGATACAAAGGCCAAATAACTATACTGGTGATAAAAAATGCATACGAATGAATGCAAGTCATGAAAAGGACCAGATAATATGATATAAATCAAGTAACATATCCAACATAAGTTTATACACCTCCTCCAGCTCAATAACTCACATAAGCTGGACCTACCACAACCATCTTTCTTGGGTACTATGGCTTATCAAACGAAAAGGCCTATAGGGGACTCACGATATCCATATACACGACCTCATCCCAAATCAGTACTTCTATAATCCATATCTATAACAGTAGCAATAACAACAACCAGATTTAAACCAAAACCAGTGGCTAATAACAAGAGGTCCAGATGATCCATGACTGTACGTTAACGATAGCCGAATTCAAACCAACACCATTGGGTAATAACAAGAGTCCTAATGATTCATTTCTAACTGCTAAAATTCCTAGACAAGAACCATACACAACTTCCAAAAAGCCCAATCATTAACCATAATCGAGCGCCAGAGCTTCCAAATCACAACCATAAACAGATGTCGAACTCGAATTGGACCTCATAAGCATGACATAACTAGCAGTAATCCAGGGGTACTAAGCCCATCACCAACCTATTTATTCATAAAATTTCAATCTCGGGAGGTTAAATTCTCTAAGGACAAGTGGGTTCAATTACTAGATCAAAGAGGTACGGTCAAAGATCAGTTACTGCCCCTCCCAAGGGTAATGAAGAAAAATAGGCATGCAATAAAGTCTAAGTCAACCCATACCAAAGGTAATAGCCTAAAGAAGTAGTCAAAAGCCTATCTAATCCTGAAAGAGAGTCATTCTAAGCATTCTATCTAAAAAAGAGCAATGGGACCCACTATTAGACCCTGATAACCCAACCTAAGGCAAACACCTACCCAAACCTAGCCTAAGGTTTTTCAATCCTGACCTAAGGTACTAAAAGAGCTAAGTCTAGTCCTAAAGGTAGACCACATACTAACCTAAGGGAAAACAAGCTCAAATTCTGGCAAAAAAGGGCCTTAACCAACTAAAAATAAGTGTGAGAATGTGGCTAATACATGCATGCCACCACTAGTATCCAAACAAAGTACATGTAAGCACCTAAGAATCTATAAACTAAGCCACAACTCCTTTAAAACATGGAGAACTAACCTATTTTCCATGGTCTCATAACCAAGGCCTCAGGCCCAACAATGTAATATATAAAACAATAAGAGTATATAAGCATATGTAGAAAGTCAGAAGCGGGATCAACGAGAGGCATCATTATACCAGGTGAATTTAACTAAGAAATATCATTAAAGTAGATAAGTACCACCCCGACTCCTACACTAAGACTACTCATGTCAACCTAAGGTCCTAATAGGTATATAGTGATCCTAATACATTCTTACAACTATGGCAGACATTCTAAACTAAGGAACAAGCTGCTATTTTATACTAAAGTTTCCCAAGGAAGGACAAGTTGATAAAAAGGTGATAATACAATCTAAAACCTATTCCTATGAACCCTACCCCATATGCAATCAATACGATATTCCATCTCATAGAGAAGAGTAGATCGAAGCCTACCTCGATATCGATCCGCAGTCTTGAACCATCCACAAACTGTTCATCACCACTTCACGATCACTGAATGACATCGTACTATCAAAATCAACATCTACATATTAATATGAGTAAAACAAGACCCATATTGCAGTATAAAAGTTCAGGTCAAAGATCAGGTGAAGAATAGGCCCGTAGGGGTTTGCTAATGATATTCCAAAATGGAATCCATCACGAGGTCCCTTGAAGGACATGGAATGTGTGATTAAAATTTAAGCACAAATGAAGTCTCAATTAGGGCTCAAAATAGCCCCAAGAGTCAAGGGAAAGCAAGAGTGAAATCGAGAATTTAACTAAGTCCAAATAGACTCCGATCGGGTATTCAAGGTTCGTTTTGAACCCTATGCACTCAAAAAAACTATGTTAACTTACCAAATTCAACATTCTAGACTCAACAAAACCATCAAAATTCCCAGCTGAGGTCATTTCGATAAAAAGTGTGCCCCACACATACTGTTTTATTTTTCACCAATCCCAACCAATATCCCAAAATGAGCCCAAAAGCCTCAGGACCCATACCAAGGGAACTCCTAGCCTAAAATCTATGTTCTAGAGCTAAATGCACTGTCATAATTTTCATACAAGGCCGTTTACTAGAAAGTTTAGTCCAAGACCAATTTCGTAACTTCAAAAGCTCTAAAATAGGGAAATGAGCTTAGTACCCAAAAAAACTGCCCGAAGACCAGTCCGACAGTCCTGAAAAATCATAAATCAATTGTAACCACTACGAGAAGACACAAAATGCCAAAAATACATGAATAAGGAGAAAATGACTTAGAGGGTCAATACATGATTAGAGGTGAAGTTAGCCTTTTTCAAGTGGATGGTTCAGCAGCTGCAACTTTAGCATTAGAAAACATTAGTATTTTGTGTGATAGTTGTAGAGTTTTAATTTTACAAGACATATTATATGCACCTATTGTTAGAAAAAAATTGATTTCAGTTTCTAGAGTTTTGAGATATGGTTATGATGTTAATTTTTCTAATAACGATTGGGTTATTAGCTATAATAAACATTTTATCTCTGCTGGTACTTTGATTGATGATCTTTTTATTATTTATGTCTTTGCTGAACTACAATAAACTATTGAGCTGAATAATGTTAACCTTTCGACTAAAAGAAAATGTTCTTCTAAATTTAATGAGACTTACTTATGGCATTTGCATCTATGCCATATAAATCTAGATAGAATTTCGATGTTGGTTTGATATGGAACTTTAGGTTCATTAAAAGTATAGGCACTTCCAACATGTGAATCCTGTTTACAAGGAAACATGACTAAGAGACCTTTTCCCTCAAACGAAAATTGATTAAATGATAAATTAGAGTTAATTCATTATGATTTGTGTGGACAATGAACATTCAAGCGAGAGGTGGTTATGAGTATTTTGTGACTATCATCGATGATTACTCAAAATATGAACATATTTATTTGTTGCACCGAAAGTTTGAGTGCTTTGAGAAATTCAAAGAGTTTAAGACAGAAATGGAGAAACGAAATGAGAAATATATCAAGTCACTGTGATATGATCGTGGTGATGAATACCTCTCCAAAGACTTTATTAGTTACTTATTAGAATAAGGAATTACATCTCAAATGTCTGCACCTAAAACTCCACTACTGAATGGTATTAGAAAAAGAATAAATAGAACTCTTTTAGAAATGGTTAGATCTATGATGAGTTACTCTAATTTGCCTTCTTCATTTTGGTGTTATGCACTACAAACTGTAAACTATATTTTGAACTTAGTTCCTTCTAAGTCGGTACCTGTGACACCCATAGAACTATGGATTGGGCATAAATCTAGTCTAAAATATATTTGAATTTGGGGATGTCCAGCACATGTGCTGAAAGGGAAGGCAGAAAAGTTGGAACTGAGATTAGAAGTATGTGTTTTTATTGGGTACCCTAAGGAACGAAAGGTGGTCTGTTTTACAATCCTAAAAAAGAAAAAGTTAATTGTAAGTACCAATGCAGGTTTCTAGAAAAGGATTTTTTAACAAACCACATTCTCAGAAGTAAAATAGTTTTATGAGAATCAAGCAGAGAGCTAACAAATCAATCTACAGACAATAATGAAAAACAAATCCAAACTTCAGATGTCAGAGTTAACATACCTTTGCATTTTAGTAGTAGGAGAGATGTTAATAGACATACAGTTCCACAAGTACAAGTTCCTAAAAACCCATTGCATCAAAGTTGTGAGAGTAGCGCTGAGCAAATTGCACTAGAGGAAGAAGTCATTGATGTCCCAACACCGCAACGTTACAATTACTCTCTATGTTCCAATTTATGTGACAAAATTAAAATTTCTAGAGTCAATTAAGTTTTTTTATCGGAAGAATACATATCTTTTAAATATTTCAAGTTGTTTATTGAAAGTTACTACAGTAATTATAATGAACTCTTACATATACCATGAATGTAATTTGGTCCTTCATGTTCGTGGTTTTCTTTCAAGCAGTAATATCAATGAGCTTAGTTTATTCACCTAATAGAAATTATTTTGAGGAATTTATTGTTTTGAACTTAATTTTTTATAGAAATATTATTTTTTTTGAGGTTTTTCTAATAGTGTTGGGTATCCCATTTAAGACCCCGTTAATTTGAATTCATGCTTGAAAATCCTAGTTAATAGTATAAATAAAAATAATATTTCTATCTTAACACATTATTCCATTATAAATAGAACCTTCTTAACTTTTTGGAATGTTGATCATCCATGTTGAAGTTGTTAGGATATATTATAAACCATGTGTTTTGTATAGTATTATTTATTGAACAATTGTTTATTGATTTATTTAATTCAATAAAGTGCTACATTAAATAAATCATTTTGTTATATATGTATCCCCAACTTATATAGTAGGTGATTTGGTGTATATAGTTTGAGCTTATACACAAAAAATTAAATCATCGGATCTTATAAGTTAAAGTTATAGTTCACAATCATAGATGGAAATTCGGACAAACCATCAGAATGATTGTAGCACGAGATTAAAAGTAATTTGTCTTGATTACGAGAATGGTATAGTTCTAACTTCTCGTGCTAGTGTATTTTATAGGTATTAAACAGGATCGAGTAGAGATAGTTGTTTTAAACTGATTGAAAAAAATATATTCTCTAAACTGTTAAATGTACTTATATTCTCAATCTTGATATAACTATTATGATCTGTATATATTATTTATCGTTTTAATTTATTAAAAGGTGAGATTCTGAGATGGGTCAATATTCCTGGTAAATTGGATGATAATAATATATATTGGTAAAATAATAAGTTAGTTGATGGAATCCATGTCTCGGTATAAAGATTGATGATATACCTTTTATGAGAAGCTTCTGGTGGATTTATGAATAGGACATATGAAATAAGTTAAGCATTGTTCTGAAGGAAATTAATCATTATATTAAAGTCATCAGTAATTTAGTTTATTGATTAGTATCTGTAATCTTAACATGGAAAATAACATAAGTGTTTAATGGGGAATTTTAAAATAAAAACAGAGGAGTGCAATTATGAATTATTAGTGAAATGATTTATAATTTATAATGGTAAGAATAATTCAAATTAAAGTTTTAAATTATTTCCATAATAGGGAGAATCAGTAATTAATTCAGTCGTACCTACAGTGCTCATATTAAACTAGAACGGAATCCTATTTTCTAGAGGAAAACAAAAAGAAGACAAAAAATGTGTGTTCCTAGTTCAAAAAGAAAACAGACGCACATTTTCTTGGTTCCTCTATTGTCTGCGAAAAGGACCTCTATAAGTAGGGGTTCTTCTAACCTAGAAAGACAATTCAATTTTTTATTCAGTAGTTGTCCACCCAAGTATTGAGAGAGTTTGGTTGTGAAATTGGGATCACTGCAGAAGACTGCAGAACTGAAGACAGACTTGCTTCAAGATATCTGCTCACGCTTCAAGAGTTTTTTCTTGGTTAATTTTAAGCACGCTTTGTGTGAACTATGTATTTATGTTTGTTGTGTATAATTCATGTAAGCAGTATGATTCTGGAATGCTTATGTTGTGTACTATTTTCTTACGATTGGCATCACGAGCCTTGCTTGCATCTAAATAGATTACATGTAATATATGTATGAGTAATTATATTCGTGGTGTATAATTTACCGTGAAAAAAAAAATAGGTGGCACTTGAAGTTGTCTGATTTGTATGATTTATGTGAAAATTTATGTGTAAATTAGACCGGTGAAAGCCATGAATTGATAATTAATCTACTTTGCATTGTATTGTCATAAAGCCACCATGTTTCCTTTTTTATTTTGTTGAGTAAAATTTAAGAGGAATTCACTGGTTACACAAGCGGTGAGGGTTTGGTGGTAGATGCTTTTGCAAAATGGAGATAAGTTTTTCATTTTTTTTCTCATGTAATGCTTGAATTTATAAAAAGGAGGAAAACATTATGGACGAAACAAAAAATATGGAAAAAAAAAATTCTTTTGTTCAAGGTGTTAGGGTTTTTGCACTGATTTTCTTACCAAATTTAAGTTTTATTTTCTTGGAACGAAAATAAAAGTAATACCATAATTACTTTTACTTTTTCTAAAAGAAAAATATAAAACTCTACGATATTTGGTTTATTTCTTGCTTGGAGGAAAAGTTTTGGAACTCTATAAATAAAAGACCTCTCTTCTCATATCAAAACACAATAACATTCACAATGTAGTCCTCAAAAGAGTCTTGGTTATGAGGAGATTTTCTCACAAATAAGTTTTTTTGCTTTTTGAATTAGTTTTTAATATGTAGGTCATTTGACCAAACCATATCCAATAATATGTGTTTAGTATAGTTTTTGTGTCATCTGATTTATTGTCCCAAAGGTTTGCAATCAACCGCATGACACCCTCTCGATTTCGAGCCCAACAAGTGGTATCAGAGCCAACATTCCTATGGGTCCTATGGTTTAATGATCCAGATTCATCGAGATTGCAGATAAGTTCAAGTCAAGTTCCTACCAAGTTGATGCTAATGAATAGTTTTTTATTTTGTTAAAAAAAAAAAAGGTCAAGATACTACATGTGGAGAAGAAGTTTCAAATAAATTTTTCAACAATCCTGCTGCGCCATCTTTAAAACAAAATCAATTTTCAACCCATGTTTATGGGCTCCAACTTTCAACCCCTGCTTACTTTTAATGCTTAGGCTCCTTTCAACTTATACATATATACTTTTAATGCATGAGCTTCACTTTTAACCTATGCTCACTTTCAATGCACAAGGCTCTTTTCAACCCTATTCACTTATAACAAAAGGCGCTAATAATATTAACCCATGCTTTTATTTTTAATGCACAGGGCTTCAATTTTTAATGCATACCAACTTTTAATCATGATAAGCAGCAGTAATATATGAAGATTATATGAAGAACGAAGATCATGCATTTGAAGAAGACGGATTAAGTTTGTCAAGAAAATCCAGCCAAAAGGAGAGATTTGTTATGGGTTTTGCCCTAATTATCTTACCAAATTTAAGTTTTATTTTCTTGGAAGGAAAATATGAATTCCAACAGAACTTCAACTTCTACTTGGTTGATTAATTCAGGGGCAGTGCTGGAACATAATGTTTGACGATATCCATTTCCATATGGTAATTGAAGTTAAACAGCAGGAAACAAAAGTAATACCATAATTAGTTTTATTTTTCCTCAAAGGAAAATATAAAACTCTACCATAGTTGGTTTATTTCTTGCTTGGAGGAAAAGTTTTGGAACTCTATAAATAGAAGACCCCTCTTCTCATATCAAAACACAATAGCATTCACAATGTAGTCCTCAAAAGAGTTTTGGTTAGGGGAGATTTTATCTCAAATAAGTTTTTATGCTTTTTGAATTAGTTTGTAATATGTAGGTCGTTTGACTGAACCATATCCAATAATATGTTTTTTAATATAGTTTTTGTGTCATCTGATTTATCGTCCCAGTAGTTTGCAATCAATAGCTTCCGCATGACGTCCTCTCGATTTGGGGTAGTTATTTTTGTTTCATGTGAATATGACATAGCTATTTGTTTTCTTGAAACAACTGCATGCGGCCCCTTTTGAAAAGAAAAATAAAATTTAGGTGTATTTTTCTTTATCACATGAAAGGACGAGAGTGAAAAATTTTGCACCTGTGATTGAGATTTTTTTATTAAAAGAATTTTTTTTTGGTTTATATGTTAATGAACCAATGGTGCTTCATTCTTGGAATCATGTTGGAACAGAATTAGTCCTGAAAAATTTACATTGTATGAGCATAAGTTTCTTACAGTATAATGTTCAAGGGTTAATTGAAAAATTGTCTTTCATATGTGTTATTTTCTCATGTGTGTATAATTGCACATATATGAGATTATATATTGAAGGAACTAGAGAAATTGGTACCATTTTTCTGGAAATTTTTTAGTATAAAAATTTTTGAAAAGAAAATTTATTTGGTATTAAGGGCTCATCCACATAATTACCAAGATTAAATAGTAATGAAGTATTAAGTTTATGTGCTGACTTAGACCTTTCTCCATATCAGATGAATTTAATACAAGTCATTATGTATTTAATCACTAATTTGATAATCTGTATTAACTTTCCTAAATTGAGTAATATATGATTGAATCAATGTAACTAGATTTTTGGTTTTTCACTTGACTTAAACTAACAATATATTCTCCATCTAAGTTAGGTCTGTAAAAGTCCATGGGGTGAATAATCAGTCATTATGTATGTGCATTGCATGAGTAGTTCTCCAATTCCATTGATTGGCTATTTGAGATGCATGAATATATATATATATATATATATATATATATATATATATATATATATGTATGTATGTATGTATTTATGTATGTATATGATGAGTTTGAATTTAATTATTCAATGTTTATATGACTATTTTGATGATCTATTGTAACATTTTTCAATCTCAGATTCAATATGTCTTCTTTTACCTCCCTTTGCACAATTTTGGGTCAAAACAAACTTGAGGGTCATAACTATGTTGACTAGAGGAGAAATCTTGATATTGTGTTAACTACTGAAGAGTATAAATTTGTACTCTATGAAGAATATCCCTTGAAACCAGATGACCAGTCTAGTGATGATGATAAGTTAGCTTATCAGAAATGGAAAAAATCTGATGAGATGGTGCATTGTTATATTATGTAATTAGGAGGTAAAAGTTTCACCTAGACTCCCATTAGCTAAATTTTGAGGAATTCAGGGCTAGTCAAGTTTTGGCTTAAATTTGAGAGTGTGGCAGTTGAATGAAATTTGTTATTGATATGATTTGTAATAGCTGGGTTTGATATGATAGATGGATAGACAAGGAGTTTACGAAGTCGTAGAAACTTCCATCACCTGAAACAGAGTTATAGAACTCCGGTTATAACATTTATCGAGGAGGGGTTGGTTTACATTGTCAAAATTCATAGTGTGTGTTGTAAAATGAGAAAAAATTAGGAGAGGTCCTGAATTTCTACCTCGAACCACTGCAGCAGAAAAAGTAACCATTGCTGCAGTCAGAGGAACCGCAGTGGCAACCTCCAGTAAAATGGGCATGAACCACTGTAGCGGTAATTCACAGAAAAAAATTACAGTTTTAAAATCCAGAAAACGTTTTCACTCCCCACTTTTTGAAAAATGTACTGGAGCTCTGGGAAGAGGAAATTTTTAGAGGGATTTTGAAGTTATTTATCTTTGGAGGTAAGTAATTATATTCTAGCCTTGAATTTACTTCGTTTAACCTTAGAAAATCACTAGAAACGGATTAATGATGGAAATTGGGAGTTTAACCCTAGTCCATGAAAATTGATGAAAAGTGGTGGGAATATGTAAAAATTCAGTATATAATGATCCTAGGGTGCTAGAAAACATTAATGGGACAAGAATTACGATTATTTGTGCTAATTCAAGTAGTGTTCATGAAGTTAAATGATAAGAAAACCCTAAGATGATGAAATAGGGTAAGTTTATGGCTAAAATCAGTGATTTTGATCCCTAGTAGTTAAAAAGGAATGAATTATTGAAATGTGTGCATATTCTTGTGGATGTATAGATAAAGCACCAATTGAACGAGAACGAAAAGGGAAAAGTGTGGTTTAAAAGTGACTTTGAGCAAGGAATTGAGGTAGACTATGGTTTTGTGTAGCACTTAGAGTTTCTTGGCTTTGTACTTGTTTGTGATTTGAACATCTATGATTGTATTCTAGCAGGACTTATAATTTGATGACTGCATTGCATTTTCATTACATTAATATTTGGGAAATTATGTAATGTGAATGACAGAGTAACACTTAAGTAAGGGTGAGATTAGTATGGTCATAGGTTAGGATGAGTGCCAATCATGACCAGTTGGGTCGTGACAGAGATGGTATCAGAGCACTGGGTTCATAGATCTAGTCGTATAAGAACAGGTCTAGTAGAGTCCTGCGGAATGATACGGAGATGTCTTTATTTTTCTTTGGGATGCTATAGGGCTTTAGTAAAAGAATTTCATTTCTTTCTTCCTGTCGTGTTATTACTTGATTCTAATTGGTATCTGGAGATCCAAATTGGTATCTAATCCTTTCACCCACGGCAACACCTATAGCAACGCCTACACCAGCCACTAAGACCACAGTCCAGGGCAAGCCTAGAGTTAGGGGCAGAGCAAGAAGAGGAGGACGGGGAGCAACACCTATTAGGGGTAGAGCATAGGCAACCAGGAGACCTACAAGATAAAGATCACCAACCCCTCCTTCACCACAGAATTCTCTAGGCCTTGCTCAGGATAAAGAGGAGGTAGTTGAGGAAGAAGAAATAATAGCTCCAGAGAATGTGGTGTTAGTACCAAATGGGGCAGCACAAGTACCTTTGTCTGCAGAGGTGATTCAACAAGTATTGGGGTTTTCTGGTGGCTTGGCTGGCACTAGCTACACTCTAGTTATTTCGACTATCCTGCCTATAGCTTTGCAGCATGCCACTGCTATAGCACCAAGTATGGATGCAAGCTCTGAAACTGGAGTGTATCCCCAATAGGTACTTGGACCAGTGATGACCGATGATAAGCATGGGCTATTTTAAAAGTTCTTGAAAATAAAACCCCCGATATTTTAATATACAGAGTCGGAGGATGAATTTGAGTTTTTGATATACTGTCACAAATATCTACCAAGATGGGTATTATTGAAAGGTATGGTATGAAGTTTTTTCTTTTCAGCTGCAGAACGAAGCCAAGCAATGGTGGAGGTCATTCGTGGAGTGTAGGGCTGCCTTACCTCCACTTACTTGGGCTCTGTGTTAGAATATATTCCTTGTAAAATATGTTCCTTGCATTTATTATGATTAGACAAATAATGAGTTTCAGAGATTGGAGCAGGGTAACATGTCTGTGGCGGCCTTTGAGGCCAAGTTTTATGCTCTGTCTCGCTATACACTACAGTTGATTACCTCAAAAGAGAAACGGATTAAGTATTTTGTGAATGGTCTAAACTCGGGGATTCAATTGGCTACTTTATCAGTGGTTGTATCTGGTAAGTCTTTTTAGGATGTTGAATTTGCCAAGAAGGCTGAAGCACTTGAGAAATAGGGAGAGGTGAAAGTAGAAGAGGAAAAGGCTCGGACTTTTGGCCAATTTAGTGGAGCTTTATCAAAGGGGTGTGGTTCTTCTAAGCCCTACCATTCAGCTATGCTAGTATCAGTAGGGGGCTCATCTAGGTTCAGTTATCAGCCTTTTCTAGCCGACAGCTGCACTCATTCTTCCTTTTTATTTTAGAGGCCTACTTTGGGACCCAAATGTTTTGAGTGTGGAGGTCTAGGACATGTCAAAAGGTATTGTCCTAACTTCTTATTTGTAGGTCAGTTGACACAGCAACCAACTTCTACTGCTCTAGTTTGGAAAGGTCATTGTGGAGGAGGCAATGGTAGGGGTCATCCACAAGGTGGGCTTGGTGTCCATGCTAAGGGTGCTAACTAGGCTAACCTAGGTGGAGGACAAGTTGGTAGAAATGGACCATAGGGTGGTAGAGGCTGCAGCCAGGGTGGTGATAAGGCACATCTTTATACAGTTTCATCTCATCCAAATGTGAAAGCTTTCAATATGGTGATCACAGGTACTATTCTTATCTATGATTGTATGGCTTCTGTATGTTTGATCCGGGTTCCACCTTTTCTTATGTGTCTGTGAAATTTGCTATGGGTTGGGACTTAAACTGTGAACATCTTGATACTCCTATGTATGTGTCTACACCAGTTGGGGTGTCTCTATGTTTTGATCAGGTATATCATGCATGTCTTGTGATGTTCATAGGGTTTAAGACTCTAGCAGTCTTGGTTATTTTAGACATAGAGGAGTTTAATTTTATTTTGAGGATGAGTTAGTTGTCCCATTATCATGTTGTTCTTGATTGTTATGCCAAAACTATTATTGTAGCGATGCCCGAGAGAAAGAAGTTAGAGTGGTAGGGTACCTTTAAGTCTAATCCTGTGAGGGTTGTGTCTGAGATTCTTTCCCAAAAATTAGTAAGGAAGGGTGTAGGGCATTTTTAGCCCATCTTTGGGAAGATAAATTTGTTGTCCCTCCTATAGCATCCTTTCCAGTGGTATGTGAATTCTTACAAATGTTTCGGATGATCTTCCAGGTATGCCTCCAGATCGGGAGTTGACTTTTATACAGACTTAGAGCCAGGGGCTAGACCCATTTCTATTCCTCCATATCGTATGGCACCTGCAGAGTTGAGAGACTTGAAATCCCAATTGCAAGAGCTATTAGAAAAGGGCTTTATTCACCCAAGTGTCTCTCTGTGGGGTGCACTAGTGTTGTTTATAAAGAAGAAAGATGGTAGAATGATAATATACATAGACTACCCCTAGTTTAATAAGGTGACCATTCATAACAAATATCCTTTGCCTAGAATAGATGATCTATTTGACCAGTTATAAGGAGCTGTAGTGTTTACTAAGATTGATTTGAGGTCGGGTCATCATCAGCTAAAAATCAAGGCTGAGGACATCCCAAAGACTGCCTTCCGAACTCGTTATGGACATTATGAGGTTTTGGTTATGCCTTTTGGTTTGACCAATGCCCAGCGACATTCATGAGTTTGATGAATGGAGTGTTTAATTCCTTTTTGGATTCGTTTGTTATTGTGTTTATTCATGACTGCCTCTAGTCTTCTAGGTACAATATATAAATGACCTTGCCTACCACCTGGCTGGACATCTGACCGACCACCTGCCCCACCTACCTGAGAACCTCCTCAAGAACCTTGGGGACCACCCATGCGACCCTGAGCACTACCCCTAGCTGGAGGCGGCACTGATCTGATCGGCTGAACACTTTGCGCTGCAGGCTAAATCATCCTGCACTGGAGATATTTTTTGGAGTAGTGACCAATAACCCCATATTTATAGCAAGCCCCAGACGCTCTGCTCTGTACAGAAGATTCGAATGACCCAAAAAAGCCACCTCAGCTAGAAAACCCAGAATATACACCTCTCAAAGACTAGCCACTGCTCGGGCCATGGTCATCACTGAAAATGAACTAACCTCCATCAGTAATCTAAAGTGTTGCCTGAACGGGTCTACTAGACTGAACCTAGTACTGATAAGACTGACGTGGAAGGTACCTACCTTGAGAACCCCTACCTCTAAATTGAAAGCCGCTCTGACTCCCACTGTAACTACCCTGCTGATGCAACCTCTTATCACTGCCCCCTTAGGACTTAAGATCCATCTCTTCTATAGAATAGGCATGAACAACAATATCAAAGAAAGATTTCCCTGAAGTCACCAAACTCTAAGTAGCCCTGTGGAGCGGTAGACTCAACCCTCTGACAAAGCACCAAACCCTCTCATACTCTATAGGCAGAATCATGGTGGAATGTCTAGCTAACTCATGAAATACTTCCTCATACTTAGCCACCATCATAAAACCTATCTCAAAGCAGAAAACTCATCCCTCAGACGCTCACGCATAGTAAGAGGCATGTACTTCCCCAAGAAAGCCTTGGAGAACTGGGCCCAAGTCATAGGTGGAGATCAAGCTGGTCTGGAATCAACATAACCCCTCCACTACTGTCGCGCTGCCCTGTCAAACTTATAAGCCATATAGTCCACTCCGTGTGACTCAAGTATCCCCAAATTATGGAGCTTCTCCTTGCAACTAGTCAGAAACTCGCAAGCATCCTCCCCTGGGGCCCCTGCAAACCTAGGTGGAGTCAATCTCAGAAATTGTCCCAACATTTTCAACTCATCGATAGACATAACGGGCTGAGCAACTGCATATTATGGAGCTACCGGCACTAGGGAAATCTCAACTCTAGGGGTCACTACTGCAGGGTGCGTCCCCCAAATCAATACTGCTCTGGTCTGCTGACTGAGAACCATTAGACGATGCACCTCCTTCCAATCCCAAAAACTGAAGCAAGGCATCTTTGAGTACTGAAGAAGAAATAAACCTCGGTGGAGCCTGGGCTGCCCCCTAGCCCACCAATGGCTAGGGTGGCAGAATCTATGTCTTGAGAGTAATATCAGGATTTGGTAAAGGCTCCCTATCCTGAACCCTAGCTTGGGCTGCATCTCTAGCCTGACGTCGACCCCTGGGTCAGCCACGGCCTCTAAAAGGTGCTCTAGTTGTAGACTCGGGATCCTCTTTGCCAATCATAGTAGCAAGAGTCCTAACAATCTATGAAAGAGTGAAATAATAAGAACCTTTAGAAACCATCATAGAACCGATGTGAGAAAATAAACAAAGAAAGTGAGATTGTCCTAAGAATGTCCTATAGCCTCATAAAGATAAGATACAGACGTCATCTTTCCAATTTACAGGACTCTACTAGACTCATTCTCTTATACCAACAATATCAGTGAACCTAGGCTTTGATACCAATTTATCATGACCCAATTTCTGAGTCATGATGACACCTACTTTAACCCGCCAGTAGGTAAGCCAAACCCTAGCCTGTAAAGACAAGTAATGGGCTAATTGGCAGAAGGTAACAAAAATACCAGAAATCAAGTACACAATAAGGTTGTAAGCAAGAGAAAATAATGTGATGGTACTAAATGTCAAATAAGAGATAGAGAACAAAAGAATATCCCACAACTTAGTAAGGCCGGTACAAGAGCCACTAAATACAAAAGAGAGTACTGAATAATATCAATATACATAAAGTCTCGGTAACTAAAGATTGTCCAAAAGTAAAGGAAGGAAAGACGATCAGATCTGACTCTGAAAGCTTACCCTATCTCTGAATCCTGAGAGCAAGCTGGATAGAATGTCAACAGCGGCAGCTAGTACTCGAATCTATATTAAAAAAGATGCAGAAGTGTAGTTTGAGTACCAAAACAACAAGTACACAGTAGACATCATCGACCGACTAAACTAAATAGTAATAAAAGCATAATAAGATGTGAGAATGTAAACTAAAGTTAGGGATAAGGGGGTAAAACCTGAATAATGCTCCAGCTGACAAATAATAAATGACAAGGTAAATAATATTGAAAGTAAGATGACTAACTACGACCTAACTGGACCCCCATAAGCCCAGTAGGCACATACAAGAGAAAATCAACCCAAATGAGCCCCCATAAGTCCGATGGATGCAATCGAGAGAAGAACCAATGACAAAAATTAATATAAAATAATCGACCACTGAAGTTATATTCTAGAACCCCGTATTACCAAGAAATACAAGACTCGAACCGGATCCCCACTATCATAAATGAAGCATAAAGTGTCATACTCAAACCGGGATCTTAACATTATAACCATATCATAGATGTCGGACTCGAATCGGTAATATAGTATCATAAGTGAATAGTAAATACCAAACTCAAATCGGTCTTTAAAGTAAATACATGATATCAAATCTAACCATGGACTAGAAGGATGTATATTTCCACATAAAGCTCAAGAATATAAGTAAGGCTTATGAAAGGAGTCCTACTAGGTCTACAAGGAGCTAATTAGGATATTTGACCTAATAGAGGGCCGATAGGGCCTGCCACTAACCCCAAAACTCCATACTAAGGTAATTTCTACCCAAAGATAGACTAACGCTTTAAGGCTCCCTTAAAAGGTGTTAATTATGTCTAAATAAACCCTACATCAATAATTTAATTTGAGGAGATGATGAATGGGTCAATTACTACCTAAAAACGGCTCTCTAATCGGCTAATTATTCCAAATTCCTCTAAACATGTGACCAGTCCATAAATTCAAACCTAAATCTATAATAATACTATACTAATATCATAATAAAGTTCAATCTATGATTAAAGTAAGCCTATCCTACCTGGACACCGACGAATGCCCGATAAAGTCCACTAAACTGGAGTTTTTCCCTTTTGAGAAGCCTTCGCATGATGTCACATTATTAAACTAATAATCTACATATTAATATGAGAGTAACAATTCCCATATTGCATATATATGCTCTGGGTCTAAAATCGAGCTAAAAATCCCATGTGGGGCCTACTTACGGAATCACAATTTTAAAAACGTCAAAATATCCCTCTAATCTCAAGGATCATTTACTGTCATGAATGGGTGAAATTTGAGAAGAAACAGGCCAAAAATCAGTCCGTAAAGAATGCTAGGGATTCGAGTTTAGATCAGAGAATTAATCAAGAATTTAGTGAAAACTTACTGAAATATCGATGAGAAAATGACCAAAATAACATCCTCAACTCACTAGAAACATGATCAATTACTACTCTTAACAATCTCTCTAGGGTTTGTAGGGACTTGGTAATGAAATAAATTCCAAGGTAATCGGGTTCCACAGCAATAAGTACTGCCAGGGGTCCCTTCATCTTGAATACGGGGACCCCATCACGAAAGCGGGACTCGACTTGGCCCACCCTTTGTGAATGCAGAAAAGGTCATTGTGATCACAATAATATACATCCTTGGACTTTCCAAATGCGGCCAAGGCCTCGCAAACGTGAAGGACATTTTTTTTGGCCTGCACCAGTTGAAGTTGGCATTTGCTAAGTTTTTGATCGAACCCTCCGAATTCATTTGGATTCCTGTGAATGCAAATGAACCATGTTACCCTGTAAAATTTGATATTCCAGACTCAACGGTGCTATTAAAATTTCCATCCGAGGTTATTTCGATAAAATATGGATTCCACACCCAATGGTCATTTTAATCAAAATCCATCCAATATCCCAAAATGAGTTTGGAAGTCTCAGGACCCAAACCAAGTGTCACCCCAGCCTAAAATTAGTGTTTTGGAGCTGATGAAGTTGTCGAAATTGATATACGAGGTCGTTTCCCTAATGTTTAGGCCTGGTAGCCAATTCTTATCAGCGAAGACTTCAAAATAGGGGATTGGCTCTAAAAACCAAATGAACTGCCCGATAACCAAACTATCAGCTCAAATAAGTCATAAATAACTTGGGCAACTATGGAAAATCTCTAAACGGCAAAATAATGTGGAATTGTAAAAATGACCTAGAGGGTCGTTACAGCATATATTTTGCATGCATGCACTCATTTACATGTATTGAGTGCTATTTTGATGAATCTATGTGATGGTGAATGGTTGATGAAAATGATTAAGTACGAAAGTTGGCAAAAGTGAACTTGTGAGTGTAATTATATGATGATTCATGATGTGTTATCTATTTGATATTATTGATTATGAATCTTGTTATGATCATTTTTGTACTTGTTTGACTTGTATACTTATACATTGTTAATTTAGTCGACCTATGATGCTTACCAGTACTTGTTGATATACTGATGCTATTTGTACTCTTTTTTTTTAGTGTAAAACATCTTCCAGTGGTTGACATGCGACCTCGACTCTATCTAGTGATTAAGACCTGATTTTGAGGGTGAGAACTATGTCCAGGAAACCTTTAGATATTCTTATGATGTTTATGTTCTTTGATCTGGGACTAAGACAATTTCCTCTTTTCTTTTGTTTTGGATATTCGTGTTAGTTTCAGACTTAGTTATTCTTTTTAGATGTTCTTATATGGTGACTTTAGGTCCCAAGGTTTGTAATAAATAGAGGTTTACGCACTCTATTTGTTTTATGGATGATGATATCATTTGATTAAGATGCTTGAATAAAAGAAAACTTTTCTGAATCAATTAATATGTTGGGAATTATATAATGTGAATAAGAGAGTAACACTTAAGTAAGTAAGGGTGATATTAGTATGGTTCTCCCTCTATAGGTTATGGTGGGTGCTAGTCATAATCGGTTAGATCGTGAAAAATTATGGCTTTAGTTTCAAATGTGTTGTAACATCAGCATTAGAATATGCTTTCTGCTTTTGAGATTCTGGAAAGTCTAAAACAAATGTTTGGTGACCAGGGTCGTGTAGCAAAGTAGACCACCATGAGAGATCTTATGAACACTAAGATGGCTGAAGACACTCCTGTTAGAGACCATGTTTTGAAGATGATGAGTCTTCTGAATAAATTGGAGGTCTTGGGGGCTGAAATTTATAATGACTCACAGGTTGAGATGATATTGCAATCTTTGCCAGGCAGTTTTCAATAGTTTTGCCTAAACTATGATATAAATAAATAAGTCTATCTTTGGCATTAATATTAAATGAGTTATAGGCAGCAGAGACTATCATAAAACAACACGCACCAGTTGTGGAACTCTATGTTGAGAAAGGGCTCTACTTCTAAACCGAAAGGTGGACAAAAGAAGAAAAAGACTCACAATGCTAAGACAGTTGTAGCTCCTACTAAAGGTGTGAAAAATCCAAAAGGAAAGTGTTTTCATTGTAAGATGTAAGGTCATTAGAAGGAAAAATGTCCAGGTTTATTAGCCAAGAAGAAAAACAAGACAGGTAACTCACTTTTACTTTTTGTTGAAACATTTTTAGCAGTTGTTTCTAGCAATTCATGGTGTGTAGATTCAGGAGACACTAATCATAGATGCACTACTTTATAGGGGTTTCAAGAAAGCGCAAGTTGATTAAAGGTGGAGATAGCATTTTTCAAGTGGATGGCTCAGCAGCTCCAGCTATAGCATTAGGAAATATTAGTATTTTGTTTGATAGTTGTAGAGTTTTAATTTTACAGACGCATTATATGCACCTTATGTTAGAAAAAATTTAATTTCAGTTTCTAGAGTTTTGAGATATGGTTATGATGTTATTTTTTCTTGATAACGGTTGTGTTATTAGCTATAATAAATATTTTATCTCTGCTAGTACATTAAATAATGGTATTTTTATTAGTTATGTCTCTCCTAAACTGCAACAAACTATTGAGATGAATAATGTTAACCTTTCAACTAAAAGAAAACATTCTTCTGAATTTAATGAGACTTATTTATGGCATTTGTGTCTATGTCATATAAATCTAGATAGAATTTTGAGGTTGGTTCGAGATGGACCTTTAGGTTCATTAAAAGTAGAGGCACTACCAACATATGAATCCTATTTATAAGGAAAGATGACTAAGAGACTTTTTCTCTCAAAAGAAAATAGAGCAAATGATAAATTAGAGTTAATTCATTCTGAATTATATGGCCCAATGAACGTTCAAGCGAGAGGTGGTTATGAGTATTTTGTGACTTTCATTGATGATTACTCAAAATATGGATATATTTATTTGTTGCACCGTGAGTCTGAGTGCTTTGAGAAATTTCAAGAGTTTAAGACAGAAACGGAGAAACGACCTAAGAAATATATCAAGTCACTGCGATATGATCGTGGTGACCAATACCTCTCCAAAGACTTCATTAGTTACTTATCAGAGTACGGAATTACATCTCAAATGTCTACACCTAAAACTCGACAACTGAATGGTGTAGCAGAAAGAAGAAATAGAATTCTTTTAGATGGGTTACTCTAATTTGCCTTCTTTGTTTTAGGGTTATGCACTAGAAACTGCAAACTATACTCTGAACTTAGTTCCTTCTAAGTCAGTACCTGTGACACCCATAGAACTGTGGACTGGGCATAAATTTAGTCTGAAACATATTTTGATTTGGGGATGTCCAACACATATGCTGAAAGGAAAAGTGAAAAAGTTGGAACCGAGATCAGAAGTATGTGATTTTATTGGGTACCCTAAAGGAATGAAAGATGGTATATTTTATAATTCTAAAGAAAAAAAGGTCATTGTAAGTACCAATGCAGGTTTCTAGAAAAGGGTTTTTTAACAAACCACATTCTCAGAAGTAAACTGGTTTTACTGGAATCAAGCAAAGAGGTAACAAATCAATCTACAGACAATATGAAAACCAAATCCAAACTTTAGATGTCAGAGTTAACATACCATTACATTTTAGTAGTAGGAGAGATATTAATAGACATACAGTTCCACAAGTACAAGTTCCTGAAAATCCATTGCATTAAAATTGTGAGTGTAGCACTGAGCATATTGCACTAGAGGAAGAAGTCATTGATGTCCCAACACCGTAAGGTGATGAGGATAACATAGAGACTCAAAATCTAACAAATGATGTGGTTCAACCACAAGATCATAATAGTGCAATTGCCTCTATGCCTACCTCTACAACTGTAGTGACTCGTCGTTGTGGGAGAGAGATAAGAAAACCATCTTGATATGCACTCTTGGGAGATTTATTTGATAGAATCCCTAAAGAGTTGAATATCGAGCCCATAAATTATGATGAAGCACTACAAGATAAAGATGCAGACAAATGGACTATTACTATGAATCAGAAATGGAGTCCATGTACTCCAATAAAGTCTGGGATCTTATAGAACCACCGAAAGATATAGTCAAACCCATTAGATGCAAGTGGATCTATAAGAAAAAGAGAGAAGTAGATGGAAAAGTGCAAACTTACAAATTTAGGTTTGTTGCAAAAGGGTTTACTCAAAAAGAAGGGATCGATTATGAGGAAACTTTTTCACCAATAGCCATTCTTAAGTCTATTAGAATTGTCTTATCCATTACTACTCATTATGATTATTAGATTTGGCAAATGGATATTAAGACAACTTTTCTTAATGGAATTCTTGATGAGAGCATTTTTATGCAGCAGCCAGACGATTTAATTAAAAAAGGGAAAAATATATGTTGTGCAAGCTTAAGAGATCCATTTATGGATTTAAAGCAAGCTTCTAGGGAATGGAACACTTGTTTTGACAATGCGGTTAAGACCTTTGGTTTTGAGCAATGTCTTGGCTAGTCTTGTATGTATAAAAAGTGGAATGGGGACAAAATGGTATTTCTAGTATTGTATAGAGATGATATCTTGCTCATAGGAAATAATGTGCGCTTGTTGAATTCAGTTAAAGAATGGTTATCCGGTAATTTTGATATGAAGGATTTAGGAGAAGCTACTCACATCCTTGGGATCAAGGTTTTACGTGATTGCAAGAAAAGGATGTTGTGCTTATCTTAAGCTCTTTATATTAATAAAATTCTTACCAGGTTCAGAATGCATGATCCCAAGAAAGTATTTCTTCCTTTTAAACATGGAATTTCTCTATCTAAGGATCAATGTCCTAAGACAGATGAGGAGATAGAAAACATGAAGGCAGTTCCTTATGTATCAGCTATAGAAAGCCACATGTATACGATGTTGTGCACTAGAACTTACATCTGTTTTGTCATAGGCATGGTTAACAGATTTTAATCTAACCCTAGACGAGAACACTGGACAGCAGTTAAGCATGTAATCAAGTACATAAAAAGGACTAGGGATTATATGCTAGTCTACCATTTGAATAAGTTGGTGCCTATAAGGTACACAGATGTAGATTTCCAATCTGAGAAGGTCTCTAAAAAGTCGAACTTTGGAAATATGTTTACTTTGGGATGTGCAGCCATTGTTTGGAGGAGCATCAAGCAAACTTGTGTTGTTGATTTCACCAAAGAAGCCGAGTATGTAGCATCCTCCGAGGCAACTAAAAGGCAGTATGGCTTAGAAATTTTCTCAAAAACTTTACAGTTGTTCCTGTGATAGAAGCACCACTTACAATTTATTGTGATAATAGTGGTGCGGTTGTAAATTCGAAGGAACCATGGAGCCATAAGAAGAAAAAACACATTGAGCATATATATTATTTGATTCGAGACACAGTGTAAAGAGGAGATAAGATGGTTCCAAAGATTGCATCAGAAAATAACCTGACAGACCTTTTTACAAAAGCTTTACCACAGAAGCCTTTTGATAGGCATGTAAAAGGAATGGATGTTAGAGTTGTAGGTGCATGGTTATGAGTCTAAGTGAGAGATAGTTAGTATATACTATAAACCATGTGTTTTGATATAGTATAATTTATTGAACAATTATTTATTGATTTATTCAATTCAATAAAATGTTACATTAAATAGATCAGTTTGTCATATCTGTGTCCTCAACTTATATAGTAGATGATTTGGTGTATAGAGTTTAAACTTATGCACAGAAAATCAAATCATTATTTTAGACAAACCATCAGAATGATTGTAGCATGAGATTAAAAGTAATTTATCTTGATTACGAGAATGGTATAGTTCTAACTTCTCATGCTAGTGCATTTTGTATGTATTGAACAGGGCCGAGTAGAGATAGTTGTTTTAGACAAACTGATAAAAATAGATTCTCTAAATTGTTAAAAGTACTTACATTCTCAATATTGATATAACTATTATGATCTGTATATATTATTTATCATTTTGATTTATTAAAAGGTGAGATCCTGAGATGGGTCAATATTCCTGGTAGATTGGATGATAATAATATATATTGGTGAAATAATAAGTTAGTTGATGGAATCCATGTCTCGGTATAGAGATTGATGATACACCTGTTTATGAGAAGCTTACAAGTTTTCATGTGTAAATCCGGCCGATGGATTTATGAATCCGACATATGAAATAAGTTAAGCATTGCTCTAAAGGAAATTAATCATTATATTAAATTTGTCATTAATTTAATTTATTGATTAGTATCAGTAATCTTAACATTGGGAATTACATAAGTTTTTAATGGAGAATTTTGAAATAAAAATAGAGTGCAATTATGAATTTTTAGTGGAATGATTTATAATTTATTATGGCAAGAATAATTCAAATTAAAATTTTGAATTATTTCCATAATAGGGAGCCTCAGTAATTAATTTTGTGGTTCTTACAGTGCTCATATTAAACTAGATCTCAGAATCCTATTTTCTAGAGGAAAAGGAAAAGAAGAAGAAAAAACGTGTGTTCCTAGTTCAAAAAGAAAACAGACGCACGTTTTCTTGGTTCCTCTATGGTCTGGGAAAAGGACCTCTATAAGTAGGGTTTCTTCTAACCTAGAAAGAAAATTCAATTTTCTATATAGTACTTGCCCACCCAAGTATCGAGAGAGTTCGGTTGTGAATTTGGGATCATAGTAGAAGATCGCAGAAATAAAGACGGACTAGCTTCAAGATATCTTCTCATGCTTCAAGAGTTATTCCTTGTTTAATTATAAGCACACTTTGTGTGAACTATGTGTTTATGTTTGTCGTTTATTGTCACACCCCTTTTTCGTCTTTGTGTCGAAGGGTTTTTCCAATTAAAGTGACGGTATTGAATAGGGATTATTTTATTTATAGAGTCGCCACTTGGAATTGAGTTATGGTGTTCCAAGTCACCTTTTTGAATCCCTAATCAAAAGGAAGTTGACTCTTTATTTATTGGTCTGCGAAAATAGAAGATCGGGTAAGGAATTCTATTGACCGAGGGGAAGGTGTGAGGCACCCCTCGAGTCCCGTAGTTGTAGCACGGTCGTTTTTATCAACTTATACTTAAGTTGAACTATTTTGGATAAATTGTGTTTGTAAACCTTAGTTCGCTCATTTTTAATTTCTAATAATATCGATCTATACTTCTCGTATTAAGCTAGTGAAAATTAATTTTAAGATTATCTTGGCCAAGGTTAATAATTGCATCCTTGAGCTTTACATTTGCTATTAAGCGTATCGAGAAAGATGCATATTTGCATTCTTAATCGAAATAAAATTTATTGAGCCTAAAGCTTATCTAGCATTAAAGACATTTGTTCGTCTCTTATAAACTTGAGACTATTTTTCTTAATATCAAATTTTTCACTTTTTTTTTTAATCAATAACAACGGGTCTTAAATAAATTCGCTACTCATCTTGCTCTTTCTCACATTAGTAAATCGATTAGGAGTTAAGCATGTCCAGGCCCATGTATTATTTTTTAAGAACGAAAGGGTTAATCTGGAAATCGCAACGACAACCTCAAAGTACACACTAACCTTACAAGTACTTCAAATTGCATGTAAAATTTCCAAATAAAATGTACAGAAAACATTAATTACACAAGCACATTCTCTATTATTAAAACAAGGTCAAACATTTAATAAATTAATAAAATCCAAATAGACTTGTTTAATCCCACCAAGCATGTGTTTCCCTAACTTATCATTTTTTAAAAAAAAATAATAATAATTATTGTTAACTACGCCACTAATCACTAAAATAACAATCTCTTCCTCGTGCCCCAACAATAATAAATAGGGAATACATTAATCTATCAACTTAACAAATATCTCTTAATTTCCACATGTAAACAAAGTTACTTAAAAAGACAAATAACTTCCAACACACTTGATCAACAAACTCTCGTAGACCTCGGATGAGTTTGAGGGAGAGAGCAAACATCAATTAATTGTATGGTTAGAACACTCGAATTTCCCATATTAATCAAAATCAAAGTAAAAAAAAAAAGTTGGATCTTAAGCATGCAAGAAATATCATATGTTATACCCATTTACTCAGAATTTAACATAAAAAAAAAAATTATGAACATACACATGCTATAAATATTAGTAATAAATATTAGTAATAGGTTAAACACATGAAATTTGAGCAAACTTCATAATGTTGGAATCAAGTCTCGCATAATTGTAATGTTACATTATTACGAAGAAAGATTGAGGGTTACCTCTTGCGAAAAATAATTCACGACAAAATCCGCTACAATCTACTAATTTTAGGAGCCACGAACTCGAAACCGCGAATGGACCAGAACTTGTCACACACTTACATTCAGACTTGAACACCAAACCTCGACTTCACGGGTTCATCTCTTGTGAAAATTAATTTCTAACAAAAGTCGCAACAATCTACTGACTTTCAAAGTTAACAATAGCTAACTTTCAGAAACCACGAACTCAGAACCGCGAATGCAACCCGAAACTCCAACTTTGTTTTCCCTTTTTAGACGTGAGAGGGCTATTTTGGTTGCTAGAGGGATTTTTGGGTTTTGTTTGGTCGAGAGGGAGATATTCTTGTTTTTGTTGTTTTCTGGAAGGGGTGTGAGGGAGTATTATTGTTTGGTTTCTTTGTTTCGTGTGTGTAATGCATGTGTGTTTCCCGGAAAGGTTAGGATGGTAGAGGATTTTTTTGTCCTTTATGTTTTTGCATGTAGTTGTTGTATATGTATTGTTGCTTCCCCTTCCTTTAGTGTGTGCAGGTGTATGTATATATAAGTGTGTGAGTTAATGTATGTGTGTGCTGCATCATGTGTGTGTGTGTTGGTGTACGTGTGTGTGTGTAGGTAGTGGGGTGATGGGGGAGTGAGGGAAAAGTGGAGTGGGAGTGGTTTAGGATAGAAAAATGTATTTTTTATTTTTTTATTTTTTTTACTTACATATATAATGTGATAACTAAAATATTATCTAATTATTTTAAACTAAAATAAATATAAGATCAGTTAAATAACTGGACTAAAAATATAATTAAAAACTATCAAAATTACTAGTTTATTTATTAAAACCTAAACTAAGAGAAAACATATTTTTGAAAGAACTCTTTTCTTTTTTTAAAAAGTAAAAACAAAACTTATCCTAAAATGTGACTATTTTTTTAATTTTTTTTTGACATCTTTTTCACAATTTTTCAAAGAAAACCTACTAAAGATAAAATAGAAGCTAGAACAAAGATTAGACATATAATAAATATTTAAAGCTAAAATAGGTTAAAGCTCAGGGAGGGTCAAAAATCAGGTGTCTACATTTGCCCCTCTTTGTCTGAGAACACGAAGAGTTTTCAGACAAAGAAGTAGACAACGAGACAAGTTTTGACCCTACTGTTATTTGAAATGAAAAAGAAAAGAGGGAAAAGATTCGACCAAATCCTGGTTTTGGACAGTCTACATATCCCGGGTTATAAGGGAATCAGGTCACGTGTAGTTCAAGGGATGAGAAGGAAAGTGGAACATACTGAGATGGAGAGTCGAGTGAGGTCCTGTCGAGGTTCCGGTTCGTGGCTCCCTTCATTACATAAATAAAATACAATAAAGGAAAAATACAATATCTTATCTACTCTACTTGTCTTAAGTCTTCCTATAGTTCTCCCATATAGATCTTCAGTTACCGTCTCACCCTCTTTTGGTGGGTACCTTGATCTTCAACTGAGGTTTGAGACTTGAACTTGAAACTTAGATTGAGTCTTAGACGCTCTTTCAAATAACAGTCATAGATAGTTCTTGAATGCTTGTTTTCTTGACCACTAGTTGAATATAAACTGACGTCAGGATGCCGGGCCGCTACATGCATTTCAAAGATAATTTTGATTGTCATTGAGATTGAACATCTGGTAATTAGACTGTGTATTCGGACATCAAGATCATATTCTACCAAGAAAAACCGGCAAGACATCATAAACAAAAGGAACAAACAAAATTTTTTGCCCCAGTTTTCACTGGAAAATTTTGTGAGTTATTAACAATTGTAAACTTTATAAATAAACTCAGACCAGGAAATGTATAGTCTAGGAGAAAAATGAAAATGACTGTCTTCGACTAGAAAATATTTATCCTAGGAGACGAATGCGAAATAATTGTCTGCTACTAGGAAATGTTTATCCTAGGAGACGAATGCAAAATAATTGTCTACTACTAGGAAATGTTTATCCCAGGAGATGAATGAAAAATAAATGTCTACTACTAGGAAATGTTTATCCTAGGAGACGAATGAAAAAATAAATGCCTCAGACTAGGAAATGTTTATCCTAGGAGACGAATGAAAAAATAAATGCCTCAGACTAGGAAATGTTTATCCTAGGAGACGAATGAAAAATTAAATATCTAATACTAGGAAATGCTTATCCTAGGAGACGAATGGAAATGTTTATCCTAGGAGAAGAAGGAAAAAATAAATGTCTACTACTAGGAAATGTTTATCCTAGGAGACGAATGAAAAATAAATGTATACTACTAGGAAATGCTCATCCTAGGAGATGAATGAAAAAATAAATATCTACTACTAGGAAATGTTTATCCTAGGAGACGAATGAAAAAATAAATGTCTACTACTAGGAAATGTTTATCCTAGGAGACGAAGGAAAAAACAAATGTCTACTACTAGGAAATGTTTATCCTAGGAGGAGAATGAAAAATAAATGTCTACTACTAGGAAATGCTCATCCTAGGAGACGAATGAAAAAATAAATGTCTACTACTAGAAAATGTTTATCCTAGGAGACGAAGGAAAAATAAATGTCTACTACTAGGAAATGTTTATCATAGGAGACGAATGAAAAATAAATGTTTACTACTAGGAAATGCTCATCCTAGGAGATGAATGAAAAAATAAATATCTACTACTAGGAAATGCTTATCCTAGGAAACAAATGAAAAAATAAATGTCTACTACTAGGAAATATTCATACTAGGAGTTGAATGAAAAAATAAATGCCTACTACTAGGAAATATAAATGTCTACTAATAGGAAATGTTTATCCTAGGAGACGAATGAAAAAATAAATGTCTACTACTAGGAAATGTTTATCCTAGGAGACGAATGCAAAATAATTGTCTGCTACTAGGAAATATTTGTCCTAGGAGATGAATGAAAAATAACTGCCGAATACTAGGAAATGTTTATCCTAGGAGACGAATAGAAAAATAAATGTCTACTACTAGAAAATGTTTATCCTTGGAGACGAATGAAAAATAACGGATATATGCATGAAATAAAGAAAGAGTGAGCATTTTTACTTAATCATATTTGCAAGCTCAAACCTCTAAAATTGTCTTTATATCAATAAAATTGCCCCTGTTTTAAGAAAACAAAGAAAGCTTGAGTTTTAAAACGGTGGTCGGTTTGTGGATTGACTGTGAATGTAAAAGCTTCTGTTATTGCCATGTTCGACCCAACTTCAACTTGGGTAGATTGTGCTTGTTGCTTAAACAACCTCATTGAGGAACCTCTAATTGAAGATTTTAGACCCCAATATCTGTCGTATTGTCCTCGTTCTACGAACACTGAATCTTGTATTCGTTCTCAAACTTGTCAACCACAACAAATTATGATGCATATCATTTCTTCTCTAATTATATTAGATTTGATGTGCTGGCCAGACTTTGCTTTGGCAATTGAGAAACTGATGGCAAATTTTGAAATCATTTCTTGCTTGTTTTAATAAAGACTGACTCAACGAAAAATGAAAAAGACTAAAGCGATTAAAAGAAGGAGTATTTGAAAAAAATATCCCTTTAGAAAACAGGAAGAAAGAAAGACAAGACTCCTTTAAACGTGATAGTCACCTCTAATGATCGTGACATGCATTTTGAATTAAATGGCCTGATCTGTCAATCCAATCTAAACTTTATTCTTTTTGAACATTCAAACTTAGAAGTCATGCTTCTAAGTTGCGACCTTTGCATTAGATGCTCAACATTCAAGCGAGTAGTGGTGCCCCAAAGAGTTTTCACCAATAAGTCTCTCTAATATTTTTATATCTCTCACTCACCATCGCCTTCTGGTGCCCGCGAGGGTTTTCACCAATAAGACTCTCTCATTTTCACTTTCTCTTGATTCAATGATGCCTTATGGTGCTGTGAAATCCTCTCTGATAAAACTCTCTTATGACATTACTCCTCATGATAATTAACACTGAAAGCATGCTTGACTTGTCATTCTTAAAAGTTGATCAGAAGGTCTTTATTTGGGCTGTAACATGGCTTTTGGACAGGGTTAGAAAGAAAAAGAGGGCATGAAGGCTCAAACATAACACATATAGCGGGGTTAAGACCTACAACTTTTGGAATCGACTCTTTTGGAAAAAATAAAAACTCTTTTTTTTTTGCCTTAGTTTCTCTGACTGGAAATTTTCAGAACTTTTCTTGGTTGGACCGAACCCCAAGATAGGATTGCCTACGTATCTCTTCAGAGTGAGAATTAGGTCAAACGTAGCTCAAGAAGTTCATTTTTTTTTTTACTCTTTTTCTCTCTCTCTTTTTGGACTTTTCTGATTTTATTTATTTTTTCTTGAAATTTTTCTCGAACATTTTCTGACTCTATAGATTCCAAAAGAGGGATATGAAGAAAGAAAAATACAATTAAGGCTCAACAAAGATAGCAAAGGATGACACAATGTTTGGATAGCAGAATAAAATGTCTTCGTCATCTCAATTCTTAACAATGACGTGTACAAGCATGCATTTAAGAATTAGAAGTGAAAATCACAACATCTATATTGATGAACATGTGTGCCACTTTCCTTTCATGATCATCCATTAGAAGTATTCATTTTTGAAATATCTTCTCACAACAGATGACATGTGTCGATTCAGATCGAACTTGTCCCAGGATTTGTTTTGTTTTATTGAATCAATTCAAACTGCTATTGTTGAAAATGCTTAAGTTTTCCAATTTTCTCAAATGTTTTATTTTCATTTTTAACTCTCTTGGTGTATTCAGTCCATGACTAGATAGGATTTTAAGATTTGGCCAAAAAAATTGGCATGCATGTCACGCCACTAAAGCTAAAATGAAAGAAATGCATACAAAGAGCGCTAAATGGAATATAAAATTGCATTTCATTGATTAAAAATAGAAAGGTATGACAAAAAGATAACCAAACTGGACTCTAGGCTACGACCCTGAAATAACCCAAACAACCAATTATAACAAGACTCACTAAACCAATAAAAGAAAAGAAAAGGAGGGATTGACGCAACAAACAAACAAAACAAAACTTAAATTGCATAATAGCAATGACGACCAAATAAACTACCAATACACTCCTTCCTAGAGAAGAAAGGAGTGACTTTATAATTACCAAGCTTGCCATCTCAGCCACTAGTTTGCACATCAGCCTTAGTGGAGCCTCCATCAATTTTAGTTGCCTTTTCTTGAGAATTGAGAGGATTGCTATATTCTGTGTCATCACATATCATCTCAATGAAGTGTACATCATTATTTTCTGGCAAAGGATTCTTAGTAATGTTTGGGGAATCACTATCTTGAACTACAATCATCTTTGCCTGAATCATCCCCTCCACTTTTCTTTTCAAAGATCAACATTCTTCAGTACTGTGCCCTGGAGCATCAGAATGGTATTCACAACGTACAGTAGGATTGAAATCTTTTGAATGTGGATCTGCATGATTTTGAGGGATAGCTTCTATCATGTTCAAACTTTTTAATTTCTGGAACAAGCTTTCATAAGACTCTCCCATTGGTGTGAATTTATCCCTAGGCCCATTATTTCCTCCATATTTTTGTCTTGAACCGGGGTTGTAGGGGGCTCAAATTGAACATATGGTTGTGTACTATAGGCTAGATACTGAGATGGGACGATAGAGTATTGAAGGTCTTGCGCGGTCATTGCTACATCAGCATTTTTCTTCTTGACCCCAAAGTGTCCTGAACCATTCTGAATTGCTTAAGTTGTAGCCTTAAGGGATACTTGACTTACAATTTTTCCAGACTTGATGCCATTTTCAACCATTTCTCCGATTTTTATTACTTCAGTAAATGTTTTACCTACTGCAGAAAGTAGGTGGTTAAAGTAATCATACTCTTGTACTTGAAGGAAAACATCAATCATCTTTGTCTCTTTCATTGGTGGCTTGACCCTAGCAGCTTGCTCTCTCCACCTAATAGCATATTCACAAAAACTTTCAGTGGTCTTTTTTCTCATGTTGGCAAGTGTGGTACGATCTGAAACTATGTCAATATTATATTGAAATTGTTGGATAAAATCTCGAGCCATGTCATCCCAAACATGCCAACGAGAGATATCTTGATCGATTTGCCCCTGTTCCTCTTAGTTGATTACCAAACCTTTTCAAATGAGCCAATGGATCTCCGTGGCCTTTGTTCTTGTCAAACTTTGGGGTTTTGAACCTTAGATGCAAGTGGACATTGGGGAACATGCACAAATCCTTGTAAGAAACACTCTTGTTCCTTCCTAGTCCTTGCATGTTCCTCATGCTTTGTTCCAAACTTCTCATTTTTTTGGCCATCTCCTCTTGTTCCTCATTCTTCATCATCCTTTCGATCACAATAGAAGAGTTGTGCAGATACGTAGGATTGGAGGATTCTGGGACCTTAAAAGTTACTCCAGTGGAATAGAATTGATCACGAGGTAGCTCATCAGCAAACATCGATATCAGCTTTGGTTGAGGATCTATAGTAGTTGGTACTGCAGGAATGAAGAGTGCGTTATTTGTGAGAGATGGATTTCGGGGGCGCACGGTGGAGGTCCTAACTGTGCTAGGCACATTAGTATGTGGGCCAAATCCTGATGGGTAAAACGGATCATCAGTTTGGGCCCGAGTGGAAATTGGGACAGTCGTGTTTAAAAGTTCAGGAATTGAGGAAGGTGGTGCTTTCCCATTTATACAGGTTTGATACATTTCTGCCATCTGTTGTTTCAATAACTTATTCTCTTCTATAGATGCAAATTCTTGTTGAATCAACTGATTTTGGTCTTCTTCGCTGTCAGAATCTATCCCCTCTTTGTGTATTATTTTGCCCTTTCATTTGGATCTGGTATTGTACGGATGAGATGCCAGTGTAACCACAAACCAACTACCTTACAAAATTTTAACCTCTTCTGTGACAAGTGGCAAATGGGTAAGTGTTGCACAATTAAAATTATATAACACATCATATATTATGCCTCTAAAGGCATTTTCCATCTTAATGTGGGAGGCCTTATATTTCATTCCGGCTTATCTGGGCGCATTTTTTATTTTTATTTTTTTTAAGGAAACTGTTATAAAAGTTGGAGGGAAAGTTACTCTCTTCTATTTCATTAAGCCGCCTAAAGCTGGTCAACAATCAAACAGGCCTTCCAAATAAATGTCAAAGAGCACATAAGATGCACATGTTGGTCATATAAAGAGGGATACCTGTCCTAGAGTGACCCGTCCCTTGAACCGAGTCTGGCTAAGTCAAATGCACATGATGCAGATAAAACGGAGCCTAATAGGGATGGTCATGTCTGAGTTTCAGTTCTACTAGGTTGAACCCAATGGAGATAGGTGTCTAGACTGACTTATCCAAGTGGACAACTTGGACCGGGGAGGGTCAGTTTATCGATAGCAGAGTTATTCCAATTCTACTGGTGATCCAACCCCGCCTAACATGTGTGACTAATATTCCTTAAACCAGGAGCGTAACCGAACACTGGTTCATCTCATATAGAAGGTTTTGTGGAGCGTAGCCGCATACACAGTAAATAGTGATAGGTATATTCAGAAACTCAGATGGGTGCGCGAAAGAAGATAGTTTACATTGCAATTCAGATAATATTAAAGCGGTAAACAAGCAAGCAAAGAGCATATTAGGACAACAAACACAATATATATCCAAGAATTAAAGAAGGTCAACAATAAGTCAATATACAAAGCTCGAATTCTAGTTAACTCCCCAGCGTAGTCGCCAGAGATGTCACACCCCTTTTTCATCTTTGTGTTGAAGGATTTTTCCAATTAAAGTGACGGTATTGAATAGGGATTACTTTATTTATAGAGTCGCCACTTGGAATTGAGTTATGGTGTTCCAAGTCACCTCTTTGAATCCCTAATCAAAAGGAAGTTGACTCTTTATTTATTGGTCTGCAAAAACAGAAGATCGGGTAAGGATTCTATTGACCGAGGGGAAGGTGTGAGTCACCCCTCGAGTCCCGTGGTTGTAGCACTGTCACACCCCGAATCCCAACGAGGCATGATTAGCACCCGTAGCCGATAAGGCCCGAGAGAACCAAGCTATACTTCTATACATTTATATGCATAACCTCGAATGAATAACATACTATCTCATGTAACTGATGAAATGTAAAATACCATACATATACATATATAAAACTTGGCCGTTTGGGCCATCACGTCGCACTGTACGTACATATCTTACATCCATACCCACACATGTCTACAAAAGCCTCTAAATACATACACGACCAATGCATAACATCTACAACATCAAATCCAATGTACAACTATGACTCGAAAAGTCCCGAACTAACTGGGGCTCACCAAAGATCTGCAAATACTGTCACTCTACTGTGGAGGTCTACTAATGCCTGCACCTGCAACATGTAAGATAAGTCCCCAAAAGGGGTCAGTACGAAGAATGTACTGAGTATGTAAGGCCATAAGAAAAACTGAGTCAGTGCATAAGAACTTCAATGGAAATAATTATAAGAGAAACTCAATGTGTGGAATCATGTACCTTTCCTTCATTATTATCATCTCCAATGATACATACATAATAAAAATAACCATGGAATCAACATAAGAGAAATAGCAAATGTGAACAAACTCTCTTTCTGTATGTGGGATACCATGTACATTACATTCTTTCTTTCCCTTGCCTTTACTTTACTTCACTTTTACATTGCTCAAATACTGTTAGGGCCCTCATCATGCAGGTGTTCATTTCACCCCATGGATACATCATGCAGGTGTGTTCTTTCACCCCATGGATAAAATATCATCATCATGCAGGTATTCTTTTACCCCATGGATAAGATCATGTCATCATGCAGGTGTCCTTGCACCCCATGGATAAAATGGCCATCATCATGCAGGTACTTGTACCCCATGGATAAATAAACATCATCATCATACATTACTTTGCTCTTACTTTATTTCATTACTTTGAGATTGATACTTCAACTTGTGAGAGATTGATACTTTGATAGTCATAATATCACTTTGAACTTTGGAACATAACATTGATGGAACCATGAAATATTTAGAACATTACTTAAGCATATGAAATATGTGAATGACAATTGATCAATGCATAAAGAACATATGATGAACCATAATTGATACCCGAAATTAGGGTACCTTGGCTTAGGAGGAATTGATACTTTTGTAGTCATAACATTGTTGGAAGCTTTGGAACAATAACCAATGAGCTAGAGACATGTATATAAACATTCTTGGAAACATAGCCTTCATGGAAACATAATACTGTTGGAACCGTTGAACAATGATCAATGAACAAGATACATGAGTATAATCACTATTGAACCCTTGGAACATAACCTCATTTGACTTTTGGAACATTACTAATGGATATGAGACATGTGTAGAACTCTATTGGAACTTTGGATCATGACACTAATTGGAACACACCCATATACTTTACCTTACTCTTGTACTTTATGAGATTAACACCTTAGCCAAACGCGTACTTACATGCACATATCACTTCACCCTTTTATCTCATGAGATTGACAATTTCACTTATGAAGTATAACTATACTAACTTGCACATCACCTCTCTTATTACTCTTATGAGATTGATACTCTTACAATTGGCACAAGGATAATCATCATACCATAGGACTCATAGCATGATTGGAACAATGATATTCAACTAAACAAGCTCTCTTTACCTCATTGCTCTTATTGGGATAATTCTCTTAGGATCTACAACATATGACAACTTAAGAACTTCCGCCCATAAATAAGGACTAAGTGATTCATGATTTGTATAGGAGTAAAACACATATGACTATCAATATATCAACCCTAGTTGGAATACTATAGAACCCCCTTGGTATAGTACACTTTTGAAACCTTAACATAATGATCACTAAATACGATATATGTGGATACTCACTATTCACCATCCTGCGATGCAATACCTTAGACCATTTGGAACTTTTGACATATTAGCCAATGAACGTGAGTCAACCAATGGACATGAGTCAATCAATAAACATGAGTTATACGATTCACCATTGACCAATGAATAAGGAACATATGAGTAACTCTAGCCAACTATCGAATATGAAATACCTTAGAGTATTTCGGAATCAAGTGAGTGCTATGACAGTGTGAACATCATATGTTACAGAAGGATATAAAAGTAACCTTACATACCTTGTATTCTCAATACGAATATACAACCTTAGATGCGTATACAATCATCCCGCTCCTTCTTTTGTGTCACTCTACAACATAAATGCATAACGAATTTCACATTAACCACCAATTACTTTGCAAATGCATACAATGTCAATAAATTACATGTTTGCCTTTAAACATGTCATTTCCCCTTGACAAAACCATTGACAAAATTATTATTCCAAAAATTCCATAATATTCCCAACATTGACCAATACATGATAATTGATACATTGCACCACAACACTTCTCCTTCACACTTTCTTATCCATAACATATCACAAATAACCCATCAAGTGACCTTAATACAACTCATAACACATATCGGCCAAAATCCCAAAATTTCCACTTATAGACAAGAACAACCTTAATACCAAAAATAACACGATACATGTTCATATTTTGTCCATACCATGCTTTTTCATCAAAGGCACAAGGCCTAATTCAAGTTCAAATTACCAAGATAGCACATCTTTCACCAAAAGCACAAATACACTATTCACCTCTTTGCCAACATAAACATCATGATATACATAATCTCCCATGCATATAATATGTTAATCCATAACAATAAGCACTTACCTAAGCTTGGATGATGATGATCTTTCTCCAAAGAGTGCCTTAGGGTTTTGAGAGCAAAAGAGGCTTTCTTGAGAATTCTAGAAAAAAAAAAGAGAAAAACATGTGTGTGTGTAATGAATAATAAATCAGATTTTTGGCCCTTTTTATAAGCCCTCAATCCCATCCTTAGCCATTTCATGGCATTAAATATCATGTTCTAGAAGGTCAAATGGGAGAATGGGTCATTTGACCCATTTGGGCCATGTATTTCTTCCATTTTTGGGCCTTAATTTGGGCCCAATAAGACATATCCATTTAACCCATCAACTTCCATGTCTTAGTCACCATATATATCATGTTTATATAATTCCGTAATGTCATGACAATATTCTCTTACGAGATTCTCATTCGTCGCCTTGATCGCAAAAGTAGGAATTCTAGTCGCCCTTGGCTTCATTGGACATTTTGGATCACTATTCACATTTCATGATTTGGTCATGTAGAAGTATGTAGGAGTATATTGAAGTATTTGAAGCTTTAACAATGCTCAAAGAACTCTAAAGAACCAAAAGAAACCATCTAAGAATCGTCATAGAATTGCGTCGCGAAACGAGCTCCGGAAGGGCATAATTGTTGTGCCTTGCGCCACACCCCCTGAAACAGGGTAGTGGCGCAAGTTTTCAGCCTCCTCTGAACTTCTTGGCTGCAGGTGGCTTGCGCCACACCCCTGAAACAGGGTAGTGGCGCAAGTTTCAGCACTTTGCTGAAATTTTTGGCCACTTACCCAATGTTTATGTATCGTCCAATCCCTTATCAAAACACTACAAAATACTTACTTAGTGATCTTAACCATCAAGTAAACATGACTTAAAGTCACCAAATGAGGTTAGAATGTGTACGAGTTCTTACCCAAATGCTCCACGAAATCACAACACACCTCCTACGAAGATCTAATCGCACATGTTAAGTCCGATATCAAATGTTTCACCAATGACACTATAACACACATACTCGTGGCATCTCAACCCCTATGTAGATATGATCCTAAGGTATCAAATGAGGTTATAAAAGTACGGGGTGTTACATTCTTCCCCCCTTAGAAACATTCGTCCTCGAATGTTAACAACATTGTCTTATGTACATCCCATGCACCTCTATATTCACGTATATATACATATACACATACTACTTCCCGATACTTTCTTGTTATTGCTCCAATTCCGCACTTTGAATTTTCTCTTCCATTTGAAACCATTACGGGTACTCCGACTTTATCATTTCTTTGACTTTCCACGTGCTTTCTTCTATTTGTCAATTCCTATAACATACATTCCTTCATATGTTCACTTACCCCTCTAGCATAGCAATATATTTTTCATAACAAATAAGATTCTCCATCATTTGTACATTTTCAATGAAAGCAATGAATCACGACATATGACTTGTAGTTAGCTTGTAGCTACTATTGTACCACCTTAATCTTCTCTATAGCCTTGTGAACACAATCTAACCCCTAAGTAAGGTAGTTCCATTTGTTTTGAACTTTCGTCCATATAAACCTCTGTAAGGTACCATATTTGGATACCTGAATAATAGATACTATTGTAAGCACATCCAATAAAGGGTAGATGATCATCCCAACTACCTTTGTAATACAGTGTGTAAGCTAGTAACATATTCCAAGTGTCGGGATGATACGTTCCGCTTGTCCACCTGTTTCTGGATGAAAAACTGTACCCATATTCACTTGTATGCTCAACCTTTCTAGATATATATTATTTTTTTTTGCCTGTTACCTCATCTAGTTGTTGAGCATTAATACGCATTCTCAATGTGTTGTTTCTCTTTTGTGTAAATCACACTGATGTACCCTATAGGGACATACTAAGTCTTACCAACTGACATATATATACCTTTGACATAGCTTTCCTTACGTCAGGTTAGGAAACAAATTTATCTTTCCGTTCAAGGACAGTCTGTTGTGGAAGAAAAATAAAAATATACTTTCGTGAATTGGCAATATCCGCGATATACAAGAAGTCAGCCACTTCCTACCCATTACAACATTAAAACTCTTTCATTTTCATCTCCATAAGATCAACCATCATAACATGATCACCAACAGCTACTATACCATTTCGATATACTCTTTTATCCTAGATTCACCAACTAGTGTATAGACTCCAATTAGCATACTTAGTAATTCTGGTTTCTTTCAAATTTGTTCCATAATCAATGGTGTAACATATAGCATAAGGGAGCATACGGGTCATTCAATGCATATACATCATGGTAATATACCTAAATACCTGTATCGGCGTCAGGAGATGTTCCCTCATTCTGTCGGTCCACTAAAGCATAAGTGCGATTCTGGACCACACTAGTACTGGCTATTCTTCTGGCTCCTCTGCCACGACCAACAGACTGAACACCTTGGTCTAAAGAAGGAATCGTTGCTGCTGATGCCCCAGTAGACCCCGCAGGTCATACCATACTACCCAAGCCTCATCGTGGACAGTCTCTCTTTAGGTGACCCGGCATACCACACCAATAACAAGCATTCGTTCCCCTCCGACATTCACCTTCATGAAATCGTCTGCAAAACTGGCACAGTGGACGAGAAGACCCTGCTGTCTGTGAATCTGGCATCCTACCACTTTGCCCAATATGACTACCCCTGAATCCTCGAGAGTGAGAGGGAGCACCTATTGTGGAATAAGAGAATGAGGGTCCAGAAGGTAACATTCGAGATCCAAATCCTCCTGGGGACACTATAGACTGCCCCATGGATCTTGCCCTTTTTACTAGCCCTTCCTCAGATTTCTGTATCCTCTTTCTTTGCCTTTGGTCTTCCATTTTCTGCGCGAAGGCCTGAATTCTCGCTATGTCCATGTCTCGATTTAAGGCAGCGATAGTACAGTCCCGTACCAAATAAGGCTCCAATCTATCCACATATCTATGCACTCTATCTTTCATCGTGGCCACCACATTTGGAGCATATCGTGCCAAGGAATTAAACTGCAAACTATATTCTCTAACACTCATATTCCCTTGGCGTAAATTTAAAAACTGATCCGTACGAGCCTCACGGATCTCATAGGGAAGATAGTGATCCAGAAATGCCGCTTTAAATTCTTCCCACGTAGGTGGGTTTGCACCAATACCACGAGCTTTATTCCAGTCCTCATACCACAATATGGCCTCACCCTTCAATCTATAAGCTGCTAATTCAACTGTTTCTACACCTGTTACGTGCATCACCTCTAGTGCTCTTTGAACTTGGTCCACAAAATCCTGTGGATCCGCTTTCAGGTCTGACCCAGTAAATATAGGAGGGTCCAATTTTAGAAAGTCCTATGTACGCCGACTAACTGCCCTAGCCACGTCATCTTCATTTACCATTGGACCAGTTCGTTCTTGTGCTTTTACAACCACCAACTGTGTCAACATATGAACGGCATTTCTTAGGTCCTGATCTGTGGCATTCATTTGTGGTTCAGCGGGCACTTCTCTGCCAACTGTCTCCTTCGGAGCTGGAAAAGTAAATAAAGACCGCAATGAAATTTCAGCATCTGCTCCACCTTGACTAGCTTGGTCAGGTGATAATCTACTCATTCCTTCTTCAGCAGTCATATCCACCTGCTTTCCTTTACCTCTGCCTCTTCTCGTGTTTGGCATTTTACTATACCAAAGAAAACAATTACCATGATCAGATGCAAGTAAGCTTACAACATTGGCTCTATTGCACGATCTAGAATGAAGAAATGAAACAACATCCTAAATGTCCCGTAGCCCCCTACTTATAAATGTGGTGCACAACACATCGATAAGTAAGACTCTACTCAGACACGACTTTGTAGACACCCTTAGACCGACCTACTCTGATACCACTTTGTCACACCCCGAATCCCAACGAGGCATGATTGGCACCCGTAGCCGATAAGGCCCAAGAGAACCAAGCTATGCTTCTATACATTCATATGCATAACCTCGAATGAATAACATACTATCTCATGTAACTGATGAAATGTAAAATGCCATACATATACATATATAAAACTTGGCCGTTTGGGCCATCACGTCGCACTGTACGTACATATCTTACATCCATACCCACACATGTCTACAAAAGCCTCTAAATACATACACGACCAATGCATAACATCTACAACATCAAATCCAATGTACAACTATGACTCGAAAAGTCCCAAACTAACTGGGGCTCACCAAAGATCTGCAAATACTGTCACTCTACTGTGGAGGTCTACTAATGCCTGCACCTGCAACATGTAAGGTAAGTCCCCAAAAGGGGTCAGTACGAAGAATGTACTGAGTATGTAAGGCCATAAGAAAAACTGAGTCAGTGCATAAGAACTTCAATGGAAATAATTATAAGAGAAACTCAATGTGTGGAATCATGTACCTTTCCTTCATTATTATCATCTCCAATGATACATACATAATAAAAATAACCATGGAATCAACATAAGAGAAATAGCAAATGTGAACAAACTCTCTTTCTGTATGTGGGATACCATGTACATTACATTCTTTCTTTCCCTTGCCTTTACTTTACTTCACTTTTACATTGCTCAAATACTGTTAGGGCCCTCATCATGCAGGTGTTCATTTCACCCCATGGATACATCATGCAGGTGTGTTCTTTCACCCCACGGATAAAATATCATCATCATGCAGGTATTCTTTTTACCCCATGGATAAGATCATGTCATCATGCAGGTGTCCTTGCACCCCATGGATAAAATGGCCATCATCATGCAGGTACTTGTACCCCATGGATAAATAAACATCATCATCATACATTACTTTGCTCTTACTTTATTTCATTACTTTGAGATTGATACTTCAACTTGTGAGAGATTGATACTTTGATAGTCATAATATCACTTTGAACTTTGGAACATAACATTGATGGAACCATGAAATATTTAGAACATTACTCAAGCGTATGAAACATGTGAATGACAATTGATCAATGCATAAAGAACATATGATGAACCATAATTGATACCCGGAATTAGGGTACCTTGGCTTAGGAGGAATTGATACTTTTGTAGTCATAACATTGTTGGAAGCTTTGGAACAATAACCAATGAGCTAGAGACATGTATATAAACATTCTTGGAAACATAGCCTTCATGGAAACATAATACTGTTGGAACTGTTGAACAATGATCAATGAACAAGATACATGAGTATAATCACTATTGAACCCTTGGAACATAACCTCATTTGACTTTTGGAACATTACTAATGGATATGAGACATGTGTAGAACTCTATTGGAACTTTGGATCATGACACTAATTGGAACACACCCATATACTTTACCTTACTCTTGTACTTTATGAGATTAACACCTTAGCCAAACGCGTACTTACATGCACATATCACTTCACCCTTTTATCTCATGAGATTGACAATTTCACTTATGAAGTATAACTATACTAACTTGCACATCACCTCTCTTATTACTCTTATGAGATTGATACTCTTACAATTGGCACAAGGATAATCATCATACCATAGGACTCATAGCATGATTGGAACAATGATATTCAACTAAACAAGCTCTCTTTACCTCATTGCTCTTATTGGGATAATTCTCTTAGGATCTACAACATATGACAACTTAAGAACTTCCGCCCATAAATAAGGACTAAGTGATTCATGATTTGTATAGGAGTAAAACACATATGACTATCAATATATCAACCCTAGTTGGAATACTATAGAACCCCCTTGGTATAGTACACTTTTGAAACCTTAACATAATGATCACTAAATACGATATATGTGGATACTCACTATTCACCATCCTGCGATGCAATACCTTAGACCATTTGGAACTTTTGACATATTAGCCAATGAACGTGAGTCAACCAATGGACATGAGTCAATCAATAAACATGAGTTATACGATTCACCATTGACCAATGAATAAGGAACATATGAGTAACTCTAGCCAACTATCGAATATGAAATACCTTAGAGTATTTTGGAATCAAGTGAGTGCTATGACAGTGTGAACATCATATGTTGCAGAAGGATATAAAAGTAACCTTACATACCTTGTATTCTCAATACGAATATACAACCTTAGATGCGTATACAATCATCCCGCTCCTTCTTTTGTGTCACTCTACAACATAAATACATAACGAATTTCACATTAACCACCAATTACTTTGCAAATGCATACAATGTCAATAAATTACATGTTTGCCTTTAAACATGTCATTTCCCCTTGACAAAACCATTGACAAAATTATTATTCCAAAAATTCCATAATATTCCCAACATTGACCAATACATGATAATTGATACATTGCACCACAACACTTCTCCTTCACACTTTCTTATCCATAACATATTACAAATAACCCATCAAGTGACCTTAATACAACTCATAACACATATCGGCCAAAATCCCAAAATTTCCACTTATAGACAAGAACAACCTTAATACCAAAAATAACACGATACATGTTCATATTTTGTCCATACCATGCTTTTTCATCAAAGGCACAAGGCCTAATTCAAGTTCAAATTACCAAGATAGCACATCTTTCACCAAAAGCACAAATACACTATTCACCTCTTTGCCAACATAAACATCATGATATACATAATCTCCCATGCATATAATATGTTAATCCATAACAATAAGCACTTACCTAAGCTTGGATGATGATGATCTTTCTCCAAAGAGTGCCTTAGGGCTTTGAGAGCAAAAGAGGCTTTCTTGAGAATTCTAGAAAAAAAAAGAGAAAAACATGTGTGTGTGTAATGAATAATAAATCAGATTTTTGGCCCTTTTTATAAGCCCTCAATCCCATCCTTAGCCATTTCATGGCATTAAATATCATGTTCTAGAAGGTCAAATGGGAGAATGGGTCATTTGACCCATTTGGGCCATGTATTTCTTCCATTTTTGGGCCTTAATTTGGGCCCAATAAGACATATCCATTTAACCCATCAACTTCCATGTCTTAGTCACCATATATCTCATGTTTACATAATTCCGTAATGTCATGACAATATTCTCTTACGAGATTCTCATTCGTCGCCTTGATCGCAAAAGTAGGAATTCTAGTTGCCCTTGGCTTCATTGGACATTTTGGATCACTATTCACATTTCATGATTTGGTCATGTATAAGTATGTAGGAGTATATTGAAGTGTTTAAAGCTTTAACAATGCTCAAAGAACTCCAAAGAACCAAAAGAAACCATCTAAGAATCGTCGTAGAATTGCGTCGCGAAACGAGCTCCGGAAGGGCATAATTGTTGTGCCTTGCGCCACACCCCCTGAAACAGGGTAGTGGCACAAGTTTTCAGCCTCCTCTGAACTTCTTGGCTGCAGGTGGCTTGCGCCACACCCCTGAAACAGGGTAGTGGCGCAAGTTTCAGCACTTTGCTGAAATTTTTGGCCACTTACCCAATGTTTACGTATCGTCCAATCCCTTATCAAAACACTACAAAATACTTACTTAGTGATCTTAACCATCAAGTAAACATGACTTAAAGTCACCAAATGAGGTTAGAATGTGTACGAGTTCTTACCCAAATGCTCCACGAAATCACAACACACCTCCTACGAAGATCTAATCGCACATGTTAAGTCCGATATCAAATGTTTCACCAATGACACTATAACACACATACTCGTGGCATCTCAACCCCTATGTAGATATGATCCTAAGGTATCAAATGAGGTTATAAAAGTATGGGGTGTTACAAGCACGGTCTCTTTTATCAACTTATACTTAACTTAAACTATTTTGGATAAATTGTGTTTGTAAACCTTAGTTTGCTCATTTTTAATTTCTAATAATATCAATCTATACTTCTCGTATTAAGCTAGTGAAAATTAATTTTAAGATTATCTTGGCCAAGGTTAATAATTGCATCCTCGAGCTTTACATTTGCCTATTAAGCGTATCGAGAAAGATGCATATTTGCATTCTTAATCGAAATAAAATTTATTGAGCCTAAAGCTTATCTAGCGTTAAAGGCATTTGTTCGTCTCTTATAAACTTGAGACTATTTTTCTTAATATCAAATTTTTCACTTTTTTTTTAATCAATAACAACGGGTCTTAAATAAATTCGCTACTCATCTCGCTCTTTCTCACATTAGTAAATCAATTAGGAGTTAAGCATGTCCAGGCCCATGTATTATTTTTTAAGAACGAAAGGGTTAATTTGGAAATTGCAACGACAATCTCAAAGTACACACTAGCCTTACAAGTACTTCAAATCGCATGTAAAATTTCCAAATAAAACGTACAGAAAACATTAATTACACAAGCACATTCTCTATTATTAAAACAAGGTCAAGCATTTAATAAATTAATAAAATCCAAATACACTTGTTTAATCCCACCAAGCATTTGTTTCCCTAACTTATCATTTTTTTTTAAAAAAAAAAATTATTGTTAACTACGACACTAATCACTAAAATAACAATCTCTTCCTCGTGCCCCAACAATAATAAATAGGGAATACATTAATATATCAACTTAACAAATATCTCTTAATTTCCACATGTAAACAAAGTTACTTAAAAAGCCAAATAACTTCCAACACACTTGATCAACAAACTCTCGTAGACCTCGGATGAGTTTGAGGGAGAGAGCAAATATCAATTAACTGTATGGTTAGAACACTCGAATTTCCCATATTAATCAAAATCAAAGTAAAAAAAAAAAGTTGGATCTTAAGCATGCAAGAAATATCATATGTTATACCTATTTACTCAGAATTTAACATAAAAAAAAAAAAAATTATGAACAAACGCATGCTATAAATATTAGTAATAGGTTAAACACATATGAAATTTGAGCAAACTTCATAATATTGGAATCAAGTCTCGCATAATTGCAATGTTACATTATTACGAAGAAAGATTGAGGGTTACCTCTTGCGAAAAATAATTCACGACAAAATCCGCTACAATCTACTAATTTTAGGAGCCATGAACTCGAAACCGCGAATGGACCAGAACTTGTCACACCCTTACATTCAGACTTGAACACCAAACCTCAACTTCACGGGTTCATCTCTTGTTAAAATTAATTTCTAACAAAAGTTGCTACAATCTACTGACTTTCAAAGTTAACAATAGCTAACTTTCAGAAACCACGAACTCAGAACCGCGAACGCAACCTCAGACTCCAACTCTGTTTTCCCTTTTCAGACGTGAGAGGGCTATTTTGGTTGCTGGAGGGATTTTTGGGTTTTGTTTGGTCGAGAGGGAGATATTATTGTTTTTATTGTTTTCTGGAAGGAATGTGAGGGAGTATTATTGTTTGGTTTCTTTGTTTCGTGTGTTTAATGCATGTGTGTTTGCTGGAAAGGTTAGGATGGTAGAGGATTTTTTTTTCCTTTATGTTTTTGCATGTAGTTGTTGTATATGTATTCTTGCTTCCCCTTCCTTTAGTGTGTGCAGGTGTATGTATATATAAGTGTGTGGGTTAGTGTATGTGTGTGCTGCATCGTGTGTGTGTGTTGGTGTACGTGTGTGTGTGTAGGTAGTGGGGTGATGGGGGGAGTGAGGGAAAAGTGGTGTGGGAGTGGGTTAGGTTAGAAAAATGTAATTTATTTTTATTTTTTTTACTTACATATATAATGTGATAACTAAAATATTAGCTAATTATTTTAAACTAAAATAAATATAAGATCAGTTAAATAGCTGGACTAAAAATATAATTAAAAATTATCAAAATTACTAGTTTATTTATTAAAACTTAATCTAAGAGAAAACATATTTTTGAAAGAACTCTTTTCTTTTTTTAAAAAGTAAAAACAAAACTTATCCTAAAATGTGACTATTTTTTTATTTTTTTTGACATCTTTTTCACAATTTTTCAAAGAAAACCTACTTAAGATAAAATAGAAGCTAGAACAAAGATTAGGCATATAATAAATATTTAAAGCTAAAATAGGTTAAAGCTCAGGGAGGGTCAAAAATCACGTGTCTGCATTTATAATTCATGTAAGCAGTATGATTCTTATGAATGCTTCCGCCGTGTACTATTTTCCAACAGAAGCATCATAGTTATACCCTTTTCCATCATCTTCTTTTCCTCATAGTAGTAAAAAAAACAAGAATTTTACGGTAAATGAAGAGATCGACTATTGATACAAATGGCGGAGCTAGAACTTTCACTAAAGAATGTCAAAATATAAAGAAGTAAATTCACGAAGAAGTCAAAGGGTGTCAATATGTAGTATATATACATCAAAAAAATATTTTTACCTAGCTGCATAATGTAGTTTTCCGACGAAAGGGTGTCGGTCGACACCCCTCAAGCACATGTGGCTCTGCACTCATACAATATTATCAATCAGCCTTTAATTTCAATAAACAACAATTACAAAGAGCTAAGTTCAAGTTATATATTTCTCTTTTTGTGTGGTCGTATATGTCGTTTCGTATTACTTTGATTATAGAATAAGAAATAATATTTCTTTTATCAAATAATTTTCATAAAGTTTGGTTATCTTATATTTTGAGTAAATTAGAAAATTTTACATTCTTGAAATGTCTAAAGCAACAACTTGCTAGAGGTAAACAGAGTGCTATCTAAACTTTTTATATGCACCAAACCACCAAGGTCAATTTACTGTAAATTGGCATTAAAAGTGCACTATACTCAAATGAAGTGGTATACTTCGATAATTCAATAATCAGATGAAATTTGTTAGATATTAGCTAAACTATATAGTTATCGAGCTTACTTTTAAAATGATGCAAGCATTAAATAAATATTTATTAAGTAACTGTATGTTGGTGATCAATAAATGTAGTACTATCTACTTATTGACAACATTTTTCGACCGGGTGATGGCCATTACACAATGGGTTTAGCTCTAGCATCTTACTTTCCTACACTTTTTGGGCTGTAGCTAGAACGCCTAACGTAATTTGACATTGTAATGATTCTTTAATATCCTATTTCATATTATAACCATCCATCATTATCATTGAGCGCTTTCCTAACTTGAATTGCTTTTGGGGAAGAAAAAAACGCATGAACTTGATTAACCAAATAAATATTTTTAAACTACAATCGAATAAAATATATTTTTTTAAATTTAGTCTAGAATACACATGCATTGCACGTGTTCAAAGACTAGTAATATAATAAGAGTGGGGAGAAGGAAACCAACAATTCAAGGATAAATGTGTGCTTATACTTGGATGGAAGGGCAATTTTGTAGAAAAAATATGACGAACGTAAATATAATATTTTTTTAAAGTACAGAAACAAATATGACCATTTTCCGTTCTTTATATACATCTTTTCAGAGATTTGAATTAGTATTCTGCAGAAAAATTGATTTGTTGTATGAAAAATGGAAAAAATAATTTTAATGAGTAGTACTAATGTTTGGTTTACCTAGAAAAGTAGAATTGGCATTTAGTAATTTCATCTCATACCAAACAAAGTCACATAACAAATTTAAAAAGCAAAATGGCAGCAGAGACGTGTTTTTATTCTGTGTGGCTCTTCAAGGTTGATTTGTAATGTCAGTCTTAGCCGAAACACCTACTTTCCTTTGCCTTTATCAGCTGTTATAAGAGTAAGGACACATTCACTTGACACTCTTCTTTGTGTGAATTCTACTAGGCAAATTATACTCTTTTTCACCTTCAATTCACTTAGTGTTTGCTTTACTCTATCTTACGCTTCATTCTCACTTCTTGTTGATTTCAAGTTTACCCTTTTTTGCTTTGTTATCACTTATCTGATCATCTGTTTTGATCCGTTTCTTTGCTAACTTTTGGAGATTTTTAGGATTTGATGTTTGAATCATTTTTTTCACTTGTTATCTGGCGTTTATACCTTTTGCGAAGTTTTTTTGATCAAGGGTTCATTCTTTTGGATATCAGATAAATTCCTTATATCTTAGCCATGATGAGAAGGTGAGTAAATCTAATTCAACAAATTCATTGTAAGAGAGATTTCACGGAAATCTCAAAGGAATTGCCAAAATTCCTAATTCTCTTTTATCCTTTTTTGCTTAATATAACTCTCTGTGAATTTCAATAAACTAATTCATCCCTTCACTAAGATTTGTGATTTTTCATTTCTGCAGAGTAAAATATAAAATTCAATAGGTATGTAAAAATGACATGTACTTCTGCACTTCAAAATTCGTGTTAAATTTTTGTTCTTCCAACTAGCATGTTAACACATAGCATGCCTAAGGGTAGCTATGGTACGATATTGAAAATTTTGATTTTCGATTTTAAAAAATATTATACCATTATCATAGCAAATTAATTTGTATATGGTTAAATATTTTAAAGCCAGATTTTGATCATATTTTGCAGTACGGTAAAATGGTAATCATAATTTGATCAACTTCAACTAACATATAATCATATAACAGAAAATTATTACTTTAAAATTTCAAGAATCGTCTCGATTATATTATACTAATACCATGCACATGTTGAAATATTTAAAAGAAAGTACAAGCAATTTTCTTCGTTAATCAATCATCCAAAAAAGATATTTCAATCAAGATAGACTAGTCAAATTTTTTTAGTACTTCTTGTCTTTTCATTTTTAGCACTCTTTCAGCACAACTTAAGCACTATTTAAGCACAATTTTTAACACCATTTAAAAAATTAATTTGGAATACACGTGCAATGTGTGTGTTTAAAGACTAGTAATATATTTAGGCTGGGACAAGAAAATCAACAGTTCAAGAATAAATGTGTGCTCAAACTTAGATAGAAGGGTAATTTTGTAGAAAAAGTATGATGGGCGTAAATATAACTTTTTTCAGAGTACAATAACCAATATGACTATTTTGCTTTCTTTATATATCTTTTTAGAGATTAGGGGTAGTTTTTTCAGGGAGAAATTGATTTGTTGTATGAAGAAATGGAAAAAATGAGCTTAATGAGTAGTACTAGTGTTTGGTTTACCTAGAAATGTAGTATTGACATTTAGTAGTTTCATCTCATATCTAAATTAAGATACATAACAAATTCAAATAGCTAAATGGCAGCAGAGACGTGTGTTTTATATTTTATGTGGCTCTCCAAGGTTGATTTATAACGTCAGTCCTAGCTGGAAAATCTATTTTCTCATGCCCTCAACAGCTGCTATAAGAGTAAGGGCACACTCATTTGACATTCCTATTGTCAGTATTTTACTAGGTAAATTCTGATTCTTTCTCCTTCAATTCACTAAGTTTTTGTTTTAATCTATCTTGTGCTTCATTCTCACTTGCCTTTGATGTCGAGTTTACCTTTTTTTTACTTTGTTATCACTTACCTGATCATCTGTTTTGATTTGTTTCTCTGCTAACTTTTGGAGACTTTTAGGAATTGATTTTTAATTTTTTTTTTGCTTGTCATTTAGCATTTATATATTTTGCAGATATTTTTGATCAAGGGTTCATACTTTTGGATATCATGTAGATTTCCTTATGTCTTACCCATATGAAGAAGCCTGGTAGATCTAATTCAACCAATTCCTTGAAAGAGAGAGTTCCCGAAAATCTCACGAGGATTCATAAATCCCTAATTTTTTTATCTTCTTTTTCTGAGTAGAACCCTCTGTAAATTCCAAATAAATTGATTCATTCCTTCACTAAGATTTGTGCTTTACCACTTCACCAGCGTAAGATATAAAATTTTGTAGGTATGCAAAAATGCATTTACTTCTAGACTTTAAAAGTTTGTGCTAAATCACTATTCTTCTAGGGGTGGACATGGTACAATACTGAAACACCATTTTTTTTAAAAATATCATTATCATATCAATTACATTCATGTATGGTTCAGTATTTCAAAGTTTGATTTTGATATTTTACAGTATAGTAAAATGATAATCATAGTTTGGTCAACTTCAACTTACATATACTCATATAATAAAGAATTATTACTTTGACTTTTCAAGAATCGTCTCGAGTATATCATACTAATACCATGCACATGTTGAAATATTTAAAAGAAAGAACAACCAATTCTCTTCGTTAATCAATCATCTAAAAAAGATATTTCAATCAAGATAGAGTAGTCAAAGTTTTTTAGTACTTCTTGTCTTTTCATTTTTAGCATTCTTTTAGCACAATTTTGAACACCATTTAAAAAATTAGTCTGGAATATACGTGCAATGCTCGTGTTCAAAGACTAGTAATATAATAAGAGTGGGAACAAGGAAATCAACAGTTCAAGAATAAATGTGTGCTCAAATTTAGATGGAAAGGCAATTGTGTAGAAAAAATATGACAAGCGTAAATATAACTTTTTTAGAGTACAAAATCAAATATGACCCTTTATTGTCCTTTATATATCTTTTTAGAGAATTGGGTTGGTTTTATAGGGCAAAATTGATTTGTTGTATGAAGAGATGAAAAAATGAATTTAATGAGTAGTACAAGTGTTTGGTTTACCAAAAAAAGTAGTATTGGCATTTAATAATTTCATCTCATATCCAAACAAAGACACATAACAGATTCAAACAGCTAAATGAAAGCAAAGACGTGTGTTTTAATATTTTATGTGGCTCTTCAAGATTGATTTGTAACGTCAGTCCTACCTGGAAGTGTTCTACTTTCTCATGCCCTCGTCAGCTGTTATAAGAGTAAGGACACACTCACTTGACACTGAATTCTACTAGATAAATTCTAATCATTTCTAATTCAATTCATTATTCTTTTGCTTTACTCTATCTTATGCTTCATCCTCACTTGCCTTTGATTTTGAGTTTACCCTTTTTTTCTAACTTTTGGATATTTTTAAAATTTGATTTTTGATTCAGTTTTCTGCACTTGTTATATGGTGTTTATACCTTTTGCAAAGATTTTTTTATAAAGGGTTCATTCTTTCGGGTATCAAGTAGATTCCTTTACGGCTTAGATATGAGGAAGAATCTTGGTAAATCTAATCCAACCAATTCCTTAAAGGAGAGATTTCGCAGAAATCTCACTAGGATTCATAAAATCCCTAGTTCTTTTTTATTTTCTTTTTCTCAGTAGAACCCTCTGTGAATTCCAAATAACATGATTCATTCCTTCACTAAGATTTGTGCTTTGTCATTTTAACAGAGTAAATATAAATGTTGCAGAAATATCGTGGGTTAACTAGCACACAACTACAAATAAAGAAAATAAAGAAGAAAAACAACACAAGAATTTAATGAGGGTTGGCTAGGCCTAATCCTCCAAGCAAAAGCAGAGAGAGTTTTCTACTATAAAAGAAAAGAAGAAGTGTATAATGTTTTAGACTCCCCAACTACATCCCCTCTATATAGATCCCAAGTAGTCCTAAACCTATAAGCAAAAGGTTTTCCCAATCCTTCAAGAACAATATATTCCTTTCCCAAATCTATTAGGACAAAGGGTCTCCTAAACCAATAGCGATTATGAGTTTCCTAAAATATACAAGGAAAAAAATCAAGATATAATTAACTAATCTTCCCCTTAGCTTGAATTCCCTTCATCAATAAACGTCTCTCTACCTTGCCTTCAACCCTCGAAAGGGCTCACTGAGTACTACACACCCCAATCAAGTTTAGGCAATTCCTAAACATATTAGTGCCTTGGTCATCATATCTTCTAGATTATCATGTGTAGACACCTTTTTCACATCAACATCCCCTTTGCAACATACTACCTTTTGGCCCTTTGGCAATGAATCAAACTTCCATGTTTGATTCTTGTGAAGTGACTCAATATCTTCACCCATAGAACCAACTCATCGATCAACTTCTGAACTAGAGATAGTTTCTGTATGGCTATTAGGATCAAGTACATCAATGGTCACTGCAACTGACAAAGCAAATTTCACACAATTTGCATATCCAAGAAGATTTTCATCAACTACATTCGCAAACTTCTTTGGTTAGTTGATCACTCTCTTCTCTATGCCAGTTGTAATGCTATATAGTTGTTGTTGTATAGGTTAGTCAACATTATCCACTTGATTAATGTTTTCCACCTCCTCTAATTTTGAAATACTGGGCTGAGCTAGTAGAGATTTAATTTCTAGCTCTATACGGTCACTGACACCACAATCTGTTTCTGCTATTGCCTTTCTTTGACTATCCAGTGAGTCAAATTCATTGATTGTCACATTCCTACTAATAATTAACCCTAGAGTCTTACGATCTGTGTACCACAACTTGTAACCTTTCACCCCAGTTGCATACCCTAAAAATATGCACTTCTTTCCCCTTGGCTCAAGTTTTTCATCCCTCATATGAGCATAAGCAAGACAACCAAATATCATCAAATTTGAATAATCAGCATGCAAACTGGACCAAACCTCAAAAGGAGTTTTGAACTCAATAGATATGGATCGAGATCTATTGACCAAATAACAAGCTGTATTGATTGCTTCAGCCCAAAATCCTTCTAACATATGAGTGTGAAAGCATACTTTGTGCCCTGTCACAAAATGTTTTGTTCATATGTTTTGCAACACCATTTTGTTGTGGTGTTCTGACACAAGTACGGTGTCTCACTATGTCCTCTCTGCTGCAAAAATCGTTGAACTCTAAGTTGTAAAATTTCAACCCATTTTCCATTCGAAGACGCTTAACTTTTCTTTCAATCTGCCTCTCAACCATCGTCTTCTATTTATCAAATGTCGAAAATGCCTCATCTTTTGTTTTTAGAAAATACACTCATACCATTCTTGAGTAATCGTCAATCAAAGTCATAAAGTACCTAACACCACTTTTGGAGGGAATTCTATTTGGACCCCATAAGTCTGAATGTATATAGTCCAACTTGTCTTTGGTCTTGTGCTCTGCCTTCTTGCTGAACTTCACCCGTGTTTGCTTACCAAACACACAATGCTTACAAGAATTCAAATCTTTATTTTTGTATCCATCCAAAAAATTCTTCTTGTTCAACAAAGACAATCCCTTGTCACTCATATGACCAAGTCGCAAGTGCCACAACTGAGACTGATTCAGATCACTCTTCCCAGAAGCTACAATTGTTTCCCCTTCAATTACACTCACTTGAAGATAATACAGTCTAGAATGCAGCTTGCCCTTCATGAGTACCATGGAGCCTATACACACTTTAAGTGTTCCATTCCCTGAGTGAAGCTTATACCCTTGATTATCCAAAATCAAAAGAGAAATCAAATTCCTGTTCATTCAAGGAACATGCCAACACTCAATATTTCTGATAATGCCATTGAACATTCTCAATTTGATGTTACCAATCCCCTCTACCTCTAATGGATTATCATCACCTAGGTAGACAATCCCACTCCTCTGCTTGTAAGTTGCAAAACAATTTGTCACGAGCTGATTTCTCAGGTTATGATGGCACCTACTATAATCCACCAGTAGGTAAGCCAACCCATAATCTGAAATAATGAGTAACGAACTATCAAGAGAAATAAAGAAAGCAGCGAAAAATAACTCCAATAAAGATATTAATATAGAGAAGTAACCCTAAAATCTGGTAAAGTCAGTACATGAGCTACTAAAAGACAAAGTACAACGTAAGCATAATGTAAACATATACAAAGCCGTCTCTGAAATACAAAATAGGGATCAGTTCAACAACTGAGGGAGAGTAGGAACAACTCCGGAAGTCAGGAGCTCACCCCAAATCTCCAATCCATGGCTACTCCGCACGATGCATACATCAACGGTGAGAACTCGTACTATGATCTGTAGGATCCAGAAGTGTAGTATGAATACTAAACATGAGGTACTCAGTAGGCATGGCCGACTGAGCTCCAAATATAATGCAAGTATAAATAATATAAAGTAGGACTATAAACTACAGGTAACTATTTAAGAAACGAATATAATAATGCTAGTAGAGAGGTAATGATAAACTATCAGATACTACAAGTAATCTGGGACAAGGTGTGATACCATGAGTATCCAGTCAATATATAATAGTAGGGTGAAGAAAGAAATATGCAATATACACTAATAATAGGAAAAAAGGAAATGATATACAAATACTAGTTTGAGAAGAGTGGATATACACAACGCTATACAGATAACTAAATACGAAGGTACTACTCTGAGGGAGCTAGTCCAACATCACCGGGGTCATAAATAATAAGGGAGCTAACAATAGTATATTCAGGGTGTCTAATCGTAAGATGCATATTCATAAGATAATCTAACAATAATAAACCATACCATAACAAGGAGAAAAGGAATCAAAAGCATACCGATAACCTCAGGTACCAATCCATAACCAACTTGCCACGCACTATACAATACTAACCAAACAATAATGTAACCGACTAGCCTAGACAAGCAATAACCTAATCGGCCCCCCATAAGCTTCGAAGGCACAAGCAAGCACTCAGCAACCAACAACCATAACCTGTATGACAGCCCCCATAAGACCGATAAATACAAGCGCCAAATAATTATACTGGTGAAAGGCAATGCATGAGAATAAATGAAAGTCACGAAAAAACCAGATGATTCAAGATAAACCAAGTACCATATCCGATGCAAGTGTATACACCTCCTCCAACTTAATAGCTTGCAAAGGCAGGGCCTACGACGACCATCCTTCTCCGGTACTGTGACTCATCAAACGAAGGATCCCATAGGGGACTCGGGATATCCATATACACTGTCTGGTCCTGAACCAGGACTTCCAGGATCCATCATAACAAATCTACTCCATCTATTACCGAAAAGACATAAGAGTATAATAATTGCTTGGACTTGAACCGAGGCTAAATAAGTATAAATTTGTAAATCCATTGCCCAAGATCGAATTTAGGGCTAAAATGGTATAATAATATAGAAAGGGTCGGAATCTCCCTCGATCGAAGTGAGTAAGTAGTGGTAAAAAGAGTGGATCAATAATGAACTGGAATCAACCTCGGTCTAATTTCCAAAGTAGTATGTTTAGTTTAAAATATCATATTCCAATAATAAAGGTCGTACGACTTCCATTTTAAAAGAATTAATTTTAAAAGTGAAAAATTGAGAATAAATTCCTTTTTAGAAAATAGTAGTAAACCAAGGTTCTAACCATAATCGTACTACTAAAAAAATATAAATATGTCTAAATGCATGCATGCCATCACCAGTATCCAAACAATACAAACTTAAGCGTCCAAGCATATATAGACTACAACCACATCCTTTCAAAGTATAGAATACTAACCTGGTTTCCAACTAGTATCATAACCACGACATCGGGCCCAACAATATATACTTAACAAGATATTAACACCTTAATCTGGGAAACTAAGGTAAACAAGGGCATAAGGCTACTAGGACGATCTAACCGGGGATACCATCCAATTCACTAAATAATATGGTAAGTTTCATACTAAGGGATCCTTCACATCAATCTATGGTTGAACTGGTCCATAATCCAGTGTAATCGAATCCTATAACCATAACGGGTATTCTAGGCTAAGGCTCGAATTACATTTCTATTCTAAATTCCCTAAACGGGTCAAGTCATGATACCACTAGGTATAAACCTCTCCTATAATCCCTCCCTAACATGCGATCTATACAATACACAATCTCATAGAGAAAAGTAGACCGGAGCCTACCTCGTAGACGAACCGTAGTCTCAAACCATCTATGAACCGCTCATATTTTCCACAAAATCTCGAAAATGGCTTTACGCTATCAAAATCATAATTTAAACATTAATACGAATATAATACGAATAAAACAACACCCATATTGCAATATAAAATTATGGGTCAAAAATTGGATCTAAAATGGGCCCGTGGGACGAGGTCCCTCGAAGGACAAGGAATGCATGCTCAAAAGTTGAGAACAAATGGAGTCTCAATTGGGGCTCAAATCAGCCCCAAGAGAAAAGGGAAAACAAGAAAGGAATCGAGAAAATTATGGAGAATTAGGTCGGAAACTTACAAAGAAACTAACGAAAAATGATCACGTCAACGTCCTATACTCACCCCCAACTCCAATTTATGATTTTCCATAAGTTCTTGAGCTCCTAGGACCTTTAATGGTGGAAAAGGGTTAAAAAATGATGGAATGGGATTTTTGAATCTCAACTTTGCATAGAAATCATGAGAAACGGAATGGTGATTCTTAGAAAATGAGCAATATGAAGCTATAATCACATAGAAAATGATTATACGAGAAAAACACATCGAAAATGACCTAAAATAGAGCTTCCTAGCTCCTGAAATGTCAAAAATACAAAATGGGTTCGGTTTTGTCTTAAACTCAGTGAATGCCATCTAAGCGGCACTTTGTTCGCTTAAGAGGCCTGGTCAAAGGGTCAAACTATCGCTAAAGCAGTCTAATGGTCTCTTTAGCGGCTCGTCAAATGGTCAATGGCTGCTAAAGAGGCCACACTAGCACCAGTTACTTCCAAAACTTATTTTGACCCTCGAAAATCATCCGGAACCCTATGAACATGAATCAATAGTGAAAATTGATCATAAAACACGTTTCGAATCCAATGGAATAATTGTATTTACAAAAAGAGGTCATTTACAATAAATTAACCCCCGAGACCCCTTTTAGGCTGTTTTAACTAATTTTCGTTTAAGCACTCAAAATAAAATATAAAGGCTCAGGACCCAAACTAACTATGTTACTAACCCAAAATCAACATTTTGGATCTAATAAAACTGACCAAATCACAATCCAAGGTCGTTTTGATAAAAAGTGGGCCCCACACCCACTGTTTTATTTTAACTAAAATCCATCCAATAGCTCAAAATAAATATGAAAGCCTCGGGACCCTAACCAAGGGTCCTCCTAGCCTAAAATCCATGTTCCAGAGCTAACGGAGCTGTCAGAATTTTCATCTGAGGTCATTTACTAGAAGCTTTGGTGCAAGACCAATTTCTTAACTTCAAAAACTCCAAAATAAGGAAATGGGCTTACAACCCAAACGATCTACCCAAAAACTGAACCGACAGTCCTGACAAGCCATAAATAACTTGTAGCAACTATGGGAAGGCACGAAATACCAAAAACGTAAATTGAGAAAATGACCTAGAGGGCCATTACAATATCCACTACTAAAAGGGCTTTCGTTCTCAAAAGTCAATGGATAGAAAGAGCCCGAAAGCTCAAAAGGACAAGGTACTGGACCCGCATGCCTTGAACAAGACTCCCCAGATAAACTTTAAGGCAAAGTAATGCTTCCAAGGGATTTTGCTAAAGGTATCCCTTATTCCTTCACATCCTAACTTCACTTTCCAAAATAACCACAAACTCATCCTCAATAACCAACTGGCCTCCAACTGAATCGAGCACGACTAAAGCACGCAAATCTAAACCACAACATACTGACATCACACTGAGACAAGAACAACTAAGTGGATACTCAACCAGGCTAAAGACAACCCAATGCTTAAACCATACAACCAACTCCAAACTCCAAATCTAACATTTTTTTCCCTTTCCGAACCTGATGTCTTCTCTGAACTGCACAAAATCTCTCCAGCATCATCTGAGTCCTGCTCGTATAATCACACCGCACTAACCTCGAAGGATTGAAGATGACCCCCAAAAATCCATATGGACTAGCATATGAATAAAGCCCCATAAGGTTCTACCTGAATGCTCAAATGGTGGTGACCAAAGTCTGCGATCTCTCCCAAGGACACTAACTGGTCCCGATGGGCCCTTAAAACCAAAAGTCATGAGTCTAAAGTACACTTTCTCAAAACCAAATAATCCATTCCAGAATGCCCCACCGACTGTAGGTGAAGCCATACTAAGCCCAACTCTAGTACACTTCTTTCGCTGAGCAAACAGTCAAAATTCTGACGAACATTGAGAACCAAGGTCAAAAATAGAAGAAACCAACACCATGTGCCAATGGACTATCCCTCGAGTATATATCAAAGTAAATCTATCTGAACTGAAGAAAATTAAATTAGTAGTTAATGAGTAGGCTTAGTCATCCTGTGAACGAATGCTCAACTGAATCAAAACCTCAAAGCGGGAGCTGCAACTAAGTTGCACAATCCATAGCTACAATATCAACACCAGAGCTAAACCACCCGGCCTTAACTATCCAAACCGATCTTGTTGACGAGTAAGCATCTGTACTCCAAAATCTATCACAACTTTCTAGCGTCATTCAAAAGAGTCAAAAATCATAATGGGAGCCAACAAGTCTTTACTAATGTTAAATACCCAAACCAATCTCACTCTCAAAAATAAAATATATGACCAACGGTCACGCAATGGCTGAAACTGAAATGGTGTCGAAGAATACAACCACATCGAAGTAAAACCATAGGCTAAAGATGTGAGCAATCAAATCCACATCCGCTGAGGGGAACAACACACCAAGGCATAACTAATACCTTACTGGGACTGCAAAGAGACCTGATGCTAGCCAAATCTCGAGCAACATAGAAAATACCATTGTAGCATGAATTTGGTCAAACCAATACCCAATATATGGAAACAACTACGTTATCCCAAAGACACCCTCTTTGGTTGCCGACAACTGATAAATAAGTGCATACCACCAAGTAAAAGTATTCAACGAAGTCATATTAGGCCGAACAAATGCCAAAATGAGAAATTTTTGAACTCATCTCTTTAAACCAATCTTAACTCAACTAAACTATGAACCACATAGCAGAAAGAATGGAGTACCTAACTCAATACCAACACCAAGATCAAGCCTACTACTGGGTGATGAACCAGACAAATTGGAATAACAAACCCCATACTTATCAATATTAGGAGCGGGCTATAGAAAAGGATCGCTAATGCTAAAATCATAAAAAAAAACCATGGAAGGACAACCCTACCTTCACTTCCACAACCTACTCAACAACCGACCTTACCTTACTAACAGAAAGGAAACCCAACCAACTAAGGTATCCATCTAAGCCAAATGGACAAGAATCATAATAAAGAAATACTAACTAAATAACTCTAGTCTAGCTGTCTATCAAGTAAGAATCAATTAAAGTCAAAACAATAATAATTGTAACACCAATATAAAATGCAGGTGGCACAAAATGTAAGACAACCAGTACCACTCAAATATCACATCAAAGCCACTGTGCCAAAGAAAAAGGACTTTAACCCAAGTGCTACACCCCAAGAAAGTCACAAAACTGATCCACTCAATCCACTACTAAAAGAAAATATCTACGGAGATAGTCACATATGCATAAAATCTACATAAAGGCTACAACAACCAATATAGTACTATCAAGGAACATGAACATCGATGGGTCTGAATACTCCAACTTAACTCAAATAGAAACTAAAGATAGAAAATCAAAAAAAGCACCTATAATGATAGAATCCAAAGTCATAGCCCCTGGCTTTCCCGAAGAAGTGCGAATCTGAGTGCATCCAAGCCCGAACTGAGCTTCTGAACGATCAACTGAAATACTAGGCGCACTATCTCTACTCGAAGGTACCACAACCCTATGGGACTGATCTGGTTGCACTGACTACTCAACAATCCCATGCTGAGGACACTCTTCATACCAATGACTGATCTATCTACAATCGTAACATACCCCTGAAGCTCAAACCTGGCGAGACACAAGACCTAGACTGAATACCCCGTAAGGCCTGACCAAAACTCTGTCCACTGTGACCACCATGAAATATTTGAGAGTCACCTGTAATTCGAGGCTCTACTTGGATGGGCTTAATAGGTTGTAAGTGATGCTGACCTCTACTCGGAGGATCCCTACCTCCAGACAGAATACCACTAACACTGTACTACTAACATGGACTCTTACCGCCACCTCTATATGTATCAAGACATGCCCTCTCTTTATCTCTTGCATGATTAACAACCTGACAGAAAGAAGACCTAGCTGCTATTAAATGCTCTAATGCCAAGTGGAGTGGTAAAGCTAATCCTATGATATATCCATGCACCAACTCATGCTCTATAGAATATAACACAGAAGTATGTCTGGCACACTCGAGAAACCCAATCTCATACTTCAAAACTGACAGAGAACCCTACTGAACACCAATAAATTTAACTCTGACCTGAGAACTACTCGATGTATCGAACATTACCTCTGGCTATGAAGTATCCATGAAAAGACTCAGAATCCCTAACACGGTATCCTGAAAAGCTGATGTGGTCATAAATCTTACAGGAGCCTGGGATGGCCCTAGACCCTCTGACCAACACTGAAAAGCCTTGATATCAACCTCTAACTCCCTAGACCAACGCTGAGCTGAAACTAGTAACACACGTAGAAGTCTCATTTGCATCAATCGACAACCTTGTGCTATCCGTATAGGAAATAGTAAAGTCAAAAGAAGAACTTGGAGGCTCATAGAAGTACAGACACACGACAAGGAATTAAGAAATAGAATTTCCTAGAATGCCCTATAGCCTTCCAAAGATAGGATACAGACGTATCCGTACCGATCCACAGGACTCTACTAGGCACTTTGCTTTTGAACCTAGGCTCTGATACTAATTTTTCACGACCTAATTTCTCAAGTCATGATAGCACCTACTATAACCCACCAGTAAGTAAGCCAACCCAAAATCCAAAACGATGAGTAACGGACTATCAAGAGAAAAGAAGAAAGCAGCGGAAAATAACTCCAATAAAGATACTAATATAGAGAAGTAACCCCAAAACTTGGTGAAGTCAGTACAAGAGCTACTAAAAAATAAGAGTACAAGGTAAGCATAATGTAAAAAAATACAAAGTTGTCTCTAAAATACAAAATAGAGATCAGTTCAACAAATGAGGGAGAGTAGGAACAACTCCGGACATTAAGAGCTCACCCCAAATCTCCAATCTATAGCTGCTCCGCATTATGCACATGGCCATGGTGAGAACTTGTACTATGATCTGTAAGCTGCTGAAGTGTAATATGAGTACCAAACATGAGGTACTCAGTAGGCATCGGTCGACTGAGCTCCAAAGATAATGCAAGTATAAATAACATGTAAAGAAGGAATATAAGCTACAGACAACTATTTAAGAAATGAACATAATAATGCTAATGAAGAGGTAATGATAAACTATCAGATACTACAAGTAAACTAGGACAACGTGTGATACCGTGAGTAGCCAGTCAATATACAATAGAGTGAAAAAAGAGATATATAATATACAATAATAGTAGGAAAGAAGGAAATCATATACAAGTAGTAGCTAGAGAAGAGTGGATATACACAGCACTATACAGATAACCAAATTCGAAGGTACTAGTAGTCCAACATCACCGGGGTCATAAATAATAAGGGAGCTAACACTAGTATATTTAGGGTATCTAATCGTAAGATGCATATTCATAAGATAAGCTAACAATAATAAACCATACCATAACAAGGAGAAAAGGAATCAGAAGCGTACCGACAACCTCAGGTACCAATCCATAACCAACTTGCCATGAACTATACAATAATAACTAAACAATAATGTAACCGACTAGCCTAGACAATTGATAACCTAACTGGGCCCCCATAAGCCCCGAAGGCATAAGCAAGAACTCAGGAACCAACAACCATAACTTGTACCTATACAGCCCTCATAAGACCGAGAGATACAGGAACCAAATAAATATACTAGTGAAAGGCAATGCATAAGAATAAATGAAAGTCATGAAAGAACCAGCTAATACAATATAAACCAAGTACCATATCCGATGCAAGTGTATACACCTCCTCTAACTCAATAGCTTGAAAAGGCAGGACCTAAGACGACCATCCTCCGGTACTATGACTCATCGAATGAAGGAGCCCATAAAGGACTCAGGATATCCATATATACTGCCTGGTCCTGAACTAGGACTTTCATGATCCATCATAACAAATCTACTCCATCCATTACCAGAAAGAAATAAGAGTATAATAATTGCTTGGACTTGAACCGAGGCTAAATAACTATAAATCTATAAATCCATTGCCCGGGATCGAGTTCAGGGCTAAAATGGTATAATAATATAGAAAAGGATCAGAATCTCCCTCGATCGAAGTGAGTAAGTAGTGGTAAAAAGAGTGGATCATTAACGGACTAGAATCAGCCTCGGTCTAATTTCTAAAGTAGTATGTTTAGTTTACAATATCATATTCCAATAATAAGGGTGGTACGACTTCTATTTTAAAATAATCAATTTTAAAAGTGAAAAGTGAGAATAAATCCCTTTTTAGAAAATAGTAGTAAACCAAGGTTCTAACCAGAATCATACTACTAAATAAGCGTAAATACGTTTAAATGCATGCATGCCATCACCAGTATCCAAACAATACAAACATAAGAGTCCAAGCATCTATAAACTACAACCATATCCTTTAAAAGTACAAAATACTAGCCTGGTGTCCAACTGCTATCGTAACCATGGCCTCGGGCCCAACAATATATAATCAACAAGATATTAGCACCATAATCTGGAAAACTAAGGTAAACAAGGGCATAAGGCTACTAGGGGGATCTAACCAGAGATAGCATACAATTCACTAAATAATATGGTAAGTTTCATACTAAGGGATCTTTCATTTCAATGGCCTCTAAAGCGGCCACACCAGCACGAGCGACTTCTAAAACTTGTTTTTGATCCTCAGAACTCATTCGGAACCCTATGAACATGAACCAATACTGCAAATTAATCATAAAATATGTTTTAGATCTAATGGAATCATCAGATTTACTAAAAGAGGTTGTTTACAACAAATTAACCAATGGAACCCATTTTAGGCTATTTTAATTAATTTTTATTTAAACACTTAAAACAAAATATAAAGGCTTGAGACCCAAACTAACTATCTACTAACCCAAAATTGACATTCTGGATCTAATGGAATTGACCAAATCACCATCCAAGGTTTTTTTGATAAAAAGTGGGCCCCACACCCACTGTTCTATTTTCACTAAAATCCACCCAATAGCCCAAAACGAGTTTGGAAGCCTCAGAACCTGAACCAAGGGTCTTCCTAGCCTAAAATATATGTTTTAGAGCTAACGGTGTGTCAGAATTTTCATTCGAGGTCTTTTACTAGAAGTTTTGGTCCAGGACCAATTTCTTAACTTCAAAAGCTCCAAAATTAGAAAATGGTCTTAAAACCCAAACAAACTGCCTCAAAACTAAACCGATAGTCTGGGTAAGCCATAAATGACCTATAGACACTATAGGAAGGCATAAAACGCCAAAAATGTGCAGAAATTAATAAAATGACATGGAGGGTCATTATATAATTCTTGTGTGGACACATGTGGAAATTTGCACCAAAATCAAGAACCCAGGAATTGTACCTATGATCAAAATTCACAGCATAAACTTCCCCTACATAGTCACTTTCATCAGAATTACTACTAGTCTCAATAATATTTGTTGAGTAATCAACTTTCTGCTTTCTTTTTTTCTCCTTTGGCTTAGGAAAATCTCTTTTGTAGTGACCCTAACACTCATAGCAATTATGTTTCCTTGCTCTAGACTTTAATCTGGTGTTAGACTTTTTCCTACAAAAGTCCTTTTGTTGGGTTCTTCCCCTACTCACGAGACCTTTGCCCTCAGCTCTGCTATTCGAAAAGCTCTTCTTCAACTCTTTAGATTTTATTACATTACTAACATCATCAAGTGAGATATTATCTTTCCCATATAGCAACATATCAAAAAAAGTATCGTACGATGGTGGTAAAGAACATAACACAATAAAGGCTTGATCCTCATTATCAATTTTGATATCTACATTCTTCAAGTCCATTATAATTGAATTAAACTCATCAAGGTGAGTTTTAACTGGTGTACCTTTATTCATACAAAGATTGTACAACCTTTTTTTCAAGTAGAGGCAATTTGTCAGTGATTTCCTAGAATACAGATCTTCCAACTTCTTCCATGTCGTAGTTGTAGATTTCTCTTCAGCAATTTTCCGAAGAATGTTATCTATAATGCTCATGAAGATCGCACTCAAAGCCCTCTTCTTCAGGTCTGCCTTTTCAAATTCTTTCAACTCTTCTGGAAAAATTTCCTCAATTGTCTTTCATAACCCTTGTAACACCAGGGACGATCTCATTCTAATCTTCTACAGACTGAAACTAGATTCCCTATCAATTTTTTCTATTTCATACTTTGTTGAAGATGAGGGAGACATCTTAACCCTTGATTATGTGTTCAAACCCCAACCTTGCTCTGATACCAATTGTTATGGAAATATCGTAGGTTAACTAGCACAAAACTACAAACAAAGAAAATGGAGAAGAAAAATAATACTAGGACTTAACGAGGTTTAGCTAGGCCTAATCCTCCAAGTAAAAGTAGAGAGAGTTTTTCACTATGAAAGAAAAGAAGAAGTGTACAATGCTTTAGAATCCCCAACTACATCCCTTATATATAGATTTCAAGTAGTCCCAAACCTATAAGGAAAAGGTTCTCCCAATCCTACAAAAACAATATATTCCTTTCCCAAATCTATTAAGATAAAGGGTCTCCTAAACCAATAAGGATTATGAGTTTCCTAAAATATACAAGGGAAAAATTCAAGACATAATTTACAATAAACTTATGTAGGTATGCAAAAATAGCATTTACTTCTGTACTTTAAAATTTAGTGCTAAATCCATATTCTTCTGACTGGCATGTCATGTCTAGGGGTGGACATGGTACGATACTGAAACATTGGTTTTCAGTTTTAAAAAAATATTATATCATTATCATAATAAATTAATTCGTGTATGGTTTAGTATTTTAAAGCCCGATTTTAATATTTTGTGGTACGGTAAAATGGTAGTCATAGTTTGGTCAACTTCACCATAGATATACTCATATAATAGATAATTATTACTTCAGCTTTTTAAGAATCATCTCGATTATATCATAATAATACCTTGCACATGTTGAAATATTTTTTAAAAAGTACAAACAATTCTCTTCGTTAATCAATCACCTAAAAAAGATATCTCAATCAAGATAGACTAGTCAAAGTTTTTTAGTACTTCTTGTCTTTTCACTTTTAGCACAATTTAGGCATAATTTTTAACATTATTTAAAAAATTAGTCTGGAATACACGTGCAACACGCGTGTTCAAAAGCTAGTAATATAATAATGGTGGGGACAGGAAAATCAACAATTCAAGGATATATATGTGTTCAAACTTGGATGAGAGAGCAATTTTGTAGAAAAAGTATGACGAGAGTAAATATAACTTTTTTCATAGTACAGAAGCAAATATGATCCTTTTTTGTTCTTTATATATCTTCTCAGAGAATTGGATTAGTTTTCTAGGACGCAATTGATTTGTTGTACGAAGAAATGGAAAAAAGAATTTAATGAATAGTACTAGTGTTTGGTCTACCTAGAAAAGTTATATTGGCATTCAGTAGTTTTGTCACATATCCAAACATAGACATAACATATTCAAACAACTAAATCGCAGTAGAGATGTGTGTTTTTATATTTTATGTGGCTCTTCAAGATTGATTTGTAATGTCAATCTTAGCTGAAATTGTTCTGCTTTACCATTCCCTTATCAGCTGCTATAAGAGTAAGGACACACTCACCTAACACTGAATTCTACTAGGTAAATTCTGGTCTATTCTACTTCAATTCACCAAGCTTTACTCTATCTTGTGCATTATTCTCACTTGCCTTTGATTTTGAGTTTACCCTTTTTTTGCTTTGTTATCACTTATTTGATCATTTGTTTTGATCTGCTTATTTGCTAACTCTTGGACATTTTTAGGATTTGATTTTCGATTCATTTTTTCCCTCTTGTTATTTAGCGTTTATATCTTTTGCAGAAATTTTTTGTCGAGGGTTCGTTCTTTTGGATATGAGATAGATTTCCTTACATCTTAGATATGATGAAGAAACTCAGTAAATCTAATTCAACCAATTCCTTGAGAGAGAGATTACGTGGAAATCTCACTAGTATTCCCAAAATCCCTAATTCCTTTTCATCTTCTTTTTTCTCTCTGTAGGTTCCTCTGTGAATTTCAAAAATGGCATTTACTTCAGTACTTTAAAATTTAGTGCTAAATTCATATTCTTCTGACTGGCATGTCATATCTAGGGATGGACATGGTACAATATTGAAAACATCGGTTTTTGATTTTAAAAAATATTATATCATTATTAAATCAAATTAATTTGTGTATGGTTCAGTATTTGAAAGCTCTATTTTGATATTTTCCAAGATGGTAAAAGGGTAATCATAATTTGGTCAACTTCAACTTATATATACTCATATAATAGAGAATTATTACTTTGACTTTTCAAGAATCGTCTCGATTATATCATACTAATACCTTGCATATGTTGAAGTATTTAAAAGAAAGTACAAGCAATTTTCTTCGTAATCATTAACCTAAAAAAGATATTTCAATCAAGATAAATTAGTCAAAATATTTTAGTGTTGCTTGTCTTTCATCTTTAGCATAATTTAAGCACAATTTTTAAACTTATTCAAAATATTAGTCTTAACTATACGTGCAACGTGCGTATTCAAAGACTAGTAATATAATAAGGGTGGGGACAAGGAAATCAAAAGTTCAAGAATAAATATGTGCTCAAATTTGGATGACATGTAATTTTGTAAAAAAAAAATTGACAAACATAAATATAACTTTTTTTTAGAGCATAGAAGTGAATATGATCTTTTTCCTTTTTTTTTATAACTTTTTAGAGACTTGGATTTGTTTTCTTGGGAGAAATTGTTTTGATGTATGAAGAAATGGAAAAAAATAAATTTAATTAGTAGTAGTGTTTGGTTTACCTAGAAAAGTAGCATTGACATTTAGTAGTTTCATCTCATATCTAAACAAAGACACATAACAGATTCAAACAGCAAAATTGCAACATAGATGTGTGTTTTTATTATATGTGGCTCTTCAAGATTGATATGTGACACCAGTCCTAGTTGGAGCACCTACTTTCCTAAAACCTCATCAGCTGCTACAACTATAAGAGTAAGGGAACACTCATTTGACACTCTTCTTTGTGTGAATTCTACTAGGTAAATTCTATTCTTTTCTCCTTTAATTCACCAAGGTTTTGCTTTACTCTATCTTGGGATTCATTCTCACTTGGCTTTGATTTCAAATTTTCCCTTTTTCTTTTTATCCACTTATCTGATCATCTATTTTTATCTATTTCTTTGATATTTTTTTGAGACTTTTAGGATTTGATTTCGATTCATTTTTTCTTCTTGTTACTTGACGATTATTCCTTTTGCAGTATATTTGGTCAAGGGTTCATTCTTTTGGATATCAGGTAGATTTTCTTACATTTTATTCATGATCAAAAAGTTCGGTAAATGTAAATTTAGCCAATTCCTTGAAAGAGAGTTTTCATGGAAATCTCACAGGATTCCCAAAATTCCTAATTCCTTTTAATCTTTTTTCCTCAGTAGAATCCTCTGTGTATTCAAAAATAAACTGATTCATTCCTTCAATAAGATTTGTGCTTTGCAATTTCTGCAGAGTAAGATATATAATTCTGTAGGTATGCAAAAATGACATTTACTTCTATACTTAAAATTCTATGCTAAATTCCTATTTTTCTGGGTGGCATTTTAACTCATAGCATGCATAGGGACGGGCATGGTACGATATTAAAAAGTTTGATTTTCAATTTTAAAATACTATTATCATATCAAATTGATTCGTGTGTGATTCAATATTTTAAAGCTAAGTTTTAATATTTTGCGGTATATAGTTTGGTCAACTTCAACTTATATATACTCATAAAATAGGAAATTATTGCTTCGACTTTTCAAGAATCATCTCAATTATATCATACTAATACCTTGCACATGTTGAAATATTTTTAAAAAAAGTACAAACAATTCTCTTTGTTAATCAATCACCCATAAGATATAGACTAGTCAAAGTGTTTTAGTACTTCTTGTCCTTACATTTTAGCACAATTTAAGCACCATTTAGGCACAATTTTCAATACCATTCAAAAAATTAGTCCGGAATATCTGTACAACATGCGTATTCAAAAATTAGTAATATAATAATAGTGGGGATAAGGAAATCAATAGTTCAAGGATAAATATGTGCTCAAACTTTGATAGAAGGTCAATTTTGTTGAAAAAGTATGACGAACGGTAAATTTAATTTTTTTTAGAGTACATAAACAAATATGACCCTTTTTCATTCTTTATATATCTTTTCAGAGTCTTGAGGTTAGTCTTCTAGAGAGAAACGGATTTGATATATGAAGAAATGAAAAATAAATTTAATGAATAGTACTAAAGTTTGGTATACCTACAAAAGTAGTATTGACATTTACTAGATTCATGTCATATCCGAACAAAAACACATAACAGATTCAAACAGCAAAATGGTAGCAGAGACGTGTGCTTTTATTTTATGTGGCTCTTCAAGGTTGATCTGTAGCATCATTTCTAGCTGGAATACTTGCGTTCCATGCCCTCATTAGCTCCTATACACTAGCTTGACACTCTTCTTTGTGTGAATTCTACTAGGTAAATTCTCCCTTTTTTTTCCTTCAATTCACTAAGTTTTTGCTTTACTCTATCTTGTGCTTCATTCTCAATTGCCTTTGGTTTCGAGTTTACCTTTTTTCTTTATGTTGTCACTTATCTGATAATCTATTATAATATGTTTCTTGGATAACTTATAGAGACTTTTAGGATTAGATTTTCTATTCATTTTCTTCTTCTTAATATTATCTGGCATTATACCTTTTGCGGTGTTTTTGATAAGCGTTCGTTCTTCCATATACCAAGTAGATTTTCTTACATCTTAGCCTTGATTAAGAAGCTCGATAAATCTAATTCAACCAATTCTTTGAAAGAGAGATTTCACGGAAAGCTCACTCTAATTCCCAAAATTTACTTTTTTTTTATTCTTCTTTTTCTTAGTAGAACCCTCTGTGAATTTCAAATATGCTAATTCATTCTTTCATTAGGATTCATGCTTTACCATTTTTGCAGTAAGATATAAAATTCTATAGATATGTGATGTGCCATGAAATTATGGCACTTTTGATGCTTAAAATGGTGAATATTTGCAATTATGAGGGTATTTCCATGTGGATATAATGGTCTTTTTTGATGTTGCAGGGAAAACAGGTTTGGAAGAGTGAAATGCTGGAGTTTGGACAAATAAAGTATCAGACGACTCATGTCACAATCATGGAACCTGACAACGATCGTACTCAGGCATCATAGGAAGAAGCAAAAGATGATACTCAGAAGATGATTAAACGAAGGCTTCCCACGATCGTACATTGATCATATGATCATACAAACTAATCATGGGAAGGGAGCTGGAATTAGTGCTACAGGATTTAAGTCAAGAAGATTAGATGATGACCTCCCATGACCGTACAGTGAAGTCACGATCGTACCATGGTGTCGTGGGAAGGAAGCCCAGATGTGCAGTATGCAGAAGTTTCAAGTGTAGGAAGATTAGACGAGATCTTACTTAGAAACTATGGAGCCGTACTAAGGATTGTACCAGAGAAAACCTGACGATAATCAAGTCCATGAGCAAGCCACGAGAACAAAGGACGATCGTGGAATCAAAACACAATCGTACCTTTCTCTCGTCTGAATCAACTGACACAAGAAATCCTTTTATTTTTAGGATAGGTTTAGTTTTGTCTACAAATACTCTTATTCATTTTATTGTATTAGTTTACGTTCTATTACATTCTTGTAAGTTTCTAATGCATACTCTTGGCTTTGTAATTTCACAAACATTGATTTTAGGATTTTAATTCAAAGTGGAATTTTGGAGTTTATTATTTCATTATTGTAAGTGCGTGATTATGTTTTCATAACAGATTTTTTCTTATGTTCTTGAAACTATGAGTAGCTAAACACCACAACTAGGGTTTTAGAAATCATGATGGATTAACAATATAGGATCCATAGTATGGAGTAATCTTCAATCGGTGTTCATACATGTATTGATTGTTTCGTTGGGCTTGAATGCTTTTTGATGGTGCGCAATATTAGAACTCGCCTAATCTATATTTTGGATGAAAGGATGAGTATGGATGGAAAAAAGGGAATAACCAATAGAGACTTGGAGTTATTAACCTCCAATTAATAGCTTGAGTTGATAATATGGGATGCTAATCTGGGATCCGAGGTAGGGGTTAGTAACGTAAACTCAGGAAAAAAGAAAACTTACTTGAGGATATTGCTTAGACAAGAGCGTAAGTTGTTCTAAGTATACATAACCAATTGATTTTACATAACGAACATCGGGAGGAGTTATGAAGTATGAAGAACCTACGGAGTTATGAAGTTAGTGGGGAACACAGTCCTAGTACTTTTATCATACTCATCACAAATCCAACAAATCAACAATGGTTACTATTGAAGTCTTTATTTACACAACCCCCACACCCACACCCACACCCACACCCCTCTTTTTCTATTAGAAATCATTTTTTATTGACTTAATGACTTATTGTTCAATATTTTGACCTATTCCCTGTAGGATCGACCCCAACCTTAGTTGGATTCTATATTTGAAAGTGACCGCTTTATACTTCAGTATGAGGTTTAATTTAGGCGACATCAATATGCAACGAGATGGTGAGCACACTTAATGGTAAGGGTTATACACTTATGCATAGAAAAAGCTAGATTTTGACTTGAAGAATAGAGTGACCCCACCATCTCGGCCTTTTATTGAGGAACCTCCATTCTTGGAGCTCAAAGCTCTTCCTTCTCATCTTTGTTATGCATTCTTGGGAGCCGACAACACTTTTCTTGGTTATTATTACAGCAGATTTGGTAGATTAGAAAGTTGAAGCTTTGGTGTCCATTTTGAAGAGGTTCAAGAGGGCCATTAGATGGTCTGTTGTTGATATCATTGGGATTCCACCTGGGATTTACACGCACAAAATTCAACTCAAGCCAGATTGTGTGTCGAGTATTGAGTATCAATGAAGATTGAATCCACCTATGTAAGAGGTGGTGAAGAAAGAAATTATCAAGTGGTTAGATGCAGGTGTGGTTTATCCTATTGCAGATAATAAGTGGATGAGTCCAATTCAATATGTGCCAAATAAGGGTGGAATTACTATGGTTCCAAACGAGAAGAATGAGCTTATTCCTATACGGCCATTTACTGGTTGGCATGTGTGCATAGACTACAGGAAGTTGAACTAATGGATTGAGAAGGATCACTTTCCTATGCCTTTCATGGATCAGATGTTAGACCGTCTTACTGGTAGAGGATGGTTATTTAGGTTATAACCAGATTTCTATTACTCCCGAAGACCAAGAGAAGACTGCTTTCACTTGTTCATATAGGACTTTTTCATTCAAGAGAATGTCTTTCGGTCCATTTAATACACCCATAACTTTTCAGTATTGCATAATGACAATCTTTTCTGACATGTTTGAGGACACTATTGAGGTGTTCATGGACAACTTCTCAAATATGCGAGAAATGTAACTTGGTCCTGAATTGGGAGAATGCCATTTTATGGTTATAGAGGGAAAAGTGCTTGGTAACAAGATCTCAAAAAAAGGAGATTGAAGTTGACAAGGCGAAGATTGAGGTGATTGAAAAATTGCCTCCACCAATTTCTGTGAAGGGTATTCTTAGATTCTTGGGACATGCAGGTTTCTATAGAAGATTCATCAAGAACTTCTCTAAAATTGCTAACCCGTTGTGCAAGTTGTTAGAGAAAAAGGTGAAGTTTGTGTTTGATGAATCATGTCTAAAGGCATTTGAGTGTCAGAAAGAGAAGTTGTTTTTAGCTTTTATTATTGTGTCCCCCGATTGGTCTATGTCATTCGAGGTTATATGTGATGCTAGTTGCGTGGTCCTAGGTACAGTCCTAGGCCAAAGGTGAGAGAAGATCCTACAAACCATCTACTAAGCTAGCAAAGCACTTAACCCTGCCCAGAAAAACTACACTGTGACCGAATAAGAGTTGTTTGTTGTGGTATTTGCATTTGAGAAATTTTGTTCTTATTTGTTTGGCATGAAAGTGATTGTGCATACTGACCACGCAGCTCTTAGGTACCCTATGGAAAAGAAAGATGCAAAACCAAGATTGATTTGTTGGGTACTTTTGTTGCAGGAATTCAACTTTGAAATCAAGGATCGAAAGAGGACTGAGAATCAAGTGGCTGACCACTTATCATGCCTTGAGGAAGAGGCCATACTGAAGCTGAAAGACGAGCTTGAAATTGATGATACTTTCTTAGATAAGAAGGTACTTGTCGCATCATAAGATTTGATTCCGTGGTATACAAATTTTGCAAATTATTAGGTGAGTGATAAGGTTCCTAAAGACTTATCGTTTCACCAACATAAGCAATTTATTTACGATGTGAGGAAGTTCTTCTGGGATGATCCATACTTATTAAAAAGTTGTGTCGATGGAGTGGTTTGGAGATGTGTTCCTGAAGTTGAGATGATGAGTATCATAGAGGCATGTCATTCATATCCAGTTTGGGTTCATCATAGTAGTGTGCGGACTGTGCACAATATCTTGCAATATGGTTACTATTGGCCCACTATTTACAAAGATGCACACGACTATGCCAAGGCATGTGACTAATGCCAACGGCAAGGAAACATCTCGCGAAGGCAAGAGCTTCCAATGAACACTATTCTAGAGCTTGAGTTGTTTGACGTATGGGGCCTTGACTTCATGGGTTGCTTTATGAGTTCGCATGGTATGAAGTATATTTTAGTGGTTATTGACTATGTTTCAAAATGGGTGGAGGCATTTACGCTTCCAAACAACAAAAGGAAGAGTGTCACAACATTCTTGAAGAGGAATATATTTTCCAGATTCGAGACTCCAAGGGTTATCATTAGTGATGGAGGTCGCATTTTTGTAATCGTCTATTCAAAGCCTTGATTAAGAAATATGGTATGAAACATAATGTGGAAATGCCTTACCATCCTTAGACAAGCGGGCATGTTGAGGTCTCCAATCATGAGATCAAGCCCATCTTGGCAAAGAATGTGAATGCCAATAGGACGAACTGGGCTAGAAAGTTAGATGATGCACTATGGGCATCCCGAACAACATTCAAGACCCCTATTGATACTTCTCCATATCAGCTTGTGTATAGTAAAGCATGCCACTTGCCTATCGAGCTTGAGTATAAGGCATTGTGGGCATTGAAGAAGCTAAATCTGGAGTGGAGTGAAGCAACCAAATTGAGACTAAAGCAGCTAAATTAGATGGATATGAACGTTCAGCTTTGTACAAGGAGAAGATGAAGCTATACCATGATCGCAAGATCAAGAAAAGATAATTCACCATAGGCAATATGGTATTACTTTCTGAGTCTAAGTTGAAGTTGTTTTCGGGCCAGTTGAAGTCAAAGTGGAGAGGGTCATATTGAGTGACTAGAGTGTTCCCCTATGGTGCACTTGAGTTGGAAAATAATGAAGACCAGAAGTTTAAGGTAAATGGCAAAAGGGTGAAACATCTCGGGACCATTGATGAAGTAAACGTAATATATAATGTTGCTCTAGAAGGCACTTGAGAAGTCAAACAAACCCGAGTTCTGCCGCGATGTTAAATCAAGAACTTTATGGGAGGAAACCCATGGGCTTGTTGGTAAAGTCTGAGTAACCAACTTAGCCACATCGTGCCATAATATTAAATCAAGCACTTCTTGGGAGGCAACCCATGATTTTGTACTTTTTATATTATAGGGTAACGTGTGCTACTTGTGCAGGAATTGGGCAGAAAATAAGTTGCAGAACTGGACTTAGTACTGAACCCACGAAAGGATTATACGACAGTGAGAAGTTCCCATGATCGTGGGTTCAGTCATCTGCACAAATTCCAGAGGGTAGATTCTTAGGAGTTATCTCATAATTGGTTATCATGATCGTACCTAGATGTCACGGTCGTGGTACCAATCACAACATTTAGGATATCGAGCCTATAATTTTAAGGAATGATCGTGGTCACATATCACGATCGTCCTTAAGGTTCGTAGGTTCCCAGGTAGGTTTTATTCAACCATCTTGTCATAAGTAGAACCTACGATCGTGGTTAGAACCAACAATTGTGGGTTACAATCGTCCGTTGGTTCCATTAAACTAAATCAGACTCGATATGACCCGACCTAGATAGGGGTTTAATTTTATAAACCCTTGGACCCGATTAGCCTCATTTCACTCTAAACTCTTTCTAAACTAAGCAAAAGTGATCCAAGGCAAAAATTCTAACAAACTTTACCTTGGATTTACGTGAATTGCTCCATCATCAATGTTTGTTTCCATTCTCAGAGTCAATAACTCATTGTAAGTAAGAAATTGCATCCCATAAATGTTTCTTTTGATAAAAATTATTTGCTTAGATGTCTAAATTGCACAAGATATGTTATGAGTAATTGGGTGTGATAGAGTTACATGTGGGTGTTGGTTTGCATGAATGAAGGAAAAGGGAAGTTTGAGTACCCATTATTGCTAGAAAATTTGATCAATGAGGGTAAAAAAAAGGGTCAAGAACATGAAAAAAATATGGTGATTAAATTTGCTAAGGGTCAATGCACACGATAGAACCCACGATCGTGGTATCAATGTTCGATCATGGATTGGATCGGAATGGGTGCTAGGGTACCACCTATAAAAGTTCATCACATGATCATATCCCATGGTCATCAGTTCATGGTACGACCATGGTATGTGATCGTCTGATGTGATGACCCCTCAGTATTTTAGAAGTCCTTCCTATAATAGGAAGGTACAATTCATTGCATGATCGTAGGAAGACACATCTGTGAGATATCCTGCACCTAAAATATTGTTTTAGATTTGAGCCTAACCATTTCCTTACATGTACTATGGCCCCCAAGACCCTCAAGAAAATGCAATAAGATATCTCAAGAAAGTGGTCACCCCGAGACACACCTTCGGGGTTGGAAAGTGAATCTGATAGCTCAAGTGGTAACGAGGTTGAATATGTGGCAAGTTCCCTTGATGAACAACACTCATTTCAGACCATGAGAGCTAAGGCCAAGAAAATTGAGTAGGCCAATGCAACAACATATACTGCCTTGGTGCCCATATCTACCCCCGTCAACCTTCTCTAGGCTGAAGAGGAAGGGCAAGACACACACTAAGATAAGGGTGAGCATGATGATGTTGAGGAAATGAGCTCTGAGGAGTGTGATGAAGAGTCCAATCCCGAATCCTCTGAGGGACCTACTGCCCTGTTTCAAAGGGGTACTTATCCAAGGCCCTGGAGTATGCTAACTCTAAGGAGTAATACACAAATAGGGTCTCCTTGAAAGACAATGGAAATAAAAAGAGGATTATTCTGGAGGAACCCCAAACATTGCCTACGTCACTACAAAAAGTCTCGAAAGTGGTCCGGGAGTTTGAGAAGTACAACTTGGGGTGGATAACTAGGCCACTCCGCATCTATGGATCAAAATTTATGAGGGAGTTCTATGCGAATTATGTTGCAATACTAAAGAACATGACTCCCTCCAAAAAAGACAAAGACACGAAGAAGCAGCTCCAATTGGATATGGTGATTGTACGGGGTAAGGTAGTTAACATTTCCGTTAAGGCTATCTCCAAGGCCTTGTTTAGAGAAAATTTTGAGCCCGTGGATGAGACTCGAGAATACGATTTCCAAATGAATGATTTGAAGAGGGTAAAAAAGTTGACATTAGATGACAAGGTCATGCAATACAAGTGGTTAGTAGACCACATTGCTGAAGCGGGTGAGAATGTAGCTTGGGTTATTAGGGCAACTATCTACAAGCATATTTTGAAGTTCTCGGCCAAAGCTTGGTGGTTGATCGATCGGTATTTCATAACACCTGCGGCAAATAACAACACATTAGGTGCCACTAATGCATGCCTGGTAGCAGCTTTCATGGCAGAATTGAAGCTGAACAGTCCACACATTACTACAGAGGATATTCAAGACTGAGTGCTACAGTTCAGCACCACATTGCCATTCCCGTGCTTGATCACATTGTTGCTACAGGATTTGGATGTGTCGTCTATCTCGACAGTAAATAGATTTCTCCAGCTGATAAAAACTACTACTTTAGCTATGAATAAAGACCTGAACAACCCAATGGCTCCAGCTCAGGGGCTTTGCCTAGATTTACCACCTGATGTTGCAGGGGGTTCCCCCGGTAGTAAGATCCCAACATCCAAAGTTGGTGTGACTTTATCTTCTTCGCAGTAGGCCACAGTTCCCTTTGGTGCGCATCCATATGCCTCAGCCAGATACATATTGATTTCCACTGCTCATCTGGAGTAGATCATGAGGATACAAATATTGTATGATGGTTGGTTGCGAAAATTAGATGTAGGGGTAAAGCCCTACGTGGATGATAAGATAAAAGAGGTCGTACGGGTGGTTCAGACCTATTTTGATAGATTTGAGAGCTGGATAACAGCTAAGATTATAGAGGTCCAGGCTTTGTACATGAGTGTCATCACTACAGACTTGGCCATTTGAAGGAAGCTATCAAGAAGCTTACTGAGTGAACCATCCCATTTGCTCCTCTTCCACCTCCTACTATGCCATCCTTGGCGGAGTTAACTATTGATGTGGACTCCTTAGTCCTGAATTTTTATAGCAGGGCCTTGGTAGGTAGGGGTAAGGATTTTGAGACTGAGGAGATGGCCAAGGATTTGTATCCCCTAAGAAAAAGGAGGAGAGGTGAGAAGAGTGAGAAAAAAAAAGATGAAGAGAGTGAAAGATGCTAAGCAGACCTCCAAGACTGGTTTAGCAGAGGATGTGAGAGATATACCACTTGCTACGGAGGTGGTGATCCATACTACAGGGGGTACTGAGATCGCCCCCATTATATCAGAGAGTTCCCCACCACAGCCAAGGATACAAAAGAAGATGATGTTGGAGGGGTCCCATCCCAAACCCCAACCGATTAGAGTACAACAGGCGTCTAGCAAACCCCAGGTATGTCCCTTGTCCCACTTTTTACATTTCTTAGATATATTTCAATTAGGACATTATATTCTTTTCAAGTTGGGGGTAGGGTGTACTACAATCGAAGGCTTTTATTGTCATATTTCTTTTCCCTCGACTACACTATCCTAGTTAGAACCGGCATGTTTAGGTGTTTGTTTATGTTTTTTTGTGTTGGTGTATTTTTGTGTGAAACAAAGACAAAAATGATATAACTTAGTCCAGTTGAAAATAAAAGAGCATACAAAGTTTGTTTTTGTTGATCTAAATGATACCCCTCCTGAAATTTTATATCTTTTCTTGTGTTGTGTGCTTATCTGGACGGTGAACAATTTGGATCTTGAAATGTCATTAGGATTATGGACTTGACAATCATAGCATAGATTGCATAAACTGAATAGGTAGTGACTAAATACATAGCCCTAAGCCAAGTGAGTGTGAGGTGTTACCTATTCAGAGTGTGTGTGCAATCTAGAACTTACCCGGTTAGTCTCACCATAGTTGTAGAATAGAAGGTTAGGAAAGGATCATACTACATTCTTGTTTTAGTCTACTCAAAATCCTAAAAGCCTACTTAAGACATATAGTATCCCTTGATCCCGAATTTGAGCCTAATTAAACGTTTTCTTTGAACTAGCCTAATCACCTTCCCAATTATTTATAATGAACCTACTTTAGCCCTGGTCCCTCCTTGGATACTGTGCACCTCAACTCAGGTAAATTGCTTAAGTTGAGGATGGCTATCGTATGGGTGTGTAAAAGATTGGGTATGAAGAGAATACAAGTGAAAAAGGAAAAAAAAAGATTCAGGTGCGGTATGGTGTGAAAAATGAACAAGAAGAAAAAGAAAAAAAAGGAGAGAAAAAGATAAAGTCATGAAAATAAAAATACACTCGGGGTCCGAAAAAGTTGGAAAAAGGGAAAAGACTAAAGGAAAATAGGAGAAGTGGAGCCAAAAAGAGTGTAGTGCCAAGGAGGAGTAAGCTATTGTATCCATATGTACCAAACCCATCCCCAAACCTACATTAGAAGCCAATAAAAGTCCTATAGTGATCCTAATCCGACTGTCCAAACACTAAGGCATAGAAAATAAGGGCAAGACTATGGTATCAAACGCACACTATCGAACTTCTTTATGAAAGTGAGAGATTTGATTCAGTCCTGATATTGGAATTTACTACAAAAGTGGGAGTATTAGGGACTTCTTTGTTGTGAGGGCATAGGGGTTGTATTGTGGTTACTGCTTGTTTGGGTAATGTCATTAGCTTAAGTGTTGGGTTTGTCTGTTGATAATGTGATGTCATCTCTTGATCCTATTTTGTTATGGTTGATGATTTGTCTGTACACCATATCGATTGAGTTTTAATGCTACTAGAGGGGAATAACCTGAGCTTCTTTTGGGAATGCATGCCAAAATTGAATTTTTTTGAATATTTAACTGCCCTAGTGATCTTTGTTTTTTCTTGGTTAAGCATCATAATAGTATAGTGGTGTTTTTGTTTACCTGAGGAAATGCAAATAGTCTAAGTTAAGGTTGTTGATGTGTCATGAAATTACGATACTTTTGATGCTTAAAATGGTGAATATTTACAAGTACGATGGTATTTCTATGTGGATATAATGAAATTTTTTGGTGTTTGCAGGTCAAACGGGTTTGGAAGAGTGGAATGCTGAAGTTTGTACAAATAAGGCATCAGACTACTCATGTCACGATCGTGGAACCTGACTACAGTCGTACTCAGGCATCGTAGGAAGAAGCAAAAGATGACTCTCAGAAGATGATTAAATAAAAGCTTCCCACAATCGTACATTGATCATACGATCATACAAACTGATCAAGGGAAGGGAGATGGAATTAGCGATACAGGAGTTAATTCAAGAAGATCAGATGATGACCTTTCACAACCGTATAGTGAAGTCACAATCGTACCATAGTGTCGTGGGAAGGAAGCCCAGATGTGCAGTTTGCAGAAGTTTCAAGTGTAGAAAGATCAGATGAGAGTTAAGCATGATCGTACTTAGAAACTATAGAGTCATACTAAGGATCATACCAGATAAAACCTAAAGATGACCAAGTCCATGAACAAACCACGAGCACTAAGGACAATCGTGGAATAAAACCATGATCATACCTTCCTCTCGTTCGAACCAATCGACACCAAAAATCCTGTTATATTTAGGATAGGTTTTATTTTGTCTATAAATACTCTTATTCACTTTATTATATTAGTTTACATACTATTACATTCTTGTAAGGTTCTAAGACATACTCTTGGCTTTGGAATTTCACAAACATCAATGTTAGGGTTTTAATTCAAAGTGGTATTTTGGACTTTATTATTTCATTATTGTAAGTACATGAATATGTTTTCATATCAGATTTATTCTTGTGTTCTTTCAACTATGAGTAGCTAAACACAACAACTAAGGTTGTGGGAGCCATAACAGATTAACAACGTAGGACTCATAGTATAGAGTAATCTTCAATCGGTGTTCGTACGTGTATTGATAGTTTCCTTAGGTTTGAATGCTTTCTGATGGTGTGCAATGTTAGAACTCGCCTAATCTGTATTCTGGATGAAAATATGAGTATGGATAGGAAGAAGGAAATAACCAATAGAGATTTGAAGCTATCAACCTACACTTAATAGCTTGAACTGATAATATGGGATAGCTAATCTGGGATCCAAGGTAGGATTTAGTAACGTAAACTCAGGAGAAAAGAAAACTTACTTGAGGATATTGCTTAAAAAAGAGCGTAAAGTTGTTCTAAGTATACATAACCTATCGATTCTGCATAACAAACGTTGGGAGGAGTTATGAGCTACGAAGAACCTATGGAGTGATGAAGTTATTGGGGAACACAGTCCTAGTGCATTTTTCATACTAATCACAAATCCAACAAATCAACAATATTTACTATTGAAGCATTTATTTGCCCAAACCCCCCTTTTATATTAGAGATCGTTATTGATTGACTCAATGACTTATTGTTCAATATTTTGACCTATTCCCTGTGGGATCGATCCCAACCTTAGTTGGGTTCTATATTTGTCAGCGACCGCTTTATACTTCAGTACGAGGTGTAATTTGGGCAACATCAACATGCAAAAATGAAATTTACTTCTATACTTTGAAATTCTATGCTTAATCCCTATTCTTCCGACTGGCATGTTAACTCATATCATGCCTATGGTTAGGCATGGTACGATATTGAAAATTTTAGATTTTAGTTTTAAACTATCATATCATTATCTAGAGATGTGTTATCTCTTTTTTGTTGTTTATTTTTATGATTTTCGTTGTTATTGTAATATGTTCTAAGCCGGGGGTCTATCGAAAACAGCCTCTCTACTTCATCTGAGGTAGTGGTATGGACTGCGTACACTTTACTCTCCCCAGACCCCACCTGGTGAGAATACACTGGGTATGTTGTTGTTGCTGTATCATATCAAATTAATTCATGTGTGATTCAGTATTTTAAAGCCTGATTCAATATTTAACAGAACGGTAAAATGGTTATCATAGTTTGGTCAACTTTAACTTTTATATAGTCATGTAATAGAGAATTATTATTTTGGCTTTTCAAGAATCATCTTGATTATATCACACTAATACCTTGCATATGTTGAAATATTTAAAATAAATTACAAGTCTCTTCATTAATCAATCACTCAAAAAAGATATTTCAATCAAGATAAACTAGTCAAAGTTTTTTAGTACTTCTTGTCCTTATCATTTTTAACATTCTTTTAGAAAAAAGTTAATTTAAAATTTCAACATCATTTAAAAAATTAGTCTGGAATACACATGCAACGCGCGTGTTCAAAGACTAGTAATATAATAAGGATTGAGACAAGAAAATCAACAATTCAAGGATAAAAGTGTGCTCAAACTTGGAAGGAAGGGAAATTTTGTTGAAAAACCATGATGAGCATACATATAATTTTTTTTAAAGTACAGAAGCAAATATGACCCTTTTTTGTTCTTTGATATCTTTTTAGAGACTTGGGTTAGTGTAATGAACTGTTCCGTCTTTACTAAACATATTTGTGGTGAAGGCATATGCATCTCATTCATTATGGGTGTTAGTACCAATTCTTTAGTATGGGTGTTCATTATATATGAATTAAGGTCATACAATACCCCTAGCACAAAGTTAAGTTGGAAGTGTCCTTACCGATTAAGTTTCAGCCTAAGTTTAAACTAGGATAAACTTTGAATGATCACTTCTCCTAGAATATGAATATTTATGGGACCCAATACCCACCAAATTAAATATCTTTGAGTCTTATTTCCAACTACACCAACCATTCATTAATTCGCTTTCGAAGTAAGAAGTTATGGTCATTTTACCAAAGACTGTCCGTGCTGAAAAGCTCAGGCCGCTATAGCGGTACGTGGGCAGTATAAAAGCCTATTTTGGCCAAATTTCAGGCCATAAACTCAAAAACATCATTTCAAAGCTCTATAGGGTCTATTTTCTCAAGTTTGGGATGAAAATTCTTTATTGAGATAAGATTTTTACTCCTTTTTAACATCGATTATTTCATTCTTCTTCTAGAATCATTAGAATGGGGAAATTCTTGGGGGTTGGAACCCTAGATGCATAAAATTATGGGGAAAACCTATGTATATGTGTATTTTCACCTAGAATTACTTTTAGATTGTAAACTAACGATTTCTACTATAAATTTATTATTCTAAAACATGAATTTTGATAGTTGGGGACCTTGAATTCAACAAACATAGGACCTTTAGCTTTAAAATTCTATTAATAGAGATGGATTGAGTATTATAGAACTAGTTAATGATTAATCAACCCTTGGATAATCTTGTAGACCGTGAATAAGGGTAGAACTAATTGGTTTGAATTTCCAAAGTATTTATTTGATGAGTAGTTGACCAATTACTCTTATAATTACTTGTTTATTAGATGATTTAGCATTCAGAAATGAGAAGAAAAAGGAAGAGCATCTGTGGTATAACTTACTTGTTGCAGCAGCTTGGCAGCCAAGTAGGCTAGGTTTATTGAGTAGTAGATCTTGGTTAAATTGCATGACTGTAATATAGTTTGATAGGACATTTCATGCTTAGTCCTGCGGGCATGGTGCATGGTTGGTAATAATCAAAATGTGAACATGAATTGAATATAATTTGGTATAATTAATATGGGAAATTCTTTGGTAAATTGGTGGATTATGTGTTATTTGTGATAATTCGTGGGAATATATGTATGTTGGTGTTTGATTATGGGAATACAGATCGTGAAAACTAGTAACTAGTAATTATGGTATTTTTCTGAATTGAAAGGTGTTGATGTAAACTGATTATAGTGGGACAGGAATGGTAGTGAATAGATTGAAAAGTTTTGTTGAATTGATAAATTGTAATCATAATTGAGTAATTGGGTGTTGAATTAGTTTATGCTAAAGTGTTGTAATAATTGTATGATTATTGAGAATCGAATTAAGGCTAATAGTCTATAAATGAGTGTATTTAACTAAATGTTTGGCCATTGATTGCATTGCATGCTAGTAAATATGAATATTTGATTTTTCTTGAGAAGCTATTAAACATGCTAAATGATTTATCACAAATGTTGTTGAATATTGAAATCATTGTATTTCTGGATAAGAATTGTGTTGTTGTACAAGTGATAATATTTACAATCTTACTTGATGATTGAACTTTATCCATTATATGGTTGATCTTACTTGATGATTGAACTTTATCCATTATATGGTTGATGTGATTATTTATGTTGGATGTATAGTTGATTGATTATGATTGTAGTTGTGAAGTGGCTAATACTATATGCTTGGCTTGTGATTGAATTGGTGGTTAAAGACGGTATAAAGGGGACGTGTAATAAGGGTGGCACAACACCATGGGGGATAAGGGGGTATAACACCGGTGTCACGATCCGAGACTGCTTCCTAGTCAAGACACTATGCTCGGAACCACAAGTGATCCCAAACTAACCCTTGGCATAGCATACTATGCATAATATAAATGATTTAAGAGAAATTTGTAATGAGATCATAGATAAGTTCTAACTAAAAAATCGTAAATGGAAAAGTGCCAAGCCCGAAGGGTCAACATAAAACCATACTCTATGTATGCAAACCAATAATAATTGAATATCATAATCTGCTGGGACAAGGCCCTCGACTAACCATAAAACAATATCTAAAAGTAGAATGGAAAGAAACAGCTATCTAGGTTCCCAAAAACTAGCCATGAGTCTGAGCTTGATCACCAGAATCTACATCCTATGAAAATGTAGGCAAATAGTATGCAATCAGTACGTTTGAATGTACTGAGTATGCAAGAATAATAATAAATAACATAAAACAGTTTAATTAAAATCATAGTAAATCTTTCTGGGGAAATACATTTCTGAAATCATACTAACTGGAAACATAAAGATGAACATATTAAATATATTTAAATAAAGTAGATACTTTTAGGTGGTGAAAATCTGAAGAAAATCATAATGGTTGAAATCTGAGTAAAAGCTCATTTAGAGATAAAGTAATAAAGTTATAAATCTGTAATAATTAAAACTGAATCGTATCTAAAGATACATATCTGAAAGGATGCATATCCGAAATAGTGTTATCTAAAATTATATCATATTCATATGAAGTCAAGTATAGAAATAAAGAAAAATCTTATAGGTGGGAGTTTCTTATAGCAGATATATAACAAGTTAATGATGTTCAACATCAAACCCAGTTGGGAGGGCTGCCCCATACTTTTCCAAGGTATAGGACCTATCTATCTATATGTGAATACACTAATCTGAGCTTCTCTGGACCAAATGATCAACCGACAATGCGGTGAAATAAAATCCTACGGTAGCACGTAGTTCTAGAACTTAAGCTATCTAGAACCCTTATTCGCTCGGTGCTAAATACTACTCCCTAAACTATTCTGATAATCATATACTCAATAATGATTTAAAATAACTCTCTATCTACTGTAAAGGTCAAAACTTTACAAAAACCATATCTTGAAAACTATCAAAAACTTCACCCTTCTATGCATTTTTCTTTGTTTCTTGTGAATATCTGAATTGTAACTATAAAGCTAATTTCATGCTTTAAAACATTAAAACTCAAAAATTCATACAAGTTCATTGTAATACCCTGTACCTTCCTGACCCAACTTGACGACTTTGAACAATGTTTACTTAGGTGTCGAGAGCCATAAGTATGTATTTTGTGGTGTCATTGATGAAACATTTGATATTGGGCCTAGTACGTGTGATTAGACCTTTTTCGGAGGTGTTTGTGACTTCGTGGAGCAATTGTGGGGTGAAAAATAAGGCCTGGAGGACTTCCAAGCAATGGATATTAAGGTTAGGAGGTAAGCAAAGGACTTGAACTTGAAGGATTTAACCAAATCCGCAAAGAAAAGTCGAAGAAAGGAAAAAAATCATATTTTGGGTGTGGGCGCGCCCAGGGGCGTGCCAAGCCGCTTTTGGGCAAAATATTTTTGGCGCAGGCAGCCCTGGGGCGTGCCAGGAAGCATGCCAGGCCGCCTATACCAAAAAAATTTCTGGCATAGGCAGCATTGGGGCACGCCAGGTGGCGTGCCGGGCTGGTTTTCGCCAAAATTTTTCTTCGACTATTATGATGTATATAATACCTTTGAGTCATGGTATCATTACTCCATCATAGTAGGGCTATTATTAAGCGCGTTTAGCATCTGATTTGGGGTTAATTCTTTGTTACAAGTATTTTAATCAATTATGTTCAAATAAGCCATGAGCGACTAGAATTTCTATTTTTGCGGTTGAGGCTACGAACGGGAATCTCCTAAGTGAATATTATCGAGACATTTATAGAATTATTTGGACATGAGATATATGGTGGATTATGCATTACATTTGGTGAATTAAGATGATATGGGTTATTGGGCTCAATTTAAAGCCCAAAGAGAGACCAAAATGCAAGGCCCAATGGGGCAAATGACCCATTCTTCCACTTTGACCAAGCAAATATTGCATTTAATGCAAGGAAATGGATAAGGATGACTTGAGTACTATATAAAGGACCAAAAATCAGATTTTAATTCATTGGAACTCTCATGCCTCTTTAGATATTTCTCAAATATTTTCTCTTAAACCCTAAGAATCCTAAGGCACTTCTTGGGACAAGATCACTCATTTGTAAGTTTGGGTAAGTGATTAATCTTATGGATTAATATATTATATGCATGGGAGAACATGTAGATCATGATGGTTATGTCTAAAAGTGTAATTGGTGTACTTTTGTGTTTTTGCAAAAGATGTGTCATCTTTGTGAATTAAACTTGAAAGGTGACTTGTGGTTTGATGAAAGTGCATGGTATGGATGAAATATCAACATGTATGGTGTGATGATGTTTCTAAACTTGTTATTTTTCTATAAGTGTAAATTGTGGGATTTTGGCCGATATGTTGTTATGAGGTATATTGAGGTGACTTGATGGAGTAATTGTGATGTTGTGGTGATGGAGAAGTGTAAAGTATGAACTTGGTGTAACATGCTATTGGTTTATGATGTATTGGTCAATGTTGGGCATGTTGTGGTATTATTGGTATGACCATGCCGTAAATGGTATTGTAAGGGGGTAAATGACGTTATAAGACAAACATGTGACTCATTATTCGTCTTATGCACTTGTAAGGTAGTTGATTGCTAATGTAAGCTCCGTTATGTAATTGTGTTGTAGAGTGAAACGAAGGGAAGGAGCTGGACTATTGTGTTCACGTATAGGATTGTATAGTCATATTGAGGAGATAAGGTATGTAAGGTTACTCTTTCCGTATCCTTCTGCAGCATATAGTATTCACCTTGTTATGGTACTTACTCATTTCCGAAATGTTCTAAGGTATCTCATTTCAAGTTATCATCTATTGTTAATCATGTATACCTTATTCCTGATCTATTGTCACTCAGGTGTCACATAACTATGAACGTGGTTCCAAGTTCCAATAATGTTATATTCAAAAGTTCCCATAATGACATAATCATCGAATGAACTATTTCTAAGATTGAAGAAGTGAGGTAAGGAAGTATTTATTCTTGGGTGGTATCCCAGGGGTTAAAATACCTAGCATGGGTCGATCCTAATATCTCAGGTGGTATCCCAGGGGTGCAAGGAACACCTAGCATGGGTCAATCCCGCTACTACGGGTGGTATCCCAGGGGCAAAAGAAAAGCCTAGCATAGGTTGATCCCGAAAACTGTTGATTATCCACTGATCAGCTTGGGGACCGGGCATTGTAAGAATGGAAGGATGAGTAGTGAATGAAGAAGTAATGAAGAAGTGAGAGATGAACTGAACGAAAGAACGTAAAAATAAAGCAAGTAATCCACGTAATGTACATATTTCCATACATATAGAATGATGACTTATCCATATTGGTTATCTACTCATATTTGATTCTATTGAAGTATTTATGTATCGTACAGTTTCTTATGGCCTTGCATACTCAGTACATTCTTCGTACTGACGTCCCTTGTGGGACTTACCTTACTTGTTGCAGGCATAGGTTCTAGTAGACCTCCACAGTAAGCTGCGGGACACCTACTGATCTTTAGTGAGCTCCAGTTGGATCGGGGCTTTTCGAGTCACAGTTGTATATTGGTTTTGGTATTGTACATGTTGTGTAAAGCGGGGACTTGTCCCGACTTTAGGATGGTTATGTGTGTACTTCCGTTAGAGGCTTTTGTAGGCATATGTGGGTATATGAATGCAAGAAACGTATGTCCCTCTTGACTTGATGGCCCTAACGGCCAAGTTTCTTTTATTCACATGTCATATGTTCCATGATTTTCGTTGTTAGCATTTTATGTTCCTGTGTGGTGGTGACGTTTTGTATGGTATGCATATGAATGGACATGAGTAAAGATTGGTTCTCTCGGGCCTTATCGGCTTCGGGTGTCAGTCTGTCTCAATGGGATTTGGGGCGTGACATTTATATCATAATTGAAAAGATAATTGCTAAAGATTTTCTATTCATGGAAATCATTCGATGTTCATAAAGGTAAAAACCATAAATAAATACTCTGAAAAGTCAAGAATATGAATCAAGAAATATAAGAATTTAAACATGGGTTTTGTAACCCTAACTACGGTTTTGAAATTCATAAATACAACTAAGTTTTGGACATGAGGATGAATGGAACACCCCATTGAAGTCCTACATACCTGAGATTAGATGAATTTATGGAGAGAAATATTGAATTTTGAATACAACTAATGTGTGTTTTTATTCTATGTGGCTCTTCAAGATTTATTTGTGGCATCATTGCTAGATGGAACACCTGCTTTGACATTCCCTCATCAGTTGCTATAAGAGTAAGGGTACACTCACTTAACACTCTTCTTTGTGTGAAATCTATCAAGTAATTTCTCCTTTGTTTCTCCTTCAATTCACTAAGTTTTGCTTTACTCTATTTGGGGTTTCATTCTCACTTGCCTTTGATTTCGAGTTTACCCTTTTTTGCTTTGTTACCACTTATCTGATCATTGATTTTGATCTATTTCTTTGTTAAATAGGATTTGATTTTCGTTTTTATTTCCTTATTGTTTGGCGTTTATACCTTTTGCGGTATATTTTGATCAAGGGTTCATTCATTCTGATATCAGGTAGATTTTCTTACATCTTTGCTCAGATTAAGAAGCTCGGTAAATCTATTTTAACCAATTTCTTAAAAGAGAAATCTCACTCCAATACCCAAATTTTTTAATTCTTTTTATAATCTTTTTTCTCGGTAGAAGCCTCTGTGAATTTCAAATAAATTGATTCATTCCTTTACTAAGATTTGTGTTTTTCCATTTTTGCAGAGGAAGATATAAAATTCTGTAGGTATGCAAAAATATCATTTACTTCTGCACTTTAAAATTCTATGCTAAATTCCTATTTTTTTGATTGGCATGTTAACTCATAGCATGCCTAGGGTGGGCATGCTTCGATATAGAAAACTTCAGTTTTCGATTTTAAAATATGATACCATTAGCATATCAAATTAATTCATGTGTGATTCATTCTTTTAAAGGCCGGTTTAGTATTTTGCGATGCGGTAAAATGATATTCATAGTTTAGTCAGCTTCAACTTATATATATTCATATAATAGAGAATTTTACTTACTTCGACTTCTCAAGAGACATCTCGATTATATCACACTAATACCTTGCACATGTTGAATATTTAAAAGAAAGTACAAGTAATTCTTGTCGTTAATCAATCACCAAAAAGGATAGTTCAATCAAGATAGACTAGTCAAAGTGTTTTTTAGTACTTCTTGTTCTTACATTTTTAGCACTCTTTTAGCACAATTTAAAAAACAAATTCAACACCGTTTGAAAAATTAGTCTGGAATACACGTGTGTTCAAAGACTAGTAATCATCATATTATACTAAAAGAGAGATTTCACGGAAATCTCACTCCAATACCCAAAATTTCTAATTCTTTTTATAATCTTTTTTCTCGGTAGAAGCCTCTGTGAATTTCAAATAAACTGATTCATTCCTTTACTAAGATTTGTGTTTTTCCATTTCTGCAGAGTAAGATATAAAATTCTGTGGGTATGCAAAAATATCATTTACTTCTGTACTTTAAAATTCTATGCTACATTCCTATTTTTTTGACTGGCATGTTAACTCATAGCATGCCTAGGGTGGGCATGCTTCGATATAGAAAACTTCAATTTTTGATTTTAAAATATGATACCATTAGCATATCAAATTAATTCATGTGTGATTCATTCTTTTAAAGGCCAGTTTAGTATTTTGCGATGCGGTAAAATGATATTCATAGTTTAGTCAGCTTCAACTTATATATACTCATATAATAGAGAATTGTTACTTCGACTTCTCAAGAGACATCTCGATTATATCACACTAATACCTTGCACAATAACAGTGAATTCATACCCAATTAACTGGGTTTTCCACCATTTTACCATCCCAACACCATGCCCGAAGGTCTAAGCAAGCAATCTCCTATCTATTTATGTCATGCTTATGTTTTCCAACCCAGGTTTAAACTACCCAGTTAAACTTAGCCTACCTGCATCAAGCAGCTGCTACAAAGGCATAAACGCAAGCTTTTGACTCCATGAAAGTGAATTCTGATATGAAATCCACAGAAAGACATAGGTTTTACCCCATTTAAGTGAATCCCCTCCTTTCCATTGCTCCAAGGCCATGAGGTAACCCTAGAAAGGTTTTTAAAGCAAACCTCATCCTTTTTACAATTGAAGAGTAGAAAATAGAATTATTAAATTGCACCAGAGTTTCTATTCCCATCACCAGAATCTACATCCTATGAAAATGAGTCTGAGCTTGATCACCAGAATCTACATCCTATGAAAATGTAGGCAAAGAGTATGCAATCAGTACGTTTGAATGTACTGAGTATGCAGGAATAATAATAAATAACATAAAATAGTTTAATTAAAATCATAGTAAATCTTTCTGGGGAAATACATATCTGAAATCATAATAACTAGAAACATAAAGATGAACATATTAAACATATTTAAATAAAGTAGATACTTTTAGGTGGTGAAAATCTGAAGAAAATCATAATGGTTGAAATCTGAGTAAAAGCTCATTTAGAGATAAAGTAATAAAGTCATAAATCTGTAATAATTAAAACTGAATCGTATCTAAAGATACATATCTGAAAGGATGCATATCCGAAATAGTGTTATCTAAAATTATATCATATTCATATGAAGTCAAGTATAGAAATAAAGAAAAATCATATAGGTGGGAGTTTCTTATAACCGACATACAACAAGTTAATGATGTTCAATGTCAAACCCAGTTTGGAGGGCTGCCCCATACTTTTTCAAGGTATAGGACCTATCTATCTATATGTGGATCCACTAATCTGAGCTTATCTGGACTAAATGATCAACCAACAATGCGGTGAAATAAAATCCTACGGTGGCACGTAGTTCTAGAACTTAAGATATCTAGAACCCTCATTCGCTCAGTGCTAAATACTACTCCCTAAACTATTCTGATAATCATATACTCAATAATGATTTAAAATAACTCTCTATATACTGTAAAGGTCAAAACTTTACAAAATCCATATCTTGAAAACTATCAAAACTTCACCCTTCTATGGATTTTTCTTTGTTTCCTGTGAATATCTGAATTGTAACTATAAAGCTAATTTCATGCTTTAAAACATTAAAACTCAAAAATTCATACAAGTTCATCTCATAATTGAAAAGATAAATGCTAAAGATTTTCTATTCATGGAAATCATTCAATGTTCATAAAGGTAAAAACCATAAATAAATACTCTGAAAAGTCAAGAATATGATTCAAGAAATATAAGGATTTAAACATGGGTTTTGTAACCCTAACTACGGTTTTGAAATTCATAAATACAACTAAGTTTTGGACATGAGGATGAATGGAACACCCCATTGAAGTCCTACATACCTGAGATTAGATGAATTTATCAAGAGAAATATTGAATTTTGAACTTTTGGAGCTTTGGACATGGAAACCCCCTAAGTGTCTACCTTTCGTTCTCTTTCTAGCTTAATCCTAAAACTGCTAGAAACCCTACATATCACTGCCAGCGTGGCCGGTCTGGCCACTGGTCAGCTGACTGAGGTTGTCCAGAACTTTTCACTCATATCTCCCATTAATTTCCCTGAACTTTACCATCCTAATTCTCCCAAAAATTCCAATTTGCCTATAGATCCCAATGGTTTGCCTAGCGATGAGTCGAATGTTAAAGTGCAAATCAGCAACAACAAAAATGATGAACTAATTCCACAAAAAGGTTAAATATGCAGACATAATAAAACCTACTATGAATATGCAACATGTTAAAAAGCCTCTGCAAAAGTCGATTGCTATTAAACCTATAGAATTCAATAATAGTGTACCAAGAATTACATGGACAGAGGAGGAGGTCCATAGGATGAATATTTTAGAGGAATACAATTTATAATGATTGGAAAATTCTGTTATGGGTAGCCTGAACTAGAAGATCTTAGATATTAAATCCCTAAACAATGCAAGGTGAAAGGTGATTGTAAAATTGGCTTACTTAGAAGCAGACACATTTTGATGAGATTTAATTTAATGAAAGATTTTATAAACATGTTGTCTAAAAATATGTATTATATCACTGCAAAAGATGGATTAGCATATCAAATGAGACCCCTCATTTATGATGCCAAATTTAGACCTGATGAGGAGACAATACAAGCAATGTCTTGGATTTCCTTCCCTGATCTGATACCTACTTCTTTGTGAAAGAATCTCTTTTTTAACTAGCATCTACAATTGGAATACCTATCCATATGTATATGGCCACTATCAATAGGACCTATCCCAGTTGTGTGAGGGTGAAGGTTCAAGTTGATTTGGCTGCAAAGTTACCTAAACAAGTAGAGATAAAAGTAGTGAACAATAAGACAAAGGAAACGAGGATCCAAACAGTCAAAATACAATATGACATACTGCGTAAATATTGTTTCACTTGAAAACTCCAAGGAAAAGAGGAAGTAGATTTTAGGAGCTTGTATCTGGAATTAAAGTCAGTTGTGCAAGATGACAGGCTATAAAGTGATGAGGATAAAAAAGATGATAAAAATGCCACAGCTGTACAAAGAAGATATATTAATGGGAAGGTTGTTTTTGCTAAATGGAATCCTACAAGCAGAAGATTCAAAGTTTAAAAAGGCACCAATAAATTTTTAAGCAATGTAGTGGATGAAACAGAATATCGTAAAAGGGAAGGAGCAACATAGGCTAACAAAGGAGTCAGCACTGTAAACTTCTTTGACATACTTCAAGATGAAGGTGAATACAACAGGGATATAAATGAACAAAGTATCAAAGCTAATCAGGAAGAAGGAGTATCAAACAGTCAAAAGGAAGAAAGAAAGGCAGAGACAGTAAAGGGAAATAAGGAAAAAGCTAATCATAGGCTAATCAAGCAGTAATAAAAAGATACCAAAAAATTAGTAATAGGGGATAAACATGCTTAAGTTCTGCTAAATCAAAGGGAGAAAAGCCTGCAACAGCACAATAGTTAACCTGATGATGACAAAATGGGCAATAATTAAATAGCTGATAATAACAGTAATTCAAGTGAAGATACTCAAGATGTTGGTAAGGTAGTCAATAATGAAGATAACAGTGTTGTAGATGGTGCTATAGTGAAGAAAGATATACCTGTTGACATCGATGTTGAGGAGGTTCAGCTAGCTCTTTGCATAGGCTACATGTCATGAGTTGTAATGACCCTCCAGGTCATTTTCTCTATTTCTACTTTTTTTTAGCATTTTGAGCCTTCCCACAGTAGTTATAGGTCATGTATTACTTTTCAGAATCGTCGTTTGGTTTTTGGGCAGTTCGTTTGGATTTTAAGCTCATTTTCCTGTTTTGGAACTTTTAAAATTGAGAAATTGGTCTTGAACCAAAACTTCTAGTAAATGGCCTCGGATATAAATATCGACATTGTCGTTAGCTCCAAAATATTGAAGGGGACCCTTGGTCCAGGTTTCGAGGCTCTCAGACTCGTTTTGGGCTATTGGGTGGATTTCAGAAAAAATAGAACTATGAGTGATGGGCCCACATTATGTTGAAGCAACCTCGAATGGGAATTTTGATGGTTCTGTTGAGTCCAAAATGTCAAATTTGGTGTGGTAGCATAGTTCGTTTGCACGTACGGAGTTCTGAATGAATCCCAAGCACCCGGTCAGAGTTCTATGGGACTTAGGCATTTTGCTGATTTTTCAGCATCTTGATCAGGCCTATTTTACTCTTCGCATTCGCAAGGAGTAGGCCACATTCGTGAAGGGTCAAGTCTTTGATCTTCGCATTCGCGATCCCTTCCATCGCATTCGTGATGAAGGGTCAACTGACCCGATCCTTTTCTCTCATCGCATTTGGGTTGGTATATCCTGCTTGCCTTAGTGTTCGCAGTCCTTTTGAATACAATTGTGATGATCTATTTCTTTGGGCCTCGCGTTCGCGACCAGGGACCTTCGCGATCGCAATGGATAATCCCTGGGCATATATATTGTTGTCTTCTCAGTTTTTTCTTTATTTTTCTCAACCCTAACCCGCCATTAATGGAACATTGAGCAAGGAAAATTGTGTAAAATCATCCATGATGCTAACGTAAGTTAATTAATACCTCTTTATCATTTTCCATTATTTTTCTCCGTCAAATTCCTCTCATTTCCTTGTAAATTCCTAGAATATAGGTTTGAATTCCTTGACTTTGTGGGCTGATTTGGGCCCCGATTAGTACTCCATTTGTGCTTAATTTTTGAGCACACATTCCTTTTCATTCAAGGGACCTCATGACATATTCAATTATGGAATTTTATTTGTGGGCCCCACGGACCAATTTTTGACCCCAATTTTAGGCTTAAAATTTTATATTGCAATATAGGTATCATTTTACTCTTACTAATATGTAGATTATAATTTTGATAGTGCAAAATTGTTTAGAGATCATGGAGTGGAGATGAGCAGTTTGTGGGCGGTTCGAGACTGCAGTTCGGCAATGAGGCAGGCTACAGTCTACTCTTCTCTATGAGATTGTGTATTGTTTAGATCACATGCTAGGTAGGGACTGTACAATAGGTTTATAACTGGTTATGTCATGACTTGACCTATTTAGGAGATTTAGAATAGAAATGTGACCTGAACCTTAGAATAGAATACCTTTTATGGTTGTAGGATTCTATTATCCTTTATTATAGACTTGTTTAACCATATATTGACATGAAGGATCCTTTAGTATAAGACTTACTGTATTACTTTGTGAATTGGGTGATATTTCCCCGAGTAGATCCTTTTAGTAGCTTTATGCCCTTGTTTACCCTAGTCTCCCAAATTATGGTGCTGATATCCTATTTATGTATATATTATCAGACCCGAGGCCATGGTTACAATACCAGGTGGGCACCAGGTTAGTATTTTATCCTTTGGAAGAACGTGGTTATAGCTTTTAGGCACTTGGATGCTTACGTTTGTATTGTTTGAATACTGGTGATGGCATGCATGCATTTAGACATATTTATGCTTATTTAGTGGTACAATTCCAACTAAAACCTTGGTTTTACTACTATTTTCCAAAAATGGATTCATTCCCACTTTTTAACTTTAAATTAATTCTTTTACAATGGAAGTCATACTACCCTTATTATTGAATTATGATATTTAAACTAAACTTAATACTTTGGAAACTTAGATCGAGGCTGATTTCGATCCATGTTTTGATCCACTCTCTTACTCACTATTAACTTACTTCGATCGAGTGAGATTCAAACCCTTTCTACATTATTATACCATTAGAGTCCCGAATTCAATCTAGGGCAATGGATTTACAAATTTTTACTTATTTAGCCTCGGTTCAAGTCTGAGCACTCTTATATACTTTTATTTCTCTCTGGTACTAGATGGAGATATTTATCATGATGGATTATGGAAGTCCTAGTTTAGGACCAGACAGGGTATATGGATATCCCCAGTTCCCTATGGGCCCTTCGTCCGATGAACCACAGTACCGAAGAGGGATCATCGTAGGTCCTGCCTTTGCGAGCTATTGAGTTGGAAGAGGTGTGTACACTTGGTACATTATGGCACTTGATTGGTTGATGGTACTGTATTATCCTTGCATTCATTTATTAATATGCATTTCCTATCACCAGTATAATTATTTGGCGCTTGTTTCTATCGGTCTTATGGGGGTTGTATAGATGCAAGTTATGATTGTTGTTTGCTGATTACTTGCTTGTTACTCTCCCAGATTTTGGGGGCCCAGTCAGGTTATTGGTTGTCCGAGCTAGCCGATTACATTATTTTTTGGTTATTATTATATAGTTCATGGCAGGTTGGTTATAGATTAGTACCTGAGGTTGTCAGTACGTTTATAATTCTTTTTCTCCTTGTTATGGTAAGGTTTATCATTGTTAGATTATCTTATGAATATGCACATGTATAATTAGAGACCCTGAATATGCTAGTGTTATCTACCTTATTATTTATGACCCTGGTGATGTTGGACTAGCTCCCTCAGGGTAGTAACTTTATGTTTAGTTATCAATATAGCGCGGTTGTATATTCCTTCTTCTCTAGCTATTATTCGTATATCATATCCTTTCTTTCTACTACTATTGTATATTGTATATCCCTTTATTCATTCTATTACTGTATATTGGCCAGTAACTTATGGTATCGCGCTTTTGTCCCTGATTACTGGTAGTATTTAATAGTCTACCCTTACTTTTCCATTAGAATTACTATGTTTTATTGCCTGAGTAGTTGCATGTAATTTATATTCCTTCTTTGCATGTTATTTATTCTTACATTATCTTTGGAGCTAAGTCGGCCAATGCCTGCTGAGTAGCTCGTGTTTGGTACTCATACTATACTTTTGCACCCTGCAGATCATAGTGCGAGTTTTCATCGCTGACGTGTGCATCATGCGAAGATGCCATAGATCAGAGATTTGAAGTGAGCTCCTGACGTCCAGAGTTATTCCTGTTGTCCCTCAATTGTTGGACTGATCTTTATTTTACATTTCAAAGATAGTTTTGTATATATGTATTATGCTTATCTTGTACTCTTGTTTTATTAGAAGCTCTTGTATTGACTTCATCAGGTTTTGGGGGTTATTTCTCTATATTAGTCTCTGTATTGTATTCACTTTCCACTATATTCACTCTTTCTAGTCTTAGCTCAGCTGTGGATTTGTGTGCTCTCATATTTGACCTAGGCCGGAAATCTAAAAGCCGGTATATTTGAGGGAAAAATTAAAGTTACTTATATTAAGTGATGATATGAATTATAGATCGAGGAAAGTTAAACAGTCATATTAAATGTACATGATTTATCTTGAATTTCTATATTATATGATATGTTCTTTAACCACAGTCAGTCGATGATGCCTGCCAGTAGTGTGGTTGTACTGATACTACACTTGTTATCCCCTTTTTGGGGTATAGTATGATTTCAGGATCAGTTGATGTTTCCTAGGTGATGTGGATGGTGATCTCCCATAGTTTTGGCTCATTTTATTCCTACGGTGGGAGCTGTGTCTTTTATTTATTTTTTTCTTTTGCTATATTAGAAGCTCTTGTACATGTCTAGACTAGGTTATCAGTATTTTGAAGAAATTAATGGTATTCTTTTATAACTTCTACGTATGTTTTGAATGGGCGATAAGGGTTCTCCTATATAGGTAAATTAAAGTAGGTACCCGCACGATCCGGTTAGTTGGGTCGTGACAGTTAGTCTTCTAGGGGATAGTTGATTTATTGTATGAAGAAATGGTTAAATGAATTTAATGAGTAGTACTAAAGTTTGGTATACCTGCAAAAGTAGTATTAACATTTACTAGATTCATGTCATATCCAAACAAAGACACATAACAGATTCAAATAGTGAAATGGCAGCAGAGACGTGTGTTTTTATTCTATGTGGCTCTTCAAGGTTGATTTGTAGCATCAATCCTAGCTTAAACACCTACTTTCCCATGCCCTCATCGGCTACTATAGACTCACTTGACACTCTTTTTTGTGTGAATTCTACTAGATAAATTCTCCTCTTTTCTCCTTCAATTCACTAAGTTTTTGATTTACTCTATCTTGTGCTTCATTCTCACTTGCCTTTGATTTTGAGTTTACCCTCTCTTTTTTTTTCTATGTTCATTTATCTGATCATTTGCTTCGATCTGAATCTTTGCTAATTTTTGGAGACTTTTAGGATTTGATTTCTATTCATTTTTTTCATCTTGTTATTTGACGTTTATATCATTCGTGGTGTTTTTTATCAAGGGTTCATTCTTACGTCTATAAGGTAGATTTTCTTACATCTTAGCCATGATAAAGAAGCTCGGTAAATCTAATTCAACCTATTCCTTGAAAGAGAGATTTCATGGAAATCTCACTAGGATTCCCAAAATCACTAATTCTTTTTTATCTTCTTTTTCTCAGTAGAAACCTCTGTGAATTTCAAATAAACTTATTCATTCATTCACTAAGATTCATGCTTTGCCATTTCTGCAAAGTAAGATATAAAATTCTGTAGGTATACAAAAATGGCATTTACTTCTGCACTTTAAAATGCTATGCTAAAGTCCTATTGTTCTGACTGGCATAGGGTAGGCATGGTACAAAATCAAAAACATCAATTTTGGTTTTGAAATGTTATACAATTACCATATCAAATAAATTCGTGTGATTCAGTATTTTAAATTCTGATTCAATATTTTGTGTTACGGTAAAACGGTAATCATAATTTGGTCAACTTCAACTTATATATACACATAATAGAGAATTATTACTTCGACTTTTCAACAATCGTCTCGATTATATCACACTAACACCTTGCACATGTTGAACTATTTAAAATACAGTACAAGCTATTATCGTCGTTAATTTATCACCCAAAAATGATATTTCAATCAAGATAGACTAGTCAAAAGTTTTTAGTACTTCTTGTCCATACATTTTTAGCACTCTTTTAGCACAATTTAAGCACAACTTTAAAAATTAGCCTAGAATACATGTGCAACACGCGTGTTCAAAGACTTATAATATAATATAGGTGGAGACAAGAAAATCAACTATTCAAGGATTATGTGTGCTCAATCTTTGATGGAAGGGCAATTTTATTGAAAAAGTATGATGAACAGTAATTATAAATAAAAAAAAAAGTACAAAAGCAAATATGACCATTTTCAATTCTTTATATATATATATATATATCTTTTTAGAGACTTGGGTTAGTCTTATGGGGAGAAATGGATTTGTTGTTCTAATAAATGAAAAATAAATTTAATGAGTAGTACTAAAATTTGGTATACCTACAAAAGTAGTATTGGCATTTACTAGATTCATGTCATATCCAAACATAGACACATAACAGATTCAAACAGCAAAATGACAACAGAAATGTGTGTTTTTATTCTATGTGGCTCTTCAAGATTTATTTGTGGCATCATTGCTAGATGGAACACCTACTTTGACATTCCCTCATCAGTTGCTATAAAAGTAAGGGCACACTCACTTAACACTCTTCTTTGTGTGAAATCTATGAAGTAATTTCTCCTTTTTTTTTCTCCTTCAATTCATTAAGTTTTGCTTTACTCTATTTTGTGTTTCATTCTCACTTGCCTTTGATTTCGAGTTTACCCTTTTTTGCTTTGTTACCACTTATCTGATTATTGATTTTGATCTATTTCTTTGTTAAATAGGATTTGATTTTCGATTTATTTATTTTTTCTTATTATTTGGCGTTTATACCTTTTGCGGTATATTTTGATCAAGGGTTCATTCTTTCGGATATCAGGTAGATTTTCTTACATCTTTGTTCAGATTAAGAAGCTCGGTAAATCTATTTTAACCAATTCCTTAAAAGAGAGATTTCACGGAAATCTCACTCCAATACCCAAAATTTCTAATTCTTTTTTTAATCTTTTTTCTCGGTAGAAGCCTCTGTGAATTTCAAATAAACTGATTCATTCCTTTACTAAGATTTGTGTTTTTCCATTTCTGCAGAGTAAGATATAAAATTCTGTAGGTATGCAAAAATATTATTTACTTCTGTACTTTAAAATTCTATGCTAAACTCCTATTTTTTTGATTGGCATGTTAACTCATAGCATGCCTAGGGTGGGCATGCTTCGATATAGAAAATTTCAGTTTTCGATTTTAAAATATGATACCATTAGCATATCAAATTAATTCATGTGTGATTCATTCTTTTAAAGGCCGGTTTAGTATTTTGCGATGCGGTAAAATGATATTCATAGTTTAGTCAGCTTTAACTTATATATACTCATATAATAGAGAATTGTTACTTCGACTTCTCAAGAGACATCTCGATTATATCACACTAATACCTTGCACATGTTGAATATTTAAAAGAAAGTACAAGCAATTCTTGTCGTTAATCAATCACCAAAAAGGATATTTCAATCAAGATAGACTAGTCAAAGTGTTTTTTAGCACTTCTTGTTCTTACATTTTTAGCAGTCTTTTAGCACAATTTAAAAAACAAATTCAACACCGTTTGAAAAATTAGTCTGGAATACACGTGTGTTCAAAGACTAGTAATCATCATATTACACTAAAAATGGGAAGAATTTTAGGCAATGCCCTTTCACTAAACTAAAATCTAATTTTATATTTAATAAAATATTAATATATTAATTACATAGTTACAGAATTTGAAGTCCAAGAACTGCAATTTAATTCTTTAGTTATGGCATTATAAATTTCCTTAGTTATTATTATATGTTTAAAAAACTCTTACATATTCTCCTAATTAATTGTCACCGTCTTTTCACAGTCTTCTTATAAACTCCACACCACAGTGAAATGTGGAGTTTTATCCACATCTGCATTTCATCATTTCATCTTCTTTATGTTTGAGTCTTATCCGGATTTAATCTTTTTCCCGCAGGTAAAAGGATATTTACGAAGACCATTTCAAGAAATTGTGAGAAGTCTAGGTACGTACTAGCTATAGTGTTTTCTTTGGTTGCTTGTTTCCCGTTTTCTCCTTTGGTTAATTTGTATTTATTTATGGGTTATAGTTTTTTTTTATAATATAGCCTTCACAATCTCTTCTTTTGTAAACTTTGTTCTTTCTCTCCATCATCTTCAGTTTTAGGTACTTATGAAGCATAAAAATGATAGCTTATATTTTCATATCTATCAGTTGTTGTGCTGATATTTTTTATATGCAAAGTTATATTTTCTTTTTATGTTTTGCAATAATTACTATATAATTATCATCTCCCTTTCATTTTACTTATATGCTATCTTTCTAATATTTAGGTATATGGGTCGAAGGGAAATTCATATAGCTTATAACAATGTTGGGTTGATCATGATTGGATTGAAAGTATGTATACATTTAAATTTTATTTTTTATGCACAATTATTTATTTATTTATATGAGGTAAACAACTTTCGAGCCCCTCAAATTAAAAGTTAGTTTACAAAAATATCCTTATAAAGTCATATATTTATGGACAAAAAAATAAATACATATTAATTATGTAAATTACCAAATTGTCCATCCAAAGTTGATGGATCATTTTGTCCTTCTTAAATAATTAAATGAATAAAATAAAATTTTAGCTACACAAAATTGGAAACAGGAAGCTTTACATCTTCCGTACTGAGATTTAATTGTTGTTCTTTTTGTCTTCATACCATTAAATGCGACTATCCACCATTTTATTTTTTTTATATTCCGTGTCTTGGATAACTTGTACGATGAAATATTACTAAAGTATCATCAAGTTAATAAGATCTTCTAACTTCGAATTTAAACTCTCAGGAAATTTGCACTACAAAGATTTGGGCTCTGAAAATTCAGTCAAGGTTCCCGTAGTGAAGGAAGTTATATGCACTTAAAAGATTTGGGGCATGTTTCTGGTATTCATCCAGTAACAGCTGCCAAGGTGCTCGTTCTGAAAATTGTTGATTGTGGAATGAAAATTTAGTGTGATATATTGTAACACCCCGTACTTTTATAACTTCACTTGATCCCTACATAGGTGTTGAGATGCCATGCATATGTGTTTTATAGTGTCATTGGTAAAACATTTGATATCGGAACGTAACATGTGCGATTAGATCGTCGTAGGAGGTGTGTTGTGATTTCGTGGAGCATTTGGGTAAGAACTCGTACACATTCTAACCTCATTTGGTGACTTTAAGTCATGTTTACTTGATGGTTAAGATCACTAAGTAAGTATTTTGTAGTGTTTTGATAAGGGATTGGACGATACGTAAACGTCGGATTAGTGGCCGGAAATTTCAGCAAAATGCTGAAACTTCCGCCACTACCCTGTTTCAGGGGTGTGGCGCAAGCCACCAGCCTGCATAAACTTCAGAGCAGGCCCAATTCCTGCGCCACTACCCTGTTTCAGGGGGTGTGGCGCAAGGAACAAAAAACTATGCCTTTTCGGAATCGTTTCGTAACGCAATTCTACGACGATTTCTAGATGGTTTCTTTTGATTCTTTGAAGTTATTTGAGCATTGTTAAAGAGTCAAACACTTCAATACACTCCTACATACTCCTACATGATCAAATCACGAAAGGTGAATAGTGATCCAAAATGTCCAATGAAACCAAGGGCGACTAGAATGCCTATTTTTGCGATCGAAAGGACGAATGAGAATCTTTTAAGGGAATATTGTCGTGACCTTATGGACTTATATAAACATGAGAGATATGGTGAATAATGCATGAAACTTGTTGGGTTAAATGGATATGTCTTCTTGGGCCAAATTGAGGCCCAAAAGTGGAAGAAATCCATGGCCCAAATGGGTCAAAAGACCCATTCTTTCATTTGACCTTCTAGACACATTATTAAATGCCAAGAATTGGCTAAGGACAACATGAGAGGCCTATAAAAAGGGGCAAATCAGATTTTTATTGTACAAACCCTCTCATGCCTTTAAAACATTTTTCACAACATTTCTCATTTCCAAACCCTAAAGCAAAGTAAGTCCTTGGGACTCCTTGGACAAGATCAACATATTCCAAGCCTTGGTAAGTATTTATTTTCATGGATTAATATCTTATATGCATAAAAGAATATGTATATCATGTTGGTTGTGCTTGGAAAAGTTGGTCATGGTACTTGGTGATTTTGTATGAGATTGGTATATGGAATTCAAGTGTGAATTAGGCCTTGTGCCTTTGATGAAAAAGCATGGTATGGACAAAATATGAACATGTATGGTGTTAGTTTTGGTATAAAACTTGTTCTTGTCTAAAAGTGAAAATTATGGGATTTTGGCCGATATGTGTTATGAGTTGAATTAAGGTGCTTTGATGGATTATTTGGGATGTGTTATGGATAAGAAAGTGTAAAGGAGAAGTATTGTGGTGAAATGTATTGATTTTCATGTATTGGTCAATGTTGGGAATATTATGGAATTTTTGAAATGATAGTATGCTCAATGGTTTTGTCAAGGGGAATTGACATGTTTAAAGGCAAACATGTAACTCATTGACATTGTATGCATTTGTAAAGTACTTGGTGGTTAATGTGAATTTCGTTATGTATTTATGTTGTAGAGTGACACATAAAGAAGGAGCGGGATTATTGTCTACGCATCTAAGGTTATAGATTCGTATTGCGAATCCAAGGTATGCAAGGTTACTTTGTCCGTATCTTTCTACGGCCAATAGTGTTCACATTGACATTTCTCTCGTTCTATTCCGAAATATACTAAGGTATCCCATATGCAATTATCTATAGTCATTGTCTTATATTTCCTACTCATTGATCAATTGTGAATCTCATTTCTCATATTCATGGTTAATGTTCCGAAAGTTCAAAGAAGGTTATGTTCCAATATTCCAATAGTGTCTATACTTGTGTCTCTTGTTCATGGATTATTGTCCAATGGTTCCAATGGTATCATGGTGCTAGTTATGTTATATTTTACATTGATATTTATTCACATGTCCTTCACTTATTGGTCAATGATTCAAAGTTTCCAACAATGTTGTGTTCCAAAGTTCCAAAGTGATGGTATGATTATCAAAGTATCAATCTCAAAGTAATGAACAAAGTAATGCAAATGTGGTCAATGATCAAGTACGGGTGGCAAGTCTAGGGGCGTAAGCCTAGCTCGACTCGATCCCGAGATATGTATTTATGGGTGGCAAGTCTAGGGGCGTAAGCCTAGCTCGACTCGATCCCAAGGGTGGCAAGTCTAGGGGCATAAGCCTAGCTCGACTCGATCCCTATATGATGATATGAAAGACCCACTGATCAGTCGGGGCCCGGGTACATTGTGATATGTAATGACATGTGAGCATTGAGATAAAGAAAGTAATGAAAATAATGAAAGCAATCCACATGGTTTCCAAAACGTAACATGGTGCCTTATTCACACTGATTATTCATATGTTTTGAGTTCATTGACACATTCATTGAAATATTCATGTGTTGTATAGTTTCATCTGAGCCTTGCATACTCAGTACTTATTTCGTACTGACCCCTCTCGGGGCATTTAACCTTACTTGCTGCAGGCGCAGGTCCCAGTAGGCCTCCTCAGTAGATTGCCAGTGTTAGCGGCTCTTTGGTGAGCTCCAGCTCATTCGGGGCTTCACCGAGTCAGAGTGTATATATATTTCGGTATTGTACATAATGTGTAAAGCGGGGACTTGTCCCGACTTATGGTTCATTTTGGTCAATGCTCTTGTTAGAGGCTTTTGTAGACCGATGTGGGTGTAATAGTGTAAAAGACACATGTTGTTTTGACTGGATGACCTCAACGGCCAAGTTTCATATGTATGCCTAAACATGTCCCATGTTCTCCTTTATTCGTATTTCGTAATATTATGCAATGGTGGTTATGAATATTATATGCATATGATTGAGCATAGGCAAAGGTTGGTTCTCTCGGGCCTTATCGGCTACGGGTGCCAATCATGTCTCGATGGGATTCGGGGCGTGACATATATCAGTTGAAAACAGGGATAGAGTTTCAAAATCTAAGATAATCCACATGATTTGTTCACTAGATGAAAGGTTTCAGAAGCTTAGTTTTTTTATGAAAGCTTTGGCAAAAGCGTAGAATATTATCATCATCATATTTATACTAAAAGTGGGACGCTCCTAACTTCAAAGTTGGATTACGATTTTGCCCTTATTGTAAATCAAAATGTTATAAAAATCAAATTAATTAATTATTAAGTAGTAATATTTTAATTAAGAACCTTTTTGAGGAAAAACATTTGATAAAAATAACAAAAAAGAAGTAATAGATGAAGTAAAAATCTAAATCTAAAAATATAAGAACGTTGGAAACCTTTCAGATGCCATGAAACAGTTTTGAACATCTTCTTTGCTTTATCAATTAATAGGTTTATTGACAGAATTAGTACAAAGGCCTACAACTTTTAGTAGCAATTAAATTGCATAAAGTATACATTTAAATAAATGCTAAGTATCATTATATAATTAAATACTATACAATGAATTGGCCACAATAATGTGTTTGGTATTCTTTTAGAGCTGAATATTCATTTATTCCTAATTAATTTTATGGAACCTTTTTTTTAAACACAAACTATTATATTTTCTAGATGTATTCCTTTACAAAGTGAAATTATAAAAGTTTATGTGCGGTCTTTACCTTTCAAAATTGACACCCTTTTATGTTCTCATATAGGTTTGTATAAGTTCAATCTCTATAACACGACATCTAAATCAGATTTGTTGAGAAAGAGGAGAGGGATGAAGAGTCCGTTAATGGGGGACACAGTGGATGAGCGGAGAAAAGAACACAATATTTCTCTATTTTATTATGGATGATTTTTTTATCTTTATTTCGATGGATAATCCTGATGATTTGATATGATCATGATAACTTTTTCCTATCAGAAGAACCTATTTTGTAGTGTGTATTTCATATTTACACTCCAGGAGTCAAAGATGCATGAACAAGGCCCGATATGTAACTAAGGACTATGTCATGCGTATTTCATTGAATTTTCTTTTTTCTTTTTCCGACACTTTAAAATTTGTAAGTACGTGTGGTGCATCTTTAACAAAGAATTGTTGATCACATAGTGTTTATAAGCTTCTGTTTATCATTTTGAATTTTTGTTATAAGAAGAAAATAGAAATATATAAAAAGCGTGTTGTTTGGAATTATGGGCTTTATCAAGGGGGACAAGAAGTCAAGTAAGCTAACAATTATTTTGACAAGTATTTTATATATTGTAGTAAAATTACTCTTGCGGTGTTTCTATTACGATTTCACTCCTATTGCAATGAATTTATTTTATTTTATTTATAAAATTAGCAGATATTGAAAATATGGTTTGCTCTTTCATATGAAAATCGATCAAAAAAAATGCTATCGAAGGGTATGATAGATTAAACAAAGTCTTTGACGTTATTACTTTAATTGCCCCAATTTATGTAATAAATCACTAATCAAGGAACATATCCATAATTACCAAGAATTTTTTAGTTCTAATTTTATTATTCAAAACATGTTTAATAATTTCTTATGATTTTAAATATCTTTGTAAAGAAAATAATTTGGGACATACGTGCCCAAAACTAGTATAATAAGGGTGCGGACAAGAAAATTAATAGTTCAAGGATAAATATGTGCTCAAACTTTGATGGAAGGATAATTTTGTTGAAAAAATATGACGAGCGTAAATATAACTTTTTTTAGAGGGCATAACCCTTTTCCATTTTTTATGTATCTTTTCAGAGACTTAGGTTAGTCTTCTATGGCGAAATTGATTTATTGTATGGTGAAATGGATAAAATTATTTTAATGAGTAGTACTAGTAGTTATTTTACCAAGAAAATTAGCATTGGCATTTAGTAGTTTCATCTCATATCTAAACAAAGACACATAACAAATTCAAACAACAAAATAGCGACAGATATGTGTTTTTATTATATGTGGCTCCTCAAGGTTGATTTGTAACGTCAATCCTAGCTAGAACACTTGCTTTCCTAAGACCTCATCAGCTGCTATAAGAGTAAGTTGTCACGAATTAAAAGTTGAGGTTATGATGGCACCTACGTTGACCCAGCCTTGGTAGGTAAGACGAATCCCACAAAGAAAGGAAAATTCAAATATGGAATAAGTAAGGCAATACGAGACTTCTAGAACGAAATAAGGCCATGACACGTAAATAACATAAATATTCAAAGAAAACTAAATAAAATTCCCAAAACCTGGTGTTATATGTGTGAAGAGCATCTATTACAAATCCAGAAAATTGAATAATATATAAGTTTGTCTTTGAAAGTAAATAAAGACAAGTAGGATAGGATTAGGTTTGAAAGTCTACCCCGAACGTTGGAGCTCACCAGTATCTCAAAATGTCAACCTCTCACCATATTAGTTAGCCACCACAGGTAACACTCATACCGAGATATGCACCGAAAGGGCACAGAAGTAGGAGTGAGTACGGTCCATTTGAACTCAGTAGGTATCATAGGACAACTGAGCAAAGTAGAAAATTAAACAAGTAAAAGATACTATGAGCACATCCACCTGCAAACAGAAAAGTTCTCAAATGGTAGCTCACACCGTCTCCACTAACAGTTCTACAATATAACATTTATAAAGGCTAACTACAAACGAAAATATAAGGAAAACATGTACAAGGAAACAAACACATGTAGAAATGCAAATGATGCAATGCAATGATGGTGGAATAAAGATGATATAAGTCATCACATGACTTTTGTATATACCTTCCAAGCCTCAGCGCTTCAGGATAGAACCCATGGGGTTTTGCAACTCATATACTTTCACAATCTCTCTCATCCTTGCAGGTAAATGACCTCGGCCAAGGACTTCCCAAATATTACAATCCATCACGCCGGCAAATAACCTCGGGCAAGGGATTTTTAGATAAATATTTCCTTTCGTTTCAAAATCAGTGTTCCTCAGTGGTACCAATCTCATGAATATGTATAGAGGAAATGAGGATGTAATGCTCAAAACCAATCAGTATAAAGATAATAGCCAATTCATTACAGGTCTAAATAAGCTCGAAATCAACTCAATATGACAATTATTTATGATATAAGTCATCTCATGGCATCTCTGAAATAAATATGCATGTAAGACATCAATAATATCATCTCAAGCCTATCTATCGGGCATCACTATAATGGTAGAGGCAATTAACGCTTAAATAAGGCCTATAATATCTATTGAAGCCCCCACACAGGCATCACAACAAGGATAATGGCAATTAATGCACAAATACGGCCAATAATATCAAATAAAGTCCCCACATGGGCAACACAACAAGTATCACCTCTCAAGTCAACATAATATACATATAAGCCCCCTACACGGGCAATACGACATCAAATATAATCTCAAAATACAATTCCCATGACTAATTCCCTAACCCATAGCATGCATTACAAGAATGGTTAACTACCCAGCCCGGTCTGACGAAAGTTAGGCCATAACCTACCTCGAAAAACCAAAATCCAAACCTAAACCTTTCAACATGGAGTTTTTCCTTCATGAACAGTATCAAAGAGGACTAAATCTATCAAAAAGGTAATATACTCATCAAAAGGAGTCCAACAATACCCATACTGACTAAATTTATTCCAGATCCAAAGATAGTTCGAAAATGGGGTAGGAATTGAAAAGGGTAAATCTTTGGTTTTATTTTAGAATCATGTTTTCCAAGTACAGAGGAGTCTAAATCTGAAAACCCAAGTGAAAAAGAGTTGAAATTGAACTTTCTATCAAAGAAAAAACAATTTATACTTTACCAGGTAAAACCCCCCCAAAATCCAAATTTGAAATCAAGTTTTTAAAGCCATTTTTGAAGATAGAATCAATAGGAAAAGATGAAAAAGGGAGTTTAGAGGTTACCCAAGAAAGATTGATGAAAAACCCTTCTTGAAATTGCCTTTCACGAGGTTTCCAAGTCCAAAAATGGTGAAAATTGTGAAAATGACAAATTTATACTGTTCAGGTGAACAGTACCTCGCGATTGTGGTCCCTACCTCACAATCGCGAGGGTCAACATTGATCTGGTATTAAGTTGGTCATCACGACCGCGAGAGGAGGGCCTCGTGGCTTCAATAATTGAACCCGACCCAATTTATCCAAAATACACATCGCGATTGTGGTACCCCCACCACGCAGTCGCGATGAGAAAGCTTATCAAGGCCCATGATCACAACGCGTGTCTATGTGATCACGATAAAGGGACCTAATTTGTCACGACCCAACTACCCGAATCGTGTGGGCACCTACTCTAATCTACCTAGATAGGAGAACCCTTACCACCCATTTAGAAATTACATGTGGAAATCCATAAGAAATAGTAAAATACCTTATTTATTACAACCAGTTTATAAAACTTAATACAAATGAAAAACTTTTCCCAAGAAACTAGTCTAACAGGTACAAGAGCTACTAAGAGAAGATACAAACTGTACACATGACCCAGCTTCTATCGTAGGAACAATAACAAAAGTTGTTGGAGATCTTGACCGTGTCAAGCATGAAATACCTACTGATCGTACAACTAGACTATACCCCAAAAAGGTATACCAAGAGTAGTATTAGTACAACCAACACATACCAGTAAGCATCATCGGTCGATTAGAATTAAATCACACAAACATCATATAAATATACGAAAGGAAAACATGCAACTTAAGAGGTATTTTAAGCAAAGACCCTCCATTTCTTAACTCTTTATCACCTTTAGCTTTTACTAGCCTCCAATTTATGAGTAGCGATCATTATCATGGCCAGTCTTAATCATCGGCTCCTCACTACGCAATCCAGTCAGATCTTATTTCATAATTACAAATAAGTTCAATAATACTAAACCCAAGGTTTATTAGCCTTAACAATTTGTCTATTTAGGCCCTTATATAACACATAACCTTGTTCCACAAATTCGGTTATGCATTAACAACCTAGTATCTCTAGATTCATTTTATGTCTATGCGAAACAAATAACAAGATAGTAATAACCTGTCTTTGTGTCCTTAAATGAAATAACCAATAGACCACCAACCATACACATGCCACAGTTGCAAACAAGAACACCTACCAGATAGCCTTACCTCAAGATCATAACATTTAACCTTTATCTACCCCGACACTGAGTTTAATCCAGAGGGAGTTAACATAGACAATAGCTCAAGTCAACCCACCACTACCAACCTCAGAAATTTAGTCAAATGTGGTCAACATAGGCAAATAACAGGGTCAACAACCTTGACTCAACCATAATATACCACCTCTTAATTCATTCATATAAGTAAGTAAACGATACAGAACATATACCCTTGATTTTATAGCCATAATCAGGACCTCTCAAGGATCCCTTTCAATAATGGAAATAGTCATAATCATAAGTCCCAATTCATACAAGAAACCAATATACAAGTTATCACAGAAACTCGATCCATACAATAGACCAATATAACATATAAACACATAATCCCAGTCCATACAAGTAACCAGTATATCAGATAACCATCTAATCTTGGTTCACTTAAGGAACCAATATAACAAATCAACACATAAGCCCGGTTCACTCAAGGAACCAATATAACACAGTTTATGAAGTAAACAGAAAAACTCAGTTCACTCAAGAAACCATCACTCTCACCAATACCTATACACACATGCTAAGGGTCTTATGGTCGCCCACTAGCCATGACCTATTGGGGATGAGCTCTTGTCCATGTACCAAATCCCAGACATCAAGTGACTGCCAATCTTATACCAACCTCAAATTTAGGCATTCAATAGGTTTAACCCAATTTCTGGATACAACACCATTTTTAAATCATGCAAAGATGAACAATAATAAGGTAATCATATTACTTAATGGAAAATTTTTATATTGCACAATAACAGTGAATTCATACCCAATTAACTGGGTTTTCCACCATTTTACCATCCCAACATCGTGCCCGAAGGTCTAAGCAAGCAATCTCCTATCTATCTATGTCATGCTTATGTTTTCCAACCCAGGTTTAAACTACCCAGTTAAACTTAGCCTACCTGGACATCAAGCAGCTGCTACAAAGGCATAAACGCGAGCTTTTGACTCCATGAAAGTGAATTCTGATGTGAAATCCACAGAAAAACAATAGGTTTTACCCTATTTAAGTGAATCCCCTCCTTTCCATTGCTCCAAGGCCATGAGGTAACCCTAGAAAGGTTTTTAAAGTAAACCTCATCCTTTTTACAATTGAAGAGTAGAAAATAGAATTATTAAAATTGCACCAGAGTTTCTATTCCCATCATCCTGGAATAGCGGGATGACGTCAGCCAAACCCAAAAATTCAAATTATAAAATTTTTAGTCGCGTCATTCCATACTAATTTGAGATCGTATTTTTCAAAAATCTCATAACCCGTACCTATAACGAGGTGACTTTTAATAATTTACCCATCGTTCATCCCCGAATGATCACAATAAGAAAAGAATGGTACGAGTCTAAATTGAACCTTAACACCCTACCACGATAACGTATTTACACACTTAACTGGACACTAAATTTTTGTTTTCCCCGGTACACTAAAATTTTCAAACTAAATTTATTACTACTCTACTCCATCAAGGAATCTTCCTTCCTTACAAGTCGTACGAGACTAATTAGACATTTCCTAAGTGCCCAAGGTATCCGGGGCTTTATAAATATATCAGAATGAAAAGAGTTAGCAACATAATGGAAAAAAAAAAATCTGCACTCCGAGAGACTAGATTTCGCTATAGAGGGAATATTTCCACTATAGAAGCATAGCTATAGCGGGATCGAGACACTATAGCAGGCGTTAATAGATTAAAGGGGTGAGAAATGGGTTTCTCACCTATTTTTCCCGCTTTCACTTAAAATATTTTCCCTCCCCTCCCCGATCACTTTTCTCCCATGATTGGAAATAAGGTACTTATGAAATAAGGTAATCGTTGTTATACATTCCCTCTTTACTCATATTTATGCTTGTTTTACGCTTGAATATGTAAGATAGAATAGGTTCTGGGGTTGATTTTTGAACTTTTGAAATTGGGATTGATTTGGCCAAAATGTTGAAGCATGGATACTTCCCTAACGTTTACAACGCTTCTATAGTATTCTGAACGTAAAAATTATGAAGTTAATGGCCAAAAAAGGCCTAAAATAATTGGGAATGCGAAGGGTTACTCTTGGTTTGGATTTGATTTATTTGGGCATATTTTAGGAGTTATCATGCCCAAATTTTTGCATAAACTAGTGCTAGGGTACTTTATGAACATTAATCTGGGGTTGGAATGCCAAAAAAGAGATTTTCTCCAAGAGGCGCCATTGATGCACACCTTGGAGCTTGGGGATGATGAAGGACGCTATAGCGGCCTTGTCTCGCTATGGAGACCACGCTATAGAAGAAAAATTCCAGCTATAGCAGCATTGCCATAGCTGGGTGTCGGCCGCTATAGCGGGAGACTACATGCAGTGGCCTCCCAGTCAGGACTAGACTTGGCCTTTTTTTAAATTTGATTCCTTTGACACTTTTATGAGTCCTAACACATCTTTTTACCATAAATTTGCAGATTTAATACACCAATGGACAAAAATCAAGAGGATGCCCCCATTTTTATAAAGTTCCCTAATAAAAACTGTCGGGAGAGATTTTTGGAGTACTCATATATGGGATTCTTCTATGAGTAGGGTTTCGTGATGAAGAGGGTAGTGAATAGGGCGCCAAAATTTTACAATCGGCTCCAAGAGTTTACTTGGGGGCCACTGGTAGAGGCTCCTTCATTCGGGGTCTTAGGCTGGGTTAGGGAGTTTTATGCCATACTCCCTACCGTGCTTTGGGACCAATCCCACCATCTACATCAGGGGAGTGGATGTCTCCGTGGACATTGGTACTATCAATGAAGTGCTCGGGGTGTCAAACATCTCAAATGTGGGGTACATGGATAAGGCCTAGTAGATCGATATGAAGTGGTTGCGGGATACTTTGATCGTGGAGGAGGAGAGGGACTAAATTTAATAGCCCACTACTAAGGGGATCGACAGCATATACTTCACAGTCGATGCTAGGAGTTGGCTGAACCTGGTGTCCCAGAGAATTCATCCATCGAGCAACACTTCCAATGTGAGCTACCCTTTGGTGGTCACCTATGCTATATGGGGCATACCGCGAATATGGGGGCTCGGATAGTGATGGAATAGAAGGACTTTTACCAAGGAAGCAAGAAAGGCCCCTACCTTCGCGGTCTAGTCTTTATGCTAGGCAGGCGCATTGGGGTGGCTGGGGAAGATACTGACACCGAGCTGGAGATGGATATCCCCTTTCACCCTCTCAAGGTAAAGATAGTCACGTCCAAGGGAAAGAAGAAGAGAAATATGGTGGAGGCCGAGAGCAGAAGGGCCGCAGAGAAGGACGATGATGATGATGATGATCCCTCTCCCTCCCAGTCCTATCCCCAACCCTAGATTTCTAACAGTCGTCTGGAGGCGTATATGGCTGCGATTAAGAGATACATAGAGCACGCCCTTTATGGATCAGCAGCCTCACCTCCTACTGCCAAAGATTATGCAGCTTTTCACAAAGAGCTTGACAAGGAGAAGAGGAGGAAGCACTCTCGGAACCACATGCTCTCACGGATGTGGAAGACCGTGACGGTTATGTTTAGGTGCGCAGTCTCTGACCAGGATCTTCCCCAGCTAGAGCCAAAGAATATGCAGGAGTTCTCTTTCCTGAGTGATACGGAGGGAGAAGGCCCCACCCCGGTGTCCTATGATGGTGATAGGGCATCCAGCTAGGCCCCTTGGTGCATGCCAGTTCAGTCCCCCCCCCCCCTTCATACATTATTATTGATTTGGGTTGCCCCCATTAGGGGAATGTAACAAATAATATTTCTTCCTTTCTTTTCTTTTTATTTTTGCACATGGATGCTAATTTTACTAATTTTTATATTGAATGCATTCTTTCACCCTTATATAAGTGATTTCTATAATTCATACAGTAGCTCGTAGCTTTAATTTAACGATTAATATAGGCAAAAAACCAAAAACAAAATAGAGGGAAAAAAGGCAGGGATTTTGTCCCTACCCATCCCGCTATAGCGGCTTGCATGTTGCTATGGAGATGCCTCTATAGTAGAAAAATTCTCGCTATAACGAGATCGTTGTAGTGGGCCAATACAACTATGGCGGACCCAATAGTAGCAACCCAAAAATGTTTATATTTTCCTCAAATTCCCTCATTCCCCTTTCTTGTTTCCAGCAATAATGTATGAAGTCGCAATATGGCCTTTAATACAATCTCAAGACTGAACCCAGCAATGCATGAAACAACTTGGCATCACATTACTCTAAATCAAGTATGAATCACAACAAGAAACTTTTCATCACAACAAATCCCGCTATTATACAACAATAGCCCTATTTTCTTGGTCCTCAACCAAAAACCAACTGTTTGTAACAAGAGTTCCCACAGTCAAAAACCATTTTTCCCTTTATAATTTCACAATTGATAAGTCCATGACTAGGATTTTAGCATACCATTTCCAATTAAACCACAAGGCAATTAATCCCCTTAGCTATCACTACATAACAAGCTATGACCTTTTACCAATCACAAATTCCACAATAATTCAAACAATCACATTTTACATATTCACAATCACTCAAGCAATAACTATACAAATAAGTATCAATCTCAAGTTCATTATTAAATAAGCCTTTTATTATCCTTTATTTTCCTCATGGATAACCATTAACCGATTACCCATAAGTTTACACTACCTCAATGGCCAGATACCAATTGGAACCTTTTCAATTCTAATTTCTCTTGCTTGTGTCATCCCAATGGAGTCAAATGACATCCATTTACCTCGTTGAGATACCAATTGGACTCAACTCATACAAGCAAGCACACAAACCACATGAAAGGAGAGAAACAAGTGGAATAATTTCCTAGAATGCCTCATAGCTCCTCGAAGATTAGATGTGGATGTCAACACACCAATCTACAGGACTCTACTCGACATTTGCCCTTGTACTGGGAGACCAATAACCTAGGCTCTGATACCAACTATCATAACCCAACTACCCAGATCAAGCGAGAACCTACTCTAATCCACCTAGATAGGAGAACCCTTTCCACCCATTTAGAAATTACATGCGGAAATCCATAAGAAACAGTAAAAAACCTTATTTATTACAAATAGCTTATAAAACTTAATAAAACTGAAAAACTTTTCCAAGGAACTAGTCTAATAGGTATAAGAGCTACTAAGAGGAGATACAAACACATGACGCAGCTTCTACCGTAGAAACAATAACAAAAGTTGTTGGAGATCTTGACCGTGTCAATCATGAAACACCTACTGATCCTGCAACTATACTATACCCCAAAAAGGGTATAGCAAGAGTAGTATCAGTACAACCAACACATACTGGTAAGCATCATCGGTCGACCTGAATTAAATCGCATAAACATTACATAAATATCCAAAAGAAAACATGCAACTTAAGAGTATTTTATTCAAAAACCCTTCGTCTCTTAATTCCTTATCACGTTTAGCTTTTACTAGCCTTCCAATTATGAGCAGCTATCCTTATCATCGTCAGTCTTAATCACCAGCTCCTCACTATGTCACCCAGTCATACCTTATTTCATAATTACAAATAATCTCAAAACACTCAACCCAAGGTTTATTACCCTTAACAATTCGTCTATTAAGGCCCTTATGTAACACGTAACCTTGTTCCACTAATCTGGTTATGCATTAACACTCTAGAATCTCTAGATTCATTTTAAGTCTATGCGAAACAAATAACAAGACAGTAACATCTCGCCTTTCCGGCCTTAAATACAATAATCAATATACCACCGACCATACACATTCACAGTTACAAACATGAACACCTACCAGGTAACCTTACCTCAAGATCATAACACTTAACCTTTATCTACCCCGATACTGAGTTTAATCCAGAGAGAGTTAACATAGACAGCAGCTCAAGTCAACCCACCACTACCAACCTTAGAAATTCAGTCAAGTGTGGTCAACACAGGCAAATAACAGGGTTAACAACCATGACTCAACTATAATATACCACTTTTTGACTCATTCTCATAAGTAAGTAGACGATACAGAATATATACCCTTGTTTTTATAGCCTTAGTCAGGACCTCTCAAGGATCCCTTTCAATAATGGAAATAGTCATAATCATAAGTCCCGGTTTATACAAGAAACCAATATACAAGTCATCACATAAACCCAATCCATGCAAGAGACCAATATAACACATAAATACATAATCTCGATCCACACAAGGAACCAATATATCAGATAACCATCTAAGCTCGGTTCACTCAAGGAACTAATATAACAAATCAACACATAAGCCCGGTTCACTCAAGGAACCAACATAACACAATTTATGACAAGTAAACAAAAAACTCGATTCACTCAAGGAACCGTCACTCTCACCAATACATGTACACATATGCTAAGGGTCTTATGGTTGCCCACTAGCCATGACCTGTAAGGGACAAGCTCTTGTCCATGTACCAAATCCCAGACATCAAGTTTCTGCCAACCTTCTACCAACCAATCTCATGAAGATGTCCAAATATCAGTATATCCCATAATAATGAATATATAAGCCCATAAAGATGCCCAAATACTGGTATATACCATAAATAATTAGGATATCAACATAATCACAACATCTATAAGTATTCGACAAATACATTTGTACAACCAACAAGATTTGTATATAAGCTCATTGCATGCGATTAATACTTAGGATATCAAGCAGTCATTCACTTTCCTTGAACATACATTGTAGCAAGCAATACAAAAAGCAGTTAGCAACACATATAATTCAATTTAGATTCTAATTATGCAAGACCATCACCTACTGTTTTACACATATAACCCAAGCAATAATACACCCTAACCGTTCATCCTAATATTGATACCTTACCAATTTCCCATTCCTCTGGTTACCACCATAGATTTTTTGGAATTCACCAATACTAACCACTTCTAATTTAGGAATTTAATAGGTTTAACCCAATTTTTAGGTACAACACCATTTTTAAATAGTGCAAGGATAAACAACAACAAGGTAAACACATTACTTAATGGATAATTTTGATATCGCACAATAACAGTAAATTCCTACCCAATTAACCGGGCTTTCCTTCATTTTACCATCCCAACACTGTGCCTTGAATACTAAGCATACAATTTCCCATCAATCTATGTCATGCTTATGTTTTCAAACCCAGGTCTAAACTACTCAGTTAAACCTCGCATACCTGGACGCCAAGCAGTTGCTTCATAGACATGAATGAAAGCTTTTGACTTCGTAAAAGCAAATTCTAACTTGAAATCTAGTGAAAAACCATAGGTTTTACCCCATTCAAGTGAATCCCCTCCTCTCCATTGCTCTAAGGCCATGAGGTAAGTTTTTAGACCAGCCCTTATCTTTTTTACAACTGAAGAGGAAAAAAGAGAATTATTAAAATCACACTAGAGTTTTTGGTCCCGTCATCTCACTATAGCTGCGGACAATGCCTCTATAACGAGAAAATTCCCACTATAGTGGGATGACATCGGCCCAACCCAAAACTTTAAATTTCAAAATTTTTAGCCACATCGTCCCATACTAATTTGAGTCGGTATTTTTCAAAAATTCCTGTAACCCGTACCCATAATGAGGTGACTTTTAATAATAACAGAGCAGGTCGTTACATGATTGCACTAGATTACAAAAAACCAGCAATTGCACAAGGTTGAAATTCCTCTGAACATACCCTTGAGACTCCCTGGGACCCCATAGAAATAGACCATCTATGCTACTAGGCTATTTTTGATGTTTCAAACTCAATAGAACCATCGAATTTTCAAAAAGAGGTTGTTTAAGACAATTTAGCCCTCGGGACCCCCTTTAAGTTTATTTTAATTGGTTTTTGCCTAAAGGGACAAATTGTAATTTAAAGGCTTGTGACCGGAAATAACTAAGCTACTAACCCAAAATCAATATTTTGGATCTAATAGAACTGACCAAATCACCATCCCATAATCGGATCACAAAATATTGACCAAAGTCAAACTAACCTCTTTTAAAAGCCTCTAAGGGTCTCAACTGACTCAAATCATTCTCGAATGCATCAGGGACCGTGCCAACCAACCCCATAATGCACAATTAGCATATAACAACTATGGGAAAGGGTAAAATGGTCAAAACACAAAAAAAATGTGAAATTCACAACTATAGCTTTTATATTATCCACCAATTAAACACAAGTTCATCCTCGAACTAAAAAGCAAGTAAGGTACCTGAAGCAATAAAAAGTTAGGGGTATATACATCACATATCAGACTAGACCTCCAAAGTAGCCTCCTCAATAGGATGATGTCTCCACAGGACCTTCACTGAAACAATATACTTAAACCTCAACATCTTAGTTTACCTATCTAAGATGGTAATGGGCTCCTCCTCGAATGATAAATCATGGTCTAATATAATAGAATCCCACCTAATAACATGTGCATCATCTGGAAAGTACCTCTTCAACTTAGAAACATAGAATACCAGATGGATAGCTGACAGATATGGAGTCAAAGCCAGCCTATACTCCACATCTCCATACTTCTCAAGGATCTCGAAAGGGCCAATAAACCTTGGACTAAGCTTTTCTTTATTTCCAAACCTCATCACACCCTTCATGGGTGAAACCTTCAATAACACCTGCTCTTCAATTACGAATACAACATCTGAACTCGACGGTCGACATAACTCTTTTGCCTACTCTAAGCAGCCACAAACTTCTGTCGAATTAGTGTCACTCGATCCATCGAATCTCCAAACAATTATTCCCCAAGGCCTCACCTCAAAAGAGTCAAAACATCCTATGGGGGATAAAACCTCCGCCTATATAAAGCCTCAAAAGGTGCTATTTAAATGTTGGAATGGTGACTGTTATTGTAGGTGAACTCCGCTAAGGGCAAGTATTGGTTCAAATGACCACCAGAATCCATAACACATGCTCAAAGCATGTCCTCCAACACCTGAATGGTCTTCTCAGACTGACCATATGTCTGAGGATGAAAATTTGAGCTCAAATCAAGTAGAGTACCTAACTCACTCTGTACAGAACTCTAAAAGGTTGAGGTAAACTTGGTACCTCTATTAGAAATAATTGAGATAGGCATACCATGCAATTGAACAATTTCTCTAATATAGATCTTGGACAACTTCTCAACATTATAATTTTCCCTCATAGGTATAAAATGCACTGATTTGGTCAATTTATCTACAATCAACCAAATAGAGTCAAACCTTTGCAAGGCTCGGGATAGGCTAACTATAAATCCATAGTGATCCGCTCCCACTTCCACTCGAAAATGGGCATTGTCTACATCGTACTACCCAGTCGCTGATGCTCATACTTTACTTGCTGGAAATTTAAGTACTTGGCCACAAACTCCACAATATCCTTCTTCATATCACCCCACTAATAATGTTTCTTCAAGTCATGATACATCTTATCCGCTCCTAGATAAATGGAATATCTCAAACAATGGGCCTCCTCCAAGATCAACGTAACCCAACCTCCAACTCTAGGCACACAAACATCACCACTAATCCTCAAAACACCCTCGGTATCAAGAGACACCACCTTATCCTTTCCATTCAACACCATGTCCTGAATCACCCTCAACCTCTCATCATTGAATTGATGAGCTTGAATTTTCTCCATCACAGAAGACCTAGCCTCAATAAAGGCCAAAACATGCCTGGGTGATGAAATATCGAGCCTAACTAATTGGTTAGCCAAAGACTGGACCTCCAAGGTCAGAGGTTGTTCCCGAGTCAAGAGATAAGATAAACTCCCCATACTTGCTGCTTTCCAACTTAGAGCATCCTCTACTACATTAGCCTTACCCTGATAATAAAGGATAGTGAGATCATAGTCCTTAAGCAACTCAAGCCATCGATGTTATCTCATATTAAGATCTCACTGGGTGAAAAAGTACTGAAGGCTACAATGACCAAAGAAAATCTCAGAATGGACTCCATACAAGTAATTTCACCATAACTTCAACACAAAAACAACCGCGGCCAACTCCAAATCATAGGTAGGGTGGTTTTTCTCATGAAGCTTCAACGGTCCAGAATCATAAGCAATCACCTTACCCCCCTGCATTAACCCACCACCCAAGCCAACTCCAAAAGTATCACAAAATATGGAAAATACCAAGCCCTTCTTGGGCAAGGTCAAGACAGGAACTGAAGTCAACGACTCCTTGAGCTTTTCAAAGCTCTCCTCACATGCATTCGACCATTAAAAACAATCTTTTTTTGAGACAACTTGGTCAAAGGGGCCATAATAGAAGAGAAACTCTGCACAAAGCACCGATAAGATCCTGCTAACCCAAATAAACTCCAAATCTAGATAGGAGAAGTAGGCCTATCCCAATCACAAATCGCCACAACCTTGGCTGGATTGACCATAATATCATTCTTGGTCACAACATGACCCAACAAAGAAATAGAATCCAACCAAAACTCGCACTTAGAGAACTTGGAATATAACTTCTTAGCTTGTTACCTCTGAAATATTGTCCTCAAGTGCCTCATATGGTCAACCTCGTTCTTGGAATAAGCGAAGATATCATTAATGAATACAATAACAAAGAAATCAGATATGGTCAGAATACCCTACTCATTAACTCCATAAATATTATTGGGGCATTAGTCGGCCCAAAATGTATGATCAAGAACTTATAATGACCATATCGACTCCAAAGAGCCATCTTCGAAACATCCTAAGTTCTAATCCTCAACTGATGGTAGCCGAATCTCAAGTCAATCTTAGAAAACATCAAAGCACCATGAAGTAGATCAAATAAATTATCAATGCGTGAAAGAGGATACTTATTCTTGATAGTCACCTTGTTCTAATTGCCAATAGTCAATACATATACACATGGATCCATCCTTCTTCTTCACAAATAAAACAGGAAGACCCCAAGTAGACACACCATGTGTAATGAAATCCTTACCCAATATATCTTGCAATTGCTCCTTCAACTCCTTAAACTCAGTTAGGGCCATCCTATAAGGAGGAATAGAAATGGGCTTGGTGCTTGGCTCAACATCAAAAGCAAAATAAATATCTCGATCTGGAGGCATACCAGGTAAGTCCATGAAAAACAAGCCCTGGAACTCTCTACCAACTCAAACATAATACAAGGGAGGCAGTGAAACAATACTAGTACCATGAATATAAGCCAAATAAGACAGACATTGTTTTTCTACCATATGACGAGCATGTAAGAAAGATATAACTCCCTTTAGACCCGAACTAGATGTACCCTTCCATGCTAACCTTGGCATACCTGGAGTAGCAAAAGTCACGGTCTTGGAAAAATAATCCAAAACCACATGATAAGGGGCTAACTAATCCATACCTAAGATAATATCAAAATCAACCATATCTAGGATAATTAAGTCTACCTAGGTATCACACCCAGTAAAGGTCTCTACACATGATCGGTACACTTGATCTACCATTAAAGGATCTTCTACGAGGGTAAAAATACAAATAGGCATAGCAAGGGACTCACATACAGCATCAAAACCAGTAGCAAACTATGTAGACACATAGGAAAATGTAGACCTAGGGTGAAATAACACTAACGCAGAATGATGGTAAACTAGAATGATACCTGTAATAACTGCATCAGAGACCTCTGTCTCGGCTCTCCTAAGTATAGCTTAGCACAGACCACGCCCTCTCCCAGACTGAGCAACCCCGCATCCACTACCACAAGCCCCTCGAGCACCTCTAAAACCACTCCTGTCTTCTATGAACCACTTCTAACAGCAGATATAGGAGTAGGGAAAAGTTAAAGCTAAGGACTCTGTTGGGAAAGATCCAATGCTCTCCAATGACACTGCCTGTCACAATCTGAATCTCATTCGGGCTGGATTGGCACCCGGAGCCGTTGAGGCCCAAGAGAACCAATCTTTGCTCATGTACACTCATATGCATGCTACTCATTACACAGCACCACCTCAAATGAATATAAAGTGTCAATAGCGGAATTCATGAAACATATATGATAACTATGAAACTTGGCCGTTGGGGACATCATAACAAAACATATGTCCCTTACATACCCTTCACATGTCCCATAAGATCTACAAAGCCTCTACAGATGCATATCCATAACCAATCTTAGAGTCGGGACAAGCCCCCACTCTATACACACATACAATATCAAAACAACACCAAACAAAATGTACATAGTGACTCAGGAAACCCCGAAACAACTGGAGCTCACCAAAGACCTACAAATGATTTGTACCCTATTGGGGAGGTCTACTAGCTCCTGCGCCTGCAGCAAGTAAAGTAAGGCTCCCAAAGGGGTCAGCACAAAGAATGTACTGAGTATGTAAGGCCATAGCAACTGTATATAACATAAAGACTTCATGGGAGTTAAACACAATTAAGTATTCAATGTAAATAAACCAATGCATTTGGAAATAGGTATATTGCATTCATTGCGTTCTTTGCGTTCTTTGCCTTTGCATTCATTTGTCATTAACTATTGCCATTGAATACCCGGGCCCCAACTGATCAGTGGGATTATAACATATCATTGGTATCGTTCCAGCCAGGCTTATGCCCCTTAGAGTGCCACCCATAAATGATATATCAGTGGGATCGTTCCAGCCAGGCTTATGCCCCTTAGAGTGCCACCCACAAAAGATAATATTGGGAGCGTTCCAGCCAGACTTATGTCCCTTAGAGTGCACTCCCTAATTGAACAAGTATGCATTACTTCATTCTTTAACTATAAAAGATATAAGAGATTGATACTTTGATAGTCATAACATCACTTTGAACTTTGGAACATAACATTGTTGGAAACATAACCTTATTGGAACCATGGATTCTTTGGAACATTAGCCAATGCATATGAGACATGTGAATGACAATTGATCAATGTATAAAGAACATGTGATGAATCATAATTGATACCCAAAAACAGGATACCCTTGGCTTATGAGAGATTGATACTTTTGTAGCCATAACATTGTTAGAAGCTTAGAATAATAACCCATGAGCAAGAGACATGTAACTAAACACTATTGGAACCTTGAAATATTAGTCAATGACTATGAACCATGGGAATCACCATTGACCCTATAAGGAATATGATATGGTAACTTGAAATGAAATACCTTTGGACATTTCGGAATGAAACAAATACTATGTCACTATGGACCATATGTTGCAGAAGGATACAAAAAGAGTAACCTTACATACCTCGTCTCCTCAATATGAATATACAATCCTATATGTGTACACAATATTCCAGCTCTTTCCTTTCATTTCACTCTACAACATAAATACATACCAGAGCTTACATTAACAACTAGTTACCATACAAGTGTACAAGACGACAATGAGCTATATGACTGCCGTATAACGTCATTTCACCCTTTACAATACCATTTACAGCATTGTCATATCAACAATACCACAACATCCCCAACATTGACTAAACTATCACAACCCAATAGCATGTCACACCAAGTTCATACTTTACACTTTTCCATCACCACAACATCACAATTACTCCATCAAGTGACCTCTATATACCTCATAACAACATATCGGCCAAAATCTCATAATTTACACTTATAGAAAAATAACAAGTTTAGAAACATAATCACACCATACATGTTGATATTTCATCCATACCATGCACTTTCATCAAAACCACAAGTCACCTTTCAAGTTTAATTCACAAAGATGATACATCTTTTACAAAAACACAAAAGTGCACCACTTACACTTTTAGACATAACCATCATGATTTACATACTCTCCCATGCATATAATATATTAATCCATAAGAATAATCACTTACCCAAACTTGTAAATGAGTGATCTTGTCTCCAAGAGTTGGTTACTTTAGGGTTTGTGTTGAGAGAAATGGGTTTGGAAATATCTCTAAAGGCATGAGGGTTTTAATGAATAAAATCAGCCCTTTGTGGATTTATATAGTTCTCATGGTCATCCTTAGCCACATTTATTCAATAATTGAGGTGTATTACTTGGTCAAATGGAAGAATGGGTCATTTGACCCATTGGGCCATGCCTTTTGGCTTCTTTTGGGCCTTTATTTCCTTGATCCCAATTTATAAAATCAACGTATAATCCACCAAATTTCTCATGTTTAAATTATTTCATACATGTTATGATAATATTAAAACTCACGAGACTCACATTCGTAGCCTCATTCTCAAAAACAAGTGATTCTAGCCACCCATGGCTCATTTCGGACAAAAAGGGTAAAAACGTAATTTGAACGCCAAATTCGTCCACAAATAATTTCACCAAAAGGGAATACCAGTATAATACTTTGATAATCTCATGTATAGGCTCTTGGTTGAAGAACAAGTGTGGCAAAAAGTGGCCCGGTACACCCCCGAGCACCCTTGGGACTTAGAAAAAATTTCAACTTTTGAAAGGTGTGCACAACCAGCCTGGCACGCCCTTGGGCGCGCCACCTTGCTGCATGTACAATAAAAAATTTTGCCCAGAGCGGCCTGGCACACCCTCTGGCGCGCCCCACCCCTTTTTTTAAAAAAATTTCGTTTCTTCGACTTTTCTTTGCGGATTCGGTTAGATACTTTAAGTTCAATTCTTTAGACTACTTCTTACCTTTAATACCCTTTGTTTAGAGGTCCCTTAAGCCTCAATTATCACTCTTAAAATATGTCACGAAATCACAAAACCACCCCTCTTACAAGTGTTTAATCACATGAACTATCACCATATGAATTTTTCCATCGATGCCAATACAAAAATTTAAACTCATTGCCCATGAACTAAAGTGTATGACTACGCTCTAGGTCACCAAGTGATGAAGGTTGGACATGTACGGGGTGTTATATTCCCTTACATAATGACCAGGTTCACGATATACGAAACACTTTTTATTGACTAAAATACGCTGAGAGGGCCTAGAATTACCAAAACACCCACTCTATCCTGAAGAACCAAAATTGGAGCCTCAACCCACATGACCTAATACCAGGATACTTTATGCCTCAGAAATCACAGACCTACTACCCGAACTTTATAATACTTCATGAACTGGTCTGCCAAGGTAACTATGAGAACCTCTGTCAAAAAAATCCCTACCTCGGGATGTATGACCATTGAACTTATACTAACGATGTATATTCTTAGCACCACCACCCTTAGTGCTCTGACGAACTCAATCATTTTAGCATGATAAATAATGCTCTAGAAAGAATCACCCAAAACCACAAGATGAGCAGTCGTCAACTGATAATTACCTACCAAACCCTTGACAAACTTCCTAATCCTCCCAAGCTCGTTGGAGATACTGGCAGTGGCATATCAATATAAAGTATAAAAATGTGCCTCATACTCTGTAATAGTCATGGATCCCTGCTCCAAGTGATCAAACTCATCTCTCATCTGATCCCTCAAACTGTATGGCACAAACCTCTCCAAAAAAGCCTTAGAAAACTGGGTCCATGTCATTATAGGAGAACCCAATGGTATACAACTAACAAGAGAATTCCACCACTACCTAGACGCATCAATCAACTAGTAGGTATTGCAGGAAACACCATGGGACTCAAGGGATCTGAGGTTATGCAACCTCTCCTAGAAGTCAAGCAAAAACTCGTAGGCATCCTCTCTAGTGGTTCCACTGAACTTTGGAAGATCCAAGTGAATAAATCTCTCAAATCTCTTCTGATAATTAGAATACATCACAAGACCAGAAGAAATAGGAGGAACAACAAGTCTAGTAGGCAAAATGTCAATACGAGGGGGTACCACTAAAGCTAGTTGTACCCCTAGAGTCAGAAAAACCATAAGTAGAAGTCTACCCTGGCGGTTGAATACCTCCTGTAGTATGAGAAGTACCCAGTACACTCTAAGGAATACATGTCTAGAAATGCCATCCATACGGCCTAATAGACGAGTCAAAAAATCATGTAACACCGGGGTAGCAACTAAACTTTGAGGGGCCTGAGCTGGTCTCACACTCTCTGTCTGATTATACTCCTTAACATAATAACTCTTAGGCTCGTGAGAGGTATTTTTATCTCATCCTCTATTTAGAGCAGCTCCCCGTACCCGACCTCTACCTCTAGCTCAGCCACGACCCTTATCTAACCTCCTGACTGGGGCTCCAACAACGGGTGTTGTCTCAGCATCCTTAATATCTCTGGATCTAATCCTCACTATCTGTGCAGAAAAGAATGGATTACAAGATTTAAATATTGAGTATGAACAACCCGCACGACAAGGAATCAATGTAAAGAGGTTTTTCCTAAAGATGTCCTATAGCCCCTCAAAGATAGATATGGATGTCAATGTACCGATCCACGAGACTCTATTAGATATCCTTCTTTTTCACTTATGAGACCAGTGAACCTAGCGCTCTGATACCAATTTGTCATGACCCAAAAGTTGAGGTCATGACGGCACCTACCTCGACCCAGCCTTGGTAGGAAACTGAATCCCACAAAGAAATGAAAAATCAAAATATGGAATAAATAATGCAATATGAGACTTCTAGAATAAATTCAGGCCATAACATGTAAATAACATAAATATCCGAAGGAAAATGCATAAGACTCCCAAAACCTGGTGTCATATGTGTGAAGACCATCTATTACAAATCTGAAAAAATTGAATAATACATAAGTTTGTCTTTGAAAGTAAATAAAGACAAGTAGGATAGGATGATGTCCGAAAATATGCCCCAAACACTGGATCTCACCAGTACCTCAAAATGTCAACCTTTCACTGCACCAGTTAGCCAATGCGGGTCACACTCGTACTGGGATTTGCACTGAAAGGGCTCAAAAATAGGAGTTAGTACGGTTTACTTGTACTTAGTAGGTATCATAGGCTGACTGAGGAAAGTAGAAAATTAAACAAGTAAAAGATACTATGAGCACATCCACCTACATGTAAAAAAGTTTTCAAACGGTAGCTCATACCGTATCCACTAACAGTTCTATAATATAATATTTATAAAGGCTAACTACACACAAAAATACAAGAAAAACATGTACAAGGCAACAAGCACATATGTAGAAATGCAAATGATGTAATGCAATGCAAACGCAATGCAATGATGATGGAATAATGATGATATAAGACATTGCATGACTTTCGTATACACCTTCCAAACCTTAGTGCCTCAGGATAGGACCCATTGGGGGTTCGCAACCCATATACTTTCACAATCTCTCTCATCCTTACCGATAAATGACATCGGCCAAGGATTTCCCAAATATCACAATCCATCTTGCCGGCAAATGACCTTGACCAAGGGTTTTCAAAATATCATAATCAACCTTGCCGGCAAGTAACCTCGGCCAAGGGTTTTCTAGATAAATATCTTCTTTTCTTTCAAAATCAGTGTTCCTCAGTAGTACCAATCTCATGAATATGTATAGAGGAAATAAGAATGTAATGCTCACAACCAATCAGTATGAAGATAATAGTTAATTTATTACAGGTCTAAATAAGCTCGAAATCAACTCAATATGACAATAATTCATGATATAAGTCATCTCATGGCACCTCTAGAATAAATAGTCATGTAAGACATCAATAATATCATCTCAAGCCCATCTATCGGACATCACTATAATGATAGAGGAAATTAATGATCAAATAAAGCCTATACTATCTATTCAAGCCCCCACACGAGCATCATAATAAGTATGGCAATTAATGCACAAATACGGTCTATAATATCAAATAAAGCACCCACTCGAAAAACACAACAAGAATCACCTCTCAAGTCAACATAATATGCATATAAGCTCGCACACGGGTAATACGACATCAAATATAATCTCAAAATATAATTTTCACGACTAATTCCCTAACCCATAGAATGTTTTAGAAGCTGAAATCCAAGCCTAGACCTTTCAACGTGAAGCTTTTCCTTCAAAAACGGTCTTGAAGTGGACTAAATCTATCAAGAATGTAATCTACTTGTCAAAAGGAGTCCAACGATACTCATATTGGCTAAATTTATTCTGGGTCCAAAGATAGTTGAAAATGGGCTTGAAATCAAAAGGGGTAAATCTGAAATTTTATTTTAGAATCATATTTCCAAAGTCAGGAGGAGTCTAAATCTTAAAACTCAAGTGAAAACGAGTTGAAATCGGACTTTAGATCAAAGAAAAAACAATTTATACTTTACCAGGCAAACACCCCAAAATCCAAGTTTGAAATCAAGTTTTTAAAGTTATTTTCGAAGATATAATCAATAGAAAAAAGATAAAAAAAAAAAAAAAAAAAAAAAGGAGTTTAGAGGTAACCCAAGCAAGATTGAAAAAAAAAACCTTGAAATCGCCTTTCCCGAGGTTTTTAAGCCTAAAAATGGTGAAAAATCTTGAAAATGATGAATTTACTGTTCATATAAATAATACCTCATGATCTCGGTCCCCACCTCTCGATCGTGAGGGTCAATATTGACCGACTATTAAGTTGGTCACTGCGACCGCGAGAGGAGGGCCTCGCGACCGCGGTGGTCAAACCCAACCCGATCAATCCAAAATGCACATCGCGATTGTGGTACCCCCACCACGGAATCACGACATTTGTCCATGCGATCACGATGAAGGGACTTGATTGCACCAGTTTGCAAAAAATCAGCAATTACACAAGGTTGAAATGCATCCGAACAGACCCTTGGAACTCGCTCGGGACCCTAAAAAATAAATCAGATATGCTACTAGACAATTTTTGAGGTTTTGGACACAATAGAACTATCAGATTTTTGAAAAGAGATTGTTTATGATAATTTAACCCCCGGGACCCCTTTAAGCTTATTTTAACTAGTTTTCGCCTAAAGGATCAAATTGCAATTTAAAGGCTCGGGATCCAAACTAACTAAGTTATTACCCAAAATAGATATTCCAGATCTAATGAAACTGACCAAATCACCATCCGATAATTGAATCACAAAATGTTGATCAAAGTCAAACTAACCTCTTTTAAAAGCCTCTAAGGGTCTCAACTAGCTCAAATCATTACCGAACACATTGGGACCGTGTCAACCAACCCCACAACTCACAATTAGCATATAACAACTATGGGGAAGGGTAAAATAGTTAAAACACAGAAAATATGAAATTCACAACTATAGTTGTTACATAAGGGCACACTCACTTGTCACTCTTCTTTGTGTGAATGTTTTTTTCAACTTTTGTGTGAATTCTACTAGGTAAATTTTTCTGATCTTTTCTCCTTCAATTCACTAAGTCTTTACTTTACTCTATTTTCAAAATTTCTTATTACTTCTTGTCCTTTAATTTTTGGCACACTTTCAGCACCATTTAAGCACAATTTTCAGCTCTCTCTCTCTCTCTCTCTCTCTCTCTATATATATATATATATATATATATATATATATATATATACATACTAGTTCAATGATACGTGCGTTGCACGTGGTTATTGAGACATGTCGATAATAAATGTGTATATCGCCTAACATTTCAGTAAACACTTTCATTCTAATTAATATCATTATCACTAATTTAATAACTATGGTTTAAAAGTATACATGAATAAATATTGACATGTCTATCGATGTCAAGATAATTCTATGTTGTCTATACCTATACATATGAAAAATTTTAGTTTATTATAATTGGAAATTATTTTAAAAAATTATGTCGTATAATCATGTAATTAAACAATTCTCACCTAATACTTCTTTATCGATAATATTGTGGGTGTATATTTTTTTTATTCATTTGGGTTGCTCTGTCATAATCACCACTATAGTTATTGACATCGAAACTCCTCTTGATAGTGCAATGTATAGTTGACCATGTGAGAATACATGTTGCGGAAGATGTAGTCCAACATCCAAAATTATTTTCCCTTGTGCTTTATTTATCGTCATTGCAAAATATAGTCGTACTGGAAATTGTTTGTGGATAAATTTGAAAGAATATCCTTTATTTTCAAGGGGTGAAAGTTGAATTGTGAGAATAAACACATGCTTGGTAGTGGATTGACTTCTTGTTATTTCTGCACATATGAAATTGTAGTTAAGACATGGCAAATCATTCCAAACCATTGCATAATCCATTTGAAGGACCCAAATTCCTAGTGGTGCATTTTCTTTTAGAATTAACATGTTTGAGAAAAGTTTAATATATGTAACATTGTGTGCATGTGTTTTTACCCATTGATATAAATACATATAAGTATAAGAAAATATTAAGTAAATTAATAGGTATAGCGTTTCGGCATAATCAGTTTGACTATGTACTTGTTTGACGGAAGATCATATTTTTTAGGTCGATGACTCGTTCAAAATGGTAAATGTGCAGTATGTAGTATGTAAATAGTTTTCTTATTCCTCGTTGTGGAGAACCTGTGGTAGTTCCAATTGTTGTTGTGATCTTAACTGTAAAATAAAATTTTAAATAAAAATAGATGTTTGGCATAGTGGGCATTATCAGGAAAAAGATTAACGTAATATATTATTATTATGAAATTCCAGAGGATTCCTCTGAAATAAAATTTATATAAGCATTTTTTTAAGTCGATAACTCATGATTTAAGCAGTTAAATATTTTAAATATGCCATGTGTAAATAGTTATCATTCCCCTCGTTATAAATAACCTTAGTGGTAGTTCTAATCGTTGTCGCAATCATAGTGGGAAAAAGAAATTTGAAGTAAAAATGGGCATACAACTGATTATTTACAACTCTTACTTGTTTGTCAACATAGTTGATTTTCAAGGTTATAATTTCCCCCTCATAACAAATATGGGATGCCTAGTATCACACTGTAATGTAGGTGGTTTGAATTTGTAATGGGTTTGTTTGAAATGAAGTAGGGTGGTTTGTGTAGCAGGGGAAATGGTTAAATAGAAGGCGAAGGGGCATTCATAGGAGGATTTTGTACCTTGGTGGGCTTTTATTGAGCGTAACACAATGTATACATAGTTTCTCGGCACGTGCCTTGGACGTGTATGACTTATAAATAGTCAATACTTTCTTATGAAAGAGCAATACAAAAAGAGATCCTCATTCATAAGTAAGAAAAAATTCACACCAGTTTAGTTTACGAAAAAAAAATCTCAAATCTGCTTCTTATGCTTGGCAATTGTCAATTGTCTAATAAGTGGGATCCTTTAGCATCTGTTGGGACCTGACGTAAAGAAAATTCATTTGCTATCAAAAATTAGCATATGTTGCCAATTAATCTTTTTCTAAGTGATAATTCATTTACTATCAAAAGTTTATTTTTATGCAATAAGGAAATTGTTATCGATCTAAATTTCATAAAATAATTTTTGACACCTGTCAATTGATGTGACATCATCTGAATTTCACAGATATTCGAAGAATGAAGACACAAGGCATAGTCATGGCCCATTCCAGAGACTTGATTTGAATTATAAAGAACTTGATTTGAACCAAAAAGGTGCGAGATTTGTTCTTTATTCGTTTTCATTTTTTATGAATCTTAAAAGTGTTTATAACTTTGTAGAATTTAATGTTGATACCATAAGTAAGATATGAATGTACGCTATATTTCGTGCTTAATAGCTCTAATACCATGATATAATTAAGAAGACCAAATGATATAAATCCTAGATCAAGAGAAGAATGTTGAAGTGAAAAAAAAATAAGAAAAAAGAATTTATACGAAATAATTGCAATCAGAGACAAAACATTTATAGATATCTCACTAAAGAAGGAAAGAAAAACCTGCAAGAAAGTATATTTTTTGCTTAATTCCATAAAGGTCATTCAATTTTAGTATAATTACAGTAAAATTATTAAAATATTCTTCTAATTACAACATTAATTAACTTTCACTTAATTTTATGCAATATCATTTTTGTCATTTCCTATCAATTTCATCGAAACCATCTCATTTTAAAGTGTTATTTTAAAGTAAAAAAGCTTCATGACCCCCCAAAATGACTATATCCAAAATCTGACATATGAAATTTAAAAGAAAAAATTTCATAAATAGCAAGATTAGCTTCTTCTTTTTTTACAGTAATAGTTTTTGGACACGTGTGTTGCACGTTATCTCATATTGGTTGCAATAAATATTTTAAAATAATATTAGGATATATGCAATTATTGCTAAAAACTATTATATTTAAGAACTATGCAACTTCGTAGTGGTAGAGACATGTAAAAAAAAAAAACTGCGTGATAAAGACATGTAAAAAGAATTGCTTAAGCGTGTGTTACACTTATATCACATTCTAATAGTAAAATTACTTTAAAATGATATAAATGAGGTTAGAATAGAATGAGTTACACGATTTAAAGAAAAAATGCAAGCTCAAACACTAAAATGGTGAATGATGAGATCGTCCACATTCTTCTTCTAATAATATTATTTAACTAAAGTATAAACGCTTGTTGAAGCAACGTAAAGTTGTGTTTTATTAATGAAGGAATAGTCTTTTTAAATGGAGTTACAGAGAATATAATGACTCCTAATCAACTACCAATAATGTATCCTAACTAACTAATAATATACGAAAAAATATAAACATAAACAGACTACACTAAATGAGTCCTAAACCTATCCTAATACTAACACTAAAACTAAAAAAGTGTAATGTCGTAGAATCCAATAAAAAGAACCAAATTTACTTGAAATGTTATTGATTTTATCATTTGTCCCGATGCTAATGATGCTGAATTCTTGAATATTTATCGCTCAATGGAGAAATGAAAAAAGAATTTTACAGCTCTAGCAAGACAATCAACCCTTTAATTTATTGCAAAATATAACTAAAAGAAGAAAAAAGAAATGAAGAAGACAATCCAAATAACATATAATAATCAAGTAATAGTACATTAACTTTAGGATAGTAAATGTATTAATCATAATCCACATATACATGTTATTGGTCTACTTTAAACATATACATTTTTTTTTGTCGAACAAATATATTTTATTTATACCACGTAAAAATAAAATAAACGCTCTAAAAACAAGTAAAATACAAGCAAAGAAAACAATAAAACGACAGTTAGAAAAAGTAAGGCTTAAATTATAAGATCCTGGACACAATCTTCCTAGTCGATTAGAAAAAGTAAGGCTTAGATTATCAGATCCTGGACACAATCTTCCTAGAGATGGAGAGCCACTTGACTAGTTGGAAAAGGTCCCTTGGGCAACTTGCCTCGCCTTTTTTTTTTGCACCTATCCTTCTTGCTTGAATACTATTCAAAATTCAGAAGAACTGCGTGGACGGGCTATTGAACAACTCGAAAAAGCTCGTTCGCGCTTACGAAAAGTAGAAATCGAAGCCGAGCAATTTCGAGTGAATGAATACTCCCATTAACTACTTCATTTATAAATTTCATAATAATAGAAATACATGTCCTACTGAGACGGAAAACTCTAGACTACTCCAACTATGTAAGATATCTAAACTCCAACCCTCTTTGTATCATGCACAATTGCCTCCTACTGGTATAAACTTTCTATCCACTCTTGTATGTGGTATCCTCCCCTCAATAATACCTAAACAGAGTTCTGTTTATGAAGCCTTAAGCTTAATCCATGGCGGTAAGTAATAAGTCGGCCTAGTCTTTTACACTTGCTCTTCCTATGTATGATGTTAAAAAATTATATTCGCTATCATGCTATGTCTATTTAGTAATCACCAGTGCTCTACGATACATGTAGATACCTGTTTTAGCCATAAAGATGGTGAAAATATATCCAGTTAGCAAATAAAATTGAAACAAATCAATTAGAAAATAATAAAACAACCCATCATAAATTATGGGCACCTAAATAGAGCAATTAGCAGAAAATAAGCTTCTCTAACTAAAAAAATAAATTTACCTGGACATTACTTCTAAAGAGCAAACTGCAACGCATGAAGAAAGTAGATTTTATGGAAAAGAACCAAGTGACTTAAATAAAGTGTAAATAAAACGTTGCATGAATGATATAGAAGCTGAAGAGACTCAAAGGACCAAGCAAAAAAATATTTGAAATATGAAAAGATATATTTTGAATGATACTTTAAGAATATTTGTACATTTATAGGCTATAATAATTATTAGTATATGAAACAATGTAACTCCCCATTTATGTTTAATGCAGCTGATTTAATATATATATGTTGGGGGTGGGGGGGACAGCGCGTGCTCGCGTGTGTTTCTCTGAATGAGAAAGTGACGGGGGTTTGGGTATTAGGAATTGAGTCGGGTTGAAAGAATTTAGTTGTGACTAGATTTACACAGGTAGAAAAAATATTCATTTATGCACCATATCATACTAGAGTTAATATCTCAAAAGATCACTCAACTTTTGAAATTTAGCTAGCAAAGTCATTGAACTTTGTTTTGTATCAATAAAATCATTCAACTTAAAACTATGTATCAATAAAATCACTCCACTTATAAATTTATCATTAATTTAAGAAAAATGAATGAATTCATTCTTTAATGGACACGTTACTAGCAGTGAGGCAGAGCAAAGAACAAAACATAAACAAGTAAACAACATATATGACTATCCCTAGAAATTTAACTAGAAATATAACTCTCCCAAAATTTTCATGATTAGCAAGATCATCTGCGGGGAATACCCTACGACAACAACAGTTGAAAGCATTGTGCATCTAATTGGAGCACTAGTGCAAGTCATGGACAAAGAGAAAACATCTTCTTCTTCTTTTTTTTTTTTTTTAAAACAAGCATAGACTTACTTGAAGGGGAGTCTTGAAGTAACTGGTAAAGTTGTTGTCATGTGACCAGGAGGTCAAGGGTTCAACCCTTGAAAACAGTCTCTGGCCTTAATGCAAGGTAAGGCTGCGTACAATACACCCTTATGGTGGGGCACTTCCCCAAACCCTGCGCATAGCGGGAGCTTTAGTGCATCGGGCTGCCTTTTTTTAAGCATAGACTTACTTCGTCCTTTCATCATTAGAAGGAGTCGTGGTAAACTCCTGAGTGTTTCAAACGATTAAATAGTTTTCTGGAGGGGAGGGACGTTCAAAACAAATTAAAACATTTAATAGTTTTATGACATCAATTGTCACAGATAATGGGGACAGTAAATGCAAAAAGCAAACAGGCATGCGAAGCCCAAATAGCAGAGTCAAGAAATGCATATGCCAACTGATGAAGTATTTTTAATACAACTTTTGTTTGTTAAGACACTAGCACTAGAACATAATCCTCTTCACGTTATCCTTGAGAGCTAGCATGAAGAGGTCTAACAGCAGCATCCTTCAATTTTTCTTTGCTGGACGAAATACTTCTGACCGCTAAGTATTTTCTTTTGCCCCACATTGCAATGCGCAACTAGAAGAACGAACAGGGAAAAGTACGGTGTTAGATATATGATCAAATGAGTAAATTTCTTGGTTTATTATGGATCAAAATAGAAAAGGCAGACATTATTGCATCGAATTGGAGCAAACTACATGTATCAGAACTTCTTATGAAGTACTTAGATATCATATTTACATGACATAAAAAAGTAATTTATTTTGTCATGTTAAATTTTTTACTAATTATAAATTTAGTGGAGTGATTTTATTGATACAAAGCTTTAAGTTGAGTGATTTTATTGATACAAAGCAAAGTTCAATGACTTTGCTATATAAATTCCCAAAGTTGAGTGACCTTTTGAGATATTAACTAGTAGTGGAAAGCTCCCTAGTGAAAATTTAGATTACTAAAATATCCCTAAAATAGTGAACAACTATTTTATTCTTTATTTAAACACTAGTATTGGGAAAATACTATTTAATGTTATAAATGTATTTACATTATAGTGAATGTCTATCAAGATCTAGTGAATGTCTATCAAGAATATATAGAGTATATATCAAGATCTATCAAAATATATTGAGTATCTATTAAGATATGGAATGTCTATCTTTTGGAGAGAAATTAGGAGGAATTTCCCCTATAAATAGAGGGGTTTTATTCATTGTAAATCATCCTGAATCCATCCCTCATTCTTCAAGAGAAATAAAGAAGTCTCCTCTCTTCTCTCCCTTATTATACTTGTCTTTTCTTTATTAGTTTATAACACGTTATCAGCACGAGACTCTACCATGAGTTTGATTCTCAAAGTGACACGAGTACAAGATAAGTATTTTAATTGAAAATCTTTCACTGTGTCAATTCAATTTTGTGATATTTGTTTAATCACTAACTTCTCTATTTTGAAGTTGTTTTGTTAAGAAGATTCGGAGTTCTGCCACAAAAGAATCAATAGCTTGACATGAATCTATTTGCTACTTAAGTTATACCAACTTGGTTGTTAAAGTAGTAAAACATAAAACCAAAGGTAAGCACTATCAATTTTTTGATAATAGAAGACAGAATGTTTAACTTGCTTCCAAAAGATTTTGTATGCAATAGTTGTTCATTTAGTAACAGATCTCACTTACAACTAATATGCTTCGTGACTTGGAATCCATATATTTGTCCAGTCTTAAAACGTTGGTTTCCATCCATTAGCAAAATTTATTTAAGTCATCTAATCAAGTAAAAACTAGATTAGTGAAAGAATCCAATTATTAACTTGGTATGGAAAACCTTTAGTACTGTTATTTTATATTAACCAAGTTAAGGATTTCTATGTATACCAGTTGTGGGAAGGTAACAACAGACAATTGTCGAAGCATCTTAAAAGTTTATTACTTTCCCATTATTGTTATGTTCTACGTGAAAAATTATAGTTTATGTCCTTGGGGTTTATTTTAATACTAACCATCTTTGATTTTGTCCTATTCAATTTTAATGAGTTCAAATATATTGATATACGGAGGTTATACGTCTTGAAATTATTAAACATGTTTCAGATCTAAGTCTCAAAGACTCAATCCTTTCATCTTGATGGTAGATGAGATGATTTTTAAGCCCATCACTATTAGAAGTAGTATTATTTTTAAGGCTTGAGGGTGAGTCATATAATTTGTCCTATTGTACCATTGAATGTGTAAGACGGTAGATTCAAGTTCTATCGCATCAAAAGGATATATAAGACATTGGGTTAGAGTCCCGATGCATCATGATGATAAGATGTTGGGTTTATGACCCATTGATTTATGCCTAAGACGCCTTTATGTGGATAAGACGTTGAGTTTAAATCTCAATGCACCATATTGATGATGTAATGATGGCTAAGGCAAAATAATGTATATTTCATGAAAAGTCGTGAAACATGTCGTATTGAATATGCTCCATTCCCGAAGTGAATGTGGTAGCAGTACATAACATGTCTGAAAGAAGACAATTGAATGAATATACGAATATAAGCGTGGAGGGACAATATGATAATAATCATCAAAAGTGATAATATTTTCACACGCTTATTATGATTATAAAATATGTTAGAGAAAAATTCTCTACATTATATGTATGCCTCGAGTTGCTTCTGAAGTAGTAATATCTTAAAAGAGGCTATAAGTTATCATAATTTGATAGGCTTAAGGCACAATTATATTCCATTCCTGGGGAATGAGAATTTCGATTGTTATAAGTACATATCCATTCCATGGGGTGAATGTGATAATATTTAATAAAGTTTATCAATCCAAACGTGCACTTGATTGTGATGGTATCACAACTCACCTCCGAAAGAGGCAGAATAATTGAGAAGAGTTATTTTGAAATCTACTTCTGAAGAAGTAAAATCTAAAATTTATTCATGTCATAGTAAATCTGAAATTTACTAAAACAAAAGCACATGTCATGGTAAACTTGGAGTTTACTACAAATAGTTTCATCTATTGGCATGAACAATTTGGCGATCCCGAAAATGTGCATATTGTTAAGTATTAGACATGTATTGAAGAATTAGAAGATTCTTCAAAAATTGTTTATGTTGATTGTTCTCATGATAAGTTGATTAGATCAGCTAATGTTGGGATTGAATCCCTCAAAATCTAAAAAGTATAAAAGGTGAATATGGGCCCGTTCACTTGTCATGTGATCTATTAAGATGCATCGATATAAAATGATCACATGCTTGTTTATTGTCAACCTGCAGTTTGACATTCATAAAGTTACTTGCTCAATCTAAATTGAGTTGAGAGCATAATTTTCAGATTATGTAATTAAGACAATTCATGTTGATAAATGCTGGTTTGGCGATGAATGCCTCCGATAAACAGCTGAACCATTGCTTATGAGAACAAAACTTTATGTAGTGATCTGAAATATGAAATATTACATACAATAGCACTTGTATGCATTGAATCAATAAATTATGATTAATTCCTCCCTCTCAATTGGTTCAAGGTCAGGAACCAAATATTCCATGTAGAAATTTTTGATGTGCGGTATATGATTAAGGGATATACTATGATGCACAAAGATGGATTCTCTAAAGTAAATTGAGATGTATGTTAGTTTTCCTAACATAAGAGGGAGATAATAAGCAGCTAAGAAAAATATTGTGAATTATCAATAGTATGATCCTCATTCAAAAGATAATTCAAGTTCAAATGCTAGGAGTATTTGCTGACCCAAAATTAATCTCATAGTTAGCTGTAAATGCTCCAATTGGATGTCCCTGAAGGACAAAGTCTACCATTACATGAAGCATGGTAGATTAATCGGTTCCAAATGAAATAATCCTTGAAAAGGATAAGGAGCAAATGATCATAAGAAAGAGGCAATGTGCTCTTGAAGAGCATACGACATAACACTTCATGAAACCTCATGAGAGGTTTAGGTACCTAAATAATTGAAGTGATGAGATCTCAAAATGTTATGTCACATTACGAACCGATATAAATGATATCTCGTCAACGATATCTTTGATACAATATGGCTCACTATTGTAAAAGATTATGAGGATTTGAATTCTACGTTTATTTAAGCATGCTGACGTAGAAGTATTTATCAAGTGACATTAAAGGATGCATTTTGGTAAGCATAAAACTTATTTGACTTGCAGTCCAGACACTAGAAGATGTCATATATTTAATGTTAAATATTGTCACTTGACAAAATCGATATGGAAATCCCCAAGGATTCAAAATGCCTGAAGCATATAAAAGTTTCTGAGAAACTTATTTATAATCCTTATAAGGGATAAATTGATGATTTGAATATTATTGAAACTCTTGAAGAGTTTTCAAAAGCAATAGATTATTTGCTTAAATAAGAAACATGCAGAATTGGATTGGATCCTGAAGTACCATATTTTGTGCAATTGATGCATTTATACATCTTGCTACAACTATGAGCATGATAGAGTTTTACTCCTACATGGAGATAGTGAAGTAGATCACTTGCATATTGCAATTGAAAGCCCTTGTATGAATGTGTTTATACTAACACATATTGTCAAGCTTTTGAATATACATGATATTCATATGACCGACATAATGGTTGATACAGACATATTACCTATTTTCATGAAGGGTTACTGTCATACCATGTATGCATGACATTCATATTATGCTATGATAGCTATTCATAAAGCAAGTCGAGAATGTATGTGGCTGAGGTCAATGATACATCTCATTCAAGAAAAATGTGGTTTGAAATGTGACAAAGTACCCACGATTTTACATGAAGAGAATGCGACATGCATAGCATAACTCAAGGAAGGATTCATGAAAGAAGATAGAATGAAACACATTTCGCCAAAGCTTTTCTACATACATGAGCTCCAAATGAATGGTGATATCAACATGCAATAAATTTGTTCGAGTGATCATATGATTAATTTATTCACAAAGTCTCTATCAAATACAACTTTCGATAAGATGATGCACAAGATTGGAATGTGAAGATTCAAGATTCGGAATTGATGTTCTCATCAGGGGGAGCCAATACGCGTTGTACTCTTTTTCCCTTTCAAGGTTTTGTCCCACTGGGTTTTCCTTGTAAGGTTTTTAATGAGGCAACCGTTATGCGTATTATTAGAGATGTGTACTCTTTTTCCAACACTAGATTTTTTTCCCAATGGGTTTTTTCTAGTAAGGTTTTAACAAGGCACATTATCTATCAATTAGACACTCAAGGGGGAGTGTTATAAATGTATTTACATTATAGTGAATGTCCATCAAGAGATAGTGAATGTCTATCAAGAATATATAGAGTATATATCAAGATATATTGAGTATCTATTAAGATATGGAATATCTATCTTTTGGAGAGAAATTAGGAGGAATTTCCCCTATAAATAAAGGGGTTTTATTCATTGTAAATCATCCTGAATCCATCCCTCATTCTTCAAGAGAAATAAAGAAGTCTACTCTTCTTCTTCTTCTTCTTCTTCTTCTTCTTCTTCTTCTTCTTCTTCTTCTTCTTCTTCTTCTTCTTCTTCTTCTTCTTCTTCTTCTTCTTCTTCTTCTTCTTCTTCTTCTTCTTCTTCTTCTTCTTCTTCTTCTTCTTCTTCTTCTTCTTCTTCTTCTTCTTCTTCTTCTTCTTCTTCTTCTTCTTCTTCTTCTTCTTCTTCTTCTTCTTCTTCTTCTTCTTCTTCTTCTTCTTCTTCTTCTTCTTCTCTTCTTCTTCTTCTTCTTCTTCTTCTTCTTCTTCTTCTTCTTCTTCTTCTTCTTCTTCTTCTTCTTCTTCTTCTTCTTCTTCTTCTTCTTCTTCTTCTTCTTCTTCTTCTTCTTCTTCTTCTTCTTCTTCTTCTTCTTCTTCTCTTCTTCTTCTTCTTCTTCTTCTTCTTCTTCTTCTTCTTCTTCTTCTTCTTCTTCTTCTTCTTCTTCTTTCTTCTTCTTCTTCTTCTTCTTCTTCTTCTTCTTCTTCTTCTTCTTCTTCTTCTTCTCTTCTTCTTCTTCTTCTTCTTCTTCTTCTTCTTCTTCTTCTTCTTCTTCTTCTTCTTCTTCTTCTTCTTCTTCTTCTTCTTCTTCTTCTTCTTCTTCTTCTTCTTCTTCTTCTTCTTCTTCTTCTTCTTCTTCTTCTTCTTCTTCTTCTTCTTCTTCTTCTTCTTCTTCTTCTTCTTCTTCTTTCTTCTTCTTCTTCTCTCTTCTTCTTCTTCTTCTCTTCTTCTTCTTCTTCTTCTTCTTCTTCTTCTTCTTCTTCTTCTTGATCTTCTTCTTCTTCTGGATCTTCTTCTTCTTCTGGATCTTCTTCTTCTTCTGGATCTTCTTCTTCTTCTGGATCTTCTTCTTCTTCTGGATCTTCTTCTTCTTCTGGATCTTCTTCTTCTTCTGGATTCTTGATCGATGCGGTAGAAACTACAAATGACACGAGATAGCTACTTTTAGCACCCTATTTTAAACATATCCTTTGTTTAAAGTTTAGCCAATTTTCTCAAACATCAAACTTAAATTGTTACTGTTATTGTTAGTTAGTGGTGGCTAATTAACAATCCATTCAAATTGTGATTGCAAGTCATGGCGTTCTCCAACTCATCCATGACAGTTGTAAAATTGATGTCATAAAACCCGCCTCCTCTAGAATTAATCATTCATTGTGTAGAGAATTTGTGAATTCTTGTGTTGATTTAGTTCTTCTTGTCCATCAGAGAATCACAAGTGAATGAATGATCTTAAGGCCTAATTGCTTAATTATTTAAAGTTTAACAGGTTATAGAGAGAGTAAGTTTATTTATTTACATGTATCTTTAGCATAACATATTTTCTCAGTACTTGATTCATGAAACACGTAAAAAATTCTTTAAAAAAAAAATGGGTAGAAGTGAATTTGAACACAAGACCTTAATTTGCCAACTCTAATAAAATAACAATTATTATGTATATCCCCATTCCCCAATGGGAAAATTATACAAAATATCATTTCAGTTAAATTTTTACACAAAAAATAATCCACTTATCATTTATTTACCTAAAATGGTCATTCGGCCAAAGTTATTACATGAAATAGCCCTTCGGCCGATAAAATTGCTATTAAAATGGCCATTCGGTCGCTCATTTTCCTCTTCAATTCTTCATCCTATATTCACGCAATCAAATTTCATCTTTACTCTTTTATGCCCTTTTTTCCCCTTTTTTTGTTCAAATTCTCTCTAATTTTCGTCGGTTTGAGCTTCAAATTAGGTACTATTTCTTCTTCTTTTTTGATTATATGTTGTTATTAATCAAAGTTTGTTCATTTTTCTTCGATTTGATCTTCAATTTAGGTTACTAAAATGTCTATTTGGTTGATATTTTTGTGTTGTTAAAGTCCATTTTGCTTCGATCTGAGCTTTTCTGTAGTTAAATTTGTCATTATTTATTGATTATTTGGTGTTATTGATCTGCATTTTGCTTCAATTTTAGGTTCATTTTGAGCTTCCCTGAGCATTTGGTATTGAGATTTACTGAAAAAGTTCATCGGAGCTCCGACGTCAACAACAGTTAGTACCTCGACAAAGATGGAACTCGTTTTTGATTTGTTGGTATTTTTTCTGCCATTGAAAACTGTTTGTTGTTGACTGTATTGTTTGTTGGTTTTGTCGGACTTCAATTTAGTCGAACCAGTGGGTGGGTGGTGGTTGTGGATATCGGTGGTGGTGTATGTTGACTACTAGGTGGAGAAGAAAAGTTAAGAGTCACTTGAATTTTTTCTTCAATATATGTCATATATAAATATTTATACATCATTTCTTTGATATCAATACATTATATATATATATACATTACATAACTATTTATACAAAATTAATACACTTTTATACACCATTTTGTACAATAATGATACACTTTTATACACCATTTTGTACAATAGTGATACATATTTATACAATATTGATACCCATTTATACACTATTTATATAATATCGATACATTACATATACCCTACATAACTATTTGTACATCATATATACATGTTCATATACCATTTATATAATATTGATACACGTTTATACACTATTTATATAATATCGATACATTACATATACACTATATAACTATTTAAATAATATTGATATATTATATAACTATTTGTACATCATATATACATGTTGATACACTATTTATACAATATTTGATACATGAATAAAAGTTGTTCGGAAAAAAATTGAAAAAAAAAATGAAAATATTTTTTCTAATAAAATAAATGAAAAAAAAAAAGTTTTTTTAAAAAAAATTACTGCTTAAAAAAAAAAGAAAAAAAGGAAGAAAATGGCTTAATGGCTATTTTTGTTGTAAACAAAAAATTGGCTACCTTTGTTGTAAACTATTTACTTTTTTGTACATATTTGAAATTATCCCAATGGAAAAATTATACAACATGTCACAGTTAAATTTTTACACAAAAAATAACTCATTTATCATTTATTTACCTAAAATGGTCATTCGGCCAAAGTTATTACATGAAATAGCCCTTCGACCGAAAAAATTGTAATTAAAATGGCCATTTGGTGGCTCATTTTCCTCTTCAATTCTTCATCCTATATTCAGGCAATCAAATTTCATCTTTACTCTTTTATGCCCTTTTTTTTTCCCCCTTTTTGTTTCTTCAAATTCTCTCTAATTTTCATTGGTTTGAGCTTCAAATTAGGTACTATTTCTTCTTCTTTTTGATTATATGTTGTTATTAATCAAAGTATGCTCATTTTTCTTCGATTTGAGCTTCAATTTAGGTTATTAAAATGTCTATTTGGTTGATTTTTTTTTCTGTTGTTAAAGTCCATTTAGCTCCGATCTGAGCTTTCCTGTAGTTAAATTCGTCATTATTTGATATTATTGATCTACATTTTGCTTCAATTTTAGGTTCATTTTGAGCTTTCTTGAGCATTTTGGTATTGAGATTTACCGAAAAAGCTCATCGGAGCTTCGACGTCGGCAACAGTTAGTACCTCGACAGAGATGGAGCTCGTTTTTGATTTGTTGATGTTTTTTCTGCCGTTGGAAACTGTTTGTTGTTGACTGTATTGTTTGTTGGTTTTGTCGGACTTCAATTTAGTCGGAGCTTGGAGCTGACCATTAATGGTGGAACTCAATAAAAATGGAAAAATGAGGTTGTGGGTGGGTGGTTGTTGTGGATATCGGTGGTGGTGTATGCTGACTACTAGGTGGAGAAGAAAAGTTAAGTCACTTGAATTTTTGCTTCAATATATGTGATATATACATATTTATACATCATTTCTTTGATATCAATACATTATATATACATTACATAACTATTTATACAAAATAAATACACTTTTATACACCATTTTGTACAATAGTGATACACATTTATACAATATTGATACCCGTTTATACACTATTTATACAATATCTATAGATTACATATACACTACATAACTATTTGTACATTATATATTCATGTTCATACACCATTTATACAATATTGATAAACGTGTATACACTATTTATATAATATCGATACATTAAATATACACTACATAACTATTTATACAATATTGATATATTATATAATTATTTGTACATCATATATACATGTTTATACATTATTTATACAATATTTGATACATGAATAAACCGGAAAAAATTTGAAAAAAAACAAACAAAAATATTTTTTTTTAATAAAAAATGCAACAAAAAAAAGTTTTTTAAAAATTACTGCTTAAAAAAAAAGGAAGAAAATGGCCTAATGGCTATTTTTGTTGTAAATTATTTACTTTTCTTGTACATATTTAAAATAATCCCATTAATTAATAGGGTTGGATTGTATAAGTTTTCACTATTCACATCACTTCATATAACCTTTCTCATTTCAATATTTGAAATTGATCTTCTCCTCTTTTCTTTGTTCTTTTCGTTTATTTCACCTCGTTAGTGGTTCATGCATATAAAGAACTATAACTGCTCATTGGAAAATAAAAACAAAATCCCTAAACTGAATAATTTTCTGAAGATGTAAAACAATAGTATTAATTATCACCTTTTCTGAATCTCTATCATTACAAAGCTCATGACATTCACCGAAGTGATTTCAACCTAGTTATGTCACAAAAGGATATCACTATGAAAAAAAGAAAAAAAAGCACGCACGTTCCGTCAGAAATTGGCTCATCGCTAAGGGATTTTCAACGGAAAATACGTCAGAAATCTGCTGGCGGTATAAAAAAATATTCTCACTATTAGTAGTCCATGAAACAAAATGAAGTTACAATTAACAAATATATTTGAAAATCACAGCTAGAACAACTTCCATACAAATCAAACCTTTTTACTGCAATGCCCCCACAGGAACCAAGACCATTCCTCGCACTTTTTCACATATTTCATAAAATTGAATCCCTGCAATTTATTAGACAGATTACATGAAGTACAAACCATAATTAGAGTGCAGAAAATTAATGAGAATTATAAAGATGCTTGATCAATATTAAGGAAACTAAATTACGAACCTATTATTCTTTCGCTGCGGATTATATTCTCAGCCTTGCTAGCCGCTCAGAGAGCCTAATATTTGGTGCATGAGAGACAAATATTTTCTTCAACTTTGGCGCAGCTAGCTCATCCGCGGTTACCTCCCACGTGTTCTGCCCGATAATGTGCAGAACTTCAAGTTGCAGAAAGCTATCGGCACCAGAGGCAGAGAGGTCTAACTTACTCTCTCCGTATGGAAGCCAACAGTTCCTCAATTTGAGTATCTTTAATTTGGGCATTTTATTAGTCATTGTTATATGATCCGTATCTAGCTGCACATTCATAAGAGAAAGTTTGACGAGATTTGCAGGCAGTGCTTCAGAGTCCATGATTTTCATGTCCATATATGACAGACTCAGCTTACGAAGTTTATCATAGGAAGACAAGTTTATTTGTTCGTCATGTTGGTAGTCTTGCAGCAAGCTTTTCAACTTCAGAACCTCCAGCTTTGGCAATATCGCCACGTGAGGAGTTGAAAGCAGCTCAGCAATAGGATTTTTGTTTATATTTAAGCTCAATTTCCTTAAATTGGTCAATTGGTGCAACCATCCTGCTTTCAAGTAGCACACATCCATGCCAATTAGAGTTCGTAAGTTTGGCAATAACACATTGACCGAGGAGAACACTGTGCCTGCAGACATGTAAATTGGCTGAACGAATTGTGAAATACGAAGATGTCTCAATTGTTTCATCTCCATAACATCAAAAGGAATGCGAAGATTGGTCCATTCAATGTCTAGTGTGAATAAATGTTTGAACTTGACAATACTACGTGGCATGTGTCCAACAAAGTTTGGACCCCGAAATTTGAGATAGCCTAAGCAACTCAAATTCGCAATTCCTTCTGGTATACTGACAGGCCTCCGAGAATTACTCTCAGGAATATGCATAGACAACACTCGCAATAACTTGATATTAAGATGAGTCTTAAGAGAAGATGGGTAATTGTCTTCGCTAAAATACAAGAGGGCACGAAGCTTCTTAGGCTTGCGATATGAAGAGAAGAATTCATCGACACCACCAGAGTAGAATGCAAGCCTTCGCAACCTAGTGACACTACCAAGATCACCTTGTGTATTGTCCATGGTGAGAAAGAAGCTACTTCCCCGGGCCAATGTGATGCACAAACTACGTAGCAAATCATGTATGCGACAACTAGCAATTCTTCCCTGGAATGTTATCCTGGAAACTTGAATAAGATTTCTTGAAACCAAATCATTTAAGAAATCCTCTGCTATATCCTCAACCTCTCGCCTATTGTCGGTACTTGCTACTATGAACTTCTCAGCAATCCACATATTTGTCACATCAGATGCAGGAATTTCATGGTCCTCTGGAAAAAGACCAAAATACAAGAAGCATGGCCTTAATGCATTGGGCAAATCGTTGTAACTTACAGACAATATATTAGCACATTGATCTTGAATATTTTGACCCATAGTCTCAAGTACGCTATTCCATGCGTGTTCAGTTCTCTCCCTTGCCCTTAACATGCCTGCAATCAACACAATGGCTAGTGGTACACCATCACATCTCTCAACTATCTTTTTACCGATGTTTTCCAAGTCTGATGAAGCATTCTCCCAATAATTATTATCAAAAGTGAAAATGCTATTGGTAAAGAGTGCAAAGCTTTTCTTTGAATCTAGAGGTTCCAACATATGGAGTGAACAATTTCCTCCGATGTATCTGCCTATATTACTATTTCTAGTTGTGATAATTATCTTGCTGCTAGTTCTTGAATCAAATTCAGGAAGGACAAGTTTCAGATCATCCCAAATTTCAACATTCCAGATATCATCCAGGAGTATAACATACCTTTTTCTTTTCAAAAATGATCGTAGGTTGTTCTCCAAGTTATCTTTCCTTTCCTCTTCCTTTAGCCCGACTTGTTTGCCTATGTCAAGAAAGATTTCTCCCAATCTCGGCTGCTGTGAAACATAGACCATTGCTGAACACTCGAATTGATGATAGACATGCTTACAAAGTTTCTTTGCAAGAGTTGTTTTGCCCACACCAGGCATGCCAACAATCGAAATGACTCCATATGGCAAATCTTGATCAAGTAGTTTGGCTTGTAGCATATTGAAGTCATCATCCAAACCAATAACCTCTGTTTCATCAGCATGAAGGAATAATCTTCCACGGTCCATTGGAATGTATTCACGTTGATTATTGTTAATGTTACTTGTATCCGTGATGCCAAAAGTTGTCCTCACACGATTAATCTCATTAACTCTTCTTTTTATCTTCTCAATCTCCATAGAAAACTTCTTGGAAAAGCGAGTATGACAAAAAATACAAGCTAATTCTTTAAGACAACCGAGTGATCCTTTGCTCTTGCGCGATTCAATTTTGGGAAGGAACTCGTCTAAGATATCCTCCATATCACCTGCAAGTTCTTCAATATCCTTTATCAAGTTTTTCACCCTCAAATCCCCTCCAACTACCTTTTCATTTGCATCTCCTAGGTAAGCTTGAATGTGCCTAGCTTCTCGTTGGAGCCATTCAATGTCCTCTTTCAACCAATATAAGCACCGCCCTTCTTTACTGAGTACATATTCAGCTATTTCTGCAGATTTGCTGATGACTGCTGTAAGAAGAATTTCAGCCATCTCTCTGAAGACTTGAAAATCAGAAAGTGCTGAAGACAGAGATACACAAAAAAAAGTCACCTCAGATTCTAATTTCAATATGGCTATTTGAATTTAGTGTTGGAGTCCACAGAGGTGTATTACACCAAAAAAAAAAGTATCTGGTAAGTATTGACTAATCAAAGAATTCTAAAATTTGGAGAATTAAGAAATACTTATGAAGTCAACAAATGTTCTAGTGTTTTGAGACTTTTTATCAGTTAAATTATTGGTGTTAGTCTTTGTATGATATGTAAATGATGGATTTGCCTCCCATCCATTACACCTTCCCTTTATTTTTTCAAGTACATATTTAGATGAGTGACACTTATCATAATTAAAATCCAAAGGTTTAGATTAATTTACTTTAACAAGCCTCTTAATCATAGTTAAAAAATAAGTTACGAAAGGGATTCATCAATTTTGGTAAGAAGAATTTCATCTTCCACTAATTTGACTCCTCATTAATATTGAGTATTACTTTAATTACACTTGTTTATATTATGTTTTTGATATGATTGATTTGATTTTAATTTTAATTTATTAAAAAATTAAATCAAATTATGAATATCCTTAGTAAAAAAATACGTAGAAGACACTACAAGATATACAAAAATAACTCAAGAAAATTATTTGAAGAAATTTAGTATCAAAAAAAATTTTGATCACATTTTCTGAATTACGTTAAACATATAACATTATATTCTTTTTTTTATTTTTTACTGAAATCTTGTAAATTACCTTTGACAGGAAAAAAATTAAAAATTTAACTTTTGTAAGTAAAAAAAAATAGTTTTTGGTGAATAAAATTATGCCAGAAATGAAAAGAAAAATAGAGAGGAAAAAAGATATTGTGTAATAGATAGTGGTATTAATAAAATGTTTTTAAATAGTTTCTATTTAAAAATAAAGTTGGTCTCTCTTTTTTAAATATATATATATATATATATATATATATATTGCTGCTTCTTTTAACCATGCATTTTTTTAAATCTCATTACACCTTTATTTTTATTTTATTTTATCAGATAAAAAAACCGGAGAGATTTTAAAATTAATGGGGATGTAAACTATGTATCATGTAAATTATGCTATTAATGAGGAGTCAAAATTAGTGGAAGATGAGATTTTTCTATCAAAGTTATAGTTTTTTTCTTACTTATATTTTATTTTTTAACTATTGTTAAGAGGCTTGTTAAAATGAATTAATCTAAACCTTTGAATTTTAAATATAGAAAAGGGACAAATATACCCCCGAACTATGATAAATGATTCACATATACCCTCCGTCATACTTTGGATACACATATGCCCCTACAGTTAATGAAATGGCACGTATATGCCCCTCACACTAATGGTAGGGGCATATGTGTACCCAAAATATGACGGAGCATAAATACGTACCATTTATCATAGTTCGGGGGTATATTTGTCCCATTTTTATTTTAATTTTTTTATCTCGAATAATTAACCCATACTCACTACCCGACCCAATAAACCCATTGAACCTGATTTCAAATCAACTCGATCCGACCTCTATTTTTTGTTCCAAACCCGATACTTCTTTTGTTTTTCTCTGAAACGTGAACCTCAATCAAATTGCAGTGATTGGTCATTGCTGCTAGTTGGTGTTTACTAGTTGGAGGGAGTGGAGATTAGGCCGGAGGTGACCGGAGCTAGGGGTGAGGCTATGGTTTGCCGGTGGGGTGTTTTTGTTTCGACGGAGACGGTGGCTATGTGGTGTTGACCGATGGTGGGTAGTGTTTTCCCAGTGGAATTTCACTGGAAATTGAAATGTGAGGGGTTCAATATATTTGGTGTTGTTTTGGGTGTATGGGTTGATAGTTTTTTTAAAAAAAATTGGTAGCAGTGGATGTTATTGTATTGTGTGTATATCGTTATAGGGGTGGGAAAAATGCGTCTGTTAGATAGGCGTCTCTTGGATTTTAATTGGAACTGGGTTGGAAAGTGGGTTTGAGTTAATTATTCGGGATAAAAAAATTAAAATGAAAATGGGATAACTATACCCCCGAACTATGATAAATGGTACGTATATACTCTCCGTCATACTTTGGGTACACATATGCCCCTACCGTTAGTGTGAGGGGCATATACATACCATTTCATTAACGATAGGGGCATATGTGTACCCAAAGTATGATGAGGGTATATACATATCATTTATCATAGTTAGGGGGTATATATTTGTCTCTTTTCCGTTTTAAATATGATAAGTGTCACTCATCTAAATATGCACTTGAGGAAATAGAGGAAAGGTGTAATGGAGGGGAGTCAAATCCGATAGTATATTAAAGGTTAGGACATACGGGTACATATTAAACACAATAATTAATCTTTTTTCTTAATCATATTAGGTGATATGTCATTTTCAAGCATGGTTAAGGAATTGTCAAGAGTCAGACTATTGAAGCAATACTACGTGTAAAACCCAACAGCAAAGATGAGTTCACACCGAAGCTTCTGGAGCAATGGCAAGGATTGTTCCATTGAATCTTCTTCATCCAAATATTATATTCTGCAAATAAGCACTATTGACTTCTCTTAATTTAAGGGAAACTTCAAAGAAACTACAATTCTATGAAATATGAAGGTCAGGAAACTAGTCAATTCTAATGTAGTTGAGATTTCTTATCATGATAACTTGAATTGAATTTGTGCATATTATAAACACAATTACAATAATATCTTTTACAAATCACAAGCCACAACAAAACTGAACTTCAACAAGCAATTAAACCTTTTTTTATTTATTATAATGTGTTGAAAATATGTCTCAAGATATTGCAGAAATAAAGTAGCTAACTTTTAGAATTTTTAAATTATTTTTATTAGAGTCTCGTGTGGCTTGAACTTAGGAATTAGTTTTCTGTTTATTTGTTATTTGAATTTGAATTTTCTGAATAAGTGTAGTAGCTTATTTTTCTATTTTCTAGTTAGAAATTGTAGCTACAAATATATGTTTCTGAATTATTAATAAAACAATTTTCTTTGACAACACAATTACAGTATTTTTTTCTCTAAGTCTTTCTCTGTTATTTCCTTAATTTCAACGCTAAAAAAAAACAAATGGTATCTAGAGCCATTTTCTTGAGCGACCTGTGAGTGAGATGAATTCTAAAAATAACTTTTTTGAAATAGCTCCTCCTGTCTTTAATGGTGAGAATTACCAACTTTGAGCAGTAAGAATGGAGACTTATCTTGAGGCTTTAGATCTTTGGGAGGCCGTGGAGGAGGATTATGATGTTCTTCCGCTGCCTAATAATCCCACGGTGGCCCAAATCAAAAGTCAAAAGGAAAAGAAAATCAAAAACTCAAAGGCGAAAGCAACTTTGTTGCTATTGTGTCTGCAACAATTTTCACGAGAGTTATGGCTCTCAAATCAGCAGAGAAAATTTGAAATTATCTGAAAGAAGAATACACAGGAGATGAAAGAATACGAGGCATGAAGGTGTTGAATCTAATAAGGAAATTTGAAGTGTAAAAGATGAAGGAATCTGAGACCGTCAAAGAGTACTCAGACCGACTTCTTGGCATTGTTAACAAGGTAAGATTGCTTGGCACAAAATTTAAAAATTCAAGAATTGTTCAAAAAGTTCTTATTACATTGCCTGAAAAATATGAAGTATTTGTAACTACCTTGGAAAACACAAAAGATATGTCCAAGATTACCTTGGCAGAGTTGTTAAATACATTGCATGCACAAAAGCGAAGAAGGCTTATTAGGAAGGATGGAATGATTGAAGGAGTCTTGGCTGCCAACCATAAGACTCAAAGCAAGGGTAATAATTCAAGAAAAAATTACCCACCTTGCCAGCACTGTGGCAAAATAGGTCATTCTCCATTTAAATGTTGGAAGAGACCAGATGCACAAGCAAGATCTGCAACCAGCTTGGTCATAAAGCTGTGATTTGCAAAAGCAAATCTTAAAAATATGAAGCAGATGCCCAAGTCACCAATGAAGAAGAAGAAGAAGACCACTTATTTGTGGCAACATTTTTTTCAACCATGAAATCTGATTTTTGGATGTTTGGTAGTGGTTATACGAACCAAATGACATATGACAAAACTCTTTTTAAAGAGTTCGTGTCTATGAAAAATAAGAAAGTCAGAATTGGGAATGGTGATTGTATTCCTGCAAAAGGAAAAGAGACTGTTGCAATCAAAGCAAGTTCAGGTACAAAAACAATTTCAAATGTCCTTTACGTGCCTGATATTGATAAAAGTTTGGTAAGTGTTGGACAGCTAATGGAAGAAGGATTTAAATTATTATTTGGAGATAAAAATTGTCGAATCTTTGATTCCACTAATCAGGAGATTTTATGTCACGACTCGATTTTTTGAATCATGATGGCGCCTACCGTAACCCATCAATAGGCAAGCCAAACCCTAGCCCGGAGCGACAAGCGACAGGTTAACAAGTGAAATCTCAGAAAATAGAGATGAAGTGGAAGTAACCATACTAATAAACATGCTAGCAATGTAAAAATAGCACCAACATATATACATACCGAGACTGAGAAGGAAGACAATAGTATATAAAGTCAAGAACCCCTCCCAAGATCTGGTGAGGTTGGTGCAGGAGCCACTACTAGTCATACCCAAAATACAAGACAGAAACTAAATATATACAACAAGTACTACAGTCTCGAGAGCAAAAGATTATACAGTAGAGATGGAGTAGGATCTGCCTCGTACGTCAATAAGCTCACCCTGCTCCGGAGTCAGTGCTGAGAAGAGAGTCACATCAAAATCGTCGGCTAGTGTCCGAATCTGCATCGGGGAAAAAGATGTAGAAGTGCAGTATGAGTACCGGGGCAATAGGTACTCAGTAGGCATCATCGATCGACTGAGCTCAATGTAATATAAGCAAGCTAAAATTCAAAGGTGCATGCTAGGTTCGGGGTATAAATAATGAATACATAAGTAACTGTCGAGGCGTATAGATCTGCTCAGAAGAAAAATAGGTGCGATACTGAATAACGAGTAAATAAATGCGTAAGTAAATACACAAGTCAAATATAACATATCTGGGCCCCCATAAACTCGATAGGCACACGGAAGAAAATAATAACCCAGCTTGGACCCCATAAACCGGCGGTACACACAAGAAAGGTAAAAGAAAGTGTAAATAATTCGTAACTGATCCAATGCCAAGTAGCCATAGTAACCATCCAGGTGTGCACCAAGCTTGAACTGGAACTAATGGATAATAACGAGAGGCCAGATGCCAGGTTCGAACCAGTAATAGTGGATAATAACGAGAGGCCACATATATAATGTATCAGATCTCATAGACAGATGTTAAACTCAAATCGAAACTCAGTGAATCACAGTATCAGAATCACGATACCCAGTACAAGAACTCTCAAATAGTATCGCATTGTTGCGACCCAACTATACACGTAAGTGTACGTGATCTTTCAAGTAATATAATGGCTCCTTTAAAAGAGCCGAATATCGAACCCAAGGAACTTTCGTCTACAGAAATCAATTTTAAACGTCAAACAGTAATTAAAAACTAGTATTGCGAAAAGAAAAAGAGATTTTTTACTAAAAATTAAATGATTGCGGACTATAAACTACTATCTTCGCTACCGTAACTTTAGTTTTCGTAAATATGATTCAAAAGTTAATAAAAAGTAAATTCTCAGGGCTAAGGCACTCCGAACGTCATCTTCTGAGCATAATTGTTACTAGTTTAAGCAATTTGAGTCGTTTATCTTGGTTGTTGATCATGAGGTTAATGTTAGGATTATATTCATCTCTAAACTATAACCTTTTACTAGAAATTGGAAACCTAACTACATCATTGAGCGGTGATAGATTTAACCAATTCTAATGCCTTTAAGCTATCTTCTAGTAATTGAACAAGCGCGGCGGATTAGGTACCTCTCGGTCCTAATCGCATATCAATCTCTTGGAATTCCTTCCTCGAGAAAAGACCACACTTCTTATATTTCCCGTTCTATCTCTTAGTTTCTCTCACGAGTTCACCTCAAGACAAAGGTTTTATTGCAGTGGTGATCAATCATTAAAATAGTAAAATTAAGAATATAAGAATAACCAATAAATGATAAACTTCAGCAAAAACCACTAAAATTTAACTCAAGAGATTCATGTTCATAGCCTCAACCCCAAGAATGAGGGATTTTATCCACTCATAACTTGACTTAACATCATAAATTGATTAAAAAAACATAAAAAGAAATAAAAAATGAAAAGAAGAAGAACGAAACCTAATTGCAATGCCAAAAAACGCCCAAAGTAGTCTAATGATGATGGAATAATCATACAATAACCCAAAAGTCCTATTTATAGGCAAAAACTCGAGGCAAAAATTTGCCAAAAAGAGGCCCGGGACGCCCTTGGGCGCGCCTGGGACTTAGGCAAATTTATGCCTCTGAAAAGGTGTTCCTGAGCGTCCCAGCACGCCCTTGGGTGCGCCCCTCTGCTGTCCACTTGGGTAAAAATTTTGTCCAAAGTGGCCCGGCACGCAGCCTGGCGCGCCTGGGACTTAGACTTCATTTTTCTTCCTTTCTTCGACTTTTCTTTGCAGATTTGGTTGGATTCTTCAAGTTCAAATCTATGTCTTGCCTCTTATCTTCAATATCCTTCGCTTGTAGCTCCTCCAAACCTCGCTTTCCATGCCAAAAGCGCTCCAAATAGTCGCAAATTTTACCTACAAGGGTCTAATCACATTCGTTAGCACAATATCAAATATTCCATCAAAACCATACAAAATACATACGTATTGCTCTCAAAAATAAGGTAAACATGAGTTAAAGTCGGCAATAAGGCATAAAAATACGCCTTAGATCACGCATTCAGTAGCCGGACTCGAATCGAAACTCATAATAATCAGTAACCATCATATCTGAATCAGTGGTCAGACTCAAACCAAAACACATAATAATCAGTAACCAAGTGACAAAATAGTGCCAGAATCCACACAAATACAAGTAAACAGGGCATACCGGCCCCAGAACGAACCCGAAACATAAATAAAGGAGCTAACCCACAACGTACTACAAGTTAATCTCGGGATCCTTCTAGGTCAACTATTTAATATAAACAATATGCATATACAAGTCTGGGTATACATTATAAGTCATGGCAAGGCAGGTCCGCATTCTAAATCAACCTAGCCGACCCCGGTCAAATACGATGCTATCAGGGAATAACAAGGCTAAATAGGTCAAAAGGACATAACTGGGGTAATTCAACCCAAATTTTATCCTAAAATATCATCTCAGGGCTTAACAAAGCCTAACAATGTTTAAAGCTAACTATACCGACTGTGAAGAGTAGTGGGGCCCACTACGGGGTCTCCAAAACCAATTCTGGGATAAACCTAACCGAGTCTGGACAAAGGTTCCCCAACCTTCTACTAATAGTACTACAACATTAACCAACCCTATAAAGGTAATCTCTTGCACACCACGAGGATAACGGGCCCAAAACATATCCGAACAAGGCCCTAACCGGCCCAAAAGGCCTAATCATAGCAAGACACTACCAATCTACAACTACCAGCCCAAACACTAGCATAATAGTATGCAAATACTATAAAGAAACTCAGTCTAGGTATATGGTAAGCCTAGCCTACCTGGACGCCGCCGAATGTCTGACAAAGCCTGCTAAATAGGAGCCTTCCCTATCCGAGAGGCCTCTGACTGTTGTCAAGCTACCAAACTAATAACTACATGTCAAAACATTACTATTGATACCCATATTGAATTAGTTCAAAAAAAATGCCCAAACGGTCCACGTGGGGCCTGCTTACGGAATTGCAAAATCGAAACCGTCACAGGGTCCCAAATCACCCTGTGATCAACAGTCACAACTAGCACAGCTCAATTTAAGCTCAAAATATAGCTCAAACATCAACACCAATCCCAACAATACCACCGTAAATGAAAACTACCGTAAAAATAAGAAAATGTACCGTAGAAACGTCGAGAACGAGTCCACAAACTCAAATCTACCAACCTCTAACCTTAAACCTCAAGGGAATTTCTCAAATATGAGCTTAAATTGATCAAAGATGGTGGAATATATGCAACACTCTATAATGCCTTTAATAAAGAAAACAAAATGAGAAAAGACCTATTGTAGTCTAATATATATATATATACACATGTACAAAATCAAGAAAGGAAATAATATTATAGTCAACTAATAATTAATGTTAATATGCACAAGGTGATGCCACCTAACAACTAATAGTCTTGTTGTCCACTCCTTGTCATGAGGTAACATGGTCTTATCCATTTTCGTTCTCCGTATATATATATTCAGGTATTGCATAGGCTCGTGGTAAAATAAATACAATATTTTAAATATATCATAATTAATAGAAAATTATTTCGAACAAAACCTCTATAAAATAAAAATATTATTTTAACAAATTTAGATTTACTATCTCCTTTCTAAAAAAAATATTAATCAATTATAGAACTTTTACAAAGTAATATAAATATATCTTTTTACCAAATTCTAATTTAATTTAAATATTTTGCAACACGCTCTATATAAATAATATTCTCAAATGAACTGCCCGAAAATTGAACTGTCAGTCCCTGCAAGTCATAAATAACTTGGGGCAGTTATAGAAAAGCTCTAAACGCTGAGAACACATGAAAACGAGGGAAATGACCGGGAGGGTCATTACAACATCCACTACTAAAAGGACTTTCGTCCGCGAAAGTCAACCGTAAGTTCATAACTGAAGACGCGAAAAAGTAGGGATACTGGGCTTGCATATCAAGCTCAAGTTCCCAAGTGACCTCCTTAACCGAATAGTGACGCCACTGAACCTTAACTACTGGAATTTCCCGGGAGCATAATCGTCTGATATCTCTAACTAAAATGGATACAGGATCATCTACAAATGTTATTTTCTCGTCTAACTGAATCGAGTCCCACTGAAGCACATGCGATTCATCTGGAATATACTGTCGCAGCACAGAAATATGAAATATCAGGTGAATAGTTGAAAGGCCCGGAGGTAAAGCCAACACATATGCTACCTCTCCGACTGTCTGCAGAATCTCAAAGGGTCTAATATACCTGGGGCTAAGCTTGCCCCTCCTTACAAACCGCATCACACCCTTCATAGGTGATACTCGTAAAAAGGGATTTTACGAACTCTGAATTTCAACGAACGACGTCTACGGTCAGCATAACTCCTCTGTCTACTCTGAGATGTCCGTAGCCTATCCTTCATAGGTGATACTCGTAAAAAGGGATTTTACGAACTCTGAATTTCAACGAACGACGTCTACGGTCAGCATAACTCCTCTGTCTACTCTGAGATGTCCGTAGCCTATCCTGAATCACCTGAACTCGATTCAAAGACTCTCGGAGCAAATCTGTGCCACGAAGACTGACCTCTGAAATTTCAAACCAACCAATTGGAGATCGACACCATCTACCATATAAAGCCTCAAACGGAGCTAGCTGAATGCTGGAGTGGAAGCTATTATTATATGCGAACTCTGCTAAAGGAAAGAACTGATCCCACTGACCCCCAAAGTCTAACACACAAGCACGAAGCATATCCTTCAATACCTGAATAGTCTGTTCCGATTGCGCCCGTCGATCTGAGGATGAAACGCAGTATTGAGGTCCACGTGGGTACCCAACTCCTCCTGGAAAGTCTGCCAAAAACTGAAGGTAAACTGAGACCCTCGGTCTGGGAAAATAGACACTGGCACTCCGTGTAGGTGAACCACCTTCTAAATGTATATACAAGCTAATTTCTCATCACTGTAGTAAACTCGAACAGGGATAAAGTGCACGAACTTAGTCAACTGATCTACAACAACCCAAATACTATCAAATCCACAAGATGTGCGAGGTAACCCACCAACAAAATCAATAGTGACTCGCTCCCACTTCAACTCGAAAATAGGCAACTGCTAAAGTAGACCACCGGGTCTCTGGTGCTAGGCTTTCACCTGCTGACAACACAGGCATAGGGTCATAAACTCTGCTATATCTCATCGCATACCACGCCACCAGTAATGTTGTCTCAAATCATGGTACATCTTAGTTGTTCCAAGATGAATAGAATATCTGAAACTGTGTGCCTCGTGCAAAATCAACTGAATCAAATCTCCAACCCTCAGAACACTAATACGGTCGTCCAGCCTCAAAACACCATCAGAACCCAAGGTAGCTCTCTCAGACTCACCCCTCAATACCTGATCTCGAATGCTATGAAGACCGCTATCCTCAAATTAACGACTCTGAATCTGCTCCAGCAAAGTAGATCTTACACCAACACAAGCGATAACCCTTTCGGGGTCAGAAATATCCAAATGCACCATCGAGTTAACTAAGGACTGAATGTCCAAAGCCAACGGCCGCTGAGAGATTGGAATGAAGGCTAAGCTACCCATACTCACTGTCTTCCGACTTAAGGCGTCCGCTACCACATTCGTCTTGCCCGGATGATAGAGAATAGAGATATCATAGTCCTTCAGCAACTCAATCCACCTGTGCTGCCTCGAATTAAGATCCCTTTGGGTCATAATATGTTGAAGACTATGGTGGTCTTTAAAGATCTCACAATGAACACCATATAGATAATGCCTCCAAATCCGTAGTGCAAACACAACCGTTGCTAACTCCAAAACATGAGTGGGGTAGTTACGCTCGTACACCTTCAGCTGCTTCGATGCGTAAGCAATAAAATGACCCTGCTGCATCAGAACATATCCCAAACTGATACCAAATGTATCACAATACACGGTGAAACCCTCACCCTTAATTGGAAGAGTCAACACAGGGGCAGAAGTAAGTCGATCCTTAACCTTCAAAAATCTCGCCTCGCAATCCTCAAACCATTAAAATGGAACCTCCTTCCTGGTCAATCTGGTCATAGGAGATGCAATAGATGAGAAACCCTCAACAAATCGTCTATAATAACCTGTCAACCCAACAAAACTGCGAACCTCGGTAGGAGACGTAGGCCTAGCCCAACCTCGAATAGCCTCAATATTCGTTGGATCTACCATGATACCGTGTCTGGATACAACATGCCCCAAGAAAGCTACAAACTCAATCCAGAACTCACACTTTGAGAACTTGGCATAAAGCCGATGATCTCTCAAAGTGTGGAGCACAATTCTCAAATGCTGCCCGTGCTCCTCGCTACTCCTCGAATAAACTAAGATGTCATCAATAAACACAATCACAAAGGAGTCTAAGTATGGCCTAAACACATGGTTCATTAAATCCATAAAGGTTGCTGGGGAATTAGTCAACCCAAAAGACATCACCAGGAACTCATAGTAGCCGTATCGAGTCCTGAAGGTTGTCTTAGGGATGTCCTCAGCCCTAACTCTCAACTTATGATATCCAAATCTCAAGTCTATTTTTGAGAATACTGCTGCACCCTGAAGTTGATCAAATAAATCATCGATACGAGGCATAGGATACTTATTCTTTACTGTCACCTTATTAGCTGTCTATATTCAATACACATACACATGGAGCCATCCTTCTTCTTTACAAATAGAACTGGAGCACCCCACGGCGATACACTCGGCCTGATAAAATCCTTCCCCAAAAGATCCTCAAGCTGACTACTCAACTCTCTCAAATCAACACGAGCCATACAATAAAGAGCCATAGAAATAGGTCGAGTGCCCGGCTCGAGGTCAATAATAAACTCTATATCACACACAGAAGGAAGGCCAAGTAGGTCAGTCGTGAATACATCAGGAAACTCATGAACAACAGGGACGGAGTCAAGCGACGGACTCTCAATATTAGCATCCCGAACGTAAGCAAAGAATGAATTACATCCCCTCGACATCAATCTACGAGCCCAAACATATGAAATAATCCCCTTCGATGTGCAGTTAACAGAACCCTGTCACACCACCGGGGGTACACCAGGCATGGCTAAGGTAACGGTCTTGACAAAGCAATCCAAGACTGCATGATGAAAAGACAACTAGTCCATGCCCAGAATCATATCAAAGTCTACTATGGCCAATACAATAAAATCAACCCAAGTCTCAAACTCCTAAATAGTCACCAGACAAGATATATATACCCGATCTACTACTAAGGAATCACCAACGGGGGTAGATACACGTAAGGGAACGGATAATAACTCAGAACATAAACCCAACCGTGGTGCATAATAAGTAGATACAAAAGAAAATATGGATCCAGGATCAAATAATGCAGAAGCTGGCTGATGGCATACAAAAATTGTACTTGTAATCATCGCATCCGAAGCCTCAGCCTCTGGCCTAGCTGGTACTGCATACAACTGATGTTGGCTACCACTAGTCTGAGTACTGACCTGACCATTAGTCCGACCTCCCTGCACTCCACCTCGAGAACCCTGAGGACCACCCCGACGACCCTGTGCACCACCTCTGTCTGCTGGCAGTATAAATTTGATCGGTTGTGTTGTCTGAACTGAAGGCTCAATCGCCCTGCGCTGAGGACACTCACATGCAAAATGACCGACAACCCATAAGTATAACATGATCATGGCTCCCTGCTCGGCCTAGAAGATTCGGCTGATCCAGTATGACCACCTCTAGTCAATGAACTGGACTAACCACGTCCCTGAGACTGACTATCAGAACCACTATAGGTGGGCTATCTCCAATCAGAAATCTGCAAGGCTGACTGTACGGGCCTACTAGGTTGACCCTGTCACTAAAAAGACTGTTGCTGCTGCTGAAGGTACCTACCCTGAAACCCACGGCCTCTGAACTGTGAGCTGCTGTGATTGCCACTGTAACTACCCTGGAATTGGGGTCTCTTATCGTTGCTCCCTTGGGCCTCGCAATCCATCTCCTCGATCAAATACACATGCTCAGCTATCTCCGCAAAGGACTTCCTTGAAGTCACTAAACTCTGTGTAGCTCTGTGAAGAGATAACCGCAATCTTCTGACAAAACATGTAATCCTTTCATGCGCACATAGACCCCTACCTCAACCTGGAATATTCATCTCGAAGATGCTCACGCATGCTGCAGGGCATATACTTCCCCAAGAACACCTCAGAGAATTGTGTCCAAGTAACGGGTGGAGATCCAGCTGGCCTGGAGTCAAGATAACCTCTCCACCATCTCCTCGCGACTGTATCAAACTGATAAGCAATAAAATCTACCCCGCGCGACTCTACTAATCCCAAATTCCTCAGTTTCTCCTCGCAGCTGGATAAGAACTCATAAGCGTCCTCTTCTGGAGCACCCGCAAATCTAAATGGAGCTAGTCTCAAAAAATTACTCAACATCTTCTACTCCTCGACAAACATAACTGGCTGGACTGCTACCGGTACAGGCAAAACCTCAATTCTGGGTGCTACAGCTGTAGGCTGCGCCATAATACCATTTCCTTGTGCGGGTGGCTGTATTTCCGCAATAGGCCGACCTCCAACTAATCCCAGCAACTGCACCAAAGTAGCTCGGAGCACTGAAGCATCAATAAATTTGAGTGGAGCCTGGGCTGCTCCCTAGCCCACAGACTGTTGTGGTGGCGGAACACCTGGAACTATAACGGGATCGAGTGACTGGTCCCTAGCATGATCTCAGCCTGGGACTACAGCTCTGCCCTTCCTTCGACCTCTAGGTCGACCTCGGCCCCAAATAGGAGCCCTCGCTGCAGGCTCGGGATTTCGACCCTCGGCTCTCACACCACGCATCCTAGCCATCTGTGTAAAGAGTGAGCCAAATAGAGATCAGAAACCAACATAGACACCAATGCACAGAGGCGAATCAAAGAAATAAGATTTACCCTAAACATGCTCTGTAGCCTCCCGAAGATAGGATACGGACGTCTCCGTACCGATTCGCAAAACTCTAATAAACATTGGCTTATGCAGCAACAATACCAGTGAAACCTAGGCTCTGATACAAAGATGTCACGATCCAATTTTTCGAATCATGATGGCACCTACCGTAACCCACCAATAGGTAAGCCAAACCCTAGCCTGAAGCGATAAGCGACAGGTTAACGAGTGAAATCTCAGAAAATAGAGATGAAGTGGAAGTAACCATACTAATAAACATGCTAGCAATGTAAAAATAGCACCAACATATATACATACCGAGACTGAGAAGGAAGAGAACAGTATATAAAGTCAAGAACTTCTCCCAAGATCTGGTGAGGTCGATGCAGGAGCCACTACTAGTCATACCCAAAATACAAGATAGAAACCAAATATATACAATAAGTACTACAGTCTCGACAGCAAAAGAATATATAGTAGAGATGGAGTAGGATCTGCCTCGGACGACAGTAAGCTCACCCTACTCCGAAGTCAGTGCTGAGAAGAGAGTCACGTCAAAACCATCTGCTAGTTCCTGAATCTGCATCATTGAAAAAGATGCAGAAGTGTAGTATGAGTACCGGGGCAACGAGTACTCAGTAGGCATCATCGACCGACTGAGTTCAATGTAATATAAGCAAGCCAAAATGCGAGGGTGCATGCTAGGTCCAAGGTATAAATAATGAATATATAAGTAACTGCCGAGGCGTATAGATATGCTTAGGAGAAAAATAGGTGCGTTACTGAATAACAAGTAACTAAATGCATAAGTAAACACACAAGTCAAACATAACCTATATGGGTCCCCATAAACCCCGATAGGCACACGAAAGAAAACAATAACCCAGTCTGGCCCCCATAAACCGACGGGATACACAAGAAAAGTAAAAGAAAGCATAAATAATCTGTAACTGATCCAATGCCAAGTAACCATAGTAACCATCCAAGTGTGCACCGGGATTGAACCAGAACCAATGGGTAATAACGAGAGGCCAGATGCCGGGTTCGAACCGATAATAGTGGATAATAACGAGAGGCCACATATATAATGTATCAGATCTCATAGCCAGATGCCAGACTCGAACCGAAATTCAGTGAATCACAGTATCAGAATCAGGGTACCCAGTACCAGAACTCTCAAATAGTATAGCATTCAGTAGCCGGACTCGAACCGGAACTCATAATAATCAGTAAACATCATATCTGAATCAGTGGCCGGACTCGAACCAGAACTCATAATAATCAGTAACCATCATATCTGAATCAGTGGCCGAACTTGAATTGAAACTCATAATAATCAGTAACCAAGTGAATGAATAGTGCCAGAATCCACACAAATACAAGTAAACGGGGACATACCAACCCCAGAACGAACCCGAAACATAAATAAAGGAGCTAACCCACAACGTACTACAAGTTAATCTCGAAATCCTTCCAGGTCAACTATCTACTATAAATAATATGCATATATAAGTCTGGATATACATTATAAGTCATGGCAAGGCAGGTCCGCATTCTAAATCAACCTAGCCGGTCAAATATGGTGCTATCAGGGACTAACAAGGCTAAATAGATCAAAAGGGCATAACTGGGGTAATTCAACCCAAATGTTATCCTAAAAGATCATCTCAGGGCTTAACTAAGCCTAACAATGTTTAAAGCTAACTATACCGACTGTGAAGAGTAGTGGGGTCCACTACGGGGTCCCGAAATCAAGTCTGGGCTAAACCTAACCTAGTCTGGACTAAGGTTCCACAATCCTCTACTAATAGTAATACAACATTAACCAACCCTTTAAAGGTAATCTATGGCACACCACAAGGATAACTGGCCCGAAACATATCCGAACAAGGCCCTAACCGGCCTAAAAGGCCTAATCATAGAAACCCACTGCCAATCTACAACTACTAGCCCAAACACTAGCATAATAGTATGCAAATACTATAAAGAAACTCAGTCTAGGTATATGGAAAGCCTAGCCTACCTGGACGCCGCCGAATGTCTGTCAAAGCCTGCTAAATAGGAGCCTTCCCTATCCGAGAGGCCTCTGACTGTTGTCAAGCTACCAAACTAATAACTACATGTCAAAACATTACTATTGATACCCATATTGCATCAGTTCAAAAAAAATGCCCAAACGGTCCACGTGGGGCCTGCTTACGGAATTGCAAAATCGAAATCGTCACAGGGTCCCAAATCACCCTGTGATCAACAGTCACAACTAGCACCGCTCAATTTAAGCTCAAAATATAGCTCAAACATCAACACCAATCCCAACAATACCACCGTAAATGAAAACTACCGTAAAAATAAGAAAATGTACCGTAGAAACGTCGAGAACGAGTCCACAAACTCAAATCTACCAACCTCTAACCTTAAACCTCAAGGGAATTTCTCAAATATGAGCTTAAATTGATCAAAGATGGTGGAATATATGCAACACTCTATAATGTCTTCAATAAAGAAAACAAAATGAGAAAAGACCTATTGTAGTCTAATATATATATATATATACACATGTACAAAATCATGAAAGAAAATAATCTTATAGTCAACTACTAATTAATGTTAATATGCACAAGGTGATGCCACCTAACAACTAATAGTCTTGTTGTCCACTCCTTCTCATGAGGTAATATGGCCTTATCCATTTTCGTTCTCTGTATATATATTTGGGTATTGTATAGGCTCGTGATAAAATAAATATAATATTTTAAATATACCATAATTAATAGGAAATTATTTAGAACAAAACCTCTATAAAATAAAAATATTATTTTAACAAATTTAGATTTACTATCTCCTTTTTTAAAAAAAAAATATTAATCAATTATAGAACTTTTATAAAGTAGTATAGATATATCCTTTTACCAAATTTTAATTTAATTTAAATATTTTGCAACACGCTCAATATAAATAATATTCTCAAACGAACTGCCCGAAAATCGAACTGTCATAAATAGCTTGGGGCAGTTATAGAAAAGCTCTAAATGCTGAGAACACACGAAAACGAGGGAAATAACCGGGAGGGTCATTACATTTTACAAGTTGAAATGAGAGGTAAAGTTTCTTATTTAATCCAACAGTAGATGCACACAATCCTTGCATGACCAAAGATGAATTGGCGGATTTATTCATGAGGTTGAATTCAGCCGAGATTACAATCTACAATTCCTGATCCAAGGAGAAGTGTTGAAAATATGTCTCAGGATATTGCAGAAGTAAAGTAGCTAACTTTTAGGATTTTTAAATTATTTTTACTAGAGTCTTGTGTGGCTTGAACTTAGGAATTAGTTTCCTGTTTATTTGTTACTCCCTCCGTCCCAATTTATGTGATGTACTTTGACTTGGCACGGAGTTTAAGAAAAAAAGAAAGACTTTTGAAACTTGTGGTCTAAAATGAGTCATAGATATTTGTGTGGTTGTAAATCATTTCATTAAGGGTAAAGTGGGTATTTTAAAGTTAAATTGTTACCAAATATAGAAATGTGTCATTCTTTTTGGGACTGACTAAAAAGAAAAGTGTGTCATATAAATTGGGACAGAGGGAGTATTTGAATTTGAATTTGAAGCTATAATATGTTAAAAGTGTGAAGACCCTTAGAAAAGTGATTCAAACTTTTTGCCCTTTATTAAAACACATCGCTTTAGACAAAATCATTTTCACTATTTTTTAAATATTTAAAAATAATAATTTAATATATTTAAGATTTTGAAACCAGCTAAATATTGTAATTAATTATTTTAAAAGTATTTTAGGTAAAGAAAAGTTCACTTTAATTCCTCTTAGGTTTATGACTCCTTATATATATTGAGGGAGAAAAATTTCTCCAACGTAATTTGTCCATACAGCCGATTCCGACAACACTGCATTCCACTAAGCAATAGTAGGTCAAGAACACTACCATGTGATACAATTGAATCAACAATCTAGCAACAACTAGAATTGGTTAACAGAAGAAAATTTAAAGATAAGTGCATCTGTGCCTTGAACCTTGCTATTGTTGTAAAATTAACTCTGTCTCAACTGTAGATAATTTTGACTCATCTGTTGAATCTTATTTAACGATTTTAGCTTAGTTTTGTTTTGAAGTCCGGTTCATTAATAGTTTCGTCACAAATTTGCCAACTTTAATTGTATCATTTTGATATTTCAATTATCGTATTGATTTGTTGTAGTTTCTGTTATTTTACTTTGTTAACTTTAATTGTATCGATTTGATATCTCAATAATTGTATTGCTTTGTTGTAATTTCTGTTATTTTGTTGTCTGCTATTTTTTCTGTTTAATACAGGTGGTAGATGAATGTTCGATCGGGCTTTACGGAATTATTGTGTAAAGGTTAGGTTTAATCGTATTGTTCTGATATCTCGATTATCGTATTATTTTGTTATAGTTTCTATTGATCTATTGTTATCTGCTATTAGTTTTTCACTTTATACAAATGGTAGATCAATGTTCGGTCGGGCTGTAAGGAGTTTTTGTGTAAAGGTTAGATCTAATCGTATTGTGTTATATTTTGTTTCTTTCCGAGCTTCCTCTTCCTCCTACGTTTTCTTCTTCTACACAATGGAGGTTCAAGTCAAAAAAGTTAGATATGAAGGTATGGAGGTCGAGTATTAGGATAAAACGTTAGTAGATATGTCGTTTTTTGTGTGGGTGGGGGGGGGGGGGGAGAGAGAGGGTGCGGGCTAGCCTCCACCTCTCCTTTTCCTCTTACTAATATTATTAATTTATCGCATAGTTTTGTATTCTTAATGTTTTCTTCTTATTTTGGCTTCTTTGTAATTTTAAAGAAAACACGTCTAAATTCATGGAAGAAATATTATGTGCATTAGCAGTAAATACACCAAAAGGTTCTCCATATGTCCTAAAGTATCTTCCATATTTGTCATCCAAAGGTTAAGCTCGGATAAGGTCAAAGCTACTTAATACTAGATTTAGAAGAAAACAATGATGAAATAGAAGAAATAATGAAGTACATGAAAAGTATTATGAAATAGAAGATTTATGATTTTCTAAACGTGCCTAAAATTTTCTAAAATTACATTTTACCAATATTCAGTTACTTTAATTTGAAGAGTCACCTACACAAGTTTTGGATCAGAGCAAATGGTATTTGGCATGCATTTCCGGACTATGGATGTATATTTTTTTTAATTAGTATAGAAACCAATTGGGCATGTCATCAATGTTATTAGAAGGATCCAATTCTGGACTATTCCTAAAACTGTCATTATTTTTGATTTATGAATCATGTTTGTTTTTTTTAACATCGTAATTTTTATGTGCAATTTAGTTCTAATATTATTGCATGTCCATAATTTTTTTGTTTTCAGAAATTTGTGATTCTTTTTTATACAAGTGTATTAAATAGAAGGGTATGGAGATTACGGATTAGAGTAGAAAGTTAAATTCTTTTGTAATGTCGTAGATTTTATGTGCAATTTAGTTCTAATATTGTTGCATGCCCGCACTATAGTTGATTTCAGCAATTTGTGATTCTTTTCTATACAGGTGTAGTAGATAGGAGGGTATGGAGGTACGGATCTAAATACAATAATATGATATATTGACGAAATAGGTTGGCAACTCTTTAAATTTGTCGATAAATTTTATTTAGATACTCGAATTATGATTTGCTTCAATCGAACACCGGAACACATAATAAAGTGTTCATATTGACACTTCTCACAAAATTTGTGTGGTTTAACTTAGATATTTAGGAGACGTGTGACAATAAGTAGAAAAATAATTTTTCAAACTTGAAAGTGTCTAACAGGAATAGTTTAGATAAATTCTTTCCATAGCATATTGTTTTATCTTACGATAGTAAAAATATTAATTTGTTGTCCTCTAACACTTTCTAACGACATATGAATTGCTCCATATGTCATATCGGAAAAGTTTTTTAAGCTTTTTTGTTTGTCGTCCTATAGTCTTGGTAGTTTTTCTTAATTTAGTTTAAAGTGATTTTTAATGCTTTTATTTGATTTTGTATGAATATATTAATTTTCTATTTAAGTATTTTTTGTATTTAATAAAATCATCAATTTATTTATTAATCAAGACATATTTTCTTTTATAATATCAAAGTGTATAAAATTGAACTTATTGAAGTGAGGTACATGCGCGAGGCGCGTACCCTAAACTAGTTTTCTGGATAAGTGTAGTAACTTATTTTTCTATTTTTTAGTTAGAAATTGTAGCTATAAATATATGTTTCTGATTTATTAATAAAACAATTTCCTTTGACAACACAATTACAGTATTTTTTTTCTCCAATTCTTTTTTGTTATTTCCTTAATTTCAAAGCTAAAAACCAACAATATGGCTTAGAAGATGCCCTCCAGCAAAGACTTAACAGTGGATACACATTCTTAAATGCATCCCTTCAATTTATTAGACATGTTACATGAAGTATTTAGTTCAAGTACAAATAGAAAAGAATACCTTATCAACAATATTATCCATAGCCAATTATACTAACAAACTAACCTGTTGAGACATCGGGATTTTCACATTCTCAGCTTTGCAAGCCGTTCCGAGAGCATAATTGGGGAGAAGGGACTTTTACAAGTAATAGCTTGTTCAGATTAGGCATACTGGCATCATCTGTGCAGGTTACTTCAGACAACCAGAGTGGTTCCTCAATATGCAAAACTTCCAAGTTGCTGAAAGTTATCACTTTCACCAGAGAGATGCATTTTCCTTCCCTTGTGTGTGCAGAGATCCAATATGAGTATCCTTAATTTGGGCAGTTTCTTAAACGCTGCGAATAGATGACCGTCTACTAGAAGGTCTACAAGAGTAAGCTTGACGACATTTGGAGGGAATGCTTCAGAGATATTGGGCATTATTTGGAACTCAGACAAATGTAACTAAACAATATTTGGATATGACGACAAGTTTACTTGCGCTCTCTCGTGTGAATGGAAAATTTGAGCTTTAGAACCTCCAGCGCCTTTGGCGGTGTAGTTGGCACATGGCTGGATACTGATAATATCTTAATGGTAGAATTGGATACTCCTGTTATACCCACTCATCTTAAATTGATCAATCGATGCAGCAATCTCGGTTGGAAAAAAATATCATGCATCCACATCAAATTTGTAGATTATTAGATCATGAGCACTTGTTGTTTGGGCAAAATGGACTTACAGAAAAGAAAACGTTAGATGCAAAAAGATCACTATAACGAAGATGTCTCAATTGTTTCAACTCCCAAACACCCGGAGGAATTCTAATGATGCTCTTTCCAACATCTGGGGTCTCCAGATGCTTGAGCTTGACAATACTATTTGGTAGTTTTCCAGTAATTTGCTTCTCCAATCTCAGATAGCGTAAGCAACTCATGATGTTCCCAATCTTGTTTGGGATAGTGACATTGATAAAAAATTTGAGGCATGACGACAAACAACACTTGCAATAATTTGATATCAAGATAAGCCATTTGAGAAAATATGCAATATGAACAATCAAAGAAACTTTAGATACGTACAAATCTGAATCATCAAGAAGCTAAAGAGAGAAAAGCATCAACAAGACCGCCAAGATCTTCCAGCAGCCATTGCCATACAGCATCAATGTCTTGGTTGCAGCTCTGCTAATACTCGTGCCATTTCTTCAACTTCTGACCTCTGATATGCACATGAAGAGCAATCTCATTACATAACCTTTCTACACAGTAGTGACCTGCTTAGAACCTGATCATGTTTCTCTCCCTCGAGATGAGACCAATTGTCATAGCAAATACGCAGCACCATATGGCACTTCTTCCTTGCCCATGTAGCTATCCACTGAGTTTCAGTTTGCCAGTCCCCCACTGCTCTGTAAAAATCAAGCCAGGCTAGCAAGCTTTGCCAAAGTGTTTTAGTTATTCTGCATTCAAATAATAGATGGGCCAGACTCTGGAGGAACTTGGATCCCCATTTTAAGAAGTTATCAACAGTTGTTAATCTTTTCCATAATGCCAACCAGAGTATAAACCTAAATTTAGGATGAATTCTATGGTTCGGAGTGATGCTCTTCCAAAAGGCCCTCGGATACTGTGGAGACAGTGTTATGAACACCTGCTTAATAAAGAACTTGCCATTCCTTATCACAGTTGAGAGCATGGCTACGAGATCACCTTGCAATGCTGGGACTGCAAGATACGCTGTCTGACACCAAAAATTTTCCTCACCACCCATGTTGCGTTCATAGGTGTGGGGCAACCTCTAGTGTATGTATCAACCAATAATGCAAGGAATTTTGTGAAATCGAGAAGTGCAATAAGCTTTTTAGGTTTAGGATTTGAACAGAAGAACTCATTCATGACGTTACCAAAGTAGAATGTAATCCTTCTCACCCTAGCAACATTGTCGGGATGACCAAGTGCATTGTGCTCGGTGTGGAAGAAGTAACTTTCCTTTCCCAATACGACGCAAAAGCTATGTAACAAGTCATTCACTTGAAATTCTTCCATCACATGTCCTTTTGGGCACTTGAATCAAGTTTCTAAAAACAAATCATTTAGGAAATTATCTGCCAGATCTTCAGCCTCTCGCCTGTTACCACTATTTACTACTATCAAAGTCTCAACAATCCACATATGTTTCAAATCAAAAGCAAGAATTTTGATGCCCTCGGGGAAAAGGCCAAAGTATAAGAAACATCGCCTTAACGTAGCAGGCATCTCATTGTAACTAAGAGCCAATACCTTAGCACATCCATCTTGAATTTTATGACCCATACTCTCAAGTACCTTGTTCCATACACGTTTAGTTCTTCTCTTGCCCTTAACATGCCTGCAATAACCACAATGGCTAGTGGTATATCTCCACATCTCCCAACTATACTTCTACCAATATTTAACAAGTCAGGTGAAGCATTGACCCAATTATATTATCACAATTAAAGATTTTCTTGGTAAAGAGTTCAAAGCTTTTCTCTAAATCTAGGGGTTTCAACACGTTGAGCGAGAAATTCCCTCATATGTGATAATTATCTTACTGCTAATTTTTGAATCACATTCAGGAAGGACAAGTTTCAGATCATCCCAAAATTTCAATATCTCAAATGTCATCTAAGAGGATAACATACCTTTTTCTTTTCTAGAGTGGCCCTAGGTTGTCCTCCAAGTTATCTTTCCTTTCCTCCTACTGTCACTCCAACTTTTTTGACTATGTCAAGTAAGATTTCTCCCGCTCTTGGCTGTTGTGAAACGTAGAGCAATCCCGAACACCCAAATGATCACGGACATGGCTATAAAGTTTCTTAGCAAGAGTTGTTTTTCCCAGACCAGGCATGCCAACAATTGAAACTACTACATAATGCAAATCTTGATCAAGTAATTTTGTTTGTAGCATATTAAAGTCACTATCTAAACCGATGACTTCTGTTTCATCAACATGAAGGAATAATCTTCTCCGATCCAAATGCATCTTCTTTTTTTTTCTGTCTCCCTTTCTTTTTCAGTAGCTAGAAAAACTTCTATGCTATGATCTCAGGTCGATTTCAATGAAACAGTAAAGAAAATAAATGACACGATACTTCGGAACAATTTTTCTACTATCTGAAATGGAAAGACAACTAGGATTAGAACTGAAAGAGTAATTGAGTGATTCTTTCCATCTGTCCTAGCCTTGGTGACAGAGTTACCTGTTCTCTGTTGCTGATTGGAGGTGACAGATATCACGATATCACAAAAGCTGATCTGCACACTACGATTATCAAAAAGAAAAAAAGAACTGAAACAGTAACTAAAATGGAAAATAGAAAGTAAGAGTCGTCATGGATGTGAGCTTCAGATCTGCAGTAAGGAGGAGACTGATCTAGGGAATCAAAGGAGAAGAAGAAGAAGAAGACAGGAAAGAATCAGAGGAGAAGAACAATTGGGTAGAAGAAAGTGAGAAATTTTGTTAGTTCTTACCACAATAAATTTAACTTTTTCCACGGACTGCCCCTATATCGGCGTTTTTAACTTTTGCCTAATGAATTGGGGTCGTTTGGTTGGGAAGAACTTATCCCGGGATAAATTATTCCGGGATAAGTTATCCCGGGATAAGTTATCCCACCATGTAGGTGGGATAACTTATCCCATCACTAAGGAACAAAAGGTGGGATAAATAATCCCAAGGCAACTTAATACCCCCAACCAAACATGGGATAAAATTATCAAGAATTTTATCCCGGGATTATTTATCCTAATACCTCACACCAAACGAGCAGTATTCTTTTATCATGACCTAATTTCACTAGACAAAATTAATTTTATAGGGCTGAATTTTTCAGAGAATGTTTATTTTGGGCCATTAGTCTTGTAGTATCATGTAACAATTTTAGAGAACTTTTGCTTTAGAATATAACTTGGGCCACTGAACCTATCTAAAAAGTTTTAATTAATTAACTTGATAATTGATTCATCTCATTTTACTTCAAATTGGTTTAATTTTAAAGTGTGTTTAGCAATTGATCTCAATTTGAGTCGATACCGCTATATTTACAAGAAACTGATCCCAATTGAAATAAAGGGCTACGATTGAAATGATTTGGCAATGACATGAACAAAAAGAGTCACATTTTAAATATAAATCTAGCCACTCTGGAGAAAAAAACATGCGAGAAAATCGTTAAGAGTCAAATTTACACTGATCTTGAATTGTTTTAACGATCAGTTCATAAAATTCCATTTTGATATCAATTTCTAGGCCATATCAATGATCAACGTCTTTTAGGATTAGGGCTAAATTACTCAATTCAAGCTTTATTACCACATGATTTCATGGTTCAAATTCTATAAATTAAAGGATAATAACTATATTAGTGTTAGGGACCTATTCCTAGAATATTTGGCCAAAATTCCACCTTTTCCTCGCTTAAATCCAAGAGTTAAATCCTCCAAAAATCCCAAAGTTGACTTTAATCACATTCATGCTGGAACTTAAACTCATCTATTAGACCACAGTGCCTCTTTTTGAGATCGCATGACTCACCTCGCATTTGAGGAGCACCACCTAGCACCCTCTCGTGATCGCAGTCAATCCCTCTCATGGTCGCAAAAAAGAGTTGATCGGGGTCTGCCTGGATTGTCCTCCCCGGTCTCATTTCTCCCCTAATTTGCATTCGCGACAGGTGCCCTTACGATGGCGATGAAGGCACCAAATACCAGAGCACAAATCTTTTCTGATTGAAGAAAGAAAAGAAGTGACACTGAAATGGTACAACAGAGCACAAAAAATGTCTTCTGCTCGTGTCCTTAAAATATCAAACTGTTCATAACCAAGTTGGTAAGAAATAAAGGACTGGTAAATAAGAGACTACTCTATGCATGAATATTAACCATACAAACAAAAAACAAACATAAATGATGTCTCGATAAACACTTATCAATAACATTGAAAAGATTTAGAATATGCTAGTGATTCCGAGAAACATACGGAGGACTCCTTGAAAGGAGGTATTGAATACGAACAATGGATCGTAAATTCATCATCATGTATTCCGTGAATAAAGTAATGAAAATTGGTGAAGTTACACATGATAATAGGTAATCAAAAAGAAGGATTAAGATACTTGAAAGTCTCACAATCACTATAGTTGCTAAGATTCATATTTCATCATATTTAGGTGTTAATAATGATAACACCAGGTGATTGAGGCAGATCCTTCATCTATCCAACATTGACAACCAAAACACAAAAAGCACAGTAGGATCACATTATGTAGCTTGACCTCTAGTTTGCCTTTTATTCTTTATCGTTTTGTTTATCTAAATTTGCACATGTATGGACTTTTTTTTTTTCCAATCCGCTTTCCCTCCCTATATTTCAGCTCATCCTTTTTAAGTCACCCACATGCTAGTTCTTACAACTCCATAAGTCGGATCTGTACGCTTTCATAAGTTTCAGAGTAATTCCTATTATTCATGGTACATGCTACACCATCGTCTCTTTGCGTCCTATCTCTCCTATCCACTTACTTCAAGAGTATTTCCATGTACTGCCTAAATTCAACATCATAATTGAATAGACTGCCTTTGATTTTTCAAGTCTCGAAAACATAAGCCAGTTCATCTGCAGACAATTAACGCCCCTGCTGTAAACCATATAGCAATTCAGAGGTCGACCTCATTTCTTTGGAATCTTAAGCTAAAACCACAAGTCAGTTCAATATCTTCTCCAGCAGTATATGCACCTGATTTCTTGCATCTAGATTTCAAAAATAAATATTCTATCCTACATTAACCCCATCACCAATCTCCTTCTATTAAGAAGTGTTTAACAAGACTCCCCCCCTCCCCCCCCCCCCCCCCCAAGCATTTATGTACAACCTGAATCGGTCTTTTATTGGATGGAGTTATGCAAAGGATGCCCTTTAGCAAATTTCTTGTTGTTTTTCTGCTAACCTCATTGTTAGCTAATGAAATAAACTTTCTATTGAGTTGTTTTTCCACTTACCTCATAGTAACCTTGTAGTAAATACTAATTTATGTCCACCCAGGAATAGAACTCGTTACATTTTACATTATAAAGTTATTCTTTCAACTTTTAACTTTTCTTTGGTTAGTTAAAAGTACACCATCTGTGTTGTATACATAAGCAACCAGCTATATAAGCTTAGCTAGATATTTATCCCTCTTTTGTGAATGTAAAGCTTGAATAAGCAACAACTTGAATCTACTAAACGAAGCACGGACATTGAGGTCAACATATCAGCATATAGTTAAATTACCAAATGAATCAAGACAGATAATTAGAATTCAGAGCTAGGGAAAGCGGAAAATAAAAAAGGAAGGCTTGGAAGTGTTAAAACAGAAAAAGTTTATTACCAGAAAAGAAAGATGGGAAAATCCAGAAATACAGTTGTAGTTATAGACTATGATAAGGTGTGTGTAGCTGCTCTAGTGTCTTGAAAGAAGCCTCATTCATATCATTTTCACAACAGATTGCATCTAATAATGACTGCCACACATGGATATCTGGAGTCAAGGCTAGAGAGATCATGTCCTCCAAACACATAATTGCATTGTGTAAATCACCTACTTGGCAAAGACCTTGAATAAGAGAATTCAAAGTTCCAGCTCTAGGCCAAAAGGAATTGATTGACATTTGCTCCATAACCTTGCTTGCTTCAACATATTTACCATCTTTACATAACCCATCTACCAAAATTTCGTAAGTCTCATAGTTTGGCACGCAACCTACTTGCCTAGACATCCTTTTCAAATACTTAACAGCAATAATAGATTTTCTTTCATGGCAAAGGCCTTTTATAACTACATTATACAATCTAATATTTGGAACAAAGTTTTCTTGCACCATCTCACAATCAATGACCAAAATTACTTCGTGAACCTGGCCATCCCTGAACAAAGCAGCTATCTTTGCTTCATAAATCGCCACTGATGGTTTGAAGCCTCTGTCATGCATTTCCTTGAGCACTTTGTTACCTTCATCAATCTTGCCTTCGGCATAAAAGTCAACAGCCATTGCTCTGTAGCTATCTGAACTGGGAACTAAGCCTTTTATCAAAGCTTCATTAATCAAAACTTTCATATGTTCTGTATCTGATCGATTCTGGCATTGAGTAAAATCAATCTGCTTGTAGCATCTTTTTGGAGCTTTTAATCCTTTTCGCAATACCTTACCAAGAATTTGTATGGCCTCCTCCCCTTCTTCATTATCACACAACGCTTCCAATAGAGTTCGATAGACAACTACATCTTCACCACTTCCCTTCTGAGATATCCTCCAAAACATTGAGTACAGCAGATGAGTAGCCTCATTGAGACGCTTTTCTTCACATAGACCCCTCATCAAGATCCTATAACTCTGTTTGTTTGGATAGCAGTTCTGGTAACTCATCTCTTGGAAAATATGCAACGCAAGATCTGAACGTTTCATTCTACAAAGAACATTCATCAACAAGTTCAAGAAACGAGCCCGAGACTTCACTTCCCATCTACAAGAGTTCTCAAGGAATAACTGATAAACATATTCTAGCTTAGATTCTTCTACCAATATCTCCAAAAGAGTATTCAAAGATTTTGTCCATTCTATACAATTGAACTCCGGAAGGGACTTAAAAAGAAAAATGGCTTCATTTGTTAATCCAGCTTGTGAATAGCTTCTAATGGCGTTCACAAATATTGCGTCATGACACTCACACGAGTCCTGTTTCATCTGATTAATTATTCTCTTCATCTCAGTTGTTCTACCGGATCTTCCTAAGATATTAATCATAGTTCCATAGACAGGACCATTGTGACGGTAAGTTGGATACTTGCATTTTGCTTCGTGAAAAATTTGAAGTGCTTTTAGTGGGTTCTTCTGGCTCTGTATTATCTGTGAGAGTTGCTTCGGTGTTAGAATCCTTGGCCATCGTAAGCCCATAAGCAGCAGCAAAATTGATATGATTCTGAAACAATATGCTAGAGATATTATTATAATCATATATAAAGAAGGACAATTTCATGTTTTGAGAATTCCCTCCAGAACTGACACTATGGTGTAGCAGTAAATCCTTGGAACTTAATTCATGTGTCAACTTACTTCACTAATAATTCCTAACTACCCCCACACTTATTCCTACGCATTTCCCACTAAAACTCGTTTACTCAAACTTCACGAAGAAGCTGTTTTCCTTCACAGGCAATTTATCAAAGAGTTGGTGTGCATTAAGTTCACTTCGTCTTCTCTATAGCTGAGCAACAATATTACCCACCCTCTCCCAGAAATGGTGGGGATTATGGATCACAGCCCAAGAGTAAGAAAGAAATCAAATCCAAAAGCCTCAGAATGTTTTTTCTAAGAGTATGAAACCATTCAATAAAAGGATTTGGGATGGAAACTGTGGCTAGAAAGAAGGAAGTAAAAAAGAAAGAGAGAGAGAAAAGAGGAGTTCACCGTGGAAGATGTGCAGTTGTGGGAGGGGCGATCGATAGTAGTCGGGCGAATGTTCGTGTTTGTTCCCACTTTAGCTCCAATCTACTTATTGGCTGCTTGCATTTGCTCCTTTCCCCTGTATTAGCATTTATCGCCCTGTCCCCCGTCTATAGTTGTTTTCACTAATGCCCGTACACACAGGCGGACTACAGATTTGAAGAAATCTATATCTATATATTACTCCCTTCGTCCCAATTTATGTGATATACTTTAACTTGACACGAAATTTAAGAAATAAAGGAAAATTTTTGAAACTTGTGATCTAAAATAAGTTATAGATATTTGTGTGGTTGTAAATCATTTCATTAAGGGTGAAGTGGGTATTTTTAAGTTAAATTGTTATCAAATATAAAAATGTGTCATTCTTTTTGGGACTAACTAAAAAATAAAGTGTATCATATAAATTGGGACAGAGGAAATATTAAAAGAAGAGGACAAAGCCTCTCCATTAAGCCAAGTGACAGCCCATTAATAAGCCACTTGGCATTTAAGGATAAAGCTCCAAAACAAAAATTACATAATTATTACAAAAAAATCTACAAGATAAACAATACAAAAGAGAAAAGAAAAATTAAGACCGTAAATCAGTTTTAAAGCATATCAGTTCTATTAATCTGTTACAGTTAATTCTCAATTATAAAAATCATCCTCCCATGTGTGATAACCGACTCCATCTTCTACTAATAGGCAATTCAACGGCAAACCATTTTTACAACAAAATTCTAAAAATCCTTTTCATATCACATAATTTTGCATTGAGTTTGTGGAAAGGAAGGCAAAGAATTAGCAAAGGACAGTGTGCAAAATAGTACCGTAAACTGCTTCGTCACATAGTGTTAGTGGTTTAATTTACTATGAAAAGAGTGTTACGGATATCGCATGATTCGTTTTCTTCTGAAAAATATCAAATTTTATGACATGTTCTAATATTTTCAGAATATTCAATCTACTTTGGATTGATATGTTATGAATTCTTCTAAGATCCCTTCCACTTCTTTGGTGACTCAACGTACTGATGCCTACATAGTGTAGAGTAATTTCTTGCTATAATTTCTAAATATAAATAGACTCCAGTTTCTGATTTTAGGATAGGACATCTTTCTATTCTTTTTCAGTTTTGGAATAGTATGAGATACTAATTGTAAGACTGAAAATATGGTTGTTTTGTTTCATTTTTTATCATGCTGATCGAGAAAGATATGATTTTTCTTACTTCCTTCAATAAAATCTGAGGTGGTATCTGTTTTTTTTCTGCACAAATTTATATCTATATTTTGATTGTCAAGGTTCCAAAATCGTACCAGATATCCACATTACAGGTTATTCAAAAGAACTGGAGTACATCTAAGTATTTTACATTCAAATTGTTCTGCAATTATTGGTAATGATATTTCTTTTTATCGGGTTGTTTTAAAAAACATGTACAACTTTTGGTAAAGTTTGCTAAGTTTCTATTAGTTTTTATGTATTTTCTTAAGTAGCAACATTTGTTATGTTGTCAATACTAGATAGTGCATCCATGTTATTACTTATTTATTGTAATAGGTAATACTTGATATTGTTCTTCTCTCAGTTTTTATGATTTGCTTTGACGGTATGAAAATTGATAAGTATAAGTTATGTAACTTTACATTGATAGAAATTAATGTTTTTTTGAGATATTTTTCGATTGAAATAATAAGATAACTTTTCTGTAATTTAAATTAAGATAAGATGAATAAATTATTTAACATAAAAATAATAAAATTAGTTAGTTAAAAAATTTATCACGTTTAATGTTGCTACTGCTAATGCGTGAAATGTAGCAATACTAATTAGATTAAGAGCAGATGTAAAAGTTGGCTAGCTTCTTTTTTTATTTTAAACATTGGTTTTAAATTTCATTTAATCCAAGTCAACATCCTAATTGGTTGAGTATTTGAATGTGAAACTGATTATAACTTCTCTTCATAGAGTTAAACTGATTATAACTTCTCCCCATGGTGTTTTTTTTTTAATTTAAACCCCATTATAACTTCTCTTATTTTAAATCTAATTCTCTTCACACTTTTTAGTTTATCATTAGCCTAATCTAACCATTTCATAGAAGTCTACGCAATCTAGGTAATTATCATTTAAAAATTACTGAATTTTAATCAAGCTTCGAACTTCTTTTTCTATTTTATTCTAATTCATTTTTATTCATTTTTAAACTTCTATCCCATTTTTACACATTCCTAGGCATTAGGAAAAAAATATTTTCTTATTAACAAATAAAAAAACTTCAAATTGTATAACTGATTATCCAAATTATTAATTTTATTTAAGATAATTCAATAAACACATCTTTGATGGGATCATGTAAGATCTTATTTTAGGTTATTAATATTTTCTTCGTTCTTAAATAATTGATATTTTTAATTTTTAATTTTTAATTATGTTTTTAAATAAGTGATGTTTTAGATAATTAAAGATATTAATGATTTTATTCCAGTTTACCCTTCTTTAAATAAAAAGAGTTTTATCGAAAAAATAGATTATTAAAGAGTTACATTAATAAAAATATTTTTTATTTTCTAGGAATGAGTGCTTCATTTCCAATTTGGGTGTCTTTAAGCTAAAATAACAACTTATTTAGAAACGGAATATCTTTAAATTTTGATAATGTAATTAACTTGATTACTGAATCTATGAAATATCTTATTTTAAGCAAAATTTTATTAAGGAAAAAGGAGATATCACATTATTTATTTAAAAATAACAACTTTTGACTTTGTATTTGATGTTGAAATTATCCAAATTTCCAACTATAATTAGAAAAGTACGCACTCTAAGAAATTTAGATAACATATATTTTTTTTTAATTTAAAAATACCAAATTATTTCACATGCTCTAATTGTCAAAACCTAGCAAAATCTTGGTAACGTGAACAACCAACTTTCTAAGAAAACTTTTTTCTACATCGAAAGCTCTAATGATATTCTTTATTCTCATGATAAATTAAACTGGCGTTGCCAATTCCATTTCTTTAAGATCTATATCCGTATGGATAGACAGTTAGATTTTAAAGTAAGAAGGACAACTTTGAAAATGTACCAAGAAAGTGATTTCTAATTTGGTGAATGACTTATATTTTTACGACTATATTGTTTTCTTCAATTTAAGTATGTATTTTTTTTTTAATTCAATGTGGTTCATTTATAATTTCAAATTGAAAAATAAAAATTTTTGTACTTTATTATTAGGTCGCATTGAAAATTAAGAGGATAATTATATATTTACTAATCCAACAAGTGCTAATGCATCAAACAAATAAAATTACATGTATAATTAAATTTAATCTATAAGTTCACAATTGATGGTTATAAATAAATCGTAAAATTATTTATTTTGAATTTGATTTTGAAGTTGTGGAGGACGCGTATTAGGGTAGAGGGTTAGTGGGCAGGAAGGAGTCTATATTTGTAGGAAGGAGTGTTTGTTTATTTCTGTGCCTGTTGTTTCTTGGGCATATTTCTTGTTCGGGTTGTTTTGGAGATGTTTGTAACTTCGGATGAATAGTCTATAGTGATACCTTGTGGGTGTCTTGCCTCTTTTAGTATATAGCAAGGCGTTATCTCTTCTTGTTGTTCGTTTTTATGACTTGTGTTTGTTATTATTATTTGTTCTAAGTCGGGGGTCAATCGGAAACAGCCTCTCTACTTCATCTGAGATAGTGGTATGGATTGCGTACACTTCACCCTCCCCAGACCCCACGTGGTGGGAATACACTGGATTTGTTGTTGTTGTTGTTGTTATAAAATTTTATTTTATGTAATTATTAGTATTAATTAATTTATTTGAAAAGGGAAATAGCAGGGTACGTACCAGCGAAGTAGATAGCAGGGGAAATAGCATGTGTATGTTGTAATAGGAATAGTATAAGTTATCTTATGAAGCAGTTAAAATTTAAACAAATCCCTTTAAACCTCAAATGGATTAGTTAGAAGAAGTTCAACTCCTAGCCAAAAATAAAAATCTGGAATGTTGTCTTGCCAATCACAAATGCTACAGTAAAGATAAACAACAACTGTTGCATCATATTACAAAGTAAATCAAAACTGCAACACGACATATGAGTCGTCTACCTCATATGAATCTTCTATCTATATCTGTGATTTATTTGAAAATTAGAACTTGCAAGTGTCAAATGTTGTGTTTGGTTCAAAGTTAAGAAAATAAGAATTTTATATTGCCTCTATGTATTTGTTGGTGTTTCATATGGTCCTTACAAGATATAAAGGTGTTAGAGGTTAGAGGCCATATTATTGATTCAAATTAGGTATTCTTAAACCATTTTTAGATGAACAATTTTTCTTGGAATTTTTGTTAACCTATAAGGATGAGAACTATGCTGATTCTGATTTTTTCACAGTTATGGGTGAGACATGTCAAATGAAATCATAAATGTTAAATTCTTTGACTTTGTGATGACTGTCGAATTCGTTATTATTTTTTATGTCATTTGGATGTTAAATATAGATATTTTGTCCAAGTATTAGCTTGATGTCAAGTGTCCATGAGTAATAAATTTATCATCTACCTCACTAACATTTTTATTATCTTGATCTTGAAGCTATTTTAGATCATACCATTTTGTTCAGAAGTTATCAAATAACTCAAACACACAGAGTAAACTAAAGGCACCACGTGAATATTGAATGTTTAATTTTACTTAACTTTTTCTCATGTTATCTAGATTTATTGGTATTCTAGATATAATAGTCCCTTCGTAATATTTTTCTTTCAATATGAAATAAAGATAACATAAATCTACTTTTTGCACTTTTCTTAATTTCAATTTTTGTTTGATATTTATTTGCTTTTTTATAGGTGCTCCTAAACTTATATTGTGGTTTTTGGAATGACAACATTGGTCGCTAGACTGATGAAAACAACACTTGCCAAGTGCTAACGATGAAATCGGATGTGATCGTGATGTATTTGTGGATGCAAGCATTTTATATACTTTCTTGGATATTGTGTATATAATATTAGAATGGTTCTACTATAATGTACTAAGGTTCTGTTGCACATATATTATCGATAAAAGTATCTTATTATATAGTGCTTATTGAAGTGGTTTGATTAAGCTTTGTCATGTATTTCATGTTAATAGGGTCGAATTTACATTAAAAAAAAGGGCACGTGAATCCGTGGTCTCTTCGTAAAACTTGGTATTCTATGTATATTTATTTTAAAAATTAATATAATATTACATGTTGGCACTCATGCTGCAAGAAGTTTAGATGGTGAACTGGGTTAAAATTTAAGTTATCTACATTGCAATTCTCACTAAATACAGTTTTTAGTTAAATATTAAATAAAATTTCCATACAGATGAATATTTGAGTTTGAAGACTCAACGATAATTTTACATATTTGATAGTTGATAATTTGATATATATAATTTGCTATGTCATTTTTTTATTATCGACCGTGCATCGCGCGGGTACTAATACTAGTAACTTTAATAATACTCAAAGTATATTTTCTACTGAAACAGGCGCGGCTGAATCCTTTTCTGGTTTGCTCCTACCTTTTAAGAAGAAAAAAAAAAACAATTTACTCCCATCGTTTTATATTAATTGATCATTTTATTTTTTTACACATATATTAAAAATTCATAAATAAAAAAATAAATTTATTAATTAATATTTTAAATTTTTTTTTTGTAAACTTTACAAATAAATATGAAAAAATTAAGATGATATAAAAAAAAATTTAATTAATATTTTTTTGATTTAATAAGTTGAACCACTATAACATTATATGGGAAAACTATTTATTTTTTTTCGGTAGAAAATCAACTAATATGGTACGGTGTCTTCTGTTAAACCCTTGTCCAACCTCTCCAATGGAGAAGTCTGTTATAGGGTTTATCGAACCACTAACTGACAACACCAACTCTGTGGGTCTCAAGTTGGTGCCATGGCTAAGCTGGGATGAATGGAATTCCATTCGAGATTCCCTCTTCTCTTCTTCTCCGACATCTGTTGCTGTTGCTCTTCAAAGGGTAACCCAAAATCAAAACCTTTCTCTTTGAGTTTTTCCCCTTACGATGAAATTGAATGTAATGGAATACTTTTTTTTTTTTTTTTGGATATTAGATATCGACGTGGAGGAGCAGAGGATGCATTCCTGTTGCAGTGGATGTTACCGCTTCAATTGTAGAAATTCAACAGAAAGATCCCTTCTTCAGGTGATTATTTTTTGAGTGAAGGGTAAAAAAAACACCTAAATTGTTCCGGGTTTTTTTGAGTTTTATATCTGAACTACGAGGTATGTGCATTTCCTACATGAACTATTGCCAACTATTTATCAAAGTACACCTCAACTATCAATTGTTTACTTTTCCTACCTGAAATGTAAGAAAAGTGAACACTTAATAGTTGAGTTATATTTTGATATATAGTTGGTGTAAGAAACCATACGTGATAGTTCAGGTATGAAACTTGAAAAATCGGAATCCTTTAGATGTGTTTTTGACCATTAACATTTTTTTTTTGTTTTTGTAGATAATAAAAGGGATATTCAATTATTAATTAAATCGCTATGTTGATTTATCCTCTATGCTTTTTCGCTTGGTACTGTTAAAGTGAACCTTTTTCTTGCTATTCTTTTGCAGGAAGGACCTAGGAGGAAATGCCCTGCAGTCAGAAGAAATGCTCTCAATGCTATATTGCATGTCAATTATGAGGTACATTTGTTTACTACTTCCTTTATTTATTTATTTTTGTTGCCAATTGTATTGTATAGTGTTGTTAGTTTAAACAAAATGTTTGTTTTGTTTATGACTTAAATTTTACTGTATCATATCCTTAATTCCTTCGTTAGTTAACGGCGAAAAGTCTCATTTTGTGTAATGACCGGTTTTGTTTGATCACGTCATTACCTTATTGTTTTCTCGTTTTGCCTTTATTTATTATTTAATAATTCTATTTTATTCTCTACCCTACCTATTTAGAGTGGCTCTATCCCATACCCTACTTTTCTTGTAGATTTATCCTTCGAATTGTTCATGTGTGACATTATGTAAGGACTGAAAATGATACAATTTATCCAAACATTGTATTCATTAAAACAATATAGTTCAATATAGTACGATACAATACATCACAATACTATACAGTATGAAACAATATGTAACAACCATCCGAACAAAGAAATTGTGATGTTATTTACGCTTTCTTTGTACTTGTATAAGTCAAAGAAATGTATTTTTTTTCTTATGAACGAAGATGGTCTCAAAAAGTATATGTACGAGATTAAGCATATGTCTCAGCTACATTCATCTTTCAAGTTTGCCTAACTGTCAAATACAACAAAGAATCGTTTCTTTATACCATAATAATACAAGTGAAGATGTGATTTTTTTAAAAAAATCTTTTATTACTATTCGACATTATTTTCATAGTTATGAAACTAGTTAGACGGAAGTACCTTCACTTCACTTATGCCCTTATTTATGCAGTAAAGAAAGCAAGTGAGGTGGGGATCTTCTATTCTTTCATCCCATACAGTACAAGAAATGCACAAAATGCAATGCTTTCTGCAGCTTCCTTGTTGCTGCTAATCTTCTATAATTTTGAGCATGTGTTGCTTCTCCCAATGTCCTTGGTAGCGTTATTTAATTTAATATGAAAACACAATCGAATGAAAATTGAGACTGTTACTTTGGTTGAGATTCCCTTCTTCACTTCAGTTTATTCATTTTCAACATTTCATCTTTTCCCTCTTATTTGTGAGGGTATGTGGTTTAAATGGTGGAACTTTAGGATAGCAGTTGTGTGTGGATAAGTTTGAGTGTTTAGCAAGCAAAATCAGCATAATAGTATAATTACTTTTCCAGGCTTGTAAATGGTGTTGTTGAGAAGACCCGAAAGAAGGCAGAAATCTCAATAGCTGAGGCAGCAAATGCTATTGGCATTCCACGTATGCTGATTGATGTTCGCCATGGTCAGTGTTTATGTGTATTTGCAACTTCAATATGAAAGTTGTTGATTGTTTAATGTAAGTCAGCTATACATAAGTATTGACCAGATTAAATTTCTGTTACAGCCTTTGTGAGCAAGTAACCAAGTAAGATAGCTATCAAGATGTCGCTTTATGTTCTGAATCTGCTGTAGGCTTAAAGAAACCGAGAATGTTATACTATGTGTTGCTTAATCTTTGCATCAGTTTGCAATGCTTGTTTTGCTGCGACTTCTAACTGAATTCTAATGCGAAAAAAGCTGATTTCTTAACATTGGTTAATATTTCCTTGTAGAGGGCTCTCATCGTGATCTTCCTTCACTGCAGTTGGTCCGTCTTGCCTCTACCAAGGTCGGTGTCTTCCTTAGTCTCTATAATTTTTTGCTTTATGTGTACATCTCTTAAATTTTACTTACAGTTGAAGACTTGAAGCTGTGACTCCTGAAGCTCCATTTCTTTTAAGATTAATGGTTGTATTCATAATGGATTTTCTGTTATCAATACTGAGATGTATTGTGGTTTATAGTGGTAAAAACTAACTGGAGGAGGCACAAATTTATATTTGCTTAGAAAGAAAGCCTAGAAATGTCTCTGACAGGTGATAACATGCATGTGGCAGATCTTCTGCTTCAGCGGTAGATTTTTCTCATTCTCTAGTTACCAAAAAATGATTGATTTCTGGAATCTGTATAGAGATGTATCTACGAGGCGTCCATCCAGAAAGTAAAAGGAGATGTAGCTGTGAGGCTTGTGCCATTCTTGATACTCCCTTTTCAGCCTGAGCTATACTAAATAAACAGACTTCACAACCCTGGTAGGAATTGTGTTGCTATGGAGATCCTCTTGAATAGTGCCCATTAATTTCCATTGATGTTGTGGTTTTTGTAGGATCTACGGATTATGCTACAATCTTTTTGGATCACTGAAAGGCCTCTAGTCACGATTCTTACAACCTTTATACATTAACAGTGATCGAATTGCAGCTAGACGAAAATCTATCAAATAAAACAGAGAATAAGTAATAAATCAAAAGGAAGGAAATGAAGACTAGTTATAATACACAATCAAATTTAGGATCAGAGTGATCAAAGGGACTAATTCATAATTTTTCCATCCTGTTGAGAAATTATAAATCCCATTTTGATTTTGCCCTTATTTTTCTATAGGCTCATTTTTGTCCAATCCATGTCCATATGGTTGAACATATAGTCCAAATCATTTTTCACAGGTGAATTTAATGGGGATTGCGGGGGCCCCAGGTCCATGAATAGGCTTAATGTTATCTGATTCACGTGCTGCTAGTTAAAGAAAGGACGATCGTATTGCTCAAAACATGTTATTACATGCTTAATCTTCTTGTCATAATATCTGCAAGAGTGAAAAATAGAAAGTTGCAACTGGATTCTGTTGTAAAATGATAATAATTTCAGGCGCTTGACTGGTTGAAATCATATTATTGGAAACCTCAAAAGAATGTGATTCGAAGGGATTCTACTGCCAATCTGAGGAAAGAAATTAAACAAAAACTACTAGAGATGGCTTTCTGTTTGAAAGCGAAGCAGACTAACAGTTCACATACTTCGGAAAAACGTGAGTGAATTTTCTTTATTCCTGTTGTACTGTGGTGGTTTTGCCAACTGTGTTACTCATTAATCAATTTTCTTTCATCTGATTGCAAATATGCTTGATTTTTATTACATTATTGTGTTTTGTTAGCACCTGTAGGTATGACAAATAAATTATGTTTGGTGCAAAAAATTTCCTTGTAATGATGCAGCATTGCTTCTAATTCTAAGAATTAAGTTGCCATAAATCATGTTCATTTTAAATTTGATAGTGTGGTTGGATGGCTGTGTTAAGGGATTTGAGCTTTGGTCCTTCTCATTTCAAAAGACTGTTGGTAGACAATGTAAGACATTATGTTTGCTAAGAAGCTGAGATTGTTGACTCTCTTAAACAGATAGCTGAATTTTATAAACTTCTCTTGGCTATACAGGGGTGTATACTGTGTGAACACCTAAATTTTGCACCATTTTAGTTTCTCCTAAAGTTGACAATTTTTAGCTTAATATTAGTTTATTTTGAATGATTTTCCAATTTTGGTGCATTTTAAATTTTTAATTGCATCTCTCACTCGCAAAATACCAAAAGAATACTTTCTTTGTTTGTGCATTTTAGGATTAATTAATTAGCTACTCAGTCAGTTAATTAAATTAATTGGTTGAGTGGTTTAATTAATGAATCGTTTTAGTTTTTTTTGGGCAAACAAACGGGACGTCTTATTTACTAATAGAAGTTTGTACAACTCGAGAGGGAAAAAAACTGGCATCAGACTAGGAGGACTAAGAAACAACTTCTGTCCACACTACACCTACTTACTCCTATTACATCATACTACCGCATTAATTAAGGATAGAAGTTCATGCTATCTAACTTCTGTTTACCGTAAAAATGGTACAGTTAAATTTGTATATGAGGTCTGGAGCAGACATCTTAATTTAACCCTTTTTTTAGATTCAATTATTAGCGGTTCGAGTGTTTAACGATGACAAGCAATAGTGATAGTAGCAAAACAAAGTGAAGATTCAAGGAAATGATTTAGGAGTCTCCGAGTTCTCATGTCTATGTACGAGAGCTGAGATCCTTCCTTGGAACCAAATATAAGTTGCAAACTTAAGCGAAACCGTAAATTGCCTTTCTGTACGAAATTGATTGACATTATGGCATCCAACACCACCTTTTACTGGGATTGTTTTCTTTCTTTTTATCCAATTCAGAAAAAATAACTAGTGCAAATTTTCTGGTTTCTTCTCTGTTATACGTTTACTGTTTTCTGATTTTTTTCAACATTTTTTGTTCTCTTATAAAGGAATTAGACTTGGGCAACTTTGTGCTAGAAACAAGTTTCTCCCTTTCATTTCTGGGAAGCTACCAAATTCTAAAACTTCTGGTAATTCTTTTAAGCCTAAGATCTGTAACCCCATGATTCATTGGCAGATTTGCTGTATCTACTTTATGAAATTTGCTTTAGAACCTCTTTGCATCTTTTGACAATCACTTGACGGTGATTTGCTACATCCACCTTTATGACCTGTAACAATTTACTGAAAAATGAGTATTGAAACATTGTGACTATAAAAGCATCGGTTCAATGTCAAATTTATGCACTGATAGCATTAGTATGTTAGTTCAACGAAGACAGAGTGAGATGAACTAGTGTATCCTTTGAGATTTACAAGTGTTCATCCTCGCACAACAGATTTCAGGGCTGTCCAGTCGCGACCATGTGGGATCTTTTTAAGTTTCATAAACTGTAGAATTTTGCATCTTTTCTGTTCTTTGTTAATTTCCTTACAATCCTGTCTAGCGTATAAATCTGACATTATGGTAATTAGGATATAGAGTTACTTTCTGCAAAGTTGTGTATGATTTCTTAATTCATGAAGGTGGTTCATACTGGATTTTGCTTTTTGGAAGGGTATATATTGTCTGTGACACTGTTCCAAAGTGCTTTACTATCAGCATATTTGGAATGCTGAATGTCCTAAGTTTTTCCAGAATAATTTGTCTCAGGTTCTAAGAAACAGATTACTAGAGCTATGAAGGCCATTCTTCGATTATATACTTCCTCATCTTCAGAAGTGGCATCTGTGCTTTTGGAACTTATGCTGCAGACAGTAGATTCCTCAAACTTGCCAGGCGACTCGGAGAATGCTCTAACAATCCATGAAACTATTGACATGCATAGTGCATATGATGACTGGAAACCAATCCTGAAGAAATTGTCAAATAGAGAGCCTGATTTTCTTCTGACTCTTCTCAGGGCATCCCTAGACAAGATTGAGACTATGGAAGCCACAAAGCATGAGCTTGGTAAGTGATGTATTCTGGCAAAAAAAATTCAACATAACAACAGCTTTCCTTCACTTTGATGATTTCTTGTGCTTGGTATTGTTGGAGTATCATGAATGCCTCTATTGTAAGATAAGACTTATTAATTATTATTATATGAGACTGGAAACACACAGATAGCGATTATTCCTGTTCTAGTAAGCAACTAGTTAATTTGGTACATTGGTAACATAGCTACTGGGAGCTATATAAGAGATACTTTTGACTGGATTTTCCTTTTAGAATTTTGTGCCATGGATGCTGAAAATTTCAACTGCCGTTAGTGTTTTATTGAGCACAGAGTGCACTGAATTGAATCCTTGTTTGTGGGGGATTCTTGCTTTCACTGATACTGGAAATGCAGCTTGGTGTACACTAGTGATATTATTGTCATATTTTTATGTTACGCATCGTATTGGTGCAGGGTGGTTGAAATGGAGGCTTGTGTCGGGTGTCCTGTGTGATAAGAAGGTGTCTCCTAAGCTTAAAGACAAGTTCTACAAAGTGGCAGTCCGACCGGCTATGTTGTATGGGGTGGAGTGTTGGCCAGTCAAGAACTCCACATCCAAAAGTTGAAGGTGGCGGAGATGAGGATGTTGAGATGGATGTGTGGACTTACTAGGAGAGATAGGGTTAGAAATGAGATTATTCGGGAGAGAGTGGGAGTGGCTTTGATGGAAGACAAGATGCGGGAAGTGAGGTTGAGATGGTTCGGGCTTGTGATGAGGAGGTGCACGAATGCCCCAATTCGGAGGTGTGAGAGGTTGGTTATGGATGGTTTCAGACGGGGTAGAGGTAGGCCGAAGAAATATTGGAGGGAGGTTATTAGACATGACGTGGAGCAGTTACAGCTTACGGAGGACATGACCCTTGATAGGAAGGTGTGGAGGATGTGGATTAGGGTAGAGGGTTAGTGGGTAGGAGTGCGTCCTTACTAGTAGGAAGGAGTGCTTTGTTTGTAGTTGTGCCTTTAGTCGTAGTGTTATGCGTGTGTCCGGTAGTTTCTTGTTCGTGGTGTTTTGGCGATGTTTGTGATTTCGGATAGATAGTTTATAGTATTACTCTGCGGGTATCTTGTTTCTTTTATTATCTAGTGGTATGTTATCCCATTTTGTTGTTTGTTTTTATGTTTTTATGTTTATTATACTGTTATTTGTGTTGATCATAAACAGCCTCTCTACCCCACAAAGGTAGGGGTAAGGTCTGCGTACATCCTACCCTCCCTAGAGCCCACTCGTGGGATTACACTGGGTATGTTGTTGTTATCTGTATATGTGTGCTATCTGTTATGATGTTTCTCCCGGTTTATGATTTTCATTTGCTTCATGTAGTGGAATGGATTTTAGCTGACTCATTTCTTTTACGGATTATTGTCAGGTGCAAATGCCGTCGCAGGAAATGCAAATGAGTCTCACTTGATTGGACAATTATCTTACCTGTGTGAACAGATAGTTACAAACCTGAAGACACTAAAGCCTGTTAACCATAATGATCTTTCTGCTGACGTGGAAGACTCATCAAGCAAAATTAGTCTCCCAGAGGCAATGCTACAAGAACTATTACGTAAATGTTTATTCTTGTCCTCTCACGACAATAATCAGCTGATGAAATCCGCTCTTATCATTGCTCAGATGATTGGAAGGAACTCTTTCATCCATAAGTTAAATAAGCTCTGCTCACTTAGTGTATTTGGTTCAGAGATTATTCACTCAGATCCTTCCACCAATAATTCAGAAAGCTTCCTACTATACAGGGAAGAAGATTCTCTTCGTCAAGCTGCTCAGAAGCTTGAACTAATTATGCGTCGAGCTGTAAAGGGCAATAGCATGAACACAACAGATACTGGGAGCCAATGGATAGTTGCAAAAACATGGAAAGCATGCCCCATAGGTATGCTGCCCCATGCATTTGGTTCTACTGGCCGTCTTCCGGTTCTTGATTGTGTTGATGATTCAGCAGAAGTTGCAAAATCATCAGACAAAGAAATCCCAGAAACCAATAAATGTGGATGCAAGCGGGAGGCTGCTTCTGCAATTGAATGCTTGGATGATCCTAATATGAAGAAAATGAGGAAGACACAGGAGCCTGGTGATAATCAGTGTACGGATGATATGGAGATTGAGAATGATCCTAACGACGTGCCTTTGGAAGGTTTGAAAGGCCACCTGATAATTAACGGTGTGTGGAAGAAGGTTTCAAAGGAGGAGCTGGGTGATATTGCAGCAGCTGTGAAGATTTTGATTTAATCAAAGCCTTGTGAGATGGCCTTGCTTTGGGGGGGGGTTGTTTCGATAATCTCGAGGAGGTATTAGCCACCGGTTACCATACTTTCGTAAAAGCACCATTAGGTGGTGGTTCCTCTCCTTCCTCTTGGACCTCGAAAGAACGGGGTGGGGTTGTGTCTTAGAGAGCATAATGACAAGGGCTGTGTTTCTATTGTACATCTGCTTTTGCAGATTGTAAATTATTGGCCAACGGATTTTGCTCGTAATTTTCAAATATTTAAATTTGTCTTTTTTACCTGCTTAACGATGTTAGATTTTGCATTTAATAATACAATTTTGGTTATGTTACAATTGGCATATTGTTCTGTCCTCAATTCAAAGTAGTAGTTTTACGTGTATTACATCATATAAATGACAAAAATGTGCTTTAAGCTAGCATTATTACGTTTGTTATTCATACCTTTCTTGTTATCTATAGGTTGTATCTAATTATAGTTACAACTGTTTCGAAACAAAATTTCACCTAAGGATGTCTAATTTTTAACTTTCTTTTAGCCCATACGGCATAAAAGCAAAACTACATTGGATAAAGTGATTTAATATGAGCCAATGCTAATGCTAGAACAAAAGGCTTAAATCAAACATGATAACTTAGATTTAATACGATGAAGAAAGCACCTGCTGATGGATACAATTTAGTAATGTGTAATTAGTATCATCTCCTCCATTATTAGCTCTGTATGATAATCCTTGTATTACTTGCCTGTGAAATAGACCAACTCGACTCGATGCTTAGTTCAACAAAGAGCAGCTGCACGAACAGCTTAGGTAAATCTTCTAATAAATCACTTTTGCATGACAAACTCAAAAAGGCTAGGATGTTTTTGCTCATAGCAGTGAGCGAGCAGTTTCAGTCATGCAATCCAACAGAAATTCAGAAGTTTAAGATAAACAACATTAACCTTAAGTTCATATTCATCCTTCAGATTATCCGATATTCCCCATATCAATACTATTCACTTCACTCCACATTTGAAGAAACAAAGATTCTATGGCTATTTAAATATCCGGCCAAAAGAAGTAGCTACAATGATACACTATGAGTAGCTAGCATCCCACCTAAGGACTAACAGTAGACTAGGTATGCACATCCCTTTATCCATAAAAGTTTCTGGCTATTTGGTGGTCCTGATGATGGCTTCTCGGAATCTCAAACTTCCAGCAAAAAGAAAAAGTTGACTCCCAAAATCAATTATTGTGCACCTCAGCTTTCATCTGCATGACAGCCAGAGTTGAGTCAGTACAACATCCATGAGTGTGAAATTGCAGAGGGAAAAAAAAGAGATGTTAGCAAAATCTAAACAAGAGAGAACCAAACATGGAGTTGTAAGCCAAAGCTTTCCTTGGCACATATTCCAGGAAACCAAATGCCAAACTTTGAGTTATAAGCAAACATGGAGTTGTAAGCCAAGGCTTTCCTTGGCACATACGTAAACCAAATGCCAGACTTTGAGTTATAACCATCAACCAGCAGATTCTGCAACAATTAGAAGAATAATGCTACGATAATTGAATACAAGTTTAACTTTTAACTGTATGATGCTGGTGGTGGGAAAAGAAAATGCTCATCAGGACTGGAGGTGGAAACTTTATAACACACTATAACAAGGTATTCAAAATACTAAATATGATCCATGTGACTATAACTGGTCGTTTACAATATTTTTATACTCGATGTGTCTACCAGGCTAAAGATTGATGTCAATATACACACAAGCAGAGATTTCTGAAATGATGGAACAAATATAAGCACCGCAGGTGGATAGCTATACATACACACTTGTCATCAAAATCCTCTCCTTCCTCCTCAAGCGTGAATAAATGCTGTAAACAACTAACAGTCAAGTAGGAGCACCCACCACTGGTGACCCCTGCAACATGCGATCAACTTCTGCAAGCAGAAAGGCAGAAGAGCATCACGCAGGTTTAACACTTGAGACTCTTGCACACCCACATTCTATTTCAGCCATTGGTGTTGCCTGATAGCCAGATTATCTATCAAACAACAATTGAAGAGCTTTTTCACTTTTAAGATTCTACTTCAGCCAATGAAATATTGGCTCTTTGCCTGCTCCTAGGTGATGGCATGGTCAGTTCAATGATAAAGTTGGCAAGGCCATTGCCACTCTGTAACTCCCCGCCTCTAGTCTAAGAGCTCTTTTCATGCACTTCCAGTCACCTAACAAGTAACAGTTACGTCTGTGTCCTCAAACTTTGTATGTATTAGTCATTGCTATGTGAATTTAGTTTTGCTTATATTCTGTATCAAATAAAGGATGACTGATGCAACTTAATACTAAACTGCAAGCCACTAAACCTGAATGAGAGGAAGATAGAAAGGTATAAACACTGGACCAGTTCAAATAACCAAAGGATGCCAACAATTTACTCCAGTAATTGATACATGTATAACTTAAAACCTTCAGACGCTACAAGTTTGGTCCTTAATTCGGACTACTAATAAGAAAGAATATTACGAGATGTAGTTCCTTAACTCGATAAATGGATTAGGAAAAATGATCGAGGTATGGAAAAGAGCACGACCCAGCTGAAAAGATTGAAGCTCACGTTCAAGCAACCATCCTGACTCTATATAGAACAAGGAACAGGAGCAAGAGCAGCATCCTAAACCACCATTTCAAAGACCTTTGCATGCACACCACATGACAGAGGTACCAATACTGTCTCATCAATGTCAACTATCAGTCTATCACGAGTCAAAGGATTGATTACCTATACACCTGTTGTCTCCATTAAGGGTCAACCCATAAATCCAGCTATAAAATTGTTAAACCTACCAAAAGCAACCAGTCTATAGCTACAAAAACCATATAGAGGACCCAGACACATAATTTATATGAACATCAGGGTCTAATGCTCTGGCTCGTCTAGACCTTTATTCAATCATATTTCTCGTCTTTTGCTCATCCATTTTGCTTTGGAGTTAATTTTGCCCACAAGGATTGAGGACCACTGCACCAGAAGCAGGTGGGGAACTCATTGGGCATGTTATCAAAATCTGTTTCCCTTGTTTGAGTTGAAAAAGAAGCAGACGAGAGATCTGAGTTCACAACGACAAAATTCATTACTAGTTCAATAACAAGATGAACATCATCAGTCAATTCAGAAGGAAGAGAGAGAGAGAGAGAGAGAGAGAGAGAGACAATCCAAGGGCTTCACATAGATCATCAGCCCCCTTTTCCTGTCAGCAACTAGGACCGAGTTGGATCATCAACATCTGTACCAAAAGTGCTAAGCTAATTCAACATTTTCTCTTTCACCTATTGCTTGGTTGCAAGTTGAAAAAATGGTTTCCTTCTTTTTCTTTTACAAAAAATATGTAATATATCATAGTGGCCCTACTAGTAACTGCACAAAGTTCTAATCAATCCACTCACTTTCACAACAGCTTAAAGAAGAAAACCCACATTTTAAAGTGAGATAGAAGTCTACGTGTAGCAGAAAAGAGAAAAGGTTAGATATATCTGCTTTATAATTAAGTCATCTGTATCCACTTCTAGTACTCAATTACCAAGAATTAAATAATGAAAGAAACGAATATCACAGAACAGAAGAATCAGTGATTACCGCATTGCGACACTGTTTATCAAACCAGCTTTTTAGTAGATATCAAGGCATTCACTAAATCTGATTTCATGGATGTCATATCTCTATCAGGTTCAAGCAAATCAGTATAATAAGAATCATAGCCTGTAACAAGAGACAATTGTATTGACAAAAGATCACGAGGGACAGGATATCGCGGACTTGCAGCTTTCCACCAACTCAACACATCAAAGTTCTTGGTCCAAGGCACAGTAGGATCTTCCAGATAGCAGTCAAGTTCTGACTTTGGTGGCTGACTAGTTGTTTGGATGAATTTGCTAAACTCATCTGAACAGTAGAATCCAAAACTAGGATCATCAAGAATTCCCGTCAGTTCAAGGAGATCTTCACCTGTATCAGAATCGTCAGAACCTGAATCGCTCATAGGATACTCCATTGAGGACCAGTGCACTACATAGTCATCGAGAAGGATTTTGAAGGCCTCCAAATAGAAGGTAGCGGTGAATGATCATTACCTTCATACTTCAAGAAACAAAACTCTAAGTACTTCACTTTGTAGCGTGGATCCATAATAGTAGCTAGAGCCAACACCAAGTACATATTCCTCCAATACTTGTCGAACTCTTTCAGCATTATATTGGCTAAATTTCTAGCAAATTCATCTGAATTCATGGAATCTTTCATCAGATTAAATCGAAGCTTATTAAGATTGTGGAAGTAGAGGCCTGCACTTGGTCCTTTTTCCATAAATAACACTTCTGCTGCAGTATAGACATGTCCTACAAGTTTACATACTCCCTTAACTTTCTCCCACTCTTGGAGAGAAGGTATATCATAATCCTTGTAATCATCTTTTTTCAAGTATTCTCCTTTAGCCTCGAACTCCAATGCTTCCTGAAGTTTAAGATATATCACATTCCACACCGGTAGTGATTTGCCCCAAAATACTATGAGACGAATGTCATTGATTGTATCCTCTATCATCCCAAATGCTTTTTTCACCATTGAACAAAAAATGTCTGCACAACAAGATATATGAAAAAAATTGTCCATCTAGCTGGAGTCTTTTCTTTTCAAGAAGTTTACTTTTAATGACATCAACAATCTCATCAAAATCCAGATAGCTATGCACAGTGACAGCACATATTTATCTTCAATACCAAAATCTGAAATATACTGAATCATCTCGCCAACATAATCGTCGTACTTAGCAAGAGACCTAAAACTAACAACCCAACTTCTTAGCTTCCAGTTTTCATCAATGAAATGAACTCTTAAGCAAATGAAATCAAAACTAGTTCCCCCAAAATCTGATATAGTCCAGTAGCCAAAGTTTATGAATTTGTAATATGCTAGTCTTTCAACTGAGAGGCTAACTCGTCCATTCAAGCTTCTCAAAATTTCTTTAACTTTTGCTTTCTCATCCTCATACAATTTCAAGTAATAATGTGAGAGAACGGCAGATGAAGGACGAAATTTTGGATTAAGATAGGCAATTAATTCTTTGAAGTTCCTTTCTTCTACTGTTTTTGGGGGTGTACCGGATTGACAGAAAAACTTTGCCATAAGATGATAAGCTGTTTCTTCATTGATAACATGCTCTTTCCCAACATTACTACTTCCCACGTCCCTGAGATTTGCATTTGTTGGTTCACATTCATGACTTTTCCCCTTCCTTGATACATCTGGAAAACGAAATAAAGAACCACTTGCAGGCCATTAGGTTGAGGGGATAATGAAAAATAATGCCAACATAAAGTTCAGCATAAAATACTAGTATTAGGGTGGAAGATTAGGAAAATAATCTCCGAATAACTTATGTAACTTTTGGTTGGCTGTATAAGAAAAAAATAATTGCTGCATAACTAATGTAATGGCTGATGATATTAAATAATAATCACATTAAGTTATGCAGGAATTGATATATTAATTTATAGGATAGAATGTCAAAAATAAACTTGTATTAGCATTTAGCAATACAAAGATAAAAGTATTCAAAGACAAAAATGTACTTAAAAGTAAATAATCCCTACATTATATTTAGTTCATGTATTACTATTCACCACATAATAACTCCTAGACTATTCATTGAATAATAATCACTTCTATTTTTATTCACAGCAAAAATAATTCTTGGATTATTTATTCGCATAATTACTATGGGCACCAAATGACATGTTAATGTGTAGCAACACTTATATTATGACAGTGGAATACAAATAAATCAAGTATAAGAGAAGAAGAATACCAGATCCAGGAAAGAAGTCAGGGAGTGTTTTCCGCTTGGTCAATTCTGGTTCATAAACTGCACTTGAGCTGAATCAAATTAGAAGGTTGAAGCACATAAGATTTCACATGTTCATATACAGTATCAAAATTTGCCCAAATTGAAAGTTCTTTTCTTCTATTTCAGAAAGTTTTGCTGTGGGATTGTATCCAAAGATCAAACATGTTGCATGAATGTGGCATGAGCGGCTATGAGTATCAGACTCCAATATGGATTTGACATGGGCATAATCAACTTTTAGTGTATTTTGGTAAACTAAGGTTCATCCATTTTTAGGTGAGTATTGTTGAAGATAATGATCAAGCAGAAGATAAGGAGAGTGTACGTTAGCTGATTCTGTTAGAGTTAGCAAAGTTAGAGTTAGCCTATGCTTTGCCTCTGTAATTGTACTAGTATTGTAGTAGTAGTAAACATCTACTTGTATATGTAGTTGCCTAGTGATACAACTCTAAATCTTCAATATTGGCATAGCTAGGACTCTACAACTACATTGTATTCAACTCCTATAAGTAGGAGATGTACTGGACTCCTTAATCATCCTAAATATACTTTGATTCTCTTCACAGTTCTTGAGAATTCTACATGGTATCAAAGCATTAAGCTCTTTCCGCTGATTAAGTATTAAAACCAAGAACTAAACATCTCAAATCCTGAAATGGCTCCTTCTAGATCCTCTACCAATACTCTTTCCACCTCTTCTCTTCACCACCTCATTGCTTCCTGTTCTATTAAACTTAAGCCAACAAATTATCTCATATGGAGGACACAAATGATGCAGTTGATCCAAGTCATGAGATTAACTTATCTCATCAAGGAGAAGGAACCAACTGTGAATGAGCTAACTACTGGCAAGGCTGCTGAGAAAGATGAAGAAGATGGTAAAAATGCTGATGACTGGGAGGACAAAGATGTACTGCTGAGGAGCTGGATCTCAAGTACCTTGACAGAAGAAAGCATGTACCTCATAGTAGGTTGCTCCACTGCCAAGGAGATGTGGGAATGCTTGGAAGAAGCCTATCTTCAAGCAACAAAAGACAAGGAATTTCCGCTCAAACAACAATTGCAGAGTGTTAGGCTGGGAAACAAGAAAATTGATGAATATATCAAGGAGTTCAAAGGCATCTGTGATGGACTTGCAGCTATACACAAGCCTGTTGATGAGGACAGTAAAGTTATCAACTTTGCTAGAGGCTTAGGTCTCAAATACAAGACATTCAGGACTACCATGTTAGATAAGGCACCCTATCTTACACTAAATCAGTTTGTCACTGCCCTCAGGGGTTTTGACATGAGGGAGGATGAAGAAGAGGTGCCACAGCCAAACTCCAACATGGCATTCTGTGTTGTCTCTAGTCAAAGAGGCAGAGGCAGAGGAAATTTCTCCAGAAGAAGAGGAAATAATAACTTTAACTCCAGAGGAAGGGGTTTTAGACCTGCTGCATCATATAATCAGACTAACCAAAGCTATCAGGGTGGAAATCAAAATGGAAATCAGAATAAGGAGAAGAATGCAACTGACTCATGTCAAATTTGTGGTGCTCTTAAGTGTTTTTACAGGTGGGACTATTCTTTCTAGGCTGCAGATGAACTTCCACAAGTACTTGCTGTTGCGAATTTGCAGAATACATCAAGTGGTGATGATACTTTGTATGTGGACTCAGGTGCTACTAGTCACATGACAAACAACTTAGGTACTCTATCTGATCTTAAACACTATAAAGGTTCTGATAAGATCAATGTTGGAAATGGATCTCAATTAGATATTACGCATGTTGGCAATACAGTCAGATCAGAGCTGAAATTACAAGAAATTCTTGTAATACCTAAGATTGCTAAAATCTTATCTCAGTTATTAAAATTGCAAAAGATAATTCCTGCACTCTTGAATTTAATGAAACTAATTTTGTTGTAAAGGGCAAGAAGACAAGGACACTACTGGCCAAGGGATCTAAAAGAGATGGACTCTATGCCTTGGAAGACAACAATCTCTATGCACTGACTGCCACACAAGATTGGAAGACCTCAGACAGTATTTGGCATAATACATTAGGACATCCTAGTTTGAAGATTTTAAAGATTTTGAGTAGTAATAGTTGCATTAATGTTAGTAGTTGGAATAAAATGCACTGTTTGTTCTAGTTGTAAGTTGGGAAAAGGTTGTAAACTACCATTTGGCTTGAGGAATAAAATTGAGAAGGAACCTAATTGAAAATTCACTGTGATCTTTGGGGTCCTGCACCTGTTGAATCTACTCATCAAATGAGATATTATGTAGTGTTCATAGATGATAACACAAGATACACATGGCTTTATCCATTGAAAAATAAATCTGAATTTTTTGATGTATTTCTCAAGTTCCAGAAAATGGTAGAAAGGCAGTTCTCTAAAGTTATTATGATTTTTCAATGTGATGGAGGTGGTGAGTTCATCAAAACAAAATTCATTAAGCATTTGGAAAGTTGTGGTATTGTCAGACACATCTCTTGTCCTAATACACCTGACCAGAATGGAATTTCTGAAAGAAAACACAGGCACATAGTTGAGACTGGACTTACTATGCTACTTTGTGATAACCTTCCTCTCTTTCTATGGGTAGAGGCCTTCTTAACTGCTGTTTTCCTCATTAATAGACTACCTTGCTCAGTACTGAAAATGGTAACTCCTTTTGTCAAGTTGTATGGTGCACAACCTGACTATAACAGCTTAAAGGTGTTCGTATGTAGATGTTTTCCATACATTAAGGGTGATACCAAGTTCAGCCCAAAGACTTATCCATGTGTTTTTATAGGATATAGCAGTCTACATAAAGGATATAGATGTTATTATCCTCCAACAAGGAGAGTCTATGTGTCAAGGCATGTCATTTTTTATGAGTGTACATTACCTTATGTGCAACCAGTACAGTCCCAAGCTAAAGTTGATGTCTCACCTCACCTAGCTACCTTTGTTGAGTTTTTTACTAACTTGCAGGCACATGATTCTAATAAAGTCACTCCAGGAGAAGTGTTGCCAGCTGTTGTGGATCAAGCTACTCATGTAGTTGATCAACCAACACCTGCTTGGCCTGTGCTGCCAACTGTTGCTGACCAAACAACACCAATTGAGCCTGTTTTAGCCACTCTTGTAGATGATGACAGTGATTCGAGGTCCATATCTATTGCTGAGTCTTCTGAAATGCTTGACATCTCAAATGCTAAAGCAATAGGAGATGCTTCTGAGCCACTTAGCATGCCACAGCCTGCATCACTCTCAGTGTCTAATCCACAAGGGACAAAACTAGATGTTAATGCCTCAAGATGGTTCAATGCTGAGAACCAACAATCAGAAGCAGTTGCAACACCTACAGAAGATAGTGCAGCTCAGACATCACCAGAACTACAGAGGCATCACATGATCACTAGATACAAGGCAAAATCAGCTGCTTTGCCTCACCTGTCTCTTGTTGCAAGCAAAGAAGAGATCATGAGATAACCAAAATCAACAAATGAAGCACTGAAGTCACCACATTGGTTTGCAGCTATGCAGGATGAGATAAATGCTCTACACAACAACAAGACCTAGATACTAGTACCTAAACATGCAGGTATGAACTTGGTTGGCTCCAAATGGGTGTTTAAGACTAAACTGCAGGCAAATGGAGAAGTTGATAGGTATAAAGAAAGGCTTGTTGCTAGGGGTTTCTCTCAGCTTGAAGGAATAGACTTTGAAGAAGCATTCAGTCCTGTGGTTAAGGCTACAACCATTAGAGTGGTTCTGTCAGTAGTTGTTACTTCAAAATGGAATATCAGACAACTTGATGTCAAAAATGCATTTCTACATGGCCACTTGCAGGAAGAAGTATACATGAGTCAACCTCCAGGATTCATTGACCCCAGGTATCCAACTCATGGCTGTTTGTTAAAGAAGGCATTGTTGGTCTTAAACAAGCACCTAGAGCCTGGTTTGACAGATTCAGCATGTATTTGCTTCACCTTGGTTTCACTTGCAGTAAGGCAGATCCATCTTTGTTTACTTTACATGGTAACAGAGGGACTATCTTATTATTACTATATGTGGATGGTATAATTATCACAGGAAGTGATCAAAAGCATGTCTCAGAGGTGGTTGCTAAACTTGGGAGAGAATTCTCTATGAAAGATCTTGGTCCTCTACATTTGTTTCTAGGAATTGAGGTCAAGTACTTCCCAGGTGGACTTCACTTGAGTCAGGGGAAGTATGCTGCTGAGTTGCTTGATAAGACTGATATGACTCAGGCAAAAGCAATGAATACACCTCTTGCACAGAAACATGGCTTACATGAAGCTGTTGGAAGCCCTACTGATGCATCCATGTATAGAAGGATTGTGGGAAGCCTTCAGTATTTGATACTCACAAGGCCTGACATCACTCATGCAGTAAATCTAGCTAGTCAATTCATGCAGAGTCCAAATAGTGAACATCTTCAAGGTGTTAAAAGGATCCTCAGGTACATCAAAGGTACATTACATCATGGGCTCAGAATTATCTCACAATCACCCTGCAGGTTATATGGCCATTCAGATGCTGACTGGGAGGCTGCACTACAACTAGGAGGTCAACTACAGGTTACAGCATCTACTTAGGTGCAAATTGTATCTCTTGGACCTCTAAGAAACAGACCACAGTGGCAAGGTCCAGTGCTGAAGCTGAATATAGAGCCTTAGCCTCTACTACAGCTGAGATGACATGGATCCTTTACCTTCTTCATGATATTGGAGTATATCTCAAGACAGTGCCTATACTATATTGTGACAATTTAAGTGCCTTATACTTGACAGTTAATCCATTGATGCATGCCAGAACAAAGCATGTAGAAATGGACTACCATTTTGTTCGAGAAAAAGTGGCCAGAGAACAGCTACTCACACAGTTTGTAAGGTCTAAAGATCAGCTAGCTGACATTCATACAAAGGCCCTGACAAAGCAGGTGTTTGCTGATTTCAGAAGCAAGCTAGGAGTGAGTGTTCCACCACTCACTAGCTTGAGGGGAAGTGTTGAAGATAATGACCAAGCATAAGATAAGGAGAGTGTACGTTAGCTGATTCTGTTAGAGTTAGTAGAATTAGAGTTATCCTATGCTTTGCCTCTGTAATTGTACTAGTATTGTTGTTGTAGTAAACATCTACTTGTATATGTGGTAGCCTCGTGATACAACTCTTAAGTCTTCAGTATTGGCATAGCTGGGACTCTTGTAAGTAGTCTAGGACTCTACAACTACATTGTATTCTACTCCTATAAGTAGGAGATGTATTCGACTCCTTAATCATGAGAAATATACTTTGATTCTCTTCACTGTGCTTGAGAATTCTACAAGTACGTCTAAGCAGATGACGAGTTCATGTCAAACAAAATCAGTTCCTCGATATGATTTTTAAGTTAAGGATTGTTTTGCAAATCAGTCTGAATATGAAGTAATTAAATTCCATTACTATAACATACACATCTTAAGTCAAAAATGTCTGAAGGTGAAGATGGAAGTATGGAATACACAACAAAGTTCACCTGAAAGTGGTGGCTTATGATCCTGTATCAATTATTTCTACTGTTTACTCTATCCATCAAAATGATGGAACGTGTTCTATCTTTTCAAGAGTCAAGTTGAGTGATTATCATTTAAAACACCAGCAATCACTTATTATATTTAAAACAGAAAATTCATTTATTCAAAGTTACACCTAAATTATATAAGCTCATTTCTATTATATCAACTAGCTATGCCTTATGAATCCTCTGTATCCTTCAATTTAGAGCACTCATCTTGGTTATTGATTTGACCTATGTAGGAGTCTCACATCGGTGGAGCAACAACTTCTCGATCTCCTTACATGGTATTTGGCAATCCTCCCCTCATGAGTTAGCTTTTGGGATTGAGTTAGGCCCAAGATCATGGTATCACAGCCGGCCCAAGATCATGGTATCACAGCCATACTCATCCCAATTCATTATTTCCGATATTGTAGCCCCCGTCTTACATTGTCCATCCTCCAAATGTCCAGTCCTGGGCATACAGGGTGTTGGAGTCACACATCGGTGGGACAAGGACTATATTGTCTTGGGCAATAGCCAGCTTTTGGAGTTGAATTAGACACAATATCTATTTCTTTATCAACCTACCACAACCCTTCTTTATACATTTTGATACCAGCTATGATTTTGCAAAGTTTACAATAGCAGGCACAGTTATTTGCTAATATCAGTTAAAACTTTCAAAAAAAAATTGAAAATAAAAACACAACAACTGCAACTGCACCCAAGGATGCGGCCTAGTGGTCAATGAATTGGGTTAAGAACCATGAGGTCTCATTTTCAAATCCCAATAGAGAAAAAAAACACTAGGTGATATCTTCTTAGTTCTCATCTATTCTAGCCTTGGTCAACGGATTTACCTGATACATGTTGCTAGTGGGATATGGCAGGTATCCCGTGGAATTAGTCAAGTTGCACGAAAGCTAGCCCCAACACCACGGTCATCAAAAAAAACATAGAAACACATCTAAAATCAAATGAGTTTAACACACACAAAAAAAAAAAAAAAAAAAAAAAGTAGAAACACAAAAATTCATCCAACTGTACTGCTCTCATTCCCCAATTCTCCCAAGGAAAAAGATATTACTACAAATTTACCCCTGTATAACCCACCCTAAGAAAATGGTCAAAAAAAGACAGCAATAAGGGCAAAATTTGATGCAAGATGATATAAACAAAAGGAGTTGGAGATTTATTAGAATGAAGAGTGGTGAGTAACTTTGCTTCTTATGGAGAAAGCGAGCTTTGTGAATGCACAAGTGTTACGGTATTCAGTCTCCACTCATATTCATCTCTCCATTTTTGCCCGGAAAAATATATGAGAGCTGGAACCCCAATTAAAACCTATGGAGAACTGAGAAGGGTGCATTTGCATTTTGCACCTCGTACTTTAGAAAATTATTTATATTTAACCTTTGTTATACTTTTTGGTCATACTACACTCTTTCACACTCACTATTATATTTTTGGGGGTTATATTACCCTTGCAGTGTATATTTTATTTAAATATATCATTTGCTCTGACGGAGACAACGAAATAGACAAAGTATATGGATAGATTTTGATCACTCTTTCAAAGTATATAGGTAAATTTATTTATTTTTTCCTTATCAGGAATAAAGTTACACTCTTAAGTATAATTTTCTTATTTTTCTTTCATCACATATTTATTCAAGTAAAATTATTGAGAAGACCTACCTTAATTAGGGGTGTGCAAAAACTGGTTCAACTGATAAATCAAATCAATAAAAATGTTATTGATTTATTTGTATCGGATTATTGAGTTAACGATTTTTAAACGATTTTGTAAATTTTTCTTATTGGGCTATTGGTTCACTTTCCGATTTTAAGACTTTAGTTAATGGTTAAACCGATAACCCAATAAGATTATATAAAAATTATATTTTTATTCATAATTATATAATAGGGGCTTTAGATTTAAATGCATACCTCATTGTCTTTTGCATTTTATAGTTGTAGCTTAGTGCTTATAATTTGTGTAGACTTTATACATGAAGATAGTGTAGAACAAATGAAAATAAGAGAAAGTAAAGAAAATTAAGGAAGTATTTTCTTATCTGTTAAACCGAAAATCGAACCGATAAAGATCAAAATTCGATGAACCGAAAATCAATAAAGAATATCTTATTAATTTGGTTATCGGTTTAGCGTGTTTATAAATTGTTGGTGTAATATACCACAAATAAATAAATTACAGTTGAAAATAAAATGAACAAAAATTGAGTAAATAAAACTCAGGCTGAGACACAGATATCTCGCTCTCTTTAAGGAGATTCAAGCCCACTGCGGCATAACCTACACCGATCCAGCGGTATCACTCTTGACTTGTCCCCTTCAGGATACAATAGTCCATCATGATGTACAACTCAAGCAACTCCGAATTAGTTGAAGAGTCCAAAGCGCAACCACAAAAACACTTTCCTTCAACGTATAATTACTCTCTTTGTATAGTGAATATAGTTAAAGACTTAGAATATTTTCTTTGTCTCAACTCTCCCTTTTACTAATATAATTACTCTCTTTTGTATAGTAAATATAGTTGGCGACTTAGAATATTTTTCCTTGTCTCAGCTTTCTCTTTCACTAATATAATTACTCTCTTTTATGCACTCTATATATTTTCTTATACTTAGACAAATAATGCAAGACCACCATTTTTATAGGTGAGGCTAGTCTTCGTTGCAATGAATAGGAAGAAGTAGTGGGAAGATAAATGAAATAAAGATTACAAGAGTTATAAGAGTAATGAGGTAGAATAATGGTAGAAATTACAAGAGTTACAAGAAACTTATGATCACATTCTTATCACAAATTCATAAGAGTAATTGCCATCAAAACAAATGGGAGTTAAGGCCATTATAGTCACTCACGTATGGGAGAAGTGCATCAGTTAGCATCATGACTTTGAAACCAATTGAAGGAGTAATTGGCTTTATTGCCTCTAATGTACCGGTACCTTCAACGTACAAAGCAGCCACACTATTACACTTGGTAAATATGCACTTTAATATAAAATAAGTTAATATTAAAGTGCCAATAACCTATCAATCCCCCATTCATTTTAATATTAACTAGTTTAGGATATGTGTTTCACACGTGTGTCTCGAATCAATCAATAAAACTATTAAAAAATATAAATTGATGTTAACATAAATGTTATATATATTTAAAAGATATGAATAAATATTGTACAAAGCCAACAAATTATATGAAATTAAATAAAAATTAACTGTAAAATAAATGCAAGATTCATTTAAATGATAAAAATAAATGTTACAACATATCTCTTTATAGACGAAATTCTTGATGTATGTACCTTTTGTCATTTTGATTGCTCTATCATGATCAAAACATCTCACATAATATCTTTTCATAGACGAAATTGTTAGTGTAGGTACCTTTTGTAGCTTTGGTTGCTCTATCATAATCAAAATTCTTGTTGTTGATATAGACATTGAACATGGTACTACAATTACCATTTGAAAAATAACTGAAGAAAAATAAAAATATGTGACAAACTTACAAAAATTATGATTTAATAGTTATGCCTTTAATCTCAAGATAATTTTCAATATAATTTTATATGTGGAGTTTGTGGAGGACAGAATACATACCTTATCACTATAAAGGGTAGAGAGATTGTTTTCGATAGACCCTTGGCTAACTTACAAAAATTATGATTCAATAGTTATGCCTTCAATCTCACTATAATTTTCAATATAATCTCATATGTGGAGTCTGTGAAGAATAGAATACAAACCTTATCACTACCTTTGTAGGGTAGAGAGACTATTTTCGATAGACCATCGTCTAACTTACAAAAATTATGATTCAATAGTTATGCGTTTAATCTCAAGATAATTTTCAATATAATCTCATATGTGGAGTCTGTAGATGATAGAATACATTCCTTATCACTGCCTTTGTAGGGTAGAGAGATTGTTTTCGATAGACCCTCGACTCAAAGCTTGGTAACGCTGCGATCTTTCAACATCTGATGTCACTAAAGAAAAACAAAAATATGTGACAAACTTACAAAAATTATGATTCAATAGTTATGCCTTCAATCTGAAGATAATTTTCAACATAATTTCATATGTGTAGTTTGTGGAGGATAGAATACATACCTTATCACTACCTTTATAGGGTAGAGAGACTGTTTTCAGTATACCTTCGGTGAACTTACAAAATTATGATTCAATAGTTATGCCTTCAATCTCAAGATAATTTTCAGTATAATCTCATATGTGGAGTCTCTGTAGGATAGAATACATACCTTATCAGTTATCACTATCTTTGTAGGGTAGAGAGATTGTTTCCAATAAACCCTCAACTCAAAGCTTGGTAATGCTTCGATCTTCCACATATGATGTATTTTGAGCCCTTAAAATATATAAATAAATAAATAAATAAATAAATAATAATAATAATAATAATAATAATAATAATAATAAATAATGCTTAATTTACCACTTTTGAATAACAAATTACCAATATAACCTACATATGCACATACCATACATACTTGATATAATATCATATCATACCACAAAATACAACTAAATCTAACCACACCAAAGTTAGCCAATGAAATTATATTGAAAATTATTTTGAGATTGAAGGCATAACTATTGAATCACAATTTTTGTAAGTTCGTCAAGGGTCTATCGAAAATAGTCTTTCTACCCTACAAATATAGTGATAAGTTATGTATTCTATCCTCTACAGACTACACATATATGAGATTATATTAAAAAATTTCTTGAGATTGAAGGCATAACTATTAAATCATACTTTTTGCTTATATATGTTTTAAGCTGGCGAATGAAACTGAAGAAAGTATTGTCCTTGAAAAACCTAGACAGCAACGTGGTGGAGGATTTATGAGAATTTCTAACGATAAAGCTATTATTTTCTCTACTTCAAGAAGTCGTGGATAGCATTTAAAGAAATAATGCACGAAATAATGCAGTAATTAAAATACAATATACAATAGATGGTAATAAACATCAAACACAAGGAAATACATGTATGAGGCTAACACTACGACGAACACAATGCTCCCAGACTCCCACCAAATTTAAATCAGTTGAAAAGAAAATCTAAGCATAACTACCTACTAACCTTTTACCCTAATCCGTGACCTCCATATCCTCCTATCTAATCCACTTGTATAAAAAAAGAATCACAAAATTCTTAAAAACAAATATACTACAGACATGTAACAACATTAGAACTAAATTGCACATAAAAGCTATAACATTACAAAAATCATGACTCATAAATCAAAAAGAATTTAAACTTCTACCCTAATCCGTGACCTTCATACTGAACTTACAATTGTCATGATCATGAGTATCCATGATATGGTCAGAGGTCACCAATTCTTTTAATTATTTTTTTGTGCTTTAACGGATAATATCCCATTAAATTGAAACATCTCAAAAATATTCCAAACAAATAATCACAAGTTCCAATCTCCATTAACTAAAACTAAAAAACATTAACTTTAACAAAAAACATCGAAAAGAAACCAATAACTCAAACCTAAGCGGTAAGATCAGAAGCACCGTACCATCAGCTTCCTTAATCTTCTTCTATGCGTTCGTCAACTCCAAGTTAGACTTTATTTGATTTGGACTCAATAATATAACTCTACTAATTGACGACACCAACTTAGACTTTGATGTGGACTCAATATAGAAAAATTGTGTTTGTATTAAATTGTATTAATTACTGTCCTAAACCTAGAAGTAACTGAACATTATATCTACTATATTAAGAAAATAAATAAACTATTACGGTCCTTTAATAGATAGAATTTTAGTTAATTTCAAAGTCATAAATATTAAGAGTTCTTACATCTTTCAAATATGAAAAATTTAATAATTATAATTTTAATTAATTTTAAAGTAAAAAAGACTATTTTGTCTATTACGGAGTCTTTTAATGAAGGAAAAAAAGTCCAAATCACTTTTTTAAGGTCTTCACACTTTAATATATTGTAGATATAAGAGAGTATTTCACCAATTTAGTCTAATGGGAGACCACTATGCATGATGAAGGTGTGCTCTGCATTGAACTTTCACTTAGTAAAAGAGTAACATTTACTTCAGAATCAGTAGTGGTCTTAGACTTGAACTATGATTGCTTAAGGAAAATAAAACATTATTGCCTACACACAATAATCAAGGTGTTGACACAAGCTTTAATTTCCAGCACATTACGGCCATTTGCTATCTTAATTTTCCATTAGCATTTTATGAGAATAAGCCTCATTCCCATAGGAAGCGGCCTACTTCCACACTCACATAGGTTAAATCTGTCGAGAGTGCTCCTGTAATTTTAGTACCCTAGTCATACGAGCTGCATATTTTCATTAAGAGTTTTTTAAACTCAACCTCCACTAAATATTATAGGAACAATGCACTCACATCAGAGGGAGGGATAAAATATAGTGCATTTCACAATAAGTCATCATGTGATTCGTTCTTCCCATTGAACCTGGTTATAGGATCTCTAGTCCCCAGGTTGGGTTTCCTCATATATAACTCAGAAATTTTTGAGCTTCAACTCCTTCCCCCTCAATGTGCTTCAGACCCTTTATCTTGCCAAAGCCTTGGCTAGTTCATCTGCAAAATTATCATAAGATTTGACATAATCATTTATTGATACCACATGTCAAATATGATCACAATATTATGTTTTCCTTATGGGTCCGAATTTATTGTTATAATAACAACTTCAAACTCTAACAATAATATTGGCGCTATCACAATAACTCAAAACTAGAGAAATTAATTTCTCAAAATAAAGTGATTGATCAATTTATTTTTTTCACTAGTTGAAGCCAAAATAATTAGTTCAACCTCCATTAGAGTTAGCAAATAGTAATTTGTTTTTTTCATTCAACAAATACAGCACCAAGTGTTCTCATTTGCATCACAAAGTACTTTTAAGTATAGCAGAATATTTTTTCTTTTGTAAAATAAGCATCAACTTTTGTAGCAAGTAAATATACATGGTTTGCTAGTACCTACTAAGTATTTTTCTGCATACACAATATCAAGCCAAGTGCAATTAGCCACATATATTTTTTTTTTATTAGGCGAGCAAACTCTTTTTTTTAATATGTCACACCACTTTAGCATATTTGAATCAAAAGGAGTTGCATGACTCATACAATCAACAAAATGTATTTCATAATTTTTTTCACCAAAATGTGACATGCCAAGGAAAAGTATTATTTTTCGGGTATAAAATCTGTATTTACAACCAAAACTCCAAACACTACAAAACTCCAAACACAAGTTCAAACAACTTATGAACAATCAAAATGAAGTTCAAACTATTTTATGGAAAATAGAGAAACCATCAAAAAAGAGATGAAGAAATGAAAGAATCAAGTCCATCGAACTCTTCACATCCCACCAAAGATTTTAAAAAATATCTAGGTGATTTCTTCACATCTATCCTAGCCTTGGCGGACAGAGTTACCTGACACCTGGTACCTGTTGCTGGTGGGAAATGGCAGGTATCTTGAGGAATCAAAAGTTGGTCCAGACACCTGATTATCAAAAAATATATATATAATCATATTGATTTAACTCAACCACGAAAAAAAAAATAGAAACACAAAATTATAATCAGAAGAAATCATTTCCCCTTTTTATTTTTATAAGAGTAAACAAGGTTGAGAGTGTTCAAGTGCTAAACAAAATCCAAATGATGACTTAGAGGAATGTAAATATACCAACTGTACTGCTCTCACTCTCCAATTCTCCCACAGGAAAAAGATATTACTACAAATTTACCCCTGTATAACCCACCCTAAGAAATGGTCAAAAAAAGACAGCAATAAGGGCAAAATTTGATGCAAGATGATATAAACAAAAGGAGTTGGAGATTTATTAGAATGAAGAGTGGTGAGTAACTTTGCTTCTTATGGAGAAAGCGAGCTTTGTGAATGCACAAGTGTTACGGTATTCAGTCTCCACTCATATTCATCTCTCCATTTTTGCTCGGAAAAATATATGAGAGCTGGAACCCCAATTAAATAGGATACTTATATTGTAATACGTGAATAATTCGCTTCCTAACAAACAGTCAAATGAGCCATGATTGTATAGATAGAGACGGGCCTAAATCACATTTTTTGGACATCTTTTGAGCTTCTTACACAAATGTACCCCACAATAAAAAAAATCAGCTAAATGGCCGCATTTACGTGTAATGTATCTATATTGTATAAATAATGTATAATTGTGTAAATATATGATGTATAACTATGTCTCCCTATTATACAATAGTTAAATATTATTTTATAATGTATACAACATACCAGTGTAATATGAAGGCCTTACCTCTATCTTGGGAGGTAGAGAGGTTGTTTCCGATAGACCCTGGGCTTAAGAAAGAGCATATCATAGTGGATACTAAAAAAAATCTAGATAAACAATATATAACCATATAAAAATAATGTATAACCATGTATATATAATGTATAAGCAATGTATCCATACTATAATTTGGGTAGCAAGTTCGTGAAATCGAAAAGAAGTTCGTGGAGATGGTTTTGCAAGTTATTGGGAAAATTTTCTCAAAGTGTAGGACTATTTAAGTGCACAAAAACTTTCGTGGAACCGAAATGGTACACTTGTTTTGGAAGTATACAACAGTTCATCTTTTGAAATAAATTATTTTTCCAACATGAAGAAAGACACAGATTTGCTTCAATGGGTCTCTCTGTTAATATTAGTGTATGTCAAAGTTAGTTAAGATGTAAATGTTGAGGAATTCTGTACAATTAATATTGAAAGCAGTAGTCCATTAGTTAGTTAAGTGGATAGTTAGTTATTCACTTCACAAAGTTAGTTATTAGTTGGTTAGGTGAAGTGTATATATACACTCTTATGTACATTTTTCAGTAGTTGAATAAGATATTCTCTCTTCTTCCTCTTCCTCTCTACAATATTTCTACTCTCTCTTCATAGCTCTCTTCTTTCTTCTCTGCACCTTGGGGTCTATCAAGAACTACCATTGTTTCTTTCTTATTTTCTTAAAAACTACACTCTCCAATATCCGTCTTCTCACAAATACGACTTTGTAAAATAGCTTTGCACATATGCTTGCGCAAAATTATTGACAGTCGGCAAAATCAACCCCAACCTGCTCAACCCATATGGTGTTTTTACATGTTGGATTGTGACTTATTTTTTGAGTTGATCTAATGAATTGAACCTAAAATAACTCATCAAACAATCGGATCAAATGGTAGCCCAAAACCAAATCAAATATTTTCATACACACCATTGTTTACTTCTATTGACATGATTTTTTTTCGTACCTATGGACATGATTTAATTCTGAAAATGGATTAAATTGAATCTACATAATAAATAGGATATTCAACCCCGATAGAGAGTCTACATCTTTTATTCTACTTTTTCTAGTTTTTCAGTCAAAGTTAATGGGGAAGGTGTTGGGGTTTTAAGAGGTGTGAATGGAAAATGGATAGGTGTTTCCTTTGAAAAGACACCAAGAGAAATGATGCAATTTGAATAGACACCTTTTCACTTTGAATGGTTATGACTTTTTATATGGGTTGCGATTTTTCTCATAGGTTGTGACTTTTTCGATAAGGCACAATAAGCACCTCTTCATACTATCTTTTTGTTGGCTATAAATTCAGAGGACTAGCCTCAGTTTTTTGGATCAAATTTCTGAACTTCTTCTACATTTTTTCTAACAAACAACTATAGAGTCATGTGTGATTTGTTGCCGTTCTTTGAGTTCGATAAAGTCGTTGGTATTTGAGGTATCGCTACTCCATCGATATGTATATCCGTTTTATGCTGGGAGGAACTAATCCAAAACCTCGGGTACAGTGAGGGAGATTAAATTCCTTAAGTACACACAATAAATTGTGGACTCGAATATTTTAAGTAAGTTCTTTGTTTTTTCTGTTTTCTAGTTTTATGTTTCTGATTTACTATTTTGAACATAGGATAGGAATTTAATATTTTATTTTCTATGTTCATCTACTTTAACATGAAAATAACAATCTGTTAGATGGTGGATAGAGAGGAAAAACAATGCTGAAAGCCATTGTTTCTTCTACTGGGTTTAGATGGCAGTATTATCGGGTTACGTTGTCAAGCCTATTATCTTCAGCTCGAGAAACCCACATGAATTGTCGCTGCATTATTGGAGACTGAATTTCTAAGGCAAACTTATAAAAATTATTTTTTATCTTTGCCTTGAAATTTGGATCTACTGATTGAATACAAAATATATTCAGTGGCTAGCTATGAACTCTCAAATACAGAGGTGGAGTATTTATTATTGTTCTCATGATTGGTATCATCATTATATATTTCAATAGATTTAATAATGAGAAGACATGAGTAAAAAGAAAAAAAAAGGACAAGAGAATGCAGTAAAGATCAAGTTGGAGTAAATCCAAAGTTTGTTCTAAATAGACAAGTGGACTATCGGAGTTTCATTTGAAGAACCAGGCACAAAGGCGACCATGTCTATAAAGGCCTTTATTCTGATTGCAATAGATGGACCAATTGCAATGGCTTTTTCGCCGAAGAGAAGTTGTCGTAACCTCGACGGCAAACTCGATCTTAAGGTCATCATATTCAACCTCGCTCTACTTTCTCTCCTTGTATTCACTGAATTAACAAAGTCACAGACGGGTGACTCATCTAAAGAGAGAGAGTATATAGAGACTATACAGAAAACATGGATTATAGAGAGAAGTAGTATGAAAAGGGAAAATTGTGTCCTCATGCTATGACCTTATTAGATGTGTCTACAGTAACCAAAGTGATTCTGTGCACTTCATGGTCATGCAAAGATCAAGGTAAACAATACCGCTACTTGAACGCCGAAAAATCATGTGCAACCCGTGGCCCTTCAACTAATGAAGTGTGTCTAAGGAAGGAGAGTTCACTCCTTCGTTGTTTCTCACCACCCCAAACAGAAGCCAATCTCATAGTCTCTGTAAAGATTTGTTTCAGAGAGTGGTTGGAGTTTGGTCTAACCAAATTTTTATTTTTCCAACCAAAGGGCACAAACTGTATGAAGGTTACTTCTATTATTGATGATCCTAATACAAAGCAAAGACATTTGAGGAATGCAATTGAGAGTGCTAAGAAAACAGTATCACTGTCTCCATACTTGATTGAGTTTGCACATTTCTATGCTAATTTATTGATAAAGCAACAAATGACGAGAAGGACTGTGCTGCCCGCTGTGAGAAGTTGAGGGATAGAGATCACGGTGGCAGTTGCTGAATATCATACCAGCAGCAGTTATGTTGAGCCACCAGATTCGGAGTTTGGGAAAGAGTGTTATAAGCACTATATATGTTGCTAAGAGTATCCGATTGCAGAAGTACTGCATGGATAAGGATGGTGATTCTCAATCTGTGATGTTTTGTTAGATGGTTCCGAGGAAAAACTGCTCGCCATATTCACTGGTTTTAAAATTATCGGGTGTGAGCAGGTACCATTTAACTACTTGATTCTGTTTGTTTTTTGAGAAACAAAACTTACCGCTTGGTGAACGTCCTCCAAATTACAGTGACAAGATTGTCCACTGAGATGGCCAACTAATAAATTTAAGACAAACTTCTATATAGAGAATGAAATTTATTACGTGAAATAATTCATCAAGCAAGTTGTCTTGGAGATGTGCAAAATCTAGTTCAGTAGGCAATAGCTAAGCACTCTATGGTGGAAATTTATTTTCCTCAAATATTTGAGTCTAATCTGCAGTGAGAATAGAAAAGCAATTATAAGAATTGCTAGCCTCAACGGAGATGACACTTTAGTACGACTTCTTGGCGATTTTAACGACTTCGTCAGTTCTCCTTGTGAAATAGAGGTTTGATGATTACCTAGAAATAATGTGTCAAATGATGTTGCACTTTGAAAAGTGAAAATTTTCCTTTTAAGGAAAATATTGTGAGAACCATGAACCATATCTTCAGAATTTACTTTGTTATTGAGATTAAAGTCTACATGACTTTCTACTCGTTTTGTACTCGGTTTGAAGATATAAAAACTTCACTGAGTAAATATGTTAGATTTATAATTCGGTTTGAAGATATAAAAACTTCACCGTTTTATTAAAAGAAAACATGAGGAAGATAATTCAATGGTGACAACAAACAAAAATTGTTCTGCGATGAAGCAGTTAATATGGTTCTGATTTCTTTATCACTACTTTTACTAAAAATGTTGATGTGGTGAATCGCAAGTCTCGTCATTGAATTTATCTGGTGAGACTAAAGAGTACGACGATGAATAAGATGGTTGTGGATGCTAAAACTTTGTGTGAGCCAAGTATTTAAGTATATTTGCTTGTCACTACAATTTAGTTTCTATTGAAAACTCAAACATGAAGGGCATTTAAATCAATGACATTCTCATCATTAGTATAAACTAGTGTCTTAAGAGAATGCATAAAATATTTAAAATGTGGGGGTTCTTGGCTTATGATAAAGTCAAAAGTAGACATAGTGTCTAATTTAATTTAGAAGCACAAGATATGAAATCCAACAACATTCTTGTGTTATGTCAAACCCATAAAATCCCTAGAGTATATTTGGTATGGTTGTCGTTGAGTTTACTAGTATATAACTAGTCTATGAAATCACCAAATTGATAATTGAGCATCTACTTGTTCAAAAGAATTATATTCTTTCTTTCATGATAGGGTATCACTTGAAGTGTCATGACTTTGCATGAAAAGATGTGTCTGTTAAAATATAATTATTTGTATAGACATGAACATTGGTAAAAGGTTACTCGCCTTTGTTGGTCAACAAAAACAACGATCAATTAATCATTAATAATGATTAGTTGTTGTTGATAAAGTTCTGGTTTATTCTAGGACTTGTGGGGGCAGCTGTCCTTAAGGCTAGTCGAATACTCGATTGAGTACCCCATAGAAAACACAATCTATTCCATATGAAAATGTAAAGGAAGAAAGTCCTATTTGAATACTTCAAAGTGGGGGGGGGGGGGTGTTTTGCCAAAAACGCAAGTTCTTAAACTCAAAAGGGTAAAATAGAATCGAAAAATGTTGATTATGTTTTTATAGAATATGCCACCAATAGAAAAGGCTATTGATTTTTGATAGAATCAAAAAATGTTGGTTTATTGACATTAGTGTATTATGTCAACCATATGATATGGTAGTTAGTGAAATTTCTCACTTAACTAGTTCCGTCTTAGTAAAGACTAGTTGATTGAACTAGTCATTTGATGGTTTATCATATGTCTTTTCGTTAAAGGTTGTTTTCTATAATTTCGTGAATGGATGTTACTTGAAAAGTTGTGACTCTTCATGATAAGATGTGTTTGTTGAGAGACAACTCTTTGAAAATACAAGACGGTTCATTGAATGTATAAGTTCATTGGTATATAAATCGAAGAATCAATTAATGATAAGAATAAAAATCGATAATAGCTTGGATTTTCACATTTGTGAATGTGCTATTAGTTGGATATTTGAAGAAGTAGACTTAAAATAAGTGGAATGGTTGAGAAATACCACAACTGAGGTCAATAATCCACAAGTATTGGTATAATGACGTCACTTTAAGTGAAGTCATCAGTCTATGATATATCCTAATTTCTAAGTGTGATTTACACTACAATAATTATTCCGTAGTTAATTAAGGGATATAGTGATGCAAATTGAATCACCAAATTGACTAAATTAAATTCACAAGTGGATATTCTCTTACCATTGGTAGAGGATCAATAGTGTCTTGGAAATCGTCAAGACAGACACATATCACCTACTCCACAGTGGAGTCTAAGTTCATAGCTTTAGACAAGGTCGGTGAAGAAGTTGAATGACTCCAAAATTTCTTGAAAGAAATTCTATCAAACTCTTGACACCTGTATACATATATTGCGATAGTCAAGCGAAAATTGAAAAGTTGGGAGAGTTATGTATAACGAAAAATCTCGTCATATTCGACGAAGACATAATACCATTAAACAACTATTCTTTAGAGGAATTATCACAATTGACTATGTATAGTCAAGAGATAACGTGTTGGATCCACTTACAAAAGCGCTAACTAGAGAAGTGGTTGAAGATCATCGAAGGGAGTGGAACTATGGCCAAGACCAAGTCATCATGGCAGTAACTCTACCTAGAAGACTGGAGATCCCAAGATCTAGATTCAAGGAGATCAAACAAAGTTATTTATGACGGTTTAACATTGTCAAAAATAAGTTTTTGGTCTATTCTCGTGATGAGACACTGTTCAGTATCAAGGATAAAATGTTAAGACTTTTTAATGGTTTCTAAGTTTGATACGGGTATATCAAATAATGTATCTACGGGATGACACTTTTAGGAATCACCTATGTAAGTGTGAAGTGTAAGTCGCTTCAAGGAGAATTCTGTAAGGCCAATTCTCTACACACTTATGAACCGGCAGTGTTCATGGATGAAATGAACAAAAAAATGAGAACCAAAGACGGTTCAAGGGTTGATTATGTGACATATGGTTATCTAGGTATACACCAAAGCTCAACGGTTCAAAGATATCAAATCGACCGATTGACCGAGTATATCCAACATATGTTCACTACAGAAAGTTCAAAGGGAAACCTACTTATCCAGATGCAATTAATCTTTACTTACGAATCACACAATTTTTCATGCATATTTTTCATCATATAGACATTCCCATTCATGTAGGAGATTGTTGGGGTTTTAAGATGTGTGAATAGGAAATGGATAGGTGTTTTCTTTGAAAAGACACCAAGAGAAAGGATGCAATTTGAATAGTCACATTTTCACTTTGAATGGTTGTGACTTTTCCAATGGGTTTCTACTTTTTCCATAGGTTGTAACTTTTCCTATAAGTTGTGACTTTTTCGATAAGGCACAATAAGCACCTCTTCATACTACCTTTTTGTTGGCTATAAATTCAGAGGACTAGCCTCAATTTTTTGGATCAAATTTCTGAACTTCTGCTACATTTTTTCTAACAAACAACTATAGAGTCATGTGTGATTTGTTGCCGTTCTTTGCGTTCGATGAAGTCGTTGGCATTTGAGGTACCGCTACTCCATCGATAGGTATATCCGTTTTATGCTGGAAGGAAGTAATCCAAAATCTCGGATACAGTGAGGGAGATTAAATTCCTTAAGTACACAAGAAAATTGTGGACTCGGATATTTTAATTAAGTTCTTTATTTTTTTTGTTTTCCAATTTTATGTTTCTGATTTATTATTTTGAACACAGGATACTAATAGAAGGTTGTGATTTTTTTTTAAGGAAAAAGAGGCTTGAGACAAGAGGATCTAATATCTCCATTACTGTTATGGTAATGGAATATTTTACTAGGATCTTGAAAAGAATGAGTGCACTACCATCCCATGTACAAAGAACTACAACTCACTCATCTCACTTTTGCAGATAATTTAATGATATTCTGTAAGGGTATTAAGCAGTCAGTTTGCAGGGTTATGGAGGCTATAAGTTATTTTTCAGAAACTACTGGCTTATCAGCAAATAGTGAGAAATCCAATATATTTATAGCTGGTATGTCTTAAAGAAGTAAGAAGGAATTGCTTGAACTTGCTGGTTTTGCTACAGGATCATTGCCTATGAAGTATTTGGGCTTATATTTGGGCTTACCCTTATCTCACAAGAAATGGTCTAAGCTAGATTGTCATCAATTGAGCATGAAGATCACTGAGAAGCTGAGAACTGCATCCTCAAGGCATTATTTTATGCTGGGAGGTTGCAAATAGTTAACTCGGTAATCTTTTCATTGTAAAATTTTTGGGGATCTTTCTTTCTTCTCCCTCAGAGTGTGTTGAAGCTAGTGGACAAGATACGTAGAGCATACTTATGGAGTGGAACTGATGAGAAAAGTAAAGTATCTCTTGTAGATTGGTACACAGTCTACTGTCCTAAAGCTTAAGGAGGCTTGAATATCAAGAATTGCAGGTTGTGAAATGTGATAGCTGTGGGCAAATTGATTTGGTGAATGCAGCAAAGGAAGGAAATGCAATGGGTGCATAACATTAACATCTACATGAAAAGAGAGGATGATTTTCGGTCTCGCTTACCTCCTAGTGATAGTAATTGGTATTGGAGACAATTACCCAAGATCAAATTGAACATGCAGTCATGGTATTCTCAAGGGAGCTATAATCTTACAAGCAACAATATCTACTATATTTCTCTGAGTTATGAAGCTTTGTTGGGGGTCAGACCTGCTCTACATGGAGCTGACTTGATATGGAATAAAATTTTGATGCCAAAACATAGATTTTTTTATGTGGATTACACTGCAAGGGAAACTGCTTACAAGAGATAGACTGATTAGAATGGGACTCAACTGCGATAATGACAAATGTGTATTGTGTGATCAACTGCAGCCTGAAACTACTGATCATATTTTTTCTGGGTGTAGCTTAGTTCAAGTAGTATGACAGAGGCTAGTTAATTGGCTTAATGTCTTTACTCCAATCAGAGATGTAAGAAGTACCATACATAGCCTCAAACAGAAGCACTGGAAAATGTTCAAAAGAAAGACAATTGTTGCTTATTATGGAGCACTGATATACAACAATGAGTATGCAAGAAATGTGAAGATTTTTCAAGGTCATAGTGTCAATAGTGATGTCACGACCCGATTTTTTGAGTCATGATGGTGCCTACCATAACCCACCAATAAGCAAGCCAAACCTTAACCCAGAGCGACAAACGACAGACTAACAGGCGGAATCTCAAGAAGCAGAGATGAAGTGGAAGTAACCATACTAATAAACATGCTAGCAATGTAAAAACAGCACCAACATATATACATACCGAGACTGAGAAGGAAGAGGACAGTATATAAAGTCAAGAACCCTCCCAAGATCTGGTGAGGTCGGTATAAGAGCCACTACTAGACATCCCCAAAATACAAGACAGAAACCAAATATATACCACAAGTACTATATTCTCGAGAGCAAAAGACTATACAGTAAGATGGAGTAGAATCTACCTCAGACGTCAGTAAGCTCACCCTGCTCTGGAGTCAGTGCTGAGAAGAGAGTCACGTCAAAACCGTCAGCTAGTGGCCGGATCTGCATCGGGGAAAAAGATGCAGAAGTGCAGTATGAGTACCGGTGCAACGGGTACTCAGTAGGCATCATCGGCCGACTGAGCTCAATATAATGTAAGCAAGCTAAAATGCGAGGGTGCATGCTAGGTTCGGGGTATAAATAATAAATACATAAGTAACTACCGAGGCATATGATATGCTTAGGAGAAAAATAAGTGTGATACAGCATAACGAGTAAATAAATGCGTAAGTAAACACACAAGTCAAACATAACCTATCTGGGCACCCATAAACCCGATAGGCACACGAAAGAAAATATTAACCCAGTCGGGACACGTAAAAATAGTAAATGCATAGTCACCAGTGTCTCGAAGCTGTACCAGTATCCAATAACCACAATAACCAACAGGGGTGCACTGGACTTGAACCGGCACCAATGGATAATAACAAGAGGCCAGACGCCGGAATCGAACGGAACATAATGGATAATAACAATAGGCCACATATATATCATAACCGTCGGACTCGAACCGAAACTCATAATAATCAGTAGCCAGAACCATCATATCTGAATCAGTGGCCGGAATCGAACCGAAACTCATAATAATCAGTAACCAAGTGTCAGAGTAGTGCCAGACTCCATACAAATATAAGTAAACGGGAACATACCGGCCCTAGTGGAAATGCACTACAGAAGAAATGTTGAGCATTTATTAGGTACATTTGTCACTATCTTTTTTTTTTTTTTTTTCAAAATGTCCTTCCATTTGTTTGACTCATGAAAATGACATTTTTCTCCACTTAAGTTCATGTATTACTTGTGTTAATATAACCGAACCATCAGTTATTTACACTTGGTTTTTTTATACTTGTTTAAGTCAAAGAAATTTATTTTATTCAAATGCTCTCAAAAAGTCTATATACAAGTGTGTGACTCAGCCAGCTACATTCATCTATCAAATTTGGCAAACTATATCTAATACAACAACGTATCCTTCTTTTTTTTATATATATATACCAAAATGTGAAAAAAATAATTAATTACAAGTCTTTTATTAATGTAAAAATTGGTAAAAATATGCCAAGAGATAAAAATAGACATGTGGCAAAAAGATACACACACATTGATATTCTCTCACTTGCAGTTTGTGATTCTAGAAACGTTATGAAGCTTGTCACTAAATACATTTTTCTGTCTTCGTTAGTAAAAGTCTCTATAGCGCATGAATTATCTACGCTATAGGTAGTTTGGATCATTTTTTTTTTCTTTTTGAACTATACTTCGATTTATTTGGACTTTTTCTCCCTCATTTAGGTTAAGAACTCTGGTTTCTGGGATTTGCTTCTTTCAAGACTTCTAAACGAAAGTTGTTGTGTAAAAAGATAGGATTATAAAAACATTTCTGTAGAATAATAAAGTTTGGCAACGGCGATATTAAGCTTTTTTTAAAAAAACAAAAATAAAAAATTCTGTAGAATAATAAAGTTATTTCAGGCAGTGGAGAACTTAAATAAGTGCAAGAAATATTAAGTACAAAATGATAAACAAAGTTTTTTTCTGAGCACTTAAAATACCAAAACAAATCAGCACATCAAGTGATCATTTGTTATATTTATAGCCGCCCATTTGGACTGATTGAAGTCAACAAAGGGCTCCTCTAACTGACCTATCAGTTGATCCTCTTCAACTGTTGTGGGTTTGGCAGTAGGCATACATAACAATATTTGACATGTGAAAGATCATATAAAACATTATAAAAAACATAGTTTATTTACATTGTTTTCAAATTCCAACACCTTTAGGTAATACAGTAGTATAAAATAAAGAAATAAGTAATATTTTAAAACTAAGCAGACATTGTTGGGTTGAAATTGGTAAGACGTCGTGCAAAAGCTAATACTCCCTCTATTTAAAAAAAAAATAATTTAATTTGACTTGACATAAAATTTAAAAAAATAAAGAAGATTTTTGAATCTTGTGGTCCTAAATTAAAGTTATGACAAATGTACCAAAATATCCTTGAATCTTGTGGTCTTAAACATGCCATGTGTAAAGTTGGAATTAAAGTGTTGTCAAAAAAGGAAAGGGTCATTCTTTTTTAAACGGATTAAAAAGGAAAGTAGGTCATTCTTTTTAAAATGGAGGGAGTAGTTTATAAATCATAGATGCGATAATTCAGATGAAAAGAAAAATATACTAAAAAACATATTGTTGATATGGTTTGACCAATTAACCTACATATTAAAAATTAATTTAAAAAATATATAATCTAATAGGGAAAAAATCTCCCCTAAATAAGACTCTTAAACGACTACATTGTGGATGTTATTATGTTGTGGTATGAGAAAAGAGGTCTTCTATTTATAGAGGTCCAAAATCTTTCCTCCAAGCAAGAAATAAACCAAATATGATAGAATTTTATATTTTTTTTTTAGAAAAAGTAAAAGTAATTATAATATTACTTTTATTTTTTTTCTAAAAAGTAAAATTTAAATTTAATAAAAAAATCAGGACAAAACCCCTAACAGACACCACCCTGAGTGGTTGGTACATTTCCAATTCGATGTTTTCTCTGAGTCTAACTAAGCTACTGTCCATTAGACACCACTGCTGATTTTAAACGCCGTCTGTGACCCACTACTTACCTATTTTTTATGTGAGCATTAAAATTGTTGCACGAAGCATTTGTCATTTATATTGCGTCCACAAAAAGATCGTTTTGGTGTAAAAAAATATTTTCCAGAAAAATAAGTGAGTAATATATTTATTTTTTTTATGTTTGAAATATAGGTAAAGAATATGCTTTAAAAAATATTTATTAATCTAGATAAATATCATGATAGGTGGGTGGATATGGAGGTGGGGATAAGGATGTGGAGTGGTGAGGATGGGGCTATGAGCCCTGAGTTGAGAGTGAAGATGAGGTATGCTGAAGCGTGGTAATGAAATAATCAATGTGGAATGTCGCTTGTTGAATTTAGTTTTCCTACATTCACTAGATAAGTCATTTTCCTATAGAAAATATTTTTCAAAATTTGACGAACAACAACAACAACATACCCAGTGTATTCCCACAAAGTGACAAAATTTGACCAACTAAACATATAAAAATAACCAAACATGCCCTAAGAGGATACTCCCATCGATTCATATTATAAGGTAGATGGTAGTTTTAGCTTGAACATACCTTTTAAAATTTTTTTATTATTTACTCTTAAAAATAAAAGCTAAAAATACTATATATACCATGAATTCACAACTCGAACCTACCACTTATAATTCATAAATTAACTCATGACCGTAGATGCATATTCCTGATTCCATCAGGCATTGACGGATATCTATATGATGAAAATATCATATTTTGTACATTTATGGCTTTATGAAAAGTAAAAAAAAAGGTTAAGTCAAAATAAGCACGATTGCTAGGGTCACAAGATTTAAGAATTTAATTAGATAACTAACTAAATTAAACATTCCTATATCATTTTTTTCATTAAATTTGTCTTTTTAAATATTACTGCAATATATATTTTCGTTGCTCCATATCTAATGTTGGAGTGAGTAGTAGACGTGCAAAGCATGCCAATTACATCGTAGGGGTAAACAAAATAAAAGGGGGAAAAAGAAGAAGAAACAACAATATTTTCTTTGCCTTTGGAAAAGTATTTAGTTTTTGGTATAAAAAAATAGGTTTTGTTCAATCATGGCGGAATTCCTTTCAAATTTCACGTGCAACACTATTGTAACACAAATTTCGTAGTATGCACTTAGAAAATATTTCTCTTAGATTCCCTCAATAATAAACTTTAGGAAAAATGTAAAGTGGAAAAAAAATCTTCTATTTCATTACAAAAGAGTAAGTAAACAATGTTGTGTTTCGCAGAGAGAAATGCATCAAAAAATAGTTTTTTTGATTTTCTAAGAAATTAGAAATAAGTTTTTTTTTAAATGAAATAAATAGCTTTTCTAATACAAAATAGAAAAAATAAATTTCACAAGTTACACTTAAAATTAATTGTCTTGGTGTAGCTCCAATATCTCATCTCCACAAGCCGCCTTACCCCCCCCCCCCCCCCCCCAAACCAATTCCCGATCACTCTCATTCTAACTCATAATATTTGCCTAAATTATACATATATACTTTATATAAATAATAATTTCTATTTATTTGATCTCTCATTCTAACTCATAATATTTGCCTAAATTATACATATATACTTTATATAAATAATAATTTCTATTTACTTATCAAATAAGTAGTTATATTAGTTTAATAAATGCATTATTATTTAAAACATCATTTATTAATTAACTTATGGAGTATTATAAGTAAGTATTTTAAAAACAAAAACAAAATGGATGATGTAATAATAAGTCAACAAAGCCACCTGCCATCTCTATATATTAGTCCCTCTTCCTTGTGATCTTCACATATTCCGCCTGCACTCACTTTCTGCTCTGCTACATCAAAATCTCCTTCAACCTTCATAGGTATTTATTTCACTTTGATAATCATACTATACAAATCAATATTTTTCTATTTCCATCTCATGTATTTTTTTTGGTTCTTGTGTTTTTTTTGCTGTAGTTTGGATGTTACTTTCCAAATTTATACTATAATTCCATGCAAGTTCATACTAGAATTTTGAATTCTTTTTACGAGTTTAGATCTGTGAGTGAATTAGGTCAGGCGTGTATTGGTCTATGATTTACAGTATTTGGTGAGTCATTGAAGTATTTGCTAGATCGAATATTGTCACTATTTCTGTTTCTCAGGGTGTGTTCGATACTGAAAAATGTTTTTTTTTTAAAAAAAGTTGATTCTTAATTATTTTCTTGTGTTTGATACGTAATTAAAAAATATTATTCTAAAAATATTTGTATATAATCTAGACGAATCCTGGGATAAGAGGTGGGGCTGTGGGGATGCTATGGGTCACGTAAAGATGAGGTGTGTTTGAGGGCGGAGAGGACACAATAAAAGTCAAATGTCACTGGTAGAACTTATTTTTCTTGCCCAAGGGAAGTCATTTTTCTCATTTTTTAGAATTTTATTTTTACAAAAAATATTTGTTAGAAATTTTTTTTACCAATCAAACATGGAAAATTGGAAAATGTTTTTCTCCATATTGAGCACACTCCTAGAAAAAAAAATTGTTTTAAGATAAATTTCACAATTTTTGTTGTTTTGGTCTTCGTACACTAGCTGCTTGAGCTAATGCCGAACAGTGTCATCTACGTTTTCCTTCTCATTGGTAGTATAGTAGCTGTGTTGTAGTTGAGGCTAAGTATTCCATTGCTTTTTCTTATGCTATGATTTGATATAATAATCTGAAATTTCAGCGATATTTGGGTCGTACTATTTTTTGTGTTGGTGGTATTGTGATTTCTTTTGTTGATAGAAAGAGACCCCTGATTGGTTTTGAATGAAACAGACATCCATTTTCATACATATTCACAATGGCTCCAGCAGCAGCAGATACCATCAAGCCTAGAGGTAACAACTTTTGCTCTCTTAGCACCTAGCATAGACTCTTTATTTGATGTAAAGGTAGCAAATCGATTTAGTGATGCTTTGAGTCCAGTAAGAGCCCATTTTGATCTCAGGCAAAATGATTTTCATGGTAACCGTTTATTAGTAGCAGGGGTGTTCTTTGGTCCTATGGTAGTTCACATGCAAAGAACAACCTTTTATGCTTAAGCAAGAACTTAGCGTTTTGTCCATTTTTGTGTTTGATCTTTTCATTAAATTTTCAATTAAAAAACTAGCTTCCTGTAGACAGCCATTAGGAAATAATCAATTGCTTTCTGTTTGTAGGATATTGTCTTCTTTAGATAAAGAGGAAAAAGAATCTCTTTTATACTTTTATCTGTGTTGTTATTTTCAACATTCCTAACAAACTAAAACTGTGAGAATTGCAATAAGTCAGCCTTACCATGAGACATCGTTGAATCTGACTTTAGTTTTGTCTCCTATATGTGGATTTCATTTGAAAAGTCTTAATTTTGTATGGTCAGTTGGATATTTGTTCACAAAATGCAAAAGCTTCAAGTGCACATTGCAAGGTTAACTTGTAGTTTCAGTTACTTAAAACAAAACTTTTTTTTAATTATCTCTAGTTGAAACCTTTATAGTGTGGAGTGCTCTTCTTACTGTTATTTTATGTAAAATGGAGAGTCCAAAACTGGTTATACAATTTTCTCCTTTTCAACACCATAAATTTTCTGCTGGAGTTCCCGCTACAGAAGACTCAGACAGCCTGTTGAGGCTTAGATGATTGATTGATATTGTCTTTATTGTCAAAAACAATATTTTCATTAAAATCGATGTCTCTTATCCTTTCTTTTGATGCCCCTTTATCAGATAAATTGGTGCAGAGTATAGTTGAATGTTGGCTTTTCTAGATTTTGGTTTGCTAGTCACAAGAAAGGTTTTCCAAACTGTGCTTTCTGATAATTGCTCATTATTTGTGTTTTGATGTGAACAGATGTTTGCATTGTTGGTGTTGCCCGTACTCCAATGGGGGGATTCCTTGGTTCTCTGTCGTCGCTGCCGGCAACAAAACTTGGATCAATAGCCATTGAGGGTAGGACTCTAGCTATGGTTACATAGTTATTTCCTTGTGGAAAACCCAATTAACTGGCAATAATAATTTCTTTGAGTTCCAATTAACCTCTCTATTGGTTGAACTTTAGGTGCTCTTAAGAAAGCAAATGTTGATGCATCACTAGTGGAAGAAGTCTTCTTTGGAAATGTCCTCAGTGCAAACCTGGGGCAGGCTCCTGCTAGGCAAGCCGCATTGGGTGCAGGAATACCCAATACAGTAATTTGCACGACTGTGAACAAAGTTTGTGCATCTGGATTGAAAGGTATGCACATTTCTGTTGTACTCATTTCCTGGAGGCCTCTGCCCCCCTTTATAACTGTATGAGAGTGAAAGAGGTATTTGTGTTTGACGAGATATAATTTTTATGGCTTTGCAGCAACTATGCTTGCAGCTCAAAGTATCCAATTGGGCATCAATGAGGTTGTTGTGGCTGGTGGAATGGAAAGCATGTCCAATGTTCCCAAATACATTGCAGAAGCAAGGTTTGTGTTCTTCAAAAGTTGAACACTGGGATAATACAGTTTCTTTTATGAAGCGTCCAAGTCTTCCTTAGAAAGAAGGATAGTGATACAAGATGATATATATTTGAGTCACAGACTTTACATAGAGTGATGCTGTTTTTTCGCGACATTCTCAAGGCACATTTTATAATATGTCTACAACTTCGCACCTACCCTTTTTGTGCTTCATCAGTGCACACGTGTTGTTCTGAAATCTAAACAAGCTTATCAACAATTACAAAGCCAGCTCCTATTCCTGTTGACCAGCTTTCTTCAATTCTTATTTTCATACTTCCACCTAAACCAATTTATGATCTGTTCCTCGTCAGCCATTCATTTTTAGATATCTCTCCTCTTGAGTTTTTATATCTGTTCCTCGTTAGCCATAAATTTTTAGATCTCTCCCTCTTTAGTTCTGTTTTATCAATACCTTTCATTGATGAATGCCATAATCACAGGAAGGGATCTCGTCTTGGACATGATAGTCTTGTTGATGGAATGCTTAAAGATGGTTTGACTGATGTTTATAAGGACTGTGGTATGGGAGTTTGTGCAGAAATATGTGCTGATAATCATAAAATCACAAGAGAGGAGCAGGTTTGTCCTTGTATACATCTTCGTTTTTATTTAATTTGCATCGTGCTGCATGTTTGGCTCTGATTTTAACTCCACTTACCAAAGCTTTGTCTACTCTTGGTTTATCTAATTTATACTTGCATGCCAATTCCCTGTTATATTTGTTTTTTGTCCTTTTCATGTTTAATAATTGATACCATCATTTGGCGAAGCTTCTGTTAGAAAAAATTAAAGAGATACGTGTGGTCCCCTCTTTCCTAATGCTGTGTCATTATTTCTCTGTGAAGTTGAACCTTTTTGATTTTCTATTCTCTGCTCCACCTTTTTACCACACTCACATCTGGAAACCAAAGTGAATCATCATTCTGTTTTCAGCTATCTGCTATGTAAATTTGCTGAAGTCTTTTATTTTCTGAAGGAGTCAAGCACTTATGTCTCTCTTATATATGCAGGACGACTATGCAGTTCAAAGTTTTGAACGTGGAATTGCTGCTCAGGAAGCTGGTGCTTTCGCATGGGAGATTGTACCGGTAAAAATTATTAGCACTTGGTCTCAAGATAATGCTCCATACTCAAAGAAAGCAAGTTCTTCACAATTTGTTTCTTTTACGGTTCTAATGAACTGTGACAATGTGCAGGTTGAGGTGCCTGGAGGAAGAGGAAAACCATCCATTATTGTTGATAAGGATGACGGTCTAGGAAAGGTGAGTACATTAATATGACTTTTTATTAGTCGAAGCAAAACTAATACCGTACATGGCTGGGTCCTCTACATCTTCTCTTGAAGCTCTTAGAGACTTAATTTAGCCACCTCAAACCTATTCCCCATATGGGAAGTGAAGTAGATATAGTATAGCTAGAAAATAAAGTTAAATACAACTTCTAATACACTGTAGTTTCTTATTGAAGGGGATGAACAGAATATTCCGAGTAGTTATATAGAACTCCATATTTGTGTCTTCCAAGTACTAAAAGGATCAGATATATGAATTTACTTTTTTGGCACTTAAAAGATGTTATAATAGAAGGCACATGCATTTATAGTGCCTATAATCTCCTGCCTTCATCACTCACAATTTCTGTGTTTGTCTTCCCAGTTTGATGGTGCAAAATTGAGAAAACTCCGACCAAGTTTTAAGGATAAAGATGGTACTGTTACTGCTGGTAACGCTTCTAGCATAAGGTTCGTGGACTTAATTTCTACCATGTTCTGTTTTGCTTGATCTCACATGTTCAACAAGAACTTTTGTTAACCTAACAAATAAATGCATTTCCTACTTCTCCAATTGGTTAAATACTTTGATATTTGCTTGCACTAACTACCTCTCTATGGGAAGCACTGCATCCCAAACAATAGCTGAGAAAGATTCGCTAATTACAGTTCCAATGATATCTGGTTCATTTCTGGTACATTTCTGGTTCATTTTTATAAAAAAGTGATTTTCTTACACTTCGAATGCATAGTGGGAGCCAAGTTAGTTAGGTCATCTATTATACTGTTTAAGAACATCTTTCGTGTGAAGTGTGAATAATTCAGTGGAACGTGATAAGAACTGGCCATTGAAGTTTCTCCTTATTTTTCCCTGTTGAAAATTTTGAAACAGGAAATCAGAATGTGATAACTTCAAAGATTCTTGGTTTTTCTTTTCTGTAAAATTTATTGACAAGAGAAATATTTCATTTCCAGTGATGGTGCTGCTGCCTTGGTCTTGGTAAGTGGAGAGAAGGCTATAAAACTAGGATTAAATGTTATTGCAAAGATCTCAGGCTATGCAGATGCTGCTCAGGTACTTTATGTCTATGAATTTGAGAATATCGTTTAAGCACTCCATTTGTTAGATTTTGGAGAATTAATGGTTATTACCTTCTTTCTCATTCCATCTGGTGGTTAAACTTACACTCTTGATGTTCTCATTTAAATTCAATCTTGCAGGAACCTGAATTATTCACAACCGCACCTGCTCTAGCTATTCCCAAAGCTATCAAAAGTGCTAGCTTAGAAGCCTCTCAAATTGATTACTATGAAATTAATGAAGCCTTTGCTGTATGCACTCTTACCTAGTTCTTTTAAACTAGCCTGCTTCATTTGTGTGAGAACCTTCCTTAACAGACCTTTCTTGCAGGTGGTATCTCTTGCAAATCAAAAGCTGCTTGGTCTTAATCCAGTGAGTGATCTATGTCTCCTATATGCTTATTATTCTTGAGAATCAAAATTTGTTAATCTCTTCAACTTTGACACTCTCAGTCAGGATATATTAGCTAAAGAAAACTATTTTGGATTATATGCTTTTATATGAAAATGGAACAAGGATAAGATAACAGAAATTAGGTCTGGCGGTACTTTATTTAGTTCGGAACTAGCACGGAATGATCCTGACAATGAAGTAACCTTTTGGTTTGTTCACTCAGGAAAAAGTTAATGTACACGGTGGGGCTGTATCTTTGGGTCATCCTCTTGGATGCAGTGGAGCTCGTATATTGGTTTCACTTCTCGGGGTATGTGTTACTACTCCCAACATTTTGGGGTTTTAAGTTCAATGATTGTTTCTTTTGATGTTCTAATATGATCTTGTCTTCTGTTGATGAATATTGAGAATCTATCGTCCTTTGATGTTTGTTTCACATCTATCGCAGGTTTTGAGACAGAAAAACGGCAAATATGGAGCTGCTGGTGTTTGCAATGGAGGAGGAGGTGCCTCAGCCCTTGTCTTAGAGCTTGTGTAATCCTTTTTTTATTTTTTGGTAAGTCTGAAGATCGGGACTCATTTGAGAATTAAGTCTACCAATGTGATATTGCATGTATGCCGGCCTTGCATTTGCTTTTATGGAATTCAGAGGTGCTCTTTATACATCATTTAACTGGACAACAATGGTAAATTAGAATTGGACTAGTATGCAGGGGTTGTTCAATGAGATGACAGCAAAAGATAATAATTCCATTAAAATCTCGTTTCGGACTGTGTCCTTCACCTAGGGTTGTATAAGCTCATATTATTCATCAATTAGTATTTCCACACCAATAGTGGACCTACTCGTGTGTCACTGTACATTTGTTTACTTGACGTATTAGATGGACAAGCCAAATGAAGAACACAGTTTAGCATCCAAAGCTGCTTGTACTAAAAAGGGTAATCCAGAATTTGACTAGTCCATTAACTATTAAGTTAATGATCGTCGTTTTTGTTTTCACATGATGAGGCACAGTTGCTCATTGTAGTATTCTTGCTTAATGACTGGTCCATGTTAGACATCGCCAGAAGAGTGCTCATTATGCAAAGTGATTGGATTGAATTACCATTTCTTGTTCCAGTCAACCTCCCCCCCCCCCCCCAAACCACCCTGTGCCCAAAAAAATTGCATTTGCAAAGGGATATGCTGTTAAGTTGAAGTTCTTCCAGCTGCATTGAGATCATTTCTGGTTACCTTAGTGTATTATATTACTTCCGTTTGCAGGTTAGTGTTTCGGGCTATTTATGATCCACGGTGATTGCAACGGATTAGATCTGGGAGGGCTTCTTTAGCCAGAGATGACTGCAACTTCTACTTCTTGGTTTTTTTTTTTCTTCTTTCCTTTGTAATGTTCTTTTAATAAGTTGTATTTCTTCTTCAAAAATAAATGAAAGCTGGTCGGATTCTTCACGAAGTAGTGGCAGATCTTCCTCCCCTCCCCCAGTTCAACATTTCTGTTGGAATTCCTTCCAGCACTTCACTATTTTTCATGTGTCCAATAAATGGCATAGGAGATAGAGTTAGTAACTTCGAGGTCGTTTGTTTTGTCAACCACGCTGCAAGCATACGGGCTGCTACTTAAATGGGATGGTTAAGTGAAGTTGATTAGACTGATGTAACCTAAAGATTAATAATACACCAACTAATACCTTGATCTAGAGTGAAGGATTTTTTTTTTCCCCTAAATATTGTTGGGAGGATCAAGAGGAGAATTTTATAACCCCCCTCAAATGGGGGGGCTGGACATAAAAGCTAGTTAGCTATTGAAGTTTTTTCTCAAATCCATTTACCACTTTTCACCTATCTAATTGAATGAGATCAAATCAGGTTACTGATTAGTCTAATTCCACTTCAAATGGACAAATTCAATCTACTCGCCATTTGTTTCCTAAATTGCTCACTGATAGATGTTCATACTCTACCTACTTTATGATCAGAAAATTGGATCCAACATCCTGCAAACAATAACAATTATACCTGCTAAGACATTTGTTAGTGACTTACTACAACTCACAAGTTATGTGACCACGAGGAGGTCATGGAATTAAGCTGTGAAAACAGTCTTGTGCAGAAATGTAAGGTGAGGCTGCGTACAATAGACTCTTGCGGTCCGATCCTTTTCACCCCCGCATAGCGAAGGCTTTAGTGCGTCAGACTGTTTTTTTTTTACAACTCACAAGCACTTGAATAATTTCAATGAACAAATAAATAATATTCTAACGACCCTTGTACACTATTTTGGAATTATCGATGAAAATAGCGGCTGTTAAAACCATAATTTTAGCCAGCTAAGGATGAGATGTCCATAGAAAAACACAAGCATCATATATATAGTCCATAGAGTATGACACAAAATTGCAGACATAAATAACAAATTTCTATGTCATTGAAGTAACAAATCAAAGTGTAACTCCAAGAAAATGGTAACAAAACAAGAGGATACAGTTGTAAAGAGAACAATTTCATAAAATATTATTGCCTATCAACTTGTACTATATATATTGAGGTACACTGGCTAGCTTAGCCTCGACCCTTGTTTTCCAGCTGCGCAATCTTTCTGGGGGGTTCCAACACAAATTTTGTACCATATGTTCATGATGGCATTATATTGTCTAACGGATTTTTAAAGGAACGGTAAAAATTATTTTGTGTATTAATAGGTCATGAATTCAAATTGCAAATTATCAGTTGATGTTTCTGTTAGAGTAGACTGACTATATCATACTCTCTTGAAGTGCAACACTTCACAGACCTTACATGAATGCAAATATTTCGTAGATTGGACTACCATTTTTTATTCATGATAATATACGATATCCATTTCATGTCTCTAATTGCTTTATATGCGCCAGGAAGCTAAAATGCAAATCACAGAACATTTTTGTGTAGAATCTCTGAATTCTTTTTTTTTTTTTATAATCATTTGATATTTGAAATTATATATTTATTGAATCAACTAATCTAAATTCTATTGCATAAAAGGAAGAAGTGTCTTCTTTAAAAATGTTTATCTATTTACACGATTCGAACTTGATACCTATGATCTTATGTGTAATTACTTGGTTAGGGAATGCTGCAATAATATTTACATGATCGAGAGGGCGTTCTCAATTGTCGTTGTCTCAAAGGTGCCTCCCGAGACTTCTCGTCCCTTGTAGCGACGACACCTTATGCTGGCTTCTCTATTGGTGTCACGTGTCTCTAGGCCGATTTTATCCCATACAATTCATATTACTGGTCTTCATTGTCTCATAATTTTGAACCGTATGTACACGAATTTACACAATACTGTTCAGTAAAGCTTTATCTCCTTGTCAATAAGTGGAATGAATTTAAATAATTAAGATATCTTCATAAAGCTAATTAAGTTTTATCAAATAGACAGTCTAATTTTCTGTTTACTTTTTCTAATAAGTATTGCATATGGATTATATATGGTCTTACACATATTATATATGAATTATGCATATATTAAACATTTATATTTTATACTTAATAAGTGATTATTTAAAATTAATTCTTCAATAAATAGTAATAGCATATTAATTTGAGACTGCAAATTTTCTGTATGATTTTAATAGAGAATATACAAAATCGAGTCCTACCTTTGATAAATAGAATGTCCTCATCATGTAGTTGAAAAGAAATCAATAATTAGCTTTCACATTTATGTCAAATTAAGATAAGTGAACTTGCTTTATTGTTCGAGCACCTCCACTACTAATAGGTTAATTAAGGTTTGAGTCACCAAACCAATAAATAAATACATCTAATACATTATGTTAGTGAATTATAATATTTTAATAGATTTCATTATTTTTTATTACATAATATAATATCATACATAAATAGTTTAAAAAATAAATTTATAAGAGATCTCCAACCCTCCTCTATTTTCCCCTCTATACCTCTATACTCTATTTGGAGGGGAAAATAGAGGGTGCAACTCCAACCACTCTCTAAATTCTCCTCTAAACTCTATAAATAGAGGGGATGAATAGTAACTCTCCAAATATAGAGAGTGACTATTCATCCCCTCTATTTTACTTTTTGATTATAATATTAATATTTATATTTTATAACATTTATAATTTAACATATTATAAATTAAATTCGATAATTAATTAAGTTCCTAATATTCGTAATTATTTTCTAATGTAATATTTTTAATGTATTAATCTTAAATTTTATTAATTTAATTTTCGTGTAATATTTTTTTTAAAGATATAAGTTAGTTCTATTTTAAATTTTATTAATTTATAGTTGTACAATAAATATGACCTTCACAAAAATTAAAAGTGCACCTGTAAAACGAGTAATTAAATTAGTACACAAAACACTTCATACAAGATGAAATTGTTAAAAATACAAGAGATAACATAATAATTTAAAAAATTATAATTTTTAGCTAGACATAAAAAAAATTAAAGACAAAAATGCTCATTTTGAACTTTGTAATGCATTAGTAGAGCATCTATGGGAGAAATGTTTTAATCTTGAAAGTTGAAAGTTTATGTAGAAATTAAAATAAGTTTTACCATAATGTAATATTTATCTAATTGTATTTCATCAATGATTTCACTTTTATTTGAATTGTTTATTAATATGAATAATATACAATATTTGCTTGCAATTTATGTTAGTTAAAACTTTGGAGTAAAAAATAATTATGAAATAAGAAATATAAATGAATTAAAAATAATAAGAAAGATTTAAGTTATGAAATAAGAAAATATAAATGAAATAAAAATAATAATATAATATTGAAGAGAGAGAAGAAGATTCTTTGAGTTGTGGGTTAGAGTTGGTGTTCTTCAAATATAGACAATCTCTATATTTAGAGTGTAAAATTGAGTGTGGTTGGAGATGGTCTAATATATTATATTATTAAAGCCGTCAATATAGGCTAGGCCCGTTGGGCCGGCACGACCCAACCTGTAATTTGATGGGGTTGTGCTAATATTTTTACAGCCCATTTAAGAACAGATAAGCCCGCTGGGCCGTGGGACTTGAGCAATATGGGTTGGGCCGGCTCGTGGGCCAAGCAAAAAATTGATTAAAAAATATAATAGAGTACTAATAACAAAAGGAGTCTAAACTCAAAGTCTACTTAAACCATCATAGATATTAAATATTAAATATGTTTATAAAATATCTAAATAATTAAAATACAAAATACTAAATTAATTAAGAAATCAGATATGCTTGATGAAGATTATGTATTGATGTTGAATATGCCATAAGTGTCATGAAAGTTTTTTTTTTTTTTTAGGAGTTCATTTTCACTTTTAATGGATTAAATATTGACATTTTTTGTGTTATATTGTGATCTATTGAAACAAAATTAGGTTAATATTGCTCTTTAGCTAGCTATATTGTTACTCATTAACTATTTAGTTTGCTTATCAATATCTTTATTTGGTTTGAACGGTATTATGTCAAAAGTTATTTAGTTTCATAGATTGTTAGGATTTTTTTATTTGCGTTTGAATTTGAGACTTGATTAAAAAGTAGTAACATCATGTAATATTATATTGCAAATATTTATATCATTAATATTTTAAAATTTAAATTATGATTATAAAAATAATATACTCTAAAAAGTGGACTGACCCGTGGAACCCGCAGTGCACATAGTGATGGATTGGGCTTGCTGTTTTCTGGCTCATCATCTTGATGGGTCAGTCCGGCCTGGCCCGATATATTCCAAACTCCATGTGGGCTAAGCCAATCCGTATTGACAGCTCTATATATTATAAAAAAAGTATGGAGTAGAATCATTATAGAAAATAAAATAATAAATAAAATAACATAATTACATTAAAATTAATCATTATATAAAACAATTTCTTTTTGTCATTATATAATACAGTAACAGATTTAATAATATAGTATGTACAATCAATCAATATATACTAATAAAGCTGGATGATAGACTCGTTGACGTGATATTTTCTAAGACCTGGAATCATATTTATCTTTTTTGTAGTTTTCTTGAGTTTATCTTAAAAAATTTCCATGCTAAATTTTGAAAAACTGGAAAATACTCTATTAAAGTGGAAGCCCTAAGGGAAAGCAGCTACTCAATCTAATGCAAAATTAAGGAACGTGCGTTACTCTTCATCAAAACCTTTCATTAACATTAGATTTAAAAGCATACTTAAGTAACCCTTTAAATGGGTGTTTTAATTAGAGTCCGGAGCTGAAAGGGCTCATTTTTGGAGCAAAAATACCAAAGGGGACAATGAATGTTGGAGAAAATCAAATGGGACAAAACGCCTGTGGCCCAGCAATTTAGACGTCGTTGGTGGGCCAGTGACTTGCAAGTCGCTGGACCCACAACGACTTACAAGTCGCTGGCCCACCAATGACTTCCTTTAATTTTTTATTTATTCCCAGCCTTTTTCTATATAGGTTTCTTCTCCGTGTTTTGTTTGAGTTAAACCTTTCTCTTTCAATTCCTTGTTTTGTTGAACAAGTTATAGAAATTATCTTTTTGTTGTATAGAAGATGAATGAGGATTCAACAAGAGTAAATTTATATTGGGGTGATCATGTTTTATATGAAATCGGTTCTGTAAGATATAGTCGACTGCCTGTAGTTGTGTAAGTGTATCCATCTCTTAAATATGAGCGATTGCAACGTCTACTAAGGAACAAAATGGGTATAAGTAATTCAGAAGACGTGGTGATTATCATCGGACGATGTCCAACGTCTTTTACAACTAATTTAGTTATAACGTACGGTGAGTCTGTGTTTGGAATGATGATTCTTTGTTTTTATTTCTCCGTACTGTTGAAATTTTTTATAATCCCATTAAATTAACGAGTCTTGATATGTATGTGTCAATTGAACATTGTCCTATTGTTCAAGAACCCACCGACAATGAGTTTGATCTATGTGATACTACATATCTACCGAATTTGAACGTTCGTTCTTCAAGGGGTATAGTCCAACAACAAATCTTTGGAGGATTTGACATGAACTCAAATGATATAAATAACTTGACTAACCACTATATCATTCCAATTACTTATATCTATTTTTTTTTCCTTAGTAGACGTTGCAATCACTCATATTTAAGAGATAATGGATACACCTGCATAACTACAGACGGTCGACTATATCTTACAGCCTAATATAAATTTACTCTTACTGAATCCTCATTCATCTTTTATACAATGAAAAGATAACTTCTATAACTTATTCAATAAAACAAGGAATTGAAAGAGAAAGGTTTAACTCAAACACAGAGAAGAAACAGAGAAAGGTTTAACTCAAATATGGAGAAGAAATAGAGAAGAAGTATAGAGAAAGGCTGCGAATAAATAAAAAATTAAAGGAAGTCGCTGGTGGGCCAGCGACTTGTAAGTCGTTGTGGATCCAGCGACATACAAGTCACTGGTCCACCAGTGACTTCTAAATTGCTGGGCCACCGGTGTTTTGTCCCATTTGATTTTTTCCAACATTCATTGTCCCCTTTAGCATTTTTGCTTCAAAAATGAGCCCTTTCAGCTCCGGACTCGTTTTAATTAACCTATAAATGGGGTATGTTCTGGTACATATTGTTAATTATGGTGCTTTAATAATGAGTAAATGGGGGTGATTATTTTCTATCCTTTATGTAGGTTTGTACATATTTCAAACATCCATACTATAAATAGGCGTTAAAAAATACCAATTTTCATACATCCTTTTCTGTTTATCTATATCTATATTCAAGTGTCACTGTTCATATCTAAAATGGTTTATCATGATGATTTGCATCAGTGGTTTTTAATGCTATTGTTTGCTTAGCAATTTCTTAAGAGAATACTTGTACCATATATGTAGCTCAATTTAGGAATAAGTTTTCGTTTTTCAATTTTTTATGTTTTCCTTTAAGTTATCAGTTTTAGCTTTTAGGAAGTGGAGTGATATCGCGGAGATTATTTTGGTTGTTGGTGCCAAGATATATTTTTCGTATATGGATCTTCATAAGAAAGACAAGTTGCACAAAATATAAAATTTTAGCATCTAACTCACACCTCAAAGCTAGCTTAAATGGAGGAGGATTGCTCAAATTTTGTAAAGAGACCAACCATCTCCTTAACCATCACCATGAGATTTTTTCATTCTTCAACAATATACATAGCTAATCAATTTTCTAATTTTTTTTTATTTTTATAGGAAATAAAAGGAAAACAAGCCCTAATTTGTAAGAAGAAGAAATACTTGCTAAATAATTTGCAAGTATTGAAAATTAGGGACACATAGATAACTGTTTTTTTTACCTTTTTCATTTTTTTTTCTGTCATTGAGTTTTTATAGATTAATTTAAAGGAATAATAAAAAGATGGCAGAATGATTAAATTATTAATTAAAATATTAATATTTTTTTTTTATATTATTGTGACATTTATCCAATGAGATATTGATATGTAATTAATGTACGACTTAATTTCTCAATTATTACTATTAGTAACTTATTAATCCTTTCCTATTTTCTCACTGTAACGCGCAGACAAGTATTCCTAAAAGACCACAAACTCTTAAATAGTGAAAATTTTGAATAACTACAAAATTAATTATAAATAATATAATGGATTAAAGCATTAACTTTAATTTTAAAAATTAAAAGGAATCTTAACACATTTTTTACACTTGATAGTCTTGGATATTAGAAAATTTTACTCGATAAAATATTTTATTACCGCGCGTAGCGTGACCCATTTCACTAGTTTAAATAATAATTAAAGTAACAACACAATACCAACCATCCAAACAAGATGTTACTCCCTTCTGATGTTATAATTTTTCATTTTGTACTAGGCAAGTAGTGTTTTAGATAATTAAAAAAATATTAATTTATCCTTCTTTAAATATAAAGAATATTACATAATCAAAAAATTACAAATAATTATCTCTTCTTCAAAATTCTTATTAATGTAAATTAGTAAAAATACTAATTATAATTTATTTCTTAGAAATAAATAATTTCTTAAAAGGTTTGTCTACCTAAAAACACAACTTATTTAATAGCGGAGTGAGTAGAATAAGAAATTTTTTCGTCAAATTCTTTTATTTAAATTTGATTTTGACAGAGGAAAAAAAAAAAAAGAATAACCTGAATGTGGGCCTACATTGTAAGAATGGGCCCACTTAAGGCCAGCTGTACGTCTATCTATTTACCTTGGAGTGTCTTTCCCTTTTCTCATATTCTTGTGTTGTGTGTGTGTAACCTTTCCGTTTCCATTTGCAGAAACAGAGAGAGGAAAAAAGGAGAGAATTTCTCTTTCCTTTTTTGTTTGTTTATACACCCAAAAAAGAAAACAAGGATACACATATAAAATCCCAAAAGGGGCATAACAGTTTTTTTTCTCTCTAAAGAAATTCATGGCGGTAACAATTCTCATTCTTTACATCTTCTTTTTGAATTATTTTGTTTTTGTGCCCCTTTAATAAAAAGTTTTTTTTTGGTGTGGGTGGTGTGGGTGTGTGGGGAGGAAATAGAAATAGAGTAGTTCTTGATTAGTTTGATTGTTGGGTGATTTATGTTTTTTTTTTTTGGTATAGTTTTCTTGAAGATTTCTATGTGTTTTGTGTTGTTTTTAATGTCGAGAAAGAAAGTAGCCATTTCCATGGTGATTTTCTTTGTGTGTGTGGGGTGGGGGTCCGGGGCGGAGGGGTACTGAACCCTTTGTGGAAAATTATACTGTTTATACAGATAAAAATTATTTTTTTTCGTATATAAAATTATTTTTTTACGTGTATATAGTAGATGTTGAACCTTTGAACTCTTATGTGTTTACTTTTTATATTGCTAGCCCTTAATAAAAATTCTAGCTCCACCATTAGTGCGGGGATTATTCCTTGAAACCCCTTGTACTTTATATTTCAAAAGATTAAGCTTTTGGTTTTCTAAAAGTTAAATTCTTGAAACTAATAATGGAGTGGAAACTCAAATGGTACTATTTGTGGGGGGGGGGGGGGGGTTTGAGAGGTTGTTCCTTGAAACCCCTTGTCCTTTATATTTGGTTTTCTAAAAGTTAAGATGTTTGAAACTAATAATAGAGTAGAGACTCAAATGGTATTATTTTAGGGGATTAGAGGTGTAGGTGTTCAGCCTTATTGTTTTGGGGGTTTAAAGGAGGAGACTATGGTTGATTGTGTTTTAGTAGCTAAACAGTTGAAGAAAGCTCTTATATGTTTTTGTGCGTGAAATAGTCCTATCAGAGATTGATTGTTGAGTGATGTTATGATATGCAATAGTTGCTATTTTCATTTGAGATGATGTTGTTCTACAAATTGAGTTAAAGTCTTGGCTTTGGAGCTAAGTAAAGCATTTTAACTTCTAGTTCTTTAAAATCTGCCTCTATCCACTTTTCCAATCCAGCAAGGGTATGCTGATCATATAAAAATTTGCTTTTGAATGTGCAGTTTTATACGTACTGTGTAAGCGTCAAAATGGACCAGTCACCCAGGGTCGCTATCTATCTGTTATATGAGAGAATTAAGAGTATTATTATTGACTAGCAAAAGTTTAGAGTGGCATATTCTAGCATGTACCAGATGTACATGAGTGGTTGAGAGATTCATTCTCTTGAACACATTGTAGAAACCCAGAGCATTGGAGGGAAATGCACATTTCATTTGGACTTTAGAAGTTTACAGAAGTTGGATCAGATTTTGATTTTGCACTTGCAAAGTCAAATTAAAAAAAAAAAAAAAGCTTAACTGTTTTGGACTGCTTAAGTGCCATTTCTTTTGTCACATTTAGTGAAACTTTTTAAGTATTAGTTCATACTCATCATCCTTTTCATAAATGTATTTCTATATATTTTAAACATTCCAGTTCTCTCTTTTTTAGTTAAAGTGTGATTTTTGGGTTTCTAGTTTCTTTTGGATAAAAGTATAAAACAAATGCTACTACATTTTGCTAATATTTCGAAAAGTTCTCAGATGTGAATGGTAGCTTTCACCTGTTTGCTTCTACAAATTTACCTTTTTGGTTTTGATTTAAGCCTATTCCTGCGGTAAGTACTTTAGCATGATGAGGTGCTGTCAAAATTGATTTTGGTCCATCCCTAGTTCTCATCACCTCAATGCATTGTCTATTTTGGATAGCAACGAAAACCATAAGAAAATTATTCAACATACCCAATTCTTTTGTAATGGTAGGCCAAGTTCTAGCGAAACTCAGGTTCTAGTCCAGATACCTAGTTATTTTCTTGGGTGGTGGTGGGGGAAGGAGCGGATTGACAGATTTGAGTTAAACAGATCTTTGTGTGCCCTTTGTCATCCCCTTCCCAGCATTCTTTGATTTACTCGAGCACTTTATGTTCGTACATCATTTTACTCCTTGGCTTACTTTATAATACTGAAACATTTGTTTAGTACAAGCTATATCTTAAGTTAACCCCTTTTTAACAGTAAAATACCATTTCGTGATCCTAAATCAATGTGTTTATCCATTTTTCGATGTTTAATCTGCATTAGGTTCTTTCCTGCACCAGTGTGATGATTTGCAGCCTTCTAAATTTTGCCTCCTGTTACGTTTCAATATCTTTAACAATCAGAATTTAGCCCACTCAATTTATTTGTGTGGGAGGGAGTTTTTACTGCAATGATTTGATTGTTATTTTTAATCTCTACAGGAAAAAGGCCATCCACTTCCTAAGTTCGGTGAGTGGGATGTCAATGACCCATCTTCAGCTGAGGGATTCACAGTGATCTTTAATAAAGCTCGAAATGAGAAGAAGACAGGTGGCAAGGTAGACTCACCACCAAAGGGTGACTCTGCATACAAAAATAAAGCAACGCTTGGGAAACCTCAATCAGTAAGTTGTGGCCCACATAATGGATGTTAGTTCTGTTACTTATATCATGCAGACTGTTGTTCCTGCCTTAGGTTTGATGGTTTGAGGGAAAAGGTACACGAAGCTTGTAAATGTACTAATTTGCGTTGGTGTAAAATGTTATTTGAACTGATGTTCTAATCTTATTTCCCGTAAGTAAAATCTGAAATCAAGAACATATTTGGTAAAGCATCAAATATCATTTCCCAAAACAATAATAGATACTCCATATGTCATATTTTATGTGACAGTGAGACACTTTCATTTTCCGGTGTCCCAAAAAGAATGACTCCTTTCTATATGTAGAAACTATTCAACTTTAAATCTCTTCTCTTAATGAGATGATTTATAGCCACACAAGTGTATTGCTTGTTTAGACCATAAGTTTCAGGAGTCTGCTTTTTTCTTTCTTAAACTTTGTACCCAGTCAAACGCTTTTTATGCGATGGAGGGAGTAGCATTTTGTCACAATATTTCATGCACTGTTTACAAGGATCCATTATATATAGATATACAATTTGCTCTTGTCACAATATTTCATGTACTTTTAATTTCTGCCTGCTTTCTGTACTATTCTCATCCTACAGGATCCTTGTTGGAAATTACTACTAAAACTGTAAGCTATCTTGTCTCTTTGTACAACCTGAATCCTAATGTCATGCATATATCATCTCTAGTTCTCTATCTATGAACAATGCATATGCTCAGTTTACAAGTAAATACTCCCTCCGTCCCGAAAAGATTGTCTTAGTTACCATTTGGACAGTCAAAGGATATTTTCTTTAAATATAATTTTTTCAAGTACTTTCTAAATATTTTGAATTGTTTAGAATTAGAATTGTGACTTAATAGTACTTTTTATGTAGTTTCTAATACGTTAAATTTATTTTTAAAATATTGAAGATTCTATGTGTGAATTCACACCGAACATTAGGTTGGTTGACCCTCGTATTCTGTAATCAAGACAATCTTTTTGGGACGGAGGGAGTAACATATAACTTGAGGATTGATTGAATTCCTCATTAGTGAGTATACATGATCCTGTTCCCATTGTCCTTGTGCTGAAACCAAAGAACTCCCACATAGTAGTATACAATCTGCGATAGTTTAAACTCTCCAAAATTTGAGTGCTTTCATTAATTCTTTCTGAGCATCACTATTTAAAACGGTGAATATGATTAGTTTTTGCATTAATATTTTAGTTAATTATGCCTAAGAACAAAGAAAATGTGTTGTTTTGTCATCCCATTTTCTTTAGTAATATGTCTGCATCTATTTGTACATAAATTCCAGATTATAACTTTTCTGGATGCACTTCCTTTCAGAAAAAATGGTTCTGCTGTATGCAGTCAACTGTTGCTGAATCATGAACCTCTTAGCTTCTACATGCTGCACTGGAAAATGATGTTAGTTTGGAATCAGACGCGATAAATGTACTAAAACACTGGAGCTGTAGTCAAGATGTGACGAGTAATGCTGGCATTTTTGCTGTTGTATTTTGGATATTTACTCATAACGCAGGCTTTTGCTACCAAAAGATGTTATGATATATATATTTGTTTATTTTTTTTAATCTTGACTGCTTCATTGTTTCTATTGTTTCATATCTTCATTTTCTTGCCAAGGCTAGGGAGGAAATTTGTTATGTTGGTTCTTCATTTACATTCCTTCCAACGGTTGCAAGGATTGCCCCTTTGTTTTTCCCCCCGCCCTGCATAATTTACTTTTTTCTTTAATTTTTTTTTTCGCATACCATCAACCATATATAGTTTAGCCATTCATATGATCTGATAGAATAGAAAATTATTTGTTGAAAACAGGGAGAATATTTAAATACGTAATTGAAAAACAGGGCAAAAGTTGGCAGTGAAAAAGAAAAATACCAAAAGGAATGCAAAAAGGGGAAGACTTTTTCACTGGTTTTTATAGTAGTGTCATTCATCTTCAATAAATCAAAAACCAAAAGCAAGTAGATAATAAACACCATTGCTTCCTTTAGCTAAACCAAGCAGGATAAATGCAAAAAGCATCTATAGATACTTAATGGAGATTTTTTTTAATTGACTTGAACCCAGAAACTCTACTATTGTAAATTTTAAGCACAATCTGGTAATTGATCAGAAGAAACAGCAAGAATAATAGCATGTTTGGCCAAGTTTATTTTTTTTTCAAAAGTGCTTATTTTTAAAAAGTGAGGTGTTTGACCAAGCTTTTGAGAGAAAATAAGTGCTTCTAGGGAGTAACAGAAGCTATTTTTCAGAAGCTAAAAAAGTAGTTTCTTTCTAAAAACACTTATTTGAAAAACACTTTTGAAAAGAATACACTTAAAAGCACTTATACAAAAATTTGGCTAAACATTAATTGATGCTCAAAAGTGCTTTTTAAATTTATTGGCCAGACACAAACTGCTTACAACAACAACAAAATACCCAGTACATTTTCACAAAGTGGGGTCTGGAGAGGGTAAGTGTACGCAGTCCATACCACTATCTCAGAATGAAGTAGAGAGACTGTTTTCGAAAGACCCCCGACTCAGGACAAAATAGTATAAAAAGACATCATAAAACAAAAAATAAAATGGAATAACACACCAATAGATCATAACAAAAACAAGACACCCAGAAAGTAGTACTATAAACTTTCTGCCCGATATCACAAACATCACCAAAACACCACGAATAAGAAACTACAAGAGCCACGCATAGCACTACGACTACTGGCATGCTTCTCACAAAACATGCTTTTTCAAAAAGAACTTTTCAAAATCAGCCAATTTTAGATGCTTGGCCAAACAGACTATAAATTAAATCACAAAACTTATGTTTCTTGTGGTAAAGGTGTCTATCACTAAGTTAAACCCGCATAAACCCGCAATCCGCCTCGCATTAATTTTTAAAATAAATATTTCAACTCGTCCCAACCTGCATAACCTTAAAACCACATTCGTCTCGCATAGCCCTAAACCTGCCCCGCTCCGTTGCCATCCCTAGAGGTGATATATGGCGTGCATTCTGTGCTTTAAGCCAATGTTGTTCTATATGTATGTTTTTAGTCAACTAATCGATATAAAGTGCGAGGAGGGAATAAAAGGGAAATGAGTTACGAAAATGGGTAGGGTGTGAGTCGGGTATTTTTTAAATGGGTCAGATTTTTAATTTTGTTTTTAATAAATATTGACTGATTTGGATTTGGTGATGTGAACGTCTAATAAGAGATCACATGACAAAAATGGTTTTGCAAAAACACCGTTAAAAAAATAATGATACCATTGAATCTGTTTTGTCACGATAATGGCATAGATGAGTCAAACTTTTAATAGATGACTTGAATGAGTCTTTTCTAATAATTCGATAACATATTTGAGTCTTTTTACTATTTGATACACAAATAATACGCCATAAAAAATTAGGGAACTAAGAGTTAGAAGTCTAACTATAATTTACTAGTATTTGATACACTAAAACAATTATTGAAAATTAGTCATTAAAATCATATCATTGGCAAACTCCACTCAGTCTAACTATTCATTTGCTTCTTCATATACCAAGACAATAAGGAAGCTATAACGAACATTCAAGCTTAATGATCAACCATTATCAACCCAAGTTCTTAATGTTTGGCTAGTCTCTTAAAGCCAAATCAGCCAGCATACATCCCACACCTACAAATAAAATACCAAGGGAGGGAACAAAGGAAAGACATCGAACATAAAACCCACGTTTTGACCCCTCTGTATATCAAGAAATACCCTGATATTCCTATATCACCGTACAAATTTGATTAAATCAGCGGACACAAACTCCCAAATACAGATTCTGATTGGATATATAAAACATTAGGGATCCCTTTCGTTAACCCATTTGTGGCAGATATCTTCACCTTTTTTTGATGACAAAAACAGGTCGTTGTTGATCCCCTGCGTCCAAAATAGTGATTGACATTAGATTAAAAAACTATGTTGCCAATTAGTTTGAGAAATTCGCTATTCTCTGTTCGATCGAAAAATTCACTTCACTCTGTTTTCGTAATCGGAATAAGCACCTCAAAATTCTCTCCATTTTCATAATCGATTACACAATTGAAATCGTAATACGGTACTAAGTCTCATCAAATACAATATTTTTTTTAATATATTATTCTTAAATGACATAAAACCTTTAGTTAACCTCACATAGTAATATAAAACTAAAGATTAGTTCTACTTAATAAGATGTTAGTCATGTATTTGCAATACATTATCTTAGATGTTGTTGTAAAAATCTTTATTTATTAATATGTAGATTTTAGTTATTTAATTCAAAATTCTAAAATATTTTTAGTAAAACGTAGATAGTCTTTCTTTCTTTTTTGTTTTTATATAAATTTTGAACCTTTTTCTTAAAAATCATCAATATTATTTGAAGTAAAAATAAAATAGTGTTATGTAATATGGATGTCATGTGACATATATATGTGTGAATGTCATTAATGAGAGATAAGAGTTATTAGTCAAATTGAACTTGAACACCAAGATTACTTATTCAAATTGGATTTGAACTCTAAAGTTACTTGGTCAAATTGTCAAGTTGATGTCAAGCTTAACATTCTTAGGGAGCAAGTTCCCTTTTGTACATTTTGATATAATTTCAAGTAGTAAATAAAGTACTACTAAAATTCTCTAGAGTTGCCTCTTTTCTTTAAGTTTGATATTGATATTTTGTCTTTATTTTATAACACTTTATCAGCACGAGACTCTACCATCTCAAGATAAGGCAAAGATATGACTAAGGTATTTTCGATTAGGGTATGATATTGGTGGTAATCTCTGCCCATGAAAACTTTTTCTTAGACAAAGTTTGAACTTTGGATTTATACTTAGTTGCTCACCTTTATTGATTTAATTATTGGACATCATGAAAGGTTAGTTTGCAATATATAATTCATATATATATTCCTTCTTGGTTAGCATGCCATTGGACAAGTTTGGTTGGCATAGTCTTATTCTTCTTGTTAAAGTTAATCGTGTATAAGTACTGAATCTAATACTATTGAAATCAGTATTATAAGTTTGATTAGAATGGTGAGAAAATCTCTTTAACTGTCTTAATGTAAGTTATTGTCTGCTAAAACAGATATACGCAATTGAATCCCAAATAGTTGATTTTCATGTATAATTTTATTTTGGTAATATTCTTTTTAAGGCTCAAGGGTGAGTCCTGTTATACTTTGGTTTAATATGCGTTTATAGGTAAGACGGTGGATTCAAGCTCCATCGCCTCAAAAGGGCAAGACATCGGGTTAGAGTTTCGGTGCACCATGATGATAAGATATTGGGTTCAAGTCCTATCGATCTATGACCTAAATGACCTTTTATTTTGATAAGACGTTGAGTTTGAATCTCGATGCACCATATTGATGATATAATGATGACTAAGGCAAAATTTTGGTGAAAATTCATGAAATATGCTCCATTCACTGAAGTGCATGTGGTAGCAATGCATAATATGTCTAAAAGAAGACATGTTATTGAATTTATGAATATGGGTGTAACAAAGGACAAAACCTTTTGTTACATTATATGTGCGTCTCGATTTGCTCATGAATGAGCAATATCTTGAAAGAGATTCTAAGCTATCATAATTTGATAGGCTTAAGGCACATTTATATTCCATTCCTGGGGAATGAGAATTTTGATAGTTAAAACTACATATCCATTCCTTGGGGTGAATGTGATAGGAGTAACACTTCCAAAAGAGGTAGAAAAATTGAGAAGAAATATTATGAAATATACTCCGAAAGAGTAAATCTAAAAATTTATTCATGTTATAGTAAATCTGAAATTTACTAAAGCAAAAATCATATGTCATGGTAAACTTGGAGTTTACTAGTACAAATAAGTTCATAAGTTGGCGTGAACGATTATGACATTTTGAAGATGTGCACTGAGTATTGACATGTAATGAAGAACTAAAGATTCTTCAATAATTGTTGTATGTTGCTTGTTCTCGTGATAAGTTGGTTGGACCAACTAATGTTGGGATTGGATCCCTTAAAATTTGAAAAGTATAAAAGGTGAATATGGGCCCGTTCACCTGTCATGTGATATCTTAAATAGATGCATCTATAAAATGATCACATGTACGTTTGTTGTCAACCCGCAATTTGACATTCATAAAGTTGCTTGGTCAATATAAATTGAATTAAGAACATAATTTCCAGATTGTGTAATCAAGACAATTCATCTTGATAATGTTGGTTTGGAGTTGAATGCCTCCAATAAATAGTTGAATCATTACTTATGAGAACAAAGCTTCATGTGATTGGTCTGAAATATGATAATAACATATTATAACACTTATATGCATCAGACCAATAAATTATGGTTAATTTTCCCCTCTCAATTGGTTCAAGGTCAGGAATCAAATATTCCATCTAGTAATTTTTGATGTGCGGTATATGAGTAATGAATATACCATGATGCACAAAGATGGATTCCTCAAAGAAGATGGAGGAGGTTTGTTAGTTTTCCTAACATAAGGGGTAGATAACAAACAAATATGAAATATGTTAGGAATTATCATCAGATCCTCATTCAAAAGATAATTCAAGTTCAAATGCTAGGAGCATTTGCTGACCCAAAATTGATCTCATATTTAGCTGTAAATGCTCCCATTGAATGTCCCTGAAGGACAAAATCTACTACATGCATAAACCATGGTAGATCATAATCGATTCCAAATGAGATAATCCTTCAAAAGGATAAGGAGCAAATTATCATAATAAGGAAAGGATGTGCTTTTGAAGAGCTTACGACATAACACTTCATGAAACCTTATGAGAGGTTCAGGTACCTGAAAATAATGAAGTGATGAGATCTCAAAATGTTATGTCACAATGCAAACCAATACAAAATGATATATCGTCGACGATATCTTTGATACAATATGACGCAATATTGTAAAGGGATTGTGAGGATCTGAATTCTACGTTTATTTAAGCATGCTGACATAGAAATATTTATCAAGTGACATGGAAGGATGCATTTTGGTAAGCATAAAACTTATTTGATTTGCAGTCCGGACACTAGAAGATGTCACACGTAAAATGATTGAATATTGTCACTTGACAAAATCTATATGAAAATCCCTAAAGGATTCAAAATGCCCGAAGCGTATAAAAGTTTCTGGGAAACTTGTTTATAATCCTTATAAGGGGTAAATTGATGATTTGAATATTATTCGAACTCTTGGAGAGTTTTCAAAAGCGATAAATTATCTGGTGAAAGAAGTTGAAACGAGAAACATGCAGAAATGGATTGGCATGAAGTACCATATCTTGTGCAATTGATGCGTTTATACATCTTGCTATAACTATGAGCATGATATAGTTTTACTCCTACATGGGGATAGTGAAATAAGATCACTTGCATATTGCAAATGAAAATCCCTGTATGGATGTGTTTATCCTAACAAATATTGTTAAGCTTTTGAATATATAGGATATTCATATGATCGATATGAGAATTCGATATAGACATATTATCTATTGCCATGAAGGGTTATTGTCATACCATGCTATTTTACATGATAGTTTAATTATTTTGAGATAATAGCTATTCATGAAGCAAGCCGAGAATCATGCATGACCCAACTAAAGGGAACATTCATAAAAAGAGATAGAATGAATCACATTTCACCAAAATTTTTTCTACAATCCAAAAAAATGGTGATATCAACGTGTTACAGATTCGTTCGAGTGATACTATGATTGATTTATGCACAAAGTATCTACCTAATGAAATTTTGGAGAAGATGATGCACAAGATTGAAATGTGAAGATTCAAGTTCTGTATTGATGTTCTCATCAGGGGGAGTTAATATGCGTTGTAATCTTTTTCCCTCACAAGGTTTTGTCCCACTAGATTTTCTTTATAAGGCTTTTAATGAGGCAACACTAAGGGCGTATTACAAGATGTGTGTACTCTTTTTCCTTCACTAGACTTTTTTCACTGGGTTTTCCTAGTAAGGTTTTAACGAGACACATTATCTATTAATGGACATCCAAGGGGGAGTGTTATGTAATATGGATGTCATGTGACATATATATGTGTGAATGTCATTAATGAGAGATAAGATTTAGTAGTCAATTGAACTTGAACACCAAGATTACTTATTCAAATTGGATTTGAACTCTAAAGTTACTTGATCAAATTGCCAAGTTGATGTCTAGCTTAACATGTTTAGGGAGCAAGTTTGGTGGCTTATAAATAGCCACCCTTTTGTACATTTTGATATAGTTCCAAGTAGTAAACAAAGTACTACTAAAATTCTCTAAAGTTGCCTCTTTTCTTTAAGTTTGATATTGATATTTTATCTTTATTTTATAACAAATAGTAAAATTTGCCA